>CM060561.1:73635276-75096943 GCA_030625065.1 Alectoris magna | reverse complement strand
GTCCTGTTTCCCTACTTCAAATATGTGCATCACTGAGGTGGAAACTTTCTAGGAGTGAGTTTGTACTTGATACTTCTCTGTCCTTTGAAATCTTCACTGCTCAGTTTGGATTGGTCATGGCAGTATGAGGGAACAAGAAATGTAGCTGGAAAAGTTTAAAATACTAGAGAGCAGAGACTCTGGATACTATTCAAGATGAATAATAACACATCATGCATGATCAACTACCAGATTCCCTGTTGTGGAAATAAAAGCATATATGTTAAGTTTCCAGGTATATGGGCTTCCATTCCTCTCCATTTCTAGCAGCAGTAACAGTGGGATTTTGTAGCTAGGAAAAGTGACATGAATATGCTATTTCTTCAGACACATGCACTTAATTTCTGTGTCAAGAAGTTCATTTATTAGAAGAAAACGTGCACAGATAGTCCAGTGTAGATGTCAAAGAAGCCCAATGATGTTATAGGAATGTGTGGGTATCACAGGATGTAAAGTGACAGGCACAGACTGTTGTTGGACCATAGCGAAGGTCATTATATGAAATTATATAACAGTTTTTGCTAATGTGTCATTCTTCAGTAAGACCTTCTAGAAAAGTCATATTTTCTATTCATATTAGAACTGGACAGTTAACAGCTCAAGGGAGAGACATTAGAGACAATAAGAGGCATTATTAAACATAGCACACATGAGAAAGTGAAAAATTCCTGATCATATAAAAGAAACCAGAAATTACAGAACTGATGAAACTGGGGAAAAAAAAAAAAAAAAAAAAAAAAAAAAAAGTGGGTTGGAATGGGGTGTAATTGAATTAGATAGAGACAAGAAATTTGTTAATCAACTCACTATGTATGAGGGACTCAAATAAACTATCTGTTTGGAGAGAGCAGTCATTCAAATTCCTACTATTTACAAAGAGAATTAAATGCATAAACTTGAAGATATGAATCAGTTGTTCATATCATAAAACTGCATTTTGAGACGTTCTTCTAAGACGTAGGACAGAAAGTGGTAATACCTACTCAGTCTTTTCCTATTCTTTTTCTTTTATTCTCTGCCCCTTTCTTGTGGGTGTTTGTGATGTGACTTAATAAGTCAGAAGACAAATGAGTATGAAGGCATAAAAAAGAAGCAAGTGAGAAAATACAACCATCTTCTGAGTGGTAGAGAAACAGACAAAAGAAGGGAGAGAAAAGAAATTGCTACTTACACAATACTTGTAGGCTATAGACTCCATATTTTCAACTTCAATTAAGTTCCCTGACTGAAGTTGAAACGCAACTGATATTGTTAGTCCTTAATACTTACAGTACATTTGATCATTATATTTGTTAAGTATAAATATTAGACAAATTTTCAAAGTTGGTTGATTTAAAATTATTAGTTCACATTCTTTTGGATGCAAATCTTCTTTCTTTTTCCTTGATCTCATCAAAAATACTTGCTATAGTCAAATTTTACACCATGAGTATAATCACAAGAAAAAAACAGTTGCGTATAAGGTGCAATAGTGACAATATAAAAATGAAATGCAAAATGAGAAATGTCAGCTGGAAATGGAATAGCTTTAAGGATAATTTGTCTTTCTTTTAAGCAAATAGACTCCACAAACAATGGTTTGTAGTAAAATGTATGGATTACTGATAGAAAAGCAAAGCTGAAGTTGATCCAAATGATAGAACCTTTTCTAAAAGAATTTTGCTTACATTGTGCAATTCAGTTTTGTATTTGAAGATAACGTGAATCAAGTTTTATTGTTTTAAAAGAGGCATGAGGAAAGAAAAGCTTTGCTCGTGAGACATCCACTCTGTAAACTCTTAGGAAAGAAAACATATCTTCATGTTAATATTGAGAATCTTAAATGCCAGTGTGTTAAAAAGGACCCTGACATAGTGCTATTTTATTCTTCCCCACACAGAAGATAAAACCAAAGTCTTGTGCAATTTCTATAAACCTTCCTGCAGTAGAAGATCTTCACACTTTTCATACTTCTGTGACATTCAGAAATGTTTTTCACTAGCAGTAGATGAAACAGTTCTTTTTCTTTTTTTTCTTCATTAACACACAAATGTTTTTTCTTTCATTCCTGTGATACATGTAGGAACAAGAGACTGAAGGTGTTACATGCAATATACAAACCATTTTCTGGAAAAAATGGATGCAGCAATGAGGAAATACCTACCACTTCAATTTTGTTATGCACGTACTATGTGTAAGCTAGGTAACTCTAGAAATAAAAGTGTTAAGAACTCTTCTGCAACAACTGGAGCATTGCTGTGTTGTCGACACTGTTTGCATCACAAATCCAAAACAGCAACATACGTGTTATGATGAATAAAATTAACTGTATATGACCAAACCAGTACACAAGTAAAGATTCTTGCAGAGATGATAGTGAGGAGAACTTCCCAAGACACCCTTTACAATTATTGACATTCTAAAAGAAAAAGAGGAGATCCAGGTTTGGATCTCTGTTCTTCATGATCTCTTGGTGGGTTCTTCTCAGAAAGCTAACAGCAAATCTATAGACGTTCTTATAGAAGACTATGATACGTACACTATCTATTTGTTCTCTTTTCATAAGTGTATGTCTTTTTATATGTTATATATATGACATATTTTATATATTATGTATGCATACAATACATGTATTAACATTATGTATTATATATGTATTGTGTTATACATATATCACTCCCTGTACTTGAGCACTTAATCTATCCAGTCTTCTAGATCTGAATTTGTAATAAGGTTATATTTCTCTGTGCTCTACAGTATAATATATGCAATATATATCATGTTTTATTATTCCTTCTGTACTTTTATCATAACTATTAAAATTACCTTGGCTAAGGCATGATCCTGAATAGTGTTACTGAAAATTAAAGGGTTTTATTATTATTTGATGATCTCATGCCCAGACAGAAAACAGATTCTTCCTAAATCTATTCCTGTAATACTTATTGATGACATACAGCACAATATAAGCCAGCAGGGGAAAGAAAATAATGTTTAGAAGTTACACATAATGATTGGATTTAATATTGTTGTTTTTTGCAGCAGTGATTTTCTGTATCTTTTTTTTTAAAAAAAAAAAAAACAAACCATTATGATAAAAGAGCAGTTTCTAAAAAAATGTTTCAACATAATGATTTTTCAAGGTGCAGTAATGAATTTAAATTTTTCTGAATCAGTATTAAATTGCACATGGAACTGGAAATGTGTTTTTTAAAGATTAGATTGGTGGGGGAAATTGGTAAAGGGCTTAATTGAAGAATTTGCATTAGTTCTTCCAAAAACAACAGCTGACAATTTAGCAAATATCTTATTTCAAGTTACTTTACCTTTGATGTCAGCTACATCACAACAATGGTTAGGTATCATCTAAGCCCCTAAAAGAATGCTTTTTCCATCTTAGCTTTCAAAATTTCCCTGCTAATCTAGCTCATTTGTGATATAGAATCATAGAATCACAGAATAGTTATAAGTAGGAAGGGATAAAAGGTTATCTAGTCCAACTTCCCTGCAGTGAACATGGATACCTACAGCTAGATCAGGTTGCTCAGAGCCTGGTCCGGTCCAGCCTTGAATATCTCCAGTGACGGATGTCTTAGTGTCAGCTGAGATTAAACTCTTTTCTTCAGAATGTCTGATATGATGCTATGTTTTGTTTCTAGGAGAAAAACAGTGATGGTAACACACTGTTATTTATAGTTACTGCTAAGCGGTGTTGTACAGAGCCAAGGCCAATCACAGCAAAGGGCCAAGGAGCTGGGAGGGAGCAGAATTAGGACAGCTGACTTAAACTGGCCAAGGACATATTCCATACCATATGACAACATGTAAACAGAGTTTTGAAAGGAGTGGGAGTTCATCTTGCTCTCTTCCACTGCTTGGAGGTCTAACTGGTCAGGGGGTAGTGAGCAATTCCTTGTGCATTACTTGTAATATACATATGTATATAGTCGTAATTATTTTCCTTTCCCTTTTCTGTCTTAGTAAATAGTTCTATTTCAACTCACAATTTCCACTTTGTTTTGTTTTGTTTTGTTTTTATTTTATTCTCTCCCCCATGTCACTGGAAATGAACAGTTGCGTGGTGCTCAGATGCCTGTCTAGTTAAACCACAACAGTGGTGCATCCATCACCTCTCTGGGCAACCTGTTTATGTGTTTCTCTACCCTCATCATACGCATACATTTTTTTTAATGTCCAATCTAATCTCCCCTATTTTAAGTTTTAAACCATGCCCCCTTGTCCTATCACAACAGACTGCTCAACAGTCTGCCTGTCTTCATTTCTGTAGCTCCCCTTTAGATTTTGAAAGGCCGCTATCAGGGCACCTTGCAGACTTCAATTCTCTGGGCTGAACAGCCTCAGCTCTCACAGCATGTCCTCCTCATAGGAGAGGTGTTCTGTTCCATGAATCATGTTTGTGGTCCTTCTCTGGACACACTCGAAAAGGTTTATGTCTCTCCTGTACTGAGGACTCCACATCTGAATGCAGAACTCTGGGAGAGGTCTCTCCAGTGCAGGGTAGAAGGGCAGGGTCAGCTCCTTCAATCTACTAATCACTTCTTTTGTTACAGCCCAGGATACAGTCGGCTTTCTGGACTGCAAGGGAACATTGCTGGCTTATGTCCAGTTTGCCATCCCCCAGTTTCCCCTAATCTTTTTCAGTAGGGCTGTACTCAATTCTTCCATCCCCTGGCTTGTATTGATAGTGGGGATTGCCATGACCCAGGTGCAAGACCTTGCGCTTGGCTTTGTTGAACCTCATGAGATTCTATTGGGCCCACTGCTCAAGTCTGTCTGGGTCTCTCCGCATGGCATCCCATATAATATAAACTGATAGTGTTAAAGTGTACCTTTTAAGGTTAGAAAGTGACTGGTTACTATCTGTGTCATCTTTTACTTTTTTAACATCACTTACAGAAATCTCTCAGTATTCTTCTGCATGTCTAAATGTTCAGTGGTATATTAAGAGTTCATGTTGTTTCAGGGCCACCTATAAAACTCATTGCAGTTAGCCTTTAGATATAAGCTCTATATTGCTGCAGGTATTCCAGATTTCATTACATTTTAACTGTTTTCTTAGTAAAACAGTAGTGTACAGGTTCTGGAAAACAGTACAAAAGCTAAGGTTTCCTTCATAATTTAATTGAAAACATTTTCATGTCCTTAGCTTTGTGATTATAGCATTTTCCTGTTGTGCCTCTGCCTTATTTGTGAATCATCAACAATTTCTAGCTCTGGTATGTATTGACTTTTGTTGACTTTCCTCTCTTATATCACATACCAACTTTATCAAAGCTGAAATACGTATTCCCATTTTTTTTCTGCAAACCTAGACTGTTGCTTGTTTATCCAGTTTACCTTGTTCCTAAATTTTGGGATTATAGTCTTTTAAGCACAGAACAAAATACTCTTTTTTGAATCTTATTTACTTTTCACATTTTCAGCTCTACACATGCACATCTCCAAGGACATCTGGACTGTTTTCATAAACACCGTATCCATACCAGTACTCCCAAGTCCTTTTCTTCAGAGCTGCTCTCTGTCCTCTTCTCACCTAGCCTGTATTTATGCTTGGGATTTCATTGTTGCACTGTGTTTTTTGCAGGCCCCCTACAGCAGGCTACACAGGTAGACTTCAAAGCAGTATCTCCAGAGAAGAAGAACTCACAACCTCCCTGGGCAGCCTGTTTCAGTGCTCCATCACCCTTACTGTGCAGTTCCTTCGCATATTGGTATGGAAATTCCTATGCTCAAGTTTATGGCCATTTTCCCTTGTCCTATCCCCAAAGAGCACTGAAAAGATGTTGGTCATGTCTCCTTGACTCAAAGTATTTATAAACATTAATAAGATCACCTCTGAGTCTTCTTTTCTCAAGGCTGAACATACCTAGTCACTCAGCCTTTCCCTACAGGAGAGATGCTTCAGGTCTTTATCATCATTGCGGCCTTCTGCTGGACTATCCTCAAAACGTTGTCTTTCTTGTACCAGGGAGCCCAGAACTGGATACAGTACTCCAGGTGAGGCCTGACCAGGGCAGAGCAGAGGGGGAGGATGACCTCCCGTCACCTGCAGGCCACGTTCATTTTAATGCACCCCAGGCTCCCATTGGCCTTCTTGGTCACAAAGGCACACTGATGATGCACCATAAACCTGTCATCCACCAGGATCCCCAGGTCCTTCTCTGCAGAGTTCCTCTCCAACAGGTCATGCCCCAACCTGTACTGATACTTGTAGTTATTCCTTCTCAGGTGCAAGACTCTGCACTTGCTTTTGTTGAAGCTCATTTGGTTTATTGCTGCCCAGTTCTTCAGTCTGTTCAGGTCTTGCTGAATGGCAGCACAGCCTTCCATTGTGTCAGCCATTCCTCCTAGCTTTGTATCATCAGCATACTTACCGAGGGTGGACAGGATAATCAAGGTTGTTGTTGAAGATATTGATGGAAAGATGGTCCCCCCAAAAAACTCATATTCTCTGGTTTGGAGTCAAGGATATCATGTGGAACTGTGTCTAATACTTTGCACAAGTTGAGGTAGATGGTGTCAGTTGCTATTCCCTTATCCAACAGTACTCTAATCCCATTGTTGAAGGCCATCAAATTTGTCAGGCACTTTATCCACCAGATGAAGTCTCCAACTTCATCCATTACATCATCCAGTCCATGCACTACTCAGAGCATGGTTGCCTACATGAGTTTTCTCAAGGCTGTAACCAGTCAGATTTTGAGTATTGCAAAAGACAGGGACTCCATAACCTCTGCAGACAACTTATGTGTTTGATCATGTACCTGCAAAGAAGTTATGGCACCAAAAAGTAAATATCATTGAATTCAACTGTCCAAGAAATCTCACGAACTGGTAAATATACACATAAATGTAATATATAAAACAGTAATTTTCACTGTTGCATTGAAGTTCTAGAAAAGGTTGCTGGAATTTCTACCAATTTGTCAGACTTAGAATTTTATTGGCAAGGGGAATGTGCCATATTAAGATTTAATCATCCTATCAAAGAATCACTGTCATCTCAGTGGGAGCTATGCTAGCACTTCCTCTTATATACAGTTAAAATGAAATACGCAACAAATTTTTAGTAACATTTTTTTTTCTGCTGTTAAGCTTATCCACTTAAACTTCAGGCAATCTGTCAGATCAGTGTTTATGGCCAGTCATTGGCATCCTGAGTCCTTCACCAAGTAGAGTAGGAGGTTGAGATTTATGTTTTATTCCTTCATATGCTAGGATGATTTTTGCACATTTGCACCTATTTTACTCCTTGCTCTTTCTCCACTAGTCTGTAAGGCTGTGTTACATACAGATTTACTTTAGATGTCATGTTTTTCATACATTGGAGACTTGCTTTTTATTCATCTTGGTACACCTAGAACTCCTAAAGATGCTTTCTTCTGGTAAGTGACAGCTGGGTAACTGGTGAGGAAGAGTAATTCTTGGAATATTGCTTCTTAAAAATTCTGTGTGTAAATAGATCTACTTTTGAGAATAGGATGAAAATGAAATCACCAGAAAAAAAAAAAAAGATTTTTCACTCTTTAGAATCCTGTGGAGAATTTTTTTCTTATTGGTCATTCTACATTTAAATAATACAGAGGTTTATTCTTGTTACTATTAATATATTAATCACTATATATATATATATATTTTTTTTTTTTTTCTGCTGGGAGCTAAATTTAGTAAAGAATATAGAAGAGAGAGAAACCAGGCATATGAGAAAAAATTTAGTTAGAGATCTGCAGGGCGAAACAGTAATAATTTTCTAAAAGATGCTTTCTAATTACAATATTATGAATGTAAAGCACATGGGAAATGTACAAATTTCATTCAGCTTCCCTACCACATTATTTCTAGAATTAATGGCACTTGAGAAAAAGAAAAGAAAATCCTTCTTTCGTAAGACAGGTAGCTACACATGATTGACCCTGGATGAATAAAATCGTAATGGCCATAGATTAATCTTGTTATTGTTTCTTTGTTACCTTGCCAGAATACAAATACCCGTGTAAATTTATGAAATTTGTTAAGAGGGTAACATTGAGATTATCAGGAAAAGACAACAAAAGCTGATATAGTCAATGTAATCTCTGGAATTGTTTTTTGTGCTGTCTCATTGATGGTAGGTTTAAACAAAACAAAACAAAACAAAAAAAGGAGTATTGTATCTCTATATGTTGTTAAATTCAATGCATTATCTATAAGTAGCTAGACTTGCTGACAAGAATAAGAGATTCCCTCTTGTGTAAATAAAAGTACACCTGGGAAAACTAGGTGGTGGTCTCCTTCAGCTAGGGATTTGCATCCATCATAGTTGCACATAACTAAGTAATATGATTCTCAATTTTTTTGGTGTCAGTTGGTCCCACAGAACATTTAGGGATCAATGTAGTTGGAGTAGATATATTTTGTCATAGTTCTGCCAAAAACGTTTCCACTGAAAGAAAAGGCAAAGTCAGTTATAACATTTTTTCTTCTGTGAAGTTCCTATTTCTACTCTTTTGAACAATAACATATTAAGCGATCTGCTTCTTTTTAAAACAGGACTAGTAAGCATGAGAAGAATCTGTGTATGTGTTCCTACCTGTTTATGTATATGAATGTATGTAACTGTAGTGTAATTTATTTTACCCTCAGTCCTTTGGCAAGATAGTTAATTCTCTTTCAGGGAACCTTCAAGAGTGTCAGTGACTAAGCCAACCCTTTGAGAATCATTTTTGCTTCAGGAATTTACTCTAAGTATGTCATTTTTAGAATGTGGACTAACATTAAGTGGACAAGTTATGTATTGAGGCAGCAAATCATTTTCATCACAATGAGCTCCTTATGCTTCACTGTCTCATCTCAGTATTTTCTAGATAACCTGAAGTAGATAAAATATGAAGAATTCAAGACCACTTAGCATACTTTCTTTAAAAAGAATGATGTTCCAGCAATACTCTATGAAATAAAAGCTTGGAGAAAAACAGCCTTAGCAACTTACAAAACGTTACTGTATAGAGATCTCTTCTTAGAAAATATTCTTAAACAATGGTGTTCTTTTCACAGAGGACTTAAAGCTGTGTGCAACATTTAGAGTGAAGTCGTAAATTTCTCTCATACGTAATCCTCTTTCTGTACAATACTTGTCCAGTGCTTACATCCTAGTAGTTAGTTAATACTGTTACTTGTAAGTTACTCCTTTCTGTAGATTCAGAAAGGGCACATACTAAAAAGACTTTGCAGTACCTCCTAAAGATGTTCCTCTTCCTTTGCTTCAACATAATTCTGATGTTAAATGCATCAGTTAATGCACATAGCTTTTGTATAGTTCAGGATTTTTAATATAATCTTAGCTTTTTCCTTATTATATCCTAATGTAGATAAATCCACACTAACATAAAAAAAGTTGAAATGCCATAAACTTTTTATTTCTTCAGATCCAACACAACGTGTAAATTAACACCGAGAGACTAATGTAATTATGTTTGCTAAAATGCAAATAATTCCATGTATTCATATTTTTATTGAATAAAATGTGCACAATTTCATCCATAAAATAAATGAGTAAAAGATTAGAAAAGTGCACGTAGATATATTATAAATCAAGGTTATCTTTGCAAACTCATCTGGAATGGAAAAACAAAACCCTCTAACTCTGTAAGGTCACTTGGAAAATCCAGACTGTGGTTTCTTCTAACAGGACTGCACTGCTGCTGTTTCCTGTGCTGTTATTCTCTCTGCATATCGTTACACACAGACCTCTACAATAGGAAACACTTGGAAATGCCTGTTCTGCCTAAAGAGGAGAAACCAGAAGCAAATGTGGCATGGAGGTTTTTAAAACCTTAGCATTTTCTAAGCGTGTAACTGACTCCTGAGGAGACCGAACAGTATTTTGTTGTTAATGCACATGGATGAAGGAGTTGTAATGGCTTATTTCAATAAAGGAAATACCAGTGAGACATTAGGACATTTCCACTAGTATAACATACTGAATATACTGATTGCTAAGATGTGGAGTCTTCAGCTGGAGTAAGTTTAAAAAGAGATTGGATAGACACCTTACAGAAATAACTCAGGTATCTGTGATCCTTGTTCAGGGCACAGGATGATCTTGTTGGCCTCCTGACGTTCCTTCTGATCCTATGGTTTGTGAATATGACTGATGCACTGATGCCATGAACAGAAAATGGAAGACACTGAGATGAATGTCTACATGATCTGAACTCTCTCATGAGTAGGGTATTTATTAGATCTAATATGTGAATACGACAGTGGCAAATGACCTATGTGCACTTCTGTGAGAAACACTCAAAGTCAAAAATTTCAGATTAGGCAGGGTTCTTAGTGATAGCAGCAAAGTTTATTTGTTATTGCAATAACAGGTGCACGCCCCCTATTGGCAAGGGGGAAATTGCATGGTGGTCAGCAAAATTCGTTCTGTTATATACTCTAAACCAGACGCAGGTAATACTTTCCTGGTGCTCGCTCATTGGTTGAGTGTCTCAGGCTCACAATTTCCCCGATGCTGTTGCTATGATACATGTCTATCTAAGGTCTGTTACCAACCTGTGTTTTTTTGGTATATTTTGTACTTTCCCATGGAGATAGGAGGGCAATATTTCCAAGAGTGAGTGTGTTCATTCTGCTCCATGCTAGGCCCTCCCTCCTCCCTGCATACTTGCCTAATCTTGTACCTGTCTCAATTCTACCCAAGTCAGAACACCCCAAATCTTAGCTTTTGACTCTGTTCAGCAACTTTCTTAGTGGAAGAAAAACAACTCACATAACTGCTTCACGAGAGGGCTATGAGTTCAGTAAAGGCCTACACTACATACAGAAAATACTGGAAGCTTCTACTGCAAAAACACAATCTGCCTCTCACATTCCTACCAGTGAATACAAAAAGAAACCACAAAAAGCAACACTCCTCCCTATCAAATGAAATGCATAAATCACAAGGAACAGAATCTACTACTACTACTGCTTTTATCCCCATCAACTTTCAAATCCAGCTTTGGCACTTTGTATTCCCCTGAGCATTAAACAAAATACTGCCCCCAGGATTTCCTCTGTCCATCTACAACATTTAACAGCTATAACCAACAAAGAATAGTAAAATAATAAAATGTTATTATTTGAGAAAAATGACTGTCTTTGGCATATGTCAGTAGTCTTGCTTTATTTCCAATAGATTCCGTACAAATACTCTCTCTTTTCAATAAGCAATTATGTAACATGATCCATAAAACTGCAGAAAATGGCATTTGTCAGAATGTTTACAAAATATCATCAGATAAATGTTTATGAACTATAAAGTAATGTATTTACAGCTGGTTGAAAACAGTCTTTTTGTATCTACATAATAAATGTTTAATAACAAATACTTTTTTTTCCTAGTACAGGAAGATCCTTCAGAGCAATATGAAGAAGAAATATTTAGTTAAGTATAAGATGAGAGGTGGCATGGATACCAAAATCGATCTTATGTGAGCAGTTCAATAACTGTATGAGAAAATAATTTATTTTATGTACACAAAATACCTGCTGTATTTTTTTTCAGATAAACATCATATTTTAGATTAAATTGCTAAGCAGTTAGTGGTATATGTAATAAACAGTAGTAAGCACATAGACTAACTTGTAAAGAGGCGTCGCTTCTTTAGTAACTTTACTTGCAATAAAGAAGTACAATGAGACAGATTTCAATTTACCGAGCCATTAAACCAGAATAAATCTGTTGAAGTCAACACAGAATACCACTGTAAAGAAATATCACATCAGGAAAGGACAGTAAAGCTAATGCTGTGGGGTATCAGTGTTGCACAGAATGATAGGGGTTGGAAGGGATCTCTGGGGATAATCTACTCCAACCTCCTTACTAAAGCAAGATCTTTATAGTACACCTACAGGAAAGATTCTTCTCTGGAAGAAGAAGACTCCATGATGCCCCTGGTTGTCCTTTTCCTTCCAGTGCTCTGTCACCCTCACAGTAAAGTTTTCACTCATATACATTTGAAACATTCCGTGTTCCAGGTTTTGCCTGTTGTCCCTTGTTTTTTTTGCTGGGCATCAATGGAAAGAGCCAGGCCCCATCTACTTGATACCCACACTTTGGTTATTTATAACTGGTGATGAGTTTCCCCCTCTGTCTTCTCCAAGCTGAAGAGTCTCAGGTCTCTCAGCCTTTCCTTGTACAGGAAATGCTCCAGGTCTCTAATCATCTTTGTGGCCCTCTGCTGGACCCTCTCTAGAAGTTCCCTGTCTTTCTTGAAGTGAGGAGTCAAGAACTGGATGCAGTACCTCAGGTGTAAAATCGCTGGGGCAGAGTAGAGGGGGAGGATCACCTCCCTTGACCCGCCGGCCATGCATCTTTTCATGCAGCCCAGGATAACATTGGCTTTCTTAGTCACAGAGGCACGTTGCTGGCTCATGGCCAACAAGTTGTTTGCCAGAACTCCTAAGTCATTCTCTGAAGAGCTCCTTGCCAGATGATCAGCCCGTAATCTGTTCTGATGTACCTGGTTATTCTTTCCTACATGCAGGACTCTGCACTTGCCCTTGTAGAACCTCCACTCATGTTTTCCATGACCTCCCAGAGTTGACAAAGAGTGGTTTGGCAATCACTCCTGCCAACTCCCTCAGCACTTCTGGGTGCATACTTCAGGGCCCATGGATTTGTGTGTGTTGATTTTACCTAGATGATCTCTGACCAGAACCTCCTTTGTCCAGATTCTCTTTCTTACCTCCAGGGTCTGGAATTTCTGAGGAGCAGTCTTAGCAGTAAAGACTGAAGCAAAGCAGAGTTCTCAGCAACCCTTTCTATCACCTCACTCAGCAGCTGGCCCACATTTTTCTTAGTATTCCTTTTGCTATTGTCATACATGAAAAAGTCCTCCTTGTCTTTGAATTCTCTAGACACATTTAATTTCAAGTGGCCTTAGCCCTCCTCATCACATCCCTGAATGCCCTGACATTGTTCCTATATTCCTTTAAAGGGGTCAGACTCTTTCCACATTCCATAGATCTTGCCTATGAGGTTTCTTTTTCATGAGCTCCTTGCTCATCCATGCAAGTCTCCTGCCTACTTTCCCTGATTTCTTACTGATAGGGATGCAGCAATTTTTAGCTCAGAAGAAGTGATGTTTAAGTGTTGACCACCTTTCTTGGGACCTCTTATCCATGGGATACTTCTGAGTATGTCCTCGAAGAGGTCAAAGTTGGCCCTCCAGAAGTTTAGGTTTGCAATCCTACTTATCACCTTGTTTTTTCCACACAAGATCCTGGACTCCACTGTCTCATGGTCACTGCATCCCACAGTGCTCCCAGCCTTTATATCCCCAGTCAGCCCTTCCTTGTTTGTAAGAACAAGGTCCAGCAGTACACCTCTCCTCACTGGCTCCAGCACCACCTGCATCAGAAAGTTATCTGATGTTGTGGTAGAAGTCCCCCATAAGAACCAGTGCCTGGGTTCATGAACTGTCAGTTGTGTGTAGAAGGCCTCATCAACTTCCTCCTCCTGATCAAGTGGCCTGTAGTAAACACCCACAGTGATGTTACGCATATGAGCTTGCCCTTAATTCACATCCACAATCTCTCCTCTAGTTCATTATTCATCCCTAGGTGTAGCTCAATGTACTCTAGTTGCTCTCTCACATAAAGATCAACTTCACCACCCTGTCTTGCTAGCTTGTGTTTCCTAAAAATGACATAACAGTCCAAGACAGCATTCCAGTCTTGTGAATTGTCCCACCATGTCTCCGTGATCCCTATGAGATTATAGCCCTGCAATCTCACTCAGATCACTAATTCCTCCTGCTTATTTTGCATACTGTGTGCCTTGGCATAAAGGTCCTTCAGAGAAGACAAGAGGCCAGTGAATGTAGGTTTCCCTACCATTATGCAGCTAAGGAATGACTGTGAATCTTCTGATTGGCCTGGTTCCAGTCAGTTGCAATGGTGTGGGCACTGCCATTCTGGACCTGCCCAGCAAATCCTTTAGTGTGAAGCCCACCTCACTACCTCACTAGATTAGCCAGTGTTGAACAAATGGATCAGGTAGTACTCGTTCTGAAATATTTAAAATATGTGCTGCTGTTTTTTCAGTGATTTACATGAACCACTGAACTATTTTTAGGCCATACCATTTTTATTTTCTTTTTACAGGTGTAAGCATTGTTCTTATTCTCAGTTCTTTGATATGTAATATTAGGGCATACCATTCCATCCTACTGTCAGAGTCTCTTCTCTATACTGATATATAAGCAGCTTTCCGAGGCAACTTGGAGAAAACTAAAATAACAGTTTAGAGAATTGTAAATTTCATATTACAGAAAACTATAAGTGTTCTGTTACTATCATTTATATAGTAGCTGATTTAACTCCTACATTACTATCTCAAAATTTCAAAAAAGAAACTGTATTTCTAGAAAGTTTTTGTTTGACTGTTTTGAATAGCTTTTCACGTGTTGTTCAAAATAAACTCTTCATCTTTAAGTACTGAGGGATGTTACTGATATTAGAATTTGTCAGAAATAAAAAATTTTATTTTCAATTTTTGTAGTAAATTTGACTATTACTTGTAACAACAACAACAAAATGCAAGTAATCTCATAAATTCAATAAATACTGTCAGTGTAACTTCATCAATGCTACTTTATCAGTTGAAAGCAGTGGAATTTTTCCAGGCACGAAAGTTTATTCTCTGTGACATATGACTTCAATTATTTGATACCATTTTAAATGATTCAATCATCAGAATTACAGTGACAGGAAAAGATATGCAAAATGAAAGAAAAAAAAAAAAAAAAATTGGTCAACATAGTCCTTGGTACTGATAAAAATGTCCAAAATGATGAAATTGTTATATGTGACCTTTTCTTTTCTAATGGTATCAGTATAATTTCTCTCTTCCCTTGAAGCAGTTCCAAACCAAAAAGTGGTTCTGTTAGGACATGTTCAAACCCTTCTGCTCATGGACTACTAATCACAATCAGGTAAAATGGTTCAAGTTTTCACAGCTGTAGGGAAAGTGATTTTCAAGAGATTCATGTCATTGGCAGGAAGTAGTAATCAGAATGCTCCAACCCTTTTTATTCTGTGACATAAAATATTTCTTGAAGCAGGTAGAATTTTCCTGGGCAAATAAAAAAAATCTGTGTCATCCATGTTTTATTTAAGACTCAGAAGAATGATACAAATTAATTTACTGAGAACTTCCTAACAGCACTAATACTCTGCTTGGTAAAATTGGCTAATTTGCTAATAAAGATTAATAAGCGCTGTAGATAAGAGTACTTCAGTGTAGGATTTATTTCTATGCTAAAAGTTCTAAGACAATATTAGGCAATGGCTACTACAAAGAATGAAAGAATAAAAGAAGATAAATAGAAAAGATAGAAAGCAGAGAAAGAAAGACAGGCAGACAGACAGACAGATGGACAAACCCAGCAAAGAAAAGTAGTTCTCCACTCCTTGATCCAGCAATGTCTTGGAGTCAGGGGATGCTGACCATATATTTACACTATCATATTAAAACTCTCTTCTATAACGGAAAAATCATAAAAAATATAAATTTTGTATGTGTTAACTTATCTTTTTTATTACAATAATATATGGAGCTGGCTGCATAATCTTCATTTTTACCACACTGTGATGTCAGATTGTACCTACAAAGCAGTTTATTTACATTTAAAATTTCTGTAGAGTGGAGGACTGAACATATTGCAAAGCTGGACATCTCAGACAACTTCATCTTGCTGAGAGCTTTGTAATTCAATTTTTCGTCAACAAGTATAACTGCATACAAGAAGCCCACCTGCATTCTTTGGAAAATCTTAAATGGCAGCATTAACTTCATTGATACCCACTAAATCACAGCACATAAATGTGACTGCTAAACTTCAAAAAGATATTATGCTAAACAAAGTACAACCAAGACTTCCAATTTAAATATCACAGATCATTCACATGTTTTCAGTGAAAGTCTCCCAATGGTCTGATTAGTCTGATGCCATAAATTAATAGCTATAAATAATAACAGCTTAATAGCTTAAAGTCAAGATCGTGAGTGATTTACCCTCAGTAATTCCATTCTGACTCTTCTCAGTCAATTCCTTCATCTGCATGTACCCAGAAGTGAGCTCCAGGCAGATTTACACCAGAGGAGCTGACTGGCCTACAGATCCCTAGACGATCCTGTAGCTTTTTTTTTTTTGGGGGGGGGGGGAAGGGGGGGGGGGGAAGGGGGAGGAAGTTGGGTGCAGTTTTGCCTTTCTTCATGCTTTGGGGCTCCCCTCATCTTCACAACCTCTCAAAGGTGATACAGAGCAGCCTTGCTAGCACACTAACTGTATCTTTCGGGAGTTTCACCCACCAGGAATCGCCTGTGGAAATTGAGCATACGCTGGAAATAAAAGAACAACTGAACAGCAGAAAGAAAAGCAGCAGAGCAATAATACTACACAGGACTATACTGTCAAAACCATTAGGCTTCCATATCATACAACTGATTAATTTTCACATTTGCTAGAAGGACCCCAGTAAAAAAATCTCAGTGGGAAAATGTTGGCAGTATGAATCACAATTCTTTTATGATAACAAATCAGGCAAGTCAGCATATTTGACATCTGCTGACATCTGATTTCAGAACACTTTGTCAGAGGCAGAAAAATATTAAACTAAAAATAAAACTTTCCTTCAGTCACTTGTGTGTTATCAAATCAGCCACTGGTACAGAAATCCTACATGTTTGAAACGTACATGTTCCTAAATAGGACTGATAGTGACGCATAGCGTGTCCAAGTACTTCCAATGTGTGAGACAGAGGTGTTCAGATGTTCCTTTCACTTTCTTACTATTCTCTTTCTTTTTGTCTCTCTTTCAGCCCCGATGCAAAGACGTTCATCCTGTTCTACCACTGTCTGTAAACAGAGTACCTGTGGGACTTCAGCTAAGTTACAGTAGAGTCACACTAAGTCAATTTTGAATTTGGCTTCAGATATTAGCTATTTACCCACACCTAGTTAGATTGATGTGTCAACCATTCTCACTGGCCAGTCAAGAGGCCAGCTTTTCTAGCTCAAAATCTTGTGCAGCTAAGAGGCAGAAGACAGATTATCCGGTCCACAGACAGGAAATACTGGAGTCCCTTCAAAGCTTCAGATTGGCACAGAACTAGATTACAACATCATAGCAGGATAGATGTCTTACCAATCCAAATTGGTGCATTTCTTTCCACAGGCAAGAATTTATCCACTAGATTCTGTGCTGATGAAGCCTGAATTATGTTAGCTATGTTTCCAACATCATAGAAACCAAAATGTAATCAGTAGGTAGGACCGGATATTTGCAGTCAGTGTCCACCTTGCTGAAATTTTTTTTCAATGCTGGGTTAAACAGAGCTTCTGCAAAAAATGTAATACCGTGTCCACTTTTCCTAGCCAACGTTTTTTCTTTTTTCTGTAACAGTTCTACCTTCAGAGGAAAATATCACCCTTCTTGTCATAGGCATAAAAGAATTTGTAAACAGTTATTCACCATGAGCATTTTCTGAGTGTCAAATCTAGAAGAAGGTTCCCTGCGGCTTTGTTGTCCCTTGTCAAACCTTCCCTCATTGCAGGGATGTCTCATACAGTGCAACAGTCAATGTGCTAAACTCAGGAATGTGGTGTGTCTGCTGGGTATGTCATAGCCCAAGAGGAATTAATCCAATTTGCCTTTTTATGATGCTAATCACGTTTTTATCTGCTAGTTGAGGCACTGAGTACCTGCAGCTTACAGTTTTAATTAACTCTACTGTTACAGCTTCAATTAGGAGAATATCAAAAGTGCATATTCACAATCTAGTTGCACTTTATTCCTGTCAGTTTTACAGAATGCACCATCTCCTCCACTTTTGATAGTAGAGAAATGAGGTTCTATGTTTGCATCTTCACCTAAATATACATGAGAGTAAAATACAACTTTAGCAAAACAGGATATATGAATCAAAAACGAAGGTTTTATATATGCCACAGGACAAGCTGAGTTTCAGTTGGCTACTCCAAAACTGGCCTTGTAAAATTACTTTGAATGTGACACAGAAGAATAACTTCAGTCATTTCAGAAAGTTCAGTATATTCTCAGAAAACAAACCCTCCAGAAGTAATCATTATTCCAACCTTTTAAGTCCGTCCTTCAACTACCCACCTCAAACCCTGCAGCAAAGAGCATTACTAGGAAAAGTCAGTGCAAACAGGAGGAGCTCAGAACACTTTGTTTCAAAGCAAGGAAAGAACAAACTGTTACTTTTTTGTTCTACCCAGTAAATTAAACTTCCTTACTTACATAACTGAAATAATAGTTATACCGATTAAATATAATGTGTATTCGTAACAAACAACTTCTGGTTATAGAAAACACTAAATTTTTATTTGCTGTGTAATCAATTATGGGTGATTACCTCTCATGAACAATTATTGCTGCTTGCATATTTTATGTATAAGTAATGTTATAATGGATTTGAAATTTTGTTTTGGAATAATACTTTTGTGTAACTAAGAAAAAAATTTTGCTTTGAAGCAAATGATGGAGTACTACTCCCTGGGAAAATAAATAAATAAATAAATAAATAAATAAATAAGAAAAAAAATCCACTGAAACACACCAAAGAAACAGTAGGAGATCATTTCTGATCTAACAGCAAATAAATGATAAGACTTGTTAAGAAAAGATAATAAGAAAAGATACTGAGATGTTTTTGATTTAAAGTACTGAAAAACTAATGATTTTGAGGTCAGAAAGTTGTTTTGCAGCATCGTAAACACATTTTTCAATCTTTCTATTTCACTGAGTTATTCAACTATGTTTTCTCGCATAGAAAAGATGAAGAAAAAAAAAGTACTTAATGAAGTGAGATATTAATAAATAAGACAAGTCAAAATTGCTTGCTGTATGCTTACTGGGAAGCTACAGTAGGAGGCGTCTGGGATTTCAATAAACAGTCTTTGCATCAGAAACTGGCAGGCTCTTGAGCCTCTTTAGAATAAGATAGGTTTTCTTCATACTTGCCGGGGCTGTTCATGCATATATTCACTGAAGCAGTGGGAGATACCACAGCCTATGAGAACCTCTTTCAGTGTTTATTCTGAGTGCCACTGACGTGTCTCTTCCAAAGTCACAGGTGTCTGGTCACTGAGACCTCTGGAGGAGATCTAGAATTTGGGACCTTAAAGTTTCATGACAGCTTTTGTGACAGTGAGGCCCAGAGACTCCTAACAGCATTATGCTGAAACTGATAGTCTTGTAACACCACTGCTGATCTTTCAGTATGCTGCAGCTTAAGGGATGTACAGCACTACAGAATGATACACTTAAATGTCTTTTGCAGTTCTTACTTTTGTTGAATGAGGAGTCAGCCCTTTTCCACCAAACAGGACATGGCTAAAAGGTCTTTTGACTCACAATTGTATGATACATTCAAAATTACACAGGAAGCTGGTAACAAAGCAAAAATGCACCAAGGACTCTTAAGTAGTGAGGTAACACCAAGCAACAAAAGGTAACAAAAATTGGTAACACCATTTTTTTCCTCTCCATAAGGCTACAGAAATTTTTCTGGGAAGGGAATAGATGGTATTTTTGCGTCTCTTACACACACATTTCTTCAAAGGCTCTTTAGGAAGAGAATGAATAGAAAAATGTGTTTTTTTTTGGTATAACTTCATCATCTTCATAGATAAAAATAGCTGAATTTGTATCTAATACTGAAACAGTGAAGTATTTCTATATTAATGACATACATTGTATTCTTATTTAAAATCCTTGTTATCCCCAAATAAAGTTATAGTTCAAATTTTCCATATTCTAGTAAACACTGTGAAATAATTTCTTAAGGAATATAAAGTAAACTTTTAAAAATTATTATTATTTTACCTTTTTCTTCTTTTTCTTTTTTCTACTCTGTCTTAAAACATTTGGGTTATATGTGCTACAATTCCCATATTCTCAAAGTTAATGGAATGTATTTTAGAGATAACATATAACTAAGTATCCATCTGTCTCTGGAATTTATTTGCATGTTCCTAAATCATGACGAAACTGCACTTCTTACCTCACCAGAGAGCAAGGCCCTAGACCCCAGGCCAAATAAGTTTTACTGGCTTGCATCCTCTCTGTCTATACAGTGTGAGATCTGGAACAAACAGTCCTCTAAGTAGAACAGAAATTTGACCAGCCACCATCAAATTGCACATGGATGTCATTGACACTATGCAAAGATGATGTGCTTTGGGAGCCTGTGTTTACACAGTGGTTTTGCAATCTGCCTACAGTTTCCAGCTGCTCTAATAAAACACCCAAAAGTCAGCGTTTTATGTTTTATGGTTAACTGTGATATTGCTTGTGGCAAAGCGAAATTTGTCTGTGTCTGTATACAAAATACTTATTTTTCACATACAAAGATTTCATGGATTAAGAAAGAACATTCTGCTTTGTACTAACAAATATATAGTTAAGAAAATGGACTGGCACAAACATATCCTAGATAGATTTTATGGTGTTTCATTAGAAAATACTGATCTCTATTTTTATCCCTTGTTCTCAGTTGCTATCCACCTTTCCTTGTCCATGTCCTAAAATGGGTATCAGACAGATGCAGACACTAATGAGACAGCTTTAAGGTCACAAAGGACACAAAGAAATTAACAGGTTTATGCATCAATATTTCTCTGCCGTAAGGCAGAGAATTTAAGTCAACAACACTACTTCTGCCCTGGCTTTATGGCCAGTGAAAAGGAAGGGAAAACTAAATCACAGCTGTAATCAAATCCTACATATCTGAAATAATTATTTTTAGAGTCTTTATCATGCAAGACCCAGCAGAGTCTAACAGTCTGAGTCTGAAGGGATGGTGAGGCACTGGAAGTTGTTGCCCAGAGGGGTAGTGAAAGCCCTGTCCCTTGAGATGTTCAAGGCCAAGCTGGACCAGGCTCTGAGCAACCTGATCTATCTGTAGATGTCCCTATTCATTGTCAAGGAGTTGGACTACATAGCCTATAAGTGTCCCTTTCAACTCCAATGATTCTATGATTCAAAGTATGAAGTTACTCACTTACCATAAACCCGTGTCTATAATACATAGTTATTACTTACTAAATGATGTATTCCTAGGTTTAATTTTAGGTGGAATTGTTTCTACCATTTTTTCTGTATTGATTACTTTTTTTTTTTTTTTTCCTTTTTTCTTTCTTTCTTTCTTTCTTTCTTTCTTTTTTTTTTTTTTTTTTTTCTGGAAAAGTATCCATGAAGAGGAAAAATTAGTTAACATTATACATGCAGTACACTGCAGTTTGGAGAAGGGAGAGGTTATTCCTTTAGACATTCTTCTGTGCAAAGAAAAAAATCAACTTACAAAAGACAGCTGTGTGGACAGAAAATAAATTACCATGTGTCCTTCTTATGCTTCTGGTTTAGATTTTGCCTAGATAATTAAAAATACTGTTGGCTTGAGGTTAACTTCAAGAGAAGATATAAGATATTGATGTTTGATTAGTCTCCAGCTTTTAAATATATTTTTCATTGCCTTTGCTGTGTATACAATGAAACACAACGTATGTTTGTTTGTTTGTTTGTTTTCTAATTTGAATCAGTGTAATGTCAGTCCACAAAAGCAGTTTTGAGCTATCTCCAAGCATGGGAAGTGATCTCACCAATGTGTTTGTGCGCTGAAACAGTAAGTCAAACTCACAGGAAACCTTAGTATATTCAGAAGTTATATTGTTGCTGTCATGTATCAAAGACGTCTAAAACAATTGAAGTCCAGAAATGATGTTAAGAGGAAACATGGACACCTCTCTCAACATGTGATTCCTACAATGGTACCAAGTATCCATTTGCTGGAGCAGATATTCATGCTTTTTGGCATATCTCTCTTCATTTGCAGCCTTCTGGTATCTCCGTTTCTCAGGTGGGTGGTAGGAATGGCTTCTAATGAGAAGGAATAATTTGCAAGTCAAAGTATTTCAGAAACTCAGCTAGGTGTCACAGAAAACGTGAGAGGAGGCAGGAGCTTGAAACCTGGCAGTAAAAACAAGACAAAGAGAAGAATAGCAGTGCTGGAGAAAGATTGACAACAAAGATTACATCAATCTTGAGATGACCTTAGTCTATCATCAGCAGCTTGTCAGATTCCTGGAGCTCTGGCTGTGCTCCTCATAAAAACTGTTGCACTTCTCTGTGGTATACAATTCATTTAGCCAGTGTAGATGCTTGTGAAGACATATGCTGACAGTACAAGTGTATGGATATATAAGGTCCTTGATGTCCTGAGATTGTTGTTCTGAGCTCACAGAATTCTTGCTAAGGGCACTATCAAAGCTGTGCCTGTCCTTGATTTAATCATAAACCAGATAGCAACATCTGAAAATAATAATTTATTTTTCTAAACAACAGCTAGATCAGTAGATACAAAACAAGTGACTTGATGTTACAAAGAAAGATCACAGGTGGTTTACTGGCTAATTGGAAGGATATACCAGTAGAGATGTGAAGCAGTGCTTTAAACTCTTCTACTGACTCTCAGTGTATTACATGACATTTTATGTATGTATACACACACATATATATAACAATTTTAATACAGAGAATAAGGTATACGACAGTAATTTAGCAAACTGTGCAACAAATGCAGGCAGCATTCAACTTTAGTTATGATAGTAGGAAGTAAAATGACTGTAATGACTCAGAGATTTCCAGGCAAGTTAGCTGTACATTTAATATGTAAAAGAAACATCTATTATGAATAGAGACATGTCCATTTGCATTAGTTAGTAACAATACATAGATTATAATATATTACATTTTTATGTTAATGACAAGTAAAAAAAAAAAGCATTTTGCTTTTAAAATGCTTATAAAAGTTCATCTAGCACTAATCCTCTATTCATACAAAGACTCCCATCTTAAAATACTCTTAAAAATATTTTTGAAACTTATTTGGATTTAAATAAAGTTGTGTAGGACTAATAAATTTGCCAATTAAAATGCTTTCTGAAAGAAAAATATGTTCTGTTCTGTTTCTTATTTGTGTTGAATTCATTATTCATTTACTTACTGAATTCTGAAGATGTCTGGAAATTTCTGTAGCTTCTTTTCCTTGTTCTACTATTACTCCATGTACACATTACTGACTTGGATGTGCTATGAACAGGATACTTATGTCTGCAGAGGATGCCAGGTGGGAAAGAAATTAAAGAACTTTGAAGGATGAGATTAAACTTCGAGAAAGTTTCCAGATTGCGATTCAGCAAGTTCAAGGACAAAAGTATCACACTTAAGAAGAAATAACACTACAAGAACAAGGTGAGAAATGACTCAGGTCAGACAGCAGTTCCATCAAAAACGATGTGAAGCAGAAAGTGTTTCATAAATTGAACACAAGATAGCATATTATCCAGAAGAGAAAAATAAAGCTTATATTGAGAGGAATTAACATACAAATTGCAATGCAGAACATGTGAAAGAATATTTCTAATACTGAAAAGTCCTTCGCTTTTATAAATGTTGTTTTATAAATGTTGTTAACATGAGCCAACACACACTTCCAGACTTCTGTAAATATGTAGGAAGTTGAGGAAAAAAAAAAAAAAAAAAAAAAAAAAAAGAGTAATACTCAGAAGTCTGAGAAGTTATATGCTGGAGGTGAAAATGGAAACTGGAATCTGCTTGGTCTAACAATAAACATATATGAAGAGATATACAATGAAAATTTGTACATATAAATAACTGCAGTAAAAAGGAAGGAAATGAATGACTCTCCATGCACATCATGGATATGACCAGACTCAACAGGTATACACTATAAGCGTACGTATTTGTTAAGGTTGTCTAAATTCTCTAATGGATTTCCACCATACAGAGGAATGTGCTTCTTCTGCGTCCCTGCAACAGTTTCATATACCAAATCAGTAGCTTGTTCTGCTCTTCTTTTACCCATGCCTCTTTCAGTGTTATGCAAACAAACCAGTTTGTGCTTACACTCACTTACTTACCTAGAAAGAATAAATACAGTTCTTTTGTCTGCATCACCTACTCTTCCTCTTTTCACAAAAATTTAAAGTTTCTCGCTTTTTGTCATTGCTACATCTGTCTTCTACCATTCTCCTGTCCATCACTGTATCTCTCATTGATCTGATCTTTTCTTATGTTGCAAAACCAGGTATGGTAAGTAGAAAGTATGAAGTATAAAATAAATAAATAAGATTAAATTTAAACAACAACAAAACTAAACAAAATTGCATGATTTTGATATTAACATAGTTTTAAAGGAATATAACTACGTATCCCAAAGGAATTATTTTCAATTTATGTTAGTGTTTTTGAAAGAAGAATCAAATTGTTGGTAGTATTTCTCTAATTGCTATACAAAATATACGTAATTTGTTATCCACGTACATGAATTCTCACAGTCTGTCAGGATACCTAATTTAAGAAAGAACTGAGACAAAACAATATTTTATAAAATGAAATACTCATTACTCAGAAACAATGTTCTTTTTTATAGTGTTTTTAAACAAACTTTCTCGAATAACTGATTCATCCTAGGCAGAAGGTGACATTGTTACTCTGTTATATGCAATTTTAACTTATTTGCTTTACTTTTACAGGACTGCCATGAAAAAGTATAATTCAGGATCTCAGCATGATCCACAGTACTGAAAACTAATTTAAGATGCAAATGTTAAAGACAATTTTTATATACAAAGTAATATACAAAGTAACATACACATTGTTTATTGTATTATTTATTGAGAACTAAATATTCATTAACTACTGTTAATTAATACATTTAGTAAAATTTAATTTAAAGTTTACAACTTTAACACTTGTGAGTCTTCTGAACAGTCTCAACAGAACAATCTCTAATTTCCTTCCTTCGTTCCTCCCTTCCTCCCTTCTTCTGTATTTTTCTAATAACTCAAACTCAGCACAATAAATCATGATCCTTGAGTCACTGTGGGTTTTTTGTTTGTTTATTTGTTTTACTTCTGATGTACTTAAACTGACATGTAGTGAATAAGACAACCTTCCAGAAATGCAGTGTGGATGATAAAAGACATATAAATATTATATAAGATATTTTTATGGTAGATGTTACTAAAAGAACATGTGGGGTACCTGCATATATAAATATTTGTTTTCATATCCCCCACATACACTTACAATACAGATATTGGTAACTAAAAGGGGAACCACTATTCAGCTAGGGGTTGACTGATGTTTACAGTACAAATTGAAACAAAAAAACCAAACCTATAAGAACACCCCTTAAAATGATAATGATAATAATAATAACAACAACAATAATTGCCCCTGTAGCATAGCAGCAACATTGAACAGAATATTGTTGGGAAGATTCAACCTTGACTGCCATGCCACCAACATCAGGCTCTGACTTTGTGACACAACATAATGAAATAGGAGACATTCTTTTTGGGGCAGCCCCTGTGTATTTATCTATAGCATATATATCTATACCTTGATGTATAGTATAAGGCAGTATGTAACAATTGGAAGATTACTCACCCACACATCTTTTTTTTTTTTTTTTTTTTTTTGTGTGTGTGTGTATGCTTCAAAGTAATTTACAGTGACCTTATTTTTATCGATGTAAAAGCCTTCTAAGAGGATTTAGAGCAATGAAGCAGTACGTATACACCATAGCTTCAGGTCATCATTGTGAGCTGAAATTAAGCAGTTAAGTATGGATCGAAAAAATGTTGTGTCCCTGTTGGATTTCAGCCCACATTTTAGTAAGTATTAATAGACTTTCATGCATTCTAAGTAAATTGAAGTGAGATTACTTACACCTGTGTAATGTTGTCTCAAATCCTTTTGCAGTTCAGATATCATTAGACACACTAGGAAGAATCTACTTTAATCCATAATGGCCTTTTGTTCCTAAATTTCAAAGAAGCTCAAATCAACTGTGTGAGAAGACACTGGATAAGGCAGAGAAAAGGAGAATTTGCAGGTTTCAATTGTGCATACTGAAAAAAAATTAAGTATGCACTTTAAAAAATATAAGAAACTCATTTTATAGAATGGTTAATAAGGCTTGGGAAACAATGAAAATGAGAATATCTCAAGCACAATTTCAGTCTTGAAGGAAAACGCAGCAGCTGTTATAAATAATGCTAGCATGCCAGAAGCCTCCTCTGATCATCTAATTTCATCAGGCTATCTTGTAAAAACCTCTCCCTTCCAACCTCCTTTGCAAATGTAGTTTCCAAGAGTACAACCGAATATAAAATACAGCTGTGAAGCAACGTTTTCATGTCACTAATGAGAACAGGCTAAGGCCTCAGCTCATTCCTATACCGTGTTTCAATTCCTGCCTGTAATAAAGCATGATTACTACAGGCATAAGTTGGCATTCAGTATAAATTGTGAATTTCTGTGGGAAAGCTCTGTAGCTATTTGGCTAGTATTCTAAAATTTAAAAAACGTATTAACATTTACACTGGCAAATAAAATCTGGTGGTTTTCATACTAATTGTTAGGCCAATTAATTATCTGAAGTGGCCATTTGTGTGCATACAATTGCTTTGAGCTCCAGATTTTTTTTTCTTCCTAATGAGCTTTCTTCTTATTTGCCATAAAAATGCATTTATGATTATGCTGATGATGTAACCAGCTGATGCATTTCATGATAATTTGATTAGCTGAATAGACTTTGTTGTACAACACCAATGGATATCCCACTCCATGTGTTGATTTACAATCACAAGTCTCTCAATTTAAAGATTAAAATTTTGCTTTCATATTGCATTACAGATCAATCAGTTCACAATATGCACATGCACAATTTCTCAATCTCTTTTTTTTTTTCAGTATTTTATTAGTTTTCTTCTGTCATAAACCATTTATTTAGATACTTCAAGTAAAGATAATCTTCTTGAAGATTATTGCTAGCATTGCTAATGATGGGTTGTTACAGCTTTAGCAATCTTGTTACATTTCATAGACTGTTAATTAAGACTGTATTCATTAAATTCTTGTGGCACTAATTCTTAGGAGGTATTGCTAAATAAGAAACAAGAATTAATCCAATTTCTAAAAAGCCTTAGAAATATTTTTATAATGTTATAATAAGAAAGAGGCAAAAACATTCTCTTTCTTTATTTCTTCTCTTTTTAAATCAAAGACTCAATTTCATTTTTATTTCATTGAGCACAGACTCCTTATCATTGTAAAAGAAATTTATGAAAAATGGATGGTTTTCAGAGTGAATTATCTCAGTTATAACCAGAATTCAAACTCAGAATGATATTTGAAATGTAAAACATCCCTTCTCTCTTCATGAGGTGGTATTGGCCAGAGAACCAGTTGAGAAAGGAGATGACCATACTGCTCAAATAATTTGTGATAGTTCTTACCCAAGGTAATACACATTCCAAACTGAAAAAAGATCGAATGCTCAGGTAGAAACTGTACTGTTAGATGACTGAAAAACAGATTAGCAAGCATATTCAAAAAACATTTTAAGCAGAATGTAGGTGCCAGTGTTCAGAACTGCATTACTGAAAAGTTTTCTTTCACCTAACCTGCAGCTGCGTACAGCCCATAGGTCTCGTCCAGTATCTAGACATTGTTTTCTTGAATATCCAGATGATCTCCATTCTTCACAGTACTGAATATGTCCATTCCATCACAAATCAGATACATTATATACAGGTATTTCTCCCACAGGCAATCTCCTTCAGTCTGGTAAAGAATTCCTTGCAGTCCCTGGACCAGAGGCCTGAAGCTTAATACAATCCCTCTCCAAAGCTACACTTCACTTACTATGCTGCTGAAAAAGCTACAGCTTCACACATATCCATATACTTTTCCTTGACATAGAACACAGTCAGACCTACAAACCACTTAAATAACACCATATCAGCATGGATTTTTCACTTCGGGATATGATCTACACTGATTCTCTCAGTACAGAGACAGCTTAACATTCCTCAGTCTTTTTCCTTTTACACTACAACAGTAATATTAGCTTTGTTATTTCGTTACTGCATTTATAAGCAAGATGACAGAAGGATTCAGATTAACTCTTCCTGTCTCTCTTTTATTTATATTCTCCAAATAATAATTGCTTGCTAAGAAAATCCATTTAGTTATATTTGGATCATAGTTTTTGTTGCTGTTTGCTGTTTTTTTTTTTTTTAAATCTGAAACTTCATTATTCTTGTACATATTAAGAGCACTTCTGTTTTTACTCCTTTATTCAACAAAAAAAGAAATAAAAGTGGAAATTTTTCGCCTCACACTGCATTTTGATATTAGCTTTGTTTCATGTAAAAATCTTCCAATGGAGCCAATCATATCAGATTGTTCACTAGTCAGTTGAAGTGCTCAAGTAAAGCAAGTCAAAGAAGTCAGAAATTAGATACCCCATGGAACACTAGTAGTTCTCACGATTATACAGATATTGACAATCACAAAACTGTTAAACAGATACATCTCTGCTGTAAAAGAAACCACAGGGAGTACTAAAAGAGTTTTTCCTGAGTGAAAAATAAATAAATAAGAGAGAGAAAAGAAGAGGAAAGAAAAAGAAAGTCTACTGAGATTGTGGTGCCTTGCTGAGAAAGCAAGAAATTTTGCTGAATAGCTCACTACTTCCTGCAGGGAAAAAAATTGCAGAAATGTGTCAGACACAGCCTGGTGTTAGATGATAAAGAAGATTAAAGATTATAGTTATATCTTCTTCTCAAAGAGAAAATGCAAAGACATTAGTTGAATGCTTGGATGTAAACTCACAGTGTTCAAAAAGACAGGTGAACATTTAACCCATAACTCAATGTTAGAAAAAAAGCGAACTTCCATATAAGTAATACAGATTACATACAGAAACTTAGTTGATCTATGATCTGATCTATGATCTGATTCTATGTTTGAGAATTAATGACAGTAATTACAGTAGATAAAATTTTCTTCCCTAGTTTTTTCATCCTAATTTTTCTAGCTTTGATTATGTACCCAAGGACACCTTTGAATTTGCAGAGTGAAACTAGCCGCGCTGTGCGGAGCAATAGATCCCTTGGACAAGGAGTATGGGCTGTCCATTGGTGGGCCAGCCAGGACTGGCTAGTCAGGACCCACTCCAGCATCTCACCAGGAGCAGGGCACTGGGCAGCCCCAGTCTGAGGGACTTCCCTGGGGCCAGATTGAGGTGTAACCAGACTGGGTGTGGGCCATGGTGAGGCAGGGCAGGGCTGTGGGGAGCTGGAGCACTGCCCTGTTGAAGAATTCATAAACTTGATGAAATTTACTTGACAATGCTATTGGTTATTCCTGTCACAAACAGAAGAAAAATGAGTAAAATAATACCCATACTTGCAATATCCTTACTTTTACAGAAATTATGTACTCATATATATATATACTCAAGAATTTAAGATGAATTTCAAGAATGATCTGCAGTATGAAAACTGTACCTCAATTCAGAGAAAATGAAGACACTGTCCATATATTACCAAAGTGGCTAAAGAGAAGTGCAGTGACTCTCTAATTATGAGAAAAAAATATTGCTTAGTTAAAGATCTTACAATCACTTCTGTCAGTAGAACTGACACTTATAGGAAAAGCATTGCATCTAGACCAAAGTAACCTGAAAATAAATGTGACATATCACTAATAGAAAGTGGTACTATCACAAAGGTATTCATCATCTACATATTAGTGTCTATGCACCCTCTCAACTAAATAACAAAGAAATTTTAAGCATACTTTATGATTTCTGAAATTCCTGTAAAATACCACCAGTTACGTTTAAAACACAACAATACTTGAAGAATTTTTAAATATAAATATAATGATCTTTGGAGGGAAATTTCTGCCATTCACAAAAAATAAAGTATTTGCAAGATTTGTGAAATGGCACCTCAAATGCATGTGTGGTTCAACTCATAGAAATTTTAAAACATATACTTAGAGTTGGATGGGTTTTTTTTTTTTTCTTTTTTAATACTAACGTTATATTTTCTTTAAAACATATAAGTCAATTTTTACATTAAGAACAGCCTACTTCAAAACCTTTTACTACGAAAAGTAAGTTTTACAATGAATTTAAATAAGCACTCGAAGACCTTGAGGCATAGCTATTTCAGAGCCCAGAGTACACTTTCCTTGTAGAAATGCACTTTCATTTCATTTATTTCAAAATGAGTCACAGTGCCACACTCATTATTAGTTCAAGTGTCAGATCTATGAGATGTAAAAAATGACTTTACTAAAAACATTCATTGCAATACCAATTAAGTAGTAAGTTTCTAGAGGATGTCAGCATGAATCAGAAAAAAGAGAGTGCTGAGGTATAACCACTCTATTTTTTATATTTGTTTTGTGATTAGCTGCCATGAATCTGTAAAAACATTACAGAACTGTCTTCCAAAAATAACATAAAGGGGAAAAAAAATCTAGAAAACATGGTGTGATAACATATTTCTCTCTATTCCACAACATAGTATTTTGTTGGGTAACAAATGAAATTCTGATTATAATAAGTAATATTATTAACCCTGAGTTCCCACTTCCAGTTCTCTCTCCAATTTATTTATTTATTTATTTGAGGTTTATTTATTTGAGGTTGTTGAAGATTTGGGGTACTTTGGGTATAGAGCTAGTATTTTCCTGTTATTGGTTTTAGAAATGGGGAATTTTCTTTGAGATCTTCGAGCAAAATTGAAACAATTCTTGTGTTAACAGTGTGACTGAAACATTTGCCTTTAAATAGCTGAAAAATTCTTCTATTAAAGAACTATGGCCAAAGTTCATTGAAAATTGACTCTTCAGCTATAAATAATGCTTGGATTAAATATCCAAGATTCTGCGACTCCTTCCCTAACTGGTATTTCTGACTGAAGCTGAAGTCTTCTGATGTATACAACCTTGTTAAATTTAAAGTATTCATTTTCCCTTTTCTCCATAAAAGAAAAAATCTCCATAAAAGAAAAAATCAAAAATATGATCCATTCCTAGGACCTTCAGACCCTTAGAGGGAAATTTACCATATTCTTTAATACTTTCAATTCTCTTATCTTTCCAGAGATAAGAAATGTACATCTTATATTTATAAACCTAAATTTTATACGTAGTCCATTTGTGCGAAGGACAATAACAAAATGCAGACTAATATAAACTTGTCAGCGTTAGTAACAAAATGCTCACCAAGGTACCTAACTGTGGCTTCAAGTTGACCACAGCCATAACAGGCTTTTAAAATTCCATAAAATGCAACGACTCCATCAGAACCAAAGTGAATTCAGGAATCAGATGGTGTTCATATAGCTGTTTCTCTTGAAGTGGGCAGGAAAGTGAATACTTAGTAACATGAATGTAGGAGATATAGCAATACTTCTTCCACAAATCTATCATGGGTTGCACTGTAAAACTAGCATAACACGTCTATCATTATAATTATAGAGAATTGAATTTCAGCTCCAGTCTCATAATCATGTAGAATACACCTCTATAAAATTCTCAACAAAACCTAAACACATAATAAAACTATGAATGGAACAGATTTATAGCAGCAAGGCCTCTTGCTGTATCTCTCTGTAATTACATTAACATCTGGGTAGCAAAAAAAAGGAAGATTATGCATGCATTATGGCAACTGTACAAGACTTAGGCAAAAAGTTGTAAGAATGTGTAGGGTAAAATAAAGGATCACACAAATAGGACAAATAGACAGAAATACAGCAAATGATTAGTATGACAGACTAACTGACCTACACTATCAAAGAAATTCACCGCATACTTCCTTTGCTCAGTATAATTGAAACTTCTGTCAGAAAGAGTAACATTGCCCCAGAATTCAAATAGACAAGCTCAGAGAGGGTTCTTCATGAGGGGAGAGGAATTAGGAGCCAAGAGTTGCAGTTTAAGACCAAAAGAGACTGTGGATGTTGAATGGATTTGAACACCAACACATTTAAATAAAAGGTATGTGTACAGTTTTATGACTTATATGATTTTTCTCTTATGCAAGAGAGATGCTGTGATCCAGAATAAAAGTTGGGTGGTTTGGCACAGCTTGCTTCAGCCGCTAGTTTCTGGGCTATAGGGTCCTATCCCAGATGTGAGACCCTACAGTGAGTTGTGTAGTTGGGGTTCCTTTAGAGTCTCTCTGGTGTCCTGGATCTCAATAAGCTTTGCAGAGGTGGCCCCAAATCCCAGACAGGGTAATGGAGTTTACAGGGTTCCCCCAGATTTTCTCAGGTTCTACTTTTTTTTCTAGGTTTCTTCCATACTCTCTCTCCCTGGAGTCTCCCTTAAATTTTGTTAGTTTCCCAAGCTGTAGGTTTGATTAGAGAATATTTCCGCGTGATCAGTGCGTTTGTATTCTGCAGTCACTTTCTCATTTGCTGTTGCCATTCCTAGTACCACAGAGAGAGTGTTTAAGACACTTCTGTATATGACTGCACTTGAGGATCAGCAGATTTTTTGCACCATGTGTTTTTCTGTTTCTTGGAACATATAAAAACTATCCAAGATTCATTCTGGTTTTTGAGACAAGATATTGGTCACATATTATCTACTTGAATTAAGAAGTTGGTAAAAATTCAGTTTTATGCCAACATCAATGCTAATTTATGTCAAACTCATGCAAACTGCTATGCAATGCACACAGGTCAGCCCTGTTCTATACTGCCCTCTCCTACAAGGCAGAGCATCCCTGTGTCCCACCACACTCAAAGTCCAGAAATATTATATGAATGTTTGTAGCCCCTGTGAAAATGCTAATACCTTGTGAGAAAGAAGCTGCATCTCAAATGAAATTGCTAGCTAAAAATGTGGTTTTTAAAGAAAAAGAAATGGCTTTGTTATTAGTGCATATAAAGTTATAAAAATGGGAGACATTTACTGTTTGAATCAGTAATGGTAAGCATTCAGTTCCCAGAGGGGACCTAAACAGGAAGGTGAGATTTAAATAAAAACCATTTTATTTTATTTGCCATTTTTATCCACCACTAGGACAAGTCTTGCATTATATTGTCTATATGCATAAAATTTTATAAGGTAATAGTAAGAATTCACTATAAGGATGCAATTACTTTATCTGCAAAGAATCTATTTATTATGATGATATTATTGAGGTCCCATCCTCATCTATATGGTTGTAGCTGAGAATTAAATCACTATAAAGCTTAACATACTATACAGCAATTCAGATTTAATATGTTAAGTGTAAGACTGAAGGTCAACAGCTATGACAGTATATAGACATTAATTATTACTTAATAAATTCACATTTATGAGTGTTTTACTGTATGGCATAGGTCTGGGAACATGGAAATAAAAAGGCCTTTATTGACATAAATTTGAATGACCACATTTCTTACAAGTGAATGGATAACTATGACCTTTTAAAATATCTATGAGAGCAGAGTGAAACATTTTTTGCTCTAAATTAAGATGACGTGACTCTGGATTAACTTCCAAGCTATCAATGGAGAAATGCAGAGCTCAGTACAATTTCTATACTCTGAGTAATTTGTGAGGAAAGACAATGACCAAGAAACAAATAAAGCATTCTGATCCATCTGAAATAACTTCTATGTATATACTGATAGGCATGTTGGGCTTTTCTCTGGTTTACTTCAAAGGAGTAGAAAAGAAGTGAACTAAAATGAGATCTCATATTCTTGTATAAGAACATGATTAAAACTCCTTGACTTTTGTCAATAGTTTCCATCCATTTCACCATGTTCAACGCCCATTGTTGGTTATATAAATACACATGTATAATAAAACTATATGTTGTATTATAGCATTGTCAGAAGAATATTTTGTCTCTGGAAAATCAAGAGGTTAGGCCTCCAGAAAGACATAGACAAGGTTTTGTGATTATTGGGTGGGTCAATTAACAAGATAGTTTATAAAAAGACATTAAAACTACTCCAAAACCAGTCATTTCTATACCTTTGAAAACTAGTTATGATGACTCTGCACTCTCAGGCTTACTGTTAATAACTTATTGAGTTTTCTCAAAATTTTCTCTGTAACCAAGACTTCCTGAATTGCAACTCAACAGTGATCAGTGGATTCCGACCTTCTTAAGATCATTAAAAAGCGGGACATATTCAATATTTGTGTACCTGGAAGGCAGAATATATCCGAATATGGCACTTGTAGAAAAAAATTAACAAATTATTCTCCTTGCATACTTTTCAGTAAGAGTTACATGAAAACTACTTACTGGTATTGGAAAGATAAAATAACAGTAGTAAAACTGAAAAAAAGATTATCTCAATGACAATAAAATCATAAAGACAAGAAAAAATGAAATCAGTAAAACTTCTGGCAGATATATATATATATATTTCTGATGACTTCATTTACCTGGTTTCCTCAAGTTGTTGTTGGTGTTTTTTTGTTTGTTTTTTTTTTTTTGTTTGTTTGGTTTTTTTTTAATGTTTAACAAAGGTTTAATACTTCACCTTCTCTGGAACTGTTGTAAATGGAAGGACCCACCTTTTATAAATTCTATATGTCTACTAATCATTTGTTTCAGAAAAATACTCATGAATTTTCTCCTCAGCTCACTATAATAGCTTTTAGATTATTAAAATTTTTCCCACAAGGCAGATCATTTCTCTATTTTGAATGGTTATGAAAGTCTTTATTCACATTCCCTCTCTTTTCTAATTTTTTGCATTGACTATTTCAAAGTCCCTCTGTCTTTCACCACCACTGAAAGCATTTAATGGCAGTTATAGAGTTTCAGTACTACTTGTTCTACCTCTTGCCTTTCACAATTTCCACAGTGGTAGACTTCCTCAGCTGTGTTGCTGTGATGCTGGAGAGAGCTGCAGCCTGTAGCAAGCACAGGTAGGATCTGTTTTGGAAGGACAGCATGCCATAGAAGGAGCCTCACGCTTAAGCAGGGGCAGAGGCTGGACATGAAGAAGATAGTAACCAGTGAATGTCTTGAGCCCTTTTTGATCATTTTTTTCCCCCCCTCTTCCTTTGAAGAGTGGGAGAGAGAGTGGTATGGTGGAGCTCAGCTGCCCATCAGGCTGAAACAACCTGAAAGGCTAAGATCGTTATAAATGTACAAGAAACTGAAAAGTGTCCCACTACAAGAATATGCACTCATGCAACCACAGGAGTAGCTACTTGAATAGAATTCAGCTTTATATATGAATATCCAAGTTTAGGTACTTACAGTACACATTTTGACAGTCTGGATTTCTAAGATCTGGTTAAAATGAATGCAGAATTAGTCAGCAACAGATTGTAGGCATCTCTTAATCTCACTCCAAATTAGATGGCTACGTTTGAATAGTTCACCTTACTTTATTAACTGTATTGACTACCTATTACTATTAGACTACAATGGGAGTTTAAGCATAAAACTCACACTCAATTGTCTGCACTGTAGACAACTAAACATAGGGGACTGTATCTGAAACAGAATCTGAACTAAAACCCTGTGTCAAAGTTAACCACAATCAGGTAAAGTAGACTAAGCAGCAGAGAAGATACTGATCTCCTTTAGGCTTAAAATGTGGCACAAATATGCTTCTTTTGGGTGAATCGAAATTCTTTCCTGAATGTTTTCTCAGGGTATATAGTTTTATGGACAGAAGCAAGAGTCTATTAAGTAAAACAAGAGCCGTAAATATCACTTAAGATCACATTTTCTGTTTAGAACCAAAGACTAAGCTTTCTTGATCAACTTCTAAGATGTTTATGGAGCTCCCTAAACTTGGCACAAAAGATTTTACTGTAGTTTAATCCCAGTAGGGAGTGAAGCATCACACAGTCACTCACTCACTGTCCCTGCCAGTTGGCTGTGGAGAAAACAATTGGAAGGGCAACATAAGAAAAATCCAAGCATAAGATAAGGACAGTTAAAAAAAAAAAAAACAACAAAAGAAGTTGATGGTTGAACTAGACTATTGTAGCAGTCTTTTCCAACCCTAATGATTCAGTGATTTATGAACATAAGAACAGACAGAAACAAGCCCCAAAGTAAAAAAATATAAGAATGAAAAATGCAATTATTCACCACCAGCTGACTGATGCCCACATAGTCCTTAAGCAATGGCAATCCTCCAGATAATTCTGCTCAGTATTGCTGAGCACGCAGCCAAATGCCAGGCCATGTCCAATCCATGTACAAGGTGTGATATTAATACTGTCTAAGCTGAAGCCAGGACAAGGGGAAGGCGCAGGGCAGATGATAGGGATAAAAAGAATATCATATATATGTGTGCTGTATAAACAGCCCTTGAACTTCTACCAATACAAACCAATATTTGAATTGTGCATTGTCTAAAAAAATAAATAAATAAAAGGAACTCGTGAAAAAAAAAAAAAATTGTGAAAATTCATCAAGTAGAAATATCCCGGATTCTAAAATCAAATTTTACCTTAACTATATATAGGGAAATACATACTTAAGATGTATAAAGTAGTATAAATATATATAGCAAAAAGACACTTGTTTTGTTGATCAAAACTTGTGAAAAACTTTTGTCTATTGATTACAGATTTGTATGGCAGACCCTGAAAAACCTCATGGGAAATCCATCAGAAAGTCATCTAAAATGTGCCTTGAAGATTTTGCTGACTTCCTCTGAAGTAGTTAGTTTTCAGATCTCCATTCAGTCAAGCCAAACAATCAATTTTCGTGAATTCATCACATTAGATTACTCTTTGTTCCAGACTTTCTGCAAATGTGACCTTCATTCTACTAGTACAGTGAATATGTATCAGGCAGTGAGTTCGTCAAAATTTATCTATTTATGTTCTCGTATTTCTTCTTTACCCATTTATCACTGTCACACAGTCAACCACTAGTTCACAGTTTTGGAACTTTACTTACAGTAGTTCACGCAGGTTTCACAGAATCCCAGAATTGTAGGGGTTGGAAGGGACATCCAGAGATCATCGAGTCCAACACCCTACCAGAGCATGCTCCCTACACCAGGTCACACAGGTAGGCGTCCAGGTGGGTCTTGAATATCTCCAGAGAAGGGGACTCCACAACCCCCCTGGGCAGCCTATTCCAGTGCTCCGTCACCCTCACCGTAAAGAAGTTCTTGTGCACATTCCTGCGGAACTTCCTATGCTCCAGTTTCTGGCCGTTTCCCCTTGTCCTGTCTCCACACACTGCTGAAAAGACTCTGGCCTCACCACTTTGCCCCCCACACCTTAGATATTTATAGACCTGGATCAGGTCCCCTCTCAGTCTTCTTTTCTCAAAGCCAAGCAGACCCAGTTCACTTAGCCTTTCTTCATAGTGGAGATGCTCCAGGCCCTTCACCATATGTGTGGCCCTCCACTGGACTCTTTCCAAGAGATCCCTGTCTTTTTTGGACTGGGGAGCCCAGAACTAGACACAGTACTCCAGATGAGGCCTTACCTGGGCAGAGTAGAGGGGGAGGATCACCTCCCTCGACCTGCTGGCCATGCTCTTTTTAATGCACCCCAGAATGCCATTGGCCTTTTTGGCCACGAGGGCACATTGCTGGCTCATGGCCAACCTGTCATCCACCAGGACACCCAAGTCCCTCTCTGCAGAGCTCCTCTCCAGCAGGTCATTCCCCAACCTGTACTGGTGCATGCAATCATTCCTCCCTAGGTGCAAGACTCTAAACTTGCTTTTGTTAAATCTCATCCGGTTTCTTACCACCCAGCTTTCCAGCCTGTCCAGGTCTCACTGAATGGCAGCGCAGCCTTCAGGCGTGTCAGCCAATCCTCCCAACTCCGTATCATCAGCAAACTTACTGAGTGTGGCCACTATCCCCTCATCAAGGTCATTGATGAAGATGTTGAACAAGACCGGACCCAGCACCGACCCCTGGGAAACACCGCTAGTTACAGGTCTCCAACTGGACTCTGCACCACCAATGATGACCCTCTGTGCTCTTCAAGTCATCCAGTTCTCAACCCACCTCACTGTCCACTCATCTATCCCACACTTCCTCAGCTTTGTTATAAGGATGTCATGGGAGACAGTATCAAATGCCTTGATGAAATCAAGGTAGACTACATCTACCGCTCTCCCCCCATCCACCCAGCCAGTGACAACATCATAGAACGCTACCAGGTTGGTCGAGCATGACATTCCCCTGGTGAACCCCTACTGACTACTCCTGATAACCTCCTTTTCTTCCAATTGTCTGGAGATGGCATCCAGCACAAGATGTTCCATCACCTTTCCAGGGACAGAGGTGAGGCTGACTGGCCTGTAATTACCCGGACCTTCCTTCTTGCCCTTTTTGAAGACTGGAGTGACACTGGCTATTCTCCAGTCTTCAGGCACCTCCCCTGTTCTCCAAGACCTCTCAAAGAAGATAGAGAGCTGTTCAGCAATCACCTCTGCCAGCTCCCTCAGCACCCGTGGATGCACCCCATCGGGTCCCATGGATTTATGAACATTGGTGTTGCCTAGTCACTCACAGACCACCTCTTCCTTGACTGAAGGGAAGTCTTCCATTCCCCAGACACTCTCACTAACCTCCAGGGTCTGGGACTGGGTTTACTTCTAACTCATTCATTAACCCAAGCTCCATCAAGCAGCATCTCTGTTCCTTTTTCCAAGTTTTTTTTCTTATGAGTTCAATTAGAGTTTTGCAGGCAGAGCCTGAAATATTAGAATTGTTCCACCCTTATAAGGCTAGATTAAATTTCTTGGTAGAAGTAAAATCCCTTCAGAGGCAAATAGATGACTCACATAACAGTGGGCAATCATATCAGTACACCTGTCTCTGAGATTACCTCTTCCTAATGTTGACTTCATTTTCACTTTTATGCATCACATAGTTCTGGGACAAGAAATAAGTGACACAGTGGAAAGCACTTACAACTTTTACACATGATTCAAAAAATACATTTGTGGGACATATATTTGGTAGCACATGAGAAAAAAAGAAAAAATATAGTCGATATTCAAATTCCTGCCAAAATTTAAATTCCTGGACCTTGTTTTGTAATTCGTCATTTTCCAAAAGAAAGGAAAAGAAAATAATACCATATGTGTCTGGGAAGTCATGTGTTTAAAAATTTACCAATCTGGCATACAGGCATAAACATAAGCCTGTACTCAAGTTTCAGTGTTTGGCATAAACAATGACCAAAAATACTCTAAAAACATAACTAATGTCTCTAGTACTCAAAGCATGAAATGAGCATACAGCAAGATTATGACACACAAAGGCATCAGATGAGATACATTTTAACAGAAAACTTACTATTAACTTACTCTAAGACAGCCTGGTCTGTAACAACCAGTGGTCATTAGGCCATGACATCAGATTATGAAACTCTGCTGCTTTTGGAGTTTTTTTGTGGTTTTGTTGTTTTGTTTTTGTTTTTGTTTTTTTTATGGCTCAAGATGTAAACGCGTTCTCTTCATGTATTTAATTAGGGCCAAATGCTGTTCTTCTTCCCCATGTATTGAAGAATACATTTAATGTTAAATTTTCCTAGACTGTACTGTTACATTCTCTTATGAGAATGAATGAAGTTCTTAAAACTGTAAAAAAGGTTCTCTCAGTAAGAAACCTAAGTACACAGTACAGCTTAAGTTGTGTGCCAGCAAGAGTGAATTCAATCTTAATTTGCAACAATAATGATATCAAAGTGAATTTAAGGGGATCATTATTCTTCTACCTTTTCTGTCTATTGTAGTCACAAATGCCATTCTTCTTCTGCTTAGTAACTTCTTCAATTGTTACTAGAATAGATGTTATGAACTGTTAATTATGACCAGCTGAAATAGTTTCTTTTTAACAACCTCCAATTATTCTTTATTCCTCTCTCCACCTGTAGAATATAATGTATTAATTTCATTTTATGCCCAAAGATAGCAAGTCTCTGTTTTACAGTACTTAATAGTTAGTACTGAACCAAAAAAAAAAAAAAAAAAAAAAAAAGGAAAAGGTAGCAATCTGTTAAATTGCTCCACCTATTTCCAAGCAAAACTGTATTTTTTAGGAACACTGCATCTATTAATTTTTTCAAAACACCCATCAGTAGGCTTGAACGAAAATCTTTATCTGATCATAATTCACCTGTAATCAACCTTAAATCTCTTTTGTTATCATTAAAGAAATGTGGTTTTGGACATCAAATGAGGCTGATAATTTAGAAAACAAACAAAAAATTATTTGCCTACAGATAACATTCAATTACTAACTTCTTCAGTTATGAAAAGTTAATTCTATTTATTTGATTTTCACTCACATATTTAAATTTTGCCCATCTTTTATTTCATTATGTTTTGCATGCTTCTTCATTCCCCTGTAAGAATGACCAGATATGGATTATTAGATATGCTCTTCATCTCTTTAAGACTCCTTTTAATAGTAATAACAATGTTTATAAGAGCAGCTTTGCTGCTTGCTGTTAAAAATCTCATCAAAATATAGAATAGCAATCACAGCATGGATCACGTATTCTGCTTGAACCTTGAATGCAGAATAACTTCTATACTTGGAGAAATCTATTCTAGATGCAAATGCTTGTCATAAAAAGTAATGCAACGTGACGAATGGAGAAAAAGAAAATCGTTTGGCTGTGTCTGTAATTACGTTACAACATTTAGTACTGAAAATCAGTAAATCAGGGATGAGTTAAGCAAATAAATTAATTGACATCCAAATATTATGACACAAGTTATTTAAATAAAATCACTGTTCTTCATAATAACCAAAACCAGTGATGTGTGCTTCTTAAAACTGAGGCATTATTTTCACCGTCCTCTACATGTACTTTTTCAGCCAGGAAAGTAGTCATTGTTCAAAAGTGTTTCTGAAAATTTCACCAAACTTATTGTTCATGATTCCTGCTGATCTATAGTGCATTCGTGACCTGCTCCTGAAAACATTCACTTTTCTCCCAGACAGTTAATTTACGTCTATTCTGCTTTTGGCTTCCTCTAGTGTGGACTGATTATGTCCACAGAGAACAATGGATAGGGCAATGGTTGCAGAATTTCAGGTCTATTCACACATGCTGGCCTTACAGTCATGCCACAAAATCAAGATATGACTCTTGTATTCACATGCATTCCATTTAAGTCCTTATCATGCTCCTTGAGGGCATACCTTTCATTTTTGAGGGTCTGAAGACTTCTCTGAAAAGCCATTCTGCTACATCTGAAAAGTATGATCAAGCAGATGCTTGAATTTATGAACTCCTGACCTCTTTGAGAGGAAATCTTATTTCTACAGTCTGTGTCTGTACAGGACTGCTGTCATGAATACTTAGTGTTTTACTATAATACTCCCATAGTAACTTTAGGGCTTCTAGACATCCCACTGTATTTGTGTTTTAAAGGACAATGTCATATTTCTTTAATTCTTTGTTTCTTTGTTTCTTTGCTTCAGAGCAAATGACAAAGAAATTTGTCATTTTTCACCTGGGTTGGTGCAATACCAGGCACAGATACAGGCTGGGCAGACAATGGCTTGAGAGCAGCCTGGAAGAGAAGGGTTTGAGGGTGTCAATTGATGAAAGACTTAACGTGAATCAGCAATGTGTGCATACAGCCCAGAAGGTCAACCGTATCCTGGGCTGCATCAAGAGTGATGCAGCGGACCTGCTGGTCACACTTCTCTTTGTGATTAGGACCCTCTGCTCTCATGAGACCCCCCCTGGAGTACTGCATCCAGTTCTGGGGCCCCCGAAACAAGGAGGACATTGAGCTGTCGGAGTGGGTTCAGAAGAGTCACGAAGATGATCAGAGGGCTGGAGCACCTCCCCTGTAAGGACAGGCTGAATGAGTTTAGGCTCTTCAGCTTGGAGAAGAGAAGCTTCCACAGAAAACTTATAGCAGACTTCCAGTACCTGAAGGGGGCTTCCAGGGAAGTTGGGAAGGGACTTTTAGAAGGGCATGTAGGGGCAGGATGAGGGGAAATGGCTTTAAACTGGAAGAGGGTAGATTTAGACTAATTATTATGAAGAAATTCTTTGCTGTGAAGGCAGTGAGATGCTGGAACATGTTGCTGTGGATGCCCCCTCCCTGGAGACATTCAGTGACAGACTGGATGGAGCTTTGAGCAACCTGGTCTAGTGGGATGTGTCCCTGTCCATATCTTGGGGGTTGGAACTAGATGATCTTAAAGATCTCTTCCAACCCAAACCATTCCATTCCTTGATTCTGCGAAGTTTAAATTGTCAAAGAATATCAATCCAATGCTGGGAAACTAGTGCTACACGTCTGAGAAAGAACTGGCACCACTCTATCAACACTGCCCTTCAGAATGCTCACTAATGCCATCTAACATATTGTGCTATTGCTAGCTTTTTCTTTTTTTTTCTCTACTTTTTTTTTCTTCTTTTGTGGGAAACTATCATTTCCCTCTTTAAATTTCCATCTTCAAATTATTCTTGTGAATAATTTGGAAATGAGTACTGAAGAGGGAGCAAAACAAAGAGAGATCCAAACCAACAGTGAAGATAAATGCATACAGATTTGTACGAAAATAAAATGAAAATACTGTCTGAAAATGATTTGCTGATAATACTGTACTAGTACATATACTGCTATAGTACTACTGGTACCATTTGTATGCTCATTAATCTAAATCATTCTAAAACTATTACGAAGTTTTAAAACACTAGTACTCAGGTGAAAAAAAAACAAAACAAAAAGGAAAACAAACAAAGTCTGAGGTACATGATGTACTATGGTTTGGAACTGTATTAGTGTAAAGTTGATGTCACATAAAATGTCCAATATTACTTGTGTGGTTCACTACAGTAAAGTTATGTCTGAAAGTATGTTTCATTCACATCTGGGACTTCTTATCAGAAATGTTATCTAACAAAATAACTGAAAATGGCATTATAGAATCATAGGATCCTTAGAGTTGGAAGGGACCTCTGAAGGCCATCTAGTCCAGCTCCCCTGCAATGAAGAAGGGACACCACAGCTAGATCAGGCTGCCCAGGGCCTTATCAAGCCCCACCGTGAAAGTCTCCAGGGGTGGAGTATCAACCACAACACTAGGTAACCTGTTTGAGTGCCTCACCACTCTCACTGTAAAAGATTTTTTCTTATATCTAACCTAAACCTACCCTCTTTGAGCTTGAAAATCAAACACCTGCAAGTAAAATTCCTTATTTCACTTCCTCTGAAAAGGAAAACAAAATTAATTACCTAACATGTGTTATATTTTGCCCAGGTGATGCTCTAGCTGATGTTTCTGGAGGGTTTGCATCTTCCATGGATTCTCTTTCATATTTGCCAGCCCTGTGCAAGGCCTTGCTTATCTAGTGCTATTTCATAATCCAAAAATAGCAAAAAGCTTCTATGCTTAGGCGCCTGCAGCACTTCATAGAATGTTGAGATCCTGACTTTTTTTTTTCTCATTAAAATCTCGGAAACAAGCAGACTACAGGTTGGAAAAAAATGAAAAGAAACACACACAGAGAAAATGTAGAGATGATATCTTGTGCAAGAGTGGTGGTTGTTACAAAGAAGTATATAAGTGGTTTTGAATGGAATAGAATACCTGTATCTCCATCTGTTCTAAATGTTCTCCATCTGCCAACTTCGATTTTTCAGAAGAGGAATTTTTGATGGCAAAGCATTTACACTCTCCCAGCAGATATTAGGGCTTCTGTGCATTGGACAATGTAATTCAGCTTCTCAATTAAACTGATTTCGCAGAGGATATCTGTTCTTTTGTATATATCAGACACATGTAGATATACTAAACTGAAGTGGCCTTTAAAATTTATCTATTCTATTTATTTTATTTTTAAGTGGAATCCATCTGTAGGAAAAGTAATCTCTAACGGAAGGGCATAGTCCCACAGGTGCATTTTCACCAATTTCAGATAACTTGGATGAGGTCTTCTGATAATACAACCTCTTAAAATGAGAGAGAGAAACAACTAGATAGATATATATACTTATTTGAATGAGGAAGCCCTACGAAATACTGAATATTCAATATTCAGTATTCAATATTGAAATCACGTGGCTCTACAGCAAAACCTGCCTCTGTCCATTATGCATCTGCTACTGCCATCAAGCAAAGCATGCCATTACAATGTAAACTGGAAAGCAGTGCCTCCTTTTCCACATCTTCACTGTACAAGATAAGATATCTTGGTGTAAAAGCATCAGTTTATATTCAGTGGAAACAATTTATGCAATTATCTACCTTTCTAATCCAAAAAAAGGTGAACAGTGTTATATACACACAGTTTTTAAACAGTCAGTAAATATATGCCTTAGAAAAGCAAAACTAATAACACTGATTTTTACACAGTTTGAGAGAATGGGTGTTATACAAGTTTATCATATAAAACAGCACAGCAGAATCATAGTTGTGGCAATACAGCTATTTCAGTTCCATCAGCATCACAGAATATATTGTTCTGAATAAACTGTACATTGCCAAATGATGCAGTTGGTTTGAGAGTTATCCAAATGTGACAAAACCAGACTGTGTTTATTTACAGAACCTATGTGTAAATCTGCAGACACAAATATAAGTATCTGTCCATCCTGTGCATAAGCTGTTGCATTCCTCATGTTCTTACTTTCAGCAAGATTTCTGTCATAATCCAGAATAAGAAAATGACTCTGCTAATGGAGATCATATGCTCAACAGATGGAGCATAGCTGCTACACAAGGCTAAACTAATCTGAGTATCTGGTGACATTTTAGAAATAAAGGTTATTTGAACATCTTTTGCCTTCAGAAAAGATGAAGGAGGGGATGAACCCAAAATAAAAACGCTCGTGTGAAGACCTATCAAATTCAGAAGGATTCAGGTTCAGATTTTCATGCTATCTATAGTTCAGTTGCTAAAAAGAAAAACATCAGAAAATGTGAAGTCTAACATCTAAGCAATGTGATATCTACAAAATGGTTGCCAAGACAATACAAACACATCCAATAATAAATGACTAAAAATCTGAAAGTATACTTGGCAAAACACAGTAAAATTTGGTTATTGTCACTGTATATGATGTATATATATATATACATATATATATATATGTATATATATATATGTGTATATACATATATATATATATATGTATATACATACAGATAACTGACTGATGTGTTAAATACTTATTTCATACAGTCAACATTCAGCTAGAATGCTTTGAAATCCGACCATGCTTCATTCATCTCTTTCAACAGAAGTAAATAAGTTGAAAATGAAGACTTCAGATCTTCCAGAGGATTATGTGTTAGTTTCTGCTTTACAAATTACTGAGCGATATGTGAGTGTTCTCAAAGTTTGCTAAGTAGTAGTCAAACACTTTCAGATATGGAACATTATACTGCCATGTCCTATTTCTTTGCCTTCTGTGACAGACTTTCCTCTCTTACAAAATGTCATCTTAAAAAATTCACATTGTGATTTCACTTTTTATTCTTCAGTCAGATAGAGCAAGATTGATAATGACTGAATGAAAAAGAAACATATTATAGCAGAGTTTGTCAGGTCAAATCTCCTTATTTTATTAATTTGTTTCAATGTAGCTAAGACAATGGAACTGGAAAATAAACTATATGTTTTTTGGGTGTTTTGATAAATTACTTGGTAAGTTCAGTGTGAGTCAACTCCTCTGCACAACCTATGACAAATAGTCTTCTCATTATCTGGAGGCTTACTCCTTTCTGTAGTCTTTCAAATGATAAGAAGCAAACCATTTTAGTGGAAGTCAGTGATAAACTGCATTGTTAATTATTTTCATTACTACATTGGACATTCACATATTGTGATATGTCTGGGAAATGGGTAAAGAATCAATATATTGCTATCTTTTTTTATAGTATCACAAATGGGAATACTAGTTGACTTACTTCATAATAAAATAACATATCAGTGAAAGAGTGTCTAAAGAAATGACATAAGAGTGTATGCAGAAATTACTCAGCAGGTCTGATTTGTCTTTGTTCTGGTCCTCTGTAGTTATGTACGGATGAGAAAAATTATATAAAACAGGAACAGCAGTGTTTTACCTCTGAGACACAAATGGTGACATGGATTTTGCTGCTGTAGAGAGTTACCCAGAGTACTGCTCTGCCACTGATTAAAAACCTGTGAACGTATTCTGATTCTCATTATAGTAAGCCTCTTTAATTTGTTCCCTATGCAGCATCTTGTGTTTCTTCTGTTCCTAGTAACCATACAGGTATGCACTGCTCTGCTCAGAAATACAGGATCTGCATCAGTGCAGATAAGCCAGTTCAAAATTAAATGAAGACCATTCACTTTTTGAAGGTAGGGCACAAGATTAGCAGCACTGAAAAACCAACATCCTTTAGAAATGACAGCATGCAAAATCCTCCATATGTTCCTGCAGGGCCATCTAGATGTTTACCCTGTCTCAGGACAAATATAACTCCTTCTGTAATAGTATAAATAAGAATCTATTATAATAATAAATGGAAGCCTGAAGTTTGTGTCAACTCAAATATTACCTTACTCAGTGAAGATTAAATTCTTTTTATCTTCTGACTCAAGTAGCACCCAGAATGTCTCTTAACCCTTCAAGTATCTTTGGATCCATTCAGTCACATCTCTATATCATAAAGAGAATCGTAGTAATCTTTCATAAGAAGGATACTATTTTGGCAGCGTGCAGATAGTAGGCAGGGGTTCCCTGAGATTTCATGAAACCTCTGACATTTTTTGGTACAGCAAGTAATAGACTTGAGTTAGGATTTGAAAGCAGTCCCCGAGTGCGACAACCCACTGTGTCAAAATAGTTATTTTTAACGAGTATATGCATTTTGCATTATGCCAGCCATTTCCTTGTCATGCTATTGGGTTCTTAATGCAACAGGAGAGAGATCATTAATCTCAGTAATAAAATGTTTGAATACAGAATGTACAACTTTACACATAGCAGAAACCATACAGAAGTTAATGGACCAAATATAGCACCGGCTTAATTCCACTCAAATCACTGGAGATAAGCCAGGTCTCAGTTTGAGTTAATGACTTTTGTGGATTACTATCATATTTATGAATTTGCATAATTTATTGCATTTAAAATAACAAACACCTGTACCTACCTAGTGCACTGTTGCTTATTGCCTCAGCTACTCATGTCAAAGACATCGAGAGTAAGTGGAAGTGCTTTTTGTGCATGTGTACAGTGACAAAGTGAATATTTGGTGAGTTAGAAAAGAATACTATATAGTGGCCTGTGAATCTGATCATCACAATGATTCTATGAAAAACAGTAATCAAGATCACTATTTTGTAAACAGAGTTTAAAAAAATAAACAACCAAATAAACATAAAAAAATTAATTATAAATAATTTATGATAACAAGCTCAACGTTTTCTGTTCCAAGTAGTGACACATCACAAGCAGAAATTTCATTAAATTAATCTACTAAATTAATTAAGAAATGGCAGTTGCTAAGGAGCAAAACTTCTGTTTAGTTACTTAATAAACAAGCACAAATAAAAAAAAAAGCTAACTCTGAACAAACAGTCCACATTTATGACAAGAGCCTGAGGCCTGTAGAGAGTGGCAGAAACTTTTTGTTGTTTATTCTACTGGAAGAAAAAAAAATGATATTTTTCATTTCCTCCCAACTAAATTTTCAAACAGGTGTGAGCACTGATTTTGTTAATAAGCCGAATAAACAAACAAATTTCATAGTTTGCATAAAGAATTTGGAATTCATGGAGGTACATTTAGATGCTTTTTGCATCTTTGAGTTTTGCACGTTTTAGCACATATAATCAAGAGACATTTGTGGGATTTCTCCTGAAAAGTAGAAACTGTAAGATTCATTGTCTGTATTGTGTATACTAATGGTATGCTCAGTTATTTGTTTTTTACTGTAGATAACCAGTTATTAGACTTCTATCATAAATAAGAAAATTTGTGAATTTTTGTATATATATACAAAAGGATTTTGCAAGTAAAGTGGAGTTCCGTGCTACAAGCTCTGACCATTGCAATTAAAATTGTCACTAACATCACTTGTTAGTGGCAGGTTTTTACTCCAGTTATTATTTGCTTTCATCTCTATAAAACAGATAATGTTGTTATGAAAGAAGAGGAAATACTGATCAAATCTAATGTTTTTGAAGTTGATGAATTAGAAATAGGATTTTCTAGTATAAATAAGCCAGAAAGTTTCACGCATAAGTGGCAAAGATAGATATATATTTTGATCTTCTTTGTCAGATAAATGCAATGGACACACCATTTGTCAGAAATTCCTGAAATACTGTTGTTTTAGTCTTTAATCAAAATCCTACTGATTGCATATGATAAAAGAATATACCTGTAGAGTAGATTTAAAAAAAAAAAAAATTAAGATATTAGAAAGCAGATAGCTTACTTGATTTTGGTCTGAAAAGTAGTTACTGAAAATTACAAGTTCTATGTATATGCATGCATACACATGCACAAGACTTCTGTACATGTTTTCACAACTTTTTTGCATAACTGTTAATATGAACACATACACTGGAGGACAAATATCTGCATGTAAAAAGCTGTTCTCTTTACTGGTGTAGTCATGGGAGATGTCATCAAAAAAGCAGTCCAGCACATTCATTAGCAAAGCTACTTTCTTGACTCAAAAAAAAAAAAAAAAAAAAAAAGTAGTTATGTTCCTTTTGTATATTCAATTACTGATTCAGCTCCACATCATTTCACCAACTTTTTGAAATTCAACTTAATGGAATTTTTATGAATATTTTTCAACTTTTAAAAATAAATGATATGTACATCATCCTGTTCAAAAAGAAATTGAAAGAGTATTTTAGTGAGTATGCCATTCCAATCAAATATCAGATAGGACTATGTTAAATTACAAACATAAATATGACAGTGGTTGCAAGCGTGCAATGTATTTGTTGCCCTAGATGTCCTATATAAAAATATTTTCGGAGGTACAAGACTAGTCAGTCTGTTTTCACAGAATCTTAGAATCACAAAAGGGCTTGGGTTGGAAGGGAGCTTAAATCCCACCCAGCTCCGACCACGTGCCATGGGCAGGGCAGCCACCCAGCAGCTCAGGCTGTTCAGGGCCCCATCCAACATGGCCTTGAGCACCTCCAGGGATGGGGCACACACAGTTGCTATGGGCAGCTGTGCCAGCACCTCACTGTCCTATTTTAACAAAGCCTGTTGTATGTCAACTCATTTATTTCAGGCAACTCAAACATTATCCATTTTATTTTATTTTATTTCTGTACACAATCAGCTTTGTTATTCAAGGGAAGAGCCTTTTGTGATGCTCAGGTTTTATTTTGGACTGTGGAATGTTACATGACCATCTGCTTTTGTAGGAACAGCATGAGTTAATGCATTTTAAAACAGAATTTCTAACTGAAGCAGACACTTGGCTATACCATTGCCCTTACATCTAACAGTTAGCCTCTGAAATGTGGCACAAATTATTCCCTAGCTTTTGTCTATGATAAACATACCTTCAGATATAGCCCTCTAGGGAGTTTTCTTACCTTACATTATTTGGATTCATTCTTTCTCCTAAGGAAAACACAACTTATTTTTTGAAGCTTAAAGTATCACACCATATTCACCATCACATGTGTCTTGATAAAACAATTAAAGCAAGACAATGTCAGAATCTTAGCTGCAAGACTGGAATCTAAATATTAAAAGTAGTATAACTATATTAAATTGGTAGTTTTCAAGATACTCATCTTTTTCTGATCAGAAATTCCAAGCTGCAATCCACAGTCAGGAGTTCCTGGTGACTTGGGAAACTTGTCTTTGTTTCTAAACCTGTAGAGTCAGTGAACTGCTCTTCAGACTGTGTAGTTCTATTCAGGTTTTCCCTCCAGAAACTTCTTAATGGCCATATCGTCCTAGTCGCAGCTGTTTGCTTCCCATGTATTTCACATGTAGGCACGGTGACTCACATTTCATGTTTCTGTTGTGTCAATAAAAATAGGCTATTGGTAGAGATACAATTACATTTTATAGTTTTATAGGAGTTAAATGATTTATATACTATAAGGTGATGTCTTCCGCCTGAATTCATTCTGAGAATAATTGGTTGGTGTTCAATTTCACAGTGAACTGCAATACAATACATTTACAATGATTGTTACATCAATAATATTATACAGCTATTATTCCATTTGTATTACCTGGAATGCCACCAGCTTTACACAAAAACACACAAATCATTACAAATCAGTTTCAGAACATGCTACCTAGCATAAGCTTATGAGTCAGTGAATCAGCATTTCTCCTATAAATTACTCCCGCACACAGTGTCAATCTTCCCTTGTTGCGCTACAGATGTTAAGGTGACATGAAAGTATGCTGTATGTAAATAGAGACTTTGAATGAAACTCCTTTTGTTTGTTTGTTTGTTTGCTTGCTACTTCATGCAGTCTGAATTGACTTCGCTTCTGTATTCAGTCAAATTGGGTAGTCCTGAGAAACTACAGTATTGCCTCGTAGACAAGAAGTCATACATGTGCTCACGAAAGAGATTAAGGATATAAGGAACGGTACAATATTTTCAGCCTTGCAAATTCAATGAAGGTATTAGTGAAATCATCTTTACAAAGCTGGCGATCATGACAGCTTAGTTATACTTAATCCCTGTGAAAGTCAGGATCTGGAAATACATACTTTCAAGTCCTTTCACTAAGACCTGATCACAGACAACAGATAGTTTAGGTCATTAAGGACATGGTCAGGTTTTAAAACAAACTCTAGATAATGAAATGACACAGTGTGTGGGAAACTGTTGATCACAGCCTGAACCTCTGATTGACCACCTGAGGCAAGCAGCGAGTCAGCTGAGGGAGAACATGTGAAGGTAATTCAGCTGTGCTACCAGAAGATCTCATTTAAGGGCTGATTACCACTAAGGCAGGATCTCTTTCTCTGGAGATTGCTCCTTTGAGGAGTTTATTGCAAGCCTCCAACATCAGTTTCCTTTTAATATAGATTATCTTTCTATCACAATAATCTTTTGTACAAAACATCCGTTTACCTATTGACTGTATAACTGTACAATTGTATAACTTTACATGTGGCAAATGTATATATCTGAATACAGAATCTAAACCTGCATTTAGAGAACTTGGTAATTATTTAAGGATTTAATAAACATTCAGAAACTGAAGAGAAACTCTCACATACTCCAAAAAGGTTCTTTTGTTTCTCATTTCTACAATTATTTATTCGTACCTATTAGACAGCTTTAATGTTATTTGACACCTCTGAAAAACAGACTACTTTTCTCAAATATTGTTGATATAAACAAATAAGAAACAATTTGCAAGACTTTTAATTATCCTACATTACTACAGGTAAATAGACTTCTGAGCACAATTTTCATATATGTCATTGCTGCAGAGACCAGCTTCAGGGCAGGTAAAACTGCACTGGGTAAGGGACCTAATGCAAAAAGGACAACCAAAAAGCTCTTTTTAGGGCTGCTTTGAAACCAGCAAAAGCACTGCGCTGGTGTAGGAGGCTGGCAGCTTGTGGGCAGGCTGCTGAGTCAGCAGGGGTGGAGCTGGCACTGCTCACTCTTACCTCTTGAGCTGACCTTGACCCCTTTCTGGGAGGCTTAAAAGCAGCCACCGTCAGGAGGGTGGAAGCTGGCCTCTGCCTGCACAACATGTCAGGTGAGAAAAGGGTGTTACTGTCCATTGATAACAGGGAGGGAAGTCTGAGTGTAAGCACAGCCCACGCTACCCATACATTACCATTGCTGTAGGTGTGGGAGGTGGGTCTTGTAGCTTTGGTGGGTCTTGGTGGGTCTTGTCTTTGCCCGCAAAAGCAGTTCTACTGAAAGACCCTGAGGCCATAGCTTCAGACATGGTCTCTACCAGATGATGGGCTTGCTTCAAGAAGGCTTCGGTGACCCAGAAATAAGGCCTGCCTAGAAATGTGGTGTTCCAGGTCTCTGGCTATAGGGAGTGCCAGAGCCTGCTGCTGCCGGGGGAGGATGGGAAGGATGCCACTTACGTGAGGTGAGCAGGGAAAGGGTGGTAGGAGACCTGCGTGGACGAGCAAGGAGCTCATGCACAAACTCAAAGGGAAGAAGAAGGACCATGAAATGTGGAGAAAGGGTCTGACCACTTGGGAAGAATATAGAAATGTCAGGGCCTGCAGGGATGTGACAAGGAAGGTTAAAGCCCACCTAGAATTGCATCTGGCAAAAGTGATAAAGGATAATAAAAAAGGCTTTTTAAAGTATGTTAACAGTAAATGGAAGATGAGGGAGAACATGTGTCCCCTACTAAGTGAGAGGGGTGTTCTGGTAATGGGGGATGCTGAGAAGGTGATGATACTGAATGCCTTCTTTGTTTCTGTCTTCAGTGAAAAAGCTCTCCCTCAGGAATCCCAGACCTTGGAGGTTAGTGAGAGCATCTGGGGAATGGAAGATTTCCCTTCGGTTAAGGAAGAGGTGTTCTGTGAGCAACTAGGCAACACCAGTGTTCATAAATTTATGGGACCCAATGGGGGTGCATCCACGAGTGCTGAGGAAGCTGGCAGAGGTGATTGCCGAACAGCTCTCTATCTTCTTTGAGAGGTCTTGGAGAACAGGGTAGGTGCCTGAAGACTGGAGAATAGCCAGTGTCACTCCAGTCTTCAAAAAGGGCAAGAAGGAAGATCCAGGTAATTACGGGCCAGTCAGCCTCACCTCTGTCCCTGGAAAGGTGATGGAACATCTTGTGCTGGATGCCATCTCCAGACAATTGGAAGAAAAGGAGGTTATCAGGAGTAGTCAGTAGGGGTTCACCAGGGGAATGTCATGCTCGACCAACCTGGTAGCGTTCTATGATGTTGTCACTGGCTGGGTGGATGGGGGGAGAGCAGTGGATGTAGTCTACGTTGATTTCAGCAAGGCATTTGATACTGTCTCCCACGACATCCTTATAACAAAGCTGAGGAGGTGTGGGATAGATGAGTGGACAGTGAGGTGGGTTGAGAACTGTTGACTGGCAGAGTGCAGAGGGTCATCATTGGCCCATTGGTTGGAGACCTGTAACTAGCGGTGCTTCCCAGGGGTCGGTGCTGGGTCCGGTCTTATTCAACACCTTCATCAATGACCTTGATGAGGGGATAGTGGCCATACTCAGCAAGTTTGCTGATGACACGAAGTTGGGAGGATTAGCTGACATGCATGAAGGCTGCGCTGCCACTCAGCGAGACCTGGACAGGCTGGAGAGCTGGGCGGTAAGAAACCAGATGAGGTTTAACAAAAGCAAGTTTAGAGTCTTGCACCTAGGGAGGAATAATTGCATGCACCAGTACAGGTGGAGAGGAGCTCTGCAGAGAGGGACCTGGGTGTCCTGGTGGATGACAGGTTGGCCATGAGCCAGCAGTGTGCCCTTGTGGCCAAAAAGGCCAATGGCATTCTGGGGTGCATTAAAAAGAGCGTGGCCAGCAGGTCGAGGGAGGTGATCCTGCCCCTCTACTCTGCCCTGGTAAGGCCTCATCTGGAGTACTGTGTCCAGTTCTGGGCTCCCCGGTACAAAGAAGACAGGGATCTCTTGGAAAGAGTCCAGCGGAGGGCCACACATATGGTGAAGGGCCTGGAGCATCTCCACTATGAAGAAAGGCTAAGTGAGCTGGGTCTGTTTAGCCTTGAGAAAAGAAGACTGAGAGGGGACCTGATCCAGGTCTATAAATATCTAAGGTGTGGGGGGCAAAGTGGCGAGGCCAGACTCTTTTCAGCAGTGTGTGGGGACAGGACAAGGGGAAACAGCCAGAAACTGGAGCATAGGAAGTTCCGCATGAATGTGCACAAGAACTTCTTTACGGTGAGGGTGACGTAGCACTGGAACAGGCTGCCCAGGGGCTTTGGAGTCCCCTTCTCTGGAGATATTCAAGACCCACCTGGACACCTACCTGTGAGACCTGGTGTAGGGAACATGCTCTGGCAGGGGGTTGGACTCAATGATCTCTGGATGTCCCTTCCAACACCTACAATTCTGCGGTTCTGTGATTTTTCAAAACTAACCTTCTCTAACCAAAAAACTAACCAGTCTTTCGAGTAAACTCATATTATAATTCATCTCCCTGTTTCTTTCATCCAGTAAGTACTTTAAAAACTATCTGCATGCCAAGACTTTCCCCTTCACTGAATACAATTTTAAGTCATATAAAGCATGCACTATCCAATCTTACTTACAAATGAAACTATCAGGAGCATATTAAAGCATAATGTATTAAAAACTATCTATCACAAAAATGGATGGCTGTTTTCTGTTTAGTGCTGATGTTCTCACATGCACTTAAAAGAAAAAGAGAGCTCTCCCAGAACCCTATGAAGTCACTACATTTTCTGTCACAAACAGAAAGTTCTGTTGATTTCCATTCATCCATCAGCTGCTTTCTCTGGAGAACTGAATCCAGCATTTCCTTCTCAGCTGAAAGGGCACCAAGGGCTTAATTATCTAATTGTTCTGCCTTTCTGCAAAGCAATCACTTACTTACACCAGTGTTTTAGTGAGTACAATACTCCAGTATTTTAGTGAGACATATAGGTACCTTTCCTGATCATAGAATTAAACAACAGAAAACCCAAACACATCAGTAAACTCCCGATAATGCTATCAGTACAAATGATATAGAATCATAGGATCATAGAATGGTCTGTGTTGAAAAGGACTATAATGATCATATAGTTTCAACCCCCTGCCATGTGCAGGATCTCTCTTATGTTGCTGTAACAAATGTTACCACATTTTGCATTCTAACTAGCAATGTGTCCACAAGACTGGAAAGACTGCGACAGTCTCCAGTAATACAAGCTGACGCTTCTTTATCTTCTAAACTAAATAACCATCACACTAACCTCTTTGAATAGAAGGACTTATCAGTTAATAATATGAAGTTGCCTTCAATAACTAGCAATCAGTGGATTTTGAAGTATTTGTTTTCCTTTAAGACAAAAAAAAAAAAAAAAAAAAGGAAAATAGAAGTTCTGTTCTATGAACAAACCAGTTCTTTGACTGAGTCACATTTTTTTTTTTTTTAAATATATATATATATATTTAATATTGAACTTAGCTGTTCTCAGATTAAGCCTCCAGGGTGGCTTCAACATGCCAGCTGATATATTTGTTTAAGCACTGCATGTACTTAACCAAAGCAGACGTTTAGTCATATTTAGCACTGCTAAAGAAGAAAGATCTGTTTGCACGTTAACTAGTGTATTTATTTTACCTATGTGTATTCACTTTACCTATGCTTGTGTTATGCATGCATATAGTTATGTTTTGTTTTTCAAACAGACTGTATTATTTAATTTGGGAGGTCTCTTTGTGAAGTAGTTTTCATATAGCAACTCCTGATTTCTCTGTGGCTTTTTGAAGGTGTTTTTCTTTCTTTCCTTCTTTCTTTCTTTCTTTCTTTTTTTTCTTTCTCCTGTTTTCTATCCTTTTTCTCTTTTTTCTTTTCCTTTTCTTTCTTTCCCCCCTCCCCTGGAAGTGCTTTAAAAAGACAGCTGTGAAAGCAAACTCCATTCATAGAGGGACCATTAAGTTTCATTTGTGGTGTTCTGAAGGTTTGGTTTGCTAGTTAAATTTGATGACACCAGAAGACATTGCAATTTAGTGTGAAAAGTCTTCAGAATTCCAATTTCAATGTCCAACTGAATGAAACTTTAACCAACCTGTTCTGAATTTAGTATTCACTTTCCTAGTGCAGCAAATTCCCTTTCACTCTTATTAATGATTATCTAGTTCCAAATGTTTAAAAACTTGTACTTACTTAACTTGAACATTTTAGAAAAATAAACTATATTTTATTGTAATTCCAAAATTTTAATTATTAAATTTGTTCATGTTATAGTTATTTGGTATACAAAAGATAGTAACATACTTATATATCTACGGTTGATTTTTGCTCTAATTGGAGAAGGTAACAGGTTAATTTAGAATACTACTGTGAACTTCCTGATATTTTGCACTAATGTGGAATGGCTTTAGCTTCTTTACAGAGTATTTTATTACTAAGCATTCAGAAAAGTCTTAATGTTGTTTAACAAGCAAGTCACACATATAGAATACTTTGGTTCTCCACATTGCTTCATTTCACCAGCTGAAGTGGTAACTTTAACGATTCCACAGAATCTGGGTTGGAAGGGACCTCAAGGATGATGAATCTCCAAGTCCCCCCACAACAAGCAGGGCCACCAACCTCCATATTTAATATTAGACTAGGCTGCCCGGGGCCCCATCAAACCTGGCCTTGAACACCTCCAGGGATGAGGCATCCACAACCTCTCTGGGCAGCATGTTCCAGCACCTCACCACTCTCACAGTAAAGAACCAACCCCCCCCCCCCCCCCCCCCGCCCCCCGACATCCAACCTAAATCTTCCCTCCTTCATTTTAAAACCATTTTTCCCTTGTCCTGCTTTTATCTACCCTTTCAAATAGCCACCTCCTCTCCTGTTTGTAGGCTCCTGTTATGTACTGAAAGGCTGCAATTAGGTCACCCTGCAGCCTTCTTTTCCCCAGGCTGAACAAGCCCAGCTCCCTCACTCTGTCTTTGTATGGGAGGTGCTCCAGCAATCTGATCATCTGGTCCCCCTCCTCTGGACCCTCTCCAACAGCTCCCTGTCTTTCTCGTACTGGGGGCTCCAGACCTGGATGTAGTACTCCAGATGGGGCCTCGCAGGGGCAGAGTAGAGGGGGACAATCACCTCCCTGTCCTTGCTGGCCACCCCTCTTCTGATGAAACCCAGGATACAATTTGCTTTCCAAGCTGCAAGAGCACACCTGTGGTTCATGTTAAGTTCTTCATCCATCAGGACCACCAGGTCCTTCTCTGCAGGGCTACTCTCAAGGACTGCTCTTTCCAGTCTGTATACATGCCCAAGTGCAAAACCTTGCACTTTGCTGTGTTGAACCTCATTAGATTCACCCACCCACCTTTTGAGTCTGTTGAGGTCCCTCTGAATCACATTTCTTCCTTCCTTTGTGTCAACCACACCACTCAGCTTGGTGTCGTGGTTCCAGAGGAACTATAATTGATTTTTTGCTCTTATACCCCTTTAGGTAGTAGAGATTCACAAATGTATTTACATGAAGTTGGCCACTTTATCTTCAATTTTAATTCGAAACACTTTTCCTTCAAAGGGACAGGACGTTTTAGAGAAGATGTCAATGTGAAAAGACACATCCTGGCCTTGAACAGAGTGGTATGGTCTCACTGACTGCCTAGAAAAACAGAAGAAAGGCTCATTGCAAGACTTTATGCATAAATGAAGCCAAAAAAGTTAATAAATAAATAAATAAATAAATAAAATCCAGGCCTGTGGTTCCTTATTAGCTGAAAAAATTGAGGATGCAAGTTACTACATGATTCATGGTCCTAATGCCAATGGGAATGCTCTCAGTAACTGAGCAAGTGCTCGTTTCTGAGTCTTTGTACGTATCAGGGAGTGAACTCATTGTGCAAATTACAACCAATGTGCTCTAAGTAAGTTGTATTCACCTGGTAAACATGTGCAAGTGGTGCAGTTCTGCTGCCCTGCCTACAGCCTTTAATGAATTAAATAATGTATTCCAAATTTTGCAGCTCTAAACGCTGCTGTGATGCAGCACCTACTGTTCTTGAGGACAAAGTAAGAGTTCGTCTTTCTGAATGACACATTCTTCCTGCTGAGCTCAGATTTCATTACAGCAACAATCCGTGGCCCCTCACAGCTTACCTCCATGAGTGGCAGAAGCTTGCAGGTATGAAAAGGTAACCTCTTCTTGTACAGAAAAATTATCTTTGCTTTACTGTACTTCTTGTAATGGATCATGTATTTTTTATTTTTATCCAAAGGAACAGAAATTCCAGGTAAATTATTTGCAGACTTAATTGTATTCTAGCTTCATTTTGTTAAGCAATATGCACAAGCTTCCTCCCTAACTGAGGTTTATTTTGTTAAATTCTATTGCAGGATAATATGAAGTAATACAATTACTTTTAATCTTTTTGTATTTGTTGTTCCTGCAATAAGCTGTGGCTTCTGAAGCAGATCTGTAGGTGATGTTCAACTGCACAAAAGACAGCGTATAAATTTTATGTATAGCTTTCTGTCTCAACAGTTTTGGCAGCAGGGCAAAAGTTGCTGTCTGATAATTTTGTATCGATTTTTTTTTCTCCCTTCTCTAACCAGACTAAGCTGCAAACTGGTTTCCAGCTGGATCATTCTCCAACTCCGCTGCTGGGAGGCATTAAAGGCTCAATCCAGTCTTGCATTAAGATACTTCATGGTTTGCCTGTGAAAAGACAAAGGAAAAAGAATCTCTTGAAATCAGGGAAATCATTATCAGAGACCATCAAAAATAATATCTCATATCTCCTTCTCTGTCTTAAAATAATACTTCTTATAACAAAGTGTGGGCTTTCTGAAGCTTTTGTGGAGTGTATGCTGCCAACAGCATTAACATTTTATCTCCTGAAGAATTCAATGCCATTTTCACTGAATACTAAAATGTATGTGACTCTTCTACATTAATTAGAACTCTCACAATGCTCTTAATCTATTATTTGCAGGTTTATGTGATGGCTTCAGTAATTAAATAAAAATACATTTTAATTCCATTGTAAATCTGACAGTAAGTAAGTGTAGTCTTACAAAGAAATGTTACTTTTTGAAACAAGACTGGAAAAAGGTGAAAAATATCTTTCATGCTCATCTAAATACAAATTTCATAACTGCTGACTATGCTTCATAAATGTATATCCATTCAGAAGGGTAGGATTTCAAAAGTATCTCACATCCAAAATTGATCTTCCCTCTCCCCAAGTGCCTGTTCAGCACTACTAAATGATCATGCCTTGGAACAGAACAGTTTGAACTTTTCCCTTAGAAGATTAACCTAAATCAAAACAGACTTTTTTTTTTTTCATGTTATATTACTCATCTACACTGTGGGTGGTTGTAGTACACTTGCAGAACAGAATCATAGAATTACAGAATGATTAAGGTTAGAAATGACCTCTAGGATAATCAAGTATATTATGTATACTTACATATTTAGTGGCTGGAGAAGCATGAACTTTGTACCTGTCTATCTCTGTTACCCAACATAGCAAAGGTTCACTGAATAGCATGGGTTGGAAGGGATTTTAAAGCTCACCCAGCCCCAACCGCGTGCTGGGGGCAGCTTTGTTACCTACCAGCTAAGGCTGCCCAGGGTCCCTGGCCTCGAGTGCCACCAGGGACGGGACACTCACAGCTTCTCTAAGAAGCCTAGTGCTTCATCACCCTCCCTGAAAAATTTCCTCTACATCTAATCTAAATCCCTCTTGTCCTATCATTATCTACCCATGTAAAATGTTTATATCTCTCTGGTTTATAATCTCCCTTTAAGTACTGGAAGACTGCATTGAGATCTCCCCGGAACCTTTTCTTCTCCAGGCTGAGCAAGCCCAGCTCCCTCAACCCCATTTAAAATAAGAGGTACGCCAGCCCTCTGACCATTCTCATAACCATCTTCCAGACCCATTTCAAAAGCTCCACTTCTTTCTTGTACTGGGTGTCTCAGGCATGAACACAGTACTTGAAATAGAGCCTCACGAGAGCAAAGTAGAGGGGGACAATCCCTTTTGCTCCCTTCTGACTGCCCCTCTTGTGATGCTGCCTAGGATACTGTTGGTTTTTTGGGCTGCATGTGCACACTGCTAGCTCATGTCCAGCTTTTCATCCATAAGGACCACCAACCCTTTCTTCTCAGGGCTACTCTCAAGGAGAACTTCTCCCAGTCTGTGCAGATATCTGGGATTACCCTGAGCCAAGTGCAAAATCTTGCACTTGGCCTTGTTGAACATCATTACGTCCACGTGGACCCACCTTTTGAGCTTGTCCAGGTCATCTGGATCACTTCCTTCTAATGTGTCCACTGCACCACTGATCTTGGTACCATCAAGCCAATGCAATACACCAGTTCAGGTGGTATTTATACAATTTAGAGTAAATTGTGCACTATTTTTAATTTATTTATTTATTTATTTTTGCATAATGATTTAGGAGTGTGATGTATCTATTTTTTATCAGGCAAACAATCTGTTTACTTCATGACTTCTTGACACAGATGTTTAGGAAAGTCTTTTATTATCCATGGACAAAAAATGCCCATGGGTCACTAGAATGAGGTAGTATTGTTCATGTTTAATTTCTTTGTGTGACAGGAAACATGGATAATTTTCTTCAGGGCTACGGCTGAAACGGCACTTGAACTGCATCACGGAAAAAAATGGTGTCTTTTTAGAACCATTAAGAGAACCTTCTTTTATCATATATATAAAATAAATATATGTAAAATAAACATAAATACAACAAAAATACATAAAATAAAAATATTTTTATTATCTTCTTTGAAGTTTTAGCACGTATATGTGTCTGCAGGGAGCAGTTTTTAACACTGCACTAAGTTAACTCAGTGTAACAACTTGGATATACTAAGGCAATTGAAAGAACCGTTATTAGCAATCTCATCGCTGTGTGTAAACATATCGACATCTTTCACTTTCTGTTCAGGTCTGGAAAAGATGTTTGTGATACATCAAACATCTTATCATCAAATACACCTGGAATTTCTGTTCCTTTGGATAAAAATAAGAAGTACAAGAAGTACAGTAAAGCAAAGATAATTTTTCTGTATAAGATTTCAAAGATGAACAAGACTTCAAAACAATCACTCTATGAAGAAGGCAACTCATCAGGTATCCTGCTTATTTGTGATTATCTCACTTGAACACTGGGAGCTGCCATAGGCTTGCCCAGCACATCATTTTCACCGCTGCTTTGTGCCCAGTTTAATGAAAGCAAAAAGAACCAGCATAAAGCTGAATCAGCAAAGTGAGAGCACAATCTGGGCACTTCTGATTTTGCCTTATAAAGAGTAATGCTTTTTTGTTTTCTTACTGTTTGCAGTTCATATATTTGTATTTTACATAAATCCATGCAAACTTACTCATTCTCTAATACTCATATAAGGTTATCCAGGAACGTATATTTTCCCCTTGCATCTGTGATTATGACAGGTATACTAACTGCTTGTCACAGAAAACATCTTCTACTTCATTATCTTTTTGTGGTAGGTAAGTATTACAGATGAAGTTGATATTTTTGCATATGCTTTTTATCCCTGGACAGCAGACTAGCCTTAAGTAGACTCAGAATGGTGATTGCGTATAATTTGACGCAGCTTCTTCCAATGTTTTGTCAACCTTTTGTCTTCTGCTGGCTTAAAATGAGCCATTTCCTGATTATTCCTGCAAAGCTCTCATGTGCTCTACTCCAGTCAGGAATGAAATAAACATATGCCTTTTTTTCCTGTTCATACAATAAAACATATTTAATTATTCATAATTTTTAATTAATGTTTTATCTAAGGAAGACTTCATCTCTAATACATTATCTTTTTGATCTAAGAATTCTCATCATAGTCTGCATATTCCAATCAATTTATACTTCCTAGGTAATCTGAGTTTCTTGTAGAGAAGCATTTTACTTTTTTTAATACAAAATAAGCCAATTTAAACAAATCATTTCTCATGAAGTAGCAGAAGAAATAGAAGAAATCTAGCTCTTCTCTACATAAATTCAGTTGAAACAGCTTAATGCACTGCCGAAGAAATAAAAAATGTCATGCGCCACAGTTAACATATTTTTTACCCCCAAAAAACTCCCATAATTTGCTAACATATTAATTTTCTTAAAAAAAATCATACTCTGGGTGTGACAAAAATTTGTTGTCAAATTACTGTACCATTTATTCCATGGAATATATTCTTCCTTGCTGTACTTCCTTTTCTTTGTAGATTTGATGTTCTCTGCCATGAGTAGGATAGATTTCCAGCTGGAAGGGAAAGAAACTTATCATTTATGTTCATCTGTATAGTATCATCTGTTCCTGAATACAGGAAAAGTCTATGTTTGTCATGCAAATTTATTTGCATTAGGAAATGTTATTCAATCTGTTTGGGCTTTTTCCCCCCACTCAAGCCAACAGAACTGTTTAGGTACAATGCAGCCCGACTGAGAGGAGAGGACTTTCTTCCCTCAAAGCGGCCGCACGTTATACTTAAAACATATTTCTATCTGTTCTTATGAAGAAATATAATACAAATTACACAGTAAACATGTAAAACAATGTATCTAATATTCCTCTCTGTGAGAACCCTTCTTTGTTTCTGGCTCTAAGCTTGCTTCCTGAGGTATTTCTTGTGAAGACTCTAACTGATTTATGTAGGAGGCAAGAGATGGGTGTTGCTGTGTGGCAATCAGCATCACTCTGTGGATAATTTTACATTTGAAAGCAGATCTGGCCTGTGACCAAATAACTCCAGCTTGCTGTGGGAGACTGGGGGATGATACCATTGTATCTTGTGAAGGCAAGACATAAATTTGCTCCTCCTTGCTTCCTCTTATCTGCTGGCAAGGCAGGGAAGATGGGAACAAAAGGAGTTCCTAATGAGATCCAAAAGCCAGAAGCTATCACTCCAGAAAAAGCTGACTTAACCACTTTGGACTTACAAATAAATTTGTACTGCCATTGGAAATTGTTGTTGTGGTCACTGTCATCGTCAGTGGAACAACAATGCCCGATGACCCACCACTACTGAAGATCAATGACTGAAGTACAAACCTCACTGGATCCATGGTGGTGGTGACTATCTCTGTCTTGCTTCCTACAAAGACTCCTTGCTTCTATTTCCCACCTTTTCTATCACCCCTTCCTCCCTTCCCCATCTCCCTATATGACTAGGATTTGTAATAAACTGGTCAGACTATCATTGTTTCTTAATCTCATGCCAGTTAAACATATAGCAAAGAACCTCCCCTCCCTCCTATAAATTGGAGTGAGACACTCTCCCATCTTCAAACTAAACAGCAAGCTCTTTACTACAGATAATCTTGTTTACTTTATAGAGCACTGTGAAGCCTTATGGCTCATCATTATTGCCTACATAACGGCACTATAAAAACAGTATTACATTCAGTAAGGAACCACATTTCACCATATTCTCTTAAAGATCCATATACTCTTATCAACTCCTATGTATTAAAAAAGGATCTTCTGAATTAATATCACATTCAATAGCCAATTATAACTTTACTTAATCTTAAATCTAATCTGGTTCATACTGACCAACCACCCAATTTATCTTCACTAGACCTTCACATTTGTGCTGCTAATTCATGTACTTTTCCTTGCATAAGGACAGGCAACAGCAAAATAACTGCTTTAAAACAGTTTTGGATCACCCAAGGGAGGTAGCGGTAACAATCCAGTAATCCAGTAATAAAGAAGGAATTGCTCACTCCTTTCTGAAGATCAAAACTTGCCAAACACTCTAAAGAAGTGAATCTTCAAGTAAAGATGTGTCCCTTGCAGCTGCCAGCCCCTAAATGAGGTTAGGGAGAAGTGGACCCAGGGTCCACCCCTTCCAGTCATACAGGTGGATTGTTTACATCTGTGTTCCCAGGGCTGGCTACTTCCCTTCATCAAGTGCTCAATTACTGGTTCAGGATGGTTCCCATACACCTTGAATTTAGAAAGTTTCTGACTTAAAATTAATTTAACTAATGCTGTAAAGCACAGTTCAGTACATCACTTGAAGTACAATTCTGTAGATCATTGCTGTTTATAGCAATACAGCTAGGAATGTATGTTAAGCTTTACTTTCTGCATTAGCTTCTAATCATTGTTTACCACTCAGTACAGTACTTGATAATTCCCAAATTAATTATTCACTGTGTCACTTTTACAACTTTGTATTTCCTGAGGCTGTCTGACATCATACATTTGTCAATGAAGGTGTTTAATTTACTTCAACAGACTGCAGATATGAAGTTACAGTACTCCTATAATGGCCTCAATTTCAAAGTATCTAGTACTCTTTCTGATAGTATTATGTACCCCCAAATTCTGGGTGCAATACTAGTATCAGTCTTCTTTTCTGTAGATAACCTATCCAGCAGATCAAATGGTTTTACAGATGAAGTCTCCCCTGCAGACCTGGTGTTGACTGATAAAGTTCTATAAACTGGTAAAGATACTCTGATTTGCAATACCATTGTTTTAAATAAGAATGTGACCAATATTTTTCAAATGCATTTCAAAATGTGCATTTCCTTTATTTTATTCTGTAGAATGAGCATTAAACATTATTTTGAACTATACTGTAAATGTAAAAACAAATTCTCCTAACTAATTCTTGTTACACTGTAACTGTCCAGAGCAGTGCTGTACTTTCCACCTATGTGTATGTGAACCTCTGGCCACTAAGCTAATTTTGCATTCAGCCATTTTCTAAGGGATAATGACAATGATTTATAGTACTACGGGCACTTTTGACACTTTTCTCTCTTTTGGATTTTAAGAAAATGCTAGCAGAAGTTTATTTTAAATGTTTATTTCTTTGTTAACCAAATACAGGTTTAAATCGCTAATATTTGATCTTGAAAACCATGTACAGGTGTGAATGGAGTAAGCTTAATTCATTTCACATAAAGTATGAAAAGTTCCCAGAGATACAAGCAATCACAGGAAGAGTTCTGGTAGACATCTCTGTCCTCATTAGCTTTCTAGTTACATGATCTCCACATTCACTGTGTCACCCAGAGATGAAGGTCAAATCTGTCTTTCTCTTGATTACATAGCATTTTAAAGGTTTTTAAAAAGGATGCCAATAGTTTTACACTTGAAGAAGCAAAGAGCTGAGAGTGCAGACTGACCTATACGTCCTTACTTGGGTTTTAGACAGTAATTTAGAGATTGTTTCTTAGCTTCTTCAGAAAAACACCCACCTATAAAAAAAAAAAAATGATGACAGTGCAATTCAGGCAGAGTTGATGAAACAGTAAAAATGGTCTCACAGTAAGATAACTGCAGCAGAAATATCACAGAAACTTCACTATTTGAAGAGAATCGTGTAGCAATGCAGAAAAAAAAAAATGAAATACTGCTTTCAACAAATAAATACTTCCACACCAAAATACAACAGATTCCAGATTCTTCTTCAGTTTTCAGGTTAGTAAATTAAACACTATCTTTGATCTGAAGCATCTTTGATATGATAGTAAATCTGAGATAAACCTACTTACTTCTATTGATATGCTCCAAGTGTCTCTGATATAAATTATATCTTCTGCCTCCTCAAAACTACACCTGAAAAAGCAGAGTAAATAAAATATATGTTTAAGGTGCTCTAGTGTTGTTCATATAGAGGACTAACACTTAGACCTTGCATATGGAAATCACGATTTTGACAGTTACCTTTTAGTTGAACAGGTGGAAACGCTTTAACCAGCAGCTAAAAACTCTTTAGAACACATCATGGAACACACATCTACAAGAAATGAAGGCTTTCAACAATCAAATCTATTATAATGATTAATTGTAAATCATGAATTAGAGGGAGAAAGAACTGAATATCTTACAAAAGATCTTCTCTATCCTTGGATGTTATTTCTGTAATTTTAAAGTCTCTATATAGTTCCCACAATCTTTAGTTCTTTGCCATTGCAAGAAATGAAGTGTAGAGATTCCTTCAAACTTTCTAGTACAGTTTTACTTTTTCTTGGTCATTTCTCCTCCTTTATCACTCAGAAGTTTAATAGTCTCTTACACAGTAGAAGAGCAACTAAAAAAAAAAAAGAAAAGAGACAAAGAAAAATCTTTCCCCCCTCCCTCCAGTCCCCAGAAGTTTACCACTCTCAAGTTTTCAAAAATTGAATTGGAAGGCAAATGATGGTAGAGGTAAGTCTCACAGTTTTTTCCTTTTCTTTCTTTTTTTTTTTTTCTTTCAATGGTGGATACAATTGAAAATAAAAATTATAATGTTTTGTTTCTCAGCTATTAATATTATTAAATCACAGAATAGTTGATGTTGGTAGGGATCTGTGGATGTTGTCAGTTCCAAGCCTGCCTCTCAGTCGCTTGGAGCAGATCGGCAAGGCCCATGTTAAGGTTGGTTTAGAATGCCTATGAGGAAGGAAATATTTATACCTCTTCGGGTAATCTGTACTACAGCTCAGTCATCCTCACGCTAGAAGTGTTTCTTTATGTTAAGACAGTGTCTTCTGCATTCCAGTTTGTGCCCACTGCCTCTTTTCCTATTCACTGAGAACCACTGAAAAGCACTTTGCTCTTTATTCTTTGCACCATCCCTGCAGGTATGCATGTAGTTGATAATATCCCCCTGAACCTTTTCTTCTCCAGTCCAAGACCTCTTGCCATTTCCTCACAGGTGAGGTACTGCAGTCCCTTAATTATCTGGAATTTGACACTACTCTCTTGGATATACTACATCTCTGAGGAGCCCAGAACTAGGCATGACACTCCAGTACCGACCTCAGCAGTGCTGACTGCATGGAATTTGCTTGCAGTACACTTAATGGAACTCCAGATAGATTTCACTGTAAAATAGGAAAGAAAAATATATGTTATATAGAAATTTACTGTTAAAAAAAAAAAAAAAAAAAGCAAAAAACCACAAATTAAGTATTTTCTTCTTCTACCTGAAAATTTTCTTTTGACAAAAATTGGTACAGATTAAACCTGTTAACATCTTCAGAGAGAGCAGACCAGAAGATGATATTACATTGTTATTGTAAGGATTGAAAGCAGCAAATGCATTTGCTATAAAACCCAAGAAAGGAAACGATCATAATCAGATAATAAAGACAGAATCCTTTCCAAGGATCAGGGCTCAACAAACACTCTAAAAGATGTAGTCTCCAAGTAGAGAGGCATCCCTTGTGGCTGCTAGACCTCGCATGAGGTTAGGGAGGTTGTACAAGTGAATTGTTTCCACTTGGTCTCCCAGGGCTGGCTAAACCCCTTCAGGGTACTCAATCACTGGTTCAGGCCCTGACCTACCAATTCTCGTACAATTATTACAGAAAACAAAAACAAAAAACCCAGAACCCTGAAAAATGGTGCATAAAACCAATATCAAAGGGTTGTAATCACTGTAATCACTTTTCCAAGAGTGTGTTATATGATGATGAGATTTACATTCACAACTAAAAAGCAACTCAAATTGCAGAACATATTTTGCTGTGATTTTCACTCAGTAGAATAAAAATTATCTCCTGAGAAATTTTCATTAATAAAAGGGTTTAATTTTCCCTGATGCTTCAAATTGCTAGCATTTTGAAGAGTTACAACTGGATTAATCAAATCAGACAATATTAGTTCCACCAAAAATATGCTACTAACCTGTGAAAAAGAATTAAGTAGTGATTTATTTTAGCCCTTACCACTTCAAAGATCAGAATTTCTGAAATTTCTCCCTCTCTTCAGTAAGGAAAAAGGGAGTTGTAAAAATCTGCAGGCAAAATACACATAAACAAATGTTAGCAAAAACCATAATATTTATAATAAACTGTATAACAAAGTCTGACTGGCAAAAAATAAGGTCTTTTTCTTTTATATCTTTACTGTTATCTTCTTTATAGATTTTGGCAGTTTAAATTATTAAGAGGAACATATTTTCTCTTCAGTTAATTTTAACATTTTAAAGACAACATTAACCCTCCTTCTCCCAAGACACATATCCAGGGTAATGCCAGCCATATTAGTAGAATACTTAAAGATCAGGGTAGCTTGGCAATAGTTCAAGCATATCAACTCAGTGAGAGAGGAAACTAGATTCTGTAATGTTAGCCAGGGTGAAATAAGGTTCTTGGCACAAAATTTGGTGTAAAAATTCCACAAACAAATAAAAAAAACACCTGAATTATAGAATTATGGAATAGTAGGGGTTGTGTATCTCTGTGGAGATCAAAGAATTATAGAAAGGTTTAGGTTGTAAGGGACCTTAAGAGACTGCCTAGTTCCACCCTCTGCTGTACTGGGCAGAGCTGCCACCCACCAGGTCAGGCTGCCCAGGACCCCATCCAACCTGGCCTTGAGTACCTCCAGGGATGGGGCATCAGAGATTCTCCAAGCATCTGTGCCAGAGATCATCTAATCCAATGCGCAGAAACACAGAACCCCCAAAACACACAAAAAAAACCCAGCACAAATAAATTAAAAACAAACAAAAACAATCCTGCTAATTAATGAAAGGCAGTAAATCTCATAGCTCCATTAAGAATATGATGAAAGTTTACCATCTGTGCTTTTCAGAGGGAGTACATTGTTTTCTTGAAATTCTGATCTTCTCCAGAATGAAGTCTCTGGCAAAGAGTGAATAGCACATAGCAATTATAGCTTTCTCACTACTCTCAAAAAACAGAAAGTATGACACAGCCTACCTTTGTCAGTTATCACAGAATATTTCTGCCATCACATACATAGTGAATATTTATTCCGGTAAATTTTATTTTCTGTTTTACTAGCTGTGCATAAAACAAACAAACAAAAAGTCTTTCAACAAGACCTGAAGGGAACATTTCATCTGAGAAGCAGAAACCAGTCCTAGTATATAAAACCCCAATGATGCCTTTTAGGACTGTTATTTTATCACATTAAAATTAAACTTCTATATTTTGCAGTGATATAAAATGTAGTAAAAGTCATTGCAAATATTATTTTTAAAGTATACAATATCAAAAGGAAGGAAATAAATATTTTCCTTTATGTTGCTCTGCTATTCTCAGAGGCAATTAAAATACCTCTACTAAAAGAAAATGCATGTGGAAAAATAGGAATCTATGCATTTCATGCTATTAAGAGGTCAACTGTTACTCTATTGTCCTCTAACTTATCCTTATGGAATTTATTGTTCTTCTACAAACTTTACCTGGTTGTCTAAAATGCTTAATATGACACCATGTTCCAGGCTACAATATAAATTTTAAAATGTTCCCCCCCAAAAATCAAACTTAAATTGTTGTTTGTTGTTTTTTCTTTAACATTCCCCTGTTTCATTTCTTATTGTGTTTTCCTTGTTAAATGAACTGAATAAGATTATCAAGGAAATACCAGCATTCTGGGAAAACCTCGTTAGTAAATTTTGCAGCTCAAGGAGTTCTGGTATGTTAGAAGAAGTCTGAAGAAAAGATACTTCTCTTTGCATAGGTCTACTAGGAAATACGTTGTTTAAAGTCAAGCAACCTGTATCTTAATCAGCTTGCCTGCCCTGCAATGTATTATCTGCTTCTGAAGAGAATAAAACAGAGAATTTCCAAAGGAGACATCTATGGGGCCATTATTCCAACTCTCCTAACAGGAAAAATATATCACTGCCGTTTTCTTACTGAAAAAAATGGAAAAAGTTGTTTGTTTGTTTGTTTGTTTGTTTGTTTTAACAATATAATTCCCGCAGAATTTTTCCAACTAATCTTCTCAGAGATGATGTTGTTATATCTCCACTACCAGAGGTAGTGAAAAAGGTGATGAAATACCATTACAGTTCATTTATATCATGTGACACTTCCTAACATGGAAACGTTCTAATGAATGCTAAATTGTCAGGGAAATCTGGAAAATGACAACATTCTTCTATAATATTTGGTGCTATTTTAAACTATGACTGAGGCTTGGTCTCATCTGATGGTCTTGGCTATTTACGTTAAGCTTTGTAAAAAGTACAAAATGTCCTGTAGAATTCAGACATGGCGCAATTTCCACAATGGAAATTTCTTTTCAGTTACATTAGTTGGTGAGTGCCTTGTATCCCGTAGTATGTTCATGCATTTAAAATATTTAATTTAATTTTTTGACCTGCCTTTGATTAATCGCTCTTGACCTGAAGCTCTACTGTTTGAATCTAAACACACCATAAGTGCACTGTTTGAACAGTTTGCCTATTTGTCTTGTATATCTTTGTGCACACTGAATTATCACAAGCACAACCATCACATTCCAGTTCAGATCAAAGCAAATATTCCTGCTTAAGTTTCTTCAATTATACTTTTGAGACCAGCAGATTTTTTGAGACAATTCATGTAAAGTGTACCTGGCTCCAAATATCAGCTAAAACTTAGATATCTCATTTCATGTGGTCTACCTGGACTCCAGTAAGGCCTTTGACACTGTCCCCCATAAAATTCTCATGGAGAAGCTGGCTGCCCATGGTCTGGATGGGCATACACTCTGCTGGGTGAAGCACTGGCTGGATGGCCGGGCCCAAATTGTTGTGGTCAATGGAGTTGAATCCATTTGGCGGCCAGTCAAGAGCGGTGTTCCCCAGGGCTCAGTGCTGGGACCACTTCTGTTTAACATCTTCATTGATGATCTTGATGAGGGGATTGAGTGCACCCTCAGTAAATTTGCAGACGACTCCAAGTTGGGAGGGAGTGTTGATCTGCCAGAGGGGAGAAGGGTACTACAGAGGGACCTGGATAGACTGGATCGATGGGCCAAGGTTAACGGCATGAGTTTCAATAGGGCCAAGTGTCGGGTCCTGCATTTTGGTCACAACAACCCCAGGCAACCCTACAGGCTTGGGGAGGAGTGGCTGGAAAGCCGCCTGATGGAAAGCGACCTTGGTGTACTGATGGACAGTCGTCTGAATATGAGCCATCAGTTTGCCCAGGTGGCCAAGAAGGCCAGTAGCATCCTGGCTTGTATCAAGAATGGTGTGGTGAGCAGGACTAGGGAAGTCATCCTGCCCCTGTACTCAGCATTGGTGAGGCCTCACCTCGAGTACTGTGTCCAGTTTTGGGCACCTCAGTTCAAAAAGGATATGGAGGTACTGGAGCAGGTCCAGAGAAGGGCAAAGAGGCTTGTGAAGGGCTTGGAAAATCAGCTCTATGAGGAGAGGCTGAGGGAGCTGGGGCTGTTCAGTCTGGGGAAAAGGAGGCTGAGGGGAGACCTTCTTGCTCTCCTCCAGTATCTGAAAGGTGCTTACAGTGAGAGCAGGGCAGGTCTCTTCTCACTGGTGACAGGTGTCAGGATGAGGGGAAATGGCCTCAAGTTGCCCCAAGGTAAGTCTAGGTTGGATGTTAGGAAACACTTATTTACAGAAAGGGTAGTTAAACACTGGAATAGGCTCCCCACAGAGTGGTTGAGTCATCATCCCTGGATGTATTGAAGAGCCATTTGGATGTGGTGCTTGGAGATATGATTTAGCAGAGGGTTGCTAGAGTTAGGGTACTATGGTTAAGCTGCGGTTGGACTTGATGATCTTTAAGGTCTTTTCCAACCTGAGAAATTCTACGATTCTATGATTCTATAACTCAATTTCATCTCCTATAGTAAGTTAATTTTCATCCTTTGCATAACTTGTTCTCCTAGGAGACCTTTTCTCAGCAGGTAAGGCTGACTTTGCACTTATTGAGATGTGATATTAGGTTTGAGAGACATCTCATTCATTAACACCTTGCAGAGGTGTGCTTAGTACAACCACAGAGGGAGAAAAATGACATATTTTGAGATCTTGTTTGCTACTGCACATAAAATCATTTCCAAAGGGAATGTATAAGACAGTACATATGGTGCAAATATAGTTCTGGACAGAGCTTGCATATGAATTACAACTCAGAGTCAATACCACCATCTGTCCAAATAGTTCTTTCGGATCTTCTTGCTTTATATGCAGCAGAATTGGAGAAAGCATACAACACAATAAGAGAAATGGAGCAAAGCAATTAGCTCTTCATTGTAACAAAAAAAAAAAATAAAAAATGAAGTAAAAAAGAGGTGCTTCAAAATTGGCCTAAACCCAAATAATTCCTTGGTAATCTGTCACCTAGTCATTGACAGAATTTCCTCCCCAGTCATTTGCCTACCCTATAACAACTGTCGTAACTTTTGCTATGATAAGAAATTTTGGTTCAGCTTTCCCATATAGAAAAAGAAATAATACATTTGAATAGTTACAAAATGATTAAAAATATTTCCAGCTCGTAGCTCTACTTTAGAATGTCTTAATGCAGAAATTATGTCTTATAAATCCAGGAGTGGCTTTACAAAACCAAGGAAAGGTTTACGGAGACTAAGAACTTTTTATCAGTAATTACCTGGGGCTGAGACCTAGAGACTAAGAAACAAGGAAGCAGGTGTCCCTAAAAGATGAATTTATCCGCTAAAGGGTCCTGAGACTCCCTGGAGAAAGAAGCTGTGTCTTGGTACTAAGTAACAACAAAGGCAGAGAAACACAGTTTATCTTGAATAATTTTGTTCATTCTTTTCTTGAAGATTTTGCAAGGTTTCTCAGCTACTGAATCCCACAGTAAGTTCAAAATGACTACTAAATTCATAGTGAAACTCCACCAACTTTCGCTTCAGAAACCTAAAACTCAGATACTGTTAACAAGAGTCTACTTCTGCAGCACATTAAGGTCTGGAAGTACTAACAAGAAATACTAGCCATGTAGTATATTTCAGTACACAGAAAGTTGAGTCACAGCAGATGTTACCAGAAAGCTCAGCTCTTGAAAAATGTCCACAAGACTTTTCAGGAAAAAAAAAATAAATAAAAGAATATATAACTTGTTTGGGTACACATGAACACTTCAATGTAATTTAGAAGTTTAGCCATGAACAATTTGTCACCCATCATTAAAAGATTTTCCCTCTGAAAAGTATCTGTATACAGAAAACTTGCGTATATGATATAGGTGTTATGGTAACAGTTAAGGAATTAGGAAAAATTATGACTAATAAACAATCGGTCTATATCAAGACCTTTTTAACAAATTTATTCTATCTTTTGCTATTTATTCACCTTATTTCTTTCCAGTAAGAGCAAGAGTCTAATCAGAAAAGGTTTCTTTAGAAAGTGGAAAAAAAAAAGGATCTTGTTTGAACTACTAAAACCATATGCTAGAAGTTTCTAATGTGTGTGATGTAAAAGCAGAATTACGTTAAAAAAAAAAAAAAAAAAGGTATGAATTATTTAGACTTAAAATTATCCTGGACAATGCCAGCATTTAAACAGTAGTTGTAGAATATCTTTAAAAAATGAAGCTATACTACTTTTTAATTAAATGGAAATTAAACAACACAATTATAATTTTTGACCTGAAGATAGATTTATTATATATTTTCTTTCATAAATAGCCATTTTCTGCTGATACATTTGTATAGGCTCAGCTTAAATCTATATGGTATTTTTTAAGGATGAAAAAAGACTATTTTTGCTCATAAATTTTGATTGACAAGAAAGGTGGACAAGAGTTGAAAGTAGTTTCTATATAGTAGAATCTATAGAAGCATTCAACCTGCAAGATTTCATACCTGACTGGGCTTCTGAACCTCCACTTCATCCAAGACAAAATTACCCTTTCGGAGGAAGCCAACTGCATCAGAAAAAATATCAGATACTTTGAAGATTTACCAGTCACCCCTAAAAATCTTCTTGAGTTGATTCTATTCTGAGTCACTAAAAAAGTGAATGACTTTCACATCTTCTCAAAAATATTAGTCAAAAATCTCACACATGGTCATGGGTAAACCTGTCCAAAGAAGACACCAAACTCCAAGCCTGTAAAATATGAGGTACTCTCCACAAGATGTAGAGTATCTCCAATACTCACAGACACTGTAACTTCCAGATGTCATACTCCTCTAGGAGAGTTATGTGTTTGAATACAAAGTGTCCAGTTTAATATTTTCATCTTTTTTCTTCTATTGTTTTTATATTTTCTAACTGTTAGAACTCAAGTATTTATTTTCTTATGTATTATTGGAGCATGTACAGTAAAACTGTAAATACACTGAAAAGATAATATACACAAGGAAATACAGTGTGCCTTCTTGTAGATATACCCAAGAGCAAAGGAAAATGGGATCTGTTTTGTCAGAGAGCCTGATTTCTCCTCAAATGAGTTTTTCACCAAATATACAACAACACATTTGAATGTAGGTTAGCATACAAGACTTCTACCGTTGATAGAGTTTCTAAAGGCAAAGAGACATAATCAGCAACAAATCAAAGTGAGATGGAAAGCATGTAGACAGACAAGGACACTGTAAAAGGAAATAAGAATGGATGGCTTGGATAGTTGGCCAGTTGTGTTAGCAGGACACATAAATGATTTACATTATGGGATCTGTAAAGGACTCTGTATAGTAAAAACATGTGACAGTCTATCACAATAAATAAATAAATGAATAAAAATTAGCTGCCTGAAACCTAATTGATAAATCAGATATGCTTATAAATTTAGCATTAATCCAATAGAAAAACAAAACATAATTTCAGTAAAGAAGAATATACTGATATTAGCAAACCTGCCTGATCGAAAGCCAGTTGAGACCATGGAAGATAATTGTAATGTTGAAGGTTTTTGCATAGCTGCTTATAATTAGCATTATACTATTCTTGTGTGTACATAGCACACTTACCACTAAAATGTATATTTTCATTAACTTTCAAAATTTCATTCTCATTCCAAATTCAAGAGTTTGAATAGATTACAGATGTAATCTTCATGCAACCTTAAGATGCAGATCTTAAAATATAAAATCTTAATTATTATACTACTTGACACACTTCTTAACTGTAACTGCTTCATTTTCATCTATTTTTGTATTTACCCCCAAAACTAGGCAAGTAGGTGTAAGATCTCTAAAACTATCACATATGCACGTATCAAAGGAGCGACGCTGGTCATAACTACTTAATGTGAACCACTAGAATACTGAAAGGCTGTTTTTTGATTGAGGAACAGTGGAATCCACACACTCATATATACACACATACACATATATACATATAATTCTGTCATAGAATTCACAGAACTGAAGTAAATAGGAAATACAACATTGCAAATTCTGTATTATTTGACTAAAAGTAGAATTATATATAATTAGTAGTGAAAATTAAAATGTCAGAATCAGAATTTTCAAGTCTTTCAATATAATGAGGGCTGATCCAAAATCAATGCCTCCTGTTTTATTATGCTGGCCCACACCATCAGAGGCAGATGGTGGGGTGCTGGTATGGTAGTAGAACTTACTTAAAACTTCCCATCCATATCCCTTTACATGCTTTTTGCCACATGACAGGTGGCAGCAAAGTTGCAGTCTGACAGAATGGCGCCTGACATAGAAGTGTAGATGAAGGAAAGGTATGGAATTTAATTCCTCCATGAAGAAAAGAATAGCACCTACTGATATTCATTGCTGAATGTTTAGGGAGACTAAGCAGTAAACAGTGAGGCAGTGGGTGGCGCGTTTCAGCAGTGGCTACAGAGACATGAAAGAAAAATGATGTTCCAGGTGGCCATGGAGATATTTACAAGTGCAGCATTCAGGCTCTTATTCATTGCTGGTGAAAATGCAGAGCTAATGGTGGTGACTATGTTGAAAAATAGTGTTTTGCAGGTGAGAATTTGCTCTATCAAATAGTATTATTGTGCTCTTTGTATCTGTTGTCATTATTTCCACGGAAATGAATAGGAGGCATTACTTTTGGAGAAACAGAGGTTTCTCCAAAAATGCCCTAAGGGAGCAGAGAATGAAAGCTGTTCATTCACACAGGAATGAGCAATTCAGATATCATTAGAACAACTTCCTATGGTGCCCAAAATTCAATTACAGGACAAAACAGGGAGAAACTCTCAGTAGATCATCTTGCTCTTTCTCCAAGTTGTGAATTTATGCCCATATTTATTTATTAGAACTGAGAGATACTAAGTTCATCATTCTAAAAGTCGCTCTACCTCGAGCTCTCTTAGAAGATAAGTTAGGAATAGTTTAGTCTGTGAGGTCTATGCATAATTGCTCCGTGCCATAAAAAATAAAATAAAATAAAATACTCTTAATATTTCTTTCTCTCTTTCTTTTTTCTTTTTTTTTTTTTTCCTCCTCTTTGAAGGCTCAGGAGATTCGAATTTTTTGCGTAACTATTATATCCAAACTATTAGAACGTTTTCTGATCTGAAGATTTTAAGTTTCAGCAGTCACTAAAAGGAGACTCTTAGAAACAGCCTAAAGGATATAAAATCCTCAAATTTACTTCTACAGTCTGCAATATTTTCAAACCTTCAGGTACACCCCTCACAGGAGGATTAAATTCCAGGTAGGTTTTCTGCTGTGAGCCAACATCTAAAATGAACACATTTTGGATAAAAGTTAAATACTTATATTTTTTAACTTTATCAGTAGTTCCAGGGTCAAAGACTTCTGCCCAGGAAACAAACAAACAAACAAAAAACAAACAAACAAACTTATATGTAAACGAAATTCTCAATTTACACCATAGTGCATTTCCTCCAAAATTAAGCAAAGAGAAATAATGAATACTAGTAGAATGAGTGAAACCTGTTATCCAACAACTCCTACTGAACATGTTAATTAGAGTTTAGAAAACTGCCAAAGCTGCAGAAAAGTCTCATCCTGTCCAGAGTACAGGCAGAGGCAAACAGCAAGAGGACCGTCCCGACATCCAGCAGTACACCCCATCCCAAGCAGGAGATTTGAAAGGTAGAGAAGATTCTACCACAGGTATACCAGACCTGAGAACTGGGAGAAACAGAAAATTAGGGAAAGAAATGAAGTAAGGATAGGCAAGACAGAAAATGCAGCATTTGCTGAATCAGTGGAAAAATAAAACTGAAAGGTAAATTTCAGAGGAGGAATTTACATATCAGAGCAAAAAGGGGGTGTAGGCTTGTAGCCCATGAAGTCTGTTGGCTGCTGTTACTTGCAGTGGGATTCATGCTTTGTTTTATGGCTGACCTGTGGACCCCTCTTGGTTTGTCTGCATCTGACAGTAGATTAGTTTTCATCTGTAACAGTAATTGTCTAATAATCAATTATCTAATGTTTATCTGAGTATGAAAGCACAATTTCCTTTGCTTTCGTATGACATTTGAAAAAAAAAAAGTAAATATAAATTCCACAGCAAGACCCTGCTATTGAAATATTAATATCTCCATATTTTGTGTGTTCATTCTTTTTTTTTTTCTACCAGCAGACATGCCCTTGCCTTGCTGGAGGCACAATCTTGACAAGATACAAGAAAGCATCAACCCAAGAACTGCATAAATTTTTAAAGCACCATCAGGAGCACTACTCCTTAGGCAGGAGATAGCATTTCGTTTTTGTCCATAGCAAGTAAAAGTATTTACATACAAATTCTGAAAGCCTTCTGATCCTTATGTTGAAATAAAATACAATGAATGATATTTATAATTAATTTAACACAGTCAAAGATGATACAGTTGAACTGAGAAAATTCTCAGTGCCCTGTGAAATACAACAGGCAGTGTTAGCAGCTTAATAGTGTAGGAAATTTTTCAAGATCACTGCAGTCAGTGGCAAAGCTGGATCAAGAATCTTCTGGATCCTTCATGATATAACTGCTCTCAATAGCCTGTATCACATGATAAGTGCTAATGTAAAGTTCTTAGTTACTTCCCATTTCCACAGCTGTATTTATGAAACCATGAGTTCTGGATCCAGATTTGTTAAGATTTAAAATACTACAATTCCTGGTAGCCGTTTGCATATCTGTTAGTAAAAATATCTGATGTGACATACTAGGTCTCTACGCATGAAAGAAAAGTTGATCCTTGGTTTGGTGTTGCAGTACTAAGTTAAGCAGCATCAACACACCCACAAAATTCAGATCATTCAATTTTGAAAACTGCTTTGCATATAATTCAAGCAAAAACGAAATAGAATTTATTGAACTGTATAATGAAAATGATTAAAAAAAACCACTTTCAGTCATCATCACTATTTGAAGATCTAATTAATTAGTATAGATACCACAATTTTGGACTCATTTACCTTAAAGCATTGTGTAGTCCAGAGAAGATTAATATTTCTGGGAACAGTTTATGTAACAGTATTTGAGTAGAGGTAATTTTGCATGCATTTATTTACTTTTAAATCAGACTTAATATGTAACAAAGAGAAGTTTCTATTTTATTCTGAGTTGTTTTGTTTTGTTTTTCTAATCAAGATAGGGGTTTTTTTTTATTCATAACATTATCAGTCTGAGGAGTTCATAAATGGCAGTAGATCTGACATAATGATTGCACCAGAATTTCATATTTCAGCTACCAGGATGCATTAATTCACATTTTATTGTTTCTTATCTGAATTCTAATAATATTTTTTCATTTCATTTATTAGTCATGAATTTCCAGTATCTGAGTGGAATAGAGAACTAATAAGTAGTGCACAGATTGAGCACTCAAGACAAAAACTTCATGAATATGTGTATCTGTCAGTTATCAGTAGCAAAAAAATAAATCACTAAAATATTTATAATATGGATTATCACAGACATCAGACCACTCTGAAAAAACAGATACTTCATGTTTTGTGCCTATCTCATATCTCCAGCAAAGTAGTAATTGACAAATACTTGCTAAAAAAAGTGAAAATTCTTTTTCTATCTGTTCCAGTCATTTCTGTAAGGTGATAATAATGAATGTTTCTCTATTATGTTTATATAAAAGCTGAGTATATACTACTTTCCAGAGGATTCATCACAGACACAGGTAGCAATATTGTCTAAAGAGCAAAATAATTTTGCTAGCTATATGTAGCCAAGCACTGAAGATATACTGAAATAAATCTACTCTTCAAATACATTGTCAGTTTGAAAGTATCGTTGATATTTTTAGCCTCTTTATTTTATTTATTTTTGCAGCACTACTTTTAGCAAATACAGTTGTGAAGTGAACAAAACATATGTTTAAGATACTTGGGAGTAGAAGCAGAATTCCTTCTACCTACATTTCAAGCAGAAAAATGATACCTGATGTTGACTGTCCTCTTGATCTCGCCCCATAGATCTAGTATATATATATATTTACATATATATATATGTATCTTGGATCTAGTCTGACATCCAATATTCTTTAGTTGAGATGCTTCACAAAATGAAAAATAACTTTAAAAAACAAATATTTATATTTGGACTCCAAAATAGAAAAAATGACCTTGTGATCAACCGTAGAGGAAGAGGACTAACTGATTGACATATCAGAAAAAAGAACTCCCATATTCAAGTAATGTGGTTGCCATACATGTGATAAATATTTTGATTCTACTGTTTGTTTGGACCTAAAAAGAAGACTTCTAAATTTATTAGCTTTCTTTCCGTTTCTCCACATACCATCCAAATATTTTGACCTGAAACATTTTTACTTTAAGTTGGCTTTGTGAACTAACCCATAAATTTCTCAGCACTACTGACAGCAGACGGTGACATAATCAAATGACTACCTTACTAAACTGTACTACTACTTAGACAAGTACATAATTTGGGCAAAACATATTACAAATGCCTGTAGATAATTTAGAAAATCTCAGTTCTTTTCTATTTCCTGCTCTATTTATTACTCAAATATTTGTCAAATACTTTTCTGCCACAACTCAGCTCAAACTTTTTTTTTTTCCCCCCACAGCATCTTATTTTTTTTCAAAGTGTGTTGAGTAGTCATCTAAGTTATACAGCTTTCTGCCCTGTAGTTGGAAGGCAGATTTTTTTCCTAAATGAAGCAAAAAGATTGTTATTTTTAGGTACGAGTCTGACAAAATAGCTTCTGACAAGGAAGTGCATATGAAGGAAAGGTGTGGAATTTAATTCCTCCACGTAGAAAAAAATAGCACCCACTGATATTCACTGATGCTTGCTGAATGCTGACAGAGACCAAACTGTGGATGTGAGCACAGTTAGGCGGTGGTTGGTGCGTTTCAGCAGTGGCAACAGAGACATGAAAGAAAAACGATGTTCCAGGTGGCCATGGAGATATTTACAAGTGCAGCATTCAGGCTCTTATTCATTGCTGGTGAAAATGCAGAGCTAATGGTGGTGACTATGTTGAAAAATAGTGTTTTGCAGGTGAGAATTTGCTCTATCAAATAGCATTATTGTGCTCTTTGTATCTGTTGTCATTATTTCCACGGAAATGAATAGGAGGCATTACTTTTGGAGAAACAGAGGTTTCTCCAAAAATGCCCTAAGGGAGCAGAGAATGAAAGCTGTTCATTCACACAGGAATGAGCAATTCAGATATCATTAGAACAACTTCCTATGGCGCCCAAAATACAATTACAGGACAAAACAGGGAGAAACTCTCAGTAGATCATCTTGCTCTTTCTCCAAGTTGTGAATTTATGCCCATATTATTTATTAGAACTGAGAGATATTCAGTTCGTCATGCAGCTGTTTTTGTTTCCTTGGAAATGAATAGGAGGCATTACATTTGGAGCAACTTAAATAGCTTTGGAGACATCACTCTCTGCAAAATTTTTGAAAAGAAAAAAAAGCAAAAATAAAAAAAGCAAAGCAAAACCCCAAGCAATGTTAAATAGCTTACTGAAAACTAAGTTATGTATATTTTTTGAGTGAAGGTGCATGTTTAATAATTATTTTATTGAAAAATCATTCCATCCCTTACATGCTCTTACTAGGAACTGAAAAATAAAAGCAGGAACAGGTCCAAATGTATATCATATAAGATGGAAATCATACGCCTTCTTCTGTTTCCTTTCAAACTATTTATCTCAGAGATGAATAATCAGTAATTGCTTCATATGAGATACATACAGAATGAAACTTAATTAGTAATTTAGATGTACACCAAATTGGAACATTTTGAATCCCAATTAAAATTAATGGCTGCAATTAATTCAAACTTATTAGCCACCAGCTTGTTCCCAGTTCCAGCTGCTGACATTTTCAAGTAAATGAGACAGTGTTTGGTGAATCCATGTCATAAACATCACCATCAAGGGATGCTGTCAGCTGTTAATTTGTCAGAAGGATGTTAAAACCTTTCCATCTGCCTTATAATTACCTTTATGAGGATTCTACCAACTACAAAAGCTGTCAGATCACCAATAGAATAATATGAAAAATCTTCCATTAGGCCTGAGATAAGTACAGAGTTGCCCAAATCCCTGTATTTAAATAAATTTTTCTTATTAATATGTTAGAAAATAGACGTTCAAGTTTATTAGTACGTGTTTGTCAAGGGCTATTATAATTCACATGTATAGAAGACACAACCATGTTTCTGAGAGCATAGGATTTTACAGTGGGAAATTCAAGAGTCATCTTTCTTTGTCCTTGTTGCAATAGGCAGTTCAGTCTCTTTTGTATATTTCTGTACATTCATTCTTCAAAACTAAGCCAAATTCAGACAAACATGGAATTCTTATTCATCTGGGGAAACATTTCATTACATATTGTTGTCTTGCCCTTATTTTTATGTGCAGTTATTACATTTCACTTATTTTAGAACCAGGGATATATGAAGCACAGTGAAAATTTTGTGTACCATCAGGAAAAGACAAACCAGAGAGTCTTGCTGAAAACCTTTTGTCCTGATTCCCCACGCTCACTGTTCAGACTGACAAATGACATTGACTTTCCAAAATGAATGCAAATCTCCGTGTCTTGTATTCCCACATTATTTCAGTGATGTAGATTGACACCTAAGACTTGTTTCAAAATAACCTGAGAGCTGCACAATACAACCATCTTGCCACTGTGATAAATCTTCCATACAGCTCTGTTCATTTAATCTGAAATAATAGAATGCATCACAAACTACATTTTCAACAGGTAAGAGTATGCATTTCCTGTGGTGTATTCTGATGACCTAATCCAGGCTCAGTTTGCCTGGGAAGTGAAGGAAAAGGAGATGGAGGAGTGGCAGAAATTGCAGAGCAGCTGTGATATTTGCTCCAAAGTTAGTACATGTGAGAAAGACAAAACTGATTACATCAAGAATTTAAAGAGCAGGGAATAGTAAATAAGTACATAAAGAATAGCAGTTTGAAAAGTATGCATTTGAAATACAAAGTTACAACATTCAAATTTTTTTGCAAATCTATATTAAGAACTGCATATATTGTAATACATAGAAGCTACTACTGCCTCAAATAAAGTTGAAGTTCTCAACTCCACTTAGCAGAAATGTATATTTTTCTTATACCATGAAACAAGCTAAAACCCTGTGAATGTGGCAAGCTGATGCTGTATCTTGACTCCTTAGGAGTCATGCTAAGTAAAATCTAAGAAAATGTTCCCATTTTGAAAATAATCATTTTACCTAGGACACTGACAAAGAAATTCTGCATGCAGCCTACAGAATTACCTGGCTAATCATGATGAATTATATGTATGACTATGTATGATGACTACAGTATGATGTGCAGCACTTGAATTCTTGACAACTGTGATTCCCTCATTTACCTTACGTTTGAAAATCTCGAAGTATTATTTAAAATAAATAAAATCTGGTAGATTTCAGAAAGCTCTCTTTTAATCTATTTTTTGGTCAATGCACAGATATTTTGAATCCCTTTCCTCTTCTGTACGTTACATTTTTTGCTTTCAAGATAGTAATTTTCAAGCTGAAAAGTGTTTTAGAATTTCAGTATTAAAAGAAGTAAATAATTTCTCTATTTCATCAATAGTATTACAAGTAATGAAAACTATGTTTCCTATGTGTATCCTGAAGGCTTTACAGTGTAAGAGGCCATGTTGTCGTGCCTTTGTCTCAAAAACTTGCTGAAGATGGACTATTCCGTGCCAGTCCTGGCCAGGGATTGAGCAATCCCTCTCTCTAAAGGTTTTGCTAACTGGAGGCAGTGAAAGAAAAATGAGCACCTTGATGACGTCTTTTGTCTGGACCTATCTTGAGAAAGATGAACCACACCTTGATGGTCAGGGTTTATCAAGAGAAGGATAAGCACCTTGATGGTGTCACAGAGTTATCTAGATCAATCTGTGTCCATGACAGGGGAGGGGGCAGTAGGCCCGTAGGCCTCCCGGCCCCCCCCAACAAATGGGAAGGAAAAAAGGGAAAGGGGTAGGGAGATGGGAGCAGGGCTCAAGGAAACAAACAGAGCAGCTGCAACCATCTGAGGAGTAAAACTTATTTTACTAAATATGAATAGGCAGGAAAAAAAACAGGATAAAGGGCACGGGAAAAATCATGAAGTAGTGCAAGGGAGAAGGAGAGAGAGAGAGATAGAAAGGGTTTACTGCCTTCAGATTCCTCGTTGCTGCTTTGCTGCCCTACTGTCTACAGACTCTCCCAGCCTTGCTGCACTTCCACCACCTGCTGCTTCCACCACCACCACCTGTACTGCTTGGCACCAGCCCGCTGCTCTTTGTTGCCTGCTTGGACCCTGGACCAACGGATAACGGGACACTGCTGCATCAAGTTGGTGACTATCCCCACTTACCACAACTCTTGTTTTTCTTCTTACCTTTTCTATTTCCTGTTTCCCCTTCCCCATCTCCCTAAAAGGCTAGGATTTGTAATAAACTGGTTGGACCAACATTTGAACCATTGATTCTTAATCTCACGCCGGGTATATATATTCTGAGTGGAAAGCCTTTCTGTGCTGCACCTATATGAGCAACTTGTCATCTACAAGGACCCCCAGGTCCTTCTCCACAGAGCTCCTCTCCAGCAGGTCATGCCCCAACCTGTACTGATACTCATGATTATTCCTTCCCAGGAGCAAGACTCTACACTTGCTTTTGTTAAACTTCATCTAGTTTATTGCTGCCCAGTTTTTCAGCCTGTCCGGGTCTTGCTGGATGGCAGCACAGCCTTAAGGTGTGCCAGTCACTCCTCCCAGCTTTGTATCATCAGCGTGTTTACTGAGGGTGGACACTATCCCCTCATCAAGGTCATTGATGAAGGTACCTAACAAGACCAGACCCAGCACCAACCCCTGGGGAACACCACTAGTCACAGGTCTCCAACTAGACTCTGCACCATTGATCACAACCCTCTGAGCTCAGCCAGTAAGCCAGTTCTAAACCCACCTCACTGTCCACTCATCTACCCCACACTTTCTCAGCTTCAGTATCAAAATGTCATGGGAGACGGTATCAAAACCCTTGCTGAAGTCAAGGTAAATGATATCCGCTGCTCTCCTCCCATCTACCCAGCTGGTGATACCATCATAGAAGGCTATGAGGTTGGTCAAACACAATTCCTCCTTGGTGAATCCATTCTGACTACTTCTGATGACCTTCTTCTCTTCCAATTGCTTGGAGATGGCATCTAGAACAAGTTGTCACCTTTCCAGGGACAGAGGTGAGACTGACTGGCCTGTAGTTTCCCAGACAAAATAACCAAACAAAAATACATCTGAACATTATCAACTACCAGACAAGAACACTTTATATTTTTAAATGTCCTTTTGTATCTTTTGTATTAGTGGCAGCTTTCTTTTATGCTAAGTAAAATTAGAATTACCCAGGACAGCGGGCTAGAAAACTCCAAATACCAAAAAAAAAAAAAAAAAAGTATTAATTTAAAAGCACAGGAGCTTTCAAACTGCCTGGGTGACATTAAAATATTAATAAAAAGAAATCATGTTTCTTAAACAATAATTTTGCTCCTTGTACAGTTGATAGGTTTGCCTTTTACAGATTGTGGATAGGAGTCATTTTTAAAGAATGACTTGCAATTGATGTAGCAAAGCACTAAGCAGTAGAAAGAAGCATAGCGTAAATAAAGAACCACTGCAGATGTTGCAAATATGAGACCATAGCACAGTGATTTCTTGATTACCATTTATTTTCTTTTGAAAGATGTATCTTGCGTACATAGCATGATCAAATTTGATGTGGGAAACTTTAATTTCATCTGTTTCCTTTTCTTCAATGTTTAACTTGTCTTTCACTGGTCTCATCTGTTAAATTATTTGCCTTAATTCAGATCTCTCCTGAAAATTCCCTTCTTCCAGAGTAACTTCATTAATAGCCACTGTCATTTATCTTGATCCATTCCTCTGAAAAGAAAAAAAAAAGTATGCTATAGCACAACATATTCTGCCAGGATCACACAAACAATAACACTGTTGCAACTAAGCCCTTCTGTAGGCTACCCCGTCCCTACTTGAAGGCATCATCACCTTCGTGCTACTGCATAAGAGGGAAGCAGTGCCACCTGCTATTCTTGGTATATGGAGATGTACATGTTGCTCCCATCAGTCTGGCTTGTTTTCTGTGTTGGTCCAGTGGGGAATGCAGAGGCTACCTGCTGAAGCTAGATGAGCAGAATGCATCAAGATACTCAGTGTTATCAAGCTAGAAAAGACTTGAAAGAGAATTGCCTATACTAGGTAGAAACTCACAAGGCAGAAATTCAAATACGAATTAGATGCATAGTCACATTGTGGTTTTGAGAAACTATTCAAACTAACAACTTGCATTCATCCTAAGTCCTTTGTGGATTCGAGTATACAAATTTCAGTATGCCTTTCAGGTCATGCCTTCCTCTTTCTTCTGTCTCTGAATTCAATCTGTCTAGATCAGGTGCGTCCAATCTGCAGGCTGCACATGGCCCTGGACTGCTAGTAATGCAACCCAACAGGATAGTAAATTTCTAACATTTTTATGTGATTTTAGCTATATTTTCTCATGAATCAATTGCACATAGCTCAGGTGCAGACTGTAGAGGTGACAGTGAAATTCTGTGGAGGAGAGGGCCCAGTGCAGTGCTAACTGCCCGTCATGTCCACCACACTACTCAGTGTGTCTCAAAACTGAGTGTATTACATGTTACATGTGCTTGTGCCTCTCGGTGAGTAAAATGCAGCGATTTCCAACAATGTGTGTACACGTGAAGACACAATTTTTGCTACTAAGCAGACATGTAAGTTTTCTTACTTAATTATTAAACTTGTCATCAAATCTTCATCAAAGTTGTGAGTTTCATAAAGTCCAATGGATTGAATCGTGGCCAATTCCAAGAATTCCTTAAGTATGGATGCTGATTATGAGAACATTAGTTTTATGAAGTAAGGCAGACAATTCAGGACAAAACAATAAAAACATAGTATGATTTCATTAAAAAAAAAAACAAGGTCAAGTATCCCACTAGTTTTATGGTTTTGTTATCCATCTTTTTTATGTTTTAATAAAACATATAAAAAAAATAAGTTGTTTTGTTACTTATACACATTATATATATTATATATTTTATATGCTGCCTGACAGAATTTCCACTCACTAAATATGACCCAGGAATGCCAAAAGGTTGGACACGTATGGTCTAGACTTTTGTCAGCCTGGAGCTTTCACTTTAAAGAACTATGGCACATTCATATTTGCTTTAAAAAAGCAAATGTTATTTCTACTATGTATTGAGATATCCAGAAACCATCTCTTGAGCTTAAGTCCCTATAATGGTGTAATTTTTCATTGTGCATTTTACAGCTAAATGTTTAAGAGGCAGTTTTTATTTCTTCTTTGATTTAAATGCCCTATAACAGACAGCAGACAGATTTTCTGTAGCTGTTATTTCACATAGGCATCACATTTAACAGTTCTGACTTATTAGCAATTTTAAAACTGTTAACAGTTATTTTTATAAGTCAGTTCCACTTCTCACTTACCTTCATTCCTCTTAACTCTTTGTAATACTACTATGGCCTTCCTAAATGTTTAAAATCATCTATTTTATTATCATAATCATTGTATTTGTTAACCTTCCATTTTTTCCCAAAATCACTAACTGAAAACTAAAGTTTTAGGTGCATAGGGAACAAAAAAATAAACCCTAAGAGAGACCGTTTCATGAGGGAGAAGAAAGAGACCCTGTGTGGAGAGACTGCTGAAATTGAGATTGTGTTATTCATGAAGATTTCTGTCATAATTCTCCAGATTCCCCATAGCCTCTACTGAGACTACATTTTCATACTGGGAAATGAAAAGAAAAAGCAGAAAAGAGCTCTCCTCTTATCTCTGTAGGTTGTTGTTTTATTCAGAAACAAACAAACAAACAAACAAAACTGTGTGTGCGCATATATATATATATATATATATTTTATATATATATTTTATATATATATAAAATAGCCGAGATACTGCATTTCCTCTGGTATAAGAACGAACATGGTTTTGCACTAAAAATTTGAATACTGGAGTGTAATTCAGATAGTAAAAGGGCCTTCATTTCTCTGAAATGAAGAAAACAGGAAATCTGCAAAAGCACAGTGCTCCAATCAAGACAAAAAATGATTTAGTCTAACTCATTTGGGTTTTGAAGAGTGTGGAAGAAATTATTTTAGTTATTAAAGCTAAAATATAAGGTTACTAATACTGCATAGCATTTCTATTGAAGCATGAATTAATTCCAAATAAATTCTTCTCATGTATCAGGAACTTCACTGTACCTTTATGGCCCTAATAAATATTAAAGTAGAGCCATCAGAACCTGACATAATCCTTCGGAATTTAGAAAACTAACTGATAATGAAATGAAAAAGAAAAATCACAAAGTACCATCTGCTATGATCTTTACTTAACGTGGCCTATAACATCTTATAGCCAGAAAAGCATTCAAAACTGTAAAACCTGACATTCCAATAATGCAGGCTTGTGTTGAAAGAATGAATAGAATGAATAGAATTCAGATGCTGCGGTGAAAGACATTCCAAAATTAAGTGCAAAGAAATAAAAAGATCAAAAAATGAAAGAAAAAAAAAGTTAGACAGATGTACAATGATCTGCAGTTTACAGCAGTTATCATTTTTAATATACAACATAAGAGAGTACAAAATTAATGAAATCTCCAAATAATTATTACCTGTGAAGAATTTTAAATGATCCCACACTAGATATCATGTCTTTTAACTATTAAAAGTTTCCTAGAAGATGAAAGGAAAAAAATGACAATGACTGATTCATTCATTGCTAAGATTTATCCAGACCTCCACCATAACAATGGCTCCCTACCTTTCATTTCTGATTACAATTAAAAAAAAAAAAAAAAAAAAAAAAAGTGGATTAAAACTAAGATGTTCCCATCTTTCTTATATTGCATATATCAAAATAAATTGTGTATAAATCTGACAAATATTTCAGAATTCACAAAAATCACAGGAAGTGACAGTGGACCACAATCAACAAGTAAGTGTAAACCTCACAATGCCTACTCATTGGGATTCAGAATAGTGCTGTAAGCAAATCAATATTAATTTCGGGTAACTTCTTTCATGAGGGACTACCTTTAATTAACAGCTAGTCGAAAACCTGCTTGTTGCCTTACATGTAGACTCTTCTGTAAGTTTATTCCATCTGAAAAATAAATGTTCCATCATGCCCATTGCTATGTGCCTATATATGTTCCTATCGCTTTGGAAATGGAGATTCAGGATGGATCACTTTGGAAATGGAGATTCAGGATAATGAAAATCAAAACTAGAGGATAGGAAAGTGCTCTTAGCAGAACAGAGAGGTCTGACCAGCAGTTACAGCTGAACAGAGAAATCTCATTATAGAAATAAAACTAACAGTTACTGAGTTTCTTGCTGGCTTGTTTAATGCTATTCAGCTTTGGAATCGAGGAAGTAGATAGTGGAAATACTGCAAAAGGTACAAAAAATATTAATGATTTTCAGGATGTCACCAAAACTCTATCAAGACACACACTGTTCTATCAAAAATCATAGCTAATGAAATGTAGGAAGACATTCAACTCATGTAGAACACATGATGCATTTACAGAAATACGTGCTCATTTAAGTGTCTACTGAGAGCACATAATGTCAGCATTAAAAAAAATTTAAGAATAAATTTGGTATTAGCACAAAGAAATGTTCCCAGTGATTATCAGTTTTCTTTATAACAAGTAGACCTCAATATTTTATGACAGAATATTGCATTGAGAGTTTGGATTTTCACCTACTTTAAAACGTAGACCCCTACAAAATCAAAACAATGAAATTGCAACTTTTATGACTAGAACTATGTCCAACTTGCTTTACTGAAAAAAAAGGATATAAGAGAGATAAATCCGTATTGCTCTAGCTGAAACTTTTAGCTTTCAAACTAACTTTAAGTAGCTGAATGAGTTGGTTTTATTTAGATTTTCCTTAAAAAGTAACTTTTCCCTTACTCAATTTCAGATCATTCTTTTAGCATGACTGAAGCTGTAACCACACTAAGTAGGTTGATCTGAAAATAATGCCTCCTTTTATTTCCATGGAAACTACAACAAAGGGAACAATTACACTGATTGACAAAGCAAAGTATCAGCTAGAAAACACCATTTTTCAGGGTAGTCACCACCATTAGCTATGCATTTTTGCCAGCAATGAACAAGTGCATGCTGCACTCTTAAAAACCTGCATCAATGTAGGTGACCAACTGTCGCTGTCACCGCTACATTTCAGCCTCACTGCTCTCCTGTGGCCTCACTGGGCATACATCCACTGTTTGGTCTTCATAAATGTTTAGCAACAGTCAATGAATGCCAACAGGTGCCATTTTTTCTGCATGGAAAAATTCAGTGACTCACCTGTCTGAGACTGGTAAGGAAAGTCTCACATCAACATGAGGCAATCGACGTCACTTTGTGGGCAGTTTTACATTCGAAAGTATTTCCTTGGAGTTGTTTGCCTTTGAATGGAAGGGTTGTATATTGGCTGAAGACCTTGCCTGTGAGAAAAGATTCCAGCTTGATACAGGAAATTGGTAGGTGATACCACCGTATCCGGTGGAGGCAAGATACAAGCTGAAATCTCCCCGCTTCCTTTTATCTGCTAATTTAAATTTGCAAGGCCTGCAAGACAGCAACAAAGGAGTTCCTGCTGAGATCCCCAAAGCCAAAAGAGCAAATTTGATCACTTTGGAGTACAAGAGTTTGTGCTGCGGTCTTCAGTCAGCAACTGACTGACACAACTGGCCGAACCACCACTACTGAAGATCAGCATCAGACACCAGGGTATCACTGGATCAAAGGGTGAAGAACTGCTTTGTTTTTTTTTTTGTGTTTGTGTATCTATTTTTCTGTCACTCTTTCCCCATTATCTATCTTTTCTCCTTGTCTTCTTTTATTCTTTTACTCTTTGTAGTAGTCATTGCCTAATATCGTCTTACCTGTAACACTTTATAATTGTAATTGTCAAATTAGCCAATTTTCCCTCCGAGTAGAGTACTAGTTGTTGTCAAGAAATGTCACAATAAATTGGTATGTATTATTCTTCCAAGATACTGTCATGGTAGCAATGACTGCTGCTGCTGCTGCTGACTAAGGGAGGTGTGACTCCGGAGACAGAACTCCTCACTCAAAAACTAATGAGTGGGATGAGACACAGACCTTTGCTTCATAGGCACTCTCATTTCAGACACTACTCTGTCAGACTGCCCCTCTGCTGCTATCTGTCACATGGCAACAAAATATAACAGGATATTGGCGGGAAGGTTCAACCTCTACTGTCATAACATCAACATCCTTCTCTGCTATCTTGGGACAATATAATAAAATAGAAGGTGTTACTTTCAGAGCAGCCCTCATATTATAACATGTTTTTAAACATTAATTTTAATTAGCTTTTATCTTGGGATATTTAGTTGTTATTTATAGACAAAATAATCCCACAGATAAATATAGGAGTATTTTGTAATCATGCAAGACACGGATAATAAGTCAAAAACAGCTTTAGCAGGAATGGTATTAATTTACAGAAATTAGTGTCCAAACAATTAAATATCCTAGCAATTAGAAGTATGAGGGATTTTTAGATTTCATAAAATATTAAATATACTGTGCCGATACATATTTTAAACTGCATTGCATTTAACTCAAATTTCTATCATCCTATCACTTCATCATCATTAAATTTGCACACTAGCAATCAGAATTCATGCCTTTATATACTTCAGAAAAACTGATATTATTTTATTATTTCATTTGAGTATTTTATTTTAGATGACTTTTTTTTGTTCTTTATTCTAGACCCATGTGACATTTTAGACAACAATCAAAAATTGTTCCACAAAGAGATTAATTTACTTTCTGTGGCCTAAAACATGTGAATTTAAAAATAGACTAACTTCATAAAACTCTTAATTTAACATTTATAGACATCAGAGAACAAGCACTAAATAGAGGGTCTTCAAGAAAAGGTAAAGGGGAACAGAGGGTCGTAAGTCCTCTTAGGAATTAATGAAGTAGTTTACTAAATTCTCTCCTTCATCATTTATCTCCCACTTATATTAATGTGGGTAATGTTCTATATTTGAAACCCTGTTTTACCTCACTAACCAAAAGGTATTTCAGATTGCTAAATCTACCACAAAACAAACAATTGAATATTAAATTCTGAGAACCAACAGAACTCCCCTTTCTTAGCAAATGCAAAAATTGTTTGACTGTCTTATTTGCAGATGAATGCGTCATCAGCTCTGTTGACTGGAAATGTGTTGGTTTTTTCAGGAAGCCTTCCCAGATGCAATTGCACAGAGCGGATTAACAGGACAGAACTAGGCCAAATGTTTTTGTTGTTTTTTTTTTTTTTTTTCGAAGGAGGAGAGAGACCGTGTCCTACACCACATTTTTATCTCTAAATTGGAGAAATATGGAATTGAAGGCTGGACTAATAGTTGAATAAATTATTGGTTGTATGGTCACAGCCAGAGGGTTGTGGTCAATGGACCTATGTCCAAGTAGAAGATAATCAGGAGTGGTGCTCGTCAATCTTGGGACCGACACTCTTCAACGTCTTTACCAATACTCAAGGCCAGGTTGGATGGGGCCCTTGACAGCCTGATCCAGTGGGTGGCAGCCTTGTCCATGACAGGAGCTGGAATGAGATGACCTTGGAGGACCTGTCTAATAAACAATATAGCTAGTATAAATATTAACATATAACAAATAACCTAGTATAAATATTATCCTAGTATATTGTAAAAAAAAAAAAAAAAAAAAAAAAAAAAAAAAAAAAGCTAAGTATTATGATATCATTATGATGTCTTTCAGTGTCCGGAACTGGCTTTACTGCAAAAAGCCTAAGTGAGTTGTATGTCTCATTCAGTCACTGTAGAGAATTTTAAGCATTCAGAATTCAGCCTTCTCTGTAATATTCTGAAAGTAATTTTTTCTCATATTTTTATTATTTCCTCCTTCTGGGTACATGGATAAACTGCCTTCATTTACACAAAAAACACAGCTGTTTTTTCAAGTTGGTAAATTTTGCACTCAGAAACTTAAGCCCACAAAGTGATTTCTGAACAGATTTGTCACTTATATGTGGGAACAGAAAGACTAATACCAACGGCTGTTACAAGGAAAAATAGAATAATAGTGAAAAATTATCAAACTGTTGCATTTATCATTTTCTATCACATTGTGATAGTTCTCATTAAAGATATGACTCTGGACAAAGAGAAATAAATCTTGAACTTTGTCTCACTGTACTAAGGATAAACTATCATCAAAAATATAGACCAAAACCTAATGATCATGCTACACTGAAGGAAAACAAGTTTTCCTGCAAATAATATGTCCCTTCACACAGGTGAACCACAGAACATGGTAAGCTGTGTAAACAAATGTACAGAATAGCAATATGAAACACAGGAAAAAATCTTCCTCAATTCACAGAGTCATTCTGCCCACTTGTTAGTAATCTTATTAGTTCAAGAACTCTAAATGTTATAGGATAGTCAAATGAAATATCAAGAAAAATTTGGATGCTTCAAAATAACAATGGCAGTGCTAGGGAAGATAATAAATGTAATTGTTGTATTGAAGATTAGAACAAAAATCTCTTCATCAGACAAGATCAGCAGTGGAACACTTTGAAAAGCTTTTGTTAGAGCATATAGAAATCCAAACAATATGATCCAGTTGCTGATTAACACTCTCAGTGTTAATCTTTTCTCTCAGTTTGGGAGATCTGCAAATTAGGGACTATTAAAATGATCTCCCAGGTCCTTTCAGTAAATTGGCCTTTGAGATGCTAGAATTCTGGTTGTTACTGCTACCAGATTTACAGAGAAGGTGACCATGTTTGAAACCTATGTATACTGCTCAAATAATCATTTTAATAAGGCTTTCACTTCTTTAAATCTTACAGAATACGCACGTTCTGGTCCCATCCTGATATAGGTCAGTATGTAGAGTGTGTACCCAGATCAAAGCAATACCTGGAGTTTGTGCAGTTAAACAACTTACTACAGTCAACTATTCTCAGCCATATTCAAACAATTTCTTACTCTTAAAGTGTCCTTCATGCTCACTATCCAGGAGAGAAACATTTGACAAAGTCATGAGCTGCTCACTTTTCCAATATATATAAAAAAAAATTTTGAAAATGTTAAGAGTGTTTCAGTTCTGTGAATACCAATTGGTTAATTTCCAGTGCCAAGGTAGCACATTTTAGATCCGAGCAAAATCTGCTTGTGTTTAAATTGGTAGTTTTTATGTCTTAATTCACCAGTATGTAACTGTGTAAATCTGGATCTGTTCTTGCCTTTTTCTTTTCTCAGCTACTGCAGAATATCTCTGTTTCATAAATGCTGATGACCAAATTCCCAACCGATGTGGAAGGTCATTGGCATGATAAGGGTTATGTTTAATCTGTAGATGTTGTCAGAATTCTGATTCTTTCAATAGCAAATTTTATATCAGCTTTTCTTTTTCTCTCTATCAGATTTCATATATATTAGTGAACATATATGTAGTGAACTAACTTAATTCAAGAACTTTCCTAGATCAAATTTATTTTATATGCTCTCAATTCTACTCAGTCATTGTTCTGCTTATTTCCAAAAATTGGGTTTCATCCTGACATCTCTCAAGCCAATACATTCTGCAGGTGGTATCTAATCATATTTCTCTAACTTGCCTCTTCCTCTAATAACTTTTCTCATCTCTAATATTTGATCTGCTAATGCACATTCCTCATTTACCTTGTTGCTGATGTCCTATAAATACGTATTTTTTTCTGCTTTTTTCCTCAAGGCCTCCCTTCACATGAGCTTTTTGCCATTTTCTTTTCTCTTGGGTTTTGATACCGTCAATAATCCATGTGATGCAGATTAGCTCAACAACATTTCCTTTGATCAGATACCCTAAATAGCAGGTCAGCATTAGTCTTTGGTGTCAGGAAAAAAACAAAAAAACAACAACAAAAAAAGTCCAAGTTAGACCTTATAGAATAAGTTTTAACTTCTTAATTATTGACTTCTTGAGTACCAATGCCAACATTGCATTGCATCAGTTCTGTAGCCCATGGTTTTATTGAAGTGCAAGGATCCAAGTAGGAGATTCATTCAAAAGGATCCCAAGCAGAGATTATTGTTGTGTAATTTAATACCATGTTTCCTTTTCCTCATCATCAAAGTCTTTGAATCACAATACAATACAAGAATCCTGCCTTTCTATCTTTTCAATCAACCTTATACTATATATAGGGGTTCAGGGGGTGTCTGGGACTTAGAAGGAGATAGGAAAGCAGATCACCTGCTCTAAATGGTGGATCTTTTTTTAACTAGATCAGTATGAATAAGTTGGAGTGGCAGCAAGTAGGAATTCAAATCTGTGACAGGGCAAAATAGATTAATTTTCCAGGTATTGCTCAAAGGAACCTTCCAGCATGTCCTGATCAAAAAAGGCTGAAAATTATACTGCTAAATAAAATAGGCTGGCAACAGTTCTCTGCCCGTAAAGTCGGTGATATTGTGCCCACACAGGTACAGCCTCTCCTCTCTCCTGACAAAGACCTAGTTCACCTTGTCAGCTGGGAACAGCTCCTGGACTGTGCTCTAACCCCAGATCATGCCCGGGCACTGTGTCAGAGCATGCAATTAGGCATAGACAGGAAGCACAGCCATATGAGTGCTGCTGAGCAGTCATATGGATGCGCACAGAGCAGTGTTCCAAGACAGAGTGCTAGCCCCATTTTCACTGTAGCATGTAGCTGAAGTATCTGAATATGAGGTTATGAGTCAGGTATGGAATAAGCTACTGAAAAAAATGTAACAATCTGATGCAAGCAGCTCATGCTGGATTCTTAGAACACTGTTTTCAGTGTTTTCAACAACAGGGGCTATATGCAGGGCTATATCTCAAAAGTAATGTAACAGAGGAATGTGATAATAAATACAAATGCTAGAAGCTATTCATGCTCATAGGCTTCTCTAAAATATTTTCCTTCCTGTTAGATTTCAACTTAACCAAGGTTCTTATGGTTCATATTGTGATTCATCTATAAATGATCAGCCATTTCATATTTCACTACAGTGAATAAACAGACTTGAAACGATACTAATTTAACACTTGTGAGAGTGCTACAGTTAGAAGTGTAATACAATAAGAATTTATTTGCAATAACTGGAAAGTAAGCTGCAGGCACTTCACACAAAATTAAGCTTACAATTATGGATGTGCTTATGAGTTGCTAAAGGTTGATTCCCCCCCTCCACTCCCAGGAGAAAATAGGAATAGAACAGTAATGCTGAAGAAATAACCATTTTAATTCAGGCATTTGGAAGAAAAGGAATGAAAGTCTTTTATTATACACTGGCCATGTGAAGGATTTACGTATTAATAATAATAATGAAAAAAAATCCCAAACTCCACAATTCTAAATAGCTTGCATATTTCTCATTTGAGTTATCTTTTAACGAGATTTATTATGACTGGTTTTGATATTTGATAAGTTCCAGATGATACATGTGATAATTTAATAGGACATGCAACAACTTATAAGAAATAGAAACAAATACTTATATATAAAATATTTTTTTAGACTAATATGCTCATCTTTTTCCAAAACTACTTAAAAATAAAAAATTACAATAATCACTGCCAGAATTAATAGTAGAGACAGCAATGAAATCAATAACTAAATACTCTAAGTAAATTGTAAAACTGGTATTAGAGGGAAATAATATGCTTTATTCTTATCTTGTGAGAATTTAAGGAATAATTTATTTTTTTTCTCTATCTAAAAGTAGTATTTGTAGCGTTACCTGAAAACTTTCATAACCACTGTGAAGTTCTGAAGGACAAAGCTTGATTCAACAGTAGCATTCTGAGATTGTAACCAGAAAAGTGTATGTGGTTAACAGTAACTGAAACATGAGACATTCAATTTTCAAGGAGGATATCCTGCTCAAATGCAACTCAGTTTAGAGAGTACAACAAAAAGATAGAGATGACCCTTGGTGACAGCACCTATGTACAGTTTACAGGCAAATCTTATTTTTCTCATTATTTTGTAATCTTTTTTCTAAATATTTTATTTCTGTTTACTGTTCAACTTAACAGAATGCCTTCTCTCAAATCTTATCTGATTGGAAGCTTAATTTTTTTTTGATGCAACAGAGATATGCAGGATACTACAAAGCCTGTAATAATTTACACATTATTTTTGTATTAGTTTGGGCAAAGATTCAGTTATTTTTCTTCAAAGCAGCCAATAAGGTGCTAAGTTTAGAATTTGTGGGCAAAATAGTGTTAGTAGCACCCAAAGTTTTAACTGTTGTTGAGTGGTATGTGCACAGTGCCAAGACCTTCCCTGTTTCTCACACTGCCCTGCCAGCAAGGAGGCTGAGTGTGCACATGAAATGGAGAGGGAACCAGTCAGGGCAGGTGACCAAAGGGACGTCTTGTACCTATGGTGTACTGCTTAACAACAAGGTCTGCTGAAAAGAATGTTAATGACTATTATGTTCCCAAGTGACCTTTATGCATGATGAGCTCTGCTGTCCTTGAAATGGCCGAACATCTCTCTGCCAATGGGACATAGTGAATGAATATCTTATTTTCCTTTGCTTGCGGATACAGCTTTTGCTTTACCTATTAAACTGTCTTTACCTCAACTCAAGAGTTTGTTCACTTTTGCCTCCTTATTTCTCTCTCTGTCCCACCTGGGGGAGTGAGTGAGTGCAAGTGTGAGTCTTGGCTACCTACCTGTGTCAACCAGAATCACAACTGTTTAGATGCAGCTTGCCTGTCTATCCTAATGTATGGTGAACAGTTTAAGAATTGCTCCCTGAGCTTGGTGTCAGACTGCAAGGATGGCAATGCCAAATGTTTTCTGTACAGAGAGAAATCTTCTTCAGGCAGTACACAGGGTCTGTTTAGAAAGCTGCAAGTAATGAGGAATGGCATGACTCTGAATATTTGCATTTTACCCCACAAAATATTCTGCTTTCAGGTCAATTTTCAAATTCAACAACATAACAGAGAAGGAATATAAATGATAATTAAAACTTCTCCACTTTCAGTCTCACAGCTGTTTCATTAATTTCCCCTCAATTCCCTTACACACCTAATCCCTTTCAACAGACTCTTAACACAGCAGTGACAATTAAAATATTCAACATAAAAACTTGTGAACAGTGTATATTTTAACTTACAGTACTGTGCTAATTAATTCAGTGATTTGGAGAGCTTTTTTTTGTCAGGAAAATTCTTAAAGGTTACCTCACATTAAAATGTGAGCAACTAAAGAACATAACCACAGGCATTCAGTACATATTTCTGGTGATGATTCAACACCACCAAATTTCTGGTAAGCAGGTGAATCTTGTCATTTTTCTAGAGTTATCAGGATTTTGGAGAGTGAGAGACTTGAGTCTTTCAAGCATGTACAAATTTGTTATCTTCTGCAGACCAGTGAACTCATTCCAGTATAGGAATATATAATATATATATAAATAAACAATATATAAAATAAACAATGTCAAGGTGGTGTAGTTCATGCATGAGAAAGCACATCAGCCTGTTCTATGGGGCCACTTGTTTTGTTCCTGGAAATACATTTGTAGCTTCAGAAATAATGAAGGAGATCAACAAATTTAAACTGATGTAGTCTTACATTTTTGTCCACAGTTAAGAAATATTCCAAAAATACTGAAAACCATACAGATAAGCAATTTCCATCTGATATGACTAACATAAAAACCACATGTATTTAAAAACAAACAAACAAACAAACAAACAAACAAACAAAAACACCTTAATGACTTAAGATTTTATTTTCTACATCCTTTCTGTATCATTTGCTTTAATCTTCTTGATATTTCTTATGACAGCACAGGCAACTCACCAGCACAGAGCACTGGTGCTAAAAGAAACTTTAACCTCTGAGGTTTGTGATTTTCACAAGAGGGCTTTCTTTTAGTTATTGGCAGAAGAGATTCTACTCATGGTTACACAATTGAAGCGTTGTAGGCATAACTCAAATTTTTATGCACTAACAGGATTAACTGCACAGAAAGAAGAAACCTCCAGACAGATGTCCTTAGGTGCTCCATTTTACAAAACTGGATTTTTAATGATTTTTTCAGTAACATACACAACTAGTAGAAGCAAATTAGGCAGTAATTCACTTTGTAAAACATATGAACATTTTTAGAAATGCAGCCATCCATAACTTTGACAAGGTTCAGGAAAAATAATTACAGCTGGAGGAAGAGAGCTTCATAATCGATGCTTCATTTTCCATTGAATTATTGGGATAAAGAACATGAAATACAGTTCATCATCAAAGATCTGCCCTCTTGAAAAAATAAGAAATGGATACTCTACTCAAACCTAAAATGGTTTCAGTTAAATGACATCTTAACAAAAACAACAACAAAGGAAAAAAAATAACAACAACAAAAACAACAACTGAGGAAGATGGTTTTCAGTGCCTATTATGTGACTGAAAATAATAGTGAAAATTTCTTTGAAGGAGCAAGGAATTTCCAAAGAATTTTAAGAGTGAAAATGAGAAATCTTTGAAATCCAAACCATCATTGCAAAATGCTAATTTGAGTGTTATGGCACATCTATTTTTTCATACAACTTCCTAAGCTATTGTTCATGTCCTAAATGATTTTTAATGTATTTATCTCTATGTATAAATTGATTTTGTTAGGACAAGGGGATAATAGTTTTAAAGTAAAAATGAGTAGGTTTAGATTAGAAATGAGGAAGAAGCTCTTCACTATGAGTGAAGGTACTCAAACAAATTGCCCAGAGAAGCTGCAGATGTCCCTTCCTTTGAAATGTACAACACCAGGCTGGATGGGGCTTTGGGAAACCTGACCTAGTGGAAGATGGTCCTGCCCATAGCAGAGAAGATAGATAGAGCTGGGTGAACTTTGAGAAACCTTCCAACCCAAACAATTCTATAATTCCACGATTGGAATTACTGTTTTACTTCAGATACGTGTCTTGACTCTGCTTTTTCTCTAGGAGATTCCTGAAAACTGAAATGTTATAGAACTCCTATTCATTTGTATACTAGCATTATCTAAAAGTCCTACAAAAACTAGGTCTGAATGTCCTAAGCTATGCCTTGATTAAATTATTTCCATTGGATTACCTTATGATTTTGACATTAAAAAATCAAACAGTGACAGATGTGCAACAAACATGTTCTGCTCCACGTTTGGCAGTCATAACGTAAAACCTCTTGTATCTTTATGACACTAAGCTGAGTGGAGCAGTTGAATGAAAAGAAAGAAGGAATGCCATCCAAAAGGACCTGGACAAGTGGGTCCACATGAACCTAATGAGGTTCAACAAGTCCAAGTGCAGGATGTCGCACTTGGGTAGGGGCAATTCCAGATACTTATACAGACTGGGAAAAAAAGAACTCTTTGAGAGCAGCCCTGCCAAGAAGAACCATTTTGGTGGATGAAGAGCTTGATGTGAGCCAGAAATGTGCACTTGCACCCTGAAAGGCCAATTGTATACCGGGCTGCATGAAAAGAGCCAGCAGTTCAAGGGAGGTGATCGCCCCCTCTGCTTAGCCCATCTGAAGCACTGCATTCAGGCCTGGAGACCCCAGCACAAGAAGAATGTAAAGCTGCTGGAATGGATCCAGAGGAGGGTCACAAAAATGATCAGAGGGTGGATCACCTCTCTTGGGAATAAAAGTTGAGGGAGTTGGGCTTGTTCAGCCTGGAGAAAGCTCTGGGGAGAACTAACTGCAGTCTTCTAGTACATAAAGGAAGTACTCAATGTTTATAAACAGGATGAAAACTGACTTTTTACAGTTTGACAGTGATAGGACAAAGGGGAGTTTCAGATTAGATGTTAAGAGAAAATTCTTTATTCAGAGGGTGGTGAGGAACCAGTAGAGGCTGCCCAGAGAAGCTGTGGATGCCCCATTTGTGGAGGTGTTCAAGACCAGGTTGGATGGGATCCTGGGCAGCCTGAGCTGGTGGGCAGTAACACCCCACAGCAGACGAATTAGAACAAGATATCTTGGAAGCTGTTTCCAGCCCAAACCATTCTATATGTTTCTATCTTGGTTTGTGCATGGAAAAAAAAATCATCATAGTACTCCTCATTGAGAAACTGTTGCAACAATTTCTATAGTCATTCTTTAACATATTTTTACAGGTGTCTTTTTTTCTGTGTTTGGTTGTTGCTATTTTTAATCAAAACTGACATTTCTACAGTATTTATTAACTCCAGCACTGGGAAATACAAAAGTATACAACATTGGAACACTAGCACCACCTTTCATACTCCTCTCCCTATATGCTTTTTTAATGCATGTAGTGAATATTTATATTTTTCTTTAAATAAGAAAGTAATAGGAGAAAGGATTTTCCTACTTAGGATTCAGCATTTAATTAAATAATTAAATATTTGCTTTCTATGTATTTGATTATTACTCCTCAAGAAACTAAACAGTTATATTGTTTTTCGCTACTGAACACAATAAATGAGAAAAACTCTATTCTGATGACTGATTTTCATCTAAACATGGGGGGGGGGAGGGGGGTTGTTTGTTTTTTGTTTGTTTTTTTCCTAAAATTTTATGTATCAAACTTTTTATAAAGGGCTGCTCAGGTATAGGGCTCAGTCAGACAAGCATGCTTATTGTCTCCATTGTACACACAAGCAGCCACTCTGACCTCTATATATTCCTTACTAAGTTTTGCATGTGCCTGTTGAATATCTCAAATCTTCACAAATCTTCAAATCTTCACAAATTTTCACAGAATCTCAAATCATCTTGCAGCCCAGAAGGCCAACTATATCCTGGATTACATCAAGAGAAGTGTGACCAGTAAGGTCAAGTGAAGTGATTCCACCCCTCTACTCTGCTCTTGTCAGACCCCACATGGAGTACTGCATCCAGTTCTGGAGCCCCCAACACAAGAAGGACATGGAGCTGTTGGGGCAGGTCCAGAGGAGAGATGATCAGAGGACTGGAGCACTTCCCCTGTAAGGACAGATTTGGAGCTCTTCAGCTTGGAGAGGGGAAGGCCCTGAGGAGACACTATAGCAGCCTTCCAGTACCTGAAGGGGGCCTACAGGAAAGCTGGGGAGGGACTTTATATAAGGGCATGTAGAAACAGGATGAAGGGAAATGGCTTTAAACTAGAAGAGGGTAGATTTATAGTATATATTAGGAAGAGATTCTTTACTGTGAAGATAGTGAGACACTGGAACAAGTTGTCCAGAGTGATTGTGGATGCCCCCTCCCTGGAAGAACTCAAGGCCAGGCTGGATGGGGCTTTGAGCAACCTGTTCTAGAGGAAGGTGTCCCTGCTTATAGCAGGGGATTGGAACTAGATGGTCTTAAGTGTCCCTTCCTACCCAAACCGTTCTATGATTCTACGATACTATGACTCACATTTCTCTTCTAAGCAGTTACAAAGTCCATGTTGCTCTGTTTGAAACTGTGCGTTGAGCTTCTTAGTGACCTATTCAATTGTCACTGGAAACTCTTAATCTTTGATGATGTCTATTATCCTTCCTACGTTTATATCTCTGTGTGTTCCTATCACCTTCACCTCTACATATTATCCCTTTTTTTCATTGAAAGTGTCCTTGACTGTATAACCAGAAGCACTTACTACTTACTCTTGCATAATGTTCTTCAGCCTGAGAACAAAATAAATGACAGTTGTATATATTTCTGTACTTTTTCTTTCGTATTTTTAGAACTTTTTGTACTATTCACATACCACGGAGAAAACAGCACTTTTCCAGAAGAGTAACTTGATGAATGAGCCTTAAATGTGAGGTTCAATCGATATTCATACTTTAATATTAATTGGAAAAGACTTTTGAATACACTCCCACATAGTATGCCACCTGTTAATTGTGCATAAGTTAAGTGGATTTAGGCATATATTTGTGAACACATGCCTGTATATCCGTACAAATACAATGAAATCTTCTAAGGCAATTCTGTAGCAGAGGGCACTTAACTTCATAGGTAGGCTATTACACAGTAAACGATGGATAAAAAGTGGCAGAGAGCAGTTCAAGAGAGGTAAATTATCCTCCAGGTAGAATGATTATCTAAAAACCCTTATGCTTCCTTATTCTGACCAAAGTTTGTTTCTTTTTCGTTTTTACTTTCTTTGAAAAATGAAAACTCTGAATTTATATAAGCAAGAACGAGTCCTAAAGATGCTCTTGATGCCCACATAAACACTAACAATTATATGTGCTTGAGATATCTCTGAAAAGAGTTAGGAAGAAACTGGCTGACTTAGATCAACTTTAATAGATGAAAACAAAAATTTTATGCAATGCAGAGGGCTATTTTTTAACAGAAAAAAACTATTCAAAATTCACTACAGTGTATCTAAGAAGGTTCTGAATGTCTTCTAAAATAAGTCACTAATTTTGTTAACTTCAGAGCCTTTGTAAGTGCAACATGTATCAAAGCTGAGATACTCTCTGCATGCCTTCATGACTCAGTAAATCATTTTTTTACTTAATATTGTCAGGAAAAGATATATATATATATCAATATATATATATATATTGTATTTCCATTAAAGTCTCTCTGAAAAGTGTTAATTGGAAATTGCAAGAGGACAAAATGTTATGAAATAAAATCTGGGTGACTACAGATTTTAGTTGAATATGTTCGAATTTTGAGACATCACATTCTGTTAACACATAGAAAATAACTAACCTCTGTTATCAAGGTTTACCAATCTAAAGAAATCAACTCTGGAATTTGATTTTTAAAGTTTTTTTGTAAGATTATAATGGAGAACTTGATGTAAAAAAAAAAATAAAAATCGCTTGCAGCACTACTTTCTGCCAACTAAGAAAAAAACAGCTACTCTGAAGCTACTTTCTATCTTCTCCATAACTTTACAAACATTAAGCTGAGACAGAGAAATTGATTACATTCCCAACAACCGTCAAACTCTACAAAATACAAATAAGCATGATAGCACTTCTGATAAAAAAAAAATAAAAAATAAAAAAAAAAAAGTTAACAAAATATTCTAAATCAGAACTTTAGTTAATATCCTGTACACTTTGTGTATCTCATTATTTACCATGCATTTCTTAGTGTATGTCACTAAGACCCCGGTTTGCCGTACTGAGTTTATTTGGCTGCAGGTCTTTGTGAGCAGAGCCCAGCAGTGCCCCATGACAGAACAGAGCAGCTCCAGCTACTCCAAAGGGACCCCACTACTGCCACAGCTGAGCCATGAGCCACACTAAATGTGTGCCCCAGGAAGATCACATCTAAGAAAGGGGAAATCTGCTGTGCAGCAGCAGCTGGGAAAAAGGAGTGAGAGATGTGAGAGAACAGCCCTGCAAGCACCCAGGTCAGTGCAGGAAGACCTTGAGGCACACAGCAGCAGCTCCCTGAAGCCCAGGAGAGGGTCACAGCGGAGCAGGCCATCCTCTCACAGCCCACAGGCACTGTGCGGAACAAGAGTGGCCCAGGCTGGAGTTGCCGCCTGGGAGGAGCCATGGGGAGCAGTGTCTGAAGGGAGATATGATATTCTGTCACTATCGTTTGACAATTAATATTTTATAAAGAAATATTATTTTTACATTGCCCAGAAATATATGAGAACAAGAATTTTCTGGAGTAGAGGATACCTCAAGTAGAAGCAAGTTGCTTCATTGGGAGTGAAACATCAAAACATAGATCCAGAGACAGAAGTGGAGTCATCAGTGAAAATTAAAGGTGTTAAAATTATTATTTGCTGCTTGATTTACTTTTATGATAGATTAAAAAAAAAAAAAATCTAGGGTTTTCATATGTAAAAATTCAATCTGTGGAAATGGTAAAAACTGAATAATAAAATGTTTTCTCTTTCCTTAGTGCAAATGTGAAGCGAGGAAAAAATACTTCATAAACACAACCATAGTATCATAACTTGAGTTGGAAAGGACCTCTAAAGGTCATCTAGTCCAACTCTCCTGCAAATAAGGTAGACATAAATGGAGAAGAAAACATATTTTTTTCCCAGTACAACTACCAAATATATATATATATTTTGTTTTTTAAATAAGTAACAGAGGAAAAAGTAAAAACTACCATGTCCAATACAATTTTACCCAAGAATTGTAGATTATTGGAATTATTAATTAATAATTCAAATATACTTCAAATGCATAAAATTAATTACACTATCTGTTTCTCCAAATGGCCCCAGGCAATATGCCAATTAGAACTTATTAGAAATATGTATTAAATGTGGTTACTTTTATTTAACAATGTTTTCTCTAGTGAAATGCCTTCTTGAGGACTTTGAATCATTGAGCTGCCTTCAGACATGCTTGAGAATACTTGGGCAAATGTCAAAGTGTATATACGTAGAATGTCAGGGGGAAGTTGTATACCAAGAGTGTGGTGAGGATCTGGAACATGCAGCCCAGAGAGGCTGTGGATGCTCCATCACTGGAGGTGTTCAAGGCCGGTTGGATGGGGCCTTGGGCAGCTTGGTCTATTACCAAATCTGGAGGTTGGTGGCCCCTCCTGTGGTGGGGGGGTTGGAGCTCAGTGATTCTTGAGGTCCCTTCCAGGCCAAGCCATTTTATGATTATATGATTCTATGATAGAATTTTTTTTTCTTTTCATGTTTAGATTGTTGCTTATATAATCCAGAATAATTCTAAAGAAAGACAGATTACATTTGCCATTTATATAGCAACTTCTTGTTAGATCTCAAAAGATGTAGTGGAAGTCTGCAGCAACACTTCTGGCAGGGATTTCTACTTCCTGCTTTCACTTAAGACTGTTAAGAGGTATGACTAACACACGGAGACTAGGAAGTCTCTTGAGTCTCTTTTTGCTCTCATTTTGCCCAAGAAATGCTAACAGAATTCAGATTCACAAACCAGAACTGAAATTACCATCTTTTCTTTTTCCTCTGACTGTAAGAAAATACCCTCTAGAGCTCTGTAATGTTAGATTTTAATTATGTGCTGCAACGCAGTACATATTCTGAAAAGCAATATCGCCTTTGTCATTTGTGACTGATTACCCAATTCTGCATGTGTTTGAAAGAAGTTATTTCCTGAAATTTGCTTTGCAATTCAGTTCATGTATCTGCTCATTAGTTTGTTTCAAGCTGCATTATTTTGTGCACTTTATCATACAGACAACAGAAATATAATGCTAGGAAGAGGTTCACTGAAGTGTACTCGGCCAGCCCTGCAGTACTGCGATCCTCGACAACCCTGCCTCAATCCCTTGACAGCAACAAAATTATCCTAGGCGACACCTGCTCTGAGGAAAGCAGTAGTCGGTGCTGTATCTCCTGTTTCATTCAGCAATCACCGTATACCTTGTTTTAGCCTCAGAATGAGTCATGTTTTTGTCATTCCCCTAACAGACAATGTCAGCCCACTAGCACTGCACCTCGATATGCAGGGCTGCCTTGAGGACCTGCTGAAGTTTGTCAAGGTGATTTTTCAGGCACAGCCATCAAAGGTAACTAATACCCACTCTGTAAGTAAATGCGCATGTGTTTTACTACTGCACTGTGTCTCCGGCTACTTGTGCATTAATCACTTCAAGTAGTAATTGTTTCATACCTCTTTTCTAGTTCAAGCCTTCCTCTGCAACAAAAGCTTAGAGGCATTGTTTGAACCGAAAGATTAGTTTTCCCACCATGTGGCTGAAAGATGAATTCCTTGAGATTTCATACACCATTTCAAACTACCACTGCTTCTAAGTATTCAGTATCATCAGCCAAGTCTAATAACCTGCAAGCAACTAACAGAAGATGAAGAAGAGGACCAAGCTGGGATTACCTGCAAACAGAAGCGCTAATAAATTTCATTCGCAGAAAGAAATAGGCTAAGAAAATGGCAGGAACAGGGAAGGCAATTCAGGGAAATGACTCTTTCATGTCATTTAAATCTCCAGAAGGCCTGTCATAGAAGTCTCATCATAAGATGAGTTACCTCTCTAGAGATAACTTCTTTCTCTCCATTACAGGACAGCGTAAGTTAACACCTATGTGTAGATTGTAGACATTTCATTTAGGGAAAATGAATCTACTTCTGAAATCCCCTTCTCTTGGGGATTGAACAACATGTTCCTTGAGTAGTGATTAAATTTTTCAACTGCCTTTATTCTGAAAGCAAGACTTAAATCAGTAGGTGTTTATCAATTGATTCTTATATTCGTTCCTCTTTGAATAATTCATATATTTATATCAAAGAATACAAAACAGAAAAGAGTTACTTCTTACACAAAAGCAGCTGTACACTTAGCAACTAAAGAAGTTAGCAATTTAGCAATATAACACAGTAGCTATATTCTCAGCTTTGCAACAGTGACTTGTTGGTTGATATCATGTTTATTTGTTTTGAGGTTTAATTATAAAAATTGTCCCTAATACAGAAGGCAAATATTGTATCTGCTTGTGGTGTTATTATCTACTTAACAATGTTATCAACTTTGCTTGTTTTAGAAATGTTCTCTGTAACTCTGGGGAGAGGAAAACTCATGTAAGTGCTCTGTACAAATAAGTGACGTACCAAAAACACTGAAAGAACTTCAACACATGAATGATTAATACTAGCTGTTTGGGCACAGACTGCTCAACGACAAAATTCCTACAAGTTATGAAGTAACATTTAGTATCTGTGACCATATCTTGGCATTGAAATAAACTCCATTGCTTATTTGTTTTGTTTCCACTGCTGGGATTACTGTGCAGTCCATTGCAACAAACCACTGAAGCCACACTTTACAGTTGTTGTAAGCAGCCTCATCCTTAATTAACTATGGGAATTCATGAACTCAACATTGGCCTGTGACCCACAACTGTGAAAGAAAGAACTGCCTGCATGATGGGCTGAATAAGAAATCTGCATGAATAAATAAACCACATTAAACAAAGAATACTATGTGCATATTTTTCAGTACTTCAATGCAAACACTATCTGCATACAAAACATTTCAAGGTTTGCACCCTGGCACACTGTATTTATCCTTTATCTGCCTGGTATGAACAGTTAAACACATAGATTCAATGTCTCCATTGTCTGCTTTACCATCAGTAACTAATGCAACTTTGTGCCTTGAGTACAAGCTGCTGGGGGACCAATATGAGTGGAATGGGTGCCAGATACTAGAGTCAGACTAGAGGCGTGGGCTCTCCTGGCCAGTGGTGCCAGCTGCTGGAATGAGTGGGGTCCTAGCATCAGATGCTGGAATGAGCAGGGTTTTCTACTCCCATCCACGGGGGCAGGAGCAGTGTGTGTCCCCAGTCCAGATATTGGGGAGGGGGAATTGGTATGAGTGAGGTGAGCATGGGGCTCTACACCTCTGGCTGGAGTGAGGCTGAAGGTCACAGCCTGTGTGCCGGTTGCTGGGGGTGCCAGGTGTCTGCATCTCTCCCAAATCTGGTGTGTGTACTTGCTAGCAAATTTTAAGCCAGACAAAGAAGTGAGCAGTGAGGAGTTTGGCATCAAGGTTTGGGGTACTGGACAGACAGCAGAGCCACACCAGTACTTGAGGGATCCAAGCCAGGCTAGTCATTGAGAATATGATCCACGAAGTGGATATGAAAGCCTGGCATTTCAGCAGGGTGCTAGACAGACAGGCCATGCCAATATTCAAGGGATCCATGACTGTGTACGTGCTTGTGAACCTATGTGTGTGAACACTAGTGAACCTATATCTCTACCAATTGCAGAGGAGGAAGGGATCTTACTTCTCTGTGTTTTATGTGAGTCCCATTGAAGGTAGTGCATGGCTGAGGCAGCCTGCCTGACTGGTCATAACAGTGTCCTGTGTGTGCGTGTGCCTGTGTCTTTGGGATATGTGTTCAGCTTTGCCACTGTTTGAACCTGCAAAGGGGGAAGTGGTGGCAGACACATCACCAGCCTGGGCAAAGACCAGGACGCACAGGCATAAACATGAGCAGTCCTGGGCTGGAGCATCTGGAGGAGGTGGGCAAGATTCTTTACCTCAAGTACTTAACAATCCAAAGCTATGAGGAAAATATAATGATCTCTGAGAAAGAGGACTGTTGCCTTCTTTGCAGAACTCATTAAATAATGGGACTAATTCTAATTTAGAGTCTGTGGGCATGATGATAAGAAACAGCAGCTCTTGTAGTTTTCATTCATGTGGGATATCAGAGGAAATTATGGGCTAATGTTAATGGAGCACAACCAGTTAAAACAACAGATTTTAATCACCAAACAAAGTAGCTGAATATGAAGCTGAAACATCTTCCATTTGACAGGCACAATTTCATTAAAACAATATTTTTTGCTGATGTCAAATCTTTTCTACAACACTGGTTATAATTTTACCAGTCAAAAGAGAAAAGCCATGTAGCTGTTGTCAAATTCATAATCAGTTGATATAGAAAAAGATCTTTAGTCTGCATAGCGCATATGCAACTGCATAATTTGTTTTCAGAAGTTTGATTAAAATTTTATTTCATGAAAAACACTTAGAGATGTATTTCAAAATGTCTGCTTTTCTTTTCCTTTAATTTGCTTTACAAGCCCTTGTCAGAAATAAATGAGTTTTCTCCAGTGTGTTTGTGCCCACTTCAGTTAGTGATAAATCAAAGTAGTGTCTTTAAGAACAGATAAAAGTTACCCATTCATCAGAACAACTTGAAACAGCTAAACCAAATTATTCCCTTTACTAAGTCATATGTATTGATGACCAGACATATATAGTCATCTAATCAAGCACTCTAACTTCAAATAATGCTTAGCAACAGCAAGCACAGCAATTCCTTTGAGGAGGATAAGAATGCTAAATGATTGCCAGGTTGTGTTTTGTTCTTAAGATAGACATGTTGTATCTAGATTGAATAGCATTACTTGAATTTTGCACAGTTGAGGATCCAACAGAACTTCTACACGTAGGCCATTGTCATTCTTTACAAAATTAAGAGATCTATTCACATATCACACAAACTGTTTTGTTTTTGCATCATATATTTCTTCATTCAGATTTTTTATAAACATTTTTATTGAAGCAGTATTATGTAAAGATTTCTTCCGGAGTCTTCCAATTTATTCTATTCTTTTATGAAATTGGTGAGGTGGATTTAACACGATACGTACACACAACACATATACAGACACGCATGTATTATCCAAGAGTATACCCTCTCAGGAAAATTAGTGTCAAATAACAATTAAAGAAAACAATACACAAAAGGAAAGAGAGAGACAACTTATAGCATTCTCCAAAAATTCTTTGGTCTGTTGAAGATTTAAAAAGAAATTCTTAAAAGCATAATTGCTCTGAAAACTGAAGTGGTTAAAGTCAGGGGTAGTACCTTAGGAAAAGAGGAAAACAAAAAACAAGACAAAGGTAACAGGAGGGGAAAGGATGAAAGAAGAGAGGCTGAGAAGAGAACTAACAAGAGAGTATGTGAGGTTGGAAGAAGTTCTGAAATCACAGGAGTAACATAGAGACTAAACTCAGGACCTAGACTATGCAGAGACAGAGGAAAGATTAAATAAACCACGGAAATGTGACATCAGTGAGAATGTGTATTTTAAGATGGAATGTCATAAGAATATCTGAACAAAAAATAGTAAAAATTAATAAAGAAATACAGACTAGTATTGAGAGGAGTTTGAGAAAGGGCAAGGAGAATTAAATGCCATATTTTCATGGTACAGATGGATAGAAATGAGAATGGTGTGAGGACAGAATATGTCAAAATGTTGAATTAAGAAAATGTGTGGTAAATGAAAAGTAACAGAAAATAAAATAGCATATTCTTAGAGCTCCCTAAACTTACTTTATTTTTCCCACCAGGTTTCTGACATTTTTCTTGATAATGAATGCAGATTATAAACTACAACTCTAACAGGGATTTACTCAAGGCAATGTTCCTTGTTGCTGCTGAACATTTGAACATGTATTTATAAAAGTCAGCTGTCAAAATAAGTAATATGTTCTATTTCAGTTCTGTGTTTACACCAAATAAAAGGTTGGAGTTCTTACATTAATATAAGAAAAACAAACAAACCAAAAACCTTGCTGGTACTGATCAGCCAAGGATCATGAACTCTGTCATCTTCCTTAGCCGTCTGGGTTATGTTCCAGAGCTGGAGATGACATTAGTTTAGGGATAGAGTGAATTCCTTTGGTTGCTAGGATATCATGAGAAACATTAAGCAGACTATTAGCCTATAGTACTCCACCCATGCACAACTACAAACCTAAAAGGCTAGTAAAATGCAAGGAGGAAGTCCTCCCTCAGCAACTGATATCAATCTATGTTTTCTGATCACTGAAAGACCCAGTCCCTTTTTTCTCTTTTCAGCTACATCTTGCCTTGCCTACTGCTTGTATGTCTAATTTAATAGAACCTACTTCTTCATTCATACCCATTTTCTTAGATTTTCTGGGTTTGTTTGTTTGTTTGTTTGTTTGCTTTGTTTTGTTTTCTGTAGTGTTACCCTAGAAGGTATAGAAAGAAAAGATTTCTAGTTACTATTTGCTGCTTAGCAGGTGGCAGCAATATCATTAAGTTCTAGGTGACTTGTAAAGCACTGTGGAGAGTAGTATTTTCTCCATGCTTGCAGTATTCCCTGGGAGAATAGGTCAATAAGGGTGATAGGTCAGTAAAAGAAAAATGAGTCACAGCTATCAGTATCCCAGCCCATACCACAGAGAAGGAAACAAGGCTCGCATATATATAAGCAGAGGCCTCTAGTTTCCACCTTCTCTGGGATAGAGAGGGGTAAAACAAAATTTAGTGTCAAAAAAATTCTAGTTAGGCAGAACCATTTTATACTTTGTCCACACATAAACTGCTCCAAGAGAATTGGTTCAACAACACACATGTAAGAGAGGAGAATGCATGGAGAAGCACTGTTTCTTCTGCATTGTGTCATCAGCTATGCTGTCATTCATATGTAGCATTATTTCCACCTTCCTTTCAGTCACCCTGAATTTTGGCCCATCTCAAGCTAAGAATCTAGGCCCCTTCTCTCTTTGACTATTACACAACACCATTTACACAAGTCACAAGTCTTCTCTACTGCTGTAATACAGTGAGTTCAGTTCTTTTCTAAACCCTTTTATTTTCAAGAAATATTAGCATGTTCCCATGGGCTAAGTGTACAGAAGTGAAGATCATCAGGGGCAATTTTAAATTTTCCTATGCTACACAGCTCTATTGTGAGAACTGAGGATATTTGATAGTTAAAAATTTAATTGCCCGTAAAGCTGTCATACATCATCTACATACATTTATATTCACAAAGGAGAACTTCTTTAGCCATCTTCTTCTGATCTTTATTAAATATGGTTTTAATCTTTAAAATCCTTGACCATAGCACCATTAATAATTGGCCTAACAGAGAATCACAATGAAGGATGAAGAGAAAAAAGTCTCACTGACATACAGTATTTCTCAGGAAGCCACTGAATAAGAGCCTTGAGCCATGCTGAGTATGAAATTTGTAGTTAAGGTTGATTATTCTTCAGTTACTCTGTAATGTCAATAAATAAGAACAAAAATTGACAGAATTCTGAGACTGAATAGCAGTATTTTACTGTCACATGAAAGTGAAAAGATGTCTAAAAACATAGCCATGAGGCCAACGTTTTAATTAATTATGAAGGTGACAAAATTAATGTAAATCACGCTTGCCCTTTCCTGCTAAAAGGTTAGAACTCACAGTGGCCTCAGCTTTGTCATTAAATTTTGAATAAACAAAAATCATCTAATCTACTATAGAAATCTGACCATAAAACAAATGACAGTTACCAATTTTAATATGGGAACTAGGAAAGAAGGAGCTCTGAATACTAAAAACGTTTCTTCTAGATGGAACATTTCATAGAGATGATCTTTAGGAATTCAGAAAAATGTGATGGGGATGAAGAAATATAACAGATGAGATTTCTCTTACTATAAATACTCTTAACTACAGCTAAGCCTTGGGCAAAATTAAAAAAAAACTCTTCATTGAAAAGCAGGTTTCTTGTCCTGTAACTACCCACTTCTAGTATCCTGAAATGATAGGATTCTAATCACATTAATAATGTTGGTAAGTAAAAGTTAATCGAGTTACAAAGGAATACAAATTTATTTGCACAAGTTCCAGGCCAGAACTTGGACTGGTTAATTTAGGGTGTAGGGTGCAAGGTGATTTACTTGCCCACTTGTATATTCAACCAAAGAAACTTCTCCAAAATGGTCCAGAGAGTCATTTATGTAACATCCTTACGGTGGTTTATGTCTGCAGGTTACAATATCTTCACATTATCAATGTGGACTAAAAATAGTCATAAATACACGGTGCTACTCAAAACCGTGCTTGTACACTAACACATCATCTAACACGTGGAGACTTGCTAAGATCCTAAGTGATTTTAAGCAGCTCAATTGAAAGTAGATAAACCAGCAAAGCGAATTAACACAAGAAAGGCATATGTTTTCTTCCTTTGTGAATTTAAATCAATAAATAAAAGGATAGAACCTGTTCCTGAAGCATCCAAGTTCTGAACCAGTCATAAGTTATCTCTTTGCTTTTTGTAGTACAATTTTACTACAGTGAAAAGGAGGAAGTCCAGCTTTTCAGTGATTCATAATACATTTCTTTTTGTTTGTTTGTTTGTTTTGTTTTGTTTTGCCAGAACTCAGAATGTTTTACTTTTCAAACTGTACCATGTGTACAACAATAGCTATTTTAATTATTTCAAAGTCTCCTGTGGCCTTTGCACAGAAGTTCACAGCAGGAAAACAACAGAGAAAGAAGAAATATTTTTCCTCCAAAAATAGACTGAAAAGTATTAATAACCCTTTATGTATTGTGGTGGCAAAATGCATTACATATAATGCAGATATGTTGTTAGTATTCCATTGGAACAATCTGTATTCTTCACAAGTAAAACATACTGAGTTACACGACTTGTGCAGACTGAAAGAAATCAGTCATATCTACGACATCAATGCAGCATGTATTCCACCATGTGCAGTAATGTGTTCCATTTTGAATTATGATTCTGATCCACTTCATGAATTTAGACCACTTCATTTGAAATGATATTTCCTGTCTCAAAAGGAGCTGGAGGTTATGCTTATGATTACATGCACGTGTCATTTATCAAGACACAGAATGAGAGAAATAAATAAAAAAGTACGTAAAAGAACTATTCTTTTCTCCTCGCTTCATAATAAAAATAAGAGAAAATCTACTTTGAATCAGAATGTATGAAGTTTAATGGGGAGATGTACTTCTTACAAGAGAATAGATCTATACAGGTGCAAGAAAATGCTCACTTTAAAACCTATACTATGATCTACTACCTCGGTCGGATTAAAGACAGCACAAAATTACATTTTTACATCAAAGGACAAGAAGATGAACTCATTCAGTATATACTCTCATCAGTCACCAGTACAAAAATACAAGCCAACTGACATGAAAGTTGCTCCAGACTAATCACAAAGTGCCCTTGGTTAACAGTAGTGTTGGAGAAATTGTAGGGTTGCTAGGACTACTGAAGGGGACTGTTGAGGGGTTGGAAAAACAGAAATCTGAAGGAAGCCAAGCTTTATTAATTCTGACGTAGAAAGAACAATTTGTTCTTTGTGACTTTTCTAAGTGAATCAAATTGTCTTTGACTTTTTCTTCTCCGTTATTTTAGTGAAACTTATAGTGGTGTACATTCATATAATGTAGACACAATAAATACATTATTTTTTTGACTTTATAGGCTTCAAAATATTACTGAAATACAAGGGTACAGAATTTTTAGTAACAACAGATAAAATAAAAAAATTAACTCAGAATTATCAGCAAAAAACCTTTCTGAGTTTAGAGAAAAGTGGAGAATACTGAGGTTATGTTGGGTGAAAAGGAAAAGAAAATTAACAAAACAAGGTGATTTACAGATACATACATCACATATTACACAGAAAGATGTAGATTTTACACTCCATGTATAAATACTATACACTGCATATATTTGTATATTTGTTGTTTAGATGTATTATACAGAGTGGAGAAGGAAATCCTAGTAATAGTTGATCTTATTCTGTAGAAATAGCGTACCAAAGATGTGGTATATGTTTTATAGTCAATAAAGGATCCTTACTACATTTCTTCATTTATCTTACCCAATAGAAAAAGAAAATGATCAGCACAGGATGGTTACCTATTCATAGTCCCTGTCTATTTGCTACATCACTTTTTGTTTGTTTGTTTGTTTGTTTGTTTGTTTGTTTGTTTGTTTTTGTGCCTTTGAATTCCTCGCACAGTACAGCATCAATGCTAGTATTGCAGCCAATCCCTTAGACTAGAGCAGAACTTTTCATTAGAAGACTCTACTGGAAATTAGTGTGTGTTTATATGTGTTTTTTTACACTTAATGTCACAAATCTGTGGCCATTACTGATGTCAGTTTCATACTTCTTTTTTTTTTTTGCTTTAACATCATCAGTGAAATAGATGACCTTATAGGACATAAAAAGAATTACAGATCCTGAAAATCCATGGCCAGATATTGTTTACTAGTAGAAAGGCAGAAACTGCCAGTGAATTACCTGCCCACTGTATTAGGGCTACTGGAAGAATGCAGGGATTTGCTTTGATATTTCTCCCTATCCTCAGTGGGGATAACTTCAGATATTCTTCATGATTCAAAAATACAAAAACTGGGATTCATAGAGTACTCAACTTCAAGATATATAAAGAACTATAGAAAAATAATAATTAAAACAAAAATGTTTTGTGGGCAATACTTTGAAGATTGAAACTGAAGCAAATGAAAAATGCCAGTGAGGTGATGTAAACAAACAGTGAAAATTATAATTCTGTAGCCCATAGTAGTAACTTTGATGTGAAGTCTGAGAAGGTGATAAGGTTACCCAGACCTTCAGCGTCCATATTCCACTAAAAAAGTTCAGAACATGGAAACGTAACTGAGCAAAGAGGACATAAAGCAAACACAGAAATGTCAGTTAGCAGGTGACAGTTATGACTGCACAGAAACTGCACACGAGACACAAGTTATAAGTTCATACATCATGTTTCCCCACAAGTGACTGATAGTACAAAACTCCTAGTCAAAGTCAGTGAGTACATTACTCTGGAGGTTTGTTGCTGTAGAAATAATAAAATGATGGCAATTTCCCAATCTTGTGGGCTGGGAATGGATGCACTGGCCCTGTGACAAAAATTGTTTGTTAAGATATAGTTTGCTAAAAATGAATAAGAGGATATGAATTCAGCAGTTACTTTGTGATCTTGAATATATTTCTGTGCAGTTACCAGCAGCCTCACACACAATAGCACCCTGTGTATCTCCCTTACATAATGCATGCAGTACATTGCATCAGGTCATGCTAATGAGATACCACAGTGCCAGAAATATCTCTAGAACTTTGCACCTCTGCATCCAGATGTTCATACTCAATATCCTGTAAATCTAGGAATCCAGTTCCACCAATTAGGGAAATTTAACCACTTAACACTAGTCAGTAATTTGTTCTACGAGGGTCATCTGGCACTCTGAACACCAGAAAATCAAAACATAATCCTGAACTAGAGTACATTACTCCTTCCTCCCACCCTAAAGAAGGATCAGCTATACTTGAGAGTACTTCTAACCTGCTCTTAAGATGACCAGTGGTGGAGATTCTACTGTACTTTCCTGAAGCATTTCCACTGTTTCACTAGTATTTCTTTTTTTCTAATAATGAACTTGACATTACTTTGCTGCAATGGAAGTCTGTCATTTCCTGGCTCTAGCTCCCGCGTTTGTGGAGCACAAAGCTAGTCCTTCACTTTTGCAACAACCTTTTACATACTTTGAAAACTGTTCCATCCCTTCTGTAGTCTTTTTATTCTTCAAACACATTTAATCCTAGCACATGTTCTCTAAACATGTTCTCTAAACTCCCAAACTCATTAACATTTTCCAACTACTCCAAATCTTTGCTTTCACAGAATAACAGGATTTCAGGGGTTGGAAGAACCTCAAGAGATCATTGAATCCAACCCCCCTCCTATAGCAGGTACCCTACAATAAGTTTCACAGTTAGGTGTCCAGATACGCCTTGAATATCTCCAAATATCTGAATATTTCTCAAAGGTCCGTGCACAGAACTTGCCATAGCAGTTCAAATAAACCCTTACTAATGTTGAACAGACAAAAATACAGAATACACAGCAGTAACCTGCTTGTGCTTTTTAACATATGTAGTGCACAAGTACAGAGGAAAGAGCCACAAAGGGCAAAATTTTTAGGCCTGTATGAAAGGACAGTGTGTCTGTGGAAAGTTTGTTCACATGGCTATGTTTTCATTGGAGGATTATTTCACATATCCTGCAGAGTATCTTTCTGTTCATTTTTATCCAAATACAGTACTTCTCTCTTTTCCAAAATAGCTAGCATTGTTTCTCCTCCTGTGACATTTTTACTTCCTGATGTTTTTCTAAACATCTTTTTCTTGAGTTGGTGTTGCCATTTCAGTAGCCATGCAGCTAATTATTCCTATACGTTGCACTTGTCTCTCAAAATTTATCCTGTTTTTTCAAACCATTTCCCCAAATTATGCAGACAACTTTGAATTATAATCTATCTTCTTGTCCCCATACTTTCCATTTTCTCCTTTTTTTTTTTTTTTTTTCCAATTCCAAATTTAGTCAGCATGATATATATTTCTATTTCATCCGGGCCATTAATAGTAATAAGGAACAGTACATGTCCAGAATGATGGTTTTCTTTGACAGTGAATTTGACATAGCCTTGTATTTTGATAGCAAATCCTATTAACTCACTGGAATTGGGGTTATTTTTTGTTATTGTTGAGTAGTTCTTTGTGTCAGTTTTTTTCCAATAGGTGTTGCATTTGTGCTACAATGCCAGTCAACAGAAAATGTCTTAAGAACATTATTTGAGACACTTTCAAGAGTCCTATTTAGGGTCAAGATCTGTGATACCTGCTGCTTTTTTCCTGTCTATGTAGTTTTTCTAACTGTTAGTAATTCTTGGCAAGTTTACTTTGGCAGTCGCTTAATTTCCAGTTTCTTACAGATGATAGTTTCATTGTTCTGTGAGATTTCAAAGAAATAAAAAATAATGGAGTAACAGACTTCATTCCTTCATATGTCTTTCTGACTCACCTTATTATTATTTTTTTTATTATTATTTTTTAAGATAGGCAATGCTCTTTTCGTATTTTGTAATATTTCATTTCCTTCCTTGTGTTTCTGAAAATACGTACAGATATCAGGCAATCTGAAGACATGTGACTGATTAAATATTTCCTGAGTTTTGTAAGATGTTTTTCCTCTAAGACTAGGCTGAGTGTCCTTTTTAAAAAAAAAAAAATATATATATATATATATTATATATATATATATATATATATAATATATATATATATATTTTTTTAGACATCACTGATGGCGAGAAGTTATGTTGCAAAATAACAACAAAAGCAAACAAGTGTTACATGCTCACTAGTTGTTCCCTCTTACTCCAGTTGTTTCAGCCTTCTGTGGAAGTGTTTGCTGCCTTCCACTTGGCAGTTAAGCTTCGGCCTAGGAACCAGTGAAAGTACTTTATCTGTCATTTTAAACAAATTACTACCAACTTCTCCCACTGACCACTGAACAATAAGATAGTTACCATGTTTATTTTGCTTGAACAGCACTCCATAACTTTTCACTTTTCTTTATTTCCATGACATCTACAAACAGATCCTTCCTCATCCACATTCACATTCTCCAGCCAGTCATACACTGTATAAAACTTCAGTACAGGAGATAGGAAATATAGAAATATGTCTTTAACAGTTTATCCTGGACCTCTGCTTATGTTTTAGACTGTATTAAAGCCATATTTTCTCTTGCAACCGGGTCTCACTCTGTTACAGAATATTCTTCTGCTGACGTGTCTATTAATATTGCCATAAATACTACTATTTTCAAGCAGTAATGCATTCTGATATTTCTCTTGCAATAACAGAAAGGCTTCTACCTTCTCCTAGAAATCTACTAAATTTTCATTAAACATGAAATCATGTTAGCTCTTCCTAGAAATCATCATAGATTTATGATGGTGTAAATGAGAAAAAAAGGGCTGCATATACAATATTATACATGCACTATGCAATATACAATATTTATATTTACATATAGAATCATAGAATCACCAAGGTTGGAAAAGACCTCCAAGATCATCAAGCCTAAAAATGGAAATGATACTGAATGTTTTAGGTACTTGTGTAATACAGCGTTAGAGATGCAAATTTAATTCCATTTTAAAGAAACGGGTAATGTTACAATAATTCCTTAACTACCAGAAAACAAACTAACAAATAAGTAAATGAATAATCTTTTTGTTTCCCAGGTGTGAATATTGACAAACCTTTAATTGATAAATCATACATCTTCACTGTAAGTTAAGAAATAACCTAATCTGAAAAAGAACCATAACCTAAAGTGTCATGATGTTACTAATATTTCTTTTAGCTCAGTTTTAATGGCTGTCAAATAAACAACCTGGATGGCTAGCATCATTCCAGTTAATAATAGTTTACTTTTTAATTGTCAAATAAATTTACTATCTTTTCAATTATGATCAAGACTTCCAGGGAAAAAGAAGTGCCAGAGTCTAATAAATTCTGTGCTTGTGTTTGTATCAGTCTCAAAATAACTTCATTTTATGCCATTATTCCTTTAGGTTGCGGAGGAAGGAGATGATCATTTCATAATTAATGGTAAGTATCCATCTACACACTTAAGGCCTATTAAATATGCCAAGGCAGAAACCCTTGAGAAAGTTAATCTGAAGTAACTTTTAAAGTGGGTGAATTAAAATGCATTAAAGCTCTGTATTGATCCTTTTATTCAGATTCATAATGGCTTCACTTCAGTGTAGGCCACTTCAGCCTTCAAAGTGAATTAAGTGAAATTAAATTAGAGCCACTTTAATTTTGAATAAAAGTATCTATATTGGGATTAATGCAGTTTAACTTTACCTGGGACTACATGAACTGGAAAAAAATCCAGCAGTGAATTGCTTCGTAACAGGTGCCTGTGTTCACATACTTTCTCTGCAGAAAATTCAATTTAAAAAAATCTTCTGGTTTTTCAGTGAGATGTGTCAAACACTGTTTATCTTTGTCCAACTTTAACATGCTGAGGTGTCATCTGATTGTACCCTTCACTGAGCTGAATGATTTTTGTTGAGAATCTAGGTGAAAACAAATACATTTGTTGGTCCACTACTGAGCTGACCTAACTGTACTTTGTAAAGAAATTGCTCTTTTAGGCAAGAAATACTTAATCTAAAATTGTTGTTAAGTGTTTCCACTTATCAGGGAAGACTGATAATTTAGATTTTTTGATTTTTTTTTAATATGTAGTTTTAAGGGTAGATTCAGAAAATGGTGGAAATGAATTTACTAATACGTATCAGCAAGTAAAGAAACAAACAAAAATACACTGATGTAGGTTTGTAACACTAAAACTGGAGTCCAGTTACTAAGATTCCTGAGTGTATTTCTAATATTTCTCAGTCAGATATCTTCTCTTTTTCCACATAAAAGAAACATTTTGTGAAGGAAAACCGACAGATTTTTTTCTACTTTCTTTCCTTATTGCTTTTCCCACAACGGTATTTTTTGCCCCTTTCTGGACAAAAACTAGAATAGATATCTCATCCATCCATACAAATCTTCATACACTAATTATAACCTCACATTTGTTAAATTTACTAGTCTGTAATAGGAATTTGCAGGTAACACAAATTTGCATGTTAAGGTCTCTGAACATATGTTATGTGTAAGAACTTCGTCCACAGTGACTTAAAAATACACCCTTACACACATATTTCAGACAGTATCTAAGCACTGTTTCCATTTCTTAATGTCCATAAGTTTTCACAAAAAGGAAAATTGCGGTCAATGCATTCTGCATGTGGAGTCTCTTTGGAAGCCACAGGAAAGAATCAGGAGTGAAGTCTGGTCTGTGCTATTCTCTCATAGAAATCTCTCTTAATTGCCCTTTATTAAATAATGTATTAGATACACACCATTAAGGGTAGGCTTAAAGCATTTATGTAGCTTGCTCTGAAAGTAATGCCTCCTATTTATTTCCATGAAACTACATCGGATACAAAGAGAACAATAATACTACTTGAAAGAGAAAATTCTCAGCTACAAAACACTGTTTTTCACTGTAGTCAACACTGTTAGGTATGAACAAGAGCCTGCATGTGGTGCTCGTAAAAATTAGCGCCAGTGGAGGTGACCCTCTCTTGCCATTGTCTCCATAAACATTCCCCAATGGTCGATGAATGTCAGTGGGTGCCACTTTTTCCACAAGGAAGAATTCATTGGCGCTCCTTTGCTTCATACACAAATCTATCTGACGATCTATGTCAGATGCCATTCTGTCAGACTGCGCCTTTGCTGTTATCTGTCACATGGCAACAACATGTAATGGAATATTGGTGGGAAGGTTCAATCTCTACTGCCATACCACCAACATCCACCTCTGATGTGGTGGGTCAACATTATAAAATAGGAGGCATTACTTTTGGAGCAGCCCTTGTATCTATCTATCTATATATCTATTTGTGAAATGTTAATCTATTAGTTACTGCAGCTTTTCTCCTGCTAATTGCTATGATGAAATACATTTAAAATGTTAGAGTATGTTCTTCACACAAGTGTTCAGTTAAATATTGCCATTATGTTTCAGAACATGATTCTCTTCATTTCCTGCACATAAATATGATCACTGTTCTCTCTACTTATTCTCTCTATTTATGGATTCAGGTTAGCCTCATAACGGCTCTGAGAACAGAGTTGTCACATACAGTAACAGAATGATTTTTCTGTGAATTGTACTTGGTCAGAGAACTGCATCTTCTTAGGGCCAGTTTTAGGCTTCTGAAGAGAAGCTGTCTTTTGCAGAGTAAGGATGACAACCATACATTTTACATGTGACAAACGTGGACTATTACATTTCAGCCAGAGCTTTAGCATAGATGGAAGTTCTACTTCTGTAGAAGTTATTTTTCTACACAGTCATTCAACCTTCACAAACCTAAGTGATGAAGCTATTATGGTTTTAAATAAAATATCTCATGTTAGATTGTAAAATAGGTGTAGGAAGGATGGAAATTTTTTTTGTACTTCAAGTAGCATCATGAATTATTGAAATACGATGTTCGAAAAAAATAAATAATTCAAGTACTTCAATAATTTTGTTTTCATGCAATTAAAATTAAATTCATGCAAAACTAAAGAAACTGACAGACTCTGTCATGGGTAGCACACTATAAAAGGAATTTCCAAGGCTTAGAGCAGGAGCATCTATATCTTGAACTAAACAGTCAATCCCTCATAGGCAGTAGTATCTTACATTGATAAAAAGTATACATATGAGTCCCAAGACAGATTCAGCAGGAGGATCTTGAGAGTCTTTTTTCCAAATTTCTGTACTGCCAAGACTCAAGGTCATCTTTGAATTGATTCTTAATTGGCAGGATTTGAAATGACACATTTACTTAATTTATAGTGCTGTTTTTACCAACTGATTAATGTCAATTGCATTAAGCATTTGTTCCATAGATTACATGGAAGAAAGAATATGGAATCATGCAGGCTCAGTACTTCATGGGAAGATACTGAGACGTGGTCTCAGGAGACATACTCAAAAGGAAGAAAATATTGCAAGGTTTATTTTTTGTCTGACATTAGCTATTGACCATAAAAAACCGCAAAGTCACTTCATTGCTAGCTTCTATGCAGTTCCACTAGAGACAGAAATGAAGTTTTCTCAAGGAGAAAATACTGCTTAAAGAAAGTAGGAACCAAAGAAATCAATATTAACCATTAATATTAAAACCTGTGTAAATAAAAAATATATAAATGTAAAAGCTGGAGAAACTAAAGATTTAGGTGGAAAAGCAGATTTCTAAATTTAATCTCAGAAAGAACACCACAAAAAGACTTTACTTGTAGCAGTGGATTTTGGAATGGAGAGTTAAGATTTTGTCTGAAAGTAACAGTCTTTAAGGTGATAGCATTTAAATTTGAGGGGGTGCCAATACAGATGGAATGTAACAGATACTGCACTACACCAAAACATGGAACAAAAAATCTTTTGCTTTTCTTATGGAAAGATCAGTCTACTTTTAGAATGACAGAACTTAATTCTACCAAATAATACAATTCAGAACTGTAAACATAGCCAAGGAATTAATAAGAACCTGGGCAAAACTATAGATTGTATTATTTCCCTTTTCCAAGTTCTACTAGCAACTCTCTGCACTGCTAGCAAATGGCAGATGAGAGCATAATCAAGAGTCTAGCACCACTACATTATTTGAGACACAGTTTTCAACTACTTTCAACCTGCAAATCTTTAAAATATCAGACTGCTCTGTATGAGATAGATATTTCTTGAGATCCGCTAGAGAAAAAATGCATGGACCCCAAAGGTTCTACAGATTGCAGCTTGACAAAATGAGATCAAAGAGGAAGTGTACAGTGCTGGAGGAGCCAGGTGTCAAAGGGAGTTTTCAGTTAAGCTATGTCCTGCCTAACAAGTATTTGAAATCACTCAGGGAAATAATCTGACTGAGATAAGAGGGAATTGGACTGTTATAGAAAAAAAAATAATAAAAAAGTCCTCTTCCTAATCAGTTAGAGAAGAAAGGTAAGCAAAGCCAGCCCAGTCATGAGGAGGCTCCTGGAGACTATTGGGACTGAGCAGGACTCAAACGATCTTAAAGCAGATAATGCTGGGACAGAAGAAAAGGCTTTGCAATTACTTTGCAAATGCCATGTTCTGTATTTTCATTGATGTGTATCTCTTCATGGAGGGAACAATAAATAGGCCTTCTGGCTGAAAAACTGCCTAGTGCTTTGCAAGAATGCCTGCAGGTATATCTATGTTGTCCAGAGAATTGCCAATTTTCTGCTTTCAAAAATCACAGCCAACTATGCACCACATTACCATGGCATTACTGCATGGATAACTCTCTCCTGAATTTTGTTTGTTTGTTAGGCTCTTTCTTATTTATATTTTGGGATTCATATAGACCTCTCCTCTCTGATTATAATACATTACAAATAAAATGCTATTAGAAATGAAAGCACATGAAGAGATTTTCATGTAATAATTAATGAGTTATGGGATGCATGAAGTTTAAGAAAAGTTCCAATATGGTAAGGTAGGTAAAGCTGTTAATACTCTAGTTTCTTAATATTTTTGATGTTTTTTGAATCCTCTTCAGAGGATACAAATTCATCATAATTCAACAAAAATTAGCAAAGAAGATTTTCTCTTTTGTTATCACTTAACTATTTGTCAAATTTTTGTTAAAGAAGTTTTTAGTGCAATTTTTTAAGCTTACTTTCACAAAGAAATTAAGCTTTCTCTTTACAAATACAAACCTTTATTTTACTCGTTTATTTGTCTAAGATCAGCATGGGTCATTGTGCCTTATTGTGCTCTTGAATTAGGAATACTTTTAACAGCCTCTCATTCACATTTTGGATTAAGCTGTGGAACAAATTCAGTTTACGTCTAATACAACAACATATGTGTTGTCACAGCCACAAACACCATTTTGCCACCCCCTCATAGGGTAGCCCCAACAAACGCACAAGTGTCTGATGAGGGTTCACAAAGACTGAATAAACCAAGTATCAGGACAAAAGTCTGCTCCTGTGTTGCAGTTGATGGCCCTATGAGATAGCATCAGCAAGATGTACACAACAGGGCACTGTTAGGTTAAGGGTAATCAGACTTACAGTTTTCAGGCTTGTTCAAGGAAAGAAATGTCAGGTCAAAAGGTTAATATTCACACCTCTTTCCAAGCTTTCTGTGGAAAATCAGTGCTCATAGACTATGCTTGCCAGCTGGTTCACAGGAGTAACTAGAAAGGAGGGGTACGTGACACCTATCCATACACTAAGGTTGAAAGTGGGATAAGTGACAATGCAAAACTGAAAGGCTAGGGTGCTGTTAGAGGGAGAGGCTAGTAGCAGATGCCAGATTTTGTTAACCACTTTGCTGAGGGGTAACAACTTCTATGTTATATGACTAGTAATATTATTGGACCTAACAGTCCATCTTGTACGAAGTTATGAGAATGAGGTGACATCACTCACATTCAGGACGAAAGACAGATTTACAGTGGTTACAAAAAACTTCAACTCTTTCTTGTCAGGCTGTGGCAAGGTAATACAAATTCCTGGTCAGAGCAATTCCAAACCTTAAGAAATCAATTCATATGCAAGGTTTGGAGAATTATTAATTCTAGCGCCTCCCTCCTGTCCAATTCCTAGAGGGGCAGGGGGTAGGATGGCCAGCAGCAAAAATATCAAATCCATAGCAAAATAGAAAAGTGCATAACACAAGATAACCACAGACATGATGAAGGCTAATGTTCAATTCTGCATGCTTTCATGGCATTTGTATTAAGTTCCACCTGGAAAAGAAAAGAGGAACTTGGTCTCTTTTCAAACCAGCCTTCAAAACAAAGGTTATCAACAAACCTCCTATTGAATTTTTGGAGAGTCTCCTTAGGTAACACCATCCTGATCCCCCATTTCCACCCGCTGGGGACTGTGTGTTGGGTTTCCCGACTGGGTGTTCTCATCTGGGGTACCAGGCAGGAGAGCAAAAGGGAGTGCTTCCCATTTGGCAGTGTCTTTCTTTTCTAAGGGAGAGCCCTTTCTGCAATTCTTCCACATTTTTACTAATAATGACAAGTTCGGTAGCAGTTAACCATCAATTAGTTCGCATGGAATAGCTTTCCACTATAAACAGCAGCACCCTCAGGTACACAGATAATCATTAAATAAGTACTGCACAGTCCACAGGACAGCTGTAATATTTTCTTTGTGAAAAAAAAAAAAAAAAAAAAAAAAAAGTAATTGCAGAGGAAATCATCTGATTTTTCCCTGTTGAATTTCAAATTCTGTTTTGAAATGAAACAATGAAAAACTTTGTTCTTTTGTTAGAATCTTGTGGTGGTGCTGCATGCGAGCTTATAGCACATTAAAAGGAATTCTAGGATAGAGCTAAAACCACCTGAAGTAGTATTGCTATTATTTAAAATTAGACCTGGTGTTCTTATCTTCCTTTTTCTGTTTTTAATAGCATGTGTTATCAGATAATAAGATTCTGAATCTTGAATCCAGTCTGTATCCCTTTGGTGAGCTCAGCACCTGGTTGGGACTGTGTCACTTCCAACTTTGATTTAGCAGCATTATTTCCTTGAACAGAATTGCAGCAAGGTTTTTTAATGCCAAGTTCTTTCTCAAAACAGCAATCAAAAAATCAACAGAACTTCAAGGTACTGAACTATTTCAACATATATTCAACAAAAACAAACAAAATCACCCTCAGGCATGAAGAAATTTCTAAGGCACTTCTTAAGGTTTGGCACAGAACAATTCTCATTCACTCAGATTTGCCACAGCATTTCAGGCAATACAGAACATTCAAAGGTTTCATCATGTACACTAAAATATACAATAGGAAATTATTATTACAAATTATCAGTGGTAATAGCAAAACCACTTTGTTTTCTTTTGCCAACAGCTTGGCATTCTACAACATGTTCTTGGCTCGCTGAGATCTGTTTCGTTTTGTAATCTCAAGCCTCATGGAATCCCTGAAGCTCCCACCTTCCACACCAAAAGATGAAGTATACTTCTGGAAATATTTGGACATGTCGTGGCCTCACCACATGAGAGTTTCAAGCCTCAAAGAACTTAGTATTCAATATTCAATTATCAAGGACAACTAAATATTAAATTGGTCAAAATAAGAAAGGAAGCAATGAAACAAATTGATGTTTTCATACACACATTAATCTATGTAAAAAAGTATTTTTCCTCAAAATTTGAAGAAAAAATATTCATACATTGCTTAATAATGCGAGAATACTGAACTTCAGAAAAGTGAAAAGTGAAAAGTGAACTTCAGAAAAGTGAAGGGAGATAAGCTGGTTGCGAAGATGAGGACTATTTCCATCATTTCTGAATGATGAATCATTTTCCTCTTAATAATGTTTTGTTTTCAATAACAAAATATTTACTATTATGTACCTTTCAAATTAAATATAAAAATATTAAATGTTGAACTAAGAATACTACATACACACATAGCATGTTGTAAATGTAATTAATAGTCACACAAATAGAAATGAATTTTTTTTAGATCTTAATCCTACAGTTTTTTTCATGCTATTTTATACTATTTTTTTCTTCCTATTTTACCTAAATATTACATTAGAAACTTGCAGTAGTTCTGTTCAATGAGCAGTTAGACAAAAATGATCAGCTTTCATAGTCTATGAGTCCTGGTGGTCAAAGAAGGACTGAGGTACAACTTCCCAAATCTGATAAAATGTGGATATGCCAACTCAGAATATATTACACAAAGCAATATATTACACAAAGCAATCATAATACCTCATCCTAAGGAAGCCATTGTCCCAAAGCAGAATGGTTTTCCAGCTAATACAGAAAGTGGGTATAGGAGTACACATTTCCTGTGGCATTGATCTACTGATGTGCACTCCTGGACTGCCCTGAACAGTGCAGTAATCAGTGGGGAGGGTACTGGCTGTCTTTGCATTTATTCAGTGTCCTTACCACAACATCCACTTAAAGGCTGACAAAGTGATAGATTCTTCTGAGCACTGACAGACCGTAGCAAGGTCTCATAATCAGCAAATAGTGATCCTGTGGATTTTGATAGATAAGCACTGGTTTGCTAAAAAGGAAAGTTAAAGGACTGCATAACCTTAAGCACTGCAATATGCACCACACAGATACTTTAGAATTCTCTTCCCTTTTCAAGACTGTATTAGTTTCAGTCAGGCTAAGTTTGTCTCAGGACTACTAAGTTCATTTATTTGTAACTTGGTATAGAACTAATGATAAACACAATGAAATAGATTTTATCTCTTTTGGGCCCTATGCCGTTTATCCATTGGAGTTACAAACAAGATTTTATATGTTTTCCTCTAACACTCAACTCATTTTTCTGTATATCTTTAATGAAATACTACAGATTTTGTATCAACATCTCAGGAACTGAATATACACCATCTGCTTTCTGTTTTCCCTCAGAAACACATGCTGAGGAACAATTCATCCCATTGTCTGGCAAAATCAGCCAGCAGATCAGACTGTTAAAACTTCTAATTACTGTAATTATTTAGTTTCAAATTTTTTTTGTGACATTTCATTTATCATCAGCTGGATGCTAAACTGTAAAATCAATTTGGACTTCAGAGGATGGTTTTGCTTGGGTATCCATCTTCAATTCTTCATATGGCCAGTACTCCAATTAGAATGCAATAAATTTTATTGTCATTTAAGGCATCTTCAAAGCAAATCTGATAAAGTTAGAAATCTGTGAAGAAGTCACATGAAATAGAAAAAGCAGAGGAAATCAATCCTCAGTAAAATCTTCATAAGAAGCTCTTTGAATTTACCACTCCTGCTGATGCAGACTTATGAGTGCAGCATGAGAGATCTCGTTCATCTGTCAAAAATACATAGCTACTGGTGGCAGCTGTTTTGAAAAACAGTATTCTGTAGCTGAGATTTTTCTCTATCAAATAGTGTTATTGTGCTCTTTGTATGTGTTGCAGTTTCCATGGAAATAAATAGGAAGCATTATTTTCAGAATGACTTTAATATTATACATAGGGGTAACTGGAGAACAGATGCATAACTGCATTCTGGACCAGCTATTATCAATACATGTAAGACAAACCTGACATGTCAGAGGAGAGCATCACTACCATAGCAACCAGGGGCAAGAACTTAGGCATGCATTAGGCAACTCTGGCCTCTGTGGGTGTAACATTTTATAATTTTCATCTTTCTCCAGTACTTCTCCTGTGCTGTGGTGCATAGTTAATACTTTCCCAGTGAACTCTACCAAATGTCTCTATGTGGGCAAACATTTTTACTGTTCACAACTACACAAATGCATGAAAATGCCTGATTTAGTTACCTTTCAAAGCACATTGCTACATTACTGCATAAGTCAAATCATTACAAGCACCATTACAAGCACCTTTTTTTTTTTTTTTTTTTTTTTTTTTTTCCTGCAGGAAAATCAGCCTTGACAAATTGACACCATCCACTCTCTTCTTAACTATATTTTGAAAATTAGTGTTATTCATAGATTTCATCTAAAAAAAAAGAAAAGAAAAACTACAAAAAATTGCAGTTATCTCTCATAACACCTGCTATATCTTGAGTAAATTCTCAATAAAAACAAACAAACAAACAAATAACTGTTGTGGTTTAACCCACAGGCTGGCTGAACACCACACAGATATTCACTGACTCCCCCCCTTCCCACTGGGATGGGGGAGAGAATTGAAAAAAAAAAAAAAGAAAACATATGCATTGATATACTACTATTTAATAAGCAAAAAGGAAAGGGATAATAGTTATCACTATATACGTATATATGAATGTACATAACAAGTGATGCACAACAAATAATTCACCACTCCTCGACTGATACCCAGCTAGCTCCGTGAACAGCTGAAGAGAGCTAGATGAAGTCCCGTCCCCTTCAAAACTCCTTTCTCCTCACATCATATGGTATGGGGTATCCCTTTGACCGGTTTAAGTCAGCTGTCCTAATTCAGTTCCTTCCCAGCTCCTTGGGCCCTTTGCTGTGAATGGCCTTGGCTCTGTACAATATTGATTAGGAACAACTATAAACATTGGTGTGTTATCAACATTGTTTTTCTCCTATAACCAAATCACAGCATCATACTGCACCCTCTGAAGAAAACAACTTAATCCCAGCTGAAACTAAGACTCAAACACATTCCTGAACCCAGCCTGCTGACAACCTAGGGAATTCCTCTGTGAGAGATTCATGTTTTCTTACTTGGGATGTAAACTGAGGTGAGGTGTCAAAAATTGAATGCAGTATTTCAAGTATGGCCTCCCGACAGCCAAGTGGGTAGGAATACGAATTTCCTTCAGTATGTTAGCCATGCTTCTCCTAAGATTTTTCAGCATGTAGTTTATTTTATAAATGATAACATTGTTGGTTCTTATTCAGCTTGTTATTCTCTATAACCAGTTCCGGCCTAGATGTTGGATTTTTCACATTTCCCTACTGAAAACAAGGATTCTCTTCATCTTCACACAGTCTAAAGATTTTGAGTCTGACCTTTGCCAACATCTACACAGCTCAAAGTCTCAGTCAGTCTCTTCATTGAGGCTTGACTCCTCTTAGCATTCGAAGAGTTCTGGTCTGGCTTTTCAAAAATGAGAAAATATAGGATTTCAGCTCTTTGGCAATGATGTTACCCCATGTCTGCTCAAATGATTGGTGTCCTCTTTTTAGACAGTGTTGCTCCAAAGAACATTATTTGAAGATCTAAGATCATATTAAGATGCAAAACAGACAGATGCAGAGTTTTATTAAACTAAATGGGAAGGTCTAAATCATTAGTAGAAGGAGAACATATTCTTCTATGCATTCCTTTTAAAATAAATGGATATGATAATGCTTCAGATACCATGGGCAAATCAACTCTCCATTAACTGTTTAGGTGCCTGTTCTCCAGTCCTTTCTCCATCTTTCTCTTTCATATCCTGCCTCACTGAACAACTGTATTTTATTTCTAAGAGATGAATTCCCCATATATTGCCCAATGTTTTCAGTTCTTTCAATGATGTTGTAAATAAGTTGTTGGCATCTGGCAGTTGCTGCTGTGTTTAAAAACAAACAAACAAACAAAAATACTGAACACCTACTTTTTACAAGTAAATCACAGAAAACTTTCCATTTTAAAAAGATCGGTCTCTTGGTACAAATAAAGGTGATTGTGACCCATTCTTAAAAAGATGTTTGAATATTATGAACTGCCAAAAAACTATATAGTAGTTTCAGTCCTTCAACAAGTAGTCTTGGCTCAGACTCTATACACTCTATACACAGACATGTAATGCTCGGGTACTGCCAAATACTATTTGTCCTATTACCAGTGTACTTACAAACCAGATAGCATATATTATTGCTCAACAGGCTGTATCTGAACAATGTTCAGCAGGTCCAATGACATTAAATGGCTGAAATTTAATATTGCAGTTGCTGGTGGCTCCACTAACTTTAACATAATTGATTAACATTTATATCTCTTTTTCTCAGATCTCTCAGATAACCTTCTAGAAATGTTTTAAATTATCACAACAAAAAAATCTGGAATTACTTAGAATTTCAAACTGGTTTAAGACCCAAACACGTATTTCAAAAAAAAATGCAAAGTTATCTGACATAAATTCACAAATGGAACATTTTCCACAATTTCCTATTTCATTCATAGCAGAAGGATCTGTTTCTTTTATCCAACTTTATGTATACCGAAAAAATACTGTACTGCAATCAGTAAGTCACGTCATTCAATCTTATCCACACCCAGATGTCTTTATTCCAAGAAATCATGTATTTATCAGTTGTTTTCTTCTGATGCACAATGATAGACTGCATATGATTTAACATTTCTGATATGAACAGAGATAGGAATTGCATGAGCTCATTTTTTATGTGCCGTGTTACAAACATACCTCTATAAAATGGCTTCAGTGGAAACTATTTACACCTTGTTTGGCATCGATGTTTACTGCCATTTGCATGAGCTTGGTGGTGATCTGAATCCTGTACTCTGGCTGTAAAGTTTCACTGCAATGGTGAGACAAAGGAGAAGCATGTACTAACATTACTGTATTGGAATCATAGAATCAAAGATTCACCAGCATTGTAAATGACCTCCAAGACCATCCAGTCCAACCTACCACCAACATTTCCCCACTAAACTATTTCCCTTAGTACAGCATCTAAACTAAACATCTATTGCTTAACACCCCTGGGGAGATGTCGGGGTTACTTTTCAAATTAGATAGAAAATAATGTGACAGAATTTGCAAGTCGTATTTGCAAGTTTTATTTCTAGACCACCAAAATTAAAAGTTAGATGAAACTAGAGGAAAAGTACTACTCTACTGCAGCATTACAGTATATGTAGAATATATTATTCAACCAAAACAAATAAACAAACAAAAAAGTCAATGTGAGGGAGAAGGGTGGAGGGCTGGAAAGCAAGTAAGTCCATTTTCTTCAAAAGAGACAGTATCAAACAAATTATACTTCATTTCAGTTTCTTGTTTCAGGATTTTGAAGGTTACGTAGGTCCACTGAAATATGCCTTTCAGAATCTGAGATAATTTCTCAGTAATTTGGTAGGTATTTTCTGGACAGAATGACAACGTTCACAATCCTCAATCTTATGCTGGTCTGTGAATGAAGAGTGGAATATACCCATATCTAAATGAAAGAGAGACAAAACAGTGTAGGCACAAAAATCTCAGATTACAGAGAAGCAAATACTACTCTAACCAGTGCTTTAGCAGAAGATACTAATTTTAGTTTTTTCTCCTTCTTTTATCAGCTGTTCTTTTCTACATACTTACTGTCAATATGTTGGCACCATTTTTTATTATTATTTACCACTGATGGCTGGGCACCGGACATGACAAAGGTGACAGAATGTGGCTCAACATATATTATTACATGTATATAAAGCTAATTTTTACTGACTTATTTTCCTATCTTTTGTTAAAGAATAAACATGAATCTTTAATTCATCAACACATTCAAATACTAGGGAGCTACAAAAAGGAAAAGTACTTATTCACAGAAATATAGTTCTGAGATAGATGTTTGCCAACAACAACTTTAAACCAACTGAAATGGAACTCAAATCAGTAAATTTGCTCATCACCACAATATTTCATTATTTCTGTTAACATCAATAGTGTTACATCAGTTTTCACTGACTGTCAGTATATTCTTGCTAATTTCACAGGGTGCTACTTACAGACTGACCTCCTTCTTTACCAAGTCAGATGAAAACAAGTTCTCAAGATAAAATATGAAGAGACTCTGGAAAGGAATCCAGTTTATTTACTGCACTATTATAAATTGTTTTGTCAGCTACTACCAGCTGATTTTTTTTTTTTTTTTTTCTCATGGCAGTATAATTTTAGTTCTCTTTTGTGTGTATTTTTCTTCACTCTGACATTTATGCCAACTGATCAGTTTTTATTTGACATCGCATTGAAGATCAAACCTAAATCTCCAAGAATATATAGGTCATCATTTAATGATTGTACATGAAACAATTCAACCTTACTTAAACTTTTTCCTTCACTTACACTTTTCCTTCGCATTAATATCTGTCAACTCAATTTCTTTCACAGCAATAGTCATGAGAGCTGATTGTACCCATATCTACCAGGTTTCAGAAGAATAGCAAACAACAAAACCTAACCTAGTTAGACACTGCGATTTTCCCTTCCCAAAGCATGTCAGTCCAGGAAATTTTTTAGTTGAATGTCCATTGTTTTAGGATGTAATCATTATAAAGACAAATGACAGAACAGTAGTAAATCAAACACTAATTTCACCTATTTATAGTGGAAGAGATGACTGGAATAACTGCAGTATTCATTGTAGCATCAGAGTTGGAGAGGAGAGATTTTTTGGATTTTATTTTCCTTTCCACACCTCCAAAGTCACAAATCCGTTTTTTTTTCCTCACGTGATCCATCGGTTGCACTCATGAACAAAAAGGAAACAAAAACAGACTAGAAACCCAAATCAGTACTTGCTACGGAAATACCAAGATAACAGACAAACACACAAAAAATGAAGAATTATACCAAGACAGTGTAAAGAACAGGTGGCAGTGCTCCCTAATCTGAACCAGGTTTCTTCTGTCTCACTGAAAGGTAATAACAGCACATAGCAAACTGCTTACTTGGCTTCTTTCTTGGACTTCTCAAGAAATTGCATTTTTAAAAACAATTCAAATACCAAAATATTGTGCACAGCTGTGTAGTTTCCATGTTTAATTCTATCCACAGAAGTAGAAACAGAAATCTGTGTTGTTTTTCACAAGGGTCCTCAAAAGTATTTTCTATGACTACTATTCTTGGAGTTGGTCATACCAACTCCGACTTTGACAAAAAGAGGACATTCTCTACAGGAAAATAAAGGGAAGGGTCAAGGAGATATTTATATACCCAAATTTCTTTTGTTTAACAAGCACCTCCAGTAATATTGAGCCTAGGCGTCATACTTGTCAGGAGACCATCAGCCATAGACAAACTCAGCATTTTAGCTCTAGGGCCAAGTTTGCTCAGAAATCTAACAAGGAGAAATGCAGACAAGCTTAAACTTTCCAGATGTTACAGGCAATACATATAGGTGGAAGGGGGAAAATGGGTATACATACTGGACCAAATACAGTGGCTATAAATCATTTCAACAGATAACAGAAAAAGGCTTCAGAAGTGATACACTGCAGTGTCGCTTAATCCACCACCATGACATTACACATACAGCTTTGTGGTGATAACTGCTGCTTAGCAACAACACTGACATCTCCTCCTCTCTCGAAAGACGAGTAGAGGAGTTGCAGGAATACAGCTCAGAAAACTATACTTCTTTTTGGTTTAACATAAGTGTATTCTCACCAGACTGCACAAAGCTGAATTTACTTGAGCCTGTGTTTGAATGAAGAAGTGTGTATATGCATGTATGTTAACTCTCATATAGCTATCTACCTCCTACACAGCAGTAGTATTATCAGAGTCCATATTTCAAAATCTCTTGTTTTCCTTATTTAAGCCTGAACACCGGATTTCCTGGCAAGAAACTCATTTAGACCTGCGTCAGGTAATATGTGAACTGAAATGAATCCAGTATAAGAATTTACCACCTCACTCCTCCTCTTTGCCTCTTTTGAAGACAATCTGGTGCTTGCATTTCTCCTACAATCACAAACCTCCCCTCACTACCATAGCCTTTTAAAAGAGAGAAGCCTCATGTCAGCCTTAGTGAGCAGTGTCAACATTCCATTTGCTGCCATATGTTTATGTTCCATCTGTTTAAGTATTCTCTTTCTCTATGTCCCCCTGTGGGTGTGTTTTATTCCCACAGCTTCTGTCACTAGGTTCAGGGACCCGGGAATCTGAGAGGACACCTTTTCAGTAAAAATGGAGATAAAAGAAGCATTCAGTATCTCAGAGTTCTCCATATCCTTTGTCACTAGGTCCCCTGACATATGAGCAGAAGGTGCAGAGTTTTTTAGCTTTCTTTTTATTGCCAATGTACCATGCAATATAACAAGTAAGGCACTTAAGTCTGGCACTCACTAATTCTCAGGGTGGTTATTAATCTTATTAGCATGTTAAGCACCACAAGGTCCAATTCCTATTCACATTCTTTTAGGAAATGCAAATATAATTTGGAGCAACTAATGACAAAGAAAAAACTGTTAATTCTGTTGTTCATACATCTATTCTAGATCAGGAACATAAAACCAACTTACTGGTAGGTGAAATGAAAAGGGTATTTGTATGTCAACCTCAGGATTTAGCTGCTTCTACAAGGGCTAGGCTAGGTCCTGTCAACTTTCTTCAACATTTAAAGTTGTCAAATTGACTTATTCAAATTGAGATCAGAGGAGGGAAGAAAGGAATTTATATCTTCTTGTGGAGCATCAAGTGTTTGGCAAAGATGGATGAAGCTAAACCAACTGACATTCAATTGACCCGATGTCTTAAATAATTCTGAGGTGTAAGACTTTCAGTGATGTCTCTCCCATTTTCCTGTTCAAGGTGAAGCTGATCAGTAGCTTCGAGGTCAGGTAAAAATTTTTCTCCAGCCTAAACATGAATCATCCTAAGCAATGGGGATTTTACACTTTCACAGAAGGATCATGCTGTGCTGCCCTGTATTATTATTTGTGTCTGTCTCATTTCATCTATTTCTTCCTACTGCAGTCATCGGTGGTATCTCTGTCTTCCTTTACTCCTCTTGTGGTCAAAAGCATTTAGGCTGTTGAAATGTTCCAAATCCAATTAATGTGACTTCTTGCTAACCTACTTGCTAGCCTTGCTACAGGTCGATAAAGCACATCTCTAACAGTATAAGGTGAACTCTGTTTTTGCTGGTTTTTTTTTGTCAACAGCAGGAGCACTCACTCACCACCATTACCTAACTTCTTAATATACTGCTGAACTCTTCCTAGGAGTGAAATTTCTCCACAAGAGGGAATAAACTGTAAATAATGTCAAACGTAACTGGAAAAGATATATGCTAAGCAAGTGGCAAATGGAAGAAGCCAAGCTATCTGAGAGGCTGTGTGCATGTCAGTGAAAGCACTATCATTTTGAAGTAGCGGAGAAACATGAAATTGGGCTTATGGCTCAGTCATGTGCATCCAAAAAATAACAGTTAAGGGCAGCAGGAAGTAAATGTTACTTTACTTTGCTGGCAGGAAAGCAAATTCTTGAAAGTACTCAATTCTCTGTCAAAATGCAATTCAACACAGTTCAATAAAACTGCTACTTACTAAATAATGTCAAAAGAATATGACTCTAAAAAGTAGTTCACAAGACAAGAGGCCCTTTTTCAAGGCAGTGTTTATTTCTGAGTGTTTTCTGAATCACATGCTAGGCCACTTCTTCAACCTAAACAGAAAACTATTTGCAGTGTGCGTTAGCCTTCAGGCTCTCAACCCTCCCTTAGTGCTGATGTAGCTTTGGCTGAGACCTTTGCAATACACTGGAATATCATATCTGTAAGTGGAAATGAAATGCCTGTCCTCAAGGACGTCCGTGCTGGGCCATTCACAGTATCTAATTAGCAAACCAGTTCTGAGCTACATTTACTTGCTACTTGGACCTCATGAGCACAAATCCAAAAAGGAAACGGCAGGTAAAGAAACATGAAATTACAGCTGGAAACTGAGACTAAAACTTTTTTAATGTGGATGCCAATGTGAAAGTGAAATCCATCTCTCTTCTTCTGCTGAAATGAAATAGAATTAAGTGATAGCAGAAAATTCGACATGTGCCTCATACCATGCACAGTGCCTTAGTTCTTTGAAAAGAGAGTGGACACTTACTGGGAAAGGAGGGGGACAGAAAAACTCAGTGTTTGGAATTTGAATTTGGTTCTGCAGTCTTCTCATCTGCAAAACAATGCAGCTGAATTCTTAGTGAGAATGATAACCTTCTAATAGCTTTGTATTCTAAAATAACTCTACTCAAAGAACATCGAAGTTCAATACTAATGCATACTCACTGTTTATTCATGAAACAAAAGTCTGACAGGCTTTGTACCAAGGAGGCTCACCATAATTAAACAATTTATTCATTATTATTATGTAAAGTACTACAGAGTAAGGATAAGGTCTGGAAAAAAATCACTAGCTCTGCTACAAATATCAAAGAAGTCTCTTTGCCCACGTAGTACTTAAAACATGACCATATATAATGTGTATTTGCTGACACCATCCTTCCACATTTAACTTTTTTCACTAAATCTCAATATAAGGGGAATTATTATAGCTAGTACACAAAGAAGTTCCCTTTCACTCAAAGCACAGTGCCTTCTAGTCCTTGAATACTTGATTACTAATTGCCTGTGCATTCAGGAGGAAGAATTATAAGAAAGAATTAAAGGATTTTCTTTGGGTCAAAGTTGAACAAGATATCACTACCAGCCATAATGAATGGTATTTACTTGTACATTTGAATTTTACTAAAAAATAAAAGTCATCAACAACAACAAAATAAAACAAAAACAAACAAACAAACAAACAAAATGAAGGTGAATAATTCAGTTCCTGGTTTGTAGATCACCGAGATTTGATTACTCTACAATCTATCTGCCATTTCTATATTATCAATAAATATTATCCCAGAATATCAAATTGTTGCTGTATTGCAGGGGCCAGATTTTCAGGTTTCTGGTATGAACCTGGAAAGTTTTACTTTCTCTCTCAAATTCTACACATAAAAAGATCATGATAGCATCACCTTTTCCTCTCTTCATTAAGAAACTTGACTATTATACAACATCTTAGTCTGGAGCAGCTTATACTAAGAGCGAAGTATAAGATAATCCTGTGATCTGAACTAGCAACACACAAATATAGTAATAATATTTTAAATGTTTTTACACCATCACATCTCTGTCATAACAGTCGGTATATGGCCATAATGATCAGCCAAGACAAAAGGAAGTGTCATAATGGTCAGCTGTGGCAAACAGAAAGTACTTTAACTATATAGACAGAAATATGATGGCTTTATTTGCAACTTCTTCACTCTCTTTCATCTCGCTTGACTAATTCACACTACAAAAAATATCTTGAAAAAATAACAATTAAATGTTAAAGAATGTTTTGGATCCAAGAGAAGCTATTTAAAAAAAAATAAAAATGTTTTCTGTTCTGTGAGCGTTATATTGTTTCATTAATTAACAAAAGGTAAAGCAAATCTGAAATAACAATTTCACAGAATCACAGAAGCACAGAATCGTAGGGGTTGGAGGGGACCTCCAGAGATCATCGAGTCCAGCCCCCCTGCCAAAGCAGGTTTCCTACACCAGGTCTCACAGGTAGGCATCCAGGCGTGTCTTGAATATCTCCAGAGAAGGAGACTCCACAACCCCCCTGGGCAGCCTGTTCCAGTGCTCCATCACCCTCACCATAAAGAAGTTCTTGTGCACATTCATGCGGAACTTCCTATGCTCCAGTTTCTGGCCGTTTCCCCTTGTCCTGTCCCCACACACTGCTGAAAAGAGTCTGGCCTCGCCACTTTGCCCCCCACACCTTAGATATTTATAGACCTGGATCAGGTCCCCTCTTAGTCTTCTTTTCTCAAGGCTAAACAGACCCAGTTCACTTAGCCTTTCTTCATAGGGGAGATGCTCCAGGCCCTTCACCATCGTTGTGGCACTCCGCTGGACTCTTTCCAAGAGATCCCTGTCTTTTTTGTACTGGGGAGCCCAGTTTTCCATAAGTCCCTCTTGCTTCATTTTTTTTCTCTTTAATGTTACGTAAGAAAGGATGAAATATCTACTAATAAAACACAAAACAATAAAAAAAATAAACTAATAAAACAAATGCTGGAAAAAGAAAATATTATCATCCATTTAAGAATGGTATCATCTAAATTCTGTGATATATTTCTCATTTTAAATGTAGTTTTTATTATTCTGGTCTTAAGAATGCTGTGAAAGATACAAATATTGCTATTGCTTTTAAATACAAAATATGGTTAATTTGATTCAAAATTTGTAAATTTGTAAATTTGTAAAATGTTCACAGGAAATAAAGCTCTGCATTTTAGAGCATTTAGAGCAGATAATTTAAACTAATCTTCCCCAAGTCTAATCTGTTTTCCTTGTAATGGTAAGTGGTAAGTGATCCCTCTGTAGTTATCTTGATCCACAATATTTTTCATCTTGTTTCTCCCCCAAAATTTGTCCTGACATGGAAGGAGAATGACAGAGTTCTGGGCAATGTGCGGCTAGCCAAGGTCAACACAATACAGGTGACTTCTTATTTTATTTTATTTTTATTATTTTTGTTTTCAGGCGTTTGGATGAGTAAGGGACAGTGAGGTAAATGAAGCGTGGAAAAATGATTCCCTGAATACTACAAACAGTAAACAGGTAGCTTCAGCTTTCCTTCTCAAAAATCCCCATGTCTACAGATGTGTAATCCTGTGTACTCAGAAAATCTGCCCCTCCTCATGGTGATGCTCATAGTCATTTATCCAGGGTTTCTGATAGATTTTATTGATTCTAATGGTAGCTGTTAGGCTTTAAGTTAAAGTTAAATGGTATCTATTTTAACTAACACCAGTTTAGTTCAAAATCTTTTCTATTGGAGAAAACAGATTCTTTGTTGTAACTCAAAGAAAATTTCCACATTGTGGAATGAAATACATAAAAAAAAATCCACTTGTCCTGCCACTCTACAAGTGCCAGGGGCAGAGCAGTGCAAGTGGCCAGAAGGAGATCATGTAGTAAGCCAGCAAAGCATTTATTTATACGTTCAGGCCCACAGACAACCACAGATCAAGCTTTTATTGCTGCTGATATTTGCAGTGACAGAAAACAAACAAACAAACAAACAAAAAACCACTGAATTTTCTTCTTTGATCCTAGAAATATGTGCTTGGAAATACTTCCTATCTTTCACAAATACTAATGTGCCTCCACATTTAAGATCTGCTGGATAATAGCTATTGGAAATTCCGATAATGAAGCTTGAATGCAAGTAAGTAGTAAGCTCTTGCTACAATATTTCCTGCACTTACTGAAGGCAGATTGGCAGAAGAGGTGCCAGTGGGGCATGATGTTACCTCTTAGGAACTCTGAAGAAATTTTCAGGAAAGCATTGGCTGTATTTTAATGATCAAAAATGCCTCACAGCTATTCCACAGCCTGACAGATAAGAGATTTCCCATCTGCCTCTTCATCTACTCAATATCCATCAGTTCATCTACATGACATGATCATAACTGCTTTCCTAGAGCAGCAGTGTATCTTGTTTTCTTAGTCAGTGCAGTTTGAGAGGTATCTCAAAGACATGGCTAGAAAGAATAGGAATTGATGTTTTATCCCATGGCCAGTCTTACCCGAAACTAGAAATATAGCCAACTATTTTTCACGAGAAATCATTATTTATTTATTTATTTATTTATTTATTTATTTATTTTTAAATCATCTTCTTATGCAAAAGGAGACATTGAGATTTAACATCTGAAACAATTTGAGATCATGCTCTATTTTTTTTCCTACTTTTGCTGTTCTGTTACATTCCATGTGATTGTCTTACTGATCATTTCACATTTCATTTAATGATTTCACAATTAATTGAAGCACTGAGATATTTCTCTCCTTTTATCCCTGTAATATTACTTGGACCATCAGAAAGAAAAGAATGAAAATAATCACAAAGTAGGCTTTTGTGAGGGAGGAGGGATTTATCTATAAAAGCGAGACGTCATAATGCTAAAGAATATACAAATATATTTTGTTAACACCTAAACAAAAATGGGCAGTGGGAGTTACAACCTCAAATTCACACATGCCTTAAATGAAGAATGTTTTAGTCTTTCAACTCATTCAGTAATTAATTATGTAAGAATGCTTCAGTAGATCAACCTTGCAGGCCAAGGGACAGCCAAAATATTGAATCTGAGCACTCTGTGTGGCACTCTTGAAAACAAATATATCAGAAAGAAGCAGAAGAAGCAATCATTGTTTGCTACAGTCTATACCTATATTGAAGTTTGGAATTCAGGTTTCCATTTTTCTGGATGAAACTGGTGGAAAATACAGACATATACTGTTTTCATGTTCCTCCCAGCCATCAGCCAGAACCTCAAGTCTTTTATTAAAAAAAAATGGTGAGAAATTCTGAGTTTATAGATGGTTTTCACTGACAGTGAAAGGCTTAGAACATTTTATCAGAAAACACACAGTACTTTACTTTTTTATTCTGATGTATTGAAGTCCACTGAGTTGCAAATACCAAGGCTTTATATATACAATATCTATATTATAAATATAATATATATATTATAGGTATAGGTATAGGTATAGATATTTTCCCCCTGAGGGCAGAGGTTGAGAGGTTGTGTGTACTGAGAGACTAGCGACTATACAGATAATGAGAACTTAAATTTTTTGAAGTGGCTACTGTTCTCATCATCCATTAATTTGTTACAGGCCACCAGAAGTTTTGATCCATTGACAAGGAGGCAGAAGTATTTAGGAAGAACCAAAGTAGTAAATGCTGCAGATTTTGTTGAATACTTAATACAAGTGATAAACCAAGTATGATTTTAAGTTTCCACGTGAAAAGCATGTGGCTTGTTCAAGTAGTACAATAGCAATTTTCCATTTTTATGCCACCTGCTCAGGTGACTGTTTTCAAATCTGTAATTTTAAAGACTTAAGTATACACAGAACTCTCTTATCACAACAGTTTGAATCACATGAGCAGACTGAAAGAACACATAAATACATATGTGTTTAGAGTATTACACAGTTTGCATTTTTGTACACACAGACAAGCAGAAAAAAATTCATGTACGCATTCATTACTTATATAAAAGTGCTTTTCCAAACACATGTGAAAGAAGTCCCATTATGTTCTTTGTATGACATACGCATTTTCCTTCCTGAATGAGTATACTACTAACCAAAAATCAAAGTGTTGCATCATGAATTTTTATTTTATTGAATAATAACAAATGATACTTATTATTACAAAGGCTTTACAATTGGAATACTGAATATGTTTCTCTAGATATTAGTAAAGATTAAAATGCAAACGTCATTGCTTTATTTACTTATTTAAATGCAGCGGCTGTACAGTACTTCAACTAGATTTTCAGCTTTCACAGCTGAGTGAAAGGAGAGCATAAGATATTTCATCCTTCTTTCTTATGAAATTTAATTTTCAGCACAACTGCTAGCAATGAAGATTACTATTTCTATGAAAAAGAAATGGTGAAACAGAGTGGAGGGAGGGAGGAAGGAATGAGTGAAGGACAGAAGGAGGGAATAGAAAAAGGGAGGAGGGGAAGAAGGGAGGAAGGAAGAGAGGAAGGGAGGAAATGAGGGAGGAAGAAAGGAAGAACATTCCACTCTGGCTATCACTGAAAACAGTAGTTGATGCATCTTATTTAACTCTAATATATGATGTCAGACTGCTGCGAAACTTATGCAGGAAAATAAGTTCACTTGACTACATAAACACAGGCCCACTATTCTTACACATATTACTTTCCAGTACCCTCTTGTTCCCACTCTTAATAAAGCATAAGCCTTAACCTTCTCCTTGACAGATTTTAAATTTAAACCTCTTGCTTCACACTGAGGCTATCAGTCAGCTTTAAAAATTCTGTTCCTCATCATAAACCATATGAATGGCTAGGAACTCATTTCTTATGTCAACAGAAACCTTCCCTTGAATCTTAAGCCTTGAAGCAAATCTGAGATCAGTTTTTATCTTGTCTCTTATGTCCACTGTTCCAGAATCAATTCTCTAGTTGTTAAACTTCTGACATGATTTGATCTGCAGTATAGCAGCCGACAACATTCCTTACTATATAAATATATATATATCCTGTTCTGGTTATCAACATTAATTAGGATTCTCCCAGATAAATCCATGTTATTCAGGTTAAAATTTTGTCTTAGGAAGCCTTGCATTCCTAAGAAAAAAAAAAAAAAGAACAATAGTTTTTTTTAAATATTCAAGTACAATGCATATTTGACATGCCATATTTACTTCGGCCTTAAACTAAATGTGATCCTGATTTGCTTCTGTACCTTTGGCATATGCTTTTCTTGGGAAGTAGAGTATGATCTTATAAATCTTCTTTACTAATTGTAATTCTATCTATCAGTTTTCTATCATATTAGAAAATTGTAGAACCATAGAATGGCCTGGGTTGAAAAGGACCATAATGATCACCTAGTTTCAACCCCCCTGCTATGTGCAAGGTCGCCAACCACTAGACCAGGCTGCCCAGAGCCACATTCAGGCTGGCCTTGAATGCCTCCAAGTATGGGGCATCCACAACCTTCTTGGGCAATCTTCTGCTAATACTTCACATGTGTAAAATTCCATGGAGCCTAGTAGTGATTTGCCATGAATTTGAGAGGACTAGGTCCATATTAAACAGTAAAATGCTAATAGAATTTTAGTGACAGTGATAGAAAGGAAGATATACATTCCCACTGGTCTATCACACCAAATGCCAAATCCAATATCCACAAACACACGGGGAAATAAAAGTGAAAAAAAGACTGCTTTTGGACCAATTCTGGAGTTGCACAGTTTGATCCAGCAGCTTCATTCAGCAGAAGGAGGTTGAGAACTGCTACTGGGGGGCTCAGCTTAGATGAGCAAACAAATTGCTTTTCAGACTCTTTAGTCATCCACAGTTGACAACGTTTGCAGTTTGGTAAATGACATTTATTCTCCATTATTTGCTATCTGGCAATTTACATTGGGAATAATACATTTTAGAAAGCTTTGATTTTATTAATTACAGTGAAAGCAGCTCTTAAACTTCCTGTGATATACACCCATGTTGACTAAAGCATCCCAAAAACAAAAAATCTCAGCTTGTCAGCAGCACAGCCAACGGATACAGACATTGAAAAGGTTTTAGCTTTACTCAGAAGAAGAGTAATTTATTGTAAATGAGACATGAATATCAATTAAAATTATATATTAAAAAAAAAAAAAAAAAAAAAGAATGAAGTCAAGACAGCATGTTTCCAGCCCTTTATCTGTAACCAGAGTAGAGAATTTCTATCTATTGCCTCAGCTGTGCAAGAGACTTGAGACTAGAGAACACTCCAGAAAGAAAATAGGAAATCTTAATCTAAAGCATCTAATTCAAGAAATTCCTCTTAGTTCTACTTAAAACAAGAGCTACTACTGCAAAGCTTTCTTTTCTTTTTCAGATGGAGTTTAGAATTCCAAATGAAATTTATCCTGTTGCTACTTTGATAGAGAATTCAAAATTGTTTTCTGCAGATTTCTATTTTTAATTTCCTGCTGCATAAAGTGGCAGAAAATAATAAAACAGAAAGAAAAATTATGGGAATACAAAGACAATATGCTGCAGAGAACAAATGTATTACTTTGTTATGTTCCAAAAGTGAGTTTTGCATCTGTTATATCTCATCTCAACTGTGTCGTACTGTGTGATTTCTCTATTTCATGCCTCTGAGTCTTTCCCATACAAAAGGAGTGCTTGCAATGGCCAACCAAACTGCATGATACTAACAACAACAACCACAACAACAACAAATACAATAAGCCAGTACAGAGCTACAAATCAAAACTCAGTCACACTAATGATACTTTCACATTGCCATTCAGAGTCAAATGGAGTAATGCTATGCTGGGAACATAAAATAATAAAAGAATAAATAGAAAAAGGAAGAGGGTAACTTTTCATTATCTTCTTCCACTTGTCAGAAATGTATCCCATGTCAAGATCAACAAGCAGAATCATTATATGGACTAAAGTAAGATGCTGTTATCGAATATTGAAAGATGATGGTTCAGTAACTCCATATTCCTACAAATGTAGAGAGATAATTATTTCTGCAGGCAATTTAATAGGACCTGAGAGATATGAATCAGAATTATTCCCCTATTTAGTTTTACAGGGCATGAAAGTTATTTATTTCAGCCTACTAAGACTGTTGCTCAACTCATCTTTCCCTAGAAGGAATAACAGTGCTTTATATATTTTCTTATTCTATACATTGTAAAAGAAACATTTAGGTCTTAATCCTCTTTCCATCTTCTAAAGCAGCATCCTATATAAAAGAACAGACTTAAACAGATCTTTATCATTTCTCATAAGAAAGGCAGATTCTCATGTGATCTTGATAGCAAACCAGACAACTAATTAAAAATAAAAGGTGCCAAAATATAAAGCAAAAATTATAAATTCCAGTTCTATATTAGTACAAAATATTTTTTTGTTGTTGTTAAATTTAAAGGTAAATTAAATAGAAACAAAGATGTATTTAAAAATCTACACCTTTCCTTGAACACGGATGAGCACATTTCATAGCAAAAAAGGCCTTTAAAAAAGAAAAAAAAAAAAAAAGTCAGTTTAAATTTTAAAAATCTGGATTGTATTTAACTAAAAATGAACTATTTCTATTCCATTAAGGTGAATATTAATTTCTTAAACTCTCTTCTCACACAGAACTGATACCTGCTGATATTTATTGTGGAAGGGTATAGTAGCTTATTCTTAGCAGAAATATTAGGAAAACTGATACCCACTTGCTATGTCTAACAAACATTTGGTTGAAAGTAAGAATCATCTACTGCTTTTAACTTACTTAGGCTCTTAAGATTTTACAGAAACAACCACTGCTTCTGGAATTTATTTATTTTTTTTTAATTTTTTTATTTTTTTATTTTTTTTTAAGTGCTAAAGAGATTTGCTTCTGGTTTAGTGTACAGAATAAACTGGTCAGCTGGTTAGATCTGATATCTACCTAAGACATTCTGAAAAAGGTAGGGTCACTAGCAGCCCACCTCACTTAAATATTTGGTTACTGCACTTAGCCTAAGTAAGTCAGATCATCCCAGTGGTTTCCCTACCTAAGAAAAGATACTTCCAGGAGATATTGCATCTTCTGTACCTTAGATTCTTATATGAAGATGAAGCAGCTCCACTTCTCTCTATTGAATAGAAAGGGAGACAGAGACAACTTGTTTAGAGCCAAGACAACAGAATGTAGAAGCTTAAATTGATGAACAAAATCTCATTTCTTCACTTTAAGAGATTTTATACCTACAGAAGGGGGGTGCTTACAGAAATTTAAAACAAAATTAAAAAAAATTGTGTGCCATTATCACCCTGTTTCAGATCAGGCTGTTTACCCCAGGCAATTTACTATCATATGTCCTACCTGCTCTCTTCCCTCTTTCCTAGGGACAACTCTGCCTACACTCCTGTGACTTTAAGCATTTGTTCACCTGCTCCTCCCAGATTTGCAACATGGAGCAGGTTACCCTTTGGTTTCCTCTCTCTGTTTTGAGGTCAAATGTGAAAAGAAAGACTGCAAGGAATAGAGAAGCAGACCCATCAGTCTCAAATGAGACAACTTAGGGAAAAAAAAATTGGGCACCTGAGAAGACTTGCCTCTTTCTTTTCTCTTTCTATTCTATGTAAGGGCCTCCTGAGAAGAGCAAAAGGATTTTTTTCCACTCTTCTTTCAGTAGTTGTGCCTGACTGCTTTCTGCATTTGCAGTGCCCCCTAGGGACATCGTCAGTTACTGTTTCCTTCTCTAATAGCACACATCAGCATTCTCACCGCACTTGCTGGATATTTAACTTCTCAAACATTATTTCCTTACTACTTCCCAAAGGAATACCTCCCATTTTAATTTATTGCATAGACAGCAGAAAGGAAAAAGAGTACCTTTTTGAGAGTCAAAAATAGAAAGTTACTCCTGGGTGGCAAAAGTGACTGAAATTCCCAGGTTACAAGGACAGCCTTTTAAAACTATTTGTTCCCTTATCTCGTATCTTGCTCAAGGGTTTTGTGCCAGGGAAACTGTAACCATTGTATCTGTGAAATGTTTAATGAGTGAACATCCAGGCTTATTTTTGAGCTGCTTTAAATGGGAGCAGACGGAGACTCAATATCTCTCAGCGTATGCTGGGAGAGGTGCTTCAAATTCCTGTTTGCTTTATTTTTTTATCGGTCACACAAGGGGTAGTATAATTAAGCATAAGGTAAAACTTTTCAATAATTATTTGTGAGTAATATTCATTCAAAATTTCAGAAACTTTGCCACAGATAATTGCTTAAGGAAATCTCCCCTACATTTTACGGTCTCTGAAATGAGTGACTTATTTCTGTTCATTCATCTGGATGCACTCCATACAGGTGAATTATAACACTAATGACTTTTGGAAAATTCATCTATAACTGAAAAGTCCCTTAAATTACTTAAAACGGGAAGGAAGTGAAACTTCTTGATAGTTACCATAGAAATAAAATGGCATGAGAATATGTGGAAACATGCCAGTGAAATGTACGTTCGATGGCAAGAAGAATTTCACAAACACTGTGCAAAACCTCTGTTGATGAGGAATTAACTTTTATGGAGATAAAACATGACTCATATCACAATACGATATATAGATGGGATACTAAAGAATATACAGTCAAAATGTACCACGAAGAGAGGATTTTGAGACGACTCACAGCGAACCCATCTAGATGACATTAATTAATAAAAAGCATAATTCATGTGGCAACACCTATGTTAATTGTAAAAATTGTACTAAATTGTTAATTTAGTCTACAATGTTTCAGTGATAGATACATTAAAGGTCTTGGATAAGGGAGGGTGACAGAATCAGATTTCTGCTTGCCTTTTCACTTCAATATACTCATTTTTCGATGGTGAAAGGGATTGTCTAGGGATGATTCATCATATCACAGTGGATAGAAATTGATATGAAATCTCTGCTCTGACTATTGCTAGCTGATTTGCAGCATGGTTTGAGCCCGGAGTATCAGCATTATACAAGTTCTTTCCCTGTCAGTCAGATTGATTGAGAATAGCCAGAAACTTCTCACTGATCATCAGAAATCTACTGCATCAGAAATGTGTTACTAACAAAGCCAGGAGCTTCTGGCTTCCCATTTCATTGTCTTTTTTTTTTTTTTTTCCCTTCCTCCTATATATTTGTAAAATGTTTAGCTATTTTATGTAAAGTTATAGCTGTGCTATTTATTTATCATTCAGTTACATACTACTTCCCTGGCTTTTTTTCTCTCTACCCTCATTTTACACTCTTTTCTGCTGCGCTGGCAGTAATGCCTCTAATAATTCAGCTTTAAAGACAGTCTTAGCTGGGTACTGTGAGAATTTTATTGACTTGTTCCAGATGGCCACATACAGCAGAGAGCAAAGCAGGTCTCTTGCAAATACCTTAAAGCATTGTTTGCTCGCTGAAGTCAGTATGGTCCTAGGACTGCAAAGGAAGAAAGAAAATACCAATAGAAAAATGAAGCTGTTAAAAAAAAAAAGAATAGGGGGGGGGAAAAAATCCCCCCCCCCCCCCCCCAAAAAAAAAAAAAAAAGTAAAAATGCACAAACCAACCAAAAAACAAAAATTTAGACTATATAGACTATATATAGTTCTCTTTTAAGAACTGATGGGTAGATACCAAATGGATTCAATGATAAGTAGCCCTCTTCCACAGGTACTAGATGTATTTAGTAGTTCTGTTATCTCAGGCAAAGGGACCCAGTATGAAGCTATAGAGAAGTGACAGGTGTTCTACCATGGGTGAAATAAAGCTAAAACTTATGTGGCTACAGGGAATCATTTCAGGAAGAGAGTGAAGAACATGAATAGAAGTATGAAAGCATCTGGAATCAACATAGGCAGGATGAACCAAGTAACATACCTCCGTAACATACAGAACATACCTGAAAACCCCCTGCCCCCTCAGGGTTTCAAAGTCTAGGCAAATTTCTTATCATTAGGAAAATAGTGAATAAAAATTGAAATTGAAATTGGCCTGGAAATAAACAACTACTAGAAGAAAGACAGTGGAAATATATATAAGCCATTGAAATGGAAAATTGAAGGAAAAATGAAAAGTGATCATGCCTAGAACATAGAACTACCTGACAGTGGAACTTACCAAACAAAAAGACAATGTACTGTTTCCTGTGTAAATGAGAAGTAACAATACAAAAGAAAATGTAGTAAATGTAGAATAGGAAGAGACAGGGCAAAGTACAGCAACAGAAAACACAGATTCCTTGTTTGACTGAAGAATAGCCAGTAATCTTCAGGCTGGAGCTCAGATTTTTCTTTTCACATGCAACATAGAGATATTATTATGACACATAATCGAACATATTATTTCTGGACTAAACCAATATTAGAATCTTTATTATCACAAGGAGAAACCACTATTAGTATAGTAAATAAATAAATAAATAAATAAAAAATTTATGGAATTACCAAGCATCTAACATGAAAATTTTTGCATGCAGGACGTGCAGATAGGACCTTGGGAATTCAGTGGGTTAAAATGCGTTTACTTTAGCTTTGATCCAAAGACACATCACACTCTTCTTAAAATTCATCCAGGATTTTGACTATTTTTTAACTAAGGAACTTAGAGAAATAACAATATTTTATAAACATGTTCTGTTAAAACAAAACGACAGAAGAGAAGGGTACTTCACTGCAGGCTTCCTCAAATGCAGACACTATAATAATGATTTCCATATGAGATGAAATTTGAGTGCGATAAATGGAGAATGGTACTGGAAAACATGAAGAAGTTGTTGTGAACAAGAAGAAAAGCAGTAGACAGATGGCTTTATTGATACAGTGATCAAAGCCAGTAACTGTCTACTGCTTGATTGTTCTTTGAGCATTCCTGGTGGAAGAAAAAAGACATTGTACTTCTCAGTTTTAAGCAGGAGCAGACATCTAATGTTTTTTATCCTTATAAAAACTGCTCAGACTGTTGTGGCAACAACATAATAGAGGGTCGTTACTTCCACAGTTGTTTTTTTGCACAAATTACTGAAAAAACAAAAGGTGGAAATAATTTCCTTGTAACTCGTGAATTAAATTGCATCTTCTACTGAGGTCTTATTTACTTTAATTGACAACACAATAGACTGCAACATTTTATTCACTGAGCACTTTTGTAAACTAGATGATTACATTAGAACTGGTAATGGAATTTCAACTGCAGGAATATAAGAGAGTTACAAGGGTGCATCAGCAGAACTGCAGTGCATTAAGCATCCATTGTTTTGTTTGATAAGTAGAAGCACAGACACTAAAATGAAAATGTGGTCAAGAATTAGTGTAATTAAAACATACTCTTTTGTATCAGTTAAAGATATAGTGCAAATCAAATGACTATATACATGCTTGCCAAGTGGCTTGTTAAGAACAATTTGTTTTCTTGTAATTGGGCTTTATGAAGAGCCTTTAATGATACATATTCTATAAAGTTGCATTTTTCTGCATATTATTTCTCAGGCTTTTTATGTTTGCTTATTGCGGTAAACTATCAACTTGTATTCACCATTACCATACTTCTGGAAGGTGTAACTGTATGAATGTATGAAAATATAGCACACGTATTCAGATTATGATTTTGGACAACCTAAACCTACAGAAGAAAGGAAAGATTTACCCACTGAATAGCAACGATCCACTTGGTAACACCATTCATATTACTGGTTGTCTTTTGAGGATGCCATAATGCTGCTACCAAACCCAAGCTCAGCTGCCTGCCCATGAGCTACTGCACAGCCAGAGGAAGATCCCAGAGTTATTCTGGGCACTGCATTACTGAGCATGAGATACATTTTCTGCAAACTTATGGTTGGACTTGTAGGGTCAGGCAGCCTAGTGATTACAGTATAAGAGTACTGTATTCCACTGTCCACGCTTTGAATATGTGCAAAATTTTTTTTCTTTCCAAATTTTTCTTCTGATCAGAGTAGTTGGTATTTTGGTGATTTGCCTTCATATCTCAAATAAAAGGTTTATATTATGAAGAACTTGAAAAAATCTCTTCTTTCCAGGGATGTATCTTCATAGTAGACATGAACATACTGATTATCTTTAAACAAATCTGATATGAAATTAGTCTTTAAAAAGCTTTTGCATGTTTTCTATTGCAGAAGACCGGGAAAGAGTGGACAAGCATTCATGAAATCAAATACGTTTGTACATCAACATAGTGACTGTGACAGAGATCTGGAAAAAATATATATATATATTTAAAGTATTTTGTTATAATTCTGTAAAGGTTAAGGCTATTTCTAGTTCACTACTTAACCACAATCCTCAGTAAAGTGAGACTAATTTTATTTAGGCTATTTCTATACAGAAACAAGGAAAGTAGTTCAGTAAGAATGGGCCTTAAAAAGAAACATGTTAGTATTCAATTCACATTTTCAATTACTATAATTTTTATAACACTTATATAATCATTTTCTTAATGTGACAAACTACATGCTACAAACGGAAGAGTTTTGATCAGAAACAATTATATTTTACTATGATTTACATTTATCATTTCTACCTGGTGTCCATGGGACTCTTATTTGGTAAAGTTCAAAAAACTTTCCATTTAAAATAAAAAAGTATTTAATGCCCATGCTTTCATTTGTCCATTCTTGTGTCAGCTGTTTTGTTCAGCTAAGAAATCAATGATACAACATATTCCATAGGCAATAATAACTAAGGAAAACCCTTCCCAACCAGAAGGTTTGATACTAAAATCTCAAAATTGAATGTAGTTTAGCAAGGAGTAAAGTGAGATCTGTAGCATATTTCATGTGAGCTTATCAGCTACAGAGAGGATGCATTAGAATCACAGAAGGAAATATCCACGACTACAAGTGGTGTCTTTCTGGTCCTTGCATGTGTTCAGAAGCAGCACCATTGGATTTACTGCCCCAATCCATCATATACAATAAGAACCAGTTTCTTGAAAAATGTATGTGCCATGTGCTCTGTGTAATGCAAAGTTTTGATGACCTGTATACAAGTAATCTTATAAGTGAGGAAGTTTTTAATTTATATCTACAGTACTTTTATACCATAACCAAGGAGGGGGGGTATGAACAAGGAGCTGGGAGGAACAGAGAGCCAAGGAGTTGGGAGGGGACAAAATCAGGACAGCTGACTTAAACTATTCAAAGGGATATTCCATGACATACGACATCATGTGGAAGAAAAGTTCCATGGGCGGGAGTTCATCTTTTTTTTCCTTCCAATTCTAGCAGTTTAGCTAGATATTGTTTGGTGAGTGGTGAGCAATTGCTTGTGTATCACTTGTTACATACATTCATACATATATCTAGTCATAACTATTATCCTCTTCATTTTTTTCTGTCTTAGTAAACAGTTTGATCTCAAACCTCGAGTTCTACTTTGTTGGTTTTTTTTTTTCAATTCTCTCCCCCACCCCACTGGGAAGGAGAGTGAGTGAACAACTGTATGATGCTCAGCCACCTGCCAGATTAAACCACAACAGCTTCCAGCTTCCTTTTGTTATCACGCACTTATTCATACCACAAAACTTGCACTATTTGACACACTAAGTGTTAGTACTCCTAAAGTGCGGCTTGTCTTTATTTTTCTGTATGATTTAATATCATCTTTCCCTTCTAAGCGGAGAGAGGATAGAAATAACACAGAGAGAGAGAGCTTATCATGTCTCAGATCATGCACGAAATTCTTTTGGAGGTTGCCTAACTGTTAGTGAGATGTGCTGTCAAGTAGAAACACTAATAAAAGCTTTGACAAGCCATCTCATTCTTAACAGCTCAGAACGTGCAGGGTATCACTTTACATTGCAGGGACTTGCATAAACTTGTAGAAACGTTAGTCAGCTTTCTACAAAAATATCTAAACTGATCAGCATGCCAGAAATTGAATACTAGATTTTGAGAACACACTAGAACATTTGGGAATGTAAAGATTGTCAACATAGCTCAGTTCCCAGGTAATATAAACTTCAGTGTTGCAGGTACCAAAAGAGCATTCCTTTTAAAGGAATGCTATATTTTTATAAGTCACTCTTACAGAAGAGAAGCCACTTAGTCATCATAAGGTCCAGTACAATATTTCACTTTGAAAAGGTAGAGTAGTAAGAATTTTTGACCGAATTTCACTTCTGATATCTGCCTTTTATCTAACAAACTCCATCTTCATTTTCAGTAGTTTCCTGCTCACCTTGTGTTGTACATCTTCTTACGGCAAATACATGCAAAGTAATACCCTAAATCTGCAGATTCCCAGAGGAGGAATATCAAGAAGATAATATTTTTACTGTAGACAACTATGAATTTCAGTTTATTCTCCTATGATGATATCCAAATATTAGACAATACATATTTGCTATAGAAAAAGTAGTGATGCTGTCTTTAACTCTTAATTCCTTTATTTTCTTCTCATCTTGGTGAGATTCCACTCTTCTTCAATTCAGATATAAGATCATATTTCAGTGTAAAAAAAAAAAAAAGTCATATCATCTCATGCAAGCTACTGACTGTTTCTTACAACTGATATTATCTTAGTAGACAATGAAGAGAGAAAATATGTGATGAGGGGGTTGAGGAAACCCGGATTCCTGACTCTATCATTCCCTTTTCAGAGAAGCACATTGACCATGGGCACACACATGCCAGAGAATACTATGGAGGCTTGCTATCCAGGCATTCAGTCTGTGCTCCTAGTCAGAATTTGCATAGCTCTCTTATAATCTCCAAAATTTTGGTGCATGTGATGTGTTTATGCAGATACATGTGTGAGTAGAGGACAAACATTGAAAACTCTGATTTTCTCATATCTGGAGCAAGCGTCAAGAAAAACTCATGAAAACCTTTTTCTGGTGAAGAAGGAGTAATCTAGATAACCTCCCAGAATTGCTTTGGTCCTACTCCCCGGGACTATACAATCTATTTTCTTCGCTTATTATATTAACAAAAACAAACAATTAAACAAACAGGCTATTTAGAAATGGAAACCAAATCATTTTACTGGTTAAGGAAGAGTTTACAGTGATAAAGAACAGAGAAAAGTCCTCTGTTTTTCACTTGATAAAACTAAAATGCAGAGTAGACTATGGAGAAGCATAAAGATCTCTGACACATTAAATTCAGAAAGCAGGCATTTGAACATCTTTTAAATGTAACGTTTCTACTTTGGCATGATAGCAAATGTGGTTGACAAGCTATTTATTTATTGATGCAGCCCATTCTAATGGGCTTCAAAATGACTGGTGTTAGATAAAATTTCAGAGGAGTGAATTATTTAATGTTCATAAATGGCATACTTGACTACTTGTCACATTTTTTTGCAGTAAAACATCCAAAGGCAGATATACTACTCAATTATGCCAAAATCAGCAGATGAGAGAGAAGTCCCTCTTTCATTAAAAAATATTAAATACATGATGACAGAAACTGTATACCTAACAGCAACATCATGAAAAAGAATCATTATTTGAGCATTAAAATCAACAAGTTTTAATACAAATAATGATAACAACAGCAACAAGAACTGTAGAAGGACCTCTGGCTCAGATGTTGAGCAAAACCATAGCAGGATCTGAATGCTTTCCAAGCATATGCGGCACAGCTGCAAGATATGCCAAGACAGATTCATGGCCACACTGTCATGACCACATCCTATAACCCTCACTATTATAAGGAGACCGAATGATATTGAGCAGTATGGTTTAAGCAGAAAAGATTTTTAACTGTTCTGATTCTTTTAAAACACAGACCTTAACAGCTTGGTTGCTACAACCACTTCTTAGCAACAGAAATCAAACAGAGTAATGGCCTAAAAAGGCAGAGTAGTAGACTCAACAACAACAGACTGCTATGGCATAAAAAGCTTGTCAGCACAGTAGATGAAATTTTTAATCTGTGAGCATATCCTGTCACATATGGGGAGCTGTAACCTAGACACGGAGGGAAAATGTCATAGAGTATGCACAAATAATGACTCAACGTTGGCTCAAAAAGCAGAAAGTTTAATTTGTTCTATGTCAGCAGAAATGTGTGGGTGAAAAACGAGTCTGGAAAACAGTAAAAAGCATGGAAATATCTAAATTCCCTGTCAAGAAGTAAGGAAAAGAAAGGATAATGGGCTGAGGGGGGGGGGTTAGGAGCAATGTCATGGATGGCTAGAATAATATTCATTGAGATGAGAACTGAAAGCATGAAGGAAGCAGAGATGTGATTTGAATTATGAGACTGGCCAATGCCAGCATGGAAAAATTGAGAAGTTGAGAAAATTCAGTGATTTTATACTTGTTCTTTCAGGTTGCCCACCTCTGCCTTATGGAGTCGCTGTTTTTGGTAAATAACAGATATGTTCAAAGGAAGCTTTTATTTATCAACATGATCCATAGATGTACAGGTAAATGTAATTTTTAGATTTCAGACTGTTTTGTGTTTTTTTTTTTCCTATTTACATCTGTTCACCTTTCTCCTTGTGTTGAGAAGTGGTAGACAACTCTAGTTCATTCTTCAGGTGATAATGCATTTTACTTAACTGGCACCAATAAAGAAAGAAATCCTGGTGTGACAATTAACACAAAATGTAAATATGCCTGGCTGTAGGCTGACAATGATATATCTACTCATAAGATTTACATCCTTTTTTTACTTTTTGACCTTTGGTTTACCAAATCTTATATGACACCTCCCTTGCTTATTAGAAGCCCCAAATTTTTAGACTTCAAAAAGTACTGTCTCTTTTCAAGTACTTACAATGTAATGAATTCCCAAACAATCCCGACAGTGAATGCTCAGCCATAATTGATAAATATTATACATATACCAGAAGTAATGACAGTATATAACCTTTTACTTGTTTAGACAAAAGTTGCGCAGTTCAATGAATGTGATAATGAAAAGAATATTTTCAGTGGGAAGCTACAATGAGCCTACTGCTATCTTAGGTGACTGTTCCGCTTTTGTACCTCTCCACTGGGCTCAGACTGGAAAACAAGAAGCCTCCGGCAGAGTCAGCATTGATAACAGGCAGTGATTTTCCTAAATGCACATCCCGAAGTTCACAAAAGGAAAGTGAGAAGGGGAAAGAAGGGAAGAAAAATGATATGATAAAAGACAGACAATGAGAAAATTGTATTCAAAGAGCCCAGGAGACTTCCTGAGGCAATCCAACTGATACAGATTATTTACTTCATTCTGTCAAAGCATGGTTCACTCTTATGCTGAAGTTTAAACACAGTGAGTGCATCATACTTCTTAGCAAATTCAATTTATGTGTGAATAGTATTACTTGCACATTAAGGTACTCTGGCATATGGGTAAGTATGGCACATATTAGCACTGAATGACCTTAGTCACTGCCACCAGACTATTACACATCATGTAGTTTCATCAGAAGAAAAAATAGACATGGGAGAACAACACAGAAATAATAATAGCAGACAATCAGATAATAGCAGATCAATCTGCGTCCTTTCTAATATGATTTTAAAATTTATTTGTAAAACAAAGAATTTTTCAGGAACTAAGATCAAAGATCTAGCCAGGTACCTCTTTTCACACTTGCATCAGTAAAGACATTTCCCCTGCAATTCAAATTGGGCTACATGAGTTGCACACATCATCGCTCTCATCTTGTTTAAGTCATGAGATGCTGGTCACAGACAGAAAAGGACATTGGAAGAGATGAAGCCAGTAAGCTGCCACCAGGTACCTCTGACTATCAGTGTTTACCTTGCCAACACTTGGTCATATTCTTAATGAAAAGTTGACTTCCACTGAACTGTTCTGCCTCCTGCAGTACGCTCAGCACTGAGACCAGTAGTTTGCTAGGATTATCTGGGCCAACCTCACTCAACCCATTTAGAAGCCTCAGAGATCAATGAAACAGATTTTCTCCTACTTTTCTAGCTGTGGCTGCCAGTGCTAAGGACTCCTCAAAATTCTTAAGCTTTTAGCACATGGACTCTCACCAATTCTCAAGGAGTTTTTCAGTAAAATTCATCTGGAGAATCTATGAAACAAGATGTGATTTATTTATTTTGTCTCTGATCTCATTTCATCTACTATAGATATTTCAGGAATTGAAGATGTAATTTTTAAAGCCAGAACTGAAATGTTTATGTCCCTAACTGTTATGTCAAAAGACTTTGGTGTAAATGTTCCCCTCAACCAGAAGTACAATGAACAGAGTGAAGAAATTTCTTGAAGAAAGTTCCATGTCTGTGTAAACTGAGAATGCACTATGTATCACTGAGACCCCAAAGACCTGGAAAGCAGCATATGTAGGAATGATAGGGCAGGACTAGCCAGATGCTAAAACAGAAAAATCCTTTAAGATTATCCTGGTACACTGTTTGATATCTAGTAATTAAAAGCAAAGAAATTACCTATGCTCATAAGAGTTCTGCCAGGATGTGTCTATACTCTATGGGACTGACAGCAGCAAGGAACAGTGCCAGATTTTAATAATCTCATATCAATGCTAGCTGTAATCATCACAAATGGATATGCTAAGGTTATAGTAATGGAGAGAGACGAGATTGCATTTTTAATCCTGTCATCAAGTTTAACAGGAATCACGTATGAAGATTAAGCTGTGAAGTCCTTCCAAAGACATTTAGTATTCTGAGTGCCAAAACTGCCACCTGCTCTAATAGCTAAAACATGGGATTCATCTAACTTTCTAAAGTGTAAAAAGGTCATCACGCAGAAAAAAATATATAGAAATGCAGAACCTTTTGGAAGGACATTTCTGTCCTTAGCATTTACCTTTCTCAGCTTTATTTTATCAAGAGGGTAAAGGAAAATATACTACCTTTCTTTCCTATATATAATAGAAGATCTTTAGTACTAACGATACTTGTCAGATTGACAGCCTGGGAGAATAACCCCTGCACTAATAAATCCAGAGAATGAATATTTTATTAGGAGTAATACTGCAAGCTCCCTTAGACTAGCACATCAGTGTGTCTCAGTCCTGACCTGAAGGGGACTACCTTTTGAGATGGAAGAAGTTCAGTCTCATTACGCATGCATCTCTCAGCCTTTTTGTTAGAACTGCCAATCACAGATGTAAAAGTAATAGAGATGCCACTTGGGTGTCACTGAGAACAGTGTTATTAACAGAATTGAGATTATATAAAAACTTAGCTGTGCCCTCATTTTCTAAGTCCAAATGATTTAATACGAGTTTACTCTCTGTTGATCCCCTATTTAAGCTCAAATTTTAAAGCTATCCAGGCTTCTTGGCACTATTTTTCTTGCTGGAAAGTTGTTCCTGCCTGTAACTGCTCTTATAGCAAAGTCAGACATATAGGTAAAATTACTGCCGGGTTGCTTTTGTATTTCTCATTTACCATCACCATCCTTCAGGTTTACCAACACTAGCTCTCATTTCTCTGATAAATTTCTAGGTAGGCTAGCATAGCATTGTAGATTAGCACTGTTACTAAAGCCTTTGTCTGAAAATATTCTAGTAATCTGATGTTACACCTTAGCAGAAATGCTAAGCCATAACCTGAACCAGTGATTGAGCACCTGGTGAGAAGGCAGGGCCAATCCAGGGGAGCTCAGCTGCTTGCAATGTGCCTGAGTGACCAGAACGGGTGGAGCCAGGATCCACCCCTTCCCAGACCTCATTTAAGTAAGTGTTGGCAATGAAGATGCAGACAGCTCTTGCTGGAGATCTCTGTGTACCTGGGGTCTTCTTAATGTAAACAGGTTTTTTTTTTCCTTAATTTCTGCAGCTGCCGTATTTGGGCTCATTCACATTTGCTGTAGCTAAAGACTTTTCTATCCTATCATGGCATTATGATACGAAAATTAAAAATTGTTTTATTCTAACGCAAAGAAGAATAATTCATTTTCTAACTAATAGCCATGGTACAGTAATGTCCTTATGAGCAAAAAAAAAAAAAAAAAAAAGAAAAATCTGTCACTTTAGATGTGAAAAGAGATAAACAGGACAATTAGAATAATAAGAAAGTATACGTGTTTTATCTCAAAAACTACCACAAAGGCAAAATTAATTTTGCACTGTGATGATATGATTTAAGCTATGATACTTGGAAGAATTTAATAAAAGAAAATACCATTCTTCTTTTGATGCTTTTTGCTAGTGATCATTATTGAGTTCTCAAGACTGAGAGATTACAGAGAAAGTGAGGCAACTCCCTCAAAACGAAGTCTCTTTTGTAATGTATTTTATTTTCTTTGCTTACAAACACCGTGGTTTTATAAAATTGCTCCCAAAGGTCACTTGCTCTCAACGAGTTAAACCAAACCTGAACCAAAAAGTGATTCTTATGTGGAGTCTAAACCTTTAAAAACAAAAAGCAAAAAACAAAAACAAAAAAAACCAAAAAACAAAAACAAAACAAAACAAAAAAACCTAACAGGATAATTTTTACTCTTTCTTTCTTGTCATCACTACTTTCAGAATTCTTTTTAGCTACAGTGCATTCATAATTCACTATCATCTCACAATATCTACGGTTAGACAAGCTTTTTCTTAGAACCTTGAGAATGGATCTGAAAAGAACTCTACAGAAAGTTGAAGTGGTCTAGAAGTGATTCTGTCCTCAATTACTTGAGTATTTCTAATGTGTTGAACAATATAATCTGCAGATCAAACTCAGGCCTCATCTTCAGTTTTAGTTTGTCTCTCTAAACTAACTTAAAAAATGGTTGCACCACAGACTGCAGTCTGCAACAGCTTTTATTACTATGAATTATTAAGGACGCTAATTTTAATGTACTTAAATATCAGCAGCAATTAAATCAAAACAACCATATACTATGTATGTCAACCATTAGATTATTCCATGAGTGGTTTTTTTTTCATGGATTTTATTTTTTACTATTCATTTCATATAGAAGTTTGCTGTGAATATAGAAGTTTGCTGTGAACCTTTTACAATTATGAGTGGAATTCTCTAAGGGTACAAAAAAACAAAGATGGCACATAGAAGAAACCAACAGCGAAGACTGAGAGCAGTTTTAGTCAAATGAGGGAAGATATTTTTTCCATCATTTTAACTAAGCTAGAGGATGAAATTTAACAAGTAGATCAAGAGCTGTAGATGCACAGAAAATGAACATAAAGACTGATTTTTCACTATCCAGGAAAGCAGAAACATTATCTAATAACTATAAAGACAAACAGGAATTTACAATTCTTTCTAGCGTCTGCAAAAAACAAAAACAACAACAACAACAAAACTTGTGGAAAAATACATTGCTGTCTCATTTCCTTATTTTTTTAAATAGAGGTCATTTTTATTATCTACTCATTCAGCATGCCACTTTCAGGCTTCCATTCTAATTTTAGCACAGAAGGAAAAATATAATGCAGAAAGTTGTGTATGTCCAAAGCGAATACGCAGCTTGATCACTTCAAAGATAGACTGGAAGTAAGAATTGAGTGTGTATTAAAGCTTCAAGATTGGAAAAAGAATGAAGGACCTTATTTTAAGCAGTAAAAAAATGTAACATCTCAAGAACTAAGTTCAGGTGTTCTGTTTAATCTGAAGGCAAGGCCAGGTAAAATAAAAATTAATTCAGACCAGCATCAAATACAATGGGGAGAGAATCTACTTCAATATGTAGATGTTTTCTGACTACTGAGAGAAAGAATGAGGTTCTCTGAGAATTAAATAAAACATGTGCAAAGATGTTTATCATGTAATGACAGAAATACTGCTATTACTGCTATTATATTGTTATTATACATCGGTGATATTTGTTATTATTTTAGGGTTTGCGCTGAATTTTTTTTCCCTCTTTTTTTTTTTAATTTTTTTTTTTTTTTTCCCAGCTGGCACCTTCTTAATTTTTCCAATAAATTCAGAATGTAAATAAGGAAGAAGAGTACCAACAAATGGGCAGATGGATGGGCAGATGGAAGAAAATATCCGTATGCCATTTGTTGGCAATGAAATCATTACAGCTAAATTAACTTATATGTATTACAAATTTGGGCCCAGGTTCCTACACTGAATAGTCATAAGAACAAAGTAAGGGCCACTGGCAGACTACAGCCACAGACATAATGCCAATGTCTGGGGAAAAATGATAGAGAGAGAGAGGATTGTGATGTGGTTGCACTGGAATAATCTGATAGCCTGCTATATCTACAGTACACTTTTTCCCACTGAAAAAGATTTGTGTTTTTTTTTTCCAAACTGACCATAAGTATTTGAAGATATGGTGAAATAGTCTACAGGAAAATACATGTAAAGATATATTATTTCAGATTAGTACGATTGATAATTGAATTTTCTATGGAGCTCAAAAGAAGACAGTTTTGTTTTTGCATGTAATTTTAGACTGTATTCCATAGTGCATTTTTATTGTAAGATTTCATATGTGATGAAAGAAAAGCAAAATAGTGTTTAAAAACAGCAACAAAAAAAAGTTTTAAAAAATAGAACACTTACTTAAAGCTTATTCTAAGCTGTTAGGCATTTTTGGGGTTCACCCACAAGGAAAAGAAACAATCAAAGTTGAAAATAAATTATAGGAATTCAAAGGGTGAAAAATAAACAACTTCTCAAGCTGCCATGAACAGTTCCTTAAAAAAAAAAAAAAAAAAAAAAAAGGCTGAAAATCAAAATGTCTGAAACTTTCTCCAATAGAAATTGTAAAAAAAAGGAGATAAGAATAAAAGTCTTTGTAAGGACAAGGTAGTTAAATAGCTTACAGTAGATATTAAAAGTCTTTATATGATTAGATCTACTGTCTTCATCAAGTCTTTCTCACTATAATATTTCACAACAAATGGCTAATTTAGAAAGTATCAGTGCTTACTTTGCTTGATTATTATGAGCAGCACTGTGCTGTAATACATTAATTTTTCTCTGTGGTAACAACAGCAATCTTTGGTATACTGCGTAGATGCAATGCATTCTCATAAAAGTCTATTAAATAATGTGAGGAAAACACAATTACAAGGATATCAGCGCTAGTTCTCAACTGAGAATTTGGTCAAGGTTTCAAGAAAACATCTGTATTTTTAAGAATGTTTATAGAAGTGTAAATTCAAAGTTTTGTTGTCCTGGAAATTCTAGAGGAGTCACAGCACTATAATGTTCCAGAAAGATTAGACATTAAAACAAAAGCAAGTAAACAAGTGAAACTGATTAGTTCATTACAAACAATATGCTGAATTCCAAAGAGATTTCAAAATGTCCTCTTTTTTTTTTCTTTTTTTTTTTTTACTTTTTTTTTTTTTTTTTTTAATATAGCTTCATCTTAAATGTCATCATTCCTCGTTCTTTTTCAGACTTGAAAAACAATGAAGATATTTGGGATTAGCACTGATTCCTAATTCTGTCATCCTTTCAAACAAACAAACAAACAAAAATCTTAAAAAAAATTACAGTGTAAACATAGGTACTCTGGAATTTGACTCGCCAGTGTATCTAGTCAACTACTAGGCAAATTCTCATCTACAATTAGTCTGGAAAGCACAGTAATATACATACCTAGATGCCTATGCCTATGTAAATATTTAGGGGAAGTTTGCCCTTAGGTCACAGTATAAGAATGCCATTCTAAGAGAAATAGTAACTTTAAATAACCGTTGAAGAGAATTCCATTAATTGTAGGACAGAGCCAATACAAAGACAAGACACGAATGCAAATGAATCCTCATTTGGCAAGGCACAGGTAGTATCTGGGGTTCATTGCTTCTTTTCCTCCCGTGTGTGCAGAGGGTGACCCAAGTGTTCAACACTGGGGGAAGAAGGAAGGCAGGAAGGTAAAAAGATAGAGAGGCCCAATGGATTTGATTACAACTTGTAATAAGGTGGAGAAATGCCAGGAGAGCTGGAGCCAGCACTTGTATAACAAAGTAGGAAATGGTGCCCAGGGAGATACCAAGAAAAGCAGCACTGTGTGGGCATGCCTCAGTAGAGGTTTGTGAGGATGCAGGTTAAGGAAACTGGATGGCTGTGTTATACTGGCCTTCCTGCTTCTGGGGCTAGAGATATTTGCTAATTCAAACTGAGTCTGAATATTTCAAATATGAATAGTAGTAGACATGTGGCACTATGTTTGTAGTCATAGACACATACACAGACTAGATCAAAGGGTTTGCAAACAGCGCAGCTCATTCAGACCTGCCTTAATTGTCATTACTGGCATTGCATTCTGCATGTTGCTGTACCTCACACTTTTCAAAATCACAAACAAACATTTGGCTGAAGTGAAATTCCTGATATAAATGCAATGCATTTGCCATGAAAAAAAAATATTTCTTTTTGCCCCCTTCCTTATCTTACCAAACCTTTTACCATTACTTCATAGAATGATATGGTGTTGGACCCATAACACATTTTTATTTCATTGCCTCAGGCTTTTCAGATTTTTCTATTCATGCTGTGTTCAAGAAAAAAAAAAAATAAAATATTTCAGCAGTATCACTGTTGTATACAAAGCAGAGTACTAAATGAATTCACAGCATCTGTAATGTTTGATCACTCAGTGGGAAATATGCTTGAATATAATCAGTACCATCCAAAAGTAGTTTCTAAATAATGTCTTCTGCAGAAATTGTCACACAAGATATAATGAATATGACAAAACAAACAAACAAACAAACAAAAAACCCAACACATTGTGATTGGACAATTCATGATTGGACAATTCAGGATATCAGTATGAACAAAGACTTTAATTATAGGTACATCAGGAAAGAACACTTGAAAGCTCTGTCCAGGAAAATATGAGAGATGGTTGAAATAGCTATTGGACAGGAACAGCTAAGGACCACTGACAACTTCTTGGTGCAAAAAAGAAAAAGTCCACCTCAAAATCACACTCAGAGGCTTAAAGACACTGTGACGTTTTTGTCCTTCTATAACAGAACTAACTGAGCATATTTATTTTAAATGTTTTTTAAACAGCAACATAAATGTATTAAAAATTCTAATGTGTCAAAATGTGCTGTATTGTATAAAACAACAAATAGCATAATTATTATTTGTATTACACTCTGGTAATAAACAAATGAGCTGCAAAGAATCTCTGCAATAGTACAGCACTTTCATTTTCTAGACGGGGAATTGAAGGACAAAAAATATTGTTTCCAAAAGCACAAGAGGAAATTGGAGCTAAGGTTAAATTAAATTGGTGATGAATAGAAACAAATTCTAGTAGTTACTAATGGGGAGTTTAGACAAAGACCAAAGGAAAAAAAAATAACCACAGAACATCCACCTGCCAAGCTGGGTGCTTTGAAAGCCATTGCTTTTGCTATTTGCATTAATTACATAAACAACTAAAGCTGCACTACAGGATATCTTCAAGATCATGTTACTTTGGCTGTTCTGAACATATTAGGCATAAATAAAACCATACAAGATGTGCAAAGCAAGGCTTCACTTATCTAAGTCCCCCTCAGGGCCCTATTTAGAAAATGTATTCAGAGCAAAATGTATGTATAAAGACAACTCTGTTTTCTGCACCATGCATAAAGAGAGCATCCCAAATCATTTCAAAGCACAGCAGCAGAAGAGAAACAAACAACAGAGAACATGACTCTGCAATCCACTGATGGCAGTGTCTCTGCTGGAAGTGGGAAATTTTGCTTGCTTCATGGAGCTTGCTTCAACCTGGATGGATCAGCCAATGGATGAAATGCAATACATATAAGCAAGTAGTGGAACCAGGGTCTGGAATCTAGGACTTTTCCTGCATGATTGTGTTGAGAAGGCATCACTAGGACACAGATTTTATTTTAGATCCATCACCTTTTTAATAGTACAGCTTCAGCAGGAAAGACAGCCTTTGTTTCAGGACTTCATTTTGGCATGTTAATGTGCACTACTGGAGAAGAAAGATGGTGAGGATTATGAATGTCAAACAATAAAACAGTATGCTTTCTCACTTTTGGGGGGTATATGTGGCAACTGAATCATTATATTATAAAGTGGAAAGCATTAATAATCACGACTTTTTCTTTTTTTTCCTTTCTTTGTAATAGAATCATAGAATACCCCGAGTTGGAAGGGACCCATAAGGATCATGGGTTCCACAAAGGATCACCCAAAACTCAAACTATGAAACCCTCTGAATCAAGACCCTGCTTCAAGACATACATAATTGTTAGTGGGCTAACATTATATGCCTAAATAAAGATTGGTAATACATTAAACATGATTGATGCGTTTTAAAACAAACTTATCATAAGCAACTCAGAATCCACATGTACTGTAATTCTAAACTTTAATTGGAAAAATGTGGTACTGGTCCTTCTTAACTGCTCACTTGGAAAGGACAGACATCCTTACTGAGGGAGTAGAAGAGATTGCATTATAAAAGAAAACTTAGTAATCCACTTAGGACCGAGGAAGTATCAACATCATAACAAAGCTAGAAGATCATATTTTATATAAAAGAAAAACTTATTCTAGTAAAATATTAGATTAGAGAGATGAGATGAAACCCTGTATTTGGTCTTAAGCGACATGCAACATCTGACTCAACGTCTTTTAAGTGCTGCTATGAAAATAGCCATACCAAAGCCTACTTTTGAAAAAGGAAATCACCCATACAAATTTACTAGGTTTCTGAAGCCTCCAACAGCTGCAGGAATAAGGAGTTTCCATTTCACACAAGCTACATAGATTTCTAAAAAGTCTTCAAAATTTGCTCACAAAAGGTTTTAAAGGGAACTAAATATCCCTGACATAAAAGAGATGTAATTGAGCAGATAATTAATTGATTAAAAGACAGGGGAGAAAAGTTCAGGAGTGGAAGAGGATCACTGGGGAATTTGCACATAGTTTTTTTCTGCTTAACATCTGGGAAACAGAGTGAGGAATTGAGTGACAAAGGTTTCTGCTCAAATGTGTTTATTCATAATAGAAAGGATGAGATGAACTGTGAAAAACACAAGGTGAGAGACTAGACAACAAAATCCCAAGGAAAAGTCACATGTAAAGAGATGTCTGGGGTGGAGGAGTGGAGGTTGAAGAGGGATGGGGAGGAAGGGGAAATGCTTTTTTATTTCACGTAGAAAAGTACAACTTAATGTCAACTTAATGTTCAGGATGAATCAGAAAAAAAAAAAAAATCATTTTAGGAATTAGTTCAAAAGGCAGAGGGAAAAAAAGCAGAATGTAATTATCCCCTGTAACATATCTCTGCCTCATCTGCCTCCTGTCTCCTATTACAGCTTGGTCCCATTTCAAGATTGTGCTACAGAACTTGGAGAAGTTTGGAGAGGCTCAGGGCAATAAGGAGGATCAAAGGTATGCAATATTTTCTCACTAATGGCTAAGAGGGCTATACTCTTCAGCCTGAAAAAGAGATGACAGAGTAGAATGATTAGCAATCATACATAGACAACAGATGGTAGAAGAATTATTTTTTTCTCTCTCTCATCTAACAGTAGAGCTTACTATTCTAACTCTGTAAGACCCAATTTGAAAATAAATAAAATTAGGTAGTTCTTCAGTTTACATGCATGAGCCATAAAACTCTGAACAAAAGATCTTTAAGTTCTTTCACAAGTCTGGACTAATCGTCTGAGAGCCAAATATATCAAATAATTTGCTATCAAAATCTTTTTGATGGAAGTGACAGTAGGGAACTTAAATGAATTCAAAAGTCATAAAGCCCTCTTTTGTAATGGATTCTCTGATCTAACTTTCACCAACAGAATAAACTAGCTAACTAGGCTCCATTGTATTAGGATAATGAGAATGTTAGTATCTCCTAAGAGCAATTTACTCCCTCTGATCACAGAATCACAGAACTGCAGTGATTGGTAGGGACCTCAAGAAATCATAGAGTCCAATCCCCCTGCAAAAGCCTACAATAGGTCACATAGATACAATAGGTCAAATCCAGATGGGTCTTGAATATCTCCATAGGAAACTCCACAACCTCTCTGAGCAGTCTGTTCCAACACTCCATCGTCCTTAGGATAATGCAGTTTTTCTGCATGTTAGTACAGAACTTCCTATATTCAGGTTTTAAACTGTTGCTCCTTGTCCTATCACTGTGCACCAGTGAGAAGAGCCTGGCCTTATTTATTTGCCTTCCACCTCCCTTTAACTACTTATAAACGTTAATCAGATCCCCTCCAGTCTTCTTTTCCCCAGGCTGAACATGCCCAGGTCACTCAGCCTTTCCTCATACAGGAGATGCTCCAGGCCCTTTCTCATCTTTGTGACCCTCTACTGGACTCCCTGGAGATCTCTGCCTTCTTTGAACTGGGGAGTCCAGAACTGGACACAGTATTCTAAATGCTGTCCACCAGAACACCCAGGTTCTTCTCTGCAGAGCTTCTCTAAAGCAGGTCTTCCCCTAACCTGTACTGATGCATGCAGTCATTCTTCCCGAGATGCAAAATTCTACACCTGCTCTTGTTAAACCTGATGCCTGTGAAGGATCATTTCTCTCTCAGAGGTTTCCCTCTTTTCACTGACTGAGGAAGAATTCTAAAAAAGCATCTTTAAAGTAGACATCTTTCAGACAGTTCAAGCTGAGTAAACTTCATTCCTTGACATGGATTTAACAACGTACATGCATACGTTCAGATTATCCATCTGAATCATTTGAATACATACTCCATATATATTGACAAAAGTGTTCAGAGGAACCAAGTAGAAGGGGGAAACCTAGATACACATTCTGGAATGAGCTGCAACACACTGCAAAAACAAAACCAGAAATGAAATAAAATAAATTAAAACCACCAATAACAAACCAAGCCAAAACAACAACAAGCTCATGCACTGAATGTAAAATCATAGCTAAATAAATATGCTTTAGATGCAAGGTACTTCACCTTGTAAATGTACTCCATTTTTCCTTGCTTTAGAATTATATTTGGATCTCTGTCAAACTTGCAAAATTCTAGTTCATAATCAGTGGCTATACTACTGAAGGACATAAAAATATGAAGATAATTTATTAAATTCACATTAGGGCCTCAGAAAAAGAGGAAGGATGGTGTCTCATATTACCACATACACTGACAATATTTACGTCACTCAGCCCTTTCAAAAAGTGTTAAAATCTTGCCCTTGGGACACAGTAGTATGATTGTTCAGTTCCTTAAACACCTAAATAAATGAGCAAGTTTCCTAAAGAGTTGTCTTCTTAAGTAACAAGTTGCCCATAGATTATTGAGCTGTTCAAATCAGGTTTACAATTCTGAGGGAACAGGTCAAAGCCAAATCTACATAGGTGTCTATTCTGCTTACCGATTACAGAACTATTAAGTCATTCATTGCAGCAGCATATTTTTAAGTAGCAGCAGTATTGTTTAATTGGGAACTTAAAAGTGTTTTCTAGCAAATTCATTCAGGTAATAGTATGATTCATATGAGAAAATTCTAAGGAAAACATAGAAGTTAAAAACACTAACAAGGTGGCAACTCGCTCATTTTCCTGCTGTTATTCTGGTCATAATTAGCAGCACCAACAGCTCATTTCAGCGTGTATGTTTGCATACATTCATGTACAAACTTATGCAAATCTACAGATTAAATGCCACTCGTGTTTTTAGCAAGAAAGCTTGTCTATATCTCTATTTGAAAGGTCTGAAGAACAACTTATAAAAACTAAAAAACAATTCACTATTTCATTTGCATAGTAAGCTTTCATTCACATCTCATTAAAAAAGCAATGTCACCTCATGAATCTCTGGTTGCAGACCGGCTCCAACATCAAGCTCTTCTATAATTCATAATTCCAAATGCTTCTAGAGTAGTGCTTCTTTCCCCCACTTTTATTTAAAATCTTTCATTTCAACCTTCACTTTTTTTCTGCTATGAAACGAACTCTCTTCAACCCTTTCCCAGAAACTTACGCAGCTTACATTTATAAACCTCTAACACATTTCTATTCTTCCATGCTGGGAAGTTAAATAATACCATTATTGTAACTGAAGGGAGAAGCCTGTGATGAATGACTGGCATGTTTCTCTGAGAAATTATTTTCTTATAAAAAAAATGTGGAATTTTTCATTTTGATTATAAAGGTGACTAATTTTCAGTTCTTAAGATGTGTTGTATCAATTAAAAATTTTGTTACTATATTGAAATTACAAATTACAGGTGCATGTTAATATGATATGATTATATGTATAGGTAGTATATATGATCATATAATTAATACAGAAATAAGAATAATAATTCCAATCTGCTGCTCTCACATTTTTTTTCTGTAGAAATTAGCAAAAATTTCTCTTTAAGTTATCATTATAATCAGTAGTTTAGTAGAGCTGCCATGTTTTAGGGATGAAAAAGTTTCACCTTTGTAAACATATAAAAGATTATCGCATAAATATATCTTTGCCACATTGCAAATGGAAATATGAAGGAATCCAAAGTTAACAAAGAAAAAGCTGAATACCCTGTTTTGATAGGCACATGGGAATGGCAAAACTTGAAGCTAAACAACAGTAGCCTAAGGACATTCTGTTTGATATTATAATTTGTACTTTCAATAATATTAACTTTTACCAAAATATCAATCAAGAGAAAACTTGAATAACAGTTGCAGAAAAGGTGGGAATTCTAGACTTCTAGTTAATTTCCCCAAAGTCACAATATTTTCTATGAAGCTTTATAAAATGGTGACAATGAATTTCTCAAGACAGTTAATTTATTCTGCTTATTGATCACATACTTTCTCACCATATTTTTTGTTATTTTTTTTTTTTCTCTGATTTTCATTAGTTTTTCATTCAGTTAGTATCTGTTTGGGAAAAAAGAGAAATAAACACAACAAAGAGAGATTTAGGGTAAGGAATGTAAGAAACATTCAGTGAGACTGCTTGCAGACAAATCAAGAGCACCTTGCATGCCAGGGTTCTTTCACAAGTCCAGTAATGGGCCTGTGCTGCTGCCACTACTATTCAGACTGGTCTAACTGAATCTCTGACCTTATGAGAAGTTAAGATAAATTCAGTGATTGTCTCAGCCTTCTTTAGTAAGTTAAACCAGAATTTAGCTTCATTGCAACATTTAACCTCTCCTTCTCAAGGTTTGATATTGGTGTCCGTTCACTCTTGTTCACACTAAACTTTTGGTATGCACTTCACACATTGTGTTCACCCACTCGGTCCCAGATTATTTTGTGATGCAAAAGAAAAGTTTATTAAAGCAAACAAACAAACAAACAAAACAAAACAAAACAAAAAACATGAGAATCAGGAAGAAAAAAAATGAAGTTAATTTTCAAATTCTGAGATTGCAATAAATGAAAATATTTTACTAGTTTAATGCAGGCACTATCAGTGAGCAGATAGGGGAAGAAAAATAAGTGAATTCAAAGCTTTATCTTTCATGAAAAAAAAAAAGAAAAAATTATTTTCCTCTTAGACAATTTAAAAGGACCAAGTAGGACCTATTTTGCATTAGATTCCCATAATAATCAAACCCAAATATTACAGAAGAATAATCTGATCACATTTGCTTATAGTAAAATCAGAGAGAGAAAAATAAAAATAAAGTTAAATTAAAACTGTTATTAAGCCATGAAGAAGCCCTGCAGGGGGATTGACAGACTGGGTCACTGAACAAAGTGTGATGTGACATGGAGGTACTACAAAATCAACAAACTGAGGGTGTAACCTCCACTATTTGTGTGTAAGTAAGGAGCGTCTACAAGGTCAAAATGCCCCAAACCCTTTCTACAAATTTGATGAATTGGGGTGCCTCCCTGAATTGTATGCTGATGAATACTTGCATTACGCAAGTGAGATGAAAATAAGAGACGTGCATGTGCAGTTATTATCTCATTGGGATCACAGATATACGATAGGATGGCTTATGTAACTGGGGTGTTCACAGGATGGATACAGGCTCTTTAGGAAGAACACACTGAGAAGATGGTGAGGGGGTATTACCTGCTCTATGAGAAAGCAGCATGTACATGGATTTCTGCCTATAGATGGACAAGGAGCAAAATAAGAGTTAATAGATTAGGATTAAAGAGATGACAGGTAAAGTGGCATTATAGTGAGTGTCTGCTACAGCTCACCTGGCTAGGCATAGCAAACAGGTGTGGTTTCCTACCACAGGAATAGCCCCACGTTCACAGGTCCTAGTCCCCAGGGGGGATTTCATCCTGACATCTGTCGGAGGTGCAGCACAGCATGTGCAATCCAGGGGGTTCCTAGAGTGTATTGATGATAACTTCGTCTTCCAAGGAAAAAGGAGCATGCTGGTTTGGTTGGGATAGAATTAATTTTCTTCATAGTAGCTCATGTGATGCCAAGTCTTTGGATTTGTTAGGAAAATAGTGATGATGACACGTTGATGTTTTAGATATTGATGAGGATTGCTTACAGAGAATCAAGGACCTGTTTGCTTCTCATGCCAGCAAACAAAACAAAACAAAATCTCACAACATACTAACATTTCTCTTCATTTTCATTTGATGAATTTCTGAAGCAGAAGAGGAATGGATTTTTTTCTTTCTTTCTTCTCCTATCATCACAGTCAGTCAAAGGCTATGGCAGCACACCTGTGGTAAACTGTCTGCTTGTACGTATGCTGTCCTAAAAGTAATGCAGGGGAAGAGTTGTGCCTCTGAAATTTCCTATCTGATTCACTTTTCCTCTGGGTGGATAGTAAATTTTCTGTTGACCTCTACCAGCACAAAGTATAACGTTAGTTTAGCTGTACTTGTCTTGTGATTTGGGTCAGGGCAGCATTATGTCTTGATTCCATTTCCTCTGCCTTTTCTATTGACTGGAATGAGTTGATGGCATTCACTGTTTCGGTGCACCCTGTCCTTGAGGTGTAATGAATTCAGTCTTCCTAGCCAGACTTCCTTAAGGGCACATAATTTAAAAAGCAGAAAAAAAATGTTACACATCACATCAGAGCTGAAGAGACAGAATACACATTCCCAACACTGATACTCCAATGTCTGTTTTTACTGCCACTGTCAGATCAATACACTTTTCAGTAACGGGGAAGACAGAAAGTATTAGCTGCAATGAAGAAATGAACGCAGTAAAAGTGCAGGAAGGTTCTTCACTACTGCCAGCAGATTAGAAAACATTTATTTTAGGAGCAAGTGCAAATATATCATAACTCTGCCAGAGTTGGCTATGACAAGCAATCAAAATACACAAGAAAAATTGAAACACGGGCTTCTGACATAAATAAATAAATAAATAAAAAGGATACCTGCAGGAATGTGTGCTAATCCACCATTACTAATTTAATAATTCTTTACTACAGGAAAATAGGCTGTTAATGTAACATTAATTTTCTTGATATGTGCAACATTTTAAAAGAGAATTCTTTATTTTGAGGAAGGAGTTTTTAAAATATCAGTTCACTGCAGGATTGAAAAACAAGGAGTTATGAAGGAATATTCTGGAAACTATTCATTAATATCACTCAAATTTTTAAATAACCACTTGTCACAGAATTATCTAGATCAATCTATGTCCATGACAGGGGAGCAGTAGGCCCATGGGCCCCCCGGCCCCAAAAAATGGGAAGGGAAAAGGGAAAGGGGTAGAGAGATGGGAGCTGGGCTCAAGGAAACAAATGGATCTAAGGAGTGATCTAAGGCAATGATCTAAGGAGGAAAACTTATTTTACTATGATATCAGAATACAAGATAACACACTATAATACAATCTAATCGAAATTGAGGCTAATAAACCAAGTAAAATAAGAGAGAGAGAGAGTTTTCCGAAGACTGAGAAGCCTACTTTGAAATTGAAGGCACATGGCTTGGAAGCACACCCACACCCGCTGCCAGGCAGCGAGAGAGAGAGAGAGAGAGTGAGCGTCACTTCCATGACGTATTTTCCTCTTTGACCACAAGGTCCTCTGGGACGTGTAGTTCTTCTTCTCTGTGCTCCACATGATGTTATGATGTGGAATACCAATAGCAAAAATTACAAAACCGTGACACCACTTAGACATACCAACTCAGTTACCTTTTCATTTTCTACTTGCAGGTATCTGTTGAATAAGTTGAATAAGTTTATTTAAAATTTTTCACTCACTAAACTGAACATTCACAGAAATGATATAATACTGTTTAGGTATCTTAAAAACACAGTGGGCCTGCTACTACAATTTCCATAATGGGATATATTGTGCTGACTGCCATGGTTTAACTGCTTTTTCACTTTTTTTTTTTCTTTTTTAACTTAATTGCATTCACCTCACTGAATCAGATAGATAGATTCTGTAGGTTTCCCAGGAAGTCAATAAAAATGGAAAATAGAATCATAAAATCGCCAAGGTTGGAAAAAAACCCCAAAGTCATCCAGTCCAACTGCCCATCTACCACCAGTAACACCCCACTGAACCATGTCCCTCCATACAACATCTAAGCATTTCTTAAAAACCTCCAGGGATTGTAACTCAACCACCTCCCTGAGCAGCCCATTCCAGTGCCAGACCACTCTTCTGGAGAATGATTTTTTCCTAATATGCAGCCTGAATCTCCCCTGGAACAACTTGAGGCTATTCCCTCTAGTCCTATCGCTAGTTACACGGGAGAAGAGGCCAACCCCCACCTGCCACTATTCATGGTTTTTCATTGCTATTCCACATCAATATTATGCAGTGAACTGGGAGCTAAAGAGTTAATGCTGAAGTTTCCTCAGAAAAGAAGAAAGAACTCCCAGAGATTTGTAGGGTCTTTTTTGCTTCTGTTTTCCATTCAGAACGAAAGATAAAATGGACAGATAGTCAAAAGACAGCCCTTTTCCTCTTTTTGCTCCCTACCTCTTCGCCTACAGAATAAGAGTAAGGAGTAAGAGTAGAGTAAGCAAATTCTTTGCAGTTGTTTTTTTTTTTTTTGTTGGTTTTTTTTTCCATTTTTTTTCCCCCGTTTTTTTTTTTTTTTTTTTTTTTGGTTTTGTTTTGTTTTTTTAAATAACTGGTCACTACTGTTTACAAAATGCTTTTGGCAAACAGACAGGTATCAGTCCAGTAAGGTCTGTGTTGTGAGCCAGCTGGGTGTCCATGCTTTGGTTGGAATAGCTCTTTGAAGTAGAGAAAAAAAAAATATCCCCAACTGCCAAGAAAAGGAAAGGCTGCCTCACTCATTCTTCAGTGCTAGCCTGCAAGACAAGTCCTAACCCCGATTCCTCCTGCACTTTTAGTGTCAGTGATAGATGCCGTGTTGGTTCTCACACATTTGCTAGCTGATCTGTATGCTCTGTTAACACTTCATCTGGGTCACCAAAGAAGTGAAGATGCTAAGATAAAGGTCCAGCAACATAACAAGCACATTTTTCTTACTGTTACACCATATTGTAAACTGCCAAATGTAGAAGCATTTGAACTTTTCCAGCACACTGCTTTCTCATCAGCTTCAACTGTATATTTCTTCGACTCTGAACAGCCATCAAAAACTGGTCTAGCTCTAGGCTTAACAGAAATGTCAACACCTTCTCGCAGTTTTTGCCATCACTATCCAATTTCCACAATAGTCTAATAGCTACTTTATTTCTCTTGTTCCCGTTTCTGGTAAAATATGCAAGTATGCATCTCTCCCACTTCTAATGGCTTTGGTAGCTTCACTTTATTTTCTGGTATTCTGGTTTCTACATCACTGTCAGCATATTTGTTTTTATTCTCATTAGCCTTTTTATTCTACTTGTGTTTTCAGTAAAACAAAAAAATCCTGTTGCTACAGAAGAGACAGAACACAGTTACTACCATAAGACAATTGTAAGGAAGACAAAGGAAATTTTCGATCACTTCAATTAACTTTGTAAAAACTGCCCAGTGGCAAGACAGCTTGTAAAACTAGGGGAACTAGGGATCAAGAGGTAGCAGACTAAATTAAATGTAGTACTTTTGTTAAATAATTATAGAAAAATTACTAAGATATTTCAAGCAATTTTAGATTTAGAAAAATCAGAAAAGTCTCTTGACACAGGCAGAAAAGAGTAGGCTGAGCAGTGCAAATGTAAAGTATTTAATTCCACAAGGAAATCACTTGCTATCAAAGATACCAAAATTTACAACCTAAAAAATTTCCAATTGAATTAGTGCAATATCTTCTAGTTATCAAGCTTTACTGGATTTCAAATATAATCAGCCCTTAGTGTGACACAGCAGCTCTTAGCACTCATGAGAATTGCTAAGAGTCTGAGATGCTGGTTTGGGATTATTCCCCAGCATAGTTATAAAACATTTGCACTGACTATTCCCTCTGTCTTCTTCCCTCCACCTCTTCTATGTCATTATTTTCAAAAGGAGGAACACAGGTGTCAAGTTGCCATTTGGGCACTGATCAATAAAAGAGTCCACTGTGGAAAAGAGTAGATAGCTAAAATTACAACTCTAACAAACTTCCAGCTTCTGTAGTTTGGACATACAAGTTATGAATTAAAAGTATAGCAACTTGGGGTCAATTTAAGATAAATGTTTTCAACATTTTTCAAGCAAAAAAAAGAAGTGCCATTCAAAATGCATGAGACTTTCTGGCTTTATCCTTTGGTCTTGGTTGTTTCAGGATATCTCAACTACCACTCACAGAACTGAGCTTTTTCTGCCTTTATCTCATGGATTTCTCACCACTCTACATGAAAATCATCAGATAATAAATTGTAAATTACTGTAAGAATGAAACAGAAAACACAGGAAAGAGGAAGAATGGAAGCAAAAATTAAAATCTGACTTTACTTAAGTCAGAAATTGACATAAAATTGTGAAAGTGAGAAGTTGGAAGCTCATAGCTATCAAACCAGGATTAGGGTGCAGACCTTGAACCAATACTCTGGGAAGGATCTTTTCTATAAATGCTCAGTACATCTTGGTCCAAAGAGATGAACTAACTTTGCTTTTAGGATTACTTTTATTTGACCTTTCATCTACAGTAAAGCAGCACAAAAACCTCCATTGGCAAATGGTTAGGTTGAAAGAATCACCAAACATCCTACAGTGCTGTGCAAGTTGCACAGAAGCACACAAGATGATGATGGCTTTCTGAAGACAGCAGTTTACTAGGTTTTGACCATTTATAACAAGTAACTTTTTTGCCAAGTCAAAGCTGAGCAGTAGCTAATCTTACAGTAGACAATATTCAACATTATTATTCTGTACTATGAACCAGAAGTTAGAGAATTCTATTGAAAAATGTAAACTGTATACATTAAAGGAATTCATCTGAGAACCTTAATCTTACAGTAAATTAAAATAATGGATTTTCTGTGCTCACAGGATTTCTCATTTATATGAAAAATGGTTTACCTGTGCAGTAATTAAATATCATGTTGACTTGCATGAACAGATTGCCAAAACGAAACTTAGCATTTCTTGAATTTGTCAGCTATCTGAGATTATACAAACACATGTTCTTTTTTTGTTTTGTTTTGTTTTTTTCCCAACATGGTGAGGGAAAAAAAAGAGTCTTTAAGGAGGTCAATTTTTCTTTCTCTCTCTTTTTTTTTTTTTTTTTTTGACTAAAATTGTACATCACACTAGTAATTCTGAGTATATTCATTAGTAAACAGCTACAGTCAAAAGACGCACCAAAGTCTTTTTGTGACACACCTCATCCAGTGTGTCAGGAAGCAAAATCATTATGTTTTGGTTTTGTATAAATCTTGATCACATCACAATGGGTAAGAATTACTTCATTTAATATTAAATTACCAGTTTTTTGTTTCTTGTTTAATAGAATGTTTACATTCATACATGCACCAATGAGCATCCATGGGGAAAAAGAACAAAAAGAAAGGGAAAGGGAAAGGGAAAGGGAAAGGGAAAGAAAAAGAAAAAGAAAAAGAAAAAGAAAAAGAAAAAGAAAAAGAAAAAGAAAGGAAAAGGAAAAGGAAAAGGAAAAGGAAAAGGAAAAAGAAAAAAAAAGAAAAAGAAAAAAAAAGAAAAAGGAAAAGAAAAAGGGAAAGAGGTATTACTAATTCAATAGTATAATATCCATGGACACATGAGAGAGGGCTCAATTTTTAACAGACCTTAGTTTAACCTAGGGAGTGCTATTTTCTTCATTTAGAATTTACTCTGAGACCAGATTCTCGTTGATTCTTAGGGAGACCAAAAATGAAGTAAAACCCCATAATGGACCTTTCAGACTCTCTGAACCTGAATTCTTTCCACAAGTGATTTCTGATTATACTTATTGTGAAATTTCACAATTCATACGGAGCAAACAATCTAGAAGTCAGTTCCCTACTGAAGCACTGCAACTGATACCTTTGAAAAACAGCTGTAGCAGAAGGGCAGTGGGGCCACAGACCCTAGATCATTTTGTTTTCACACTTGCACTGCAAACACTTCAAATCTGATGTTTCTAGCAAACAATTTCTTTGCTTCATGCTACCTCTTCAGTAATCTAAGCTTTGCTTCTCAATTTGATACTGCAATGCTTAAAAACAACTAATCCTTAAATATCAGTAGAATGTACAGTCTCGTAACTTAATTCTTTATCTTTAGGGTTTGATTTTAAACTTCTAAAAGCTTGGATTTTTAGTTTAAGAAACAATATAAATAAAACCTGCAACATTTTTAGTCGTGGTACAACATTGGCAAGGCAATGTAAGGTCTAAAAGTAGTCCTTTAGAATTTCCCTATGACTATTTACATCTGGACAGAAAGCGCTCTTAGTAGAAATATGTGGGGTTTTTTCCCCTAAAATTCATAAACATTAATTTTCTTTGCTAGTAGTTATTCGAACTCAAAGCAAATTATTCTCAGATTCAGGAGCAATACAATGTTAAAAGTAGCCCTATCAGGGCACCCATACATAGTTACTGTGTTTTGCAAAATAACTATTTGAAGTAGTATGAACAAAAATACAGCAAGTGTGAAAACAGACAGAAACGAGACTTTAAAACCTTGTTCAGAGGGACAAAGTGACAGTTTTACACAATCAGGATATTGAGGACTACAATGGTACAACAGACTTTGCATGTGGGAAGATGGAACAAATCTTATTTTTGTCAGGCATCGCCTGGATCAAAAATAAGATTAAGGCTGACTTGAATGGTGGTTTAATTGGGCTTGTTCAGGAGACTATTAGAATAAAACATCATGTTGCTAAGTAGAAGTTGCATGCTTGTTAATATTTTCAGAGATATTACAATTAACAAACACAGAAAGCATATTCTTTTTTGAGATGTCAGGAGCCTTTTGCCTTTTCGAAAGAATGAAACATAGAGATGTGCAAATAACAGGCATAGTTATGTCTGTTATATGAGTTTCCAAAGCATGAAACATAAGACAAATGCATATCTAACCAATTTTTGCAAAGAGCAGTATAAGCATGCATTGTGAGATGGAGTCTCATTTCAGGGATTCATCATTTTCTTCCAAACTGCACAGACATTAGAATTCCCTGGAGTTCTTTAAAGTCAAGAGAATTATAATCAGTCATACCAGGCAGTAAATGGCATAAAGGCCACAAGCAATAATGATTGAGTTATTAAGATAGAAACAGTTATCATTAATAGGAGTATGATACTGGGAGCCATTTCCAAGCAGCCATTTCTGGCCAGATGCAAAACCTTCACTGAAATCTTCAGGAAAGAGCAAGCATCTCAATATGCAATTTATATCTATTGCCCTTTTAATAGATTTGGCTTTCTCTCTGGGTTTTCGGTCTCTAAACATAAAGTTTAGAGAACAAACACACACAAGGAAACTAAATAGGTTTGTGAGGCCTCCTTGATATCCCAAAACACACTAAAAAATGCAGTGTTAATATGCCACAAGGGATAATCTTCAGGAAAACAAAATAAAAGAAGCAGTGGTGGTTTCCACTAAAAAGCACTTATAAAGCATGCTTTTATGAACAATTGTAAAATTTTCCTGCTAATTTTAATCTAGTTTTAAAGAAATATTTTATCTTTACTATTGGTTTTGCCTACAGTGGAAAATTGAATATTTATGATAACTTTTCCACTGAACTGCTGTTGTTTCAGAAAGGCTGCTAAATTGTTGTAGTAAAAGTAGAAATACTTTGCATGCATTTAGCAGGTACTTTGCTCAGTATTCAGGTAATCATGATGGCGCTGGAACGCAAGCAGGGTAGTACAACCCAGGGTGAGTGGAGAGAGGAACTGGTGATACTGGTTTTGGACAGAAGCAGCAGTGTGAAAGGATGAATGGTGCCAGTTAGAGTAGCAAGATTTCCTATGGACACAAGTCTTTTCCCACCTCAACATGCCATGAACCTACAGCGTTCAGTTATGGCCACAGCACTGTTTTAAGTAATCTCAAGAGTGGGGAGGGAGAGGACAATGGTTTGATTACCAGCTAATTCTTCCTCTTTTTCTTCCTTTTTAGGAAAGGAGAACATGCCAGCATGTTAACTTCTTTTAGTAATCTGTATCTTAATTTCCACGTCTTTCTTACCTTTCTGTCATTGTGATTTGCCTTGGAGATGTGTACAGTGGAGAACAGCTGCTTCTCCAGTTAACAACCCACTTGGCCACTGCTTAAAAAAGCAACTTTCACCCATGTTATAAAGGTGAATGCAAATTCACCCATCCTTCTCTTTGGCCAGCATAATTTGAGATAAACAGAAAGTTCCTTGAAAAAGTCTAAAAAATACCTGAATGTTCCGAGTCAGAAACCTACATTAACAGTACTCATTACTTCTCTGTGAATCCAGATTACTGATTCAGAGGCAAACGGAATCACCTTTAAATCACAATGTTTTTGCTGACACAGATGAGTCAGTCATTCAAAATACTGAGTAGAGTTCCAGTTACGTTGATTTCTCAGCAAGCCAGACAACTAGAACAACTCACAGATACAGTCATTTTAAAGAAACAAAGACCAACGAGGATTCAAATTTAACCTATATCAGTACACTATCATTTCTCTTGTATGGTATAGCTATATACAATACTGAAACTGCTGTGAAACCATAATACAAATTTCAAACAAACAAATAAACAAACAAACAAAAGAACACTATAGAGAAGCGTGAGAACCATTAAGAAGAGAAACAATTTGTTTTGTGGGTTATTTTTTTCTTTTTTTACTTTACAGACATTACTTTATAAATTAATTCAGCTGAGTCAGACTGAAAATATCACTGGAATATATCTCAGTATTTCCATGTAGAAATGGAAAATGTCATTTAAGATGAAAAGAATGAATTTTTAGTAATATTTAAAACAGGCACGCAAGCAAATCCAATGAATTTGAGGTCTGAACAGTTTGCTGTTCTGCAGAACAATAAAATACTAATTTATAATGTTTAGGCTAGCAAAAGTCAAATGAACCAGGAAATAAGATTATTATATCAAATGTGCTAGTAAGCAATTTGTAATGTCAGTTTTCAGCAATAAGTGAAATAATAAGAAAAATAAAGTAAAGATGTGAAGAAAAATGCAGAAAACTCATCACTTTTTCCATGGAATACAATATTTTTGAAAAATTACTTACCAGATTTAATACAAATTATGTGAGGTTTTATGAGCTATAAAAAATTACAGTGTTTACTTTTTCATGTACTTTTCACAGGGAAAAAAAAAAAAAAAAGAATAAAACACTGTTAACAGGTCATGATCAAAGAAGTGCTCTTCAATGAAACAGTATTATATATATTGCAACTGCAATGTGGATATCTATCATCCCAGGATGCCTTTCTGATTTAACACCAATGCTTTTATTACTCAAGTGTTGTATCTGATCCAACAGTACAAATTTAATTGCTGAATTTTGCATGATTTGAAATCTTGCAATACACATAACATTAGCTCTATTTCTTCGGACAGTGCATAAAGCAAAGTAACTGTTATATGCAATTAGATTTGAAAAAGAAATTACCTGGAATTACAATTGGAGGGAACAGTTTTGCAGTGTTCAGTACCTCCTATCTGTTTTCCCAAAAAAGAAGACTTTATGGACTTTCAAAGACAGTTGTCTCAATTTAAGATCTAACGGTATCTTACAGTTTCCTATTGGTAGTTTGTCCTCATTCATAATTCAATAAGAACTGGAGACAAATCTCATATGCATCCTTTCTAAGTAAAATACACTTCTCATATTTTCATGTCCTACAAAATAAACAAATCCTGCCAACATTTCTGTTGTTTATTATACAATTTTACATTTCCACCAGGAATGATAATAGAAGGAGAAAACCAGGAGCCATGACATGTCATAGCAGGCACAGAATAAATCTGTACTGCTGTAAATAAATAAATCTGGTAATTTAAGTCATTAACTTGTTCCATGGTCTAACTTGCATCTAACATGCATCTCAGTGCCAAATGAAATGCACATGGAAGTGCACTTAGAAAGACAACAGTAGGAAGTGCATATCTGGAGGTGAAAAGAATCTGGTATCTCCCTCAATCTGTATTTAGGTCACCTCTGTAGTCAGTTTGCATGGGAACGCCTCTCTAAACATACCACCATACCACCAACATCAGACTCTGATATCATGGGCCAACATCATAAAAGAGAAGGCATTACTACTACAAAAATATCACTCCTGTCCCACACAGGAAAGGGAACCACAGAGGACAGTGAAGATTGTCTAACATAAATTTCCCTTTGTAAAAGTCTGACATTTCCAAATGACAACTCTGGAGAAATGAAAGCAAGCTTTCAGAAAGATAATCATACCTGAAAACATATGAAATAACTTATCACTTTGCAAAATAAATTCTCAACAGAATCATTAAAAACAATAGGCAAAATTATTTCCTGAGTGAGGAAAACTACATCAGGATTAAATCAGCTCTGGCATGGGGCGCTGCTGGGTCTGCTCACAGAGGCCTCCCTGCAGCCCCCCCCTTGTGCCAAAGCCCTACCATGGAGGCCAAATGCAATTCAATGATCGAGTTGTTAACTAATCATTTCTCATGTGTATTCTTAATCAATGTCAGCCCAGTAAAGTGCTATAAGATTGGAACCTGGTTTGATTTGTCCATTTTTAAGCGCTCCCATGACAGCATTTCCTGGTACCTTAATACCTGTATATATATAAATTTACATACACACACATATTCAATTACAACACATACCACCTATTTAAGACTTAAAAGCACAACACTTTGTTATTCCCTCAAAAAACTTCCAGTGATACAGTCGTTAATATGCATTTTGTTCCATGATGAGATACTGGTTTATTATAGATGAATATTTTTTTTATGCAGAACAGGCTGAAATATGGATTTCTTCCAGTTGCCTGTAGATGGTTAAATATGGCTGCCCAAGAGGACCTGGTTACTCTTATGCAAATTCAGTAAAAATGACCTGACATTTAGGTATTTTATATTGACATTAAATTTAACATCAGATAATATAGGTATATTTTAAGGTTTTATAGAAGACTAAAAGAGAATTTTCACTCAAAAATATCTGATACCTATGCTTTTTCTTTTTTTTTTTCACTCCATAGCTAGTCAGACCTTTTGAAATAAATAAGGGATAAGTCATTTTATTCCACCATTTCTCAGTCTTATTTCTAAATCAATCCATTTAACGTAGTCTAGTGATAACATATGTGGATGCTTTAGGATGCAGAATTAAGTTTTAAAGTAAAAAAACCCCCAAACACTGCCAATTCTAATTGCTGAAGGATACACTGTAAATAATTAAATATCATCTGTAGTAATATAAATATTAGTAGCTGGTTGAAACTTTGAATCTGTTTCATGAGATTCATACTTCAAGAGCAAATATTAACATTTATCTATATAGGTTGCTCCGAAAGTAATGCCTCTTATTTATTCCCATGGAACCTACAACAAAGGGCACAGTAACACTATTTGGTAAAATAAATTCTCAACTACAGAACACTGTTTTTCAACATAGTCACCACCATTAACTACGCATTAACTATGCATTTTCATGATGAATAAAAGCCCACATGCTGCACTCATAAGAATCTGCACCAGTGGAGGTGACACTGTTTCACAGGTACTATGATGGCATCATTGTTAAAATGCACCACCCATCACCTCACTGTACTCATGTCCACTGTTTGGTTTCCATAAACCTTCAGCAAACATCAATGAATGTCAGTGGGTGCCATTTTTTCCCCATGGAGGAATTTAATGACACAACTTTCCTTCAGACACACTTGCATATCAGACTCCGTTCTGTCAAAGCATGCCATCTGTAGCATGGCATTAAGTAGTTTGTTAGCAATTTGCTATATGTTTTTTAATTAGTAGAGTGTATATGATTCATTTGGCATTCAAAGTTTATTTCCATCATTAATTGATAGATAGCTTGCCTTGCCTATATTATCAATGAAAATGAAGATTATGTACAATATTCACTATAAAGAACATGTCCTTTTCTTGATCAAAACTATCAGTTTTCAGTTTGAGGACGAAGAGAAAAGAAGTTAAAGAAAATCTGCTTGCCAGCAGATGCAAGCCACATTCATAGTCATAGAACTGCTTGGGTTGGAAGGGACCATAAAGACCACCCAGTTCCAACCCCATGTCATGGGCAGGGCTGCCACCCATCCAACCTGGCCCTGAACGCCTCCAGGGATGGGGAATGCACAGCTTCTCTGGGCAGTCTGTGCCAGGACCTCACTGCCCTCAAAGTAATGATTTTCCCAGACATTCAAATAAATCTCCCCCCTTTTAGTTTAAAGCCATTCCACCTTCTCCCGTCACTATCCACCCATGTAAAAAGTTGGTCTCCCTGCCACTTATAAGCTCCCCTCAAGTACTGGAAAACTGCAGTGAGGTCTTCCTGCAGCCTTCACTTTTTCACGCTGAACGAGGCCAGCTCCCTCAAATTGTGTGGTGGAGGCACATTTCTAGTCAAGGACTACTGAAGGCAGATTTGAACAGGTATGTTCTTCCAATATAGTCTCGAATTTAGCAGCGGCAGTCATAAGTTTTCTATTGGTGTTGTCTTTTAGAGTAATTCCGGGCTATTTTCCACTTCAAAAAGATATGAAAATTCTACAGCGTGTATTCTGTGAGAGATAAAGTCAGATGGCCAATATTGTTCTTTCTTGCTTTATAAGCTCCAGATCGCTTGCCTGAGGACAGGGAGACATCTTTCTCATGAGGCTTTCTTTTTGCAGAGATGTTGTGCTGTCACTTGTATTTGTTTTTCTAAATTAATTGATTCTTAATTCCTGCCAGTTTCTCCTTTGTATTGAAAGCACTTTCTTTGCCAAGATTCTGACCTTTTGCTAATTGCTCCTGTGACTAGGAGACCAGAGCACAGTACTGTCAGCGAAGTGGTACTTTCAGTTTATGGAATTATGTAGCTTTGTATTCTTCATTGGCTCTTCACACACCCCAACAAGCTGTTTGGATCAGACACCGATGGCACTGCAAAGTACATTCTTACTACTCGTGGTGACTTTGCTGTACTGTTATTTACAGATTCAACATTTTAATCTGTTAATATGTCACACATCTGAGTGGTTACTATGAACAAAAACCCCAAGAAAAAACTTTGGTGCACCACCATATATCAGGGACAGCAGATTCTAAATGGCAGTCGAGAGTGGTCATGTTTACCTTTATTGCTTGAAATCCAAGACTTCCTGCCAAAATATGGATACTAAGAAACAGAAAATAATACTGACATGGCTACCTTCCATGCATGCATTTGTTTACCTGAAGTCAACTATCTATGCTGTTTTTTGTCAGAATGCATACAAAAATGCTTCATAGAATATGTCTGCTCTGGAGAAATGTACATACAACATGGGTTTGAAAAGCTTTTACTCTTTTATTGCTATCTTGGATAAACATCACTAGATTCAGTTCAACAGCTACCACAATCGGTGTTCTTAAGATCTTCATCCAACAATAAAATGAAATTCGTGTGAATGTACTTACAGTCTTTAATAGATTTTAACAAGATAAGTAAGATAAAGTAAAATTAAAACTTACAACAGATTATCTTTGAAAGTGACTTAAGATCCCTTGGTGACTAATTTATTATGGTCATAGTGCTGTAAGCATAACTGAAAGAAAAATTCCCTTCAACACAAATATCTGAACTCATTAGGTTTTGTTTTGTTTTGTTTTGTTTCTCTTTAAATTAGTATTAACAGGCAAGTATTGTCTAAAAATATCAGATCAAAGTCATTAAAGTCTGACTGTTTTGGTATTCTCAGTTGGTCTCCAGCCATTTCACTACATCATTTAAATTCTTTAAGCAGCTTGGAACTGCTCTGAAAAAACTTACAGCTAAGGAATTAGGATCTGTTTTCACTGTACCAGATGTGACACATCAGTGACAGAGTGTAATACTGTATTACCCTTCTTAAGGCAGGTACACCATCGTTTTATTATATTCATATCTTGTTTTCTCTTTTAAATTTTATTTATCCAGAAAGTTTCACAGTATTATAAAAACACGGCTGTTATCATTAACCTATAACCAGGGGCCTCAGGGTGTTTGAATCTGAAATAAACATACTTTATTAACATATCTTAAGTGAAAAGGCTGCTGCAGAGGAGAATCTAATTTCAAATAAGTTAGTAGCATGACATTTTTGTGAAGTCTGTAAGACCACAAATCACTGTAAAATCTACAGCCAGTTGTTGATCTGCCATATAAAATATGAAGAGAAATAGCTATCATGAATCAGATGTGAATCTGCCGAGAGGAGTCTTAGTAAAGGAATGAAGAGAAAAAATGGGGATAATATTAGACCTTGCTTCCAAATACTTTAATACTGTCTCATCTTTATTAAAAAATAAAATAAAAAATAGCTACAAGAAGTTTATTAATATTATGCCACTGTTAAATAGGGTTTACAGATTAAAATGATAAAGTTTTTCACATCAGAGCACTGAAAATTCCTTATTTAAAATTATTTCACACCTACACACTAATCTTTAAACTACACTTTACACCTACCATTATATCTACCTACTCAGCTAATCAAGGAGTTCAAAAAGCTATGCAAAGACACTCCCCGAGGTAAAAACACTCTACTTACTAGAGTAAGCAAAGGAAACTTTATAATCTAAATGGAATTTAAAGTTCTAAATGTAATTTGTTCTCAGAAGTATAGCCCTGTACTGCTTTTGGCTGGAATAGAGTTAATTTTCTTCACAGTAACTTGTATGGTTCTATGCTATGCATATGTGAGGAAAAATATGTTGATAACACACCAGTGATTTAGTTCTTGTGAGCAGTGCTTATGGAGAATCAACGTCTTTTCTGCTTCTCAAGCTGTCCTCACTCAGTGGGCTGGGATTGAGATGACATAGCGAGGATAGATGACCTATATTGACCAAAGGGATATTCCATACGATATGATTTTTTCTAATAAACAAAAGTAGAGGAAACTATGAAGGAAAGGAGATATTTAAAATTACTCCGTCTGTCTTTCCAATTAACTGTTACACATAATGAGCCCTACTTTCCAGGAAAGTGGCTGGACATCTGCCTTCTGATGGGAAGTAGTGTTTTAAAATATAAAGAACTGAAGACATGATCTTGTTCTGCTGAATATGAATTATGGACATTGTGAGATGCGGTCTTTCTATACAACTGTAACAAAAATGGCATGACTGTAAGAGGAACAATCATTTCCTATCATGCCATTTGAACTCATCACTATCCAAATGTCTTAACGCAACTGCTTTGTGTAAACAGGCAGAAAACACACCTAACACCTCAATTACACAGTAAAGTGCACTTCATCCGAGGAGAAAAAAAAGAAAAAAACATAAACAAAAAGCAGCAACAGCATCACCTATGACTAAAGCCAATTTAAAAAAAAAAATACATCTCAAAAAAACGAAAAACAAAGTCCATTCTTTTCCATAAGTTTTATTGTATGTTTTTATTTCATTTCATCTTTCTGTTAGTCTTTTTGCCTCATTCCCTTTACTTTCTCTTTCAAATATAGCAATACACTTCAGGAGAAACTATATTTGTCATCACTAATTCATTTATAGCTTTCTTTCTTAAAGGTATTTTTCTCCCTTTTACATAAAATTTCAAAATACATTTTCTAGATTTGGAAAAAAAAAAAAAAGAAGGCAAAATGAAGAACAGATAGTCTGTCTGGTTGAGAGTAACTTCATCAGACATCTGATGTTACACAACCCACAAGACATCCTTTCAGATAACTGAAGAGAACACTGAATTTAACAAGTTAACTACTAGATTTATTTCTATGCAGAATATTTTCCTATTAGTTGACACGATTAGAAAATTCACAGCACATGAGTTCTAATATACAAAATAATTATCTTACCATCCCTCTCTAAATAGCATCTTACTGTTCTCCCTCAAGTTAATAGAGACACTAAAGACACCATGTGCTTGTGGAGAGATCAAAGGTACACATTGTTGATGGAGCAACAGTGTGTACTTACTTAAACCTAGAATAAAATGTGAGACACTTTTAATAGTTTCTTCTACTTCTGGACAGGCTTACGTGTTTCCTAGTTGCCACAGGAAGCTGGTGATGCTAGAGAGTCTATAGGAAGATTAAGTGACTCCAGTATAAAAGGTAACGTGTAAGAGGAGAAGGCATAGCAGAAAGACAAAGTACATTTTTTGTATCAATTCTGGTTGAGCTTGGAGGCTTTTCCTTATGTGTAATAAGTGTAAGGGACAAAATGGAACATAAAATGACGAAACTAGAGGTTGTGAAAAAAATTGATTAAAAATAAATAAATAAAAAGGAAACAAACTGCCAAGGCCAGGTGGTAATCACCTAGGGAACTGAAAAATGAAATAGCTAAACCACTAACCTCTTCCCTGAAATTTCCTTAATAGCAGAAAACTGCAAAATAGCAAGAGACAGATAGAAGAATCTAGATATTTGTAAGCCTGACATTCACATTCTACAATCTCAGTAGGAAGTAAAATAAAGTACAGAAGTCTGAACATGTGACTAAATACAATATACTAAGGAAGAAATGACATTTTATTTTAAAAGAAAATCACGTCATAGATTCATTGGATTTTGCTGAAAATTCGAGAAATTTCTGAAATTCTAGAGATCTCTTTAGCCTATAAAAACAGAGCTGACTGAGAGGAGATAGGGCAAGCGATACAATTGTATATTCAATAATATCCAAACATCACTACCAAATATTTAAACATAAGTCTTCTCAGAAGTTGAGTGAATCTTGAAGAGGGACTTTCAAATAATATTTACATAGAAAATTAGTCTTTCCTTATTACATATATTTTATATATATATATAATATAAATATATATATAACATGTATAACATATATATTATATATATATACACAAATATATATATAACATACATATATATATTATATATTTGCCATGAAATGCTAGTCTGTAAATATGCAGCTGGCACATATATCAATGAACCATTTATAATACACCCAAGCATTTGGTTACTTCACTCTTACTAGTCTGAATTACCTATTACAGACATCCAAAGCCAACAGTTCTCATTCTTACTCAAATTTAAACAAACAAACAACGACAACAAAAAAAAAACACTATATAATTCTGTGGAACTGTGAAAGAAACACTGTCATAAAATCAATATAATAAGGAGTAAACAAACAACAGCTTATTTCAGGAAGAGACTTCATTCCAGTGTTAGTGATTAAAAAAAATCATCACTTTTTCTGTTAGCTTACGAAACCTTACCTAGAAGCAAGTTTGCTTCTAAGTAAAAAAAAAAAGAGAGACACGAGAAATATGGGGGAAAAAAACAAACAAAAAAAAAAAAAACAAAAAACAAACCAGTCCTTCCTTTCACGTACACTTTATCAGGAATCAGTGGCAACAAGGCAACAATAGAAAGACCGTAGAAATAGAAACATAGGCAGAGAGATATGTTAGCAAGATATGTTCAATATATCTAAAGAAGAAATCCTTAATCTTTCCAGATACAGCAGATATCAGCACAATAAAAGGCTACTGTGGCATTTACCGGAGCAATGAGCCTGATCATATACGCATCAGGCATGACAGCAGGTCATCATACATGTAAGTCACTCTGAAAGTAATGCCTCCTATTTATTTCCGTGAAAACTACAACATATACAAAGTGCACAATAACACTAGTCGATAGGGCAAATTCTCAGCTACAAAACACTATCTCTTTCAACAGACACCACCATTAGCTATGCATTTTCACCAGCAATGAATAAGAGCCAGCACGCAGCACTCATAAATATCTGTATGGATATCTGGAATACGGCTTGCCTTTCATGCCACTGTCACCACTGCTGAAACGCACCACCCACCACCTCACTGTGCTCACATCCACTGTTTGGACTTCATAAATGTTCAGCAAGCATTGATGAATGTAAGTGGGTACCATTTTTTCCCATACAGAGGAATTCAGTGACACACCTTTGCTTCATACATACTTCCATGTCAGATGCCATTTTATCAGACTATCCTCTCCTGCCACCTATCACATGGCAACAAAATGTAATGGAATATTGGTAGGAAGGTTCAAACTCCACTGCTATACCAGCAACATCTGTGTCTGACGTCATGGGCCAACATCATAAAATGCAAAGCATTACTTTCAGAGTAGTATAAAAAGGTAACATAACTAACACAGATATTGCAGAGGTATCCTGTAAATAAATACAACCCCAAAATAGGTGGAAATTTCTCTTTGAACATGGAAGTATTTTAAGGACACTGAATTCAAATACAATATGATGAAGTAGGCCCAAAGTACATCTGAAAAAATATTGGAAACTTTCAAGAAAAATACTATAAGATTAAAACTTATAACTATTTTCAAGCTGGTTTATATTTCTCAGTGTAAAACAGATGTATTAAAAAGCAGCAATTGAGCAGCAGAAAGTACATTCAAGAAATTAAAAAAAAAAAAATAACAAAATAGACAAATATATACAACAAAAACCCCAAACACCATGCAGATGATAGTCAAGCCACTTTTTGGGAGAAAAAAAAAAAAAAAAAAAGGTATTAAACAGACAGAATATAAAGTCAGCATCATAAAATATACATATGTTCATTTTTTGTCTCCCTGAAATAGTCAACCCCAAACTTATTTTTTTCTAAGTTGTCTACAAACCAATCTTTACACTCCTTGAAATCAAATCAGTTTTTCATCAAGGATGAATATGGACTACTCAAAAAAAAGTATCTTCTGTTGCAAATGGGTCAAGCAATGGAAAATGGAAATCACTCAATGAAATGCTACTTACATATTCACGCTTTGAATGCATGCCTGTAAATTCTTTAGGTAAACCTGCAAAAATAGGATAATTTACAAATAACATTACTTACATATCTAGAATTGTCTAAAACATGATGGTTTTGTTACAATTTTTTTTTGTATTAAAATTTTCATATAACTTAGGCATTATTTTCAGTTTCAAGGAGCCAGAAAAAAAATATATATATATATATATTATTCCAAGTAGTAACACATAAAAATAGTCATTAAAATTCATCAGTCTTTGATGCAAATTACTACTTTAATGATCAGCTGGTCATAGCTTAATGACCTCACTTGGCAATTTTTAATTGTAGCACAGACAGCAGACTTTACAGTAAACCAGCTGGCTTGAATGCTGAAAGTAGTTCAGTCTCGGCTATAGGAGCATATGTACCCTGAGAAATTTAACCTCAGAGTCTGTGCCACAGCTATAGTGATTCTTAACCTTGAGCTGCTTCTTCAAAGTCGGGGAAGCTATCTCAAATACTACAAAGCCAAAAGCAGCATGGATAATTTATTAGTGACAGAAAGGACCTTGTCACTTCTTTGACCAATGCAGGTTCACATGGGCAGAAATGATTTAAAATTGACAAGAGTGTTTCCAGAGTTCTTGGCAGTATTCAGAGTTTGAAACAAAGATAGCAACTTTCCAGGGATTTTGTACTTCATTTTATTATTGACAGTGTAAATAATCTGACAATTAATATGACTATATTGAAGGTGAATATTGAAATAGTTTGATTAAACTGGTAGACTGGGTTCCATTTATTCTGAGACCAAAAAATTGTTTTGTGCGTGTTAGTGAGCAGCACTCATCGTGTCTCTGGGAGAGCAGAGGTGTGGCCCGTGGTAGAGCAGGAGGGCTGGTGGAGCTGCAGCCAAGGGGGAGATGTGGGGGGCAGTGCCTGAAGGGTGGGTGGGCCCTGCGGTACAGAGCCATGCTGGTGCAGTGCTCGATATTCCCCTATACATCTCAACGTTTAATAATACTGAAGGTTGTAAGTAAGCCATAAGTAATGTGAAGTGCATGAATGTGTAGGGCAGACTATGGGAGGTGAAGAAAAACAGTCAATAAGATATGATGCAGATTCAAAAGGTATGCCAGAGGTTATAGTTAAATGGACGTCGCTATTTAAAGCCTCTTTAAAGTGATTATAGACTAGCTATTTGCTTGGCTTGTCGTTGTTCATGACAGCCAGCTTGAAAGGAATACTCCACACTTGAGTATCTGGTTCTCTAACTTAAATAATTCAAACAAGAGTTTTAAATCCTGCCTCACGTGACTGTTTTTCCTGAAAAACTTGAAAACAAATACACACCAAATACATCCCAAAAAACAGTATGACTATTCACGGCAAAGTATTCTAGCTGTTAAGTAACATGAAGCAATCTTACTTCTTTTCAATTACACTTGGTTCTCTGTTGCCCTCATTAACCTCTTACTATTGCATCTGTGCCATTCCTTGGCTGCTCTGCTCAGAACGTAAAACAGTAATTTTTCTCCAGCAACAATTTTAACTTTTACTAATGTTATATAGAAAATAGCTCTTTCCACTGCAAAAGTAAGTAAAATTTAATATGATTTCAAAATATTTCTTAAAAGGCATATGCAACGGGCAAGAGCCAGTTAAAAAGTCATTATTTTCAGGCTGCATCTAATCGCCCATAACAAATGTTAAAAGTCATGCATAAGTCAAGTTGGGAAGCAGGATTTTATTTTATTTTATTTTCATGGTGGGATAGGGTGTGGGGGGTGGAAAAGCAGCTGCTAAGAGTGAAGAAATTGTAGAAAAAGTTTAACACCACTACAACCTCCACAAAATCTTGTAACTCCAGGCATCATGTAACAGATTTTCCATTATGTCTATGTTCATGAAGGATGATGTTCCAAGCATCTCAATGCGTTTTCACTGGTCAACTGAGACAGTCTCAAACATGAGTATGTTTTAAACAAATGCTTTATTTTCACAGAATCACAGAATTGTAGGGGTTGGAAGGGACCTCCAGAGATCATCGAGTCCAACCCCCCTGCCAAAGCAGGTTCCCTACGCCAGGTCACATAGGTAGGCATCCAGGTGGTCTTGAATATCTCCAGAGAAGGAGACCCCACAACCCCCCTGGGCAGCCTGTTCCAGTGCTCCGTCACCTTCATTGTATAGAAGTTCTTGCACACATTTTTGCAGAACTTCCTATGCTCCAGTTTCTGGCCGTTTCCCCTTGTCCTGTCTCCACACACTGCTGAAAAGAGTCTGTCCTCGCCACTTTGCCCCCCCACACACCTTAGATATTTATAGACAAGGGTCAGGTCCCCTCTCAGTCTTCTTTTCTCCAGGCTAAACAGACCCAGTTCACTTAGTCGTTCCTCATAGGGGAGATGCTCCAGGCCCTTCACCATCTTTGTGGCCCTCTGCTGGACTCTTTCCAAGAGATCCCTGTCTTTTTTGTACTGGGGAGCCCTGAACTGGACACAGTACTCCAGATGAGGCTTCACCAGGGCAGAGTAGAGGGGAAAGATCACCTCCCTTGACCTGCTGGCCACGCTCTTTTTAATGCACCCCAGAATGCCATTGGCCTTTTTGGACATGAGGGCACACTGCTGGCTCATGGCCAACCTGTCGTCCACCAGGACACCCAGGTCCCTCTCTGCAGAGCCTCTCTCCAGCAGGTCACCCCCCAGCCTGTACTGGTGCATGAAATTATTCCTTCCTAGGTGCAAGACTCTACACTTGCTTTTGTTAAACCTCATCTGGTTTCTTATCACCCAGCTCTACAGCCTGTCCAGCTGTCGCTGAATGGCAGCACAGCCTTCAGGCGTGTCAGCCTTTTTGTTTCATCCATTTTGTGTGGATGATAAACCAGATAGTCAATAAATACAGACTAATTATTCTGAGTAAGCCAAAGCAATGTAAACGATTGGTTTAACTATCCATATTTACTATCCATATTTAAACTATCCATATTTAAAAGACTTCCTAATACTTTGTCTGTGGTTGTCAGTTCAAGTACTACAATATGGATAAGATTGTACTTTAACCCTAATGTACCCTTACATAGACAAAACTTCAAGAACAATCTCTGTTTATTTGAGCTACTGAGGTTGAGATTACCAAATAGCACACAAATTGCAGTAGAGGCCATTCAAGTAAAGATAATGTCACACTTCTGTTCCGCATAGCAGAATAAGATTACAGACAGCTTTTCCTACGTTGTTTCTCACTTGTATCCATTATTTCTGAAATCTCAATCAAGCCATACATCCCCATTTCTTTCTTCCATACATTACATATCTAAGAAAATTTTAAGCTATACTGCAAAGGCCTATACCCATCCTTTTTACTGTTAGGAAAAAGCACAATTAGGTTGAATGATACCTGAAACTTAATGTGTGAAGAATATGAGACACTTCATCATATACTAGTTAATACAAGGAGTACAGCCTCACTGGATTATAGTTAACTTTCTTCAGTGATACTGACAGCCTTTTATAAATGAACTGCTCCATGTACATTCTGAATGAATTAATCTTTGCTGGGAGATAAGATATGGCTCCTTAAATGTCACTTCCCTTAAAATATTATAGCAAAAGATGAATGGGGCAAAGTGAATTTATGAGATTGTTTAGCATGAAGTATGTCTTTCCTATAAGACCAAGAAAAAAACCCACCCTACTTCCATCTCAAAATAGATAAAGTACTCTCTTTGTCAATTTGATGTCAGTTTTGTCAACTGAATTTGAAAGACCTGCAGTTAAGTACAATGAAGGCTACAGTCATCACTCTGAAGCAGATAAGAGAGAAAGTTTGTTTCCTTGAAGTAAACTTCACTGATAGTTGCTTTTAGAGCATGTCTCAGTTTTGATCTTTATCCCATATTCCACTGGAACAAAGAAAAGAAAGTTTGTAATTGTTACTTGCAGCTTATTGAGGACACATTCATTCTTCAGCCTCTTGAAAGTAATATTCCACTTTCAATCATGGACAGTTAGATCAATCTGACACTTTTTTTGCTTTCTTAACAAATAACATATTAAGATTGTTGAGTGCGTTGCCAGAATTATGATCTGAGGCAGAAGCATGGCATTTTACAATATGCTAACTTTTTTACATGAATTATTTTTTAAAAAATGTAATTTGAAATCACAGAATCAGGCAAAAAAATTAAGCACTTCTTATCTTCAGGAGAAACAAAAAATCAAAAATGTCCTAAGAACGGAATAAATAATACAGTGTGGCTACAATGTGGATTTTTAAACAGTAGAATCCAAATAAGTTTCCAAGGGTAGTAGAGAAATAATTTCTCTGCTGGTTTGAACTTCGTCTATTAGCCTTTTTTAATGTTTTTAGTTAGAGTTTTATTTCCATTTGCTAATGACTTTGCCAGACTTCAGTCATTCTGTCCATATTTCACAAGTTAGTTTTTAGATCTGGGAAGAAAGGAGAAGCATTCATCTTCATTAACAGTCTGTGAGAATTCAAGTTTGTTCTCAAGAACAAGTTTGTGGTGGGGAGATGAGGGGGGAAATTTGCCAAATACTAAAAGAATTCTGATGAATTATGTTGGAGAAAGTCTGGTTTGGGGCATAAGGACTACAGTATAGCCTTTGAACTTGAATTCAACCTGTACAAAATCAACCATGTTTATTAAAAATGTATACATTTTGAAATTCTAGATCCTTGCTGGAGCTAAGAAACTAAGAATTACTGAAAACTCTCTCTTTGCTGAGAGTGTTCTTCTTTTCCAGATGACAGAACAGAGCAAGTGGTCTATGAATGAACCGTGTACTCCCATACATTACAGGCTAGGGCAGAGGAGAAAAACAAGCATACAGTTCTTCTTTTGCAGTGGCATTTGAAGACAACACTGGAGCTGAAAATAAAAACCAGCAGGGAGACTGAAACAGAACTCATATTTTTGTAGAGGAAACTGATTCAAAGGACAAGGATTGAAGGGGCCACAATTAGTGAACTATAAGAGAAGTCGGATGCATCAGAAACAAGTCTGCGAACCTAGAGATAAGTGGGTCCAGAAAGCGGATAGTCAGTGGCAGAGGGCAGAGGACAATGTGTGAGATGGTGAGAAGAAGCCAGGGGTCTTCAAAGATGACCTCTCAAGAAAATTTGAGGTTCTCAGATTGTCACGAATGCTGTGATGAAAAATATGCATGCAATATTTTTGTTCTTTGCTTTTGATCAACCTTGTATGATATTGATTGTTTCCCCTTAACTCCTTGCAGGCTAGAAATTGATTTAGAGAATTCTATTTTATTTTATTTTATTTTTACATCAATATAACCTAAAGCAAAATCCAGGTACCGGAAGAAGAGAAAGGTTACATAAACATGATACAGAATGACTGCCTGAATAAAGAGCAAAATAAAGACAGAAACTGATAAACGTTGCAATGCTGGAAACCAAAGCAGTTTAGACAATTGCATAATGGCTTATGTATACAGACAGTGTGAAGCAACAACCTTTTGACCTCCAGCAGTTGCCTCATGCTAGGAAAAATAATCTAGAATCTTATTTTCAGATCTAGCTTGAACACAGACTATGTCAACATTTGATTTGGCCCCCAGGACTAGACAGTTTTGCTGATTCAGTAACCACAGTTCAATCTACAAATTCCCTAAAGGCTAACCTTCAAGATGCAGGAGCTCCCCAGTCTCAGTGTGCAGCTGGGCAGTAAGTGGAAAGCATAGAATTTACACCTTAAGCTGTGCAACTGCAGACTTCCTTAGTACCACTCTTCAGTTATATTGGAGGATATAATTCATTTCTGCACTGCTTTCCAGGGAATGAATTAATAAAAGCGTAGCCCCAGCTGGGAGACAAGGAGTACTGATTACTAAAAATACCACTTTCAAACTAAGATTACAGTGAGAAATTAATTTGAAAGAGTACATTTTAGTCAAGAGATGGACGGTAACTATACTTCAGCAATGACTGAGCACTGTTAAAAGTTTGGCTTTTTTTTTTTTTTTTTAATAGCATTCTTGACTAGTTTAGCATTGTATCACCGAACAACAGGGACTGCCAAAAGCTGAATTTAATGTATTCAAACTCAGAAAATAAATAACCTTGAAACTGCTTTGCAGTGACTCAGTAAAAATGAGATTGAAGCAAGTTGTAAAGGTTTTACACACAGCCTTAGAATAAATGTGTTATTCACAAGTGAGCTGCCAGGTCATTTCTAGTAATTGTCGGTAGGTGTCACACTCAAGGACTTTAAAGAAATTGGCATATACAGTTTATAAGTTCACCACACTATTTATTCTAAGATTCTTTGAGGTCTGTTTTTGTGTTTTGTTAATTTTCCAGTTGTGTCTTTTATGTTTCTAGTTTTCAGGGACCTAAGTTTGTGATCACTTCACCAAGAAACTACTGTCTAAAAAGAACTTAGGTCACAACAGTGGAATTTTAACGTATTGTATGACAGCACTGATGGAAATCTCCTCCCTTATTTCTAGAGTGTAGATACAGATATAGGTAGATGGCTCCTCACTGACACAAAGTTGTCAAGTCAAAAGAAAGTGACAGGATTCACATTGGTTCCTGTGAGCGCCCAGCACATGCACAACACCTCTGGGTCCCTTCACTCTCAATGGGTCAAGGGAAAAACATATCTATAAGTGATGCTTATTGACCCAAAACCACGCTCTGAGCAGTAGCCCTGAAGGAAATATTGGTGTGACACTGGACTTATGAAAACAGGTCTACCAATAAATAGATAAACTCAACAGTGAAGTGGTGAAGTGCTAACATAACTTTTGTCTGGGATTGTACATTATCTCAGTAAGGTGAAAAAAAAAAAAAAAAAGAGTGCCTTTACACTGAAAGTTTTCTCTGTGTGTGTGCTTAGTGTTTTGAAGGGGAAACATTTCATTTTAAATTTTATTTCTGAAGGTAATCACTTAATGGAAAGAACTCAACTGGCATTTCCAGTAGCATGTGATTAAATATATGTACAATACACTGTAGAACGTATATGTGTTTGTGTATTTAATTCCAAGGAGCAGAACATCCTCCGTATAATTTATTCTGCAGTTTTAAAAATTCTATTAGGTCATTTCTGTTACAAAGAAGCAGAACGAATTCATAAGTGTAGTTAAGTATTTCAGGGAAGTCTTGCACAAGTGACTTAATTATACAGCTGAGGCATGAAATGGATCTGAAGTGATATACAGACCAAAGTAACAACCACAAAGTCTGCCCTCCATGAAGAAATAAGCATAATAAAGAGAAATGAACAATATTTTGCAACTTTAATTAAAATATTAATGGACTTCTTTAAGCATTACAATTGTTTAGAAGTGTTTTAAATGTCTCCATGACTTATCTTGTTTCACAAACATAGTAAAAATTCTGGTTGTTAGTTAAAAATTATTACACATTTTAAATGGTGCTTCTGGTATTTCATTGAATTCTAGGAGAATCTAATTGATTCTTTGGTTTATTTTCTTATAGACTCTCTTCAAAGGCCTGTATCTCTATTAAAGCGAAAAGTCTAAATGATATTCCCTGGTAATTGAGCTAGCTGCATACTAAACACTTTTAATCTCTATCTTAATACATTTTTTTCCTTCTCAAAAGCTGTAAGCGATAAGCAGCCCTGAAGTTTATGTGTCGTTCAAATAACAAATAAGGTAGATAAATGGAATGAGCTGAATAAGTAGAAATAAATCTACTATGAAATGAACATATAAATTGTAACTATGGAAACAGCCTTTGTAATTAAGAATAATTTAGAAAGGCATGAAAGATGTTTAATCAGTATGTAAATTAAGTGCTGATTTTTTTTAGAAAGGTAATAGAAGTTAATAAAATCATATTAAAATTACTTAGTGGTGTAAAGTAAAAAAAAAAAAAAAAAGATTCAAAATGCTTTGTAATTTTGCATCTCTTTATGGATAAAACTTATGTCCTGCTTCAGCATGTATTAATAGACCCACAGTAGAAATTAAAACAAAATTATATTAATTTTTAAAGTCCAGTAAATTTGTACACATTTTGTAGCAGTTTTAACTAAGATGTGACAAAAAGCTATATAAAGGAAAATAATGTTAGTATTACTTTCTAGAATGAGATGGGGGCAGAAGGTAAAATAGCTCCACTTGTAGGTGAATGGCACAGCTGAGCAAAGATACTGTATTTCTAAACTAGTCTAGTAGTATTATCTATTAAAGGAGCACAAATGATATTAATTTACACATAACACAGAAGTCTCAGCTGAAATATACAGAAAAATACCCAAGTCAATATAAAATGAGACGCCTGAGGTGCAAGATCTAGCATAGCTTTGCAACTTTTAGGTTTATTATTTACTATTAAACATTTACTTAGTAGTAGAGATCCTCAATTCTTTGCGTACATTTTATTATGTACAGGCTAGTAAAACACAGACTGCTTTTTAGGTCATTCATTAAGTCTTTTCTGTATTTCAGACATATTGGAAAAGGACTACTAGTGAGCTCATTTCTTTGACACTGGGAAATTGTGTGAGGAAGGACAAAAGGGAAACCTTATTTTTCCTAATATATATATATATATATATGTATATAAAAGTATTGCATGCGAAGTAGTTGGTCTGTGGACAATTTTTGTATATAAATCAGAAGTAAATTAACGGATACAAGACGCCTTGAGAGAACATAACAGTTATGTCTTCTTCTTAGTAGTTCCATGCATCTATTAAATGTGTAATTATCAGTAAAAGTGCAGCTATGCTAAACAGTTGAATATTGAACTACAATATTGCAGTATTGCCGCTGACAAGGCATGCTGTCTGCACTACGAGCCAAAGTCAAAATGGCAGTCTGTGGAATGGCAATATGTGAATTTCCCATCAAAGAAAAGACGCAGCCTTCAGTATTTAAAGTGTTGTGCACTGCCTTTTGGGATAGCAAAGGGGTGAACATTATGGATTTCGTGGAACCCACACAAACCACCAACTCTGACTTTTACTATATCGCACCACTGGCTAAGCTGAATGCTCAAATTTTTAGAGTCAGGCCAGAGAAGAACACAACCTCTCTCTTGCAATACAGTAACACCAGGTCCCATACCAGATTGAAAACTGTAGAGTACACTGCCAATCTTGTCTGGACTGGCCTACCACATCCACATTAAAGTCTGGATTTGGCACTTTCTGACTTCCATCTGTTCAGGCTCATGACAGATGGACTGTGTGGGCAACATTTTCCTAGCAAGGACACCATCCTGGCAGCTGTGAGACAATGGGGCACCTCAGTTGGTGCAGCTTTTTATGAGTATGGCATGAAGGTTCTTGTTCATGGCAGGTGAAAAAGCATTGCTGATGGTGGTGACTGTCTTGAAAAACAGGGTTTTGTAGCTAAGAAACTGCTCTATCAAATAGTGTTACTGGTGCTCATTTTATCTGTTGTAATTTCCATGGAAATAAGTAGGAGGCTTACATGCAAACTGACCTATGTATTTTATACTACTCTGCGCCTTCTGTGTGTAACAAAGCCAATACTCATGAAGATTTTCTTAGATATACTCCTATTCACTACCATTTTATGTCTGTAGAAGTTTGGATGAGCAAGCAGTCTTTCATTTTCATTGACACTGAGCATACAATGGAGAGCCAGACCTCAGTCAAGATGTCTTACACTATTCATCATTTATTCAGTTAAGATATTTCAGTCATTTGCTTAGAAAACAGTAATGCTACCTCATCATAACCTGTTTTAAAGCGATGGTTCACAATTTGACAGCAATCAGCAGATTGAGTAATGTTTGCTGGAATTACATCAAACACTTTGCATGGTTCAGGTATTGAGACCAACCTTTTTTTCCCTTACACAGACTACTGTGTCAATCTGCCTGGGAGTAGGAGGACCCTACATAGGCATCTGGACATGTTGAATAGCTGGGCTGCTGCCAGTGGGATGAAGTTCAACAAGACCAACTGCCAGATCCTGAACTTTGGCCACAACAACCCCAGGCAATGCCACAGGCTTGGGGAAGAGTGGATGGAAAACTGCACAAACAGACCTGGGGATATTGGTCAATGCTCAGCTGTACATGAGCCAGCAGTGTGTCCAGGTGGCTAAGGCCAATGACATCCTGGCTTGCATCAGAAATAATGTTGCCAGCAGGAGCAGGGAAGTGATCATCCCTCTGTACTTAGCACTGGCAAGGCTGCACTATGAGGACTGTCTTCAGTTTGGGTCCCTACTACAAGAATGACATTGAGGCTCTGGGGTGTGTTCAGAGAAGGGCGGTTAAGCTGGTGAGGGGTCTGGAGCACAGGTCTTAGGAGGAGCAGCTGAGGGAGCTGGGACTATTTGTTCTGGAGGAAAGGAGGCTCAGGGGAGACCTTATCGCTCTCTACAACTACCTGAAGGAAAGGTGTGGTCAACCTCTTCTCCCATGTAACTAGCAATAGGACTAGAGAGAATGGCCTCAAGTTTCACCACTGGAGATTCAAGCTGGATGTTAGGAAACACTTCTCCAAAAGAATGATCAGGTGCTGGAATGGGCTGCCCAGGGAGGTGGTCGAGTCACCATCCCTGGAGGTGTTCAAGAAACATTTAGATGTTGTACAGAGGGACATGGTTTAGTGGGAAATATTGGTGATATGTGGACAGTTGGACAGGATGATCTTGGAGGTCTTTTCCAACCTTGGTGAGCTATGCTTCTATTCTATGATTCTACTTCTTTTTGACTTCTATTCATTACACACATTTGATACCAACTTAAAATCCAGAAAGTAACTATTTCTGCCACAAATGTTTTTGGTTTTGATTTTGGTTTTGCACAATCCCATTATTAAATACAGTCTGCAATTTTGTCTAAGTAAACTAAAACTATCAGAAGTGACATCGCTAAACTTCTTCTGCCAATGATCGCAAGTATTATGAAAAGCCAGATAACATTTTCCTCCTTACAAATGTTGATTGGAAACCAGGCAGTAAAATATAGCACAGATGTGAAAGCTCTGTCTGGAGACTGTGCCCTGGACTTTGAACTGAATATAGAGGTGTGCTTTATGCCTACTGCATGCTGCAAAATACTGTAAAATCATGGTAGACATTTTGACATCTACACTATTTTCTTATAGTATGCTTGATTACAGATATGCCTTTTTTCAGGAACCTTCAGGTAACAATGTTTTGTAAACAGACAGCCTTCACCATGAATCCCACACTGTGCTATCCCAGTGGTGATTTGCATGTTTCTTTTTGGACTGGGTGTTTCAAGTTAACCTCAGTAGCTAAACACCACATATCTGTGGTGTTTAAAAACACCTTAATAGGTAAAAGAAAAAAAGAAAAAGAAAAAAGAAGGAAAAAAAAAAAGCAAAGCAAAGCAAAAGATGTGATGCAAAAAACAGTCACTCATCTCCAGATATTTGGCACCCAGCAAATCCCTGATCAGGGTCAAGCCCTGGTACAACTGCTTCCCAACAGTTTGTTGCAACTGTTTGTTTCTTTTGTCACAACTGTTTGTTGCAGGGCATGAACTTCCACTTTGCCAGTTTGGGACAACTGACCCATCTGCGCCCCTCCCAACTTCTTACCCCCTGCCTACTTGCTTGAGGGGCAGAGTGGAAAAAAGAGAAGTCCTTGACACTGTGTAAGTGTCATCAATACTGCTTGGTCACAAACACAAAGCATAGCACTACACAGGCTGCTGTGAAGAAAATTATCTGACCCAAAAGCAATACATGAAGGCAGTTTTTCTTGAATACAGGAAGTCACTGTTTAGGAGCAGAGGTCTGCTGACTGTTGACAAATTTGACTATTGTCAAATTCACAATGAAAATATGATTGTAAATCATTGGGAGCTGTAGTACCATAGCTTGTTCATGATGAAACACCCAGTATAGGATTTTCAGTAGCAGTCATTCAAGACCCATTCCTTCCATGTTTCCTGTAATGAAAGGGAATAAGAAAGCCAAATGGACATTAAATATTCATTTTCCAATTTGGAGTTATAGTAAATTCATTCTTTTTCTAAGAGTAAATCTAATAATACATATAAGACTAATTATTGATGAATGGCAGAGAAAGTATTCGAAGCATTAGAGCTTTTTCTAAAGAAACTGTTATGCATTTCAGACAATTGAATAGTCACTCTGATATGAAACATTTTTTTCATCCACACACGGATTTAATCATGTCTAATGTTCAATTTTCTTGAAGACTTTATAGCAAGTACACATTTAAATTAGTGCAAATCCCAATAGTTGTTCGTATTGTTTGTATCTGCTTCCAAGAAAATGCATACTTGCAGATATTTAAATTTATTATTGTCAACGATTTACGGGCTGGTTCGGCCCAGTTCCGTTCACAAAATCCACGCCTCCGGAAAAGGGAAACAGGGGACCCCAAAATAATAATAATAAAAAAACAGTGGCAAAGATCTGAGGAGAAACAAACTAATTTACTAAATATAATGAGAGAGTATCTGACAAGCTGAAAAATCTGAGAAAGAAAAGTATCTTGCATAAACTCAAGTTTAGCTCATCAATGGCTTTTTTTTTTTTTCCTGAACTTTTAATATCTGAAGGCAATCAGACTTTAAAGACATTACTGGAAAGAGAAAAATGTGTAAATTAGTATCTGGTAGATTGAAACATTGTTTAAAATAAATAAGGAATCAGAACTTGAACCATTACCTTTCACACAATTTTGTATTGTGACGTGGACCACTACAGTTTCTGCATTCTTTTTTACCTTATCACCAGATTTTATTAAAATATTTACAAATTCTAATTACCAAAATAAAAGTGACTCATTCACTCCATTTAAAGTTATTTTGTATCTTACGCTCACTAATCAATGAATTTTCAATCATTTCAGCTAAATGCGGACATCAAGGTTTTCACACACTAAAACTCATTACCTCAATAGAGACTGCTTGTCTAAGAATTGAATGTAAACAGAAATTCTATTCTCTCACCCTGGAGGTGTCCATGAAGGATTAGATCCACTGCAGCACAAGGAGGATGCCTACATGAACAACAACAACAACAACAACAAAGAAAAAAAAAGAAAAAAAAAAGAAAAAAAAAAAGGAAACTCACAAATGTTTTCTTAAAATTCTCTGACATTTTAACTCAAATCCTCAACAACTGAATGTTTATGAAACGCAGTTAATCAGCAGTTGATGTTTTCATGTTTGTGGACGGATTAAACACTGTAAGATCTAATTAGTTCATGCTTAAACAACATGAAATTATAAATAGCAATCATGTTTCTGAATTTTCCTTTCCTAAGATATTCACTCTATTTTTATTTTAAAAATCTAACATTATTAAGCATTAGCTGAAAACAGGGTAAAAGGGGCAGAGTTTTAAATGGAAAAGAGAAAATCTGAACACATTTGTTAAATTCACCATATAAATATGTCAACAGAACATATGTTTGTCTTCAGGTTTTAATTATTTTTCCTCTACGTGGGAAACAATCATTGAATCACAGAATCACCAAGGTTGGAAAAGACCTACAAGATCATCCAGTCCAACCATCCACCGTTCACCAAGAGTTCTCATTAAACCACATCTTTCAACACAATAATGGAGAAAAACACAGTGATGGAGTTTCTAAGCTGTTAGAACCTTAATATCAGCTACCTCACATCCACATGTGTATCATTTCACCACCAGCTGAATAGGGACAAGAACGTGAGAGATGCCCTAAATCCATGAGAAAGTATTTGATAAAGTGCTATTTCTCCCTCTGGGAGAGATGAGTACTCTGTAGCCACGAAGACATTTTCCCTTATTTAAAACTCTCGAACAACAGATCTTAAAAAAGACCAGTGTATTATAAAAATAAGAACTAAGGGGAAAACATTCTTTGTTTCCTGTGCTTTGCTTTCTTACTTTTCAATAGCATCAAATTCACAGGAAAAGGGAAAATATTTTTTGAAAGCAACAGCAAAAGATATGATAAATGTTTGTCTGGTGCCTTCAATTCTGAGTTAAGTGGAAAAGAATAAGGCACACTGACTAGCTTGCTCAGGCATGTTTGAACTTATTTGCCAGTTTTCCCTTGAAGAGTTCTTCTGACACCTTCATCTTCTCATCTGGTGTATGTGTCTGATTTGTGGGAGGAAACTAGCCACAGAAAAGCAACCAACTAATTAGATAATATTCAGTGATGTAATTTGTTATTATCTTAAATGTAGAATGATGTTTGAATTCATAAATATGCAGGTAGTCTGAGATTTTTTTGGCAGACACTGTGCTCCTTTTAAAAGTGAATAAAACACTACATATCTTGATTTTAAAAGTGCTGGCACATGCACTTGTTGGGAACTTAGAAGCAAGAGAGCATGTGAACAAAAAACTGAACAGGGAAGGTAGTGAGAAATAACCTGGTTAATGAAGTAATAAGTGGGTAAGAGAAGACATGAGAAAAAGGACCTTATAAGATAGATATAGATATATAGGACCTTATATATAGATAATAGGACCTTATGATCTCCCTGGTATCAAAACTTTCCTCAGCTAAATAAGTATAAAAAACCAAACAGAATACAGCTGAAATTTAAAAATTCCCATTCTGAATTTGTACGGCTTCAGGAACAGGTTTCCTTAAAACATTTTCCTCATTAAATTTCCAAGATAATGGAACCTGCTTGTATGAATGGTCTTCTGATACCATTGATTTATCATTAAGATAACAAGGACCCAAACTGATGATGGATAATTCCAGTTTGTGTTTGGATAGTCCTCCACTCCCTGACTTAAAATATTTGCAAAGAAAGTGGTTTGCCTAGGTAAAGACTGCAACTTTTAATAGAGACACTGATAGTATTATAAGTAGGATGTTTTTATATTGTAATATTACAGCATTCACTCCATGGAAACAGAGACAAATTCTTCATAACTTAAATACTTAATATTAAAAATAACTTAAAAATATAGTTAGCAACTGTAGCCACATTTCTTTGAATTTTCCATGTATGTAAATCACACATGAGATGTAAATGAAGGAAGAGTAAGAATCTTCTATTAGATTTGCTCTAACATGACAGAAATTGTCATTACAATGGATTCATTAACAGACATATTTCCTTGTCTTTTTAAAATAACTTCCCTTTCTCTCCAAATTTAAGATTAAAAAACAGAATAGTCAAGCAAAATAGAGAAAAGTATGTATAGTCTGTTAAGAAGAGAGATTCTCAGGACCTTTGGGGATAGGGATTATAGAAGCTAATAGAAGTAGAAACCACACTCTTACACACTGTGAAATGCTTATCCTGATGTACAAAACAAGCTACCTAGATAAATAAGCTGCTGCTACATACTGTCGCTGCCCAGCTGTCATAGTTTCTGCTGGGATAGAGTTTATTTTCTTTAAAGATGCTCATATAAACCTTGTTTTGTATTTTTAATAAAATAGTGTTAGCACACCGATGTTTTAGTTGATGCTAGGCACTGCTTGCACTAAGGACTTTTCTACTACTCATGCTGCCTTGCTAGTGAGCAGCTGACTGTGCACAAGGAGCTCAGAAGGGACAAAACCATGACAGATGACCTAAACTAGGCAAAAGGCTGTCTCATACCACATGGCATCATTCTTGGCAATCAAAGCTGAGGTAAGGAAGGAGGAAAGGGGAGGACGTTTGGAGTAATGGTATTTGTCTTCCCAATAAATTATTATGTTTGATGAGCACGGTTTCCTCGAAGTGGCTGTACACCTGCCTGCTGGTGGAAGTAGTGAATGCATTCCTTATTTGGCTTCCATTGCGTGCATAGTTTTTCTTAAAAGGACAAATAATATAACTTTTCCTTGTTACCACCCAGAAGATTGATTTTATTGTAACTGCAATCCACCAGTTTTGTTCTTATTTAAAGTCATTAAATCGTATCAAATATCAAACCATAATCTCCTAGCTATCTGGTGTTTCCTTTCTTGTAATTTTATTTCTTTAATGTTTCAAAATGAACCTAAAACCACTAACTAAGATTAGACATGGAAATATTACAGCTAAGTTGCAAAGTCAAGGCCCACTACAGCCATCTGCTTTATGAATATGGAAAATGCAATACTTTAGTATTAGAATGAAAACACATAGGTACTTAATGGATGAAAGTATGCCTACATCCTGCCTAGCAGTCATTATTTACACGTGATCCTTAACTGGAACTGCTACTGTTTTTCATGAACAATTTTTTTACCTCCCCTCTTCAAAATGAAATAAAATAAAGTAAAAACCCACTACCACCTCCTCCACATCCTTTACTGCTATGAAAAACAGTAAAAATGAACTGGGAACTACTACTATAAAGCAGCTGCTTACTCAACTTCCATTGACTCCATGATGTGAGAACAGTTAAAACTTACTTCTACTTATCATCTCTGGACAAAGGCAAAACACAGTTGTATGTCTTAAGTGTAATATTTCACATTTTCTTCTACTAATTCTTTCTTAAACATCAGATTCTTTATCTGGATCATCTGTGACAACTTACACAAGAAATACTGCATATTTATAGTATATTATAGTATAGTACAACTATTCTGCCTGGACCAGACAGGAGAGTAAGCTGTCTGTGTACCTACATGTACCCTCTTGAAACTAAGAAAAGCAGGTGGCATTGTCCTGGCAAATATGCCTAAGCCATCAGAAAATACCCTGGAGGGAAAAATGCAACCCACAGATGAGTAACTTAGCATCTGTTCACAAATGAGTCACTGTGGAATAAGTCAATTTGCAAAGAATATTTTAATACGCAGTATTGCCAGAGAACAATACAGTTACAGTGGTCCACAATGCATTCTACAGACATGCACTCAGGGCAGACTGGAGAATGGTCAAGAGCGTTGTCACAAAATAAATACTATTTTTTCATGCTACACAAATTGGTTGAGAGGATACTTTCAGACTAAGAAACACTACAAAGCCTTTACAATAGCTAGCTGCATACCTATACTAGTCTTTTTTTTTCCAGTTGTATCATTGGATAGGAATGTGCCATAACATTAGGTATAGCAATGAATAGTTCTACTGTCAAAAATAGGAAATCTAGGACCATGTGCCTAGAAAATGACCACTGAGTTAGATTAAAATTAGAGGTATTTTTGTGATTAGAAAGTGGGAAAGGAGATGCAGTAGGCCTTGAGGAGTCACAGTTTCTTATTGTAATTCTGCTTTTATTATAATTCTGCACTAGACACCAGTAACTAAGAACTACTATGCTGTGATGCTAAAGGGGCTGACATAACAAAAGCATTGTCATAATACAGAATTTCTAAGTCAAGAAGATATTTTCTGCAAATAATTGAAAAGACAAATGTGATCAGAAAAGTTCCACTAACATTTTGCATCACAGTATTTCAAAGAAGAAAGTAAGAAAAAAAGAAATTCTCTAAGATAAAAATAATTACATGCTTTCTTGTTATGAATTTTTTCTATTGTGTTGAATCATCCTTTTAACAGTATTGTGGGGACTATTCTTACAGGAATCCATGTAATTCTTTATTCAGATAAAGGAATTTTTGGACAGTGGCCTGAAAGGTTCACTTCCTCCAGAAACTGAATTTTCCTTTCAAACAGAACTCTATCCTTGCTCAGACAAGGAATGGGAAATGAAGATCACAGTCTGACCTTTGAGCCTCTGCAGGCAGTGCAGCACACTGATGAGTGCAACAGCCTGTCTCTTCTATATCAGTAAAAGACTGCTCATCAGCACAACTCCAACATGATGAATTACTGTAGCATGCTATCTTGTTGCAAAGGATTCTTTCACGGTTCAAAGAATTGTTGTTCTTTTCTCTGTTAAGTACCAGTATTTCTTAGAAAACTGGGTTACAGCTGCTTGTTCATCCATGGCCTGTTAATCCAAATGGTGGCAAGTCCCAATAGTTCTCTGTCACTCAGAACCACTCTTATAAAATGAGAATAATAGTTCTGATTTGTTTCAAGGGTTTTGAAGGATTAACTATTATCAGGAATGTGAGCTGTTCAGATATTTTGGCATCATAAAAGAACCTGTCAGTGAGGCATCCAGTGAGACTTTCTGACAGAAGTCTGCCTTCAGATAGCAAAAGTTATCTTGAGTGTTATTTTGTCTTTAATATTAAAAAATAACCTTTTATAAGTACTCCAACTTGCAAGAGTTACCTTCAGCACTTTAGAGAGAATCTGTTGTGTTGGGTATGAACTAGCATTGCAGGAAGAAATTTAATTTTCTCCTTAGTTTGCCTACATTACTGATAAGTGTTGAACTAGTTCAGTTTCACAAAGTTATTCCATTTCTCATGCTGTCTGACAAAAAATAATAATAAAAACATAAAAGAGCACAAGAAAGGATCAGAAGAGTTTTGAGAAACCACAAGTAAACCTGAAGAAATTGAATAATGCAGTTTTTCTTCTATGGAAGAAGATCTTAGAAATTGTTATTCTCACCAGTTTGTAGAACACACACATACAAACACATACTGATGGAATTCTGTTTGTCCTATTCAACATAAACACAGAGATTATCAGCAAGAATGACACTTTCTATTGTTTCAAATGGTTCTACAAATGTAGAAATTTTAAGTTTTACTAAAAGTCAAGCACAGAACCCTGCTAAGGTAGCTATATAGTCTCTCAATAAGTGATGACTCATTAAAGTCGCTCTGTGTCATTCTGCAAAAGCATCTCTACTCAACTTACAAGAAGTGTCCAAACAACAATAAGATTTCATAGCAAGAGGTTTCTTTCCATATTGTTCTATCATGGAAACTAGAAGAATGAATACATAGCAACAACAAAGAAATTTTATACAGAAGTCATAAGACTAAGAAAAGCAAAGCCAAAATCTCTGAATTCATCAGGCTTGATTTATTTTCAAAGATTTCTGTATACTAACAGATGGAATTGCTATTGGAATGGAATATAACCATTTGAATAAAAGTATTGTTCAAGATGAGAAGACAGTAAACACCAGAGAAAACTCAACTTGCTTCTGAAGTAACATTTGAATGCAATAAAGAAATTACCAGTTTTCAAGTTCTCATACAGCTAGTTCAACACCACATTATTCTCAGATCCATAGAATCTTTAAGGCAGGAAAAAATGCTAAGACCATCTAATCTGACTATTAACCCACCTCCACAATGACCACTAACCATATCTTTCAGTGCCAAATCTCCACATTTCTTGAGCACCTCCAGGGCCGGCAACTCCACCACATCCATGGGCAGTCTGTCTCACCACTTTTTCTGAGAAATTTTTCCAAAAATATCCAATTTGAATCTCCCCTGGCACAACTTAAGGTCATTACCCCTTGTCCTACTCAAGAACATAATGATTCCCCAAATCTTTCCATTTTGTTATTTTTATGACTACAAGTTTTTTACCACAGAAAAGACAGTGATTCATAATGAACTTCTCAGTCATTGTCCTATGTTGGATATAGTTTTCTCCTGTAACAAAGAAGATAGTGAAAGATACTGCAAGAAACTAGAATAAGAGATGAAACTGGCGCATTTGTAAGCCTGTTTAGAAGTAACTTCATGCCCGTTTAGATTGCTTTCCCAGGTATTGTGAATAATATCAAGCACACATATCATGAAGTCTTGAACTAGAAATGATGCAAGACCTTATAAGTGGAGTTCCAGTATGTGACACAACATATGAAGCACTGGCTGGATGGCAGGGCCCAAAGAGTTGTGGTCAATGGAGTTGAATCCAGTTGGCGGCTGGTCACGAGCGGTGTCCCCCAGGGCTCGGTGCTGGGACCGCTTCTGTTTAACATCTTCATTGATGATCTTGATGAGGGGATTGAGTGCACCCTCAGTAAATTTGCAAACGACTCCAAGTTGGGAGGAAGTGTCGATCTGCCAGAGGGGAGAAGGGCGCTGCAGAGGGACCTGGTTAGACTGGATCGATGGGCCAAGGTTAACGGCATGAGTTTCAATAGGGCCAAGTGTCAGGTCCTGCATTTTGGTCACAACCCCAGGCAACCCTACAGGCTTGGGGAGGTGTGGCTGGAAAGCTGCCTGATGGAAAGGGACCTTGGTGTGCTGACGGACAGTTGGCTGAATATGAGCCAGCAGTGTGCCCAGGTGGCCAAGAAGGCCAATGGCATCCTGGCTTGTATCAGGAACGGTGTGGTGAGCAGGACTAGGGAAGTCATCCTGCCCCTGTACTTGGCACTGGTGAGGCCTCACCTCGAGTACTGTGTTCAGTTTTGAGCACCTCAGTACAAAAAGGATATGGAGGTACTGGAGCAGGTTCAGAGAAGGGCAACGAGGCTTGTGAAGGGCTTGGAAAATCAGCCCTATGAGGAGAGGCTGAGGGAGCTGCAGCTGTGTAGTCTGGGGAAAAGGAGGCTGAGGGGAGACTTTATTGCTCTCTTCCAGTATCTGTAAGGAGCTTACAGTGAGAGCGGGGCTGGTCTCTTCTCACTGGTGACAGGTGACAGGATGAGGGGAAATGGCCTCAAGTTGTGCCAAGGTAAGTTTAGGTTGGATGTTAGGAAACACTTCTTTACAGAAAGGATAGTGAAACACTGGAATAGGCTCCCCAGGGAGGTGGTTGACTCACCGTCCCTGGATGTGTTTAAGAGCCTTTTGGATGTGGTGCTCAGAGATATGATTTAGCAGAGGGTTGTTAGAGTTAGGGCACTATGGTTAGGCTGCGGTTGGACTTGATGATCTTTGAGGTCTTTTCCAACCTGAGTAATTCTATGATTCCATGATTCTATGATATGCCAACATAATTCAGAGCATTCCCCACTTCACTGCTTTAAAACCAGCCATGGCAGGAAGGGGGAGAGGAACTTGAAAGAGTTGCTAGAACCATTTATCCCATATGAGTGCTCCAACCCTTCCTCTCCCCACTAATCTCCTTCCAGCTTGCAAGTTCCTTGCTGAACTAATTTCATTCATTAACATTTTTCTTCTTTCAGGGTGACTGAAACTGGTCAGTATTCCAGAACTGACATTAACAGGTATCAAACAAAGGCACCAAAATATCCCCTAATCTACTAGCTCTGTTTCTGTTAATGTAGCCCAGATAAAGTGCTGTATGCTTCAGTTTTTTGTTTTGTTTTGTTTTTTTATAAAGTGAATTATTTCTTCATAGTATCAGTGAAATAATACATTCAGTCATTCAGTGTTTACTATGACTGCAAGCAATGGAAACCCTGAAGAATTGCAACTGCATGAGAAGGATTATTAGAATTCAGCATGACCTGAAACTGAAAACACAGATTTTTTTTTTGTTTTAACATGAAAATGAGATTCTTTTTCACATGCTAAAAGTACTATCAATCACAGAGGCTAAAAACATGGTACTTTCAGGGAAGTGAATTGTAACAGGATGCTGTCTTCTAATTGTAATTAGTTCATGTATTAAGTCTTAAACAGGAGACAGACACATCTTCCTGAATGAATGTTATAAAAAGCCACTTTCATTACTGAGTAAACAATATAAGGATAACAAGGTCAAAAGTGGAGTTACTCCAAATGGAACTGGAGGATAAGATATCACACTTCAACAGAAGTCAAGTTTGCAAATACAGAATGAGAAAAACAAAAAGAACACAGGCATTCCAAGAGGTCACCAACTAAATATCAACTAACCTTGAAAAAAAACAGTAAACAACATGTGGATATATATCAAGTATGGATGTCATATGTTGGAAATTACTCTTCTCAGCACCAATCATACTCCGGTCTATATAAATACGGTCTCCAGCTTAGGGAAACATACTTTAAGAAGAATAATAGTTATATCAGTTATATCAAATATAGGAACAAAAGTAGTAGCAGTAATAATAATGATCTAGTTTTTTTCCCTAGATTTCAGGGGGTTAAAAAAAGGATAACTATGAGATTGGGAAGCTGCAGAGTAATTTGTTCTGATGTATTCTGGAATTCCTGATGTTGGTGAGATGGCCTGGGAAACACCCATTAGAAAGAATTACTGATAAAGTGGAAGAACAGACACAGATGAGTTTTTGAATACATAAGCCTTCCTGCAGGCATTCTATGAAATGAAATACATACTCACTGGTTTCTTGAACAGGAGAATTAATTCAGTGTAGTTCTGGAGTCCTTTTCCTCCTTCTGACTGTGATTTTGTATCTAAATCTTTCATTGCCCATTCTGCTGCACTGGCTGGAGCAGTTTGATGCCTTCACTGTTTGTGCACATGGATTTTCTTCAGTAACCAGGAGCAAATTGGAGAGAAGAACAGATTAGGAAGGGATGACATGTATGCAGATCTTCTCACAGAAGCATCATCAAGACAAGGCGCCGGGCCTTGATGCTCTGCTGAACTCCCATCCCACATGTTCTGACATATTCACTACCTTAATGAAGCTAAGTCTGTGACTATATTGGCCATATTATTAACAGAAAAAAATTAAACAAATGGTTCACAATACATTACTCATTATAAGTTACTCAATTAACATCCACACAAGAATTTCTTTTTACATAATTGGAGAAAAATACAAAATGCACACCCTTAGAAACTTAGCCCCTTTCTGAAAATTCACTACTTATCCTGACTACAAAAGTCTTATATATTTTATCTTATTTCCCAATGGGCATTATGCTACCACAGTAGGTTCATGAAGGAATGCCTAAACTGACAAGAAGATGCAAGTCTTTCACTGATACAGGGTAATGACTTCCTTGCCTCTCAGCAAACGCATTTTCCTAAGAAAAACATTTCAGAGATGACTTTAACCTCCGTTGTTCCAGACATTCTCTAGCAGTAAGGATGACAGATTTACAAGTCTGCATACATTGTTTTTGGTTACCATGTCCATGTTCTCATGCTGACAGTTGTTATCAGCAATTCTTCCTGTCCTTTTTTCAGTTCCATCTACAGGCATCTGATTTTGAAATCTAGACAAAGCTTTATACTTTATACTAAAGAAAAATTATACTTTGATATCCCAAGTTAGACGGCTTCTCTGCAGGAACTACAAAATATGTTCCCGTAATGAATTTTATTTGTGTTATACAGAGAATGTGAAAATAAAAGTATTTTAGCATGATAGAAGAAGTTTTCAACCAATGTGGAGAGCCTTGTTTACTATAATTGTATTTCAAATGAGCACTAATTTCTCAGGAACTAATTATTAGGAAATTCTGTGTTCTGATTCAAGCTTCTTAAGCCTTTTCTATATTCAACTGTTGACCACTGCTTAAGACTTTCAACAGAAAAATATATGCTAACAACAGAGTATGAGCAAGTTTTAACACTCTAATACTATCAATAATGTAACAAGCAAAAAACATTTTTTTATTATTATTTTTAATCTTAGCTAAGTGTGAAATTAATGTGAAACTGCAAAGGAGTGAGCTGATAGTACAGCTGTAGAAAAAAGAAAAGAAGCAGAAAAAAAAGTGTGCGAGTAGTAAAACCTGAAATAGATAGACTGGAGATAGGTCTCATAAAACCAAAGTAAGCCTGCAGAGGAAGAAAAACAGATGCCTCAGAGTAGATGAGGAAAAAACATCCAATTCAGTTTCATCTTCCCACAGCAATGAGCTATTAAGCCTGACCACCTCAACCTCCAGAACAAAGTACTCATAAAAAAATGTTTACCGGCAAAACATACTTGGCTACACACACAGTTATTGTAGAGTCAGTACATATTCATCCCACAAAAGCAATGATCCATTAAAAAACACGTATCTGTAGAAATATACAGATCCAGATAAACTGCTCTAGAATATACTTGCAGTTAATGTCATCTACTTCTTACAGCAATCTTACAGGAATGCATTATCAGAATTGATCTCTGTTTCCATTCATCATTTCTTTACTTTTTCCAAACAAAATTAATATTTTAGTTCACATCCATCTAACCTCTCTTTTACAGTCACACAAACTTTAAATCACCATAGCAAAAAGTAATTTTATGCAAACATGCAAATATTTTCAGCAAACTTGATGTCATTTAGCAACTGAAAACGTAAGAGAATTTAGTATAACCATCAGTAGCTGTCTCTGAGACTATAAATCACAAGGAAAATGTAGAAAAATAACTAAAAACTGTCCTTCAACAATCAAACATCAATAACAAAACCAAACATTTAATTTAGAGGTATAGATTAACTGTGGAAGACAAAAAAAAAAGACCCAAAAAAATCTGAGGACAGATGAAGCTTACTGACACTTTTGAAGCCCATGGCTAAAACAACTTAATGCTAAATATTTTGAAATGGGACTTGTTTCTTTTACATATTCCAGAGTAAAAACATTTAGATTTGCTTGCAAGTTTGGACATCTCTTCAAAATACAAAGACCATGACTTAGACTGAGGTTATTCTTCTGAACTGGACCCACAGCTAGCAGTAGGGAGCACTGTTCTGATGAACTTGTTCTTGCAGAAGATGGAAAACAACCTGTTACACTTAAATAATACCATTCAGAAGCATGGCAACTGTCTTTAGGTGTCTTTAGGCCAGATTCACGGGGAAGTTAAAAAAAAAGAAAAAAAAAAGTGCATTCCATTCCTCCTAAAATTTTAACAGGCTGCTTTCAAGACCAGCTCACTGATTCAATGTGATTGTTATTGGCCATATTTTTCATCTTCCTGGTTAATCTCACATGCTTTGCAGATGTGCATTTATCATCAGCAATCCAAAAGAATACATAATCTTCAATAGATTTCAGTAATCTTTAATAAACTTCAATAAACAGCACTGTTTACCAGTCTAGCTGTCATGCTCATATTGGGCACACCCAAATTCCCTAATAGTGGCCATGAGAGTCCATTTGAATGTGACTAGACAAATTGGGTGGTGCACTGTTTGTGCATCTGTAACCATGAAAGTTCATATACTGAACATAATTAGATGTACAGTGTTGAACTGGGCATCACTCAGAAACTAAGCTCAGCTGCCACTAGCCCCTCTGATATCTGTGGACAAGCTGGAATGGCAAAGGGATTTATTTCCCGCCAAACATTTTTGTCCTTTTCATATGACAACATCTTGTAACTTTCTGATCCAGACCTGCAATCTGACTTGGCTTTCTGGTTTGACCTCGGTCCTCCCTCACCACTATGGACATGCTGGGTGCTAGCTTGGCTTTTGACTGACTCCAGTTACCATCACTGCCCCTGATCCTGATCTGCTGGCTGCCTTGTTGCGACTTGTTGCTCCACTCCAGTGTCACCTTCCTTCATGGGGTAGCCCACCTTCACTGTTCCTCAAAAGCAGGATTTCCCACATAATGTGAAAGTCACATTAAAAAAAAAAATGTATTTTTTTTAAAGTTTGGATCCTCTATGATTACTAAAAATATTCCTAACAAACATAAAACCATGGCATTCCAGCTGAAAATATAGTCAAGGCAAATCTTTTCTATGTTTTGCAGTTTGTCTGGCTGCTGACAAACTGTGCCTTTAAATTTTGTCTGTTTAGACTGAGACAATCGATCCAGACCAGGAACAGTACCTAAATTTAGCTAGAAACTTAATAGGATTCACTCACACAGGAAGTCAGAAAACTGTGAAGCAGGCTGAGTTTACAATAAGCTCACTATTGCCCCCAAGGTCTCGCTATGAACACATCAGACCTGCCTGATATTTGTTAAAACATACCTCCCAGCACACTGTTCACTGACTGCCTGTGTCAGTCTGGCACCAACATTTCCTGTAATTACCTCACTTCAAGCTAGATCACAGATCTCTACATTACTCCATTGCCTGAGCTGTAAATGTGTCTTTAGTGGGTCCCATCGTCTACAGATTGTTAGTTTACATTTTGTGCCAGTCAGAAATACCTGGCTAAGAGTACAGAGGCAACTAGTGTGCGGTAGTTAAAACACAGTATATTTAGGCTATTGATGTATGGCACTGAGTCTACCTTGACTTCTCACTCTAGACAAGCTCTTAGCAAGAGTAACAGCTTTGCCCTTGGAGTTTAATCTGGTCATTGCGTATAGCTACATTTTCCCTGCTGATTTAGTTGCATACAGCAGTTTTGCTATCCTCTGGCTAAAAATGAATCAATTGCATTTTATCCTGTCCATCCCATATATATTTATTTTTTAAAATTAATTTTTAACGATGTGGTCTATGTTCTTGACCCAAGTTTTGGGAGTCAAATCCTTAGATTTTCCTTACTCATCTGATTGTTAATAGGGGTAATATTGCCATATAGCCCATTAAATACATATAATACAGGACCTCAAGTAAGATTTGATTACACCATACTTAGTAAAAAGAGTCTTTAAAATTAGTAAAACTGATATTTTAACAATTCATTATGTAATTTCTTTGTCTTATCTGTATGTGACCATGTTTATACTGCTTACATAGTTACAAAGATTAGGTATTTATTCAAGCTCATTTGCAAAGATAAAAAACTAGAAGCGTTGTACCAAACTGACAGTAATATATTCAAAAAAACTCTACAGAATGAGATGAAGAATAATCTCTTGGTGAAAACAGTATTTTGATTCATCTTCTAGGGAATCACCTAATAACAGCTTGTTGCATATTGGAAGAAATAGGAAGCAGAATAAAACCTCATCATTCAAGTATTTCTACGTAACAGACAGCAGATTAATTTCTGGTGAAAGCATCAATTATTATGTTAAGTTGTGCAAAACACTATTTCTTGGTTCTCAAACATTAAATGAAAAAAAATTGTCTAGCGTATGCAAACTGTCCTCCTTCACCCATAGAAATTTCAAAGCCATCCAACCTATTGAAGTTTTAAATGAATTAGTTAATAAAGTACTGCGTTTTGTGTGTGTGTGTGTTTTTTTTTTAATGTGGTTACAAAAACATTTTTTTTGCTCCTGTAACAGCTCCATTCAGAAGACACAAAAAATATCTTCCTTTTGTCAAACATTGTGCATTAAACAAACCATAAGAAATGTTTCCAGAAATAAAAGACACAAAGTCAGTTAGCTTTAAGTTCAATTGAATATTGTTTTGAAATTGATGAGGAAGAGTTAGCTGCATTGTACAAGGCAGGACTTGCCATTCTATGGCTAAAGAAGTTTAAACTCAGTGAAAATAGTTGTATCCTTCTGGACTCTGTCTCTAAAACAACATGAATAAGTTTTCTGGCTAATACAATGATGTAATTCTGAAATCTTTGCTTTCTGTAAAAGAAGTTAGTTTAGAAGTTCTTCATTTCCTGTTATAGTTCTAAACATTTGAGCCTAAGTTCCAGGACTTTATTTCTTCAGAAAATTTAAGTTCAATTTCAACAGCTTTCCATGAACAGTTTTCTGAGGATGACCTTTCATATTTTATCACCAAACCACAAGATAGAGTCGGAAATATAATCATTACTTTCAAATATGCGAAGCACTATTTCAAAGTGTTTTCTAAGCATTCATCTATACACATTGTAAGAGTGGCTGAGCTGTCTATTCCCAAGAAGCTCTGAAAATGCTTTGTACAAATAATTTTAGTAACTGTGAAACATGAAAAGCCTTGGAAACATGGAACCTCCAAAGGCTGTTGTACTGTGACAGACATCATGTACATGAGGAATGTACAACTCAGACAGGCTTATGTTGATACTAGAAGTGTTTTGGAAAATGGATTTGATGCACGTAAGTAATACAAACAATGATGAAGAAATACACTAGACTTCATACATACCAAATTTATAACAAAAAAAGGAATAAAAAGGACCAAAGAAACTGCATTGAAGGATAAAAGGACAACATCCTAAAATAAAGAACTAGTTGTTTTTTGTTTGTTTGTTTGTTTTTCAGTATCTGCTAGTTCATTATGCAGTTGTTGTAAAACACTGTAAACTATTAGGTGTGGAAACTGATTATTTGTTCATTATACATAGTGTGCAGAGTGCTTTCTCTTAACCGTCCATTCACATAGTCATAGTATAGACTGATTTTACTTGCTTAGTTTGCTTTTAACTCAGGTGCTACTTTTATTTTAACATAATATAACCTTATAACTGTAGCACTAAGAACCAGCCTGGAAGCATTGAGGAAAATAGACTTCACTGTCATCATGCATACAAAAAACTAACTTGAGGCCTGAGCGGGCCTACTCAATTACTTTGAAATTGTGTCCTCTTACCATCATCTCTAAAATGGAGAAATTGAGTGGGATTGTATCATAGAATGGCCTGGGTTGAAAAGGACCATAATGATCATCTAGTTTCAAGCCCCCTGCTCTGTGCAGGGTCGCCAGCCACCAGACCAGGCTGCCCAGAGCCACATCCAGCCTGGCCTTGAATGCCTCCAGGAATGGGGTTATTGTAATACAACAATAATTCTGATTTAGCATGTCATTATGTTGAGAATAATCTCTATCCTCAGTATGGTATACAACAACTTAATACCGAAATGCAGCTTAATTGGGAATTCTCCCACTTGTGGTCAGGTGAAAACTTTGACCAGCTCAGGTGAGAGGCAAGGTGAAACTGTACTGTCCCAGATTCTTTCACTTACGATGAAAAAGGTCTCAGAAAACAGCTGTTCCTGAGTAAAGAGACTAAATTCAGAAGAATAGCTCTTTAAATTCCTGGAGTAGAGAAGTCAATACAAATTGAACAGTAGTTAACATAATGACATCCCACAATAAACATATTTAAGCTCTCATCAACAGAGCAATATAACAACAGTTACAGCACACCATTCATACATACATGCATTGTGATAGTAAGATTAAAGGATTATTAATCATACTAAAAAATGACTTTAAAAAAGTATTTAAAAAAATCTTTGAACTGCTTCCATATGTTCACAGTTTTGAAATGCTTGCTCCCATGTCATTTGCAGTAAACAAACATGTAAAATACTTTAGAAGACAAGTCTCTGTCCTCCATGTAAGTGAATGTCTTAGCCAAGAGGAATCTCTCTCTGACACAGCAATCCTTGGATTATATTCTGCAAATCTGTAAAAAGAATGGTGTAGAGCATTCATATGTTTAGTTACTCTAGATCCTGGCAACTACTGTGCTTCATTAAAAGATGGGCATGTGGTTTTGATTTTTTTCTAGTTTAGGATGGCACTCTGAAGTCATATTTCTCACTATAGGATAAAGGATTGAGAGTAGATCATTCTCAGTCTTTCTGTTACCATGGTTTTTAAGTGGGAAGAAACGAGTAATATTCAGAAGACAAACATGATATCTAGCTCTAGGAGGAAGAAATGAGGCAAAGACACCAAAAGCATTACATCATTACAGGACTAACTGCTTCTCCATTCAGCATTTCTTTTCCAATGCATCCATCTCTCAGCATCTTGACTGGTGTGAGTTTTCTTATTAGATACTTACAAATTCTTTGCTTATGGAGAGTAATGAGCCAAACTCTTGGCTAAAAGGGCCAATCTGGTATTAGGATCAAGAGACAATAAAATGTAGTACCATAAAAACTAGATCTATCTGGCAGCGCCTGTGTCACTAAATTAAACAGTGCCATGAAATTTTCCTCTTTTTTTGTTTTCCTTTTGTGTGCATGTGTGTAGTCAATGTACTACGACAGTCCCTGACATGATTTTGGCGCAGACAAGACAGTCCTCTCTCAAACCATTTCTGGTTGTTCCCCAAGAGTTGTCATAGGCCAAAGACTGTTCCAAACAGACTATTTGAGGGGTGAGAGAGCTTACTAGGATGGACTGGCTATTTCATGCCAGCTGGCATTAGCACTGGAGAACAATCCTGGCCACGATTGGTTTAATATTATAGACATGGAAGTAGTGATCTAAGCCACTGCAGTTTATACAGTTTAACACAACAGATGAATGGGGGACCAGAAAAGAACACTGTTACTGGAATGGCTAAAATTATAACACTGCAGCTGGTGTGGATGAAACTGGCCATAGCTGTATTTGCCTTATGTGAAAGGAATACAGAACTTTGGTAGAACAGGTCTCTTTTTCCTTAAGGAAGAAACAGAGAGGTTCCTCTAGTACACAGATACTGTCATCTTCTTTTCACATACTCTATCTTGACCAATCAGTCTGTTAACAGCAGGTGTAGTTGAAGTAAATCTTGTTCTACATCTAAACAGATAAAAAACACCCAACACAGCCAACTTTGACAGAGTGAAAGTCATCTGAACTTTGCGGAAGCAGCCTGGGAGAACAATATATATATCCAGCAATGAAAAGAACAAGAAAATAAGTGATTTTATAATATCCCAATGAGTAGCTTAAAATGGGAAAATTAGAAATAATTTCAAGCCATTAGCTATACAGATAGTTTCATCAAGCCTAACATAATTAATCAGATTTCTGTAGGGAAAAAATGTAAGGAAAGTGTGAACTGTTATCCCACCTATCTTACTGTGAATTTTAATGGTAATGGAGGTAGCCATTTTTGCACTTTCACACTCGTAAATATCCAAACTGGAATCAGTTATTCTTTGAATTACATTAGTAATAGATGTAACATTTAGCAGGTGCACTTAAGTTCTACAGAATATTCTAAGGCAGATCTCAGTAGTGCCAGCTATAATAAAAATGTATTATAGATGAATCTGAACTTTAATTCTAATCATACTCTTTCAGTTACTGCTGTATTACTATGCAAAATCCTTTCAGATGATATTTTCCTTAATTGATCTAAGTCAAAAAAGATTTAAAAGTGCATTTAAAATCAGTACAACTGTTTCTAATAATCTTGGGTACAAGGGAAAAATAGAAAAAGTATTTTCTTCCTAGTAAATATTTTTATCAGTTTATCAATACTATCAAACTGTTACAAAATGTAATGACTTTTCTCTACTAGTAAACCTAATGAGGAACAGTTAGATACATGGATGTATTTCTAAGCCCAGACCTTCCCAAAGGAACACTCTACCCAAGAGTAAGGCAAGCTTCTGACAGATAACAGCCATTCAGTGCATGTGCGTGCCCTTAGCCCTCTTATTTGACCATCCAGTTAAGTCTGATTTTCACTTTATTAATAGGCAATGCTTGGATTACTTGCCTAAAGAATTTTTCAGAACTGTGTCAAGCGGTACATCATACAGGAGTAACCATGGAAGTAAATAACTGAGAAAAATTAGGCTTCAAAGAGTTTTTGTAGAGCAAAGCTGCAGGCTTAAGAAGTCAGCAACCTTTATTTCAATAGGCTTTACATAACCTACTGTAACAAAAAGCAATTAAATCTCTTCTGTGTATGTTGATGTACCCTGAAAGGGAATGATTTTTTTTTCCTATTAACTATATTTTCTTTTTTTTTTTTACATCTTTTTGTAACGTGCTACAGCTATTTCCTAATGCCTTCACTGAAAGGAGGTAAATTCCCTTAACATTCTTTTCTTTGTAATCAAAACTAAACAAATTCAGGAATGACTTGATTTTTACGCACCTCACTATATGGCTTATGTTACAGTCTCCAAATTAAAAAATTCAGAGCAGGAGTAAAAAATATTTGAAAAAAAAAATCAGTGTGGTGTTTTATGCCAAATCTGAATATTAAAGTAAGAAATTGCATGTTAAAATTAAATCCAAAGTTATGCAGAACTGAACTTCAAGATCTCGTAACCACAGCTGAAAAAAAAAAAATAAACAGCAGCAAATAATTTGAGAAGACATAAGCCCTGTACATGCTATTCACAGTGTGGCTACAGAAATTCTATTGGGAAAGATTTAAGTTTAGTATAGCTATGGAGGCTTCTTACATGATATATATAAGATGCCTGGTTTTGGAACTGGTTTAAATTTGAGGCTGTTATTGATGTAAGCATTCATATATTTTTCCTGAAAATTTGCCTTTTGGTACATACCTTTTGGCAAAGGACAATAAAAGACCTGCAAAAAAATTTGCAGAAAACAATTCTATACTTTTACACTTAACTTTGGATGTAAAATGGTGGAGACTTGATAAATAATTTCATTAACTATAAAGCTATGATATATTAAATATATTTTGTCCTTCTGAATTGCTAAAATTTTTCAGTTATCTCTACAGCACAATGAAATACTGACTTCCCAATAAAAACAATTCTTCAAAAGTATCAAACACTCTTAAAAAAATCTTTACCAATGAAATCCTTCTCTCACTGTTAAGCATGAAAATTTTCTCTTCAGAAAGTAGTTCCCATTCTTTGGATAGGCACATGATTATCAACAGAGCCATATCATACTGTGTCCCACCAAGAAAACAGTTACAGGTATGTTATCCTATGTTCCCTTTATACCACAAGCAAGAGAAAGCTCTACTTAATAGCTCCTTTTCCAATTGAATTATGTAAAATCTCATTCATTACAATGCTCAGATACTTTGATTTTCAAATAATCCTACTGCATGCACTAATGTCTGTTTTGCTACGTTTTCTCATATATAATGCATTAAACTGTCGTTCAGTGATGGAATGTTCCCTTACATGCAGAGCAGAGAGGCAGAATCCCACCTCATCTCACTGACTTCTTGAATTTTAAGTGCCTTTGAAGCAATTACAAGTACAAAATGCTTTGGAAAGGAAAGAAACATTTCACAGTACAACCATATGTGCTGAAACATATTCTGAATAACCATAGAATCATAGAATCATAGAATCACCAAGGTTAATTATATTTGGAAAGGGTAGCCTTTCTAGAAATCATGCTTTCATCATCATCTCTCATTTAACATCTCAGCTTTTGGAAACATTCAGGACTGATGGGTGGAGAAATTGGAAAGCTGCTGAGGAACATGGAAAGAAACTAAGCATCATGAAGAATGTAAGTTCTCCGTAAAAGAAGTTAGGAGAAAGAAGCAAAATGGGAAGAAAGCATAACAGGAATAGTGAACAATGAAAACAACCTAATGGTAATTCAGACACAGGTTAGAGGCATAGATAAGCAGCTGTGTCCAGGTGTCACAGAAACTGTCCCAGTGGTCTGAGAATGCCAGAATAATTTCAGATGACCTTCTACTAATGGTGGTATAAGGTCGGATGACAAAATATCATACAGTGTTCTTGATGAACACAATACAACATTTGGAAGATTCTGTAAGAATAGATATTGGAGAGTGTCATGCAGTGAATAAAATTAATTTTATACCACCACAAAAAACTCCTTAGAACACTGCAGTGTGCACAAGCTGTAAAACCTAAATGAGCTACAGGCAAGTATTTTCAGTTCTACTCCAGATTTCATGAAAGATTTCATGCTGCAAGGAATTACATTTTCTCTGAAAATAATGGATTCAAAGTAGTATACAGTGTATCATGGACAAACATTGCATACTAGAATTTGATAGCAGAGAAATGGCACCTCTCAATTTATTTCTTGCTTTTGCTTTTTACTATTTATTATTATCTACTGAAATACAATACTGAAATGACAGACAATATTAAATCACCTGACTTCATGATATTTCAGTTCTATAAGGAAGTGTAAATGACAAGAAACTGATTGAGTGAGAGTCAGTTGCAAAATTTCAGAGAAACTGCTTTTTTGAGTATCTCAATTTTAAAGTTACAATGAATGTTAGACTTCGTCCCTACCTTTAGTCTTTCAGGCCAGGCTATAGACTTTTGCATGTCCATCACAATGACAGTCATATGCCACGACTTCTTGGTGCAAAGGATAAAAAACAAATTGAAACAGTTACTGTTTCCTTATGAGGCATCACCCTTCTCATTAATTTCCTTTTTCTGGAAAGGATGAAGCAACTGTGCTAAAACCAGCATGAAAATAATATACTGTGTTCCTCATAGTCTTTATATGAAGACTGGTAGTATCAGAACCCTTTGAAGCCGAACTTCAGTTTTAAAACTCAATGTTTGGTCCATTTTTTTCCAACTAAAGTAATTTAATAGACTTGAAAATTTATAACTTTACTGCATAGTGAGCAATCATGGCAAAATAGCAGAAATCCTTGAATTAAAAATAAATAAATAAAATAAATCAGTAAAAAAAGAGGAACCAGTGACTGAGTATAAGTAGCCTGTACTCTCAGTGGAAGGCAGTCACTGTGCATTTTCCCTCAGATATGTCCAGCAACATTTGCTTTACTAAATCAAACTGCTTTTTGATGGTCTGAAAAAAAGAAGTGAATAGTGAGGTCAAGAAAGATCCAGAAGGATCTTCTGGAAGGAGTCCAGCAGAGGGCTACACAGATGATACACAGAGCCTGGAGCACCTCCCCCATGAGGAAGGACTGAGTAACTTGGGTCTATCCAGCCTGGGGAAAAGAACACTGAGGAGAGATCTGATTAACATTTATATACTATCTAAAGAGAAGTGAGAGGCAAAAAATAAAAATAAAAAAAAAAATGAGGCCAGGCTCTTCTTGGTCATGCATAGCAATAGGACAAGGAGCAACAGCTTAAAACCTGAATATAGGAAGTTCCATTCAAACACACAGAACTTCTTATAGTAAGGGTGACAGAGCACTGGAACAGACTGCCCAGAGAGGTTGTGAAGTCTCCTGCTCTGGAGATATTCAAGACACTCCTGGATGCCTGTGTGACCTACTGTACGGTACCTGATTTAGCAGAGGGTCAGACTAAATCTCTTGAGGTCCCTTCCAACCCCTGTGATTCTGTGAAAAAATATTGCTGATAATGAGTTATTCAGAGTATTGAAAGCAATAGCTAAGTTTGAAAAACTGCAGGAAGATCTTAAAAATGCATGTCTGGCAGCACAGCACAACTAAACAAAAAATAGAAACAAAACACCTTCAGGCCTTAAAAATCACCTATAAATTAATGCACTGTGAGCTAAAGTATTACATTTCAGGATACTTGAGGCTATAATAATTGGTTCCATGAAGCTTCCAGTGAAATAGATACCAGATTTTGTGGTTGGCTGACCTTGGATGGATTCCAGATGCCTGACCAGGCACTCTCTCAATGGAAAACCTTTCTTAACAGAAAAGGGGGAGAAAATGAAGTGGGGAGAAAATGAAGGGGGAGAAAATGAAAATCTTGCAGGGTTGAGAGAGAGACAGGGATGCTACTTATTATTTACCATCACAGGCAACAAACAAACAAACAAACAAAAAAAAAAAAGACAATTTTTCAAGAAGAAAAACAGAAAAACTATGGAGATTATGCTTTCTATTGATTCAGTTCTCACCTCCGTATCAGTGAAGAAATAAGGACTAAAATTGCTCTCCTTACTTAAAAATACACCTAGGAAAGCACAGAAGTGCTGGAAGCAGTCCAAGTTCGCTTCGCTGAGAATTAACTGAGAAGAAACCAAAGAACAATGAGCATGAATGGAAACAGCACAGACAATTACAAATGCACTCAGATTAAAGCATCATGGTTTGCACTAACAAAGTCTACTCTCTGCAGCAATCAAGAATTTAGCTAAAAATAAGTTACATATTGAGTAAATTCTTGTTGTATAATTGCAACTACTATTCATAAAAGAGAAAGGAAATCTGGCAACATCATTTGAGGGAAAAGATAGTATATTGCCTCAAATTCACTTCATAATATTTGTATGTGGAACATTGATTTAATTTGTAGAGGTGATTGATACCAGCCTGACCTTCTGCCTAAGCACAGCCATATGCTAAGTACATTACCTTCCTAAGCTTCTCACTCAGTAATTATTTTTAACTATATTAAATGCTGATATCAGTAAGATTTTCAACTTTACCTCTGATTATCATCTTTAATCTACAGAGTGTATATTCTTGAAAATCTTAATATCATAAGATAGATGGAAAGTATCAGTTTTGTTTTGATGGTTTAGCCACTTGTTTTGTGCCACAGCTTCCATATTATTTACATTTATCACCTTTTTTTTTTCCCTACTCTGACTATAGATCAGTATCTTACATCATCTTAATCAAGGCAGAGTAGTCCTTTGATAGACGAAAGTATTTGAAACATGACTTAAGAATTGTTTTTTAGCCATACACACCTCAATGAACTATAAAATCCAGTGCCTGATACCCAGCTAATCAAGATTAATGGATTCATTTACCAGTTAGTTACCATGTTATTAAAATGCAAATGATTTGTTTCTGTTAATTGTTCAATATCACATATAATTAATCGGGGGACGTGTACAATTTCTAGCAGTTTTGGTGTCATTCACCTGAAAAGCTTGGGGTAAAGAAGGTGTTGTATGTTTATTTGTTTTTCCGTGTGGTCACGTGAATAGTAACATCACAGAGAAGCAATTTTGAGCTGTAAGTGAACTGGAAGACTTTTTTAGGGCACACAACACGCAGGAAGTCAGAAGATACGGAAATGAAAATAATTAAGTATACTCTCTAAGGTAAGAATACTTCTAGATATTAAACTGAAAAATAAAAACAAGCCAAAACAAACAAACAAAAAAAAACAAGCAGAGATCCAAACCTGACCAGAAACTTTTGATCAATACTCTCCACATGTTGAAATTTTGATTCTGAATTTCATAGAATGGCTCAGGTTGGAAAAGGCCTTAAAGCTCATCAAGTCCAACCACAACCTCACCACACTACACTAACTAACAACCCTCCACTAAATCATGTCCCTGAGCACCACATCCAAAGGGTTTTTAAACACATTCAGGGAATCTGCAAAACAATTATGTGCCCTGTTCTGAGAATGCATGCCCAGTCCATATAAAAAGGATCTACACTGCACTAGCACTATTTCTTTCAAGATTTTGTCTCATGTAGAGTTACTGTTAATTATTTGAGCAAAATCTCAAATCCGCAGACTGTGGCTTATCTACAGGCACCAGTTTCAAATTTCATCACCTCCCCTAAAGACAACCATCTGTGTTTTGTTCTTCTCATCTTTAAAGCCTACAATTAACATTAACTTTGATTACTGATTCTTTCACACGATTAAATATTTTGTATAATCTTCTTCATGTAAATTCATGAGCTGTGTTCAGTCTTAAAAAGATAGTCTCATATTTTACCTGAAATCATATTTTTTGTGTTTTGGTTTACAATGTGCTTCTTTATTTAGTTTTTATTTCAGAGAGGAGCGTTTAAAAAGGGCTTTTCTCCTTTCAGTGCATTTCACTTCTTAAACTCCAGACAGCTGAATAAAGCAGCTTCTCTCACCTGCTTAATTACCCATGTCTTGTTTTTCTCTGCATAGTGGAGTCTTATCAACAAAAGCCTATTATGAATCCCAAGTCTGACTGTCAGGCAAATAGTAAGAGTTATGAAACAGTGCTGCAGTCTTTTTGTGACTTCCAAAATTTCTTTTGATGGTTTAAGAACCTCTTCTCCTCTTCAGATGGGGGCATTTATAATGGTAAAATTCCTGTATGAAAGCGGTGTAAAAAATACTAAAATTATTTTATTGTTTTAACTGGGGCCAATTAACCATTAAAGAGATTCAGAAGTTCACAAGGGAACTATATTTAGTGTCATCTGTTAATTTCAACTCAAAGTAGCAGTTTTGCTATAGCCTTTCCTAACAACTTCTGTTTGCATTTTTTTATTTTATTTTTATTTTTTTGAAACAACAACTTTGAATGTCCAAACTAAAGGTACCTGCAATCCAGAATATGATGTCAGCAAAGAGGTCATTTGCAATGCATTTATTTCTGCTTTATTGCTATTAGATTAATAGGTTCAAATGGAAATATGTAAACAACTCACCAGCCATCCTAAACTATCCCTAAATTATTACTAAACCTATAACACCTGCACCCATTGAATACGTCCTTTCTACTAGTTTGGGTAGTTTTAATGTTGAGAGAAGGAATACAAAAACATGCAACAAGTATACTTAAACTTCTTAAAATGCAGTTCAAATTTATCCTTAAACTTTGTTCTATGCACTGCACAAATCAGGTACGTGAATGGACTAATGCTTCCAGTAGAACTTTGTGGATGCTGATAAAGCGCAGTGATTTACATCTATATGACTTTTTTAGCCATGTGCCCAGCCATTCACGCCCTCTTCATTTAAATCATTCTATCTGTAGCAGAATCTGGCATCTTTTGCTAATTGATTAAAGTTCACATTATTTTCTTGTCACAGCTGTTCTACTGCTTTCTCAATTTTCCTGTTCTTTTGTTTTGACATTTCTTTCATCTTTCTCCTTCATGTGACATCAAAAAGAAAGAGAGGCAAAGCATCTCAGAGATCAAAGGAATAGGTGAGCACAGAAAACTGGAAGGGGCAGGGAATATTTTCTTGCAAGACCTCACTTGTAAGCTTCATAAACTGAACATGTGTGATGCAGAGAGTTCAATATGAGAACTCAGAAGATTTCCTTAGAAACAAAAATGTAAGATTCATGTAATTGAGGCTCATAATTATATATACAGAGTTGAGCGACCAAAAGAAATACCCAAATGTATGTAGAATGCACTTCTAAAGTGATTTACTTTTTCTCCATGCTTCCTTGGAGAACAAGAGCCGTTATGATACCAGTGCAGAAAAGTCAGTATGTCCACAACACAAACCACAACCATATTTAAGGTAGTGGCAACACCATCAAGCTAATCAATGGTATCTTCAGACTAGTTCTGCAGCACTGTGGTGGTTGTCACAGCTTGTGTCTGGCTGATGTCTGTGTTAGCACAGTAGCTTTCACTAACCCTGTAGCACAGGGTCACGTGTTAAAAGAAAGGAGCTCCTCCAGCATACACAACTCATCAATCTGTCTCATCTGAGAATGAGACAGCTGCAAAGGTGTGGAGAGCCTTCAAGAAGCAACAGTCTGGTGACAAGTGCCTTGGGGATGAGCATGCCTCAGCCAGGACTCAGGTATTCTCAATCCCATAACCAGTTGGGTGTTTTTTTTAAGAAGGGGAGGGTTGGAGGGGGAATTAAATTGATGTTGATTATTTCTCTCATTAATTCTATTATTTTTTTTTCTAGATTCTTGGAAACCTCAGAATGCTTTCTGACACAAGAATTTTGAACTTAAGTGCACAAGTATTTCCTCTGCAGAATAACATCTGAAATTGTCACCTTTCACTTGCAGAACCTCAGAGATCCCTCTTCTGCTGGGGTAATTGTAGTTTCCATGACCTACCAAAAAATAACTAAATAACTAAATAACTAACTAAATAAATAAAGTTGAGTATCACTCTGAATTTTATCTGTTCAGCTACCTTGATATCTGATAAGCTCCATCTGAATGTAGGAGAAGGATGGATAACATCCACCCTCAGCTAGGATATTATATAACTAACCATAAAGAATCACAAAAACTTTTTTTTTTTTTTATGTGCTGTCAAAGGGAGAGAAATGAGAACAAACATTTAATCATGCAAAAACAAAAAATCTTAATATGGTTACATATTACTAAATACTGAAAGAAGAAACTAAGACACAAAAATCTGACTCAGAAGACGCTGGAGTAAGGGGTTTCTATTGATGTGTATACCATTAAAATGAAACTCGGCACCTCAGTGACAAAAAATTAAGATGAAAAGTGTAATGCTAATAAACTGATCTACACTAGACAGAGCAGTGACAGCCACAACTATTTTTACTTCAATTCTATCTGCTTGAATCATAGAATCACAAGGTTGGAAAGGACCTTCAAGATCTTCTAGTCCAACTGTCCTCCCATTACCGTTGCTACCACAGCTACTAAACCACATCTCGTAGCTCCTCATCCAGACACCTTTTGAACACTGACAGGGACAGCAACTCTACCACCTCCCTGGGCAGGCCATTTCAGTGCCTGACTGCTCTCTGAGAGAAAAAGTTTTTTCTTATGTCTAATCTAAACCCCTTCTGATACAACTTGTGGCCATTTTCTTGGGTCCTGTTTGTTGCCTGGGAGAAGAGGCCAAACCCCTCCTCATCACAACCTCCCTTCAGGAAGGCTTGCTTCAACTGTATTTAAAAGAGTTTGATTCTCAGAGCTGTGCTCTTTGAGCATGTCCTAAGTGAAAATAATAGGATTGTGCCTTTCTCTAGGCAACAGGAATTCTTATGGGTGTTACATCTTACCTTTGGCACCCTATCTTAAGAAATGGACTGTTGTTTAAAACATGATTTTTCACCCTATTTTCTGTGCCTTTCAGAAAAAAAAAAGAAAAAAAGAAAAAAAAAAAAACAAACAAAAAACACAGCTGTTCAAATGAAAATCATAACATTTTGGTCATTCCCCTGAGCCTCTGTTGATTTCCATAAATGAATGACCAAATTGCCTGGCTGGTTTTCTCTCCACAGAGTACAGTATTAGCAGAAATGTAAGGCTTAGTTCTCTTACACTTTTGTCATGACATATGTGGATGTTTCACCCTGATGGGCAGCTAGACTCACTGCAAATGCTCTCTCACTCCCCCTCCCCAAGGGAAGAAGGGGAGAAAATATGATGAAAAAGGGCTTGTGACTTGAAATAAGGACAGGGATATCACTCACCATTTACTGTCACAAGCTGAATAGACTCAATATAAGGAGATTCATATAGTTTACTGCCTGTTACTAGAGCAATGAAAATCTAAAAGCAAAGTAAAAACACCTTCCCACCATCCACCCTCTTCTACTTCCTCCCCTCACATGGCCCAGGGGAACAAGGAATGGGGCTGTGGCCAACCCATAAGGCTTTAACTCTGCCTCTCCACTGTCACTCTCTGTCCCCACATGATAGGGGTCCTTCCTACAGTGCCACCCTTCCCGAACAGATCTGCATGCGCTTCCAGTGAGCTGCAGCTCTCCTAGCTCAGCTCCGTCCCACAGGTCCCACCTTTCAGGCACTGCTTCCTATGCCTTCCCACGAGAGTTCTGCTCACAGCTCAGCTGCTGCAGCTGTGGGTCCCCTTGCAGAAGCTGGAGCTGCTGTAGGCTGACATGAGACACTGCTGGGCTCTGCTCAGAGACAGCCCTGCAGCCCTCCTGCTATCAAAATTTTGCCATATAAAACCAAAACACCATGGTTAACAGATAAAGAGAAAAACCAGTAGGAACACATAGGAGATTAGATAGGGGAAAGATCTGAGACAGTTGATGGAAGTGAAAAATAGTCTGATGATATTTTAAGCTTATCAGCACAAAATACACTTGAAGGATATAGAATGTCAAATTTCAATTATTATTTTACTTGTATGAGACATAGTACTTCAAAGGATGTATGTATTTTAAAACAACTGTTTCAATTTCACTTTTCTCTGAAATGGATTTTAAAGTCAGCTCCTCTGTGGTAACCTGTGGTGAGAATAATAGGAAAGACACAATTTCACAACTCTGCCTTCTTTAATCCCTTCTCTCCACCATTATAGTGATCACTTTTAAGCAGTTTTGACAGCAAAAGCCCATAGGGATGGATTTGATTGAGACAGTCCCATTTCTCATCCCTGCTTTCGAGGGTAAAGGGCATGAGATACACAGTAAGAAAGCAACCAACACAAAACTGATGAATTGATGCAAATAGAAAAATAGATACACAATAAAAATACCTGTTTAATATCTTCTGCTTTTCATCTGTGTTTATTTTCATGGTGTGTGTCCTTATGCTTGACACAGATGTATTTTTGGTAGCTGGATTTTGATGGAGTAACAAGTCAGAGATACAGTTAATGCAAAGTGTTCACAATGGGACATCTGGATGGAGGAGTCCTTCTGAGCAGATTTACTTGTGATCAAGTCTTGTCATCTGCATTTACAAATTCCATTATCCAGTGTTAAACAGACTAGGAAAACAACACATATGTCAAGATTGGAAGTTCTGGGCATTTCTGTCCTTGTCCCACAAAAACTCTGTCTCTAATGGGATGTGTAAATCAGAAGTGAGAAACAAATGCCATTTTATTAATGGCTAAGAAAAGTTAAAAAAAAAAACAAAAAACAAAATAGAAAGCAGATAGCTAGGTAAGTTGATAAATTTTGTTTCATTTGAGCTTCAATTTTTTAATTTTTTTTTTAATCTAAATATATCACTAACCACTGTATGCACTGTATGTTTTTTTGTGGGACAAAGCCATTATCACAAGAGAAAATACCTTTACTTTGATGTACACATCAATAATTCTAGAAAGGAAAGCTGAAAATGGAACTGAGAACTTTGGTGGACCATTAAAAGTGGAGTCAGGCATTTACTTATGCTCTGTGGCAGGTTTTAGACTGAAATCATGATGCACACAGCAGATTATTATTAAGTAGAAGTGGAAAATAATTGCAAAATACTGTCAAAATTGCTTTGCTTTTTTTACTGCCTATGTTCATCACACTGCAGGGACATCATATGGAACAGCCATGTGGAGGTAGAAATGATTATTTGAAAACCTCACTTTAGAATCTACTAATATAAAACCCTATACAAGAAAACCTGCTTACAAAAGTGTGTTAACCTAGCTTTGTTACTAGTGTTAATTTTACTTCCAGTGGAGGCTGGGTCTTAATATCATCTCACAAGGAAGCTTACAGTAAATTAGTCTTATAATTAGTTTACCTTGGGTAAATGCATTTAAAGTACAATTTATTTATTTTTAATCTAAAAGCCTACCAGTTATATTACACAGAATGGTTTTAAGATTTTTTTTTCCTCAAAATCTGTTTTACCTGATTTATGCCCTCATATCTGAAGAGTGCAGTGTGAAACAATCATCACATTTCCAAAAAAAAAAAAAAAAAAAAGAAAGAAAAAAAAAGGGGGGGTGGAAGAGAAGCCAGCCTTTTGTTCACACTGGCCAAGGAAAGGCAATTCAAACACGTTGTAAGATACTAAACTACCTGGTAAATAAAAAGTCTTCCACCTTATCTTCCTCTTCTAAGTCGAGCAGCAGAATTTCTGTTCGCATGAAAATTCTATCCATTATATGTTGTATTATATAAAAAATGGGAAATAAAAATTAACTGAATGTTAGCTTTGTCTTTTGGCAACTCTGCTCCATCCATTTATGTACCATAAAAGTAACTTCCTGTAAAAGCTTTCAAGTACACTTTCTCCATCAACACTACCTTCTACAGTGCCTTGAATACAGGGACAAACACTGCAAAATTCAACAGGTTCTTCAGTGACGAGTTACCCTTTCTCTTTTTGTTCAGGTGCTTTTCATTCCCCATTGTCTTTGTTATTTGCCTGGATTCACTTTATTCTGTGAACAGTACTGCATACAATTTATTGTCCCCCTTATGAAAATTGTCTTCTTGGTGATATGTCTTCAGCATATATTATAGATGAGGCAATCAGGGCACTACAGTGCACAGCAATAAATATAGTTGTAATTAAGCATTTCATGATGACAGCACTCCAATGTTCAGTTTGGAATTAAATCAACTTAAGGGCAGTGGGCTACTTTTGAATTAATTCAGAGTAGTACACACTGAATACTTCCCAATTCTGAAAAACATAATTAACAATCAATGAGAAATTATATCTACATCTGACAGGAATGCTGATTCTCTGGCTTACAAACTCCTTAAAATTATTCTGTGTGTTAAGCAGCTGCTCTACACACATAAAAAAAAACCCAAACAAACAAACAAGCAAACAAACAAACAAAAAAAAAACAGAACAAAACTTCCTTGTGGGAGAAATAATCCATTACAAACTTACATTAACTATGCAGTCTTCTGCACAGCAGCTAACTAAACAAGGATTTCATTCTCTCCACAAAATGTTTTTAATTCGTTATAGTAGCAGATGAACAAACAGTGTACACCTAGTGGAAGTGTCTGCAAGGTTCAATGTATTTATATCAGTCATCAAAGGTATTTTCAGCTTAGTTTGTAATTGCCCCAGAGAACAGCTTTCATGGTCAATGAATCCAACACAAAAAGGAAGACCTTTTGTTTAAACTGGAACCTATTTCTAGGGATACCACCATAGGTTGTCTCTAATAATGCTCTTTCTGTGCAGTCTCTCAAACTGACTACTTTTATTTTAAATCAATGTTTGAGACCAATGACAACATTTACTTTTTAAAAATAAAATAAACTTCAAAAACAAACACACCTTTTCTCAGTCTCAGAAACTGAATTCAAAATCTCAGGAGAATACTTACTGTAAGTAGACTCTTCCCTGCATGTCTGGAAAAGCAATACTCTTGCAAAAGGCCAGAAGCCAATAGATACAGCCCTCTCACTTGCCACTGGCAGTGTCCTAAAACAGATTAGTATAAAAAAGTGCAAGTCCTTGGAGACTTTCCTGTCCTCCAGAAGTTTTCACGTGAGAAATTTTCTGGGCAATAAAGATCATTTCTGTATGCCACAATCCCTTGGAGCCTTCTTCAAACCAAACAAACCCAAGCTCCCTCAGCTTTTCTTAATACGAGAGGTGCTCCAGCCCTCCAATTATTTTTGTGACTCTCCTCCAGACCTGCTCCAACAGCTACATATTTTTCTTGAGCTGTGGACCACAGAGCTGAAAGCAGTACTCCATGTGGGTTCTAAGGAGAGCAGAGTAAAGAGGGAGAATTGCCTCCCTTTATCCTCTATTACGCTGTTGGCTTTCTGAGCTGTAAGCGCATACTTTTGGCTCACATCACCCATCAGCAGTACTCCCTGGTCCTTCTCTACAGGGAAGTTCTCAATCTCTTCATCCCTGATTGTATTAATGTTTGCTTTGACCCAGATGCAGCACCTTGTACTTGGTCTTAATAAATTTCATGAGGTTCATGTGAGCCCACTTCTCGAGTCTGTCTGGGTCCCTCTGGATAGCATCCCTTCCTTCTATCAAGTCAGAAGCACATGCCAAGTTGGTGTCATCTGCAGACTTGATGAGTACATTCAATCAAATTTTCTATGTCATTAACGAAGATATTAAACAGTACTGATCACAATACTGACACCTTAGGTTTACCAATCACTAATCTCCACCTGGACACTGAGCTTCTGTTGACTACAACTCTTGATGCAGACATACAGACAATTCCTTATCCACGGAATGGTCCATCCGTCAAATCGATATCTCCCCAACTTAGAGACAAGGATGTTGCATGGGACCACGTCAAGAGCCTTAAAAATTCCAGGTAGTTTGAATTGCTCTTCTCCAGTGATGCAGTCACTCCATCATAGAAAGCAACTATATTGATCAGACATTATTTGCCCTTGGTGAAGTTATACTGGTTTCAGTTTTTCACGCTGGCCTCCCCACTAAGCAAGATAACTTAGTATTCTTAGAAAACTTTGCCATTGAGTTTTTAATCTCTTTTTCATATAGTGTCTGAATAGATTAAAAATGCTGCTCCCAGAATAATATATTAGGATTTTCCTGCTGATAGAATCATACAATAAGTGAGGTTGGAAAAGACCTTTACGATCAAGTCCAAACATCCACCTAACGCTACAAGTCCATATTTCTAAGCACCACATCCACAAGTCTCTTAAATATCTCCACAAATGGCAGTTCCACCATTTCCCTAAGCAGCCCTTTTCATGAAGAATTTCTTCCTTTTATCTAATCTAAACCTCTCTGGTGCAACTTGCAGCCATTGCTTTACAACCTATCACTTGTCACCTAAGACCAACACCCTCCACTTTGCAATCTTCTTCCACCCTAAAAAGAAAAAAAAAAAAAAGAAAAAGAAAAAAGGAAAGAAAAAAAAAAAAGATCCTGTATACCTACTTCTACATAAGACTTAAATTCTTATTTATGCAAAGTTATTCCATAACATCTTTTAAAATGGACCTCACAAAAAGACTTTCAGAAATCCAATTAGACTGTCAATTAGGTTCATTCACACTCTTCTTAATTCATTAGAAGAAAAATTGACTCACAGTTGGTACTATCAGACTTACTAGAATAGAACTTGACTCAACATCTATGTTTATACAATTCAGGATAACCTTCTGCTTTGAAAGATGATTATTGAAATACAATCCCCTAACTTTAACAACTCCCACTCCATCTGAAGCACTCCTAGTACTATTACCATCTGGGAATTGCTTCCAAATAGAAATTGATGCATTTCCCAGCTGCTACTAGTTCTATACGCACACAGAGAGAGTTTACATTGATCTGTAATCACAGTTCATGTCGGTAAATGCAGCCACACATACAACTCACATCTTCATGCGATAGTTGTCATACAGTGTCCGTTTTCAAAGGCAAGGAATCAAATGTCTTTGAGTTCAGCAAAGACCGAATGATTTTCGTATAAAATATGCAGAGTCATTTTTCAAACTATTATCACATAAAAAGGCAAAAACAAACTTTAGAGGGTGAAAGTCAGATAAATAATCTTTTTTGGAAACTCACTGGTGAAGGATTTAGAGCAAAACATATGAAGTTCAAATTAATTGTAAAGGCTCAAGATAAACAAAGTTTTTTTCTATCTGGAAGTTAGTTAGTTAAATTAAATAGGAGGCTGAAAACAGAATTGACACATGAACTTGTTATGGTTTTATGATTTTGGTTATCGGTATTCCACATCATAACATCATGTAGTGCACTGGGAGTTAAAGCGTTAATGCCCCAGTTCTGGGTACCTGTCCGGAAGAGAATTACCTTCCCCAGGGGGCTTTGCAATCAGAGAGGAGATATAACATCTGGCAAGGTCACCTGATCTCTTTCTTCTCCTTCTCCTTTCCTCGCTGCTGCCCATCTCAACTGCGTGCATCGATTCAATATTAACGTAAGGCCTTCAGTTTTTCGGACAGTCTTTCTCTCATGTTTGATTCATTAGCTTTAATTCTAATTATAGTGTATTATAGTGTGTTATCTTGCATTCCGATACCATATTTAGTAAATTAGTTTGTTTCTCCTCAGATCATTGCCACTGTTCTTAGTTATTTTGGAGTCCTTTGTTTCCCTCTTTCAGAGGCATGGATTTTGCAAAATCCCTCTGCCCCACTAGTCATGGAACTGGGCCGAACCAGCCAGTAAACCATTGACAAACCTTAAATACAGTTTATTCATGGCTCCTCTTATAATGTTTACAGTGTAACAAGAGCAAAAATTCTTCTGTGTTTACATATCCTAAAGACAAATACTCACTGAAGAGGTATTTTAAGCTTCTCTTTAAGAAAAAAAATATAGTGTATGTTTATTTTCTTTTTCAGATAAAATATGTTCGTTTTGGTCCTACATTCCTCAAATACATTTGATTCTTAACTTAAAAAATTGTGCATTAATTTTGAAATTTATTTCATCTAAAAATAATTTTATGTCAGTCTTTGACTTCTGCCATTTTCATATTTTCCCACTGACTCTTATTTCCATACTTTTCCAGCTTTCCTTTTTTGGATCATCAGTGCAGTTTGAAGTGCAAAGAGCTATTTTCCTACCACACAGTACTCACACATGATATATTCATTTTTATTAGATATCTAGTAAAAAAAAAAATAAATACTTCTCATATAAACAGTTGTCCACCTGATTTATTTCTGTGAACTCATCACAGTTTGTCAGCAAGTGAAAAGCTTACAAAATCATGTTAAGGTAGTTGTTCCTTCAGTGTTAAATTTCATATTTTGAAATGGAAAGAGTGCTTTTTAGTTCAACATCATACTGAACAAAATTCCAATGTTCTTTTTAGTTTCCTTTTCCTGTACTTTAGAGAATGGATATCTTCATATATGATAAATTCCAGAGTATTTTTCAGTTATTCTAATCTTAACTACATGTAATAACCTCATATAGGTTTAATACATTTGGCTCAAAAGAGAGCAGATGGTGGAGTAGCTCTCTCTCTTGGTTTCCCTTGACAGAAGCGTGTGTTCTAATTTAAACCTGGATTTGGAACGAACTTTGAGCCTTCACTAGACTTCAAGTAATTTGGCCTTGAAAAATACAAATAGTTCGGATAAATGCAGGTGGGATTTATATATTCTTCTGATCCCAGCAAAAATTCCTTGAACAAGAAGCAAGAATGTTGCTCATCTGATCACAGTTTCCTCCTTGTATTTATTTCAACCCGTGAGCTTTGTTGTACTCACTTCAATCATTTTTTCACTATCTCCTGCTAAAGGTGGAGTGGCTGTCTCGTTCCCCAAATTTGGGACATGGCTATTTACCAAGCTTGATCCACTACACCGTCCTCTTCTGAACAAACTATATTTTCTTCCAGTAGCGTGGGTTGTTTTTTTGTTTTTTTGTTTGTTTGTTTTTTTGTTTGTTTGTTTCAGAAAAAAATAAGCATATGTATATATTCTTAAATATATATATATTTTACAGCAATTGATACAATCCTAGTGAAAACATGCAGGCCAGAATTAAAAGGTGACAATTAACATCTAATAGCTGTGTACTTACAAAGTTTAGGACAAAGTGAAAGTAAAGGGTAACAGTAACTGAAGCATAAAATGGACATCAATGTTTCAGAAGTGTAAGAGCAAGGAGACTGGCAGAAGCCAATCTCTGCAGATAGAGAAGAAAGCAACAGATGGAGGGAAGCATCAGTTTTCAAGCCAATGGCTAAAAAACTTCAGCTCACAGCAGATGATTGAGAGTTTTAGTTCAGCACAACTTGTAGGATATCCCGCTGCCACCACAACCACAACTAATAATTAGAAGTAGTATAAGAGTATGTACATGCATGTAAATGTACATGCAGACATTATTTGTCTAATTATCCACTTACTGATCTTCACTAACAGTGTACTAGCCATAAATCAGAAGAGGGCATAATTGAAGAGCTAATTTCATAACGTTAACGAACAAATACGTAAAATACATGCTAAAAAATACAAATAAAACCCAAAGAAATCAACCAGCAAGCATATATATATATATATATATATTTTTTTTTTTCAATTTGTAGTTGGTCTTACGAAGCAATCTTAGATGAAAGAGCAGCATTAAAATGTGGTAGGAAGAAAGTACTACTGACCATTATTCTAGATTTCCATATGAGGAAAAAGAGGGAGAATACATGCTAATATTGCTTTTGTATTTCTAGCAATGAAAACAGTTTGAATTTAGTCGAGAGTTCATAGGCTGTCATTGCTTGGATTGTCAGAAACAAATTTAAAAAAGAAACTAATTAGCCAAGTTCTGTCACAGACAGGAAAATGTAGATCAACTGCAAGAGAAAGATTCAGGTTTTCAGGAAACTGAATCTAATGGCACAGCTGCTACAAATTAATTCACACTATATCATTGTAATTGTATTTGTGCTGGTTGTTCTTGCTGTGATACACAGACATGCAGAAACAGAAATCTAATTTTATTTTAAGATTTTATACTCCATTAAGCATAAGTTTTGAAATTGCCCCACAGTATCATTCAGTGATAAAGAAAGAAACCTCATAAGAGAGCTGGGGATAGCATGATCGTACCTCATCGTCACCATACCGTACTCTGCCCCTCTGCAAAAGTACGTACAAAAAAAAAAGAAAAAGATGAAAAAGGGATCATGTGATAAGACAAAGAAAGAGAGATCACTCCATAGATACCATCACAGGTAAGACAGACTCAGCATAAGTGATATGAATGTAATATATTAAAAAAAAATAACAGACTAGAACTGTAAGAAGCTAAGAGCAAATCAAAAGCACCTTGCCACCATCCACATTTTTCTTCTCCTCTCAAGTGGCCTAGGGGAACAAGGAATGGGGGCTGCAGTCAGTCTATAATGCTTCATCTCTGCCTCTTTCATCAGCACTCTCCACCCATTGTCCTCATAGGGTCCTTAACATGGGATGCAGTCCTTCCCAAACTGATCCCACAAGGGCTTCCCAGAGATTCAGGGTCAGGCCCTGCCCCTTCAGTCACCACCCACTGCTGTCCTGCAGGCTACTCCATGACTGCATGGGGAGATCTGCTCCATGCAGTGCCCATGGGCTGCAGGGGGATGGCCTGCTCCTCCATAGGCTTCTCCTATGCTGCAGGGAGCTTCTGCTCTGCACCTCAAGCTTCTCCTGCACAGACTTTGGTGCCTATACAACTATTTATCTCACATTTTCTTATCCTATCCCAGCTACTGTTATGCAACATTTTTCCCCTCACCTTAAACATACTATCACACATGAAAGCAACATCATGTATGTTTGGCAAAGTGACAGATCCCTTTTTGAGTTGGCTGAAATTGGCTCTTCACTGAAATGGAGCAGCTTCAGGACTTCACAGAGCCACTCTTACAGTCCTCCTACTACTGAAACCTTGCCACATTAGCTGAATGCAGACTATCAGGCTTGAAGGCTGTTTTGTGACCTTAAGTAAACAAAATGTGTGACTCTTAGGGTGGCCTTTCCTGTCACTGTCATGCGCATACGTATATGACAATACATACATAAACATGAGTGTGTTTATATATATCATGCCTGACCACAAGTCTTTGGCTTCTAAATATATTATTGATACAGGAAATATTTGTACTGACCTTGAAATGTCTTTTTTCCCCAGTTTTCCAGGTAGGCGTCTTATCTTGCGTATCGCATACCCTTAAGCCTACATTTGGGTGATGTAGTAAATTAAGTCCTCCTAGACTGCATTTACTTTTTTGTTGTGGGTTTTTTTAAACTCAGATTGTTCTAGGGAGAGACAAAACATAAACCTATAGAAGAACTTCTCTATTATTATGAAGTTATGCTTCAGATAACTTTTATCTTTTTGTTCACTTAAAATTATAATGAACAGCCATCTACATAAAATGAAAGAAGAGGTTCATAAAGAGGTCTGAATTTGCTGGTTTTGAGGATTGTGTAGCTTTCTATCTTACTTTGTAATTAGGTAACCATTATGTCATAAAAATGCAAGTCATACACTGAATTATAAATTCTCCATTATGAACTTTGATTTGACAAGTATTGAAAACACTTGAGTGTAAAGTAGGTGGTTTGCAACAGTCCACAATAATACAGACTATTCCAATATGAACAAAAATACATTTGATGACATAGTGAATAGTCCCTAAAACCACTGAGGGAATAGCTGTGTAATCACAGCTGTTCAGATACAAGGACCACATGTCAGTAGATGACATTTGACTAATGAAAGGCAAAGGCAGTAGCTTGGTCTCCCAAATTTTTGCAGGGTTGAGGTAAGTGGAATCTTGCATCTGATTAGGAAAAAGAGGCTCCAGAAAGATGCACCATCATCTTCAAAGCATTAGTCAACCAATATTTGAGAATGGTCTAGTCTTGCTGATCAAAAGACTTAGAAGACAGAAACGGTATATATAATAGAAACTGCTAGTGTTAAGAGCAGAGAACACAGTTATGCATGAGAAAGCAAAAATAACTTGGAAATTAACACAATTTATCTCAGTACAGGAATCAAACTAGCAGCTCAGCATTTCAAAACATTGTTCAGTATTTCTTCATATGGAAATGCAGCTGAATCTTATATTTGTTTTTGGAATTTATATTGAAAGTAGCCATGTACAATACAATATCAATCTAATATCCTTCTTTGTCTTATTATCTTGCAACAGAGTTCACATGAAACAGTGTGATGTTCCATTAGTACAGCTTGAAAAACTGTTTTTTCCTTAGCTGGGGAGAGATATCATTAAATAAATAATAGCAGTCAGAAGCAATCATGTAGAACTCTGACTAGTATTCCTGAAAGAGAAAGATATGTATATTTTCCTGTTTAGTTCCATTATGTGTGTTCATTTCAAATCCAGATCCTTTCCAATACAATCAGAAATTCAGTTTTGTTCAAACAAAGTAACACCTGTGTGGCAAGTGAGAAAAGCAGTACAGAAACTGATAAATTAAACAGATCTTTAGGAACTATTTAAGTGCTATTAATTTACTCACAGTAATGGGAGTTTTCCCAATCCAATGCATGACTACAGCCTAGTTTTGCAAAGAATAAGAAAATGGTTCTACTTCTAATCTAGAAAGCTTGTTTATATGCAAAAGGATCTTGCTAACTCATAAATGTCAAATAACATTTTATTATAAATGCAGTGTTAAATGCTTTTACAGAGATTTATTTAGGCTTTACTTAAAAGAGAAAAGGTAAGTTATTCCATCATATGCAGCCCTGCTGAGATGAACAAGTATCACCATTGTATTCATGTTATTAGATCACTAGAACTGTCCTCAACATTTGTAACATCTGGAGCATTTATACACACAGTTTTCACTCTCCTGTTGCAAAGCGATTGGTGGTGCAACCCTACTTGATGATAAGCTCTGTAATATACTGTAAGGAATGCTATGTAGGGAAGGAACTGAAGGAAGATATACACAGAGCATTAAAGTTTCCTTTATCTGTATATTCTGTGATGCTTATGATTTTGGAAATGGAACAGACAATAAAACTCTTGATGAAATTGTCAGCTGAGTGGGTAGAACTGCAAGGAAAAAAGAAAAAAAAAAGAGAGAGAAAGAAGGTGTAGCAAGTTGAAATATCAGAAAGATGCCTGGCCATACACTTTGAGCTTGATATCAGATATTCTTTCATAAACTAGAATATTCAAATGGAAACCAGCAAAGAGAAAGACTAGGAGTGTTAAGTAACCAAAATTCAAGCCATCAACACAATTCAGTCTTGAAAATAAAATTGTCATTCTTATTCTGAAGTGTATGAGGAATTTAAAGACATATACAGTGGTATTAATGTGAAGAATGAGTCATTTATGTGACCATAAACTGAACTCTGAGGTTCAGACTTGTTAATCCAGGTCCAAAAAGATGAATTTAAAGAGGAGGAGATGAGTATTAGATGATAGCTATTAGCATGATTGTGAGAGAATAAAGAGCTTAGGTTATGGAAGGAAATGAGAAAATTGCAAATTACTTATCCTAGCAGAATTAAGAGGGAATACTTTTCTGCCTAGACACAGCATAAAATAACTACTAGAAAGGGGAAAACAAAACAAAATTTAAAAAAAAAAAAGAAACACCCTTATTGATACCAAGAACAATAGTAGCAAAAGGATGAATGGATTAAGTTCTATTCAAAGTAACAAGGTTTTGGAACAGTCTGCCTGTATGAGTAATGGAGACAAAAGAGCAGTTTGGTTCTAATAGAGAACAAAGATACAATTATTTATGCTTATTAAGAGAACTGTAATATTTGGGGGTCTGCAATATTAAAGGACATATCTCTGTGATCCTATACTAGCTTCAAACATTTCCAAAAGTGATTCCTGTTGGGGGTGAATTACTAGTTACAATCGTGTTCCAGGCTGTATCCGTTAGATGCATAGGAGCTGACAGATGTGTAAGAGCCAACACTTCACAGAGAAAAAGAAAACATGTCTTGTGTTTTCTTACCTCTTTGAGAGAGGAGAATGAGTAGAGGACATCCTAACAAAGTATACTAACTCTTGAGGCAACAAGGCTGTGGAAACACGTAAATCAAAGAAACATACAAGCATGAGCAGTTGTTCAGGTAAGGACTGTGGCTGAAAGCATAAGTATGTAAGAATACAAGAAATACCATACATTCACACATACATTACTATGCATTTTTTTTTCAGCTATTTGATCCCCAAACACTTCTGAAAGCAGCATTAGTTTCTAAGTATTGAATAACTTCTGATGGATTTCTTGTATACAAACCACCTCCTTTTAAACTCAACACAGACTTTCAGCACTGATGCTATACTACGTCAGGCAGTTATTTGGCTTAATTAGAAGTTACATAGAAAACCACCTCTTTTCCTTTGTTTGAACTTGCTACCTGAATTTAATGCTTCTACTTCTTTTCTACAAGAAAAGCAATGAAAACATACTTTTCTCCCTGTCTCTCAGTATATGCATATATCTTTCTCATATTCCCTCTCAGTTATTTATTTTCCAGTCTGAATAGTTTTACTTAACATTATCTGTTGCATAAACATCTCTTGCCTTGGTCAATACTCACTGTCCTTGTCCCTCCTCTGATTCTAGAGAAACAGCCTTACACATAGCTCCTACACTGAAGTTCAAAGCTACAGTCCACACATTTTGAATGTGCCTTAAGCAAAACGGAAGGAGGATTATGTTCTGATGGTGGATTAAAGTGTGGAGTTGCGAGGATGTTGTAATTTGAAGTGTTTGGTAAAATCTCTTGAACGCAGAGAGTAAAGATTTGCCTCTTGAATGCAGAGAGTAGAGATTTGGGGTCATGCTGTAGAATCAATAGATCAGAGGAAAATGGTTATTTTTGGAAAGGACCTTCTTCCATGCTGTTGCACATGTTGCATACATAACTAATCAAAACTGAAAAGGAAAGCTATTTAGACCTTTAGGATAAAGCTACAGGCCTTCTTTTCTGACACTTCTTCATTTAATGAAATTAAATAATGCTACATTGCAATGACACAAGTAGAACAGAATTCTGTAAGTGTTTTGCTGCAGAAAGAGAATCATCTCTTCAACCCACTCCCCACCCACATAATGCCTATTGCAATAATTTCAACCACAAGGGAAACATCATCAAAATCAACAATTAAAAGTCATGTGTTATTAATTGCCACAAACACAGATAATCCACTAAATCGTCACATGATGCTTCTTGCAAGAACGGCTTAGGGTCAGTTACTTCACTATTCAAGCAAAAGTATAAAGAGTTAATTAGAAAATTAAGTACTTTCACAGCTGCCCTGGAGAATACATGTAAGTCCTGAATTGTTTGTCTGGTAGCTTCAGATTTGTCCAGTTTATAAAGTTACTTGACAAGTATAAATGATACATGAATTAATCACCTACTTTGCTTACAATCTCTGTAAACAGTCAAGAAGAAAACTCAAACGTGGTGAATTTGCATCCAAAATCCAAAGATAATGTGCTACTCTAACTGATCTTTTAGACAAATAAATACTGAATAAAGCTATTAATTTGCAGCAGAAATCTGCTTAATCTGACTGAAAGCTAGAAGTCAAGCCCTGAGATAACCTGTTGTGTTATGAACTTAGTGGGATTTGAAATCTTTGACATACGTTATTTTTGGTATGTGTTACTATTTCAGCAACAAATAACAACATCTAATGACAAAATATCAAAAGATCTCTCAATTATGTAATTACAGAAAAGCTCTGTTCTGGTATTTTCTGGTATATGGAAAAGAACTGTTCTGGTATTTTCAGATCCAGGCTTCACAATAGTTCAATACTTCAAGTTGCAGCTCTGAACTCCATCATACCAAAGAACATCTCTTTTCACTGAAGTCATTGGTTCACCAACCGTATTCACATTCTGTTTTGTATCAGTAAGAACTTGCCCTCCAGTATTATACAAAGGAAGCTGATTAAAATGCCTTTATAAGAATGTCAGAGGAGATGGGTACAGAGAGTCTGCAGCACATTCCAATCTAGACATGCTTTGCATGAGCTTCCTCCTGTTTTGATAAGCTAGTGGGAATATTAGGACTGTAGCCTCTTAAAGTTTTAAGACAGCATGTCTCTTTGATTACAGCATGACACAAAAAGAATATCTACAGCCCCTAAACCAACGTGATTTAAACATCTAATTTGCTCAGAAAATGCACAGAAAATACACTGGCCCTACAGCACCCACCTCTTCTCAGATAATGTTGCTTAAAGGTTTAAACTTTAAGAATTATTTTTTTTATTCAGGAATACTCAACCAAAAGATGAAACTAGAAGAGATTTTATGCATATGTACACCATATGTATGCGTACACAGACATTTCAATACAGACAGGGACCACAGCATACACACAAATACCACAAATGAATTCATCCTGCTCTCCTCTCGAGCTGATCAGGATGAAATCCTATTAGTGGAAAATATGCATGTGTAGGTTGTATGGAACCCTCTAGCAGCTAGTCTATCCAGTATCTGCATCTAGGATCTCCTGATCTCCAGGTTCTGCTGGGAGCACAAAATCCTGAGCCCACAGCCTCAATCCAGCTACTAGTAGTAAGAGGTTCTGGCATACACAAACACATGCAGTATGGATTATTCCAGTAAGTTGCCTCTGATGCTAGGTCTATTCAATCACTGACTCCTATATCCCCACTGGTATCCTAGTTGCCTCGTGGCCTGTTGTACACATAAGCATGAATCTGGTCTAGGGCTATGGCCTTAGCCATACTGAACTGCAGTAACAGTCCCTCCAGTGGCTGCCCCAGACTCCCCTGGTCTCTCCAGTATCTAGTCCAGACTTATGGTCTCTCTCCAATAGTTGCCTCCTAAGCCTCTTACCTTTGTCACCAGCTAGTGCAGTTTATATTTTGCTAGTGACTGCACACTCACACAGACATACACACACCATTCTCTCCAGTTGCTGTATCTCAAGCTCATGTGCCCCTATGGCATATGATCCTATTCGTTGTTGGCATGTACACCTCCATACACACAGGTTTTCAGATAAGAGAGTACTTTTACTGAGGAAAACAAATGTTTAATAAGACAGGAGAGACTGTACTGATCATGCGCGTGTCATGGCCAGATAAGGATACTGCCAGATACTTGTTTACATGACTGGCCTCTTTTATTTCCCTCTCCCTACCCACCCCCCCCACCCAACCTCCACCCCCACCCCCACCCCCACCTTTCCCTCTACACATACACTTGTTCCTTCCCAAACAACCTTGAACCCTTTCTTTGTCTTTGGTTTTTGCTTAAACATCCCAAGACATTGTACAATTCCAAGCTGTTATTTCTCTTTATTCCCTAATCTCAATCTGAAAGATGCTCTGTAGAGCTGTTGTGTCACCCCTGGATCATGTGGCTAGGGGCCTAGTGATGACAGCCCTCAGAAGGGCCAGGATAGGAACTCATCTGATGATGTTATTGGGGTTTCACTGACTGGTATTATGCCTCTGTGCTCCTTAATACATGGGGGATGAACTTTTTGTGATACAACCTGACAATGCCTCGTTCTTACATACATTCCACCTCACCCCACCATGAGTATTCTCTCTTCTCTAGGCATTCTATTCCTAGCCTTTGAGCAGCAAAGCCTCCCATCTCGTCAGCTGTGTGCAATAAACTCTTAACCAGGTGAAGACTGATAGCCTTCTCAGTCTCTTTCCTGCCCAGCTCTGGGCTATCCAAGGTATTAGACTAGTCCAAATTCAATTCTATAAGAAGTAAACTTAGGCCATCCCTCTGTGTGAAGGCAGAGTGCACATTCACCAATTAATCATGTTCTATACTGTACCTTTAACCTTAATATTACTGCATTACTTTTTGTCGTTATTCCTTAGACATACTCCTTTGATTTAACACTAGGCAGCCAGGCAGGATAACAGTACACAGATTTTAAAAGACACATAAAATATTACTGAAAATACAGCATCCTCATTCCTCAATGGTTGTGTATGATAATGCCTAAAGAAATGCATTTTATATGTGCACATAATGATACTGTGCAAATTAACAATCAGTTATACTTCAATCAAAAATCTCTCTTCCTCCCTCTTTCTTGCTGTATTCTGGTAGGAAAGCTATCTTTATAAAAATAATAGCTAGATTTTTAGAAATAGTAATTGCCTCATTTTTAGGAGCTAGACACATCAAAAACTGCTGCACTTTACTCCTACCCAAGCAAAATGAATTTCCCCTTTGCCACTGATGGCTTTCTGAGCTGCTCATTAAGCTGACTGTCCTAAGAGGAATCATCTTTTTTACCAGTTATCAGGAAAACCAGAGTTCATCTAAAATAGACACCTTTAACTGTAAAATGTTTCATGCTTTCTTCCTCTTGTGGATTTATTAAGAGATACCAGACATTACAGGACATTGATATTTTTCTGCTTCTGTTCTTATTTCATTAAGACTTTCTCACAGAACAGCTGCCAGTGAAGTGATGAACATTTGGAAAACAGTGACAGGAGAGGACTGCACTCTTCACAAGCAGCCTTAACTGGATTTGATTGTTCTTGGGTAGAGCAGGAAGGCAGGCACTGATGGAAGGCAGCAGCACCAGTCTTTGCTGTGTTTGAGGAATTGCAACAGCAGCCAAGCACTTCATATTTCAGTTCCAGCCTTAACAATGGCCTCCCTCAAACCATTGAAGTTAATATTACCATAGCTAGTAACGTACTTTTACATTTTATCCACACTGCTATGATACCTACTATAAAAGTTTAGGTTGGAGGTAATCTGATCTGACCATCTCACCAAAACCAGGATAACCTTTAGTTTCTTGAAGTATATTTGAGAACATCCTTCCGAGGGGATAATTTGATTTTTTTGTTCTTATTGCCTGAGTAATGCCATGTATGATTAACAAAGCAGTCCAGGTTTTGTAATTTAATACATTAATTGGGAGCACTGTATAATCTCTTTATAGAAGAACTGACATACTAAGCAGGTAGAGGGGAATACTTCTATATGTTAAGAACAAACCATTTTTTTTATTACTTAAAAAATACATAGCACTACTATGATAAGCAAATAGAAGGCAATCCTTTCTCAGTTCATAATATCTCTGTTTCACATACTTGAGGGTTTTCTGAGGGAATATGCTGCTCCATGCCTGAAGCTCCTCCTGCCCTCACCTGCGTGCCTGCAGAGCTGTTTCTCTCACATCTCTCACTCCTCTTTCCCAGCTGCTGTTGCTCAACAGATTTTTCCACTCTTAGATCCGCTCTCCTTGAGGCACACCCTGTGTGTTGCTCGCAGCTTAGCTGTGGCAGCAGTGGGTCCCTTTGAAGCAGATGGAGCTGCTCTGGTCTGGCATGGGACATTTCTGGGCTCTGCGCACAGAGACATCCCTGTAGCCCTCCCACTATCAAAACCTTGCCACCCAATGCAAAATTTTAAGTATATTATATAATGTACTATTATATAAGTATATAATATGCTGTATTATATATAGTATATGATATACTATTATATAAGTATATGTATTATATATGTACATTATGCATATTATATACCTTATAACACCCTACTACTGAGTTATTGCACTCCTGTTTAATAAGACTTGGAAGCAACATTTATAGTAAAAGATAGAAAAATAAGTGGTCACCTAACAGATTTTGATGAAGTTAGAAGTATGTTCACTTTTACTTTCACATGATTCAAATCCTTCTTAACTTTCTTACTATCATGGAGGGGAATGTGTTTAAAGAAATCTGGCACTACAGAAGTTCAACTGACTTAATAAACTGCATCTCTAAAGTGCCAGGCAGAAAGATCATAAGGGAAGCTCTCCACTGTCCAGCCTATCCTAAATGTTGTACAAAAGAGCACCCATTACATCTTTACTGGCAATTTGAATTAATCTTGTGTATCACTTCCTCACAAATTTCTTACACCTCTGCAGCAGCCAGTGTGAAAAAAACAGCACTTATGTTAAGCGCTTCAGCCTGCACAATATTATCATGGTAAGAGCAGAGGAGAAAGCTGCAGGCTACATAAATTTTTAAGCACCTCCAAACCAGTGAAATTCATGCTATTATATCAGTTCACACATAGGTCACACCTGTGTGCCCCGAACTGTTGCCAGGGGCACTGCTACAAGCAATACTGTGGGAAGTAGATAATTTGACTGTGAACCTTCTCTATGGACCCACTCTAACAGCAGTGCACAGGTGGTTCTTAATTCTGCTCTTAATGTGAGCCTTTGTTATTAGCTATTTAGAAGAATCAGATTAAAGAACTGTAGGATTGGATTGAAATCATCTCAGGTTTACATTTTTTTTTTCTATTTCTACAGTTGAACTCTTGTAAAAGGAGTGAAAGTCTCAGGTGAGTCCAGTTGGGGTTGAGTTCTTAAGGCCAGAAAACCAAAAACCAAAACTATGAATAATTCTACATTGTAGAGGATCTTTTCAGCAAAGCTCTGATCAAGAAAGATGAGAAAAATAAGTAAAAGCTGTGTTACTGATGCATTATCTCTCAGAATAAAGCAGTAATCTGTTACAAAGCAATCCCTTGAAAAATTATAATTCACTTACCTCTCAAACCAGTAACTTGTGAAGAAGCCAGTATACCTTTAAGGTACTCTAAGGTGCATTTTCCAATACTGAATCTGGGTCATAAGGAATTGAATTCAGAGAGATCACAAAAGCAAGATAACTTAATTGTGTACTAAGAATGAATTAAGTATTATATTTCTGACCTCAGCTAGAGTTGTTCCACTCAAAAGCTTTTGCAATACAGGAAAGATCTTGAATCCGCAGCAGGGAGAAAACACATTCCAAACACAAAGAAGGCCCATCACACTAAAGACAAAAATCAGTGAATAATCTGATAATTCAGTGAGTGCGGCTTCTGCAAACCTGTTGGTGTTTACATTATACCTTGCTAGTATATTGCTGGCAGTCTGTTTGAAGTGGTCTAAATATATACTCAGACTCTCGGTAGACTTGCAGTTCTACCAATTTACTTAAAAAAACATGCTAGTAAGCTAATGTGGAAAAAAATTTACAAAGGAGATCAGTCTGAATGTATTCTCTTTGTGATAGTTTCCTGTAGAAAAAAAGTCAAGACATTACAAATTGTGTATTAATTATAAATGCACAAGAGAATATTTCTATGAATAATGCAAATGCATCTCTTCCTTACATCTCTAGTATTTTGTGAGAGAAAAATATAAACATGATATATAATACAGTATCAGCAACCCAAGGACTTCAAAAATATACTCAACACACAGGATAAGACCATTCAAGATACAAGTATGCATTTAACTTCTTGCTGGTATAACTCATGGAAAAGCATTCTCAGAAACTTCATGGAGCTGCTATTTTCCTTTAAAAAGCAGAAAGAGAACACAATCACACTATAATCAAGAAAGCGTTATGTCCTTTGTTTTGAAATAATTACAAGGTAATATAGAGTGACCTAATATTTTAGGTCACTTTATACAGTAGTATAAATAAAATATTAGACTTGTTTCACCATTATAAGAAAAACTGGTACATTTTCTTATGTAAATAATCTACTGATATTACTGATATTTATCTAATTACCAAGAACATTTCGACATCATTACTTTCTCACTGATTCCTTTGGGCTATGTGTCGTAATAGTTGTATTAATCAATGGATAATCATTGCACATGAGCAGCTTCCAGTGAATTCAGACTGTGTGTTGTTACCCACTGTTCAATGAAGCATGTTGGGCTAAAAGATATTAACAAATTAATAATGTATGCCTGAGAGAAATCAATCACTCCTTATCTCTATACATCTCATGGTAACCACCAGTCCTTTAATTCCAATAACTGTGGGGAATTATTCAAAAAGTTGTCAGAGCAGAAGACCCAGCAAAAAAAAAAAAAAAAAGACAACACTACAGCAGAGGTTACAAAACATGAAAAACAGCAGCTCTAGTTTAAACAAAACATTTAGATCTGGCAAGTTACTTAATTTCCTTTAGCATAGCTTGGCTTGTAAAAGAACTCCTTAGTTTGAAGGCCCTGTAACACGATGGAGAGCACGATAAGACAACAGAACAGCAAGATCCCAGGGCACAGCAAGCAAGGATCTGCTCAGATACAACAGCAGCAAGTTGCTGATGACAAAGTGAGTCTAACTGGTTAAATGAAAAAAGAGATTTGCAACCTGGCTGGTATTCAGCTGTCTTTCTTTGTCTAATTTCTGTTTTCCTCACTGGGCATGATACATTTCTCCTTCCGGGAGATCAATGCAAACGCACACAGATCATTAGCACAGATGAAAAATAGTTTGTCAAGCAATGAAATACTTTCAGAGATCTGACAACAGCCTATTTGTGCATGCTAAGCCTGAAATATACAGGCAGGACAGAAGTGATGTAAGAAGATGATCTGGCCAACGATGCTCACTACTTACAGAAAGTTGTCAACTTGATCCGTATAGCACATCTGAGTTCTGAGAATAAGCATCATTTAAGCAAAGGTAACCCTTCACTTAAAAGTTGAAAAAATCACAGAGGAAAAATTTTCAATACATATGTTGCTGGCAGTCACTAATTTGCTCACCGCACTTGCCTGCCACAAAGGTTTTAAGTCAATTCTGCAGCACTTAAAGGGCATATTAAATGAACAAGACTAGGCAAACTCGCATCAAGCAGGGCCAACATCATAATGTGGAATGCGTTATTGTCAGCATGGCATTGAGCTCAATTTCTTAAGTTACTCAACTTGTGAACATCTTTCCAAGCTGGGATATGTTTGGAGAAGATATATGACTTACGTGGGCAGATCTCAAGCTACTGGGACGCGCGGTAGCAACACAATATGCTTAGAAACTTCTACAGAAAGTAGAATTCTTCATTTCCTCTGGCTCATAAAGTAAGGTGATGGCAGCAAATGTCTTGTTTTTGGAAGGAAAAGAATCTGTTCTGAATTGTGTCATAGACGTTTTCTGCCATGAATAAAGGGAAGACTGTTATTCAACTTATTGTACATGCACATTGTCTAAGATAACAGGACATACTGCTTATGCTCTTAAAAGAGTTTCTGATGTGTAAGTTAATAATTAATAGAGCAGAATTTACTAAGAGCTGCAGTAGGTTTCAAATGTGAAAAAGTTTTTCCAGATTTGATTTCATATATGACCAAAGAAGACACATAATTTTAATTTGTATACATGGAAATGAATGTGACAGCGTTAATAACCTACATGGGCCACATTTTTTTTTTCATCATAATTCTTGTACTATTACTCACATCTTAATTTTTAAATATATTATTTAAAATGTAGCATCAAATCATATGTTTCACTCTGGTCTTCAGTTAGTCATCCTTTGTTTCAAAAACACCTACTCATCTTGGAGAAAAGTGGCATTAGCCCAGCATGATTCATAACACTACTTCGTTTTATTCTGCTCCCAATTTCCATTTCCATTAAGTGTTAATTTTATGCTAGATTCACCCTTGCATATTTATTCTGCCTTGCTTCTTCTCTTGCATGATAGATTTTTAATGATTTCTTCTCGAATCCCTTGACTTCCGATATTTATTGTTTGTTTGTTTTGTGAAGAAAAATCTCTATGATTATACATCTTTTTCTTTCCATATATAATTCTAGTTTTTGTTGATTTCACTTTCCCATGATGATTTCTGATGCTATGCTAGAATGACCTTGGAAACCTGTATGAGATTCAAACCAGTATATAAATAGAACTTTGTATTCTCAAAATAATTTTGCTGAAACTGACACTGTGTTATCCAAAATTATCTTCCTTTTATTACATCTGTTCAGTCACATGCAATACTATCCAAACATGTTAATTTTTCATCTCTGTGTTGGCTTTCTCGTTACATACCACTCCAAACTCTTCCATTGTGTTGTGTAGTATTAGCATATATAACACCAGTAAAAAAAAAAAAAAAAAATTAGCTATTTTATCACTGCATTAATATAGTTCAGTTCAGTAATAACACTTTACGTTTTCCTTTCTGTCTTATTCCTTTCTTAACTTTAACACCTTCTTTACCTATGACCATGATGTTATTTCATGTGAATTTTCTTTCTTCTAGTGCACTTAAACCTTATGGAGAATATAAATTTCTTTTCCAATCTTATTTCACTGCTCTTCATTTACTTTCTGTAGAATATTTTGACTCAGGACTCTTTAAAGAAACTACCTTATAATCACTTAAACATGAGTTTCAGAGGCCATAGAAGTTTACTTTAATCTCTTTCTGTTGGCTGTCTAAAAGTGACTATTGGCTCTATTTTAATTTTCTTAAACTTTACTGAATCTTCCTCAAATGTTTTTACTAATTATAGAATGATAAAGTAATTCAGGTTTTGGAAATGAAAGAAAGTACTGAGGCTCTGATTGGAACGATATATTTAGTTCATAATCAAATGCTACGGGGACATAAAAATTATCTATGGGGAGTTTAATTATTTATTTATTTTTAGTCAGCTTGTCTGGCTGCTTCTTCATGAGAATAATGTACTGCAGATAACCATTACAGCATACAATCTGATATGAGACTTCAGACAGCTATTTCAGCTTATAAATTAATTCAAATTAATGTGGCGATAATTGTTGGAGCTCGGTTACATTTTTGCTAATTAAAGATTAAGGGGAATGCCATACAAGAGACAGTGACATTGGTTAACAGGAAAACACTAATGGTTTGGCTGTTCCCATTGACCTCTGAAAAGGCTAGCCTCATAGAGTTGGTGGGTGAATTAGTGAATGCCAGATGTGGGTTATTCTTTATCTTGTTTAAAATAAAGAAACCATATTTCATCCTGCTGACGTCACTGAGGAAAAAATAATTGATTCCTCAGAATATTTCATAATATTACACAGAATTTTCATGCATTATAATCCTTTTTCTTCTAGTTGATTATCTAGGTTAACAGATTTTATTTCCTTATATATGTCCGCATTAATATATGCCTCCTAATAATTTTTGCATGCTGCTGAAACAATATCAATTTGACAGAGGAGAGGCAGTCTCAAGAATACTGTATTTTCTAAACAGTACAAAACACTATATAATGCATATCTTTTGCATAAAGCAATTTCAAATGTTGCGAGTAATATATTTCTGACCTCTTTAAAAAAAAAAAACAAAAAAAAAAAACGTACAGACACCGTAGAAGACTAAAAATATCTACAAAATAACACTTTCCTTTCTTTTATTTTCCAATCTGAATCGAGTCGTATTAACGATATATTTAATATAATTCCATTTAAATAGAATATTCCTGAAATTTCTTATTTTGTCCACATGATCAAATAAGTTGACACTGTCTATTCCTAAAGCTCTATTAAACATCACTTTTATCTAAAAGTTTACGATTTCTACTTAAAGTTCTTTAATATTGGAAAAGAACATCAACCACAAAATGTAGAATCCTGTGTCATCAGAATATGGGCAATGTTACAAAAGCAAAGCGGAAAGGACAGGACAGGACAGGACAGGAAAGGAAAGGAAAGGAAAGGAAAGGAAAGGAAAGGAAAGGAAAGGAAAGGAAAGGAAAGGAAAGGAAAGGAAAGGAAAGGAAAGGAAAGGAAAGGAAAGGAAAGGAAAGGAAAGGAAAGGAAAGGAAAGGAAAGGAAAGGAAAGGAAAGGAAAGGAAAGGAAAGGAAAGGAAAAAGAAAAAAGAAAAGAAAAGAAAAGAAAAGAAAAGAAAAGAAAAGAAAAGAAAAGAAAAGAAAAGAAAAGAAAAGAAAAGAAAAGAAAAGAAAAGAAAAGAAAAGGAAAAGAAAAGAAAAGAAAAGAAAAGAAAAGAAAAGAAAAGAAAAGAAAAGAAAAGAAAAGAAAAGAAAAGAAAAGAAAAGAAAAGAAAAGAAAAGAAAAGAAAAGAAGTCACTCATGATTCTAAATTTTACTTTGCACAATTATTAAATCTTAAAATAGTGATTGATCACTCATTCTTCAGAGTGCATAGTCTCTAAGAACGGATTTTTTTTTTCCTTCAAATTTCAAGAAACAGACTGAGGATGTTCACTGCTCTTTTTGATCTTGTGATCAAAATTGTCATTTAACAGAAGCTCTTTGTAGCTTCTAACTTATTAAAAGCTACAAATTATGCTCTACATCATTCTTCTAATTCAAATGAAAGTGGAATTATACACATTCTCAGTAAAATAATCATTAAATGTTTTTCTAGCAAATAAATCAAGTCATATTTGCAGACCTCTTAATAGCGGCCATGGATTTTCAGCAAAAATGTACAGGAAAAGAGTAACACAGCTAAATACTGATACTCCTATAAAAGGTTCGGAAATTTTACTTTGAAGATCATGAGTGTATGAGACTGTAATGGATGGATGGTGAGATTAAGGTGGTAAAGCAGAGAATTGGAATATGACATTTGTTTGTACTGATTACTGGCCATACAAGTAGTACAACTCCTTGGGCCTGCTTTCTCAGTGTATGAAACCGGGAATTTGGATTAATTTAAAAGATTGGTTGAAAGATCAATACTTTCCATCGCTGCACACAGTTAACGCTTTTATTTTTGTCAAAGTTTGCAGAAAACCCACGTTCTTATACAGTATAATAGAAAATGATTTTTTAAAAGAACACTTGTTTCTTGATATATCTGATTTGCTAGAAATCATAAAATTCAGTTCCTTCAGGCAGTCTGTTCTTATGTCCCGGCCCTGTTGACTCTTGCATGGTACCATTTTCTGTCCTTGTGGGTACTACGAGAAAGGGAGAAAAGAGGGCTGCAGTTTAGAACAGGGACAGAGAAATTAAAGGCAGAGCTACTGTCTAATTCTAGGATGCTCCTACATGAACTACATAGCCCTTTGCAATAGCAATGTCTAAAGCAGGTGAGCCTGTTCAAGCTGAGTCCCAGTCCATGTGTGATAAACCTCTGACTACTCAAGATAAGTAGCTGAGCTACTGGTTAGGATAATTGAGACATTGGCCTTGAAGCAGTTTCATCCAATGTCTTGCATTTGAAGTTTCTGCTCATCAGACATCTGAGGGCTCCTCCAAAAGTAATGCGTCCTATTTTACTATGTTGGCTCACAATATCAGAGGTGGATGTTGGCCTGTATTCCATTACACGTTGTTGCTCTGCAACAGATAGCAGCACAGGGGCAGTATGAATCGCAGTATGAATCATATCAGAGAATCATAGTATCATAGAATGGCTTGGGGTGGAAGGGACCTCAAGGATCATCAAGCTCCAACACCCCTGCCACATGCAGGGCTGACAGCCTCCACATTTAATACTGGACCAGGCTACCCAGGGCCCCATCCAACCTGGCCTTGAACGCCTTCAGGGACGGGGCATCCACAACCTCTCTGGGCAGCCTGTTCCAGCACCTCACCACTCTCATAGCAAAAAACTTTCCCCTGATATCCAGCCTAAATCTTCCCTTCTTCAACTTAAAACCATTTCCCCTTGTTCTGCTATTATCTACCTTTTCAAAGAGTTGAAAAGTTGAAAAGAAACGGTTGAAAGAGTCTGACAAAATGGTGTCTGACATGGAAGTGTGTATGAAGCAAAGGGGTGGAAAAGAATAGAAAATAAAATAGAAAATAAAAGCCCATACTAGCAGATCAAAAATGAATTTGAAGACTTCAGTGAATGTCAGAATTCAAATGAAGCTCTTTGTATTCAGAGTATACATTCCAACCTGCCATTACATCATTAACTGCTGGAAGACAAGACAAGGTCATACCTTAACACAATGTTATCTAATTTTATTCAGTTAAAGTATTAATCACATCAATAATAAAGAAGTTAATCATTCCACATCCAGGCCTTTCTTTTACTTGTTTCAAAAAATACAATATTTTCATACTTTATCATTGTCAAAATCATATTTCTGTCATTTTTTTATTTTAATGCATACTAATTATGTAAATGTTATGTGCTTATATTTAACTGCAAATTATATAATTGCTTCAATGCTGATTGATGCAAGAGACCCACTGAAGCAAAGATCCAGAAATTACAAATTAAATTATCAGTAAACTTTGAAGTGGCTTTAGAAACCTTGGTTGTTTATGCGAATTGGTAAATATCATATTCAAGCAGCAGAACAGAAAATGGATCAATTTAAGAGTAAGGCAAGAACACAAGAACTGTTCCTTTCAGTATCAGGCTTATGCTTCAGGTTATGCTGCAACCAACTGCTGTGCCATTTAATAACTAGCACTGTGTTAAATTGCTTATATTTAATTTTGCCTGATTATGCATTATGTTTGTGAAAAAATTACTGTAATATTACTGTATTGACAGTGCTTTGATAGCTGTGTTCTCACTTTTTATCACTGTCCTAATTTTTCTTCCATCACAGACTGATATCTTGAGGAAGCTGTTCAGTATTTTTACTGGGATTTAGCTGATAAATTCCTCATAGAAGAGTAATACTTCCTCAGAGCCTTTTCAGATATTATTTGATATTTTCTATTGTGGACTGAGCAGAGATTACCCTCTTTTGTGAAATGCACCTAATATGCATCTGTCTCATCATGTCACACTCTAGTCTCATAAATAGCCAGGATTTTGACTTCATGGGGATCTGCTTTGATGACTTTGATCAAAATGTCAGTTTTGAATCATTAACTGTTCATAAGACGATTCACAGATATTAACCTTAACTTACTGATTCTTAACCCTGAATAAATTTGAAGGGAAATAAATTACATGGAAATGACAGTGGCAGTTCTACAAAACTTTGAAAATGAAGAAAGAAGCTGATCATAGTTTTAATATCCTGGTTCATAAACATGTTCAATTTAACTGTGATATACCCAAACACAAGTTCAAAGCTAGTTAAGGTGTAGGCATATATTACATTAAAAGAAATTCGGACATTTTTCTATCACTAACTAGGCTTACATAGTGTCTTTCACCACACCTCTTCAATTAGAAAAAGTCATTTACTCTAAATTATTTTTTGTTTTCATTATGTATGCACTGAAAGTGGAATATTTCCTCAGATATATTTATTCCTGAAAAAATATTTATCTATTTATTTCAAGAAGAAAAAAAAAAGTAATAAAGCATTATTAGTCATTTGATATTGAAGCAAATCAATTCTCTCTTTGTTTCATTGCTAAAAGTTTAAATTTCATTCTCTCAATAACTTATTTTGTCTGTGACTGCTCATGAAAAACAAGTATTAAAATGTTTAAGTATTCACAGGGAATTCTGTTTCCTGCCTAACAATATAAGTGAGCCATTATAGGTAGGGTTTAGTTATGTGAATTAGTAGGAAAACTTATAATGCATTCATAAGCATAAACTTAGAGTTTTGATCAGTGTTAAATTTATGTCAGAATTTTCTCATGAAATGATATCTCTCTTATGCCCCACTGGATTTTCTTACAGAGAAATTATCTAAAGGAAGATATAGAAACAAGAGACTAGAAAATTTAACTTTACACACTCCTCCCCAGGGTGATAGTAAGGGTTTGGAACAAGAGCTTAAAGGAACAATGTATACCTCCAATGCAGAGATTAATGTCGCAGTTTCAGTTTTGTATTAATCAGGCTTGTTAATTTCTTTTTGCAAGAATTTATTGCTTATAATCATTTTATTTGAATTGATTAAGTACTACAGACCAAGAAAACACTCCCTTGAGTAAGTGCAACAGCAGACATATATAAGCCAGATTACTTTTTTCTTCTCATTTAATCTTTTTTAAGATATGTGCACGAAGTACGTACATCATCCCATAGAAAGTATGTACTCTGGCACCAGTTGAAATTGTGTCTGAATAAAAATAATTTAACATCACATAGTCAACCCAGTGATTGCTAATTATTGCAAAGCTTCCTGACTAAGTAATGGTGAAGGGAATTAAATCCTGAAGCAATCATAGAAACATAGAATCTCAGAAAGGCTTGGGTTGGAAGGGACTTTAAAAATGACTGTCCCACCTTGACACACTGCTGTGGGCAGTGTTGCCATCTACTATATCAGGGCCTCATCCAACCTGGCCATGAACACCTCCAGGGATGGGACATCCACCATTTCTCTGTGCAGTCTGTGCCAGTGCCTCTTTGCCCCTTGAATAAAGAATTTCCTCCAACTATCTAAACTAAATCTCCCTGCTTTTAGTTTAAAACCATTCCTCCTTATCATATCAATATCAGACTACTTAGAAAGTCAGTCCTTCTTCTGCTTATAAGCTTCCTTCAAGTACTGGTAGGCTGTCACAAGCTTCCAGGAGCCTTCTCTTTCTCAAGAAAAACAAGACCAACTTCCTCAACGTTTCTTCATAGAAGAGGTGCTCCGGCCCTCTGATCATCTTTGTGGCCCTCCTCTGGACCTGCTCCAACAGCTCTATATCTTTCTTGAGTTGGGGGCCTCAGGCCTGGATGCAATACTCCAGATGGCACCTCATGAGGGCCGAGTGGAGAGGGACAATCACCTCCCTCACCCTTCTGGCCACCTCTCTTTTGATGCAGCTCAGGATACAGTTGGTCTTCTGGGCTGCAACTCCACCACTCAGCTTACTGTCATCTGCAAACCTGAGGGTGCACTCAATTCCACAAGGTAGGTCATGGGTGTACAAACCTTTGGCTTGCCTGGGCAACATTAAATGAGGAGGAATTGTTTTGTGCCACATATAAGATATATAATATAAATACTGTATAGAAGCAACAAAGCTTCTATTGCTTTATATTTTTTCTCTAAAACATTAAAAAAAAAAAAAAAAAAAAGAATAGCAAAACCATAACACTGGTTTGGCTGTTTGTTTTTGTGAAATTAATGCATCAATGCCTTGTTTAATGGCAGTGGTTGTGATTCTCAGTGAGTTCTCAGGGTATTTGTCAGAGGTTTTTGATCTAATTTCACTCTTCCTGTGCTTCATCCTTGAAAGCAGTTGTTATATTTTCTCACTAAATGTTGTCCCTTACTATCACATCTAAATGTGTCATGAACACCTACAGAGATGGTGACTCCTCCACCTCCCTGGGGAGCCTGCTCCAATGTCTTAGCACTCTTTCAGAGAAGAAACGTTTCTTAATATCCAGCTGAACCTCCCCTGGTGCAAATTGAGGTCATTCCCTCTAGTCCTGTTGCCAGTTACCTGTACGGGAGAAGAAGCCAACACCCATCTCGCCACAACCTCTTTTCAGGCAACTGTAGAGCATTATAAAGTCTCCCCTCAGCCTCTTCTTCTCCAGACTAAACAATCCCAGTTCCCTCAGCCACTCAAAACATATTTGCCAATTCCTTTATAACAACAGAAAGCAAGGGTGCATACATAAAGATTTATTATCTTTTGGGGCCACATTACTAGCTGTACCAGGTGGTATTCTGTCTACTTTGGACATGCTTGATTATAGGTCACTGATAAAGTTGTGGAAGAGCACTGGTCCTAAGATACAACTCCAGGATACATCACTCATTACCAGCCTCCACCTGGACGTAGAGCCATTTACCACAATCCTCTGGCTATGACCATCCAAACAATTCCTTTTCCGCTGAATAATCCACTCTTCAAATCCACATCTTTCCAATTTAGAAATAAAGATGTGATGTGGGACCATGTCAAAAGCCTAGCTGAAATTCAAGTAGATGACTTGATGCCTGATGATTCAGTCACTCTTCTTTTGTCTACAGATGACATCACTCCATAATAGAAGGCCACCAGACTTCAAAGGCACAATCTGCTTTTGAAGTTATGCTGGTTGCCTTGGATCACACAATCGTCTTGTGTGTGCCTTAAGATAGCTTCCAGGAAGATCTGTTTCATGAGTACCCCAGGCACAGAGGTGCTGCCCAGTATTTCCTCTATCTTCCTTTCTTCTTTTTTTTAAATGAGAATGATTTTTCCCTTTTTCCAGTCACTGACAACATCACCTGACAGCCATGACTTTTTGAATATGATGGAGAGTGTCTTGATGACTATATCAGCCAGTTCCTTCAGGTCCCTAGGATGTATGTCATCAGGCCCCATAAATCTGTACACATTCAGTTTCATCAACCTGTGTTGATGCAACATGGAACTTCAAAGAACTACTGACTGAGATGAATTAAGGGGGAAAATATTTTCAGTGTGGCTTCTGCAGGAGTTGGGATCCATGATCCTTGTTGATCCCTTCAATCCCTTCAAGTTCATTCAGTGATTCTGCGTTTCTTTGCATTTGAGAGATTCAAATTATCATGACAAATTAATTTCCTAAGTTAACCAGATTCTGTGTCCTAAGTTGTGAAAATCAAGGACTTTCTGTTGTTTCTTAGGGGTAGCTATCCGTGCTCAGTCGAGTTAGAGAGCTCTCTTAGTTCCTTGTAGCATCAGAATAGTTCTCTTTTATTGTGTTCAACATACATCTTATATACTATTCACTTCAAACAAGAAAACCCTGTTCCTCTAACAGTTCTTCTAATCAGTTAATTGGTCCTAGCTTCTCCCAAACAACAGTGATAAGAATGAAAGGTTTCTTAAGAGTAACAGGATTAACAATGCATATCAAAAGAACCTCCTGTATACCCTTAGACACAGACACTGTTCTTTGTCTCACACTCTGGTCTTCCAGGGTTTTGCAGTGATAAGGTCTGTCAAAGAGTCTGCTAGGCTCTTTGGTGACTCGCTCACAGTTACATCTTCCCCCACAGATAGCTTTTAATAACAGTGTAAAACTCCAACAACCCCCAGTCAGTATTTTCAGTATTTCCTGTAAATTCTTTATTAGGAATTGACATGTTAAAACAGTTTTCATTACTTCAATATGTGAATGTAAATATTAATTTAATCTTATTTAATAGTTCAAACTGAACAAACACTTTTACATTAGCAATATTTGAAACCATATTTATCAAGTAACTACAGAACAGTTTAATCTAGGAATTCATCTGTTTTGCAAGCTCTACAATCCTTTGATCAAGAACTATAATTAAAAAATATACATTTCAAATTGCACTGCCATTTTCAGATGAAATATTACAGGCAGAAGAAGCAAAGAAGACCATTTCTTCTTCTAAGATCATGTTTTTTAAAAAAACAAATTGTCTGTCTAAAATGTAAACACTACTCAATAATGTAAATAAAACTATTTGAAAACAGACAAAACCAGATTAGTTATGTTCTTATCTTGAAATCACAGACTTTATGCTGTCAGTTATGAAAAATGTCACGTACAGATAGAGTAAATTGGAGATTTGTAATACTCTGATAACCATTTGCCTTTTAATTCCTGTCACAGAATTTTAACAAGATAATTATGTTTTTCTCTGATCCTTCCTCAAAATGAAGAATATCTTTAGGGAGAAGAAATCGTAGTCAAGTCTTCATTCCCTTCCAGAGGACACTAGATGTACCACAATATTATAATAAAATACACTATAGAATTTACCCATAAAGAGAATTATTTGTTGAGATCTGTGGTCTCTTTCTGAGCAGAAATTACAGAACAGTGCACCACAGCACCAAAATGATTATCAGTTTTCAAGCTTATATTAAACTTCAATGATGATTTCTCAAAGTGTGTGTACAGGTTCTAATAAAGCTAGAAACCTTCCCAACATTATTTATTCATGCCAAACTGGTGCACCTCCTTGTTCCACCCCAACCACGTTGTGAGCAATTAGATGGCAGTGAGCTGAAAAGGAAGGTATAGACTAGAAAGTATTTGCTTTGAACTTGTAGTGGGCACAGATCTCCTTATTTTACAGGAATACATTGTATTATTCTCTTTTACACACCGATGACTGCATAAGCAGACGTAGCTTCCATTCCCAGAGCAGATACTAGGTATTAGAGTGAAGTCCTGAACTGAGTTGATTGATGAACTTCAAATGTAACATAGTCACCTGGGATGCAGCCAAAAGAAAGTAATTGGTGGTTCTATATCCAGGTTATATCTTTTAAATTTCACTGCACTGCTTACCTCCTTTTGTACGCTACTCACAACAAGCAAGTAGAGAATTTAAGTCTGTCCCTCTCTGCAGTATCTACCTCCATTTGTCTGCACATGATGAGGAGGAAAGTAAAGGAGTCGTTTTATGCAGTCTCAAGTCAACGTAGACTCAGTACTGTACTTACCACGTTCATGAAAGATGAATTAATGTGATTAAGCAGAAACTATGCTCTCATTTTTCTTTTGTTCTTATCTACTGCACCTTTTGCTTTCCATCCCTTGACGCTCAGTATCTCTTTGTCCCACACTAAAATCTACTCAACTCAGCAATCCATTTAGTCTTTATTCCATTCTTTCCTTTTCTTCCCTGGACAAAATTTATGTTTTTACACAACATAGCATGTCCTGAGCTATGTTTTCCTTCTCACACTTGTTTTTGATCTATATCTTTGGTGCACATTTCACTTGATGCTACATCTTGGCTATATAGCTGACAAAACTGCATAGTTTCACTGATTAACATTAAAAATTTACTATGTGGAACAGAATTGAGAAGAAAAGAGCCAAGACTATGAAGGTGCAAATCCTCTTAGAGTTTTTGCAATTTTGCCTTAAATTTGAAGAAGCAGAAACAATTGTTCGCTTCACTTTGTTTCAATGTATGCATGACATTGCATAGCTGAAGACCGCCCATTAAACATTTCTCCGCCTACACAGTCTGAAAGTCTGAAGTTTTAGAAGTAACAAGCACATTATAGAAGGGTACCTATGGAATACAGACTATAGAATAGAAGATGTAAGGAACCTTCCACTAGACAGGGATCATAGAAGAAAGAGATCAGAGAAGCACAAACACAAACCAAGAGCTGGATTTGAAGGGTTTCAGCTTTCTTAAAGTACAGCAAGTTGCATCATCCTTGTGAAGTCCTTGTAGTGAAATGAAAACAATTTCACTACAATCATCTTGCTGTAATTCAAAACCAACAGCCTTGCTGCTCCTTTATCTGTGAACTCTGCTTGTGTATCAGGCTTTAGAATTCAGTGTGATTAATTAGTAGATATCCTGTGCAACTTATCAGAAACCACGAATTTTTGCTTTTTTGCAAAACATATTTTAGTCTATATGTAAATCAAACGCAACAGAAAAACACCGCTGAATTTGGCAAGCTATTGCCCCTTCATACAACAAAATCAGAAGCAACGTATTTTGGGATCAATGAAATATTTCTCCCTACATGTCCCTGAGTGCCACCTGGATTAGATCAGGCCAGAACAAAAGTTAAATCATGCAACTAAGACCTCACACAAACAAGAAGCAAAATTAACAGTGGCAACACTGAGACAAGAGAAAAATTATCATGTAAATATAGCTCAGCTCAAATCTAACTGAGATACAGGGCCACACCCTCAGATCTGGTGTTGATTCTGGAAACTGTTTGCAGCTGGGTGCTACTCTGTAAGCCTAATATTTTTCTCCTCCTTCACTCGTATTCCCAGTACAAAGCTGTGAAAAATAATCTCACATTTGGGACATTTTAATCTTGGGTTTGCATAACTGAATAACTGTAAGTTGGCTGTCAGATCCAGATGACATAATGTGCACATGTTCTCTGGGATACAAAGAACAAGGTTGTTGCAGGATCAACCAAGATAAACACTGTGACGCATGAGGGACACTTGTGTAAACTGAAGGATCTATAAGTACAAAAAAATACTGCATTGTCATTTGAACTAATACTGATGCACTAAGAACAGTGGAAAGGCATTTTTTGTTAGAAAAAAAATCTGTGTCTTTTATTCCAAAACTGGTGCTAACTCAGAGGTCTTCACGTCTAACTAAATTTTGCAAGATAAGCAGAGTGACCTACTGCAAATTTTTCACAAAATAAAACAAATAGGATTTCCGTGTTCTGAGTACTTAAGATTATGATTTCTAACATAACTTTTTTGCTTTATTCATACAAATGCACACATCGAATATAGTTGTCAGTAACATTCATAGTTATTTAGAAAAATGTAATCATTAAAGAATTGTATTGCAATACCTTTTTCTTTTTCTTTTTCTTTTTTTTTTCACGCTGTTGTGTGTAAGAAATTGTATGGAAATAAACATTTACTAATTACTTAAAATCAGAATAAAAAGGAAGAGTTCCACAAATAAAATAATTCCCCAGACAGATCAACATTTTATTTTATTTTCATGTAAAAGCAGTTACTCGGGCATAGTTTACTAAGACCTCTGTTGCCATACTGCCACAGCTGAAGTCTACGGTGGAGCCAATGCTTTTATTAACAGATATGTGTACTGTTGGATAATTCTACAAAGAATAACAGGAAAAAGCACATTAGACTCATATTTACATTTTCCTGCCACATCTTCCCAAGACCTTTTTTTATTATTTTTTATTTTACTTGGTTTTGGTTGGGGTTTGTTTGTTTTTGTGTTTGTTTTAGAAAATATTTTTTGTCAATAGTCAAAGGTAATATTTGTAAGAATAATACAAATTCAAAAGGCAGTCATGAGGACCCTTGGGTATCTTTTCAGTGTCTGCAGAATGCAAAGGAAATAAGCATATAAAAAGGAGTATATCAGGAGAAGGAGTGATTTTGTTTTCCTCTGAATTCTCAGGAATTGGAGTTACGCATGCCAAAATCAATACATGAACAAATAAGCCACAGGATAGCAAAATTATATTTTTTTTAAATATACAGTTTTGATCTGCCTTTCATGTTCTTTGGCAGTAAGTTACATCATATCTAACTACCTGAACTGTACATTTATGACATATTAAATGGAAATTATTTTATTGTACTTCTCCTATTTGCAGTGTTGACAAAACTGCCTATGTATGACTAGATTCTCTCAAACCATTTAAATATTTTAGTAACTCAATGAGATTTTTTTTGAGTCTGCTTAGGCCATTCATTTATTAACATTGCTATCTATTTAACAAACCAGAATATCCATTTCCACACTTTGCAAATTGAAGATGTACAAATAGAAGTCTTACGAAATATCTATTTTCTCAGTTAGACAATAGGTATAAAAAAAGGTTCAAAAAAGCATTTCCTCTTTTCCCACAGTCATGAGTACATTATTTGTAGACATCAGAGTTGGATAGTAAATAGCTATTATTTATCTTATATAACATTTCTGCTGATTCTTACTTTTGTTTCATGTAGCATTCTACATGACTTCTAAGCAACTAAAATTAATGGTTGATAAACTTATTATGGATAGTAATCCAGGAAACTTAATTTTCAGTATTCCTTCTTATGCAGAAAGGTAAAAAGAAGCTACTTCCGAAAGGTGTCCAAAGGTTTGAGCCAAGCAAAATGCTGATGCATTAGTGAACATTTATGGTCACAGTCCCATTTTTTAATGTAATTACAAAGGAAAAACAACAACTAGTTGTGAATCACTGGCCATAAAAACTGACACCTGAAACAGAGATGGATTAAATTTATTTGATATTATTAGTGGCAGATAAGCAGAAAAAAAAAAAAAATCCACTTAATATACTTAAAAAAAAAAAAAAAAAAAAAAAAGATTATCTATGGCAAAATACAAGATAGGAATTTACATTAATATTTTAGACTAATAAAACATCATATGTAATAATACATCTAGAATTTAATCAATGATTCCGTAGTGTTTCAGCAATATCCTTACAAGTCCATCAAAACAAGAATCCCTGCGATATCCAGAAAAAAAAAAAAAAGCTTCAGGTATCTTCATTAACTTTAAGATCTGCGCAGAGCTTAGAAGTTTTTAGCAACTTAGATTTCAATACGTTAAGACTTTTTCGCACATTTCTTTATGAAGTAATTCTTTTTGAAATGGTTTAAAGCTTTATAAAAGTAATTGCTTTTAAAAATGAGTTACATATTGTACTAATTTCCTTCATATGAACAAAAATCTCCAAGATAGTACTTATTCTTCATTTGGAGGCTGGGAAATATTATAATATCTTATTTTTTGCTGTTATTGGTCTGAGACAGGTTATTGGTCTAGACAGACCTTTCATTTGACCTATTAGCATGATTTTTTTACTTCTGGGAGTTGCTATCCTACTCTTTTGCACTTTGAACAGAAACGCTGCTACATCGTGGAAGTAGGATCACAGCAAGTAAAATTCTAGACAAGCCCTAAGAAATACATATTCTGCATCAAAAGATCACTAGCAAGGAGAAAAGAAAAAGTACATTTCTTCAATTAAGCATCATATTTTGATACTCCTGAATGGATAACCCATAACATCATTGTCCAGCAAGCACTCGAGAAATGCCATTGTCCTATAATATAGGACATATAGCATTTAGCCATTTCAGAAAAACCTGGTTTAAAATATCATTTTGCAAACCTTGCAAAACTGCGGTAGAGAACATGAGAGTTTGTGTAGAAATGATGCTGGAAGGAAATGAGAGAAATTGGTCCACCTCTACTGTTGCTTCTGGTAAGGCACAGGCAGCAGAAGTAGCAGGCGATCTGGAAAGAGTGTAAGAGTGCACAGGGTACGCCGGGTGAAGTACAGGAAGGAAACAAGAAGTGCATGTGAGGCATGCAAAAATGTAAAAGGTTGACTTTCTTCTGCCTTGGTCTTCTCTTAAGTTACTACTTTGGTAGCAAACCTGACTTGAGCACAAATTCAATCTAAAAACTTAATGCTATGAAAAGCACTGTGAAATACAATGTGGAAAGCAAACATAGCACAGATTATCCTGTGTCTGTCATTCCTCAAGAGGCTTTCTACTTGGGGCCCAGACTCACCAGAAGTGTAAAAGCCTCTGTAAAAAAGCCTTTTGTATGCCTTTTGGTTGGAATGCAGAATAAAGGAAAACATGGGTACAGTAGTCTCAATACAAATCTGAAAACACAGTAGGATGCTGAAAGATTGGACACTGCATACATAGCATGTTGAATATTTGCGTATTGTTCTATTATGTGTGACCTGTTTGTTGTATCTAATTTAAACTTGAGGAGTACATGTGCCCGAATCTCTGCTTTATTTTTTATAGAGGTTATAAATACAGACTCCTGCAATGTGCGTTAGCGGCATGCTGGCTAACTAGTAAACACAGTTTGAATTACACCATAAAACTATACTTCTGTAACTTCAATCAGCAGTGAAAATACACAATAGATGTCAAACTAATGATAGCAATAGGACTAGACAAAATGTGAGCCTGAAATGTACTAACAGTCCATTCCACCCATAAAAATCGCAATCAAGGAGCTTTCTCTCTGGTTATTAATTTGTTTTAGAAGCTTGCTGTAGTCTTCTGGGCATCAGTTCTCTGGATGTGACTTTCATAGCACCTAGAGCATGCAAAAACAAGCCAGCTTTTTTCATAACACATAGTACATCACCTCAAGGAAAATAAGCTGACTGATATAGCCTGAGATTGTGTTTAATTTCTTTTATCATCTCACCAGCACAGGAAACGGAGGAGTTTAATTGGGGTTGTACAGCACAAGACACACTTTGTCATATTACACAACTGAAACAGGAGGCACTCAGGAAATTCACGAAGTTTTCTCATTTAATGTTCCTCCTACATCATTTCTTTGACCATTCTGTATAAAAAAACAATAATACCATTGCTGTTTTTTAAACATAAATCTTAATGCACTGAACTATGTATCATTAATGTAACTAGTAAGAGTGGCAGGATGTGGAATGAGGCTGAGATGATTTTCCAGGGTAACTTTTCTTTTTATGATTTCCTGAGTACCTCAGTTTTAAGCATTAATAATTTAATGAAGATATAAACATTTCTGCTCTTGTTACACTTTTAAAACTTTATGTGGTTTATAAAGGTGGTATATCTGAGCTTCAAACTAATTGACCTAAGTAATATTTCTGTAATTTCTAAAACCTTGAGAGCTAGAATTCTGGATTCTAGTACTGGATTTGCTATGGATCTAGTTACTGATACTGGACTGGGGCATCATTTTAAATAAGTTTTCTCGTGTTAAATTATGAATAATATTCTTACTCAATTACCTTTCTCACTTTCCCTCATTTTTCAAAAACAGCCATGAAATCTGATAAAGGACAGCATTTTGTATATTTGAGGGACATTCGAGTTTATGTAGAGATACAGTTTATATAGTTGAAATTCAGGTAACCTGAAGGTATTTCAAACCACATATACCACACACGTTTCCTTAATGAAAATGTGCGAAGTCTTGCAGTCCTTTTTATTCAGAAAAATTGCTTAGTAAATAATTGGATCAGTTTAGGTAGGATGCCTCATTAACTGTCAAGTGTAATTACAGAACTTTCATGTGTTGACAGTACACAAAGTCCTTCAAAACTTGGAGTCGTTATTATTGTATCATCAAAATGTGTATAATACCCTGAATATTTAACAGGAGTTTATGATATAAACCATCAGTAGATACCCTCAATGAGATTACTAATTCGTTCATCATAGAAGATGAGATCAGTAGCTGAGTAACAAATTTTAGGGCACAAAGATGATTTGATATAAGAGAAGAGTTCATTTGAAAGAGGACATGTAATATAAAAAACAGTAGGAATAAAGTGGTCAGATGGTGCAGAAGAATATAATGAAATACTGATACCACTAAAATGCCAACAGCCCACACTGCTCTACATAGAAGTGACTTGGAAAAAAGATAGAGCTTCTAAGTAACAAAATACTCTGCTAATATACCTTACTATTCACAGCAGTCTAAATTAAATGACTGTGATGTGCTACCAGCATCTTTCTCTCCCCCCTTCTCTAGTGCTAAGGTATGGGGGCTCCCTGGGTGATAACAGGGTGATAAGGGTATCAGCCTTATCAAAACCCGTGTGCTGAGTCACCAAGGGGGGTAGGAATGCTCACTGAGCCAAAGTGCTTGGATGCCAGGATGTGATGACATCATGGAACACAGAAGCATAGCAGCACAGGGAACAGTGTCTATGAAAAGAAGCAACAGCAAGACCCATGTGGGACTTTGATCAGACCTGCTGCTGCTGGAAAACAAAGCCAAGGATCCCCAGTGTCCAAGGACACCTTATCATCATCAGCTTCTTCCATGGTCCAAATGAGTGGCTCATAATCTTGTAACATAAATTCTGAGTCTGGGTTATATCTGTATAATGTGCTGCATGATAATGTTAATGACCTGATCTGCTTAGATATTGAAGATAATAAGCTACACGGAGTCTTATTATTTTTTTTCTTACCTGTAGGAATAAATTTCTTATTACACAACCCTGTGGCCAGGGAAACCTGAAGGAATCCATGTAGCTTCTATAGCTTCAGGAGACAACTATTTTTTTCAGAAACATGGAAAAATACTAGACTGAGGATAGCAGCAGTTTTGTAAAAAAAGTTCCTTGATCCTTAAATTAGAAAGACTTTTCATACACTCCAGCATTTTGATGGTAACAGTGATATGTGTGGATTAGTCTTGATCTGGATAGGTAGAAAGCTGTAGGGTCTGCTGAGAGTGAACATAGCACCACAGAGGATATAACAGAAGTCATTTGGCAATAAAACTGGCAATAACTGCAGGTAGTTATACAGCAAAAGGTGAAAGCTCTGAGAAATACTTCATGTCTAATCAGCTATAAATTTTGTGATTTGAGCTTCTATCCATAACCTCAATTCATGGCTCTCTCCTTTCTACTTGATAGGCAGAATGACACACCAGGGACTCTGGGACCCTTCAAATCAATTTCTATACATCTACTGATCAGAATAATTTATCTTTGTCTTACTTCAAGCCATGCAATCTAAGTGACACAGCTTGGCTTTAATTTTTCATTTGCTCTTCTGGAAGTGTTTTTGTTTTAAAATAATACACAGAATTCACATGTTTAGTAGAAAATACACTAACATTCAAAAAGATTAAAAAGAAGGATATGACTCACTATCAGTAAAATTGTCATTCCCTCATATTCACACTGTTGTTCATCATGGTATTACTGCTTGCTTTGCAGGAATGATTTCAATAATATTGACTCAATTTGTGTAAATCTGCATTTTTGCACATCCTTGAACAGCTTGAGCATTTTTTTTCTGAACACTAGAAGAGCTGTCAACCTCATTTACTTTCGACTGAAAGCACCAAACTTCTACAGTGAAGTTCAGGAAAAAAATGAACAGAATCTCATTTAAAATACACTGTGGGTATAAACAAATTGTACACATTTGAAGTTTTAAATATCAGGTATTTTTTTCCTAGACGGAAGAATCTGAGAACATACTTCCGAGGATACAAGTACACATAGCCTGTTGAAGCAGTGTTGATCTGCTAAGTAGTGCAATGTACCATAAGAAACAACACAAGATAAATACTTAGTCCTTCTATTTCAAAATCGCCTCTTCCTTGGCCTAGAATGCTAAAGAGATGTGGACCAGAACCAAACAGACTTCTCCAGTTCTCAGTCAGAGGAAATGCAAAAGGAAAGAGCAATGGTAGGTCTGGAGACTGGTGACAAAATATCTCAGTGAGGAATCAAGTAGCACCTTTGATCCTTTCCCCAGGGCAGCATTATTTCAGTGTCTTGGCAAACACACACACACACAAAATGTATTTTAATTATGGGAACTGCAGATGCTGCCTCTAATAGAAAACTCAAAACAGGAGAAGTAGTGAAAACACTAAATCACTCTTGCCTGCAGACTGTTCAAGGTACCTTTTGTTTCATTTAACAGAATGTCAGAAAGTTTGATGCTGACTGAGACCTCCAGTCCAAATTTTGTTCAAGCAGAACATGTTTCCCACAGCCATGTCCAGGAGGCTTTTCAAGATCTCCAAAGGCTACAGAGTTCAGTACAAAAAGGACATGGAACTGGAGCAGGTCCAGAGAAGGGCAATGAGGCTTGTGAAGGGCTTGGAAAATCAGCCCTATGAGGAGAGGCTGAGGGAGCTGCAGCTGTTTAGTCTGGGGAAAAGGAGGCTGAGGGGAGACCTTATTGCTTTCTTCTAGTATCTGAAAGGTGCTTACAGTGAGAGCGGGGTTGGTCTCTTCTCAGTGGTGACGGGTGACAGGATGAGGGGAAATGGCCTCAAGTTGTGCCAAGGTAAGTTTAGGTTGGATGTTAGGAAACACTTCTTTACAGAAAGGGTGGTTAAACATGGGAATAGGCTCCCCAGGGAGGTGGTTGAATCACCGTCCCTGGATGTGTTTAGGAGCCGTTTGGATGTGGCGATTGGAGATATGATTTAGCAGAGGGTTGTTAGAGTTAGGGTACTATGGTTAGGCTGTGGTTGGACTTGATGATCTTTGAGGTCCCTTCCAACCTGAGTGATTCTATGATTCTATGAAGGAGGGAGACTCCACAACCTCTCATAGCAACTTTCTGATTCAAAAATATCTGACTTTGAACAACAGTGTTAAGTCTCGTACTGAATGTTAATAATACCAATGTCTTTTAGCTTCAATTAATCTTCACTGAAGAGCAGCACAGCATTCATCACAGCATAAACTACATAATGTCTAGAGTCTCCTGTTCACAGGCAATACGAAACATTTTCCCTATTAAGAAACGTGCTCTGAATAATGCAGTCAGAGAATGAATACTTACTAAAGGAAGTTACCATTAAAAACTACAAAATATTTCGGTGTAGATAATTTAGAATAGAAAACAGAGGCACATAGTCATAAATTGGACCAGGAAGATTTGTACTGAGAAACTAAAACTCATCTCTGCGCTGCAATGACAGAAGAACTGTGCTGGAAAAAGCATTTATAACTAAATAATGCATGAAAGTGAGGAGGAAGTAACAGATATGAAGTTACCATACTATTTTTACTGATTAAAAACACCTTTTCAGCTACATCCAAAGGATTACTCCTTGAAGTCTATTTAAAAAAAAAAAAAAAAAAGAAAGAAAAAAAAAGAAAAAAAAAGGTGAAGGTGCATATATTTCCAGCGTATTTATTACAGGAACCTTTCTCCTGCCTTGTGTATCAGCCGCACTCTTATCAATTGCAAACTGAAAATCAAAATGCTTTTCCAAATGACCCAGCACAATGATTTGTTTTTACTGACATATATAATAAATATTAAGCACATCTTTAAGAGTGAAATCAATCATTACTGTTTTAAAGTATTTTTTTTGTGAAAAAAAAAAACCCAGAGTTGGTCAGTAGTAATACTGCTTTTTATTATTTTTCATTTTTTAACTCTATTTTCTTTTTCTCCAATTACTCTAGTCAACTTCCTCAGGCCCCTCTGTAACAGAAGGGCTGCAAGAGACATGCCAAGTATGGAGGCAACAAGCAAAGCCTGAGGAAACTTCTTCTCTATTGTATTCTTTCCAGATACAAACATTACTCCAAAAGCTGAAGAAAAAGCAGTAGAAAATTTCACTCTTTTTTCTAAGAAATGTATAAAATACTGCCAACTAAAAGGTAACCGCCACTTGTTAAGTACCTGACAGAACTTCCAAGCACATGATAATCAAAGTCAAACTATATCAAAGTGTAATACGAAACAGAAAACAATGAGTAGATCTTACTTTACGTGTTAGGTATTGAATATATTTTTCTTTCGTTGTATTCTGTAGGCTTACCTTCCTAGATCAAAATTTGACTTGGGGTATGAATTTCACTGGAATAAAAATAGGAGGGTATGAACTATATTTTCAGGTGAACTCCTTTTGTTCACTCAATAAGTACTGGGTAGGATCCAAAGCTGTGGTATTAAGTCTCCTGCTGAACGCCCTCCCCTGACAGAATTTGAAGCCAAAGTGCTGACTACCGGAAAAATCTATTAACTGGCAGGCTATCATTAAACTTGCCTGCTGATATCTTCAATCGGGAAACCTTTACTGGAGTAAGATCTGGAACTTGGGCATTTCATACCCCCAGTGAGAGTGTGAGCTATCAAGAAAACAACACTTCAGTAGAATATAATGTCAGTCTAAGCAAACTTGTTTCCAGAAGAAAGCTCGGAAGCACACATTCATTTAGTTTGACTTCATTCACCCGTGGCTCTGACAAGTTAATGTAAAGAAATGAGCACTGGGGTAAGCAAAACTGTAAACAAGTTCTGATTGAAGTCAGCAAAAAAGAAATCCTCTGGAAAGCATCCAAGTATTTTACTTATTTTATTTCCACTTTTTCAAAGAGAAAAGGCTATGAGTTTTTGAAAAGTCATTATTTGGGCTCCTTTAAAACACCTGATGTAAAATTGATAATTTGAAATTATTTTTCAGTTCATTTAAATTTTGTGAAATTGCTTTTTCTGCGTAGGATGCTTTCTTTGAACTAATGTTCTGTGTCATGTAGTGCTTTCCATATTTCTGCAACTAAGAAATAGTTCAAGTAAAGTCATGTTCATCTAATGAAGATAATTTCAGCAAATGAGATAATGTATATCGCAATACAATACAATTCAATTCCGTAGCTTTTGTGTGTGTGTGTGTGTGTCTGTGTGGCAAATGTCTTTTTTACTACAATACAGTCAGATTATTTTCTTCAGCAGTTTTATATCAAGTACTGCAAGACATCTGGGGGAGCCAAAGACCGAATCCTTCTCCATATCCATTCCATCTTTCCCTAGCCTTTCTCAACCATTACTTCACAGCCTCATCTGATATGCGATACTGCTCCAACACCATTTTATCTGCTCATCTGCTGATTGCTTTCCTGACACTTTGCCCTCCCATAGTACTTGCTCTGATTGTCATCCAATCTCTTACTGAAATAGACTATGAGTTTTCATTTCCGTCACTCGGATGTGTGTACTGAATGCTTGCTGCACACCAGCTCCTAAAGTATCTACCCACCAGCAGTTTCAAGCATTGGCTATTACAGGGGCATAGGCTTAGAAACAAAGATGATTATTTGAGCATGGTCTTTTTTTCAGTCATGCAAGCTGTGGACTAAAAAAAAACCGACATGTTTTTGGTAGAGTCTGTTCAAATGGATCCTCTACTGAGTGTCTTTACAGCCAAATCAGAATAAATAAATAAACTGGACAGTTGAATTTTTAAAATAATACAAATTCTTAATGCTGGTGAATACCACAAGCAAACTGTGGTGAGTGTTCATTTAAATCTGCAATTAATTGAAGTGTTTATATCACTTTTTCTTTCTGAAAGAGTTAGAGTGAATAGATTCAGAGAAATTAGTTTCATAGTATGCAAAATTGTGAAAAGTGCTGCAAATTTTCAATTTGTAATATTTATATTTTGCTTACTTGAACACACAATACAGCCTAGGAAATAAAAACTCTCAATGACTGATCCAATCAAGCAAAACTAGCAAATTCCTGAGAAGTCATCAAATTTCACCTGCTCATTTCTTAAGACTTACTTCTTATTAGGCTCTTGTAAATCTAATCACAGTAAACAACAAAATATGTAAAAACTGCACAGAAAATGTTTTTTCTTCAGAAATTACTTTTAAAACCATTACCTAAAACTGGGGCACATAGAAAATCAGATGGTCTCTTCTCTGAAATCTGATAAGAAAATAAATAAGTGAAAATGAATGAGCACGGAGGAAGCTGAGGTGCACCTTAGATCTTCCACATTCTGAATAAATGTATTCAGAGACATTTTGAAAAGCTGATAAGGCAATTAAATGCAATGGGTAAATTGTTGTGGAGTGCTTACTACCTCCCACAATTGGTCTGCTGCAAGTTTTGTGTTTACTTTTTGTTTCAATGACAGGAGAGAGAAAACCTATTATTCACATCTCAAGTATTGCTCAGTAACTATATTGAGTACATGCTGGAAATCAATATGGTAAAGCAATGCAAACTGCATACATTAATTGAACTGATGTTCTATTCTGCACTCACTAAGTGGGAAAAAAATGTCTTTTAATTTCCATGAAATCTAATTGCAATTTATAAGTTATGCCGTCTAGCCGAATGATTCCTTTTCAAATGTGAACAAAACCTGGGCTATATCAAACAGCTGTTCTTCACTTTTTGGAACATATTTGACCCATTGGTGTTGCAAGGCAGACATGGACATTATGCAGGTGGCTGGGGTTTGGTTTTAGCAATCTCTTTAACACATAGGAACATTCTGATGTGTTGAGATCACCGTCTCAATGTGCAGTTGAGTGCATTTCCCCTGTTTATTGGCATATATCGAGCAATCCTACCTGTTGGGCTGGATTTCTTACTGCAGTGCTCAATAAGTACTCAAAAAGAAAGACATATCTCATCTCTATGACACCGTTCAATCCGGCTTTGAAGTTGGATTGAACAAAATAGTGACCACCACAGGTTTTCATTTCAGTGAAAAAAAGCACACGTGTCTCCTTCTTAAACATGAAATGGTGACATTATCAGTTCCCAAAAGCTGCCCATAAGTTAACTTTTCTTAAAGTTTCTGATAGAAACTTAATACTTCAGTAGGAGATATAATTACAAGAAGATCCAGGAAAGAGAACTGAGGGCATCTTTCTAAAGTACTAAAGCTGAGACTGGCAGATGGAACTTAACTGTTCATCATACTTTCAAAAAAATACATAGTGTGAAGATAAGACAATATCTTGCAGAAAATAATGCAACAGCTAATTCTTCCAGCATTCTGGAACATCTGAATGATGATCTGCTTCCTGTCTAAACATATTTCTTAATATCTGCTGCATTTTTTCCTTTGCAGAATCACAGAAACTTCTTATTTTCAAATGAAGTATTCTTGGGAAAAAAAAAAAAAAAAAAAGCCACGCTTGTCTTTATGTGAAAATCAATCTATTACTAAATTAAATATAATCTGAAACTCTGTTTTTGCCCCAATGAGTCATCACAATCTTTTTATTTTTATTGTTTTGGAATACATTGTTTCAGAACAGTCAGTAAGGCAACTACATATGATCATTAGAACAAGTTAAGAAGATTCTCTCTTTTTAAAATGTTTTTACTAAGCCTACTCCCACTGAAATATGGTATAATTTCTGCATTTCATAATTTCTTCCAGAATTAAATTTCTACCAATCTACATTCATTTCTGCTTCTTCATGAAAATGAAATTCTAGAAACACAAATAGAAAGGACTGTTATAAATGAAAGTAGACTATAAAATTTATATTTCACTACTCTCAAGGAGTTATTCTCCCAGTCTGTATAAATACCTGGGATTCCCCTTGGCCTTCCCCAGCACCCTGCACTTGGCCTTACTGAACCCCATTAGATTCACAACGTGCCCACTTCTCCAGCCTGTCCAGGTCCCTCTGGATGGTTTCCCTTCCCTCCAGTTTATCGACTGCACTGCTCAGCTTGGTGTCATCCTCAAATTTGCTGAGGGTGCACTCGATGCCATCGTCTGTGTCATTGATAAAGTTGTTGAAGAGCACCGGTCCCAAGACAGACCCCTGAGGGACACTGCTTATGACTGGCCTCCACCCAGACAGAATCGTTGATCACAACACTTTGGCTGTGACCAGCCAACCAGTTCTTAATCCATCGCACTGTCCATCTTTCAAATCCATACATCTCCAATTTAGAGAAAAGAATGAGGCAAGGGAACATATATAAGAATTACAACTGCAAGGCCTGATGAATCATTAGGAAGATATAAATTGTATTGCTGGCCTAAGTCTCTCATGGCCATTCCTCATAGTGATTCTCATAATTTCCCACAGAGACCAGCAAAGAAAAGAATAACTGGCATTAATACAAATTCTAGGAAAAACCTTCACACGCTGAAACGGTTTGGAGTACTATAATGTGAGCCAAGTCATTGCAACAGACAAACACATGCTTAATAATGAATAAGAAATATGTAATTCTGCAACTGATAATACCTACTATCTATGGAGTAGAAAAAGCCTTTCAGGAAGAAAGAAAAGCTTTTCAGGCATGGCTGGATCTGGCCCTGGGCAGCCTGTTCTACCTGTAAATGTCCCTGTTCATTGCAGAGGAGTTGGACTAGATGACCTTCAATGGTCCCTTGCAACCCTAAGAAGTCTATAATTCCATGATTCTACAATCCTAAGATTGGAAATGGGCTGTCTATAAAACGGGAAATTGACAGATTAAACAAGAGAGTCATTCCAGACAGAATATCTGACTTTGTTCTTTTGTGACATATGCTTCAATTAGTTAAACAAAGAAACAGATAATGTAATAACAATTATGCAATTCATTCAACCAAATACAATTAGACACTTGAGATTAGACTAACAGTTTAAAGATTAGAACATCAGAAAGGCAGTTATATCTAGAGATCTAACATTAAGAAAGTAAATTCAAAGTGCAGCATGTCTTGACCAGTTACTGTATTTTTTCATTGTTAAAAAAAAACACATAACCGCTAGCTAGTATTACACACACATATATGTATATGCAAATATGAGAATGAGTAAGGGCTCTTCTGTTGTTTTTTCAAAGAATAAGATTTTTACCTTCAAACGAATAAAATTCTAATCATTTTTTTTTCAAGGATGAGGACATTGCTATATCAAAAATAGACTAATCCACTCGAATGGGATTTTTTTCCCCAAAGTTCACATTAAAATTAACGATATGTCTTCCATAAAAATTAACAGATCAATAGTGCAAAAAATAGGAAAGATAGGATCCTGGTTTTGCCAACAAAAAAGGAAAAAATGTATAAAATGTACTTATTTTTACATGATTCTTTAACATGTGCATACTTAAAATAGGCAATTATATTAAAGTTGATGCCATACTTTGAATTTAGAATCAAAATATTGGAGGTATTTTGTACGATTTACAGTTGTGAACTTGGCTTCAATAAAATATTCAGCAATACCCTTTCCCCGTTAGTAAATGACTTAGTAAAGATGACTGTGAATACACCAGAAAAGGGAAGAAGATAAGAGAGGAAGATTACTTGCATTATTATAGATTCCTTGATATTCTGGACATCTTTATAGATTTGGAATATTTTTTGTTAAGAAAATAACACAAATGGAAAACTTCAATTTGAGAACTACGTCAAAACAGGGGAAAAATTTCTTCTTATGCCCTACTTTTTTTCTGAAGTAGTCTACAACCATCTACACATTATTACCATTGTCTTGTACTTATCACTGCTTTCCCCTGAAGTTGTCATGTGAATGTAAGTAAGTTTCACAAGAATGCAATATCTGATAGTAATCAATATATTATATTACATATACATCTGCCTGTGATACAACTGCTTTATATTGTACTTACAGTAACATCATCTATTTCAAACTAGACTCCTTTCCAAACACCACAGATGTCACTAAGTACTTAGCAGTTCAAATGAAATGACTATGCATGCCATCATTGCTTCCAAACTCCTTGATTCAAACACAGAAATGTTTTAAATAACTGGAAATCTCATGCTCAGATAAGAAAATCAAAGTGAAGGATCCTGGAAGTAGCCTTACAGTTTTTCTTCCTTAGTTAAAATGTTCTCTTTGCTTGCTTACAGTAATAAGCACAATAATTTTTGAAGTGCCGTATTGTATTTTTTAAGAACACAATGCCACTGTATTTTTTCTCCAGTTAGGTACATGCTGGAGAAAGAGTGGCCATAATGCACCTCTATGAAGTGTTTTTTCAATTTATTATAAGTATGAAAAAAAGGTAAGAACGTTGTCCTTGAATAATTCTTCCTGTGAAAGCAGCAGAAACATCAGCAAATGTACATTACATTTCACAAAAGTGTATTTTCTGGTATTGTTTCCATGCAGAAAAATGTCCCTGCCATGTCACCAGTGAAGAAATCTTCTTTTTCAGGACCTTGCACTATATCTTACTCTCTTGTTACTTCCCTAGCAGTAGGAATTTGCCGTGGCCAAGCTGTGATTTCTGCAACAAATACTTCTACAGGACATAAACCATCTGGTGGGAAAGATTTCCTTCATCCTTTCACTGCCATATTCTGTCATTTCTACTGTTTGACTTAGAATAGTATCACAGAATAAATAGAATCCTTAGAGTTGGAAGGGACCTTTAAAGGTCATCTAGTCCAACCCCCCTGCAATGAACAGGGACAACACAGCTAGAGCAAGTTGCCCAGGACCTGATCCAGCTTCACCTTGAGAGTCTACAGAGACGGGGCATGAACCACATCTCTAGGCAACCTACTTCAGTGCCTCACCACCCTCACTATAAAAAAACTTTTTCCTTATGTCCAGCCTAAAACTACCCTCTTCGAACTTGAAGCCATTCCCCCTTGTTCTATCAGCACAGATTCTGCTAGATTCTGTCCTCTTCTTTTCTGTAGTTCCCCTTTAGACACTGAAAGGCCACTACCAGGTCACCTCACAGCCTTCTCTTCTCCAGGATGAACACCCCCAGCTCTCTTAGCCTGTCCTCTTAGGAGAGTTGTTCCATTTCATGGATCATTTTTGTGGCCCTTTTCTGGATGCACTCCAACAGGTCCATGTCTCTCCTGTACTGAGGACTCCACATGTGGACACAGTACTTCAGGTGAGGCCTCACCAGCACAGAATAGAGGGGCAGGGTCACCTCCTTTGATCTCCTGGCCATGGGTCTCTTGATGCAGCCCAGGATACGGTTGGCTTTCTGGGCTGTGAGGGCACACCGCTGGCTCATGTCCAGCTTCCCATCCGTCAGTACCCCCAGGTCCTTTTCAGCAGGGCTGCAAACACTCTTTGACTCCTTTTTTTAACAAATTAAGCACAACAAAACACGTAAAAGCTTCTTTTAAAATGTCTTGATTAAACTGAGATGAAGTTGGAGTAAAGCAAGCAATATCAGTGTCCATGCGTCAACAAATTGCAGGTTGTCTCTTGAGATAATCTCACTGGGCTCAAATTCATTACCCTTACTCACAACGAATAATTGCACAGATTTAATTTCACAACAAGCTACATATAAAGTAGTGTATGAAATGCCACTAATTAATGTAGAATCAGGCCTACTGACAGAAACCAGAATGCAATCATGGCTGAATGTAAGACTTGCCCTGTACCAGTATCCTTAATATGCAATCTCCATTCATAAACTTGATCTTTATTTGTAGTAATTTCCTAAACCTTATTTGCATACCAGCTACTCATCTTATTTAGTTTGTGAATAATGTATGTTTCTTAAACCCACTTAAAACTGAATTCATTGTGAGATGATGAAGTGAAACACATATGAGCATTACATTTACATGTCTGTTATTATGAAAATGCAGTTATCATTTTACATGAAAAGTCTCTTGCGTTTTTGATGACACAACAGATTCTTAGTTTTGACTCATTATGTCAGTAACTAAAAATCAACAATATCAATAGTTTGAAAAATTTTATAACAGACGAGTTTTTAATTCAAATATAAAAAATATCATGTTTTTTTTTAGAAGTGGTAATAAGCTCTTATGAGAGTTGTGTCTAAACCAGCAGACTTTATCAAGAATATAGGACATCACCCAGTTATGCTGAGAAGGTATAAGAATAGGTAAAGCATAGCTGTAGTTAAAATTGGCAATGGAATTGGAGGACAAGAAGGAACTCTATCTGCACATTAGTAGCCAAAGATAGATGACGGAAAATATATTTCTATGGCTAGGGAAATTTATGACAGAGAAACAGAAAAGGAACCTGGCAGCTTCTTTTTTTTCTGTCTTTATTAGTAAGGCTCCTTCATTTATCTATCTATCTATCTATCTATCTATCTATCTATCTATCTATCTATTTATTTATTTATTTATTTATTTATTTATTTATTTGCTATTATTATTTATTTGTTATTTATTATTATTTATTATTTTTTTAAATTATTATTACTACTTTTTATTAGTAATCCTCAAGCCCTCCAGATCTCTTAGCCATAAGATGGAATCTGGAAGTATAGCGCACAGCGCAAGAAGAAAGAAATAGGAACCTCTTGAGCAAATTGGCCATACACATACATATGACACTATGGGGTTGTATCCAAGATGGTTGCAACTGTTCAGTGATACCACTGTCTGATCATGCTCTATTATCCTTAGAAGTTCACAGTGACTGGGGGAGGTTCCTAAGGAATAGGAGTAGACAAACTTGCCTGTTTTCATTAGAGTAAAGAGGGACCTTTGGATCCATTTTGATAGTCAGCACGACCCTAATCTCCTGGGAAAGAGATACATCAACTTTTCTAGGAAATCATATCCAAGGACAAAGAGGACAAGAAGGTGATGATTGGGATTAGTCAACGTGAAATTTCTAAGGGTAAAGTGTGCTTGAAGAGTCTGATTCCCTTTCATGATTAGATGACATGCATGAGTGGAGAGAAGTGAAGACTCTTCAGTTTGACTTTGGCAAGGTCTTTGACACAGGTGATACTTGAAACAAGCCTTCTTTTAGGTGCACGCCTGTTCCCTTTTTTAGGGAAGGTTGCAAACCTGGACAGAGACTTGTTATTATATATGAGAAGAAATACAGTTTTAAAATTACATTATTTCAATGGTAACAATTAATTTGTCTTGGAGCAGTAAAGATGATGCTCGTTCCTGAGGTGGTTCAACAGCTAATTTATTTTAACAGTGAAATGACAGAGTCAATGACTGAAGCAAAAAAAAAGAGAATATTAAAACCAGTTAAACTAAACAGCAGAGTATTTCTCTAAAGCTTTCTCCAAGCCAAAATTGTCCCCTACTCCCTCCCCAAAATTTTTAATAAAGGTCGTAAATCTGAGACACTCTCCACTTCTTCCCCCCACTCCTTTACTAACCCCCAGACTAGTTTTTCACCAGGTTTAAATACTGCATTCTCTGTATTTACTTATTTTTAACTGCTAAAGTTACAAGCTGGTGTTGCTATGTCTGAAGTCCACAGCCACTGGACGTGATTGAGTTTGCACTGATGTTACTAAAACAATATACTTCTTTATGGTGATAGATTTTTGTTTACAGTTCAAGGGGGAAAATATCATTTGATTTGCAGGTTTTGAGGAAATGATTTATGTAGCATTTTCTGACTACTGTAATCAAAATTGAAGAACTTATATTACACTCTGTGCACAGTGATCTAAGATCTCATTTATAAACCTAATATAACATATAACAGAATACCGGACAATCAATCAAGAAATGGAGACACTGATGACTAAATTATACAAAATGTGAAAGATTCATGACTGAACTGCTGAAGCTGGATTTCCTGGGCACTGTAAATATCAGAGAATTCAACCTATTTTAATGCAAGTTCATAAATTCAGTTTACAAGCTAGTGTAAAGAAGAAAAAAGAAAGAAAACCACCATGAGTAAAACATTTCTTTCCTAAGAAACATGACTTCCCAGTTCCATATTTTATACAATAATGTACTCCAAGATATAAATATAGTATGCAAGTGAAACTAAATGTAAGTTAATAGGAACCGTTTTCCATTTGCATCAGGAAATTAAAAATTATTTGTTTCCAAGTTACAACACTGAATTTCAGCTTTGTCTTCTTGTACAATATGGGGAAATCAGAAGCCAAATTCTATCTGATTGTCGTTTCTTACAACTTGTGAATCCAAGCAATTCTGACTAGAAAATTGGACAATTTCAAATTAATTGAGAGACATTGCTAAAGCTAATTTAGATTGCATGAACTATGAAAATAAATTTATGTAGTGGACGAATGAGGAATACTGCACTGTTTCTGTGCGAAGTAATGTGGCCTTTGGATAATGGCAAAGGCCTGGAAAATGAGGGATTCAAGAGCTGTGTCTGCCAAAACTGAACAGTGATGCCTGAGCACCATTGTCACTAGGAACAGATTATTCATTTTCCTTCCATTTTCATCTTCCTGATCATCACTCTGTTAGGCAAGTGCTATTGCTTTCTGTGTGCTGGCACAGTAAGGCTTCACGTTCAGACAGAACCTTTATGTGTATCTATAATACAAATAACAATTGAGAATTTGTGACACTTTCAAGTACATCTGAACCAAAAAACATTTATATTAAACCTTTACTGAAAGTTCTGTCATGGATCTAAGTGTACTTTAGGAGATGTCATTGAGTTTTAATGGGTTATCAAGTAGACTTATTTTGACCTCTCTCTTGCAGAAAAGTATAGGAATGGATCTCCTTCTCCCATGCATTGGCTCATGGGGGAATAACTTTGTAATAGTAAAAAGTAAATTACTTCAGTCTTTGACACTTCTGATTAATTCCTTCTTTACTGCACTAACCACAGATTTTCAAATACCAAAATTTACATGAAAGCATAAGATAATTTTTTCTTACATTCTAGTTTGCCTTCCATTTACCTTAAGGTAACTTTCTTAAGTGACTTTGTGTTTGATCTGTCCTGTCAAAAACCACTTTAGACAATGGAGGTGGAGACTGAGGCTTTTAGCAGTGAAATGCCACATGATACCATTATTTTTTTAAAGTAGTACTCTGCACTGAGCTAAGTAAGCTTCTCTGCATGAAACAGCAGCTATTGGCATACTTCGGCAACCTTGTACACAGTATGGGTTGAATACATTTTCCAGTGCATTATCAACAGTTCTCAGCGTAACTCAAAAAGTATCTTTTGACACCTTTAAAAATATTTTGCATTTATATATTTTGAATAAGAATTATGTTTTTTCATTTGACTATATACAACCTCATTTTTGACTGAGAAAATTAATATTAGATGTTTTCTTGAGTTTAAGGATATATAAGTTGAAAATTTTCAGCCTTTCCTAAGTGGAAATGTTAAATGCTATACCACTGAGATGTACAACATTTTGTTTTATTGGTTGTTTTGCTTTGGTTTTGTTTGTTTTTTTGGTTTGTTTGTTTGTTTGTTTCTCTTGTTTCCTACTAGGTACCATAATTTTTTTTGTTGTTTGGCAGTTCTCTAACACAGGATTCTTATCTGGATATCAGGAAAAACTTCTTTACAGAAAGGGTTGTTAAGCACTGGAACAGGCTCCCCAGGGACATGGTTGAGTCACCATCCCTGATTGTGTTTAAAAACCATCTGGATGAGGTGCTCAGGGACATGATTTAGCAGTGGTTGTTAGAGTAGTATGGTTAGGTTGTGATTGAACTTGATGATTTTTAAGGTCTTTTCCAACCTGAGCCATCCTGTGATTCTTTGACTTTCTCTGCCATGCCCTATTATTCCAAAAAAAACAAATAAGAAATTGTAACCACAAGGTTAAAGGAAAATAGTTTAATATATTTGCTAGAGCCATAGATACAATCTTATACAGAATAATAATAGTATTTTAGTGTATTTAATATAGTGTGCAAAATTTGACAGTATCAGTGAGAATTTGTTTTCAGAGTTCATGTATAAAAATACTTTTCAAGTTGCTTATGTGTGATGCTAGAATTGACCAAGTTTTAGGAAAAAGGGCACTCTACCATTAATAAAAAAGCGACACTCTTACAATTACAAATTTTTAATATTTCTTCAAAAAATTGGTCAGATACTTCAATTTGTTTACTTGTTCAAAAAACACACAAATGCTAACATATTACTCTTATTTATGGTTTATTTGGAAATTTTTTAGTGATTTCTGATGATGTTTCTCTACAGTGAGTAATAGACCCTGCAGCTGTTTCCTCTCAAGTTAAATACCAAATATTTACATTCCTCAATTCTTTCCAAACTACATTTCCACTCATTCATATACAAAATTAATTTCAAGTTACATATAGAATATAAAATTTGAAACTTCCTGAATCAAGGCTACATGGAAGCATTTGATAGAGGCATTCATGGAACACTGTGATTACAAAGCAACATTCTGAAGATACTTCAGGCTTAATACTGCTCCAGAGATGTCATATACTCTCTGTGCTCTCTTCAAAACAGATGACTGTTCTTCCTTTATCTATGACAAAAGCTGACACTGAATGTCAAATACAAATGTGAACATGGTTGCTGAAATACATTTGACATGCATAAAAGCGTATTCAGAACCGTGCTACAATGTCAACTCTCTTCTGCAAAAAGATATAAGCACTGAGCCAATGTGTTCTTTCACCAAGACACGCACATCCCAGTGGAAAGTTTCCAGATTACTAACTAGAGGAGACAGAACTTTACTTTTTTCTTTGGAGTTTCCTCAGCATAATTCTTACATTTGGAAAATTAATTATTACAGTTTTATTTCTCAGTATCAAATATGCTAAGATAGTCACATTCATCAAGTGTAGTGTGTAATAGGTCCTCTGTACAGATTGATATAAGCAACCTAAACATACAATTGCTCTCTATTACCTGCAGCTGTGTTGTAGGAAGCTTCTTAATGCTCTACGTTAACATTTCAGTTTTAAACTTTTTTTTTTTTAACAAAGAAGAAGAAATACTGCTATAAGTATAACCCGAGTTCAGTTTAAACTTTACCTGTTTACTTTTTTGTTGTTGTTTTTACCAAAGTAGGAAGCCAAAGGCACTTGCTTTGTGACTTTTAACTTTTAAAGAGATATTGGTAGATGAAAAAGAAAACCATATCTAACCATGTTTGGAATCCTGCAATGGATGCTGCGAGAATATAAGGCCCTCTCACTAGATACCAAGGATAATAATGGTATCTCTGAGATACAAAACAAATCCAAAAAGATATTAGAAAAGAAGGAAAAATAAACACAATTCACAAATCATATATCCTAGGACATACCTCACTCAGTCACTCAATTAACTTTTAACTCATCTCAAATAGTCTCCTCTGGCAGGATTAGACAGAGAATTCTATAATAAAAGCACATGAACGTATACGGTATTTAAAAGGCAACAGCACCAAACTTGAAAATAAAGTTACGTACTGCAAACCTAACAATGACTCTATTAAAAACACCAGGCAATATGAGATCTCTAAACGGTATAGTTTGTAAATGGTATACTTTATATCATTTAAATCCAAACACTGAAATCTCATTTGTGACAGAATCTGTAAGAATAACGACCAATGTAAAAAATCATTGCAAAAAATGCCCTGACAATTCTTTATATAGGAAGGCATTAAAATCAGCTTCTGTTTAAAGTAACTAAACTCTGGATGTATTAAGATACATCCTGTGAAATGAATTTTATTACTACTATCTTGTTAAGATTCACCATTTATTTACCCATACCCTGGAAGAAAAAAATTTATCAAATATAATGCTTCAGCCAGGGGATCAAAGAACGATTCACTTTTTCAGTATATCCAACTTCTCTGCCTATAAAACATCTAAGAGTACTTTTCTAAATGTAGATTTCTCCCCACTGACAGTTCTCATCTATGTAGGTCTGCCAAAAGTGCAAACATTGAAGAACACAATCAAAAAGATTCACAAAAATATTGTACAAAAAAAAGAAAGCAATGAAAAATGGTCTAACAGATAAATATGGTAATCAGTCAGATACTATGGAATTCTCTTCTGGATTATAAATAGTCACATCTTCCTTGGTTTTTGTGTTTTTTTGCTTTAAATACAGTGGACGTTTCTAGACAAAGTATAGCTAAGGTTCTAAACTTGAACACAAAACTAAGGAAACTCATCTCCGCTTCTTTGCATTGAAGAGTAGGCTCCAATAAGAATCATAGAATCATAGAATCACTCAGGTTGGAAGGGACCACAAAGATCATCAAGTCCAACCACAGCCTAACCATAGTACCCTAACTCTAACAACCCTCTGCTAAATCATATCTCCAAGCACCACATCCAAACGACTCTTTAACACATCCAGGGACAGTGACTCAACCACCTCCCTGGGGAGCCTATTCCAGTGCTTAACTACCCTTTCTGTAAAGAAGTGTTTCCTAATGTCCAGCCTAAACTTACCTTGGCGCAACTTGAGGCCATTTCTCCTCATCCTGTCACCCATCAGCAGTGAGAAGAGACCAGCCCCGCTCTCACTGTAAGCACCTTTCAGATACTAGAAGAAAGCAAGAAGGTCTCCCCTCAGCCTCCTCTTCCCCAGACTAAACAGCTGCAACTCCCTCAGCCTCTCCTCATAGGCCTGATTTTCCAAGCCCTTCACTAGCCTCGTTGCCCTTCTCTGGACCTGCTCCAGTACCTCTACTGGTAATTAGCTCTTAGGTATTAGTTCTTTTTATGAGTGAGTCACAGTTATCTTTTGTGATCTTAAACATAGGAAATTACATTCCAACATAGCACAGTCCTTTTAGAAATTAAATATTAAATTACTTCTTTTCTTTGAAGCCCACAGTAAAGTGCATATTGAAGTACGGCATTTAGAAGCCATACTTCAATGGTGGTGTTATCACATATGACAACTGATGGCAGAGGCATGGTTTACACTGCTTTACGAATTATTTCAGCCTATTGATTTATAGGTGAACACAAGGCACTAACAAACCAGCTTGAACTAATTCCAGATTCATACTAGTCCATAGAAAACATCAACATGTGTCAGAATCTCTCAACATCGAATGGCATCAACATTGTAAAATACTTTCAGAACTAGAAGTTTATATTTGTCTTGATTTTCCCTTTCCTGAACTGAAGAACATTTTAAGCATTGCAGCACATACTGTACTCGAATATGTATAACGTTTGATGATATTTTTACTTAAATACAATACATGACATAAAAGGCCGTGGTACAGTTGTTTATGTCTGCATTTGTAATGACATATACGTTATCCTCATGAAACATGCTCTTTATGAAATATATTTTCTGCATAAAAGGGATAGCCTCTGCTTTTACCTTTCTCCTGCAACATAGATAGTGTCATGGCAAACAAGATATTACTGTTGTTCACAAATTGTGCTTGGCACTCGGTCTAAAAATTATCTTCTCATACAAAGAAAATTGACTGAAACTTTAGCCTGTTATTGTGAAGAAAGAATGTAATCTTCTTCCTACTATACTTTCCATTAGCTTCACTGATATAAAACTAAGAGCAGTCATGGCTAATAAGACATGAATTCTAGAAACTTTGCTAAGACATCTCTCTTTCTAGGAACATTAAGGCCTAGATTAATTCAAATATGTTAATCCATCGGCTTTGCAGAAAAGGAGGGATTGACAAACCCTTTAAGTCTCACGGAAAATACTTTTCTAAACATCTGGAAGCGTAGAGTGGTGCAACTGGTTACAGGATCATGATAGGTGTGTCAGGCAAATAGACAGAGTATTGTACTGTCAAATCAGATTTCTGTTCTCTGAACTGGAAGCTATTCCCTGTACTCTGTTAGATATCTGAGAACATATTTCTTAGGCCCTTTGAGTCAAAAATAGTAACATGACTTCCTCCATTCCACAGACTGTGGAAATTTCCTTGCTCACAGTACTTTTCTTCAGTAAAGAAGACCTCTCTAGGCAATCTCATGCTACTTTAATTATTTAGTGGATAAATAATTAATCAAAAGATTGGAAAGATATGACAGGATAAAATGATTTACTTTCTCAAGACATGGAGGCTACCAGTAGCACCCCACAGAGATCTCTGAGTGAACATGTGTTTTTCAATATATTCTCAAAAGGGACGAATAATTAGGTGATAAGGTTTACTTTTGATGCTAAGCTGCTAAAGGTATAATGGGACTAAAGGAGTAACTACACAAGTGCTTTCTAATACTGGCAGATGAAACTCATTGTAGATAAATGTAAAATGCTGTACTTTGGATAGGGGAAATCAATCCTAAAGTTACTGGCAAAATGATGGACTCACAAAAGACTTAGTGCTCACATGAAATCTTGGAAGTGTCATAAATAAAAAAAGGTTAGTTCACCGTTCAATAGTGGCCAAAATAATCAATTTAAAGCTAGAAATTACTGAGAAAATATAAAAAAAGGAAACAAAGTGATTTGTGCCACATTATGAATTTGTGTTTCAGTAGCATCCAGAATATAGTGTACAGTTCTGGGCATGCTCCATCTGAAAAAAAGACTCAAAAGATTCAACGAAATGTTGGAGAAGGCACAGAGTAAGAATGAAAAGAGTGACTTGGAAAGGTTTCTGTGCAGTGAACAGTGGGAAGAGATCATTAAGGGAGACATGAAAGAGGCCTACAAGGTCACTAGGGATAGCGAGCAGAAAAAATAGGGATCATTTTTCACCGTCTCTTCCAAAACAGGAATTAAGTGATGTCAGATGAAACTAGAGGATGGCAGTTAGTTAGAAACAAAAGATTTTTTTCCTTCACATGATGGTTAGATAATCTGGAAAACAATAACAGGAGAGAGAAGACAATAAAAATGCATAAATTTTGCAAAACGAATTTGAATTTTCCTCCAAGGGTTTGTTCACTGAGGGTTCATAAAACACAGGATACATTCTTTGTTATATATCATACATATTTACACTTTGTTCCTATATTCTTGCCTAGGTGTAGTTTTGGCACACCTAGAGATGCTACTAGGCTAGACAGATTCTTGATCTCTCACAGCACAATCATTGTGTTCTTATGTCAGTTCTGCTCTGCTCCTGGCAGTGCTGTACACAGATATTGTGCCAGGAATTAAGTGTTTGCCTCACTGGAAATGCTGTCCTAATTAACCTCTTTTTATTACTCATTTGTGAAGGAAGGATAATGCATTTTTTTTTTTTTTTTTTTTTTTTTTTTTCACATAGTACAGTGTTAGAACATACATATACATACCAGATTTTTTCTGCTGGAGCTAGTAAGGTGTCAGGGAGAGGTTGAACTCAAGATAGCTGAAACCTTACCCTGATTGAATGCTCTGACTAGAAATATATTTTAAAAGAAAAAAGAAAATAGAAGAGAATAAAAAACTTTATATGAAAAGCTGATTATTACCTGTTTTACTAACAGTGTTCAACTTTAACCAATTCTTGCTGAACTGCAACGTGTAACAGATAGAATTGTCATTAAGACTGAAGATGTACTTTTTCAGTTGTTCTTCAAAGTAGGATGGTACTTTATTTGCAATGAATTAGCAGAAAATCAACTTTAAAATCATCAAATCCTACTGAGATGCATCCCTTCTTACAAGGTAATAGAAGAAATGGAAAAATTCCTCTGTCAGTTTCCCTGCACCTAGAATAGCTTTTAGTACCGTTTGTTCCTTATCTGTAAATATATATATATATATATATATATATATGTATGTATGCACACACGCATACGTATATATACATATTTAGAAATCTACAGCTTTTTACTTAATACTAAAAATGGAGTAACTTGAACTGAGGGCATTCTTCCTGAAGGTCACCTTCTAAGGCAATCATACATCTCTAATGTAGAAACTGAAAACTATTAAGTTGCACCAAATCTGAAGATACTTACACAAATTATCTTAAAAGTTTTTTCATGTATTAGAAACAATGTAAGAACATAACTAATTAGCAATATAAGACCTACACAGAAATTTTCAGTTAGTTTGTTGGAAATAGTATTTTTATTCAAAGAAGGAATTATTAAACATTATCCCTTAAATGGACCACAGCTAGTTCTATATAAAGTATGAACTTTGAAAAATGAGAAGCATAAGTATAAGCCTTGCAATAACTATCTCACTATATCAAGAACATAGATGAAAAATTTGGTAGTTAAACTAAATCCCTCTCAAACACATGCTGAAATATCCACTATATTGTGACCTATTTGTAGCCTTTTTTTAAAATTTAATTTTAAAAAATCCTACGAACTGAAAGTATTAATATCATCATTATTACTTTTGGTCCTTGTTATAATCCAAGATTATGATTTTAGACTGCATCAGTGAGGAGTATGCGTTCTTCTCAAATAAGTAATTACATAAATTCCGAGCCTAAGTACATGGGATGAGGACATATTGGTCCTGCTCACATTCTCCTTTCTGTGATGTCAACTGCAAGCCAGTCTATCTGATACAGCTGCTGCAGAACTTTCAGACTTTTACATATAAACAAGAAAAAATCCAGTTTTCTTACCAATTCATTTTTCAGTAACAGGTTCTGAGTTGGCTTTTGCTTTCCTTTTTTTTTTTTTCACATTACTGAAAACTTGTTTCATGTAACTACATCCACATCAGGATTGGTTAGAAACTCAATTTAAAAGATTGAAAATGCTAGAAGAGTTAATGATAATATGAAAATGACTTCACTACAAACATTTCAGAACAGAGTGCCTTAAAACTTTTCTCTTTTACTGTGGCTTTCCCAGAACAATAAGGATACAATTACAAACTTTTTCTATTCCTTAATATGAAGAGGTAAATAAAAGTAATGTTTGTACTAATATTAATTGTACAGCATCTTTTAAATTTTGACTCAGTTCACATTATTAATACACTCCCCAAAGCCCACAGACTCACTTGCAGCACTATTCTCCCAAGTTCCAATAACACTACAGAAATAATAGTGCAAGGATGAATAATCAGAAACATGCCTACTAAAAAATGCATTGCGGCATCCATGATGGTTTTAGCAGACTGGCAAGGAATCTACTGTGCCAAATGCTACAGAAACCATTTCAAAGTCAGTAGGTTAGATTAACGTTTACTAGGGTTAACTTTTCTCCCCCACTATCCTTTTGCTTGTAAAATTACATTCACAAGCAATGCCATGTGCCTCCTCCTTACTTTCCCAATATACACTGTGCATTAAATGTGTGAAAAAGAGAAAAGGGAAGAATGTGGCTGGCACAAGCACTATAATATTTCTAACTTGTAACCTGGCAGAGGTTTCCATAGCCATGGACCTTAACAGCGTGTTGACACTGAGCTGTGCACAAGGCCTATACTTACTTAATCCTTTCCTTATAGAAAAACTGGGTTAGATACAAGGCGCTTGCTTCGCACGCTGAAGAACTCTCTACCTCATACACATGGAGTATTCAAATCATTTTCTCAACCAGGATTTCATTGAATACACACACTATTTTCCATCATCTGGATGAAGAATCCTTTGACTGGGTTCTGACTTGAAATCTGAGGCAAATCTGTTTGTTCATTTATTTGAAGTTGATTAATTTCATTATTGATCACTGCAGCTGTTTTATCATGGCTACAATGTCATAGGTTAATTCCATTTGCTGTGGTCTTGGCACCATATCTACTGAATTATTGACTTTTGTGCATGGTACTCCTTCATTTTGCTTATCCACAGTAATAAATCTTCAGCTCTGTTTTCAAATAAACAACACAGCACTGCTTAAGTGACTTAAACTTCACTCCAAGTAAAAAGTCCTGCAACCATTAACCTGTAAAGCAATTTTGGTTTCTTGTATCCCTAGTATTGTTTGCTTCAAAAGTTATAGTCTTTTATGAACAACAGTTAATTTTCCTATGATTTTCAGGATAAAATAGACTAAGTTTCCTTTATGAAGTTCTCAAAACAAACAAACAAACAAAACACCACAAACAAACAGCCTGATTAGTAACTTCACATTCATCTGAGTATTTCCTAAGACTCCCGATGATCCCATGGCTGCAATTCTACCACCTGTTCTACAACTGTCCTGTCACAGAGTTACTTACATTCAAACCCCATGTTGTGGGAGCAGGAAAACACTGACCTGATGTCAGTAAGTATGTAAGAATACTGCACTAAGTAGAGCTAGATTCTGTACTTCAAAAATTTTGACTTTTATTTCAATTAGAGTTCTTCTCACTGAGGAAAAAGCATTGATACTGACAGGAGAAAATTACCTTGCAAATAAATCCAGAGAACCACAGAAACCTCCACAATTGTCATTATATATTATCACTCAAACTTCAACAAGAGGGTTCCATATTTGATCACAGGTACATCACAAAAAGAGTAAAGATCTTTGTTAGCCTACAAAACTAAACAGTCCTTATTTTAAAGATGTTCTTGAAGCAATAAACATTTGTATTAAAGCAGCTACTTCGCATGTTCAACTGTTCTATTGTGAAGATTATAAATTACTGTTTGCATCTGATTTCAATTCAACCATATTTAACTTTTTCAGATGTTTTGTTGCCATCCACAAGGAAAACTAAGCTTCCTATTGTAGTCACAGATACTATATGTGAAAATGATGTTTTTATCTCCAGAATATTATTGTACTTAAATATCACTCTAATTTCTTTACGTTCAGAAAGTTCTGATGTCTTTGCATATAACTTCAGGAAAAAAATGATGTAAAGATACTCCAATTTACACTGTTATAACAGCTCAAGAGTCTCCATAACGAGTGATTAAAGAGCAGACGCGCAAGATCAGAAAGAATCACAGTAAGACACAGTAAGAAACTATAGCATAGTAAAAATTTACTTCTAAAGTATTTTACTGAACACACTGATTTGATGAACTGTCAGGAAAAGTCTCTGCTGGAGATATACTGAAAGCTAAATTGAAAAGCAGTTAAAAGTAGATTATGACAATAAAAGCTTGGAAACGAGGTAGGGAAGATTTTTTTTGATTACACATTTACTTACAAGTAAAAGTCTTCAAGAGAAATCAAACCATAAGCATAAAGTTAAGCATGAACATAAGATCTCTTATTAAATAGATCACTATAGATTTTTTACCATGGCTACAATGTCACTGGTTAATTCTATTTGTTGTGGTCCTGTGCTGAATTCTTGGCTGTTGTGCACGGTACTGATTTATCTTAGCACAAAAGTCAAAGGTCAGAAAAATGAAAAGATTCAGAGGAAATGTATAGCGTGATTCTTTAAGGGTACAGTAAGATTCATTTAAGCCAAGCACCTGCTTCTTTCATCGGAAAAGTATGGACCTATTGGAACAGGTCCAGAGGAGGCCACAAACATGATCAGAGGACTGGAGCCTTATTCTAAAGAAATGAAATTGTAACTTTCAGCACGTTATCATATCTTCTAATTTAGAGGCAAAATAGAAAGTCTTATATAGAGAGTAATTCAACAAGCAGTATTCAGGATATTTGGCAGACCAAATGCAGTAGGCTGACATTTCTCTGTCAAACTGCTTTGCTTTTTTACCTGCCTCACAAAAAATCAATCCAAATCTTTTTAGATAAATAATCTCCATAAATGTTAGTTTGAAGGCATTAATGTACGGAGATGCGACCAGAAAAGTATCTTCACTCATTTTCCAAACATTATACTTCATATCAGAAGTAATTTTCCAAAAGCATATTTTCCCTCTAGAAAAATCATCCCCTAGCTTACACAAAAGTTAGTTCCTTCATTTCTACCCAGTCAACACAGTACTAGGCTGATTTCATTAAGTAGTCCAAGGAAGCAGTACATGGTGTCAAATATATATATAAATATATATAGTACCAACGTTTTGCATCCTTTCATGACCTTACTTGCTCAAAAGCCTGAAGTATTGCCCTGCCAGAGTTCTCATTTGATTCAGTGCAAGGAGAGGCTTCATATTCTCTTTTCCCTTTCAAGAACTTAAAACTTCTTCCTAACTCTTACCTTCTCAAATCCCTTAAGAATCATTTAACAGCATATCTATCTGAACCTCTTGGCAGATTTCAGAAATAAATAGTAGGTATTGGAAAGAGAAATTTAATAGTGTGGTGGGGAATATTTTACCTGCAAAAATGTGAATCTTCAGCAGGGATTTCAGCAAGTAGATATTCTTTCTTAGACAAAACTTTATAGAGAATCAGAACAAAAGAAAGCTCATTGATAGCAATTTTAGTAACTTAAGAGAAAGTAGTTAAACACATGGAAAAAAGAAATTCAGTATTTGCTACATCTAACTTCCAACACCTTTTTAAAATAGTCTACCCAGCTTCCTTCTGATGGGCTCCTGGCCCTGCCCAGCATTCCCCTCCCCATGCCTTTTTCCCAGGACCCTCATCCAAGATCAGCCCTGTGTACACAGCTCCTGCCTGAGCTTTCTGCTAAGGTACCACATGGGCCAGATGTTCCCTGAGTGTGAGAACATCATGTGTTATCCTTGGGTGGGCCAGGATGGTAGGGCCTGTCCTAGCACTTCTCCCAGTGCCCAACAAGGAGTAGGGCCCCAGGAATTCTGGGGCAGCCCCAGTCCCAGGCGCCAAGTATCTCCTTAGGGATGAGGCCAGCACCAGGCCAGGCCAAGCCAGGGGCCCATCAAATTATGTTGCCATTAGGTACTCAGCATAAAGCCTGCCACTGACTAAATGATTCCTTAGTTCAGTAAATCTGATTTTGCTGTTGCTAGAAAAATTCCCAAGGCTCTGTATTGTCCTGACAACACCAGGATCAAAACTTGTCTATCTATCTGCAATACTCTGGAGTGTGTTAGTGTTACTATAAGATGATGAATAATCACTACTAGTTGTAATTTTTTTTTTGTTAGGCTGTTAATATATTCATTGTGCTAGTTCAGTTTTGTCCATAACAAGATTTTCAGTCTTAACAAAACTGACCTTATTTGGATGTCTCATTTTCAAAAGTAACATAGAAAATATTACTGAATCTGAGCGAATGGAAAGGCTGAAATCTGCTCAGCTAACTGACTTTGTAAACGACATTCAACCTTCAGAAGTCTCATACAGTAACTGTCTTAACACAATCATCTAAATGCCCATATAATTGAGATTGGTTGTTTTGATAGGGATTAAAGTGAAACATTTTTGAGCTATTGATCAGACTTTCAGAGGTCTCCAAAATACAGCAATATTGTAATTCAGTGGAACTATGATGTTTCTTTAACTTAAATTATTCAGTTAGCTAAAATACCAAAAACCTGATGTCTTTTACAAGATCCATAATTTGTAATTCAGTGCAAGAGTTTTACTGCAGTTCCCCAATGTTCAAGCTAAAGTATAAAAAAATAAGAAGTGAAAGAGTAAACAGAATCCTGATCACTTTCTTCCCACCTCACCCCCACTGAGTATGCTACAATTGGACAGCCCTAGAGTGACATCTACAGTTCAGAATAATAGGCAAAGGAAGTAAAAGTTGCATCCACTTATCCTTCATTAGCTAGGAAACAAGAGTGAACTAGTGATTAAATATTGCATTAAGTAAGAATGCAAAAAAAAAAGGAAATCATTTTACCACAAAACCCACTTGCCAGGAAGCAACAGGAACAATTCAGTCTACCTGTCAATTCAGGTTTTCTGTCAGTGGTTTCCTACCACTACCTTTTCCTAACAGTTTTAGAAAAGCTTAGCTCTGCTCTAGGAAAGGAACATCAATTGAGTGCAGCTGAGAAACAGTCAGACTTGGGGAAAAAAGTCATCTGACCAATCAATCTTTTTAGATGATGGATCACAGGAACTAGTAGGAAGTAGAGCTTGAGGAGTGATTCAAAAAAACCTCAGTACAATGTACTGTGAAACAACAAAATTGTACGTTATCAATAAATACAAAATTCCGTGACTTTGCCAGTAGTTGTGCAGTCTGAAATACTTGCTTTGACACTAATAAGCAGAATCGTTACTCTCTATAACTTCATTAAGGGAGGTTGTAGTGAGATGGGGGGTTGGCCTCTTCTCTCATGTAATTAGTGATAGGACTAGAGGGAATGGCCTCAAGTTGTGCCAGGGGAGATTCAGGCTGGATGTTAGGAAATAGTACTTTTCCAATAGAGTGATCAGGCACTGGAATGTGCTGCCCAGGGAGGTGGTGGAGTTATCAAACCTGGAGGTGTTCAAGGAATGTTTAGATGTTGTGTGGAGGGACCTAGTTTAGTGAGAACTATTGGTGATAGGTGGATGATTGGATGGGATGATCTTGTAGGTCTTTTCCAACCTTGGTGATTCTGTGGTTCTATGATCATGAATTACAATTCAGATAGCAAAGCTCTTCTTCTGCTGTAAATGTAGGATACTACTGTATTATGATTTATGGAACATTTTCAACACATAAGAGTAAATGTTAAACATAGCATCCAAAAATTAGTAGCCATTTCTGAAATAGCGAAGCATTTAATACTGGCTTTAATGCACATATGAAGAAAAATCCATTCTGTTGATAAGGACAATGACACCATTAAAAAAATAATGAGTTTATTTGATCAGATGGCATTTCTGGAACTAAACACACGATATTTTAATACCAAAAGAATGCATTAATATAGTAAAACTTTTAGTCATACACAATGGAGTCATGCTGAAAGTCAGAAAAGTTGGAAATGTCATTAGAACATTCATTAGAAGTGCTGGTTGCAAGATGATTCATGATCCCTTTAGACACAATAAGAAATGATAGCTAATTTGGAACATGCAAGTTTATTATAGATCAGCTAGCTTTGAAATATGATTCCGAAATGATGTGGCTTTCTTGCTAATACCAGCTTGTGACAGTCAGTGCAATGCTTTGCGTGTGATTAGAGGAAATGTAGGGAAAATTATCAGCTTTTTGTGCTTTTAATTTTATTAATCTTGCAATATCTAGAATAAAATTCTGATATGCATGTACCAGAAATGATGTCTGTTGCATACACATCTTTAATAGAAAATAGGGAAAGGAGAATGAATTTTAAAAGGCAGCAGAAAAGATAGGAGCATGAACAGGGGAAATAGCACAATAAATAACACATTTGCATTAGACTTACAATCCTTGTCAGGAACAAACAGATGGTTTAAGAAGATTTCAAACTTTCTGGACATGACAGGTTAATTTTTACTGAAAACAAGCTAAAGATAAAGCCAGCCCGAGTGAAGGTGAAATGAAAAAGCTAATGTATGATGTATGATACCTACTTTGGGTCACATAAACAACTTTGTCAATGAATGCATATGTGTCCTGTCACTCAGAGTAAATATGGAGCTCAGTCACTAATATGTGTGTTTTAACACAAATGAGGTAGGCCACAAGAATTATCTTATTTAAAACCAAACACCCCCAAAAATCTGTAAGGTAATATTTCTACTCATTGCAATGATGCACATCAAGATGACTCTTAAGCATGTCTCATCATCAAACAGAATGCTATGGAAGATTTCAGTATAACTCTCTATCTTCACTATGGCACGTATAAGCTCAGGGTGAAAAAAGAACATGGAAGAAGAGTCATATAATCCAAGAGGAGCATAGACACTGCAAGAGTACACCATGTTAAGAAAACCAAAGCCCACCAGGAGAATAATCTGGTCAGGAATGTGAAGGGTGACAAGAAGGATCTCTACATGTGCAGAACAGAACAAAGTACCCTGAGTTGTAAGGGATCCACAGGTAACACTGAGTCCAACTTCTGGGTCAGTACAGCACCACCCAAAATCCAAAGCTTATGTCTGAGAGCACTGTCCTAAAACTTCTTGAACTCCGACACTTGAGGTGGTGCCTGCTGCCCTGGGCAGCCTGTTCCATGCCCACCGCCCTCTGGTGAAGAGCCTTTCCTCATATCCAGCCTGAACATCCACTGATGCAGTTTCATGTACATCTTCCAGAAATTTGTTTTCATGTGTTCTTCTGGGTACCTGGGGGAATTAAATTAATTTTCTAACTTTTTTGAAATCCACTTGGGTTTATGCTCCCAAAAGAGCGATGAACATATGTAACTTTTATTTTCATAGGCTCCATTTGTTATAGATGTAAGAAGATATTTTTTGATGTATTTCTCAGTACTATTCCTTCAAGACACAAAATCCCCGGGGTAAATGAAATGTACTTCAGAGAAGCAGAAATCCACTTTACATAGCTAAATGCTTTTAAATGGTATCTCCCTATGAAAAGCCCAGAGAGCCATGCATTTCTGACAACCCAAGAGATTTCTTACGCCTTTGTGGAGAAAATTGAGTTAAAAAGGTACTACTGAATTTAACATAAAATTATATGTGACTGAGGTAGTCCAACATTTCAGTGGAGAAAAATAGCAATTGTTCAAAAGATAAAGAGAAAACACACAGCAAAGCATGAAATGTAAGTATTGAGGAAATTGGTTCTTCTTTTTCTGTGGATAATTTTAGGGTGTTTGGTTTTGTGTTTTTTTTTAACTCCTTTTTCTCTTTTTTTTTTTTTTTTTTTTTTTTTTTTTTTTTTTGTTCCTTTCATGTAGCTTAGCCTATTAAATGACAAAAAATAATATTTCAATTACAAACTTTCAAAATGCATCCATATGACAACCAAGAACATCCTTCAGGGAGAATGAAACTCCAAAATTCCAAAATCCATTACTATTCTATGAAGTCAATTAGTCAACAAAAGACTAACAACTAACCATATTTTACATATGGAAAAAAAGGTGTTGGGTTTTTTTTCCTCTCAAATACAGATCTACATGGGTAACTGCATTATGAAAATATACAGCCAGATTTGTAACATTTGGAACAAGTATTCTGTTTCCCTAATTTTTAATGTGACAACACATTCCCCCAAATAATAATTTGCCTTTCAAAATTAACAATCATTAGCACTGTAATTATGTAATTTATTAACATACATATTCTAGTAACACTGATAAACACACACTGCTTACCATTGTGTTGTGTTTGAAGAATTTTTGAAGCCTCACTTTTATTTATTTACTTTATTTATTTAGCTGGCAAGATGCAGTAAAGTATTACTTTCTTAAAGTCACAAGAGAGACTTTAAGGTATGCAACATGCTGTCCATAAAAGGTATTTGAATGAGCCATATCAAGCACCAAGCAGAAAGAAAATCTTTGGTTAAATAAGATACACAGCCATACTAAAATTACAATTCTTTTCCTAAACAGGGCATGATAAAATAATAGAATTTTGCAGCAAACCGGTAATCAATATATTTCAGTAAATTCTCATTCATTCCTTTGGCTCAGTAAAAGGAGGACACCTACCAAATGCTCAATAGGAATGTGTTCCTAAAAAAATCCAGACTGAGTGCAACAGGTCTACAACAAATCTTCTTGTCTATTGCACTGAGAAATCCATGTTCAAAAATTGTGAATGGGTATCTTCCCTGGCCAACCTGACAGCTTTCTATCATGAAATGAATTATCTAAAGTAGTAGATGTTCATTATCTAGATTTGAGCAAAACATTTGACACACATTCTCTACTTGCTGTTGGAAGGTCCTTACAGTCTGAGCTCAGCTTTTTCTAGGTACTTCGTGATCAGGAAGAGGCCCCATACTGATTCCATCTTTCTGCTTCCCATCCTCAAAATCGTTAACCACATTCATGACAGCAGGGTTGAGGAAGTAATTCTTACACTTATTCAGTAGTTGTGAGACCACAGTAAAAGGACCAGGTCGACATTAGGACTCACCACAAAAACAAAGATATCTTGAGCAAGCTACAGCAAATGCCAAGAAAACCCAGGTGAGCATGAGGACAGAGCACAGGACATAGGAGGAGAAGCTGACAGCTTAAGTCACTCTGGAGAAGAAAAGGAGGTACATTCTGGTTTCTTCAGCTACCTTTCAGGATTCTCCACAGCCAGGCCCTTCTCTTAGCTCCACACTGAAATCACAAGATGAAGTCATCCCAAGTTTCACTATGTGCAGTTCTCATTTGAGAAGGGAAAACAAGATTAGATCATCAGGATGGCTCCTAAATAGAAATGGGGACCCTGGGGAAGCTCTGCAGTCCCTTCATTTGGAGCCTATATTGTTACTTACCACGCTCCAGCAGCTTCAGCTGCCACCTGCCTGTTCGGCCCAACTTGGAGAGCAGGCTTGGACCACATGCTGTCCAGAGCTTGTACCTCAATTTACCTGGCACCCAAGAAAATATCTATTGTCCTCACATGGATACAGGGAGATGAGAGAGACATGAGAGACAACGTACAATTCTATAAAATGAGAGTGAGATCCCCTGCATTTGCTCCATGTCAAAGACTTGCTCCATGTAGAGGTGCCTTAAAAGACATGAGTGAGATCAAGTGCAAAGCAACAACCTTGATTATCTTGAGAATAGATTTTGGCTTGTGTCAAAGATCTTGTCAGGATCTCATAAACCTGAGAAGAGGATCAACACTGACAGTCAAACAGCAAACCTGGTATCCCACAACTCCACAGGAACCTGTGGGAAGAAACTGAAGATTCTGAGAGAGCCAAACCTCACATGGTGAGGAGGTTGAAAAGTTGTCGTGGTTTTATGATTTTTGGTTATTGGTAATACCATAATATCATGTAGTGCACTGGGAGTTAAAGAGCTAATGCTCCAGTTCCGAGCACCTGTCCAGAGGAGAGGAAGAGCTACACACCCCAGAAGACTGTTTGCTGTGCTGTTGTCATTCCTGCTCAGAGGGAACAAATATAAGGCCTCTGTAGGTCACTTGACCTCCACCTTTTCGATCATCAGTCTCTCTTGCTGCTGCTCGTACTGACTGCATGCCATTAGTGTAAGGCCTTCGGGTTCTTTTCGACACTCTTTCATTATATTCGATCTATTAATTAGCTTCAATTCTAATTATATTGTATTATAGTGTGTTGCATCTCAATACCGTATACCATATTTAGTGAATCAGTTTGGTTCTCCTCAGATCATTGCCACTGTTTTTAATTACTTTGGGGTTCCCTGTTTCCTCTTTCTGGAGGTGCGGATCTACGGATCCCTCTGCCCCGCTAGTCACAGAACTGGGCCAAACCAGCCCATAAACTGTTGACAAAGGTCATGGCAATAAGAGGAAGGACAGTGGAGGATTGGTCCCTGAGTACTAGAAAATACAAGGTTCACGCCCACCATTAAGAAGGCCAGGTGCATGGGTGCTAACAGCCCTCCAGCTGAACTACAGTCTGGAGATCAGGAATCACCCTGAAAGCCTTCCTTATATGCAGGAAGGACAAGACAGGCATTAAGAAGACTGCAGTGTTCCATATCCTAAGGATCCATCCTGCCTGGCCAACTGGATTTCCTTTGAGGAGATAGTTACTGCTTCAGGGAATACAGGGAAAGTCAGTCATCTATTTGTCTTTACTTTTACTAAGGCTTTTAAAACAATATCTCTTGAAGTATCCTTAGAATCAAGTGTCTGAGATGAGCACAGGAGTCTGACAGAAACTTGGCTGAACCTCTACAGGGAAAATGACTACACACACTACTTGCCAGAACCCAAAAGTGGGCTGGATCCACTTTTGGACTCAAAAGGAATTACCAAGCTGCAGCAAGTGCCCAGGTGGGACCCCAGAGTCTATCAGGTGGACAAAGCACAGGAGCTATAAAGAGAGGATGCAGCTTTTTGTGTCTGTATGAAAAGTGGGATAATGAAAGGCAAGAGGCACGAGCTGTAATGATGTAAAAAGTCAAGAAATAGCTGCAAGAAATCATTTTAGAAAAAAAAAAGACTCTTGCACCTAATGGTGACTATACATTTAGTACGCGTGGACATGAAAAAAAAAAAATTACAATGTTTGAACTGGCAAATATACAATAATTTAAAAGATCAATAGTTTACATAGAGAAAGAAGGACAGACTGTACTTCTTCCTTGAGTCTTTTAGTCATCTTATGTGACAATTAACACTGTGGACTTGATGATCCTTGTGGATTCCTTTCTACTTGGTATGTTCCATGACAACAACTAAACAGCTTCCTCTTACAAAGGTCGGAAGTCTTAAGACACTTTAATTTCTTGTAGAACTGTTACCACATTTAGAACAGAATCATGCCACTTTCATTCTGCAGTTATGCAGCAGCTTATGAATGTGAATTGTTATTCATTTTACTTCAGAATGTCATTTATGAACAGGTGGAAATTTTACTATACTTAGTAATTTCCTACAGTGAATAACTCACTTTTTTAGCACTTGCCTGGTGTTCTAATATTTTTCTTGCTCCTGCCTGCTATACACAGATATATGAAACTTTGAGAAAGCCTTTATAAAGCATGGAATTTGTTTTTCCCCAAATATATATATATTTTTTTCCAAAACATTTTGTGTGTTCAATCAGCTCATTAGCTATTCTCACCACACTTCTTAGCTGACCAGCAATATCAAGACCATGGCAAAGTACACATTTCCTGTAGAAAGGCAAATGTAATCCTAGTTTTAGCTTTGAATCATCCATCTTTTCCATTACATCAGAATAACTCAGTGTTATAGTTTCCTATCTTCCAATAGATTTCAGAAGTTCTTTAAGAAAGTCTGTAGATAAGATCTGTCTGACTGAAATTCCCCTGGTTAAGAGATCTGGTTATAAACACACAGTAAGATATTAGCAACTTTACTTGAATATATTTTCCCTTTTGTGTAATTATTTATGACAAATGTCCATTGGTATTTTTTACCCCAGTTTTCATCATCTGTATGAGAAAGGAAAAAAAAAAAAAACAAAAAAAAAGATGGTAAAATATCTTTAAAGATTTATTCTTTTCCATCTCTCCTATTCTCCATTGCTCATTTATACAAGGATGATTCATATCATGGTAAAGCTGGAAGAGAATTCTCTCTTCCTGGTAATATTAATACCCACTAGAGAAAATAAAGCTTCAAATTTCCTTCAAAAAGGAGTGATTCACTCCCTAACATTGCTTTACTTGATGCTTTTTTACCTTTCTCAGGTTTCCAGATTGATGGAATCTAGAGAAAGTAATGTGAAGGTTTCATAAGGAAATTCAAAGTTAACTGTTTTGACCCCAGTTTAATAGATCTCCATCTTACCCCACCGGTTCGATTTAATCCTCGAGGAAAGCAAGGAGGAATCTAATGTGATAATATTTTTATCTACGTATTGAAAGAGTACTCCATTCCTTCTCATGACAGCCTTTATGTGGGCTCCCTGACCTCTGCAGATGATTCATAAAAGAAGTAAGTCCTACTGTATTGAAAAAGCAATGGTGGTACTGCCTCCAGTGTAAGAAATAGATTTAGTGTCTCTACTAGACATTGGTCCTCTATGGACACTGCTGAGAGATCATTAAGAGCTTTGATAGCAGAGCAATTCCTATGTTGCTAAGCTATGATGTGCATCTTTTTCTAGTGAGTTATGTATAGATATAAAATCTGCAAATAATTAATTTTCCAAGACATAACATGGTAATACATATAAACTGTAAACAAATAAGAATGTAGTGAATGTTAAGTAGCAAAGCAGTACTTTCCTTTGGCTGTTCTGTAAAGCATAAATCTAAGCATTTTCTGCAAATGACCAAGGCAGCTATTCCCCAGCTTTCATAAATTCACATTAAATTTTGACCTCATTTGTACTAAGATGACAAGCCTACCCAGCATAGTACAGACGAAATACAACAAGCAGAAGTTCCACTTTAAATCAAAGCTACATCCCAATACCATATTAAGTAAGTACACTGAATTTCAATTAAATTCAAGCTATAAACAATATAAATCAACTACATTAGGTGCTTATAGCAGTCTATACCAAACTTCAGCATCAATGAGGACAGTCAGCCGAGTATTTGCCCTTGTTCTTATTTGTGGCAGAAAGCATTTCTACAGGAAAACAGCAGCACCCAGTTACCTCATGCACATCGAACGGAGGGACTGTAGCACAGTCCCTGGGTTTGTGATTCTGACTTAATAGGCTGCATCTCCAGCAGCACTGGCTTCTACATACCATTTATATTGCACTTTCTCATATGATTCTATAACTGTTATGTCGGCCATGCATAAAGCCAAATTCTACTGAAATATAAGTGAGCTTTTCTTGTGCAAAGATTGGTACCGTTAGCAATAAATAAGTGATTGTTATTTTTCTTCATAAGCGTATCCATTTGCCAAATCCATACAAGCAGCAATCTGCAACATTTCGCTCAATGACCACAAGGTGGTAGTCTTGCCTTAAAAATAATATGCTACGCGGGTTTTCTAAATAAGGGAATGGCTCTCTCCTTTGAGACATCAAGGTTTTTCGTATCCGATTTCTTCGCAATAGCTTCACGCGTACAGTTAAAATTAGAGCACAGGAGATTTAAATCTCAGCTCAGTTTTCCTCACAAAAATATGATATATTCAGAGGGAGATAAAGAAAATACAATTGTGAATTACAGAATCACACAGAATCACAGAATTATCGAGGTTGGAAAAGACCTAGAAGATCATCCAGTCCAACCATTACCAATACTTCCCAGCTAAATCATACCCCTCAACACAACATCCAAACGTTTCTTGAACACTCCCATGGTCGGTGATTCCAAATAGGAATTTTAAGAACTCCAAAAAGCAGTGCAGCTTAAAAATAGCACTTGTGTTCAGTGGGTAAAGCTCTTTACTCAAAGGACATTCATTTGTATTATGAGCCCGAGTCTGAGAGTTTCTTGTGATAAAAATAATGGGTGGATTATCCATATGAATCAGCTACTCAGGCTTTCATAGTACTAAAAATGTACTAAGCATCTGTAGTTCTAAGAATTCAGGAAAGATTCACAAAGCATGATACAATCAAGCAACTAACTAAAGGAATCTTCTGTGTGTTTTCCTGTTCCATATCTTATTCTAGCAGTTGCTAGTTCAAACTGGGCTGAGCAGCTAATTCCTTTTTCTCATGCTTTGATCACCAGATGACTTGGTTTTATACATTGAAAGGTGGGTTTTAAAATATGTTCTTTGAATTAAATATTTAAAGCCAATCTCTTGGTTCAGCAATTCTTACTTATGTGTACTAAGCTAGAATCCCAAAGGTAGATGTGCAGACCACGGTGTTTTGAGGGGCAGAATAAGCAAGAAAACATCCATGAGATTTGGATTTCGGTTGTAGCTCCCAGTTCTTCAAAGCTGAGCTAGTTTTCTTAGCCTTTGATTCATTCCTAACTAACTCCACAGAACAATATTTTATTTTCTTCACCAAAACTGGTAAAACACTCTGCAACGATGAGTTATGCCAAGCGTAAGGCAAAATAAGTGAACAGGCTTTTCCCCCAGAAATTCTCTGGTATTCAAGATCATTGAGTTACAGACAGCTGAATCATTAGGTGCACAGCTTTTCCTGACAAATCTTGTTTTTAACAGGATTGTGGTCTTCAGCAACAATTCTGTACATTGTTTGGTTTTGTCTACATCACATCCTACAGCAACTCCTGCCTATAGTGGTCATTGATGGCCTTGTTCAAAATCAGCATCTTTCAATTTCTGTACCTGTCAGATAAAGTTTTTCATGTGTTCGGGTTTTGATAACCATCATTGTCACAAGTATTGCCAGATTTTGCTTCACACCTACAAGTTTTGAGTACATAGATTATAAGTTTTAAACATTTTCAAGTATTGCTGGAAAAAAATAAATAAATCCAAACATGATTTGGGTGGTGGCCTATCACGTGTCCATGAAATCAGGAGTGTTGTTAACAATGAGATGACATGGCTGGAAAGGACTTAAAATTCTACCCCGTTCAAGACTTTGTTCAAAGACATTCTTCATGAGCATCCGGTATGTGGATTGGAGGAAGGAGGTGGTTTAAAATATTTCCTTTTTTTTTCAGTAAACATTTCAACATCTTGGTAAATCAAGCATACTACAGAAAATCAGACCATCTTTTTTTGTTGGTCCTTTACAAAAATTCATTAATATATTACATAAACATGAATATTGTATTTAAGTAACATTACTTGCAAAACCATTTTAGAATGTAAAAGCAAGAGTAAACATCATATTTCCAAAGGGACAATAAATATTGTTTCTGAGGTAATAAATACCCCTGGGCCTTATTTGAATGCAAGGAGATTGCAGTAATTATTTCTGCAACACATGAAACATAAAGGCATTTAGCCAAATTACTATAAACTTGATTCAGCTGAATAATCAAGAAACTCACGGCACTTTCTTTTTATTTAAACACTTGTGAGATATAATAGCTCTATCTTCCCAGAAATCTGAGTTCTGTAATCACTCTAGGTATGTCCCACTACAAAATAAGAGATTATCTCTATGAGAGCTTCCCATGCAATACCATTGTAATCTCATTACTAAGTTAGGGGTTTGTTTGTTAGTTTTGTTTTTAATCTATCTGTAAAGAAATTGATGGGGACAAAAACTCCAGGTAATTCAGATTCTGTTGAGAGTTTCTTGTTTTGATTATTTTTTCTTTTATATTCCCTGAAGGAACCTAGAAAAAGCCAGCAAGGCATTTGATACTGTTTCCCATGACATCCTTATAACGAAGCTGAGGAAGTGTGGGATAGATGAGTGGACAGTGAGGTGGGTTGAGAACTGGCTGACTGGCAGAGCGCAGAGGGTTGCCATTAGCCCACTGGTTGGAGACCTGTAACTAGTGGTGCTTCCCAGGGGTCGGTGCTGGGTCCGGTCTTGTTCAGCATCTTCATCAATGACCTTGACAAGGGGATAGAGGCCACGCTCAGCAAGTTTGTTGATGATACGAAGTTGGGAGGATTGGCTGACACGCCTGAAAGCTGTGCTGCCATTCAGCGAGACCTGGACAGGCTGGAGAGCTGGGCGGTAAGAAACCAGATGAGGTTTAACAAAAGCAAGTGTAGAGTCTTGCACCTAGGGAGGAATAATTGCATGCACCGGTACAAGTTGGGGGATGACCTGCTGGAGAAGAGCTCCGCAGAGAGGGACTTGGGTGTCCTGGTGGACGACAGGTTGGCCATGAGCCAGCAGTGTGCCCTCGTGGCCAAAAAGACCAATGGCATTCTGGGGTGCATTAAAAAGAGCGTGGCCAGCAGGTCGAGGGAGGTGATCCTCCCCCTCTACTCTGCCCTGGTGAGGCCTCATCTGGAGTACTGTGTCCAGTTCTGGGCTCCCCAGTACAAAAAAGACAGGGATCTCTTGGAAAGAGTCCAGCAGAGGGCCACAAAGATGGTGAAGGGCCTGGAGCATCTCCCCTGTGAAGAAAGGCTAAGTGAACTGGGTCTGTTTAGCCTTGAGAAAAGAAGACTGAGAGGGGACCTGATCCAGGTCTATAAATATCTAAGGTGTGGGGGGCAAAGTGGTGAGGCCAGACTCTTTTCAGCAGTGTGTGGAGACAGGACAAGGGGAAACAGCCAGAAACTGGAGCATAGGAAGTTCCACACAAATGTGCTCAAGAACTTCTTTACGGTGAGGGTGACAGAGCACTGGAACAGGCTGCCCAGGGGGGTTGTGGAGTCTCCTTCTCTGGAGATATTCAAGACCCGCCTGGACGCCTACCTGTGTGACCTGCTGTAGGGAACCTGCTTTGGCAGGGGGGTTGGACTCAATGATCTCTGGAGGTCCCTTCCAACCTCTATGATTCTGTGATTCTGTGAAAAAGACTCATTAAGAAAATCAATACATACACAAGATCAGGACACTAAAATCAAGCGAACTGCTATGACACCTAAGCTCATGGGAAAACTGAGTATTCAAAGTATTGTAAGGTCTCTGGTTTATTTTGGGAGGTATAGGATATTCTAGAGAGATGTGAAAGTGGTAGGAAAAAATATGACAGTTGTGGGCATCAAAACAAGACAAACTGGGTCTAATGAAGAATGTTATTTATTACAAAACTTCCAGATAGTGTGATGAAATAATTTCAGGATTTCTGAAATAACTGTGGATTTGTTTTCAGTGTTAACTTATCAAAATCTCCTTTTGATTGTTTCATGAACTTTCAAGACTTGATACATTGTATCTGGGAGGAAAGGAGCAATTCCAGAATTAAAGTGAGCTTCATCTCTGAATGGGCTTATTTCAGCAATGGTATAAGCCAAGAATCAAAGTAGAAAGGGTCACATTACCCTCTCCATTCTGACAGTTGACTATTTTTTCATGCTATGGATACTGATTTTTTAGGCCAGTATATAGCGACAAGGTTTACTAACTTATGCCCTTGACTGAACCCATTTAGCCCTAGATAAACCATAAAGGTATAGGATAGATCTGAATTGCTTTCTCCTAGAGGGATCAAAGTGCTGGGCACTTCAGGGTAGTAGAGCCCTGAGCAGTAACCAAATTCTTGTGCTAGTGAACAGGGTTCTCCTCTAGCACAAAGAATAGATCCAAAAGGACAGTGTTTCTTCAATACCTGACATAATTTAGGAAAAGTATCAAGTCAGCCGTAGTTTTGAAAAACTTTTGATTTGAAGCAAAACAAGCAGGGTTGGCAGTTCTGTAACAAACATATGCCCTACAAGGAGTGACTGCAGGAACTGGGGCTGTTCAGTCTGCGGAAGAGGAGGCTGAGAGGAGGCCTTATTTCTCTCTTCAAATACCTGAAAGGTGATTGCAGTGAGAGCGGGGTTGGTCTCTTCTCACTGGTGGCAGGTGACAGGATGAGGGGAAATGGACTCAAATTGTGCCAGGGTAAGTTTAGGTAGGATATCAGTAAAACCTTTACAGAAAGGTCTGTTAAGCACTGGAATAGGCTCCGCAGGAAGGTGGTTGAGTTACCATCCCTGGATGTGTTTAAAAACCATTTGGATGTGGTGCTCAGGGACATGATTTAGTGGAGAGTTGTTCTAGTTGGGGTGGTATGGTTAGGTTGGGTTGGACTTGATGATCTTGAAGGTCTTTTCCAACCTGAGCAATTCTATGATTCTGTGCATAGAGGTGGGCACTTTACCATATGAATCAGATTTTGAAGTATATGTTCTAGACAGAACTAGGAGAACTGACATTGCATTATTCCATTTTTGAGTGTTCTAGAATATAATATTTTAAAAACAATCTACAAAATGATGTCAGTTGGTTGTAGTAATTGGAGAGCTAGCACAATACCTCATTAGAAAGAATATAGCAAAATTGCTCTAGATTTTTGCTGTTGATTAATTTGATGTTACAATGTGCTTTCTGCTCTAAAAATCAGGGGTGAACATGTTGTTCAAAGAGTTTTGCAAAAGAATTGAGTAACAATAAAATAAGTGATACAGAAGCTCGAAAGGATACAAATTATATTAAAGTTATCTTCAAATAGTTCTATGTAAAAGCAGATAGTAAGTTGTGACAGGCAAGAAAAACAGATTTAACAACTGAAAGACAAGATAGGAATACAAGCATAGAAGATAGATAGCTGCAGCTGAAGAATAGCCAGAGGCGGTACCATCTTAAAACAATATTTCTGTGTCTTGAATCAGTTACTGTGTTTCATCTGTGCTATATGTATGGCTTAGAACATGGCTGTCCAACTTCCTGGATTGCCAGAGCTGCATAGAGTGAAGAGGAATTGTCTTGTGCCACATATAAAATATATAATTCAGATTATGTGAATAAGTAACAAAACATCTTTATTTATTTTTATGTATGTTTAATTAAAACATTAAAAATATGGAGCAACCAAACCATAAAAGCTACTGGGATATTTCACCTTGTTTTTGTGAAACTAATGCATAAATGTCTGGTTTGATGGCAGTGGTTGAAATTCTTAGTGAGTTTTCAAAGTTTTCATCAGAGATTTCTGATCTGTTTTACTCTTCCTGTACTTCATCACTGAAAACAGTTGTTCATAAATGCATGTACTGCAAGAAAGCAATGGCCTAAATAAGTTGTGACTGTGAAGTGAGGGATACTTTTCTCAGGTAAAATAGATCTTATAGAAGATAAAGAGACACAATCAAAATTTTCTTTCAGTTGAGCGTGTGATTGTAACTTGACACATTCCATCTGAAAATTTGCAAGTAATGTATTTATGTTGACTAAAAATGGACTTGCAACTATACCTCAAAACCTATTCTCAAATTATTTAATCAAGATGTAAACATAGCACAGATAAGCTGATTTTTCTCTTGACATGTGTTTGGCTCTTTTAAACGAGTGATCAAATCAACCAACAATGCTAAATCTGTGAGCCATTTGTCCTCTTCATGTTCTGGCACAAATTTTCCCTTTGATTCCATCAATTACTTGCCAAGTACGTGCTACACACAGTACACATAGGTGTCAGTTCAACTGAGTGCGTGCGGGAGGCACAAGAGCAGAGTTAGCGCTGCACTGTGCCCTCCCTTCCACAGTGTTCCATTCTCTCCTTTGCAGTTCACACTCAGCTTACATGCAATCGACTCATGAAGAACATTGCTAAAAGGTTCATAATGATGCAATCATGTGGGGACACATCACTGGCTGTCCAGAGCCACATGCGGCCTGAGGGCCACAGGTTAGGCATGCTTGGCTTAGCGTGTATTTTAAAAAAGGAAGGAAACAATTCTATCACTGATTTTCTCCACTGTGAAATCATGGGGAGGGAGAGAACACCATCAAATGAAAGATTTACATTCATGAGAAAGCTTAGGTACCATGTGAAGAGTGTCTTCCTGAATCTACATCTCTATCCCCAGAAATGCTACAGCTGTGAGGGAAGGTGTGCTGGGCTGTACAGAGATGTGCACAGATAAAGGAGAGGTGCTCCCAAAGGTGATTAATTTTGGCAAGCTTAACGCAAATGTTGCCAAGGTTTATTTCTTAATGAAAATCTGTTTTTCATCAATTGAGATACTGCATAAGCAAATACCAGGAATTTACTAACTGCTTCTCTGGAGGTATATTGCCATCAATAGTTTGCAACCTGTAGACAAAAGCAAGTAGTTACAGAATAACTTAACAAACAAACAACAACAACAACAAAAAAAAAAAAACAGTAGAGGCATAAAGGTCTACAGATAGAAACAAAGGAAATCCCAAGATATTTTGTTTAGATTTCCAAAAATATATATATTTTACTGGTGAATCATTTTCATTTCTTCCCTGGGAAACAAGATTTAATGTGTCCTGTCTAAGAATAACAATCTAAATATCATAAATAGCAAAAAGGAGAGTGATTTGGTAGAGTTCCTACCATCCTTTAATTCAGAAAAACAAATAAGATTACTTTCATGGAAGTAGTACCACAGATGTCTACAGCAGCAAACACTTAAGCTCAGCAGTAGTTAATTACTAGACCAAAGGATTTGGTGCTAAAGTTTCAACGTATTAAATACATGAAATATGAACGTTTTCACTTTCAATCAGATTTTAAATCTGCTCTCCTGCAACATAAGCGAAACTGTTCAAAGCTGCTTTAAGGATCAGCTTTTGGCTTGTGCACTTATGTCTCCATACAATTTGAAGTGTATTTGAAACCCACCAGGAGCTTGCAGTTTAGTTTCCTTAGAAAGAAATTCAGTTTGTACACACCCCAGTGACAGGCATTTCCGATAAGAAAATAATAAAGAAGGTTCTAGGAAAAGCTTTATTTTAACCTGTGCTTTTGTGTTACCTTAAAGTAGTAGAAGAAATTAGAAGATCTGATCTTTCCGCAGAAGCTCTGGATAAAATACAAATCAATACAAATATTAAAAAGCAGAAAAGGCTCTTTCTTATGTAATTAATAATTTACAAAAAGAACAGGTTTCTGCCTGTTTCAAAACAGTTTGAGAAGAAAGCAGCTAAATTAGCCTGTAAGAGTGAGGATATATATTTACACTTTATGACTCCAGATACATTGGTAGAATAAATCTATTCATCAAGCATTTATGAAAGCAAAGTTATGCTACATTCTATATTCCAACATCTCTTCTCTGATAACTTTAATTAGAGCAGATTGCTTAATCTGTAGCTCAGAGAGACAAGAGTTTGATCTCAGCTGACACTCCTACTCTATAGGTATACAACGACAGCTTATAAGCTCACAACATGTCTTTCAGATGTGAGATGTTCTTTACACAGACATTCAGAGAAAGTTTGTGAAGTAATATTGCAGAAGCAAGCAGAACAGGGGTAAGCAGAGCATTACACTTGCACCAACAGCAGCTTCCTTTGTGTTTGAATACAGTCTTTAAAACACTAAAAGCATTATATATTTAGAAATCTATGACTCCTTCAGGTAACATAACACAGTACACAGAAGAACATACGCAAGACAAAGAAAGAGACTGCATTTATACAGGTGCATTTGTCATATTTGATTCCTCAAAGTTCCTATAAGATAACAAGATAAAGATAGATGACACATTCTGCTTTTTCCATATTTAGCTATCTTAATATCTGTACACAGTTACAGGGTTTCATCCATATTAGCTTTATTTGAGAGAAACCTAAGAACAATGGGGATATTTTCCTTAAGTGTCAATGAATGTAAGAAACATTATGCATCAGAATGAAATTGCATGCATGAGTATACACAATAGAGGTCAATTTTCACATAAATTGCTTAGCTTCACTGTGGTCCAAACAACAGTAGCTAAAGCATCTGCTCTCTGGCAAGCAATTTGCTTTTCAAAGTAAACTTCTCATCTGTGACTGTTGATGTTATGATTATGTCTTTTCTCTTTATTTTGCTTCAGTACTTCAACTAATAGCAACAATAGCTGTTGTTATATTTTTGTATTCAGCATGGGAAATGTCAGATTGTATGTGGCAACACTTACATTTACATGCAATACATAGAAACAACCTTTGTAAGAAAACTTCAAAACAGAAAAAGAAAAGAATATCTGATGGATTGAATCCTGTATTACATAGGTATTTGAGCAACGCAAACAGCTCTAAGGAAATACGCAATTGGAAAAAATAATTCATTTAATGGACGCAACTTTCAGAAAATTTAATATGTTCTTCTGTTAGATTTCCAAGTATCAAACATGAACCAGAGTTTACTTAGTACCTGAATTTAAAAGCAATAAGCTACACCAGAAGCCGTTGTCTATTTTCTTTTTCTTTCATTTTTTTTTACTGTCTCACTTTCTAACTGTTCACTGTATAATATATGTTGTTGCATGATTAATGCATTCTTCTGGACAGCTACCTAAAATTAATGGCACTGTTCCATGAGATTTCCAGAGATAGCTGAAGTGTTTCTATGATCATCAATAAAAAGTATTCATATTTACATCTCAGATCCAATCAAGACTGCTGTAGATCCACATCCGTAAACAGAAAAACAGTGTGAACCTGGACATCTTCTATATCTGCTAGTTTTATTATTCTATTGGAGAATCCAGAACAGGATGTGCAAATTCCAGAGTAATTACGTGGTTCAAAATTTGAGCAGTATCTGTTTGCACAGGTGCTGAATAAATAAAATAGCTTTTAAGTGCAGGTCTGGATTTCTACAACAGTGCTCTTTGAGACATGGGCAATCACAGAAAAACTTACATTAGAAATTATCTAGTCCAACTTCTGGCTTCAAGCAAAAGTAGCTTCCTGGCCAGATCCTATCACTGAGCATTTACCCGGTCAAGTCCTGAAAATCGCCAATGATGATAATTTCAAAGATGGCAATTCCTTCTTATTTTGATTATATTTCTCCTTCCATCCATTTACAATTTCACTTTCTACAACTTCTGACAATGTTTTTCATCCTTTCTACAGTGCGCCTCTGAGAACAGTCTGAGTCAGCCCTCTCTATAGCCTTTCTTGAGGTATGTGAGGAAAGCAAACAGGAATCTCCAGGCTAAATTAACCAGTATCTTCAGACACTACAGCTAGGTAGGAACCCATTCTTTCTCTAAGCTCTAAATGTGACTACACAGGAAAAAAAAGAAAAAAAAAAGAAAGAAAAAAAAATTGAAGCTTTTGAGTTGCTTCAAGCAAAAATTTCATCCCGGGATTCATAGGTTTTTCTGTTAAGACTGACAAGCAGTCACAAAGGTTTGTTTTTTTGTTTTCTTTTTTGTTGTTGTAAATTACTATTGATTTCTTGTGTGGGGAGATCAGTTCTAACTGGTATTTTGACTAATGAATCTTAAAGCATCTGAGGAAAAAACTGCCAAAATGTTACCTGAGAAGAGATCAAACTGAGAAGGTTTGAGCAACATCATCTCTGAGGTGGTGCTTGATTTTGTTCAAGCAGCTGACCTTAAAGGAAATACATGTCAGAAATTTCACTTCAAAAACATTTTTATAATCTCAGAAATATTAGTTTAGGTTATTGAGTGTATCTCAGACTTTGTGATCTCACCTTTTATCACAATTTCTGTCCCTTGTCCCAGTGCAGCAAGCTGAAAAATAAGCATATGTATAGGTCAGAGTTCCAAGTATGAAATCCAGGAAGGAAATCACTAACATAAAGTAAAAAATAACTCAAAATGCAAGTTTTTGCAGAATCGCATTTGTCAGCAATCCCCCTTGAGTGTCAGTAACTTAAATTTGGATATAAGCACAGACCCACCTCTCCCTTAGATTTCAGCAGGGGGAAAAAAAACACAAAATTTATTTAAGTAGGAAAAACAAAACAAAATAAATCATAGTTACAACTTGGACACTATTCCAGTCATAGCTTAATCAGCAGTGTCAAGACTCAGAGAACAACAGAAATTATATCTGTGTCATCTGTAGGAACAAAAATGGAAGTGGTCAAACAATCTTCAAGGACAGAAGCATTACTAACTAAAAAGACTGGACTAGATTGTTATGAGATGCAAATTCAAATTCTTTAAAGGAAATACAGAAAAACAAACAAACAAAAACCTTAAGTGAAGAAATTTAGCAAATAAACATACAGTTGTACACTGAATGCCTAAAAAGACTTGTCTCCTCCTGTTTCTCCTACTGTGCAAAAGAAAATGATCTGGGGGTTGATGCTCAGCTGAACATAAGCCAGCAGTGTGCCCACGTGGCCAAGAAGGCCAATGGCATCCTGGCTTGTATCAGAAACAGTGCAACCAGCAGGACTAAGGAAGTGATTATCCCTCTGTACTCAGCTCTGGTGAGGCCACACTTCGAGTGCTGTGTTCAGTTTTGCAAGAAAGACATTGAGGCCCTGGAACGTGTCCAGAGAAGTGCAATGAAACCAGTGAGGAGTCTGTAGCATAAGTCTTATGAGGAGCATCTGAGGGAGCTGGGATTGTTTAGTCTGGAGGAGGATCAGGGGAGACCTTATCACTCTCTACAGCTGCCTGAAAGGAGGCTGTGGCGAGGTGAGGGTTGGCCTCTTCTCCCGGGTAATTGAGATAGGACAAGAGGTAATGGCCTTAAGTTGCTTCAGCAGTAGTTCAGATTGGGTATTAGGAAAAATTTCTTCACAGTGGAGTATTGTGAGGCACTGGAACAAGCTGCCCGGGGAGGTGGTGGAGTCACCATTCCTGAAGGTATTTAAGAACTGTGTAGATTTGGCACTGAGGGACACTGAAGCCAGCTTTATTAGCTCACTTTTCAAAAGCAAAACTAATTTAAGTATTAGCACATCAATATCTCCTTGTCATTTTCCAGGTATTTTGAGATCTATTTCAAATATAGATGAATTGTATTACTCAGCTTTTTAACTTCTTGAGTTGAACATTTCTTGTCATAATTGAAAGGTTTTAAAACTAATCTCCTGGAAAGAGATGGAGCTGGTAAGAAAAACAACTAATTATGATAACAGTGATTATCTATGTTATTCCTATAAACCAGCAGCAATAGTATTAATAGTTTCACTTTTTAATCCTACTGGACAGTTATGTTGTCCATTCTTATTACCAAAACTATCATTGCTACAGTTAATTTTCTTCCAGTGCTTTGATTCTCCATTTTAAAAATAATTCTCTATTTTAAGTATTTCAGCATAATGAGGCAAGCTCCAGTAAACATTTAGTTTAAATCTGTGATCAGCTCACATTTGTACTTAGACCGAAATCAAATACAGAATTATCTTGAGCAAGATATGATTGTGTCACAAAAACAAAAACAAAAACAAAAATAAACAAATGAAAAAAACCACAAAAATTTCTTGTTTAGAAACTCAAAAGAAACTGTCTCTGATCTGCAGCATATGCCCATTCTTGATAGAAATCTGCAGTAACAACACTTCTATACATGAAGGGCTATTAACACCTTAGCTAATTTAATGGCCTAGAAAAAAAAATTCCAACATATTTTATCTTTTATTTGTAATGAAGTTTTCAAAATGCTCTTCTTTCTAAATACTGCTCATCCCAAAGAATGTCATATTACCTAGGTAGTATTTCCTAGGTAGTATGATTTTTTTTTCCTGATCCTTCTGTGCACTATTTTTCCTGTATTTGTAAAGATTTTAGAATTCACTTCACACAAACTTTCTTATATAATCCTGTATTTAAAACCCATATGAACATGTTTGAGTGAACAACATGAGGCTGCAGAGGATGTATTCTGAAGTAAATAGAAAGACAGAAAAGAGGGTATGATGGTTTAGCCAAACTAAGTAAAACACTATGATCTGTGCATGAAGAAATATACATTGCATATATTTACTTACACCAGAAGGACAGTAAGTATTTTCAAAAATTTATGCAGATGATTAGTCAGGACTGAATAAAGGTTTGACCTGACAGGGCAGTCTAGAAATTTGCAAATATGCCAGATGATACAGGAATATGACAGTATTAGTTCTAAGTGCGAGAGCTGAAGAGACAACTGAGCTCTCTTTGTAACCAGAGCTGACTCTGGTACTACATTAATAAATAAAGAAATAAAAGAACAAAACCAAGAGTTGCTTTGTAGTTGCCCTGTTAGACAAGGCGAACCCCTCAGCAATGTGGCAGAGCTGCCCCCAAAGCAGACATTGCTCCCTTGCAGTCAATTCCAAAGTTAGGCACAACAGTTCAGGTCATCTTCACTCACCCACAGAGGTACACCCTGAGCAATTTCAGGAAACAATGCATGATTTTCTGAAGAAAGGCTCTGAGCATCTCCAGATTCACTGCTTAGCTCACACTCACCATGTGCCAATGGCCAAATAAAGATTTTCCACATACACTGGTTTGAGCAAATTACTGTCTGAATACACAATGGTTACAAGAAATACATCCATGTGAACCGCAGAGTGCATGCTGTCTCCAGCTCAGTTCTTTTCTGCAAAATAAGTGGAAAGCTTTCTTAAAGGAAAGTTTTATAAGAATTCATTTAACAATAGAATGTAACGAAGGTTTGCTTAATGATAGTGACAATTTGCAATAGAGAATTTGTTCTTGTATTGACAAGGGAGTAAGGAGGCCATGAGCACAGCCATATACAACTTAATTATATACATAAAAATACACAACTCATTTAGCTGCTCAGAAATACTAATTCAACATAAATACAGAAGCTGACATAACTAATAGCTTAAAAAAAAAATAAAATCAACCTGCAAAGGGAATCCATTTGCGAAATCACAGAATGGTTCAGTGGTCTGAAGAGAAGGAAGATGCTTTTTGCCGTCAAATAATAAGGGAGAACTGATGAAAACTTCTTTGCAGGAAATAACCACCCCTTTTAATTGAGGAGTGTTAACGTTTATAGTTCCTACTGCCAGATTTACATATGAAGAAAGAAAGCCCTATCCACAATAGGAACGGCTTATAACACCTAAGAACAAATGATGCTATTAGGAAATGAACATACATGAAATGAAAACAAACATGCAAAAGAATAAATATATGGAGCTGAACTTAATCCAAGAAACATGGAGTGTATTCTATTCATTTTGAGAACATTTTTTGCAAAGACGTCTTTGAAAGAGTACGGCCCAGCTAGAGAAGCATTTTTTTATTATTTAAAAATGTACATAAATGAATTGTTTAGTATTTTATTGCTATATTGACAGCTGGCCTATTGCTTTAGTAAACTGTAGAGTGTTCCTGTAAGGAGCTTAATTAAAAACTCTGCCTTTGGTATTTCATTTCTTTCCAAGATTCATTAAAAAATATCTAAATTATGCACAGCATGAAATGAGAATTACCTGTGAAATTCTTAAAGGGTTCCACATGTACATGAGTTGCAGGAACATTATGAGCCCTGTATCTCACAAGCGTATTCTACCACAAGTGTATCTCATTCAAAATCCTGAGCCTGTGTAAGTGCTTGGGTGTTTCTTTCTGTTCCACGCCCCATGGAAAAAGTTTGTGCAACACTGCTATTTGCAGCTTCCAAAATGTTCAACCTGCTGTTGGTTCCAGCTTTTTCTTCTCAGCTAGCAACAATGTAAAATATTTATGAAGTATTTGAGAGCTCAGCTTGGCACAAACAGCTCTGTGTGCATTACAAAAGCATAATACCTGTAGCAACATACTTAGAAACCATGAGCAAGGAAAATTCCATTAGCAGATGTTGGACTGCTTTATTTTTATTCTCTAAAACTAAGAGCCTTGTGCTGTAATATAGATGGTTCTGTCTACAGCTATGCTCAAGGAAAAGAAATAGCAGAAAAAATCCTACTTTACTTTCATTAGCCTTTGAAAATTACCTCCAGTGAGGAATTAAGGACTGACCTTTAGCATTATGTTATCTCTAGCACAGCTTTTATGTGCCAGATTTTAGGAAGGTCCTTCCCCTGGGAAATAACTTCCAACAGAAGTAAGATTTCCATGATTATTTCTTAATAATGCTGCTCAATAGTAATACTATGCAGTATTATTGCAAACAGTAATTTATATAGAGATATGTAAGACATAAATAGAGAGACAAAAACAGGCAGGCAGTCAGAGAAAGGATTTGTACGTCTTTCTTCCGGTTCAAGTAAAGTTTAACCTTGGCCTGTTCAGGACTTTGTGACTTTCTTATCACAGTTCTACATTTCAAGGCTTAACTTCTTCACAATATTCACAATAGTCATTTGCATACCTTAATAAGATATCACTATGAATATAGAATGCATCCTTCTTCAGAAAATAGAGTATATTCTTAGCAAAACGAGCCCCTTTGCCTCCACCTAACAGTAAACTATATACAGGAAAATGAACTGCTGGAAAAGATTGCAAGAATAATTCATTATTAGGTTCTGGTGTGATGCTAAATGCTAATGTTCATGTACTTCTCAGGAAATATTTTCTGTTTTCAAAATGATGTTGTCACAAGTTACAGTTTTGTTTGGTAATACTGATAACCAACAAGATACGAGTGGAAAGGAGTGCTCAAATTAAGCAGCACACCCTCTTAGAAAGTACTGTACATTATTAAACAAGAAAAGATCACTACTAGACTATCACTGAGTGGTAGAATAAGGCCAGGAGTCTCTGTGACATAAAGCTAACTTAGAACATACCTAACATTAGCACTAGATAATTAAACGTATCATATCATGACAATAATAACAGACTTAAAAAAAAAAAAAATAATAATGCTTGTTTTCATTCTTACCATTTTAAGAAGACTGGCTGTCCCCGTTGTGTATTCTCCTTACACTCTGCAAATGATCTGGGTAACTGTGTTTTGATAATCATTTTATTTAACCTTCTGGCACACTTTGGAAGACCACACAATTCAAAGGAAGAGTTTTGAGGTAGATCTCCAATGATAAGGTGCTTTAACTTTTCTGAAAATCCAGTTCTTTGAAGTTGTCATTGTGAGGGTATAAAATCATCACATAAGCATTGCCTGGACTTTAACTTGTCTTTTCCTTCACTTCTGGTGATCTGAATTTGGTTTAAAAAATTTCCCCACCCTCAAGACAATCCCAAGTACTGCATAAATGTTGTTTATTTGCAGAAAACTTCAGTGCATCAAACAATGGGAAGGTTTTCATATTAATGACACCACATAGGGCATAACCTCCACCTTTTATCTGGAGTTATACCTTCATTAAGGAACAGGCATCTGTGTCTGTGCTATCTGGCTGACCTCTTTTGCTGTCCCCATCCATAAGGGCAAAGCCAGACCCTGTCCAGCTTCTCCCATCTGCTACCTAACTCCCAACTGCCTCATCAGGACTTCAAGCCATTCTGCACTCAGCCAGGAGGCTGCTGCACTATGTGTGGCCTTGCACTGGTGCCAGGGCCTGCTTTTTGGCCAGATGCCGTGGCTGGTTTCCTACACTGGCCTTGACTTGCTACTTAAGGCCTCGGGATGACTATCAGCAGCCTCCTCAGCTACTGTACTGATCTCCCCCTCCATCACATTTCTTGTGAAAAGTCTAGAAGTACATCTTGCCAGCTTTGTACCATACATTTGAAACTAATTTAAACTATCATCTTCTTAAAGTTAAAATTTCAACCTGGGGCTTAAGTTTAAATACAGGCACTTAGTTTGCCAAGCTGTGACTATTTTCAGCTAAATGGAATCAGGGTTTTTTCTTCTTTGATGATTTTTTTTTTTTTAAATTGTTTAAGAAAAGTGACTGTATTTCATCTTGCTTTCAGCAGTTCATCATGCTTTGCAGTGTAGGATAGAAAGAGGTAAATTTGAAAAACTTTGAAAGTTCCCTTGTATTATACTCCTTGGGGGTAGCTCCAAGAGATACATTTTGGAGTGTCTGGTAAATTGTAGCTGCTATACTATGAAAAGAAAGAAGACAGAGGCTAGGACTGCTTATGAGCAACAGAGAGTAATACATGAGTAATCAGAAATATTATGTATGAAAAAGAAAAACTCAAAAATATATTTTTCAGGCTTTCCATGATTTATACTCCTATTAACTTTGTAATCTCAGTCAGTTTCAGGGCCTGCTCATTTCATACTCTGTTGAAGCCAGCAGTGCCACATTTTTGCAAATATGGTTTTCAAATTAGAAATTTCACATTAGTAGATTTCACCAGAGAAAGACGGTCAAATACCTGAAGTATATCTAGAGCCTTCATCCCATATAGCTGTTTAAATGGAATAGTGGAGTAAAACAATAAAGCTAATGAAATAAATGGCTAAAATATATTCACCTTAAGTTATTTGTACAGAGATTATGTTTCCATTCAGGAGCTGATTCAGGGTCAAGATTGTCCTGCTTCAAATTCTAAGGTTCAGCTCATTAGCCAGTATCAATTCTCTGTTGACTGCTTATTGTCTAATCAACATTTATCTCAAAATGCTTTGAGATGTTTCGAATACATTGCAATATTCTGCTATTTATTCTCAACAAGAAATCAGATGTCTTTGTCATGAGCTTTCAAAAGGAGATCCCCATGGTAGCATAGTCCAGCAGGCAGCTGCAAATTTGCATGTGAGATGTGAAATGTGGCATCAATTAGCTTTCAATTTATGGATACCTATGTATGCATCTCTGTAATGTAACATAAAACAGGCATAACTCCTGACATTATTTCCTTATTCAGATTCTGTTTTTCCCCTTTATTTAATAAAATGAGTGATGCTGACATAAAAAATGCTCTTGGGCTTAAATATTTTTACTTGATTTGTAGGCCATCAGCAAGGAGATGCTGTTTTACCTTCCCAATAATTAAGAAACCAGTAAGGTATATTCAGTGTGCTTTCAGATACTAGAGATAACCAGTGAATACACCACAGGAACCTGGATAACATACTGCACACTTGAACAATTATCACACTTTCACAAATCAAGAATAAAACTGGAAATAACCATTTTACACATTTCCAGTAAAGCAGGACTACAAGAATGCATCTAGTAGAAAAAATATATATATATCCATAACAACCCACAAGTCTCTACAAGTGGATAATCCTAAAAGCTCCTGAATACCTTTCTTAATTACCTTTACTGCTTAATGTTTTCACAGTTTGCATTATTTGTTTTTTTTTTTTTGTAATTTGTCCAGTTTCAGTATCCATCCACTGTATCTTTTTTAAATCTCTTTGACAAATTCAAGGGATGTTCAAGAATCAATCCTTTGAGACAGTTGAGTTACATCTGTAGTGTTTCCCAAAATGGATTGGGGTCCTGAAACTTCTAATATTTTCATGTTCTCTGAACATTTTAATGACTCTAGTTCAATATAAGAGATTGTTTTTACTGATCTTAGCCAGACAAATAATCCAGAACTAATCACATTTCAGAGAGCTGATAAACCTTGCTCTGTGGATTTTATTCCACAGACTTTTCTGGATAGGTAACATCCCACCTTCAAAAGCTAAGGGAGTAAATCTTTAATATTCCTTTTTAAATCAGAAGAAATCATATCAGTTAAGCAATATGTTATATTACATTGTAAAATACATATAGTTAAGGTTAACTTTCTACAAACTCTTATAGCATTTTTCCCCTCAGGAGTATATTGGTGATAACACTGATGATTAGTTGGGGGATAAACTCATTCTTTAGTTTTAATAAACTTTGTATGAGTTGTTACAGGCCACCCAGGATTTATTCTCTTATAGATCCAACTACTTCATGATATTCAGGCACAACTGTACCTTATCTAAAAATGTACTCTTTGACAAATACCTAGAAAAAAAAAACAAACATTTATTAAAAAACAATTGCTTGATTTGCCACATTCCTTTGAAAGTAGGCTGCAACTGACAAGATTTATCAGAAGCATTATAGTAACAGTGCTTAATTTATCACTGTTTGCCTTTCATTGTTTTTAAAATACTGGTGCAATATCCTTCAAAATATACTTACTTATCAGTCAATAATGTTACACATAAGGAAAAAGAACTCTAAAATACAATTTGAAATCCTCAAATACCCTTTCTCACAACAGTTAAACTTTTTATAAATAGTGAAACTAATAAGGACTTTTGAAAAGAAGTGCTATCTGGCAGTTAAATTTAGTTGAGAAAAAAAATATCCATCTAAAACAATGCTGTGATAAGAGCCTTTTTTTATTATTATTATTTTTTATTTTTTTAATGTGGAGGCCATGAGAATATTAAGTAGATGATTGGTGTGCCTCTTTGAAGTTCTGTGCTACTGAAATGTAATGGTATTGTTCCTAAATAAGATTTGTGATATTTCTTTCTGAGCACTTTTTGAAACCCCTAGCTATGAATAAGTTCAATTTCTCTTCTTTCTTTTTGTTTAGAATCCTTTTCTACCACTTCTTCTTTTCAGCCTGCACCAACTTAACACAAATAAAGGGCAGAATTTCATCTGAAGGGAAACACCAGACAGAACTTTGAAATATCTCCAATAGAATTTTCATATAGATGACATAAGGGTGTAGTGGACTCAGGTAACACAGAAGCGTGACACTATGAGTCTGATCTGAATACTTCTCCCTCTTGCTCATAACATGTAAAGAATGTGAGAGGCTCTGATCAGTTGTACTGATTGATACTGTAATAAAAATGGATTTACTGAACATTTACCTCAATTATTTCCATTTTCATATAAATAATACACATAATATTATGGTTAGTTTTGTTGTTGTTGTTGTTGTTTGTTTTGAGAGAGTGGGGAAGGAAATTTTTTTTAAGGGAGAAGTTTCATTACTTACTCTTGACTCCCTGTTGTGGCTTGCATGTACCAAATCAAAGAAAGATGCAAAAACTATTCACTAAGTTTGGTAAGCTGATAGACCAGAACTCAAAGCAATAGCTCAAGCAAAAACATTGTGGACCTGTTAAACGTCATTTCAACTAAGGAGCTGTTGAATCAGACAGCCAGAACTAAGCCTAAATATAGCAGCTGGCTTCCCTAGAAAGTGGCAAGGAAATCTCAGCACCTGAGTTGTCAGTAATTTGACTGCTTCTTCATTCTATCTATTTCACTGTTTCCCACTACAAACCCACTGTATTTCAAATATTCATGCTTTTGCTTTCTCCAGTTTATTGCCCTATAGTCTCCCACTCTTTATCTTGTATATCTGAAAAACTGAGAGCTGAATATCTTTAGAGCAATAAAACATATTTTAAAACCTTACTTTTACAGCAGGAATTTAATGTTGTGTCTTATAGTATGTTTAAAAATACCTTGTCTTCCATATAATTACATTAGAATATTACTCGAGCACTTTAAAAAACAGGTGTGATCATATACGTTGCACGCATAATATCTTCCAAAGCAAACATTTCTTCTGATATTTGCAAGAAATACAAAGATGTTTTATATACATGAGATACTGAGTAAGATCTGACTGTGAATCATCCATCTGTGAAAAGAGGAATGACCTACCTAGTCTGAATGGTGACTTGTAAGTCCTAAACACAATACATCATTAAAAAAAAATAAAAATAAAAATAAAAATGGAGATAACACTTAACTGATAGTATGTCAGAATTCACCAAAATCCACAAATGTGCATTTTGGATATCCTGCCAGTACACTTCTAAGTCAACTAATTTGATTCAGAGCTAAAATGAACTGCATTTACTGCTAAGATGGGGGGGGGGGGGGGGGGAAAGTAACAACTTTTGCACTTGAAGCAATTACAGAAAAATACAGCTGAGGTATACTGCAAGAAATAGTAGAAAATTTCTAAATTAGGAATAAGAATGCATGCAAGACTGTGTAGTCCATGCCTCTTCCCCTGTGAATCACAGAAATAAAAATTCTTTAAACAAAATTTTTTGTTTTGTTTTTGCGCTATTAGCTTTACTTCCATCTACTTAATTTAGGTAGCATGTAGAGGAGTTTAATAACTGCAACATGTCAAATTTACAATAAAGTCACTGACATCAGTATGGTAAGACAGTATAGATGCAGTGAGATGCTATAGCTTTAGTTTGAAATATCAACTAAACTGGAGACAATTTGCCTACGACTTCACAAGAATATGTGAAGAATATCTGCATAAAAAGTTGCGGATAATTAGGGTTAAAGGAATATTGGGCTGCTATAGACAAATAAAAAGAATTGTTTATTTCTCATGTTCGTCACCTGCTGCTTTTTCAGTGCTCAATGGATCTCCTCACAGCAAAACTGGCCAAGTATTTATAGCTTTTATGTAGGACAGTGCTCAACTAAAAGGGGATGCCTTATGTACCAGTGATGTGATATTTGCTTGCCAATTAAAGAGGAACCAAGACTGTGATGGAAGGTTTGATGTACTACAGTTCAAATTGCCACCTCCTGATGGGAGACATATTGTTCTTCAAAAATGCTGAACTTGGAAGGGCTTTTTCCTTTTTTAAATACTATTTTTACCCAGTTCAATGTGGAAACAAAGATTCTTCAATCTAAATAAAAGCCGGATTTACTATATACTGAACAGATTAATAGCAATATAATAGAATTCTAGTGCAATTGCTAAGCACTTATACTTTCAGATGTCACGGTTCTATAATGTTATCCTGCCAGCCATGATCTGTAAGACTGATAGAAGATGGTGTGAAAAATCATTTCCAGCATTCATGCCTGTGCATTTAATGCACAGACAAGTTATCCACAAAAACCAAGGGCATGTTTTAGTACTGCAGCATTTTCAGCCTCACTTCGAACACAAAGATTATCTACTAGTTTCATTGGAGTTAAGAAAGCATCTTGGGAGTTGTGTGAAGTCAAAATCTTTCAACATACAACTCTCAAATAAATATCATTGTGTTAAAGAGATAACAGTGCAGATGCTGGCAAAATAATACTCCATTTCCTTCCCACTTATAATTCTATACACAACTTGAGGAGATTCATTAATAATAATTCAGATATTATACATTCCTCAGAATAAATGTTATTAACGTAAGCTTCCATAACCAACTTATGAACTTGCCTCAAAACATCATAAATGATCTGGAAAGTCCTACAAATATATATTTTTTAAGTTGTTAACAAGAAACATGACATTGAGTGTTCTCTATGGCTTAAAAAATAATTAAAATAACAATAAAATAACTTTGAGTTGAGTTCTGGCTATATCCAAGGGTGGAGATTTCTTAGACTCGTCCAGACACCTTTTCCAATATTTAGTTACTAATTTTATTTTTTTTCCCCCTGATAATTAATAGGATTTTTTCTTGTTGCATCTTTTGTTCATCAGCCCTCATCCTTTCCCTGTGCCCCTCCAAGAAGAATCATGATGGTATATTCCTTTCCACAAACACAAGAATGATTTTGCTTCGACAGTATTTGAATCTTGTTTGTTCAATGTTCTGAAGTGTACTGAAATTCAGAGCTTAATACATACTGATCAAAACACAACTGCTTCAAAATTACTTCAGAAATATTTACATTATTTCAAAATGAACCAAACAGGCTGAAGAACTGCTGCAAGTAAAAGCTGGCAGTAAAGAATAGTTTTTCCCTCTTGAATCTTGAAAACTCTTCGTGAGCCACAAACACAATATATAGTTTCTGTCCGATTTATACGTACGTATAAAAAGCTTTTATGATATTATGTATGTGTCACAGAAAAAAAGAAGAGGATTCTAAACTAAGCCTAGGAAATGCCATTAGTCAGTGATTGTTACTTCTTCCACAGATATCAGCTAAAAAGGGATTTCTCCAGCTGTAGGAAACTATTTATTCTCTCCTTCCACCAAAACTGACACAACAGTCTGAGGAAATGTAATATTCAAGCATTACTGCTTCAGGGAATGAAAATTAAGAAAACTTCAAGGAGAACCATGACAATCCTTCATTTAAAAAAAAAAAAAAAAAAAAAAAAAAAACACAGTAATTAAGGTTAGCCTGATAATCACAATTTCTTAATTGTCTCATAAAAACAGAGACAGTTAAATTTCCAGACATCATTTTAAAGAGGGATGTTGGAACCAAATTAAGGTCCTGAATGATTTTAGACATGTTTCTTAAAAACATATCCAATGTAGTTTCTTTAGATACGGTCCATAAAAAGCAGAGAAAAAACAATCCACAATTGCCATGCTTTTGTTGATGCAGAGATGAAAATTGTCATCTTCATACATTGTATGTGAAACAGATCAGTTATGTTCTTCCCACAAACTTATTCTAGCATATGTTTAACTCAACTCCTACATAAGTGCAAAAATCAGTTGTGCTCAAAAAAAAGTTCAATGAAAGAATAACTGGAAGTGCAAGAAGACTTAATCCTATCTCTAGAAAAAGAAGCCGTTCCCAAGTTCTTACAGGTGAATCAACTACTCTGTAGGAATAAGATATTTCATTTCTGCACATCCAGTGTCTAAGTTGTAAACTATTTGTTGGAAGATTGTGGACTTCTGTGTTGCTAGCACATCTCAGACTTGTCATTGTCTAAAAAAAAAAAAAAAAAAAGAGTAGTACAACACCCAAAAAAGATTGTGATTTGTATCTGTTGTCACTTGTTCTAAACAAGCTTAAGATCATCACTTTTGAAGGTTACAGGTATATCAAAATAAGGTATATGAAATCTTCATACAGGTTTCTGTTAGTTCTTTTTAGGAATCTCTGAATAAATCTTGCAGACTGGCATCACTGTAGGATTCTTCATACTTTAAGTACTCCTCAGTGAGTGAGCGAATGGCTTTCAGACCAATGGTAGAGGAAGTTTAGAAAAAGTTACAATTTACTTTTGAAACCAAACTCCTCTAATTTATACTTTGTAAGAGGTTTCAGGTTGTTAGCACTTGGAATTTTCCACAACCATTTTCTTTTTTTAAATTTCTGGTAATTTCTTTCATATCTACAATACACTGCTACTATTTTGCTGGTGTTACTACAAACATGGATGGAAAAAGGACGATGAACATCAAGTTCTGTCCTTTCACGAGACCTGACTTTAGAAGAATGGGTACAAAGCAGAGTACATCTAGGGGCAGAATTTAGCAAGCCAGTCTTGACTGTTTTCACTCCATATGAAACACAGTTTGAGTCTGTTGGGGGAAGAGGGGAAAAAGGAGAACAGAGGAGTTGGGAATAGAAACTACATAGGATATAAGCAATTAAAAGGCTTTATCTTTAAGAAAAACTATTCTAAGAATTGTCCCAAAGAGACAAATTAAAAACAAGAACTGCTCATCTACTCTGGAACCGCACTACCTATCCAAGGTACTGACATTTAGGCTAAATGAGAAAGACAGAAAAATTTCTGTACTAATATCCTGATGTAAAAAACATTGCTGCAATATTACTTTTCACTATAAATTAAAAAATGTAAATTAAAAAAAAATAATAATTAACTAAATGTGTGGGTTTTTTTCTTTCCTACTACTATTTCATTGCTTTTCATGTATTATTCTTAGCTATACCAAATCAGAAGAGAATAAAGGAAGAATGTTTTGAAAACACAAATTCCAGAAAAGTCAGATGATCAGAGCACTTACCTGTGCAAGGAAACAGAAGCTATCTTGTGTGCACAATACCTAGCATTTCCACATTGAGATACTGACTAGAATAGACAAGTTCAAACATCATTCCAGTAGTAATCTGATTCCCACCTAGTATTGTTTAGACTTGCTGAATTATGTGAAACTAGCCTACCAAAATCACTACTTGCAAAAATAAGATGAATGGTTTCTACAGATATTGACAGAAGTGACCTGAACTTAGCTGACCTTTCTCATGATTGGAGAATAAATTAGATAAGTTTCCGGGATGCCCTCCAGCCTGAGACTCTCATGTTCATTATAAGAGCTCAACGCATCACTTGTCTTGCTACATTCTTTGTTTCCCAAACTGACAAAAGGAGCTGATATTATGCATTGTTTCTAGAATTAGTTCCTTCTTTTGACACTGCACACAGACCTCAATGGTTTTATAGAGAGGCCTTGAAGCAACAACCACAGTTTATCCTGAGAAGGTTACATCAGACTAGAGTTAACATATTCTTGAGCTGCGCATACTGTGAGCTGCACTATATTGAGGAAAATTAAATCAAATTCTTAGATCTCTACAAGAGAACCTGGAAAATAATAAAAGTGAACCTTGAAAATTGTAAAAGCTCATAACAACTGCATCCATACATTTTGTAAATGTGGAGGAAACTAATGAACCACTGATGTAAAACAACTTGACTTGTGTCCGCTATAAACAGAGGGTAAAGGTGTAAAACAAGATTTTTGGCCTACCTCACAGTACAGACACAGTAAACAAACATTCTCTGAGGCAGGCTGAAGATAAAACATGAATGCAGAATTAAAACAGCTCACTGGTTTTTTTTTGTTTGGTTGGTTGGTTGTGGGTTTTTGTTGTTGTTGTTGTTGTTGTTGTTTGAGACTAAAAAGTATTTTACAGAACTTACAGCAAAGCACAAAATACTTTCGTATGGAGAAACCTTCAGTGCAATAGCTAACTTACCCATCTGGGCAAATCAGTAAAGTGATTAATAATTTTTATGACCAAGTGGAATCTGTTTAGCCCTTTTAGGCTTTGAAACCACACATTTGCCTTCATCTGTTTATTCCTATTTGTTCCAGTGAGCTGTTGCGGGTGCCACAGAGAACAGACTCTTCCTCAGACCCTTTCTCTATGCCTGCTGACACCTCATATTCTCAATGTGTAAGGCTCTTTTGAGTCTCCTGAAGACAACTTTGCAAGTAAACAAAATTGCACTGAGATCAGAGTCTTTATCAGGTATGTATTGTGACATTTTAGATGATGAAGCCCTAAATGGGAAAAGAGCCTTTGCTTTGCCGTGCTCTGAAATGAACAGAAACAATGCAGTTATGTTAAAGACAGTTTAAAACATTGCCCAACACACTACATGGAAAATTTCACAAATCTTACGAGGCTTGGAAATAGTTTTGTATAGTTAAATTATAACAGACAAGCCTTCACATTTGAGAAAAATAAATAAATAAAAGTTCAAATATAATTTGCACTAACTTGTTTAAAAGACTAATTGGAGATGTAATTCCTCATATAGGGAACTCTAGTTACCCATCTAGATAAGTTTGTTTCTTCCAGGAAATCCTATCTAGGTAAAAACTTAGAGTTGGTTACTTATGACTAATTTAATATAGGTAAAACTGTGATTAAAAAAGCACCACAATTAACAGTTCAAATAAAAGTTTTGTTTTTCTTTGAGCAATTTAAGAATAGTTTACCTACTGCATATTCACAGTATTTTTTTGCACACTCCTCTTAATTTCCAGAATTAGAATTAATGGTAGATTTCAAATAATTTTTAACAGTAAGAAAATGCTTAATCCCAGATCTCTTTGTAATTTGTCTTTTGTTTCTCAGTTCTTTCAAGCTGCATATCAAGCAGCTTTTTGGTCATACCACAAAAAAGCAAAAAGCTTTTCTAGGAGTTTTTTCAGGTAGAAAACCATAATTGAGTAAAAAATATACTTTGTTGACACTTATCCTGGTCATGTAAAAGGAATCATTTTCCAGTACAGCAAACTGAAGCACGTAGGGCCCATTGTCTCAAGTGATGGAAGAAATGTGGGATTAAAATGACAATTCATGAAACTTGCATGTTTCATCACAGTGGCATGATAAAGAAGTGGATAAAATCATGTTTTGGTATTCCAAGAGAGAGGTGAAATGTTAGATGCCCTATTACAGCTCAAATTAGGAGTGGATCAAAATAACATTCTGTGAAATAAAGCTTCGCCAAAGTATCCTGATAACAAGGAGAACAAAGTGGAGAAAGTAATCCATTTCTTTTAGAAGGAAATTGTACAGGTATCTGCCTAGCTTGACCAGAAAAAGTTGTGGTTTTACATATGAATTATACTCTGTAAATATTACCATACATAGTATTAATTTACTACACATGAATAGAAAATAGACCTCAGGAATTTGATCTCAATTTTGAAGGAAAATAGAAGTCTACTTAAGTTTTCCCAGGGGCTTTGTCACTCCCTAAATACTCAGGCTCACAAAACTTTTGAGGACTCTTTGGCATTTGAAGAAAGCTGCGGCATTTTAGCTCCGAAGATGAAAACCTAAAGTCTTCCCAACAGCACGATAAAATCAGATTTCACAATTAGCAATTAGTGTAACATGAGTGGGGCCACTCTATCTGGAAAAAGCAATCCTTAGTGTGGGATAGCATTGCTCCAGCTGGGACTGCCCATTATCTCGGGTAATAGCAGCCAACTTGCAAGAGCGGTGACATCCAAACCAAATGCTATGGCAAACAAGCCAACAAAACACTGGTGGAAAATATGCATTCAGCATGTATGATTACTGAGACTACACATAAGTAAAAGCATTTATGTACCATTGCTGAAACTGCATGTGTCCACAGTACCATAAAACTTAAACTGGCTTAGACTTCTGTTTCAGCAGTTTTTTCAGGAGAGCTAACAGGCATATGATACTACATAAGAATGAGAGATTTATTTTCACTGCAAAGAAATTTCCATGGAATAAAAATGAAAACACTGAATACATCATATGTAATCCAATCTTTAGCACTTTGTCCATGTAAACTGCAAATGAGAAGTGTCTAGCATCACTCCTTTTTCTGCATCCCAGGAAATGGCTAGTTTTAGATACTGTGCAGTTCCAGTAGTGCTGTTGACCCAATGGGAAACATGCAGAGTATCTGCTAAATATTGACTTAAAAAAACAAACAAACCTGTACAACCCAGCCTTCATTTTTGAAGAAATTTTAAACACAATTGTTATTTCAGTGCAATAATACAACAAAATAATATACTCCTTAGAAACTATGATGAGGTTGTGTATCAAATAGTAAGGTAATTTTACCAAGATTAGTTACACTATGACTGCATTTAGGTCAGTAAAACAACTATGCCTGAGACCACTCCCCAGTGCTGAGGCCAGCCATCACTGAACAACCAGCATTCAAAATGTTAAATGCTTTTCCTTCAAAACAGGGTCATGTACAAACTGCCAGTTGGGAACGATTCCTGGAAATGATCAATTCATAGATTGAACTCAAGTAGCCTGAGAGAGTGCTACTTGGCACAGGCCAAAAGCAATACAAGATATGTTCTAGCTGGTTGGCAGTACAGACGGTTGAATGCCAGGGCACAGAAGCATTCCTGCCCACTACTTAACTTACCAGTGTAGATACAGAATACAAATGCTCCATTTGCAGTCTCTAAAGTACAAATAGTACTACCAATTACAATAAGAAACTGAAGTTAAAGAAAAATTTGAAAATTTGTGAGATACTTAGGATTGTTTTGCATAATTCTGTTCTACAACTTGTTATAATTCTTAAGGTGACTACAAAGACTAAAATCAGCTCAACAATAAAATCCACCACAGCAGATTTTAGGAGTACTATTTCAAAGGAAGCTGAAAGACTTTGGTGTGATGTTTCCAAGGGAACTTATAAAATTTCCATTAAACGTATCTTAATAAAATTAAACATGTTTCAAGCATATATGTTTATTAAAGGTGCATTAACTGAATTGCCTGAATATGAATGCTTGTTTGTATTCCCTTGCTCTCACATAATTAAACCATATCAGCCCAAATCTTACCTTAATTAAAAACTGTTCTCAAAATTGCACACTTTAGAATGGTATGGAAATAGAGCATTGTAGTAGGCAGATATAGGATAACCTTCTTAACAGGATCTTGTGATTGACATTTGGCCAGTCTTCTAGGATGCAACTTTTTGCCACAATCAGATAAAAAGCAATTGAAAGAATACTTTAAAAAAACCTGACATACAGGGAGGATGGAACTATAAGAATGTATAATGTACTGTGCTTAATTTTAACACAAACAGTAAATATATTTGGAATACTTTCAAAAGAAGGTAATGTTTCTGAATAAAATAATAATAATAATAATAAAGTACTAAATGTGTCAGGTGATTCAAATCTACATTTGTAGACAAAAGTATTTTGGCCAACATTTCTTAGTCATAGCTTACTTTTCTAATATTATTTAGCCCTGCTACTCTTCAAAAGTCTCATATTGCATTAATGTTATTAAACTTGTTTCTCTACAATAATTTAAACAAATCTAAGCCAGAGCTGTTGCCAGTCTCCTGCCTTCTTTGCACAAGTATTTGAGACTATGCAGCTAGATGGTCTAAATTTTCATTCAGCTGGGTGATATCCTGGATCTAGCTTATTGTGTTTCCATATATTTGTCCCAGTTAGTATGGGTGGGTTAGAATACCTAGCCAGAAACAGGGAAAGGAGAAAGATAGAAGATAAAAGTAAATGAGAAAAGAGAGTAGCTTTCTCGCTGCAGCAATTTAGTCAGGTGCCTCAAACATTTGCTAAATTTAGCTAAATTTCAGGACTGATTCAACTTTCTGACCATAATTTCAACGGTAATACATTCAAAGGCAGTTGTTCAGTTTCTCATCCATACTTCTCTTACATAGAAGCAGCAACTGTAACGTTATAACACCAACAGTTGCCTTACATTTAGAATATGCTTATGAATAATGTATTTTAACTTTATTTTAATCCATAAATTGAATGATTCATTAAAAATAGTTATTTGACCAGCACCAACAGAAAATATTTATAATCAAAATGAGAGTTTTCATTATGCACAGCTCTTAAATCGATATCCATTACAGTCTTCTCAGAGGTCATTCCTCTGAATTGACAATGTTCTGAAAATAAGTTATAGAGAGTTTCAGTTGGGCACGACTGCAGTTTTGCAAAGATTTTTTCCCAGCAAAAGTACTTAGTTTCCCTAACTGAATTCCACTGAAAATCATTATAGCAACAACAGCAGTAGTAAGTTTAAAAGGCAAGAAAGAAAATATAATTCTAAAAAGGAACAAACTGGTCTTGATGATTGTGATTAAAATATTTTCCACAGTAATTTGGAATGGAATTTAACAAATTTAGTTGCTAGGGATCTCCAAAGATCATCAAATACAACTACCTGACCACTTTGGGACTGACCAAAAGTTAAAGCATATTATTGGCATTGCCCAAATGTCTCTTGAGCTCTGACAGTCACAGTGTATAAACACACACTCTAAGAAGCCTGTTCCAGTGTTTCACCACCTTTATAGTTAATACATCTTTCCTGATGTCCAGACTGGCCCTCCCCTGGCACATCTTGGTCTTGTACGTCCTGCCATCATTGACAGTACCTCCTTCTGGTTAGCTCCTCAGGGAGCTGCAGGGAGAAGTGAGGTCACCTCTTGGCCTCATCTTCTCCAGACTGGACAGCAAAGTATTCTCATTCTCTCCTCACAGGCCATGCCTTCAATCCTGTTACCAGCTTTAGTGTTCTCCTCTAGATGCATTCAAGGACTTTAACATTTTGTTTATATTGTTGAGCGCAAAACTGCACGCAACATTTAAGGTGAGGCAAACTTGATACTAAATGAAGCTGAAGAATCACCACTTCTGACTGTCTGGATGTGCTAACATACTCCAAAATGTGACTTGCCCTTTTGGCTGCCAGGGCACACTGCTGGCTCATGTTGAGACTGCTGTAGATCAGCACTCCCAAGCTCCTTTCTCCTGAGCTGCTCTTCAGCTACTCATCTCCCAGTCTGTACCAATTCAAAAGTTCATTTTTCTCCACAAAACTAACTGATCTTTTTGAAGTTTTATGCACTTCAACATGAGCTTTGATTGCTAGTGCCTTACGAAATGTGATTTTCACAGAATCACAGGATGGCTGATGCTGGAAGGGAGATCTGGGTCCATCTGGTCTAACACCCTGCTCAACCAGATCCACCCAGAGTAGGATGCTCAGGATCATGTCCAGGCAGCTTTTAGAGATCTCCCAGGAACAGACTCCACAGAATCTCCAAGCAGCCAGAGCCACTGTTCTATCATCCACACAGGGCAGAAGTGATTCCTAGTGTTTAGAGGGAATATTTTGTCTTTCAGTTTGCACCTATTTCCCCTTACCCTGCCACTAAGAACCACTGAAAAGAGCCTGGCTTCAAACACCCTCCATTCTGACATTTACCCTGCCACTAAGAACCACTGAAAAGAGTCTGGCTTCAAACACCCTCCATTCTGACATTTATACACATTGATGAGAAACAAACAGAACCTTTTCTTTGGGTTGAACAGTCCCAACTCTCTCAACAAGAGAGAGTCTCTCTTCACACACTCTTCACAAGAGAGAGTCCCTACATCACTATGGTACTTTATTGAACATTTTCCAGTACGTCTAGGTCTTTATTGTACTGCAGAGTGCAGAACTCTACCTAGCACTCCAGGTGTGGCCTCACCAGTGCTGACTATAGGGGATCACCTCCCTTGACATGCTAGCATGACTTTGACTAATAAAGAGAGGATACCTTTAGCCTTTTTCAAAGCAAGGGCACGTTGCTTGTTTATGATGGTGTTTAACCAGGCCCACTAGGTCTGTCTCTGCCAAGCCAATTTCCAGCTAGGCAGTACCCAACATGTGCAGGTTCATGGGGTTGTTTCTCCCCTGGTGCAGCAATTTGCACTTCTCATGAATCCCCTTCACGAGGTTCTTATCATTCTCCAGCCTTTCCAGGCTGGATGGCAACGTAATCTTCTGATGAATCACTCCTCTCAGTTTTGTTACCAGGATATCCCATCATCCAGATCATGAATGAAGATATTGAGCAGGACTGGACCCAGAATGGACTTCTGGGATACACTGCTAGTTACAGGCCTCCAGTCAACTATCACTACACTTTTGGGCTGTCTGTTCAGTCAGTTTTCAATCCACCTCACTGTCTGCATATTAGTCCACACTTATCAGCTCCTCTTTGAGGATCCTAATGGAAGCAGCATTGAATGCCTTACTGAAGCCAAGGTAGATAATTCCCACTGCTCTCCCCTCATCTACCAAGCCAGTCATTTCATTGGAGATGATCACATAAGTCAACACTGCAGTGCAACTAGAATCTCAGACACCTCAGAGTGCAAAACAAAAAAAAAAAGCTGTTGATGTATTCATCAGTTTTCCTCAGCATAACAAGCTGTATGGAAGAAAATAAACAAATATGTTACTTTTTTCCTTTTTTAATATCACTTCAGTTTACTAGAATGCTGCTTGTCATTTCCTAATGTATTTGCATCTCTGAAAGTTCATTTTTGAAGAAATTAAGTGAAATTAATGAAATTAATTAAATGAAAATAAATGAAATGTATTGGCTTTGTCTTTTCTTTCTCCTGCCTCTTAACAACATTAAAACAACAGTGGCTTGTTGGAAACCTCTTATATACTCACATTTTTTTTCTACAGTTAAAGATTGAAGCTGAAAGACAGATGAGTAAGCAATGTATGGAGTTTTGCACTGAATGAGAACCTGACAAAATTTAACCAGATGTAATTGAACGAGACCACAGCAAGGGTAAGGGAAATTTAGTAAGCATACAACAGAAGCAGGTAAAGAACAGAGTGAACGGAGTCAGGGTAGGAAACAGGTTAGTTCTGTGGGAAAGACTTTCAAGTACGAAAGGACATAATTAAGTGGGAACAAGATTTTCTGCACACAGGGTCAGGAAAGATAAGCCTAAGAGGAAATCAGTCTGTGCCAGATGAAGGCAATGGAATGGTGGTGAAGAAATAAGCGTGGAAGGCAGAAAGCTTAAGGTCTGACAGAAATTGAGAGTTCAAGTGATAATGAATGCTATCAGCAGGTATTTCACACTCTTTGGCAAGGCTGGTTTCAGCCACTCATGGATGTCTGTTACCTTCATCAGTCTTCCCTTGCATTCACAGAATGACAGGTTGAACTTCCTTATGAGGAAAGACTGAGTAACCTGGGTCTATTCAGCCTGGGAAAAAGACAACTGTGAGGGATCTGATTAATGTTTATAAATATCTAAAGAGAGATGTGAGGCAAATTAATGAGGCCAGGCACTTCTAGGTGGTGTGTAGTGATAAAGCAAGAAACAACTCTCTAAAACTTGATTTTATGGTAAGGGTGATGGAGCACTGGAACAGGCTGCCCAGAGAGGCTGTGGAGTCTCCTTCTCTGGAGATATTAAAGACCATCTGGATGGTTACCTGTGCGACCTGGGTACTAGGGTATTGCGACTTAGGGACCTAGGGAACCTGCTTTATCAGGGGAGTTGAACTTGACGATCTCTTGAGGTCCCTTCCAACCCCTACAATTTTGTGACTCTCTGACTCCTATCATAAAGCAAACAAGAATCTTCTGTGGTTAAAACCACAGAATTCTGTTCATAATTCTGTTCAGTGTATAATTTCCATCTTTTGAATTCTGTTCAGTGTAAAATTTCCGTCTTTTGCAGAAAATGGAGCAAGATTTCTGCAAAATCTTTATAGCAGTGAAGAACAAGTTTATCCTCTGCTTTAATGAGGCATATTCGTACAGCAAGTGTCATGGAAGTGAACACTACTGAACTATACATTCCCTGGTGATCTTAATTCTACCATCCATTAACCAAAGTGCTTGATTTTATAGTGCCACTGAAACACATATTGTTTAGTTTCAGTAGCTTTCAACTTTGTCCTTGTCAGATGATTTTTCACCTTGATGATCTCATTTGTAAGATTAAGATTTCTTACTTTTACAGAAAGTCAATTACAACACCTTTCAGTAACAAATAACTTTGTTTAACATGGAAATAATTTTGTGATTAAGCTGAAGTTTTATACTATTTAAGCTACAAAGGATTTTTATGCTGTTTTAAATTCTCCAAGCTTTCAGACATTCAAGTGATCCAGAATTCAATTTTCAAGTAAACTCATGAGGAATTATCAACCCATAAGGTCAAGAGTCCAATGATGACAGAATGCCAAGAATAGTTATTAGGTATGCATGGTATGAACAATAAGTAAACAGACCCAATTAAAGTAAAAGAAGTAAATTTCTCTTATACACATAAATTCTCACTCAAGTGCCTATTGCCACAATAAACAATGTGGAAAGCATGAGATTTTTGCCCAGAAGAGGCAGTCCCACTGTTCTACCTTCAGGCCTGCAACAGCAAAATGGGTTTGGTAACCTCAAAGCTGATGAGAGCCTGAGAGCTATGTCAAATGAAACATCCATGCTGACTAATCTTGAGCCATGAAGCTGCATTAAAAGGAAGCAGTGTTACCAGTAGGTAACTCCCTGCTGAAGTAAACAGAGATTCCCATTTGCCAACTTTTCTCATTGTCTAGAGAGGCTTGCAGCCCATTGAAGATTCAGTATCTTCTCTAGAAAATTCACTGAGACCTATCCAATCCTTCAGACTACAACCTCCTGATACTCTTGCCCTGACACATGCACCTGACAAGTGCCATGGAGAACCTGGAATATAACAAGATTGACTACACAGCCCTGGGCATAGAAGCCCAAGTGGTGCTATCCTAGAACCTGCTGAAAGGAGGAGGTAAGGAGAAATGGATGGATCCTGTAGGTCAGCAACCTCTGTTTGCCCCCACTGCAGAGAACTACCAACTACTAACATTCGCTGCTTCCTCTTGATATTTTCATAGTTGATATCAGCAATAGAGATTTAGGTTTTTTTGATCATGGAACCCCTCTCTGAGGATTACTGAGAGCTTGAAAAGACATTATCCACTTGATGAAGTGGGGCTGGAAGTGCCTTTGCCAATATTCTGGCAAACCTGGTGAGTAGAACTTTATACTAGGAGTAGGAGACAATTATCCACAAATAAGTGAGGAAGTGGTAGGCTGCATTGTGATATGGACAAGATAGACTTTACAATTATCAAAACAGGGCTGAAGGCCACTTCAGATACATCCACATAAATAAGAAGTGCCTCTGGGACAGCACTATGTAGAAAGCTTTCACACCTTTCTGAGAAAGTCAGAACAACTGAGAGCCTCTCTGAAGCATCTCTACAATAATGCATGACGTATAAGGAAGAAACAGGTTTCTGAGAGGACTGTGTGCAATTTCAGAGTTGCCAGCACACTGGGAAATACAGGGAGATAGTTCACACTGTAGCGCTGCAATGGATGGATACAGGCTCTTTAGGAAGGACAGGCTGGGAATGTCATTCAAAGAATGAGGCTAAAGAAGTCTACAACTTGTACTAGAACTTATAAGCATTTACAAGCTGCTTAACTAAGAAGAAAAATGCCTCAATACTTTTAAAAGAGCCTGCAAATTTAAGACATCGTGATTTTGACATTCTTTTTTTTTTTTAGGCTAAGTTATTCATACTCTCAATTTGGATTATTATTTTTTTTAATGCAGTTAAAGATTTATTTTCATAACACTCTTATTAACATCTTCTTTGGAAAAAATAGCCATTAACCTAATTAGGGCTAGATATGACATTATGGAGGAAAAAAAATGGAGCAGTAAGAGCCAAGGTTACCTTCCAGATTCAATTAAGAAAAATTTGCGTCTTGTGAACTTTAATTTCTAGCCTTAGCACCATGTTTCTAGACATTTATATATTTAACACAACATACTTTCTAAGCAGAATTAATGAAGTTAATGATCTGAAGGAGCATCAATGAAGTTAAAGATCTGCAAGTTTTCTTGATCATCAGCTCAGTCCTTTCAATGTTGCATAACGCTAGCATTAGAAATGTTTAATTCTGTCCTTTTCTTCTTCTCCTCACTCCTGCCTTATTGGACTCTTTTGTTTATTTTAGTATTTACTGAGAAAAAAAAATTAATTCTCCCTTCAATATAGTGTTTATAGTGTATACGTGTAATATAAACCTTCTAAATCATGTAAGACTTCCTTGTCAGCTTTAACTTAATCCACGTAGCATGAGCAATTTGTACCTACTCCAACCTATGCAATCAGATTTGTCTGCATTCTTAGTTGCAGCTTAAGCCTAAGTGTCTTTCTTCCGAATCTGACAGTACTGAGAAAGACTGAAATATAAGTGATGCTACCTTTTTTTTTTTTTTTCTCAGCCTTTTCATATTTTTCTGCCTCACTTTGGTAAATCTTATTTCCATTCCTGAGACTGCATTTCAATCCAGCTGCTTGTTCCCCACCCATGTTATGATTATTCAGCAAGATTATTCAACTGCAAAGAGAAATTAATTTCTACAACAATTGTGCCTGTAAGCTGGATGTAAGAGCAGGAACTCCAAAAATTATAAGCTTTCATAGCATAAGAAATGTTACTTACTGAAAAAAAAAGCTTAATACAGGAATGTACAGAGCAGTCAGGGGAATTAGTCATTTGCATCACAATGAATGTCAACTAGCTGGATAACCTCTTTCATTTTCATACACTTCTGTCTCACATTTTTAGGCTAGGAATTTAAAAGGCTTTAAGAGGGTGATTGGCCCATGTGCAAAAGAAGTTAAGGAATACAGAAAATAACTTGTCTACATCCTACATAACATTTTCTTTCACGGGAACATTCCACCTCTCCAGGCAGCAAAGATCAAATACACATTTAAAAGGTTACAGTTCATCTCTCTTCAAATCTACTGTGACCCTCCACCATTGAATTATCATAAATATTTAGGAAGTCAGAACATAACAGTTCTAGGAAATCATACTAGTGTTACTGTTACCTCACTTTCCCTCTCATGAACTTAGAGCTTTTTGCCCCATAGCAAGGGAAAAAAACAAAGTATGAAAGTATAACTTAAAGTAAACTATCAGAAACTCACATATTAACACATGCCAAACATCTGTTGAAATTTAATTAACAACTAAATAACTCTCGGGTGTCCAACTTTCCAGCTTTCCTGTGCTGCACTGAGTGAAGAGGGATTGTCTTATGCCACATATAAATTTGTAATAATTATAATGTAGATAAATAACAAAACTTTATATTTTTTTAAAAACATAAAACAAACAAACAAACAAGCAAAAAAAAACCAAAACACAGAAAGCAACCAAACCATAAAAGCAGTGGAATATTTGACCTTGTTTTTGTGAAACCGATGCTTCTATGGAAGCAGCTGCAATGTTTAGACAGTTTTCAAGGTGTCCATCTGAGATTTTTGATGAAAGTTTATTCTTCCTGCACTTCATCCTTGACAATGGCTGTTCACATACCTACAGACTGCCAAAAAGCAATGGTATGCATAAGATATAACTTTGAAACGAGGGATATTTTTCTCTGCTAAGATCTGGTAAAGAGACATGATCAGATTTTAATTTCAGTTGAATGTATGATTGCAACTTCAAACATTCCTTATGAAAATTCCCAGGTAATGTATTTACATCAACTGAAAATGGAGCTGGAACATATAAAAAAAATAGACTTTGTTTTTTGAAACCTTGAAATCTATTCTCAAATTCCTTTATCAAAACAAAAAGTAAGGCTGCTTATTTTTCACTGTTGATAAGGACTGTGTTTAGCCAATGTATCAAAATGCATGAAATTATTTGTCATAACTTGAGCTTCCCAAAATTTAAGTTTCATTTTAAACACTGTTGTCGTCTGAAACATAACACAGAGAAGTTGATGTTCACCTTGAAGGTGCATGTTTAGTTCATTTAAATAAACAATCAAATCCACCAAAAACGCTAAATCAGAGAGCCATTTTTCAAGTTCTATCATGAATCTTCCTTTTGATTCCATAAACAACTTGATTTCATTTCGCAAATACAATCTTTTTAGCAATTTACCTCTTCCAACAGAAAAGTAAATAATGCTCCCATAATCAGCATCCACACTTTTAAGGAACTCCTGGAATTGGTGATGATGCAATCCTCTGGACTTTATCAAATTCGCAGCTTTGATGATGATTTGTACAACATTATCCATTTTTAAAGCTTTCACTTGTAAATTTTCTTGCTGTATGATGCTGTGATATTTAATCACACATGAGTTGCTGGGTGCATCATCTTCTATCAATTTTATAATTCTCCCCCTTTTTTTTTTTTTTACCAGTCATCATCAGGATGCCATCAGTAGCAGTACCAGATATGTTGAATAAAGCTAAGGAAAGTTATTTTAATTTATTTTTTAATGCTTCATGCAAATCAAGAGATTTGTTGTGTCTTTTAATGGCACCAAAGAAGTCATTTCTTCAGTGATATTATATTTATTAATGCCTCTAATGAAAATGGCAGGTTAAAACATATCTGTAGCCTCAGTACTTTCACCTATTATCAAAAAATAAAATTTGAAATTAACAGTTTTACTCTCTAATTTACTTGCAATAAATTTTTCTGTTTCTTCAATTCACCTGGCTACATTCTGGTCAGACAAACTGATTGTAGGAAAATCCTTTTTTTTTTTTTTTTTTTTTTTTTTAAATCAGGACAGATTCTATCTTTCCAAGAATTGCTTAATAAAAATAAATTCACCATAAGTAAGTAGTTTTGACTTTTGCGATTAATTTTGCTACCACTTAACTAACTTTCATAATAGAGTCTGTTTGAGTTGTAATTTTTAAAAAGATTTTGTTGAGATGGCAGACATTTTCAGTTCCACTATTTTGTCTTTCAAAAGCATTCCTTGATATTCATCAAATTTGGCAGCATGTTTCTACATATAACATCTTTTCAGATTGTAATCTTTGGAAACTGACACAATTTCCTTGCAAATTAAGCAGAGTGCCAAGTTATTTGTCTTGACAAAGAAAGCACTCATCTGACAATTTTTTTTATTGAACACTCTTCCTTTATCCACGATTTTTCTTTATTGAGGTTCTGTTTTTCTTTTGAGATCCTATTACATAGTTTGAAATATCAGTATTGGCAATCACTTTTTTTACTCAAAAAGTGGCATAAGCACATGTAATGAGTAATGTATATTGATTTCAGTATTGCTGAGTGCGTGTGGTGGAAGAGAAAGAAAAAGTCAGACCTGCATTGTGCCCTCCTTGTGCCTTAGTTTCTGCTCAGGTAGTGCTAATTATCGCACACCAATGTTTAGTTGTTGCTGAGTGTGGAGTGCACACTTAGGACTGGGCCAGGCTGCACAGCGGGGCAGAGCCACTACCACAGTGGGATAGAGGGGAGGGCAGCCACAGGATGGGCCACAGTTTAGATGTGCCTGAACAGTATGATATGCATAATACACCATCATGAAGGTCATTCTATTTTGTTTGTACTTTGAAATGCAATATTATAAATTAAATAATAACTTAAATTAATAGTTTAACCTGTATACATTTCAAGACTATATGTTTCAGGACATGGACACTCAGAACAGTTTACACAAAGGTGAAAGAAGAGTGGGATGTAATGTTAGCTTTCTGGCTTTTCATCTTTAAACAAACAAACAAAAAAAAATTGAAGCATTAACTGTTTTACCTGATTTTATTGAAGTTTCTACTAAAGGATGCATTAACTCAAAAGTCTGCACAACAGTTTAAAATATTAGATTTTTGTGGAAACACGGGAACCCATGTTCTCTAGCAGGAAGACTGCTATCTTCCAAAACAGTATGTCCTGTATTTCAACAATCCGTTGAGTGGAACTGCTAAGAATGCCTGGACATAAGAAATAATGGGCTGGAAGCTTTGTCACTCTCCCATGAAATTAATGAGTGAACTATCACGACTATATCTGAGAGTCTTAGTTTCTAAATTCTCTGACAGCAAGGTAAACAGGTAAATCAAATTATTATTCAAAATTGTCATCTGAACTAAACATCTTCTTTTAAAACATTCTTCACAAGATTTGACTGGTTTAAGTTTTGTTTCAGATAAAGTCTCCTGCCTTCAAGTCTTTATCCTGAGTTGCTAATTTCAGCATTTTTATTATTACTGTGTATTCATCACCACTGTTATTTATCTAGGTACCTAAATCTTTAACTGTTGGTCTGTTATCTGCCTATGATAAAAGTGCATCAATTCATAAACTAAAGCAGAAGCTCTATGTCCTTTTCTTTAAAAGACATTATTTAAAGTCTTCCATTCGTATTTTTCAAGAAGTTATTTACATGGGCTACTATGCCCTCTTATGTAATTCTCAAAACTCACAGTCTCAACAGTTTATGCAAATACTGAGAAAGACACTGAAGTTTTCTACTTTTCTTATGAGAACTTCTGGTTTAAACTGCTCGATCCAGTTGTAGAACAGCTAGGTCATCTGTAGGTCTAGTTAAAGAAAATGGAATTTTCACTGTCTTTTGGCAATCTATTTGATGAAATAATACATATATCCATGATAAACAAAAATTGAACTATTTCTAAGGGCAGAAAGATATTACACTACTAAAATCCACAGTATTTCAACTGTCTTGTCTTTCTAGCCTTACCTTGAATTGACCCCATCGTGTAGGTTTAAATCACAGCTTTTCCTCAGAAAAGTATATATCCTTTAAGCCTAAGTTTTGGACAGACTGTGTAAACTTCAAAAACTAGCTATTCTTTACAGCATAAAAAAATTTAAGTTGGATACAACAAAATCACATACGAATTTTTATTGTTCCGTATGTGTTTATATTTTTGAAGCTTGGAGTTTCTGAACTAAAAATTAAGTGCCAAAGCCAATATTTCCTTTTTGTCAAATATATGTCCACAGTGTACCTGAAAACACAGATTATACTCTGGTTTTAGGTCATTAGAATAGCTTTATATCCTCAGGGAATTACTGTCTCAAGTTACTGAATTGCAAGCTATATTTCTCTGGATATTCAGCTCCATTGTATGGAGGATACAAGGCAATTCTGGAACATAATTCCCAGTTGACTAATGACCAGTGAATTCTACTTAGTTTAATGCTTTCATCTTAAATGACAGTACTTTAAGAACTATTCCTCTTATTATTATTTTCCAGAAAATAAAACACGTTGTTTTTATTCTGTCCTCTAATTCACACTAATAAGCTGTGTGCTTGTTGAAATAACAGTAAATCAAATTTTGCAGTTATTAAGTACCTTAATTTTTGTGGCTAGAAATGACTAGTTATTCCTTTCTTTCTTGTATCAGTTTGCAATTAATATTTTAAATTCCAAAAAGTCCCCCTGGAACTGTGTAACTAGATAAAGAATACTATTATTTTTCTGCAAGTCTTTCTATCAAGAACTAATTCTTAATGACTTCAGTATCTACTTTAGCTACTCAGGTGACAAAAATAAGATTTACTCCTTACAGATCAATTTACTATACTAGCGCAGTGGAGGGTAATATCGTTGAACATAAACCATTTTTTGCACTGTCTTCCGTAGCCAGACATGTAATGGTAGAAGATAGTCTGGGAAACAGTAACGCATCTTCTCATATGACAGCTCTGTAAAGTCAGGAATCGACCATTTATTTACAAATGGGTCTTAAAATTATGGCAACTATAAAATTTTTTAACCTGGATTTCTAAAGCAATGCAAATGGGTAGATGGATAGTATCACCTGCAGTGTAAACATTGGGATCCAACACAGCACAGATCTGACAGATGCTGTTATGAAAACTCTTAAAGGATCTCATAATCAGTCAATGCTAAGTTTCTTCTAAAAAAGTATTTGGTTGTTGTTTTTTTCTTCTTTCAGGAAAGCAAGACTTCTTCACAGTCCAATAAAGAATGAACACCTACACAGTGACCTGTTGAAAACAGCCTCCCTGGAATATCTCACAGCTTTTGTCTAGGCCAACCTTTAAGTTGCAGTATAACTTTTACAATGCCTTTCTAGATGGAAAGAGAAGAGGATCTCCTGCATATGTCTCAGGTGAGAAACATGGAAAATATTAGTCTCCAAGCCCAAAGTACTTGGGCAAAAGAGTTTAACCACACATCAATTTTTTCAGATTTTAGTCAGCTGTAAGTAGTTTAGGTAATAGACTTCCATCCTTTTCTCATCACTTCTGCAAAATAAGAAGTAGGCTGACCAGATTTTTTTGCCCCAGAATAATTATGCAGCAGATGGATCTACATTTGCCTTCAAGTGCTTTTGTAACAGGAAAAGACACTTAGTTCAGCATGAGAAGAGGTGTCAAAGGACATCAAGTATTGAAAATTATGTATTTCCTTAAATGAACTACAACTGCTCATGAATATGTTTTAAAGCATTGTAAATGTGTTAATATGCTCATCTTATTTTTTATTAAACTTTTTGAAACCAATTAAATAAGGAAAGTTAATTTAATAGGAACAGAACAAGTTCTAAGAGAAATTCTCATGCATCTTTGAAAATGGAGAAAAGAGTTCTGTAATGAAGAAGATTCAAAAACAATTTTTTAAGGCTAGTAGATTAAAAAGGAAAAATTAGCCTCTCCCCCCCACACAGAACTATGAAAACTTTAGCTACAGCATAAGCAGAAATACCAGGAAAACAATGATTAACATTAAAAGTGAATGACTTTAGCCTTAACTTAAAAGACATTTCATTGGAAATTTTACAAAGAGGGACAAAACATCCTCCTGGATATAATAATGTCACATTAAAATTCTAGACCCTTGCATTTTAAATAAGTTATAAATAACCTTCATTTACTTACAGATGCTAACCATATGCACTGCCTAAATATTCCTCTGCTCAATACTTATTTGTTGAGTACAATATTATAAAATCATAGAATTGAGTTTGAAGGGACCTCTAAAATCTGGGCAACCTAAAATATCCTCTAGGATGTTCTGTTCCATGTTCTTCCCAGGCACAGAGGTGAGGCTCACAAGCCTGTGGTTCCCTGGGTCTTCTTTCAAGTGGGAACTTTGCACTTTTCTAGTCACTGGAGACTTTGCCTGACAGTCATAACCTTGTGTTTACTATGAAAGTACATGGTAAACATTACTATACAGGCAGCTTCTTCCCAAAATAAACTTTTAAGAACTTTTGTTTTGTGACTGTCAATCAATCAGTTCAGATATTCATTCCATCAGACTTCTAAACTACAGATGACATTTGGTGACAGAAATCCAGAGTTACCATTTTTTAATCAAAATAGTGCCATTTCAGAAGCTATCTCCTTTTCAAACAAGTCTGAGAAGGTCAGCATTTCCCACCGGAAATACAGTCAGGAAAGAAGCCCAATAATGGTGTTTGGAATTCAAAATGCTTAAATATTGGAAGTGCTAATTCTTTCAGGATAATACCTGTTCATCTGCATTGTTATAGGAAGGATTATCTCAAATTCTGCCTATAAATACCTCATGTCTAAACCTTTCAGAAGAAATAGCTTGAAATTATCAAAGTTTAAACTGACAGAAAATAATACATTTCCTTTCAGACCTGAGATAAAAATTATTCTAATAAGGAAGTAACACTTTCTTCTTTGTGCCTGAATTTTCCTTCAAGGATATTCCAAACTTCTTATGATAATGATCCTTATCTATATTGGCAAGTGAGGTCAAAATAAATAATTTAAAATAATTTAAAATATATATTAAAGTATATCACTTTTTTTCCCAGGGACCTTAATTCACACAGCGATATTTCTTAATTAACCATTACTACAAAAGATTACAAGACACTAATATTTTCCTGAATAATATTTGGTTTACGAATTTCTGTTATCCTCAGATTTATAAACTACAGTAACTGCATGTAAACTAAAACATGTATACAGACAAGGAGACTGAATTCAAATAATTCAGGTGAGTTTTAGGAAAAGGCTATGCCCTACAGATAAATAAACCACATAGTTTTTCAAATCTGAAGCTACAAAAGTATCTATGATCACCTCACAAAAGACATATGGTATAAACAGGAGATATCATCACAGAAAGATATATTATTTGCACTGAAACCCAGAAAGATATGAGACACTGAATTGGCTTATAGGTATCTTCACACATACTTAAGAAGTTTGTGGCAAAAATAAATGCTTTAAGATCACTGGTTTCTTGTGTTTAAGCAAAAATGGAGAAAAAATGTCAGAGGGAAAACAGATTTCCTGAAAAAGGATATTTCTTCTGTATATAGGCATACATACCTGCAACTGTTACGTGAAAAAGTGAAAACAGAAAGCCTAAGCTAAGGAAAAAAATCACTGAAAGACATTTTCACTTTTTATCAGTTATCTTTCAATTAATACATGATGTGCTTTGCTATAAAACACACTCATTTCCAAGACCAGCTGTGCCTTCTGTAGTTCAGGAAAATACGTACCCTTGAGCATACAGTTGATTCCCAAAGGTCTTTTCTAAAGCAATAAATAAATAAATAAATAAATAATCCTCCCCCCCAAAATAAACCACTTTTTTTTTTTTCTTTTTTTTTTTTTTCAGATGACCTTGATAGTAACTTAATGATGTTAATTGACCTCCTGTGTTTTCTTTTTATGTGCCAGCTAGCTCTGCACCTCTTTTGACCTCAGGCTTGCCAAAACTAATTAAAGAAGAGATCAGACAAGTTTAAAACCCCAAAGACACAAGACAAATAAATTACTTTTTTCCTACTTTCTTTCCTACTTCCTGAAGAAGGGAGTTCTACATTCTTAGTAAAATCCACAGACTGTCCAGCTCATAAAACCATCTGGGATCAATTCTTGTCAGACATGATGGTTCTTTGATTCCAATTTGATAATGACATATTTATCTCTGTAGACAAAGGATACTGGTATTCACCTTAACATTTCAAGCTTTTATCAGTTTCATGCATACTTATCTGGAGGACCTTCTGTCCACTAAGTTTCTCCTGAGAGGGACAACAAGGGATGCAAAGCAGCTTATATAAAGGGTAGAACTCTGTAAAAAGGGTTTTTTTCTACATAAATAGATGTGGGTTTGTTGTTTTTTTGTTTTGCTTTTTTTTCAAAGAACTGTGCCTGCATTTAGATGTTCCCTATGAAACCCACATTTCCGCCACTGAAAAGCCAATACAAACCTGAGCTACTGTTAAAGGATGTGGTTTCATCTTCCTCCCTTCATGTTCTCTCTTCCATCTCTTATACTCACACAGGTATGCATTCAACCCAATCAAAAATTTGATACAAAACAACAACAGAAGAATATACCAAGCCAAACAGTTTTAGACCAGGTCACATATACTTTCGGCTGACACATAAGTATCAGTTTCAGAATATACAGAAAAGGTAACATTTCTACATCAGGAATGTTTCAATAATTTAAGTCAACTAATAAATCAAGTAGGAAGAAGAAAATGAGATGATTTGTGTTACCCATGCAGTGCAGGGCTTGCAAACAGGCATTCTGTAGCGTGAACCTACTATACAGTACATGGCACTTTCCCAGGACAGCAGCACTTCATTGTGCTGCAGCAATTCATTTTCACGTTACAGACAGTTGTTTAGGAGATGGACAGGCAGAAGAAACTATAAGGTCAATGCTTTTCAGAACACAACTGCATCCACTTCCACAGGAAGTCTTTTCCATTCTTGACATTTTATTCATGTTTTTCTACAAATTATTATTCCTGAAGCAAGTAATCTCATAACAGGGCACTATATTATACAATATTGGCTGCTAATGGGTAAAAAGTAAAGTAAAGACATACTCCAGCTCCAAGATTTGTCTTCAAAGTAAAAAAATCACACACTTCCCACAAAAAAAAACAACAACCCAAAGCTACCACACGAAGGCTGTATAGCAGCCATATTCATGGCCTCATCTTCTGCTTGCAGCTTACTAGAATCACTAGCAGAATAAATCTGTGGTCTACAGAACGTATCTGAAAGCATCTCTTGTTATGATCCTATCAGAGGATATGCATAAATAGTCGGTAGGATTTTACACAATTGATTATCCATACAAGTAGATATCTGAGCCCCTGGGAAGGTCTAGAAATTGGTCCTAAATCATTTGCTTGCAACTGAACAGCACAACCTGCTTTCATAATGTTGACTCACTTGTAATTGTGATAGGTGGTGAAATGTCTGTTGGAATATATCCAATTCCCTAGACAGCAAGAATTAAAAATAGGCTATTCTACTCTAAAATACTTACTAAAAATGCAGCCATTTTCAAGTGTCAGCATAGAAATGTTGTCATGTCCCAAACAGGCTTTTCTTACACAAGTCATCTGTTATGCAATACACATTGTCTGTGCAGCTCCCTGCTTAGACCATTGCAGTATCCTCCATAGAACCAGCAGGTGGAGAAATGTTTCCATTTTAAAAAATGCAAGTGGGAAAAGACAGTTCAGCAGCTATGGAGGGAAGGCAGCTGGGCTTGCCAAATCTATTCCTTAGAATCACAGAATCTATACCAGTCTTTTAGTTTCCAAGGTAACCCTGTGAGAGTGAGGCTACTAGTAGAGAGATTGGAGGAAGCATAAAACAGAAAACAGGATTTCAATTTCACCTTACAGAATCTACGTTAAGAAATGTCAGCTTTGGTAGGAAACACATTTAGATTTTTGTTTTTCTCCCCCCACACACAGAGTTCCAATGACTTTGTAAGAGACCAGTGTACTGCCCAGGTTTTTTTTTCAAGAGCACATACACTAGCCTCCCCCGGTGTTATAGCTGGCACATAGTATTTGATAACTTGTACTGAATACAAGCACGGACACTGAAACCAGGGAATATTAGTATCACACAATCGTCATGCTCTTCACTTGGAAGCTTGTTCATGAAGCAGCCAGCAGCTGATACATTAACACTGATGGAACCAATAACATCAAGTTGACCAAAGATGTTGAGATAGCAAGTAGAAATTCCTTTCTGACATTTCTTTATCTATTGTCCTTGCAGGAGTGAAAAAAAATCCACAGTGTGCTGGAATAGATGCTCACAGGATTCATGTAAAGCAACAATGGTCACATTCCCTTCATCAAAAATGAAATTTCTTATTCCCTACTATCACACTGTCTGCTCAATTATCAGCTATATTGAAAGCACAGGAACGCAGATTCTGAAAATACTATGGATGGGGACAGACTATAAACCAAAGAAAATGCGTATTTGAAGGAGGAAGCTTCACTCACGTCTTTTTTCAGGCTTATTATTTAAGCTAAGATTACAGACTTAAGTAGCTATATAATTATAAGACTACTTTGAAGAAAAAACATCTCTAAACTTCAAATTGCAGTAAGATGCATTAGCATGGAATTGCCTCTCTTCACCTAGAAACCAATCTATGTTGTTTCCTTTATTTCAAACTAAAAATTTCTACATTTACAAACATTTTAGAATCATGTGGTCATCGCTAACAGCATTTGAAAACTGCAGCTTCAAAGTTGATTATATGATTTAATTGTAGTAACAGAATCAACACTTGAAGGAGGAATTAAAACCGCTCTCCTAAACTACTCTGAACTCATTGTTCACGTAATTAGTATTCTGTAGTCAAGCTGCAAGAGGGAAAAGCCCTCAGACACACTGTCATCATCTAAAGTGATTATTAACAGTAAATTGTAGCAATCAATATGAAGGCATTGTGAGGACATTTATGCTCTGGATCCAAAAGTGGTCTCTTATAAAAATGTCCTGATGTCAGAAAATCCTTCTGTTTTTTTCAATAATGACCCAGTATAAGGAAATGTCTTGCAGATGAAAGTAAGAAGTGTTAAAATATCAGCAGTATCATTGAGCAACCTTGCAAGAGAACTTTGTGCTATATTTACTTGTAAATTCATAAACATTCCACATGATTTCATTCTATTTTCCTATCTTTAACAGAGAATGCATGAAATTGAAACATAGGAAGAAACTACTAATATCTTTCAGTGAATGAGTTCTGTAGCATCTTTCCATCCATATTTTTCACCATTTTGAGGTTTTTCTGACATACCTGCAACCCTTTCACTATGCTCTGCAGCAGCATCTGCAGCGATAGGGCTGAATGAAGGCTGTATGTGGTTCATCTGCACAGCCTGGATAACCTAGAGGACCAACCACTTTACAGTTTAGAAGTCCACCTGACAATCTGAGACATTTTGTATGGACAGGTGCCTAATAAGCATAATTAGCCTGTGCCCTGCACAAACCTGCCAAACTGGCTCTAATCCAGAAGCCCGAATTAGCCTGGAGCTACATGTGAATTCATGCACCTTGTCAGCCGTGGGCTATACAGCTTCTACAGGTTGTCAGTCAGGTCTGCAGGTTTGCTTTTGTGTGTCCCCACGAAGACATACCTCAGAATGGTAAATTAGAGGCTTTTACTATATAATTGATAGCTCCTTTCTGGGCGAAATATTCTCAGCAGCACTGAGAATAAATTGGTTTAGATATATTAGATTTTTTTTTTTTCTAAATATAGAGAAAACAAACCTCAGCTGCTCTCTAGTTACCATAGCAACTGTAAGGTATTATGGCACATACTGAGACCAAATGTATGCATATAGCTTTTTCTACATATAAAACTAACATATGAATCAACTTCACTTTATGCAAAGATTTTCCCTTATTCTGCCTGTTTCAAGCTGACCCTTTGATGGAAATAATGGAGCAAAGATTTGTTAGGATACTGTTGATACAAAGATGGTAAGAGTAGATGAAGCATTCAGGGGTTTGTGACCCATTTGTGTAATAGAAGCAAAACATGTAGCTGCTGAAATGTTGAGCTAGCATCAGGATGGGAATAAATTCCATATAAGGTTGAAAAAAAGGTAGTTAGTTCTATGTCAACAGACTAATGGGGCACAAATTAACAGTGGAAAGTTAAGGGGTATGCTAAGCCAACACCACCAACATCTTCTGTAAGCCTGTTTCCCAGTGACTTCATTTTACAGACACAGCTTGCCTATGCATTTTTTTCTCCACATTCAGTTCATAGTAACACTTTAAATGCTCTGATAATTTGGGAAAGAGAACCAGAATATTTAAATTAAATAAACCCCATTACTAACTGAACTAGCATAAAATCTTAAAAGTTTCTTTCAATACCTTAATTCTGTTACAGTAATGACTATCAGTAGGTTTCAAGACAGTGTGCATCTCCAGAACAGAGATACCTCAAAATGAGTGCTGAGAAGACTGCCGCATTCTCAGAGGTAAGGATTCCTATACTAGCAGCAATAGCTGTGACTCACAAAATACACAACAGCTGCTTGGAAGTTACCTTTTGAGCTAATGGTTCACACGCTAATTTAAGAAGCACCTCACAGAGGCTATAAAATGCTTGTCACAGAATACATCAACTTCTGGAGAGAGGAGCAAGCTCCCTTTGCCAGTACCTACCCAAATGTAAAAATCTGCTCTGAACTGAACCAAAAGCTGTGTAGGCAGCATATATTAACTTGGGCCTTCAGCTACGCTGCTACACTAAGTAACTTACAATAAGGGCAGAATAAGACCACATCTGCCTATATCATAGACATACAAATTGCAGGAAGAAATAAGAGGAATCAGGAATCTAAAAGTGCTAATTAATCTGGGTTTTAACCTCTAAATACAATGCTTCTATAAGTGTAATTTTTGGATAAGGAAATCTGTCACATGCCTACATTTACAGTTTATGTGTAAAGCCAGAACAACACTTAGTCACCCTGATCCCAATAAAAAACCAACTCTACATGGCTTCTATTTTTTATATTTTCTACTTCCTTTATTTTTCTTTTAATTTATTATAGAAACGTGGACAGCTTCAAATATTAAAGACAGGATGAAAATTTCTATTTTTTCCAAGTCTTAATTTTCTAAGGAACCGTAAAAATACAATACTTTCCCTATTTCATGAGATTCAGGGGGTTCCAACTGAATGATATTTAATGTTTGCTAATAGACCTCAGGAAAATCTACAGTAAGAGCTCAATGTCTACAGATTGGTTCTTTTTGCTCTCAAAGACCAGAACGCGTGTAGCGAGTTACTTGACTCTTCTATGGGGGGCGGAGGGAAGTAAAAATTTGAATGCATGTATTTTTCCAATGCAATTTTTAAATATCAGACCAAACTTGACAAAAACAATGGCTTTTGCCATCATTTTACTTAGTGTGCTAAAATACTGTTTTTGTTACTTAGCAAGAAGAAATCAAACTAACTCAGTGCACAAAACTGGGAGCTGAAATTTTGGGTAAGACACCCAGCATCACAGAGATCACAATTTCAGGAACATTAGTAAACAGAATGAACCACTAGCAATCTTTTCTCTTTTAAGAGAAATAATAAGCAAAATGAATAACCCTAAATGAATATTCATTATTCATTTTTCAATCATGTAGCTTAGAACTTCCTCACTTGATACAGAGGGTAGAAATGAAAGAGAGGGGGAAAAAAAGAAAAAAGTAAAGAATTTCAAATAACCTGTTCTAATTCTGTCAAAATAGTTAAGAAATGTAATGCTCATTAGTTTCTCTTCAGAGATATCTGTGCTCATAGTCAAATTTTTACTGTAATTCAACACGAAGTTTAATCTCACTTGTGGATTTCATTAAAATCTTTTTTATTTTGTCTACTGCAAACTAAGTAGGCTAAATTCAGCTATATACTGAATGCCAGCTTTGAATTCAATTATGTGTTTATTTAGAGCTATGAAAATATTTTTTTTTCTGTAGTGTATTCCTTTCTATTTTATTTTTTAAATTATTTTATATATATATATATATATATATATATATAGTTTCTCAAGGCTAGAGCCCTGGGGAAAAAGGCCCTTAGCTAATAAGCAACATTTTATTTCGTGCTACTATGTATTTACCTGTATGTATGGTTTTGCAGTGCCCTAGCTTTTTTTTCATCTGTATGGCCATATTCCCTCAAGATACCATCCTAAAATTTCTAAAGCTGTTGCTCTGGTTAGCAACTGTTCTGTTTTGGAAAAATATATATATATATATATATATATATATATATATTTATATTTATATTTATATTTATATATATATTTATATATATATATATTTATATATATATTTATATATATTTATTTATATATTTTTTTATATATTTATATATATATATATTTATATATATTTATATATATTTTTCCAAAAAAGTTTCTCTGAAAACTTCAGTAACATAGACGTACCTTCATCATCTAAGGGGCTTCATACAACTGCCAGTTCTGGCCCGAGAGAAATTTTCTCCCCAAGGTAATTCACTGGCCTCATGCACACCTCATTCTGACACCTCCACAAAGCCACAGCAACCCGGGCCCCGCCCTCAAACTTACTGCAGCACACAAGCTCAAGTATCACACAGACACACACCATTAATGGCAAAGAACACACACGCGGACAAGTGTGGAGGGATGTTCTATAAAGTGTGCCTACAACCAAGCTGACTGAAATATTTTCCCAGTCAAAGTACCTAAAGTACAAACAAATAAAAAAATAAATGCATAGCTGAGCAGGCAGGGGAAATAATGAAAAAGTTTAAAAACCTGCTGTGAAACATTTAAAAACATTACATTTTTGTGTGAATTCTCCTCATTGTGTCACTCTTCTGTTACGTTTCATTTATGAATGAGAATACTGCTACACCACAGCTTGACAGCTGTCTTCCGGTAAACAATAAAATCACTTCTGTATAGCAGCCTGTGCCCACCAATCTATCCTAAAAATGAGTTTAAAACCATAAGGAAGGTGCTAATGACAGTGTGACTACTGTCAAGGGACTGCTTGTACTTGAGAACAGTCCTTTGAGAGCCCTATTCTGCAAGTACACATACTTGACATAACATAATCCAAAAAGCTTTTTAACTGGTTAGTAATTTGGAATAGCTGTGCCTCAGAAGGTCTAGATGTGAAAAAAGACAGATATCTTTTCAGGGATTTTAGAGGGAGAGATGGAAAATTCCTCTTCAGATGTTAAACTCTTAAAATGAAAGCTACAGGAAAATAAAATACAAGTCTCTAAACATTCTTGAGTTCCTATATGTTTCCCCCAAGCCTTTTCCCACAACTCAGAAATTCAAAGGAGCTCTGACCTTCTCCAGCAAGTTTTCGTTGTTCCAGAACTTTTGTTTAAATAATATAAGTAAGGTTTTTTAGAATATATATTTTCATATGGAATATCTACTATTATATGTATGTATATTTACTAGTAAAAACAAAGTACGTCAATCTTTCACAAAATCATAGAATCTTAGAATCACTCAGGTTGGAAAAGACCCTAAAAATCATCGAGTCCAATCACGACCTAACCATACTACCCTAACTCTAACAACCCTCCTCTAAATCATGTCCCTGAGCACCACATCCAAACAGTTTTTAAACACATCCAGGGATGGTGACTGAACCACCTCCCTGGCGAGTCTATTCCAGTGCTTTCAAAATATCAATCCCAGTTTCAAGAAACAAATGCATGCTCATCATCCTCATGCCCTTTTACTACATATTACTTGTCACGTTCTCTGACAATGTGTTGCCTGGCATTGTAGGAAGCCTGAAGTTTCCTTACTGAAATCTACCTTAGCTTTCAGTATTTCTGCTTTCCAAGTGTCACGGCCCTCACATGCACAGTTCCTTTTAAATATTAAGAAAGAAGCTCAGCTGTTCTCTTGAACACATTTATATTAGAATGTGTTGCTTAGAAGAATTCTTTTGAAAGGACTACATTTGACTTTTCAAAAGTGAGCCAGCCTTGGCTGTCTGCACCTCTACACATGCCCTCTCTTTCATAGAGATGACTATTGCAAATAAGCCCCAGATCACACATACAATAAAAATGAACTATTGTTAACTATAGCCTTCAGTGGAGCCTGGAAACAACTGTTTCATATAAAGTACATGTCTCAGTATCTATATTTAAGTTAGATAGAGTAGCTGGTGAGCTGCTTTAATAAGCAGCTACACAAATGGATTCAAGATCTTTCCAAAGCGTATTTAATACTTAGGATAAAAGTTGGATTGATAGCCCACGAAAACAATTACTTGTTTTGCCACAGAAGAAGATAATGGTAACAGCTGCATGCAGTATTCATATGGGCATGAGAGGGATTGCTGCTATTGTGAAATGATATTTTCACATTGCCTCCAATTCAAACCTCACAGTTACACTAAGTCCCTGGCAGAAAGGCTGGCTGCCGGGATGCAGACAAGATAGGCGGGCATAAATTCCAGAAAGAACAATCTACTTGATAAGATTAGCAGTCAAGGTTTGAATCTGAGCTTTAGCCCTGAGGTCAAACTGAAGGAAGACTCTAAATTATAGTCTTTTTCTTAGAAGGCCCAGATAAGATTACAAACATATGAACGTTTTCACAGCAGAAAAATATGAAAAGATTATAAGACGTAGTACAAAAACTTTTAGTTTGAAATGTAATGAAAATAATTATTTAATGTCATTAGTCTTCTCTTCTGGCTGTAGAAACTGAGGCTTCCAACTCTGCTCATAGGACACAAAAACTTTTTACAAAATAATTATATTTATTAGTACAGTTTGAATCAATACTTGATTCAACCTCATGTCCACTATTTAATTACTATTAATTTGGTAGTTTTATGCTATAAAGACTTTCATATACTACTCTGCTTAAACAGACCTGTTTTATTTGTTTTGAGGCAGTTATCTGAAGAATAAAATAATTATTACTTTTGGAAAAGAACAAAAACACTCTAATTTCCTACTACCTCCTTTTGAAATCCTTTAAGTTAATAAAATTCAGTTATATGGGTTAAAACTTAGATGTTATGAAGAGATAAAATAGGAGTAATGTTGGAAGTTTATTGGATGTAGTGTACAAGGCCTTTTAAGGGCTTATAATGTATGTAATGCAAAATATTTCACCAGTTGTCTTAGGGTAATTTTCAAATAAGCATGAATTGGAGAGTCTTATATCAGAACACTAAATTATAAGACTGAAAAAGAATACTTTACGTCCTTTCAAAGCTGTGGTATCCTTTGTGCATTAAAGCCATCCATTCTGTAAAATTAGGATGTGATTTACAGAAAGCCCTGTTTAACTGAACTCCCATTGTGGCTTGCTGAAATGAAAACTGTTGCTTTACCTTCAGCATACAAACGAAAGAGCTTTCACTATTGATATAAATAGAAAACAGAGATGTCTTAATAGAAATCATTAGGTTTTAAGATTTGTTACTCTAGGGGCTATCAGCTTAAAGAGATTCCTTCATTTTTGCCCCTCTCCATAATCACATATCAGGCAAATCATTCTCCCTTATTTATTTATTTATTTATTTTATTTTGCTTTAGTGCCCTGGTTGAGGGTATACACAAGAGAGCCATATACCTCACGCACACTTTAATGGGTCTCATTTGTAGAACATTTAGGTTTTTAGTGATATTAAACTAGTTTTACAACATGTATGCAAAATAAAGGATCATGAAAATCTCCATGCCCTGTTTCCAATACTGGATAAGGCTTAAAAAGTACTCAAAAAATCGGCTTACCCAGCATGACTATGCAAAACAGATTCTTTTATCCTCAGAATAGCTAGATAATCACAGTACTTCATGTTCAAAGCACAGTCTTCACTAATCTCAACTGTAGCAACTGTGACCTTGTATTTCTGTTGAGCAGACAAAACCAAGCACCTCACAAAATGACTACTGACAAACTCTTCCTCTTTAAAACTTAAATCACTGCCAAAGACAAGAATGCAACTGTAAATTCCCAGGGGAACATCTGACTCGCTTGACCTCTGCACTTTGTTTTTCTTGCATGTTTTCTAACTGACGCAAAAGTTAAGCCAGTGGCTTTATAATCAAGCATTCCCTAGAGAGCATACAGAACCAATAGGGGTCTTACCGGATACTCAGTACAAAAATCATAAAATAGTAGAGAAGTCCAAGCACTATAACTAAGGAAGACCATATACACAACTAACACTTTCATTTTTAGCAACTTTGGAATGCTTGGCCTACAGCTTCAGGAGAAAGTTTTTGCCCACTGTCCTTATTTTATTTTATTTTTTTAAGGGGAATTTGAACTGAACTAAAACAGGCAGTGATCTATTACAATGCACGCATACACACAACCGGGGCTGGAAACACTGTAGCCAACAAATCACTTGAATGAGCAGGAGAGTTGGTAGCAATATTTCCTTATCTTCAGCTTGGAAAAGTACTTGAGAGAAATAAGAGACCTTGACAATGTATTCTTCATTTGCTGGTAAGAGTCAATAGTGAAATGTGGGAACCTCAACATCTATTTGAGGCAGCATTCATGAGTTTGTGTATTGGAACAAATTACTGTGTTTTTCTCCTGTGAGGACCATGTTCAAGGCTTCTGCCCCTGTTCTAGCTTGAGCTTCTTGAAGCTGCACTTCTTGAAGCTTCTTGAAGTTTGCTCCAAACTCTAGTTCCACCTACTCCTGTTCCCCATCAGGTTACCATTATGACTCCTCACTAAACCTTCCCTCAAACTTAAGCTAGTTTTCCCTTCAAAACAACAAAAACTCTCAGTAAAAGCCAATACATTGCCCAGTTTTCACCCAATCTTCACACTTCTTTAATATTACACTGGAATTTATTCTCCTTTCCCTTTCATCTTAGATGATTCTAATTGGGAAAAAAATAATAATAATAAAAAAAAATAAATCCAAAAATGCAGTCCAGAGATTGCATGAAGCTGCCTCGAGGTTAGAAACCAATGGTTGAAATCAAGTGCCTCATAACAAGATCTGTCAGTGAAAGAAAACCTTAGCTGCCTTATTACAAGTGGTATAGTTAAAGCCATCTCAACTAGATTTTATTTCAAACTAAACGTATTAAATATATATAGAATATTTTAAATGAATGCAGTTCTTCATACTTCATTTTTGTACCAAGAATTTATTAACCCAAGGTCGGGACTCATGAGCAAAAGAGAAGAAAGCAGCGACTGAGCTTTCATCCATTTTTGGAATGTTTCCAGATTAATATTTTACTTTGATTACTTGTTTAAACTGTATTAGTAATAGCTGTGTACTAATACCCATAGTCTTTATCACTATCTTTTAAGTACCTAGGAACTGTCACATATTTAGAATGATTTTTTTATATTCAGTATGCTAGAATATTATACAACATCTTCTGTCCTATGCTGAGGAAAGCATCCATTCAGAAATGCATATAACACATAAACCACTTGTACCAAAATTAACACATCTTGAGTGATTAATGACTGTTCAACCAAACCAGTATATTTAAGCTATTGTGTATCTTTTTCTTCTAAAAAAGAAAAATAATAATTTCCCCTCCTATAGAAAAAATATTTCTAAGTATTCATGTTTAATCATTATTTCATGACGATGACCTTAACACATCAGCTACATTATGAGATAAAACACATTTTTCTTTATCACCCAGTTTCTCATACTATCATAATAAGAAAAACAAAGTGTCATTGCTTATTAGCATATCTTCTGAGTAAACGGAAAGAAACAACACAAAGAAACACCTACTATATTATTAAGATGCTATTAAGACTTAAGATGTTATTAAGATTTGCTTTAATATTTTTAACACGAGTTTTAGTGTTAATATTAAAATTGACACACTCAAGTTTAACATGTTATTTCTAATCACAGAATTACTCAGGTTGGAGAAGACCTTAAAGATCATCAAGTCCAACCGCAGCCTAACCATAGTGCCCTAACTCTAACAACCCTCTACTAAATCATATCTCCAAGTACCACATCCAAACAGCTCTTAAACACATCCGGGGATGGTGACTCAACCACCTCCCTGGGGAGCCTATTCCAATGTTTAACCACCCTTTCTGTAAAGAAGTGTTTCCTAACATCCAACCTAAACTTACCTTGGTGCAACTTGAGGCCATTTCCCCTCGTCCTGTCACCCATCACCAGTGAGAAGAGACCAGCCCCACTCTCACTGTAAGCTCCTTTCAGATACTGGAAGTGAGCAATAAGGTCTCCCCTCAGCCTCCTTTTCCCCAGACTAAACAGACTAAATATTTAAAGTAATAGTATTCAGTATATGAGAAAAATCAGTAACTTTAAAAGAGCCTGTTTTATGGCTTTCCTTTTCCTATGTTTTTCCTGTAAGTTGCAACTCTCATTTGATAGTTAATGTGCATCAATACCGAATATTGCAAACACACACATTGCCTATAGTCACAAAAAACAAGAAAAACTCCTTAGAAACTAAAATGTCATACATCTGGAACAGTGGAGTACTTTTTTTTTTTTTTTTTTTTTTTTTTTTAACTTCCACATCTACTCAGTGACAGCAGAAGAAGAGAGGGTCTGCATCTAGAATTCTTTAGCAGCAAATAAATGTCCTTCTACTTATTTTGCTCAGTGGAGATGAACTTACTTCAAGTTTTCTCTTTCTGTCAAATAAGTAACACTTGTTCTTTGTGATGCATGGTAGCCTGCTCACACTAATTAAAACTCCAGCACTGCTTGGAACTTCAACTCATGCTTAGGGATACCTATTGCATTGTTCTCCAGACAGATCCATCTTGAAATTAAACCTCATAGAGTTAGGATTGAAAATAAATTAAAAGGTTGGAATATCAAATACTACAGCCTCATTCTGCCAAGTATGTACGTGAAGTTGGAAAGAAATATATTCAATTTCACTGCATAACCCTCGCATTCAGTACAGCTTTTTTAAGCAGTCAAACCTGATTCCTTAGATTTTTGTGATGTACTCAGAAAGTGATGTTGACAGCTGTTTCCAAATTCAGTGTTTGTAAATAAATAGCTGTATGTTTGACTTGTGTATCAGAGTGAAACACCATCTTCATCATATTAGTGGAATCAACTGCTTGATACAGATAAACTCAGTCCCCAAGAAAACAGCATGAGAAGAAGCTATATTATGAAATCTATGCCTGCATATGGAATGTCATGGAAAGAAAGTTAAAAAACAGTAGACAAACTTTTGTCACTGTTTCAAAAGGTAATACTGACAAAGCATTAAGGCTAAAATCTTCCACATGTGCAGGAGTGCTAAAAGTCCATATTCTACTGAACATGCTGTACACTAAACACACAGATCTACTGCTGTTCTTCACATGTCTATCTGCAACATCATTGCAGGAAGAATTGACTCATCTTGCAGTGTCAATCCCTATGCATATTTGATTTCTACAGAGTAGTATTCATTAGTCTCTAGACAGGAGCTGAGTGACAGTTCAATAAAATCATCAAAAAGCAAAGGTAGATTTGTCTCACACCAACCTGGGATAACACCTCTAAAATCAGACTAGATTTTTGCATTCCAGCATTCACTTTCATCAGACACTAGATTAACCTTAATACCTTCTTAAGTGAAATGACCCTATCAGAAAAAAAGCAAGAATATTTCTAACAAGTATCTATAACAAACTACATGTAATTCTAGTCAAATTTTTGTAGATTATCCTGGAAGCCAAGAGTTGATCAAAGAACAGGATTAAGCACATTGTGAGCAAACCACAAAATTATCAACTTGGTAACCAGTTTCCTAACAGTGAGTGGAGCATTACCTTGTAATGTTTCTGTCTTAATTTCTTGCATGCAAGGACAGGACAATGTATCACATCCAAGTCATGCCCCTTTTGGGCTTTTAAGAGCATCTCTGAATACTTCCCACAGAAGTATTTTTATTCATTTATCTACTGTTGGAAAAGGGGTGGGATTATTTTTGCTCAGCCTACACAGTGAGATACTCATCAGCAAGACTTATCAGTGAGGCACCAGGTAGCCCTGCCTCATGCCCAGTTGAGAGCACCCTTGCCCTGCCTTAAGTGCTAACACCAACCTGGGCCAGGACACGCCAGAAAAAAATGAGAAGGCAGCATTCTGGTATTTTGAGGAAAAGTACTGAAGAAGAGAATGAAGACATTCAGTAAAAGAGTTTCAATAAGATAATTCAAGAAAATCTGTAGTGTTTTAGGACACATATATCCATACATCTCTAACCAAAGTTTTGCAACAGGGCAAGCATTTGGAATTGCATACACAGAACTGTCATCTCCCTGTACCATCTACTCCCTTTCATTTTATGAAGATCCAGAGCTTCCCAAAACCTAGGTGTCAACTAGAATAAATTAAATTTCAGTAATCCAGGTTGATTCCACAACCACCTTTTAGCATTCCAAATAAAATTCTCTCTAGGCAGATAATTAATAAAACTATTTCCAAATATAAAACTGAATAGCCAGCTAAATATAGATGCCAAGAACTATGATTATCTTCACTGTTTTTCTTTAACACCTGACTGATATGGGACATATATGCATACAAAATCTAAAATATGTACAAAAAAAAAAAAGGAAAAGAAGTGAAAAGTGGGAGAAATTGAGGAGAAGGAAAGAGAAACAAGAAGTATACAATAAGGCTGTAAATGAGCCTTGTTTGTTCTTTTTAATGAACTAAGCTCAATCCCCTTTAATTTGGTTTAATTATTAAACCAAACACAAATCTTCTAAATTGAAAAAGAAAAGCAAAACACTTGAGATGCAAGGCAAAATAAAGCAAATAAATGCTGACATTTCTCAAAGCATGCATTTAGAATAATGTTATATCAGTGGTCGTTAAATTGCACCCATTTACATATTTAACTGTTATTACATGTATACATATCCACCCACATACTCCCATTCATATTCTCCCTCTATTGTATGAACTCTGAATTAGAATAATTAGAAAAATTAGAAAATAAGAAAAGCATATTTACTAGAACTTCTCATTCAAGAGTAACAAAGGTGATTGGGGCCTGGAGCAGCTCTCTTATGAGGAAAGGCTGGGAGATCTGGGAATGTTTAGAATCATAGAACGGCTTGGGTTCCTTGAAGTTCCATCTGAACATGAAAGAACTTCTTCACTTTGAGGGTCATTAAAGACTGGAACAAGCTGTGCAGAGAGGTTGTGGAGTCTCGTTCTCCAGGGATGATCAAAACCTGCATGGACACTCTCCTGTGCAATCTATATAGGGAACCTGCTTTCGTAGGGAAGCTGGGCTAGATGATCTGCAGAGATCCCTTCCAACCCCTATGATTCTGTGATTCTGTGAAATGACCATTAGCCAATACAGAGACTTTGATTATTAACTGTAAATTATTAAATGTACTACTTAGTTACACTAAAGTAATTGAGATTCTTCAACTGTATTAAAACTAAGCATATGCAAAGTGAATAAAATAGTAGAGACTAAAGATGCTTGTATGCCTCCTTGCACCTGTAACATGATAAAATTTTGTATTTTCCATTTTCCAATTTTCTCCTAAAGGATTTAAGGTGAAAATACAGTTATATATAATTTATCTACAGAGAGGGAATGTAATACCAGTTTCATGCCAGAGAAGAAGTGTAGAAAAGGATAATAATCCTTATTATATTAAATATATATATATATATTCTGCACAAAAAGAAAGCCTTAAAAAAAAAAAAAAATCTCAGAAGCCCAGACATTTAAGTGAAGAAGTCTTTAAAGTAGGTCTCTCTAGACCTTATTATAGTTAGCTCTCTCTTAGAGGCTTCTCTTTTAGGCAGAAAGAGGACAAAAGGGTTTCAATTTCAAGTCTTGTTTTACTGAAACAAATTACAGTAGTTAACTTCTTAAATAGCAAGCTTGGTAGCTAGAGAAGGTAGAATAAAGATAGAAAATATTTTTTACAGAAACAGAATCACAGAATCACGGAATCGTAGGGGTTGGAAGGGATCTCCAGAGATCATCCAGTCCAACCCCCCTGCCAAAGAAGGTTCCCTACACCAGGTTGCACAGGTAGGCGTCCAGGCCTTCCTGTCCAGGTGTCCAGGCATCCAGGCCTCCAAACACTCCTCACTGTATACTATGGTATGTCTTACTTCTAGTCCTGGAATAGGTCAACTCTGGCTTTTTGGATTGCAGCAAATTCTCTACACTCCCCTCTGATCTCCATCTACTAGCACTGAGTCATAACCAACCAATGCGTGTCTGTCTAATCCCTGCTTTCTCATGATTCTTTTGTACCAGAAATTGTAATTGTGAATCAGTGCAGTATTAGCTGCTGCTGCTTCACTCCAATTCATCTATGTGTTTGAACTCACAGCTGTTGAGAGATAGAACAAGACAAAAATTGCATTTTGTCCTGTTTAAAATTTCTACTTTTAACTAGTTTGTGAAGCTACCCAAAAACAAATTTCAACATGGAAAACAATGACAAAAATTGAATAGGGGCTGAAGTTACATGACAAATTAATTGCATAAATAAGAGTATTCAGCTAAAGGCAAAATAACCAGACAGCTGGTGTCCACTGAATCTTCAGTATGATTGTCTGGTTTCAATGTCAACAAAAATGTCTTTCTAGGCTATTTCATCAGATATACTGATACTGTCTGAAGTGTTTCAGACAGAATTTAGCTCAGGAATGCTTAACCACTTACTAGCAACTAATTACTAGTGTGGAAAAAATTAACATGTTCTCATCTGAAAGTCTAATGATAAGTGCTTGGGGTCAGTTTTCGATATGCTCAGAGCCATACAGGCAATGCTTTGCTTTAAAAAGGTTTATGTGATTAAGCTTTGAACTCACGACCTAAATACTTTCAGTTTCTTCTTACAAGAGTGCATGTCACATAATAAAAGAGACCTCCGCTTTATCTGAGTCCTTCTGTGTTTGTTAACTAACAAATATATTTTCTGCCAGTTACTATAATTCCACCAAACCAGATAATAACATAGGGAATGATGAAAGATTAAAGCATACTATACTATTTATTCTGGACTGAGTATAGGAGCACCTATTCTTACCTAACTTACAGTTTTCCCAGTTATCACGTTCTTTTTCTTCATAGTTAGCACAGAGTTACAGTATTTGCATTATTAGTACTGAGCTGAATGAAAGCACTATCACTGCCTGAATCATGAATGATTTGAAATGTATCACTCCTTCAAGGCAGGCTAAGTACCTTGCAATTTTACTATTTTCCAACTATGTCACTACCAAATAGGCATATTGATCAAATAATTTTCATAGTTGACTACTTTATCAAGCTATATTATATTTGTCTAAACAAACAAAATTCCTTAGGGTCATGTTTTCTGAACTGGTAACATAACTTGCACTACAGGGTCCCATTCCCATCATTGCCTATTTAAATGTATCGCAGTCATAGAATGTTTCTTTCTCACACACAGCTGCTAACAAAACCTTACATGATTAATTTGTCCTGGCTTTAAAGCTATGTAATTCCATGACTCTCATGTAATGTAAGCCAGTAAAGCCAAAAAGGCTGACTTCACAGCCTAATATTTGTTTCCACTCCCAGCATGCTTGCTCAGCAAACCTGCAATACCCATTCTCCAAATCATTTATTTAATATAATGACAGTGTCAGCAATTCCAAGACCACCTGAGGCCAGATCATGTTATAGCATGGCAGTTAGCACAACTACCTGAAGGGAGGTTATGGTGAGGTGGAGGTCAGCCTTTTCTCTCATGTAACTAGCAATAGGACTAGAGGGAATGGCCTCAAGTTGCTCCAGGGGAGATACAGGTTGGACATTAGGAAATAATTCTTCTCTGATAGAGTGGTCAGGCGCTGGAATGGGTGCCCAGGAAGGTGGCGGAGTCACTGACCTTGGAGGCGTTCCAGAAATGTTTAGATGTTGTACTGAGGGACATGGTTTAGTAGGAAATATTGGTGACGTGGACAGTTGGACTGGGTGACCTTAGAGGTCTTTTCCAACCTTGGTGATTCTATGATTTTGGATTGACCTCTGATATGGTAGTAGGTCATTCCCAACACTATGTAGGATAACCTTTGGATAAAATGGATACACGGTCATCAAATAATCTAAGTTGAAGTTACATCAAGAGGTCTCCAAACTCCTGCTTAATCAGCTATTGAGATGAGACTTGGTTTCTCAGTGCCTCAGGCAGTCAGAAATTTAACAGCATGAAGAGTGCTCAGGCTGTGCGGGAAATCCATTCCACTGTTCTACTCTTTTAAGTGAAAAAGATTGTCCACATAACCATAACAAAGTTTTCTTCTTTCAGTTAATATCCATTACCATTGTTTCCTGTAAACTTTCCCTCACATCACACCTTTACTTACAAGCAAGCAGATTATTCATTTCAGACTGAATGAACTCTGCATTTCCCAGTAAGCCTAAAAGAGCATCTTGTAATATAATTCTAAATGTTACTGGATGTTAGGTTTCATTTATTTATAAACTACAGGGCTTCTATAAACTATAGACCTTCTCATAAAAAATGTTTTTAAAATTGGATTTTCATTAGCTGTTAGCAGGCACATCCTGTTGATATTCAATTAATAGAACAACTTTGCCACATGGTTTTCAGGCCTTGGAAAAACTCAAGTTAAAAAAAAAATAAAACAAAAAGAAATCCACAACCCTTCTCACATTTATGACCTGTTTTCATCACCTGTGCCTCAGTGTCAGGTAGACCAGCAAATGATGTTTGAATTGCCTCTCATGGAGTCTGTCAGAATTTGTGCTGAGTTTGGATGGCAGGGGCTGAAGACCTGTCTACTTACTCAGAGCACAAAAAAGGTGCAACATGTGGTGAACAGGCTGTGTAACCCTGTGCCACATGGCTGGGAAATGCTAAGTAATACTGCCAGCAGTATGGAGCATCCATTCCTCTTTCCTATCTGAAGTAGCAGAGGACTGCTTCACTGATGTCAGAGAAGGGAATGGAATGGGCTGTGTCCAGGTTGGGTCCTCACACTGCAGCTCCACAGCACTTTGTCAGGGAAACCCTGATGAGTGGACAGAACCAGGTGGCATCCAGAGTTTACTTCCAACCCAACTTACTCTGCAGTTCTGTAATAAACCAATAAACATGACCAGTCCTTAAATTGGGTGATAAGACACGAGATCAGACAAATCTAATAATTAAAAGATAATACAGTTTGATTATCTGTAACATGATTATTTTAATGTGGCTACAGTCTGCTTTTTTATTAACTTGTTAACTGTGCATCTATTTAAAATACTTGCTAGAAGAGTTGCTACTTTAAATTTCAAATCAATTATGATAAGGAATAGCAGTCTTTCATGCTTTAAAAACAGATCAATGTTGAGAAGTAAAAACGTTTGTTTTCTTTCTGAACAGGAATCTGGAAGAACAATAACTGCAACATTTAAAATACTTCTATCAAAGAATCTCAAAGCACGGTAGAAGCCATCTTACTTCCAAGAGTTACTTTGCTGCCAACACTGCTGATACCCACCAGCTGAAACAGAGGTCTTTATTAGCACACAGAAGCTGCTCTAGGCATTTAGATTAAGAGTTATAGCTCCTTAAACTGAACAGAAAGAAAGCTACATGAGCAGTTCTGTGTGGACTGTACTAAAATATCAGATAGTCTCTGAAGTCCAACTTAAAAATGCTTTAATTTTTAACAGATAGAGCTACAAACCAAACACACAAAAAGAAGACAACTGTAAACTTCCTGAAGCAAATCAAAATTTTCATGGCTTATCCTATCATAATTATAATTCCAAAATGACAAATTGTCATTATAACTCTATGTATATGTATTTTTTCACATCCTTACAGACACCATAACTAGAAGTCCTTTATTATTTAATAGTGAATTCATGATTGGCTGTAGGATATAGAGGCTGCCATCTAATATACAGACTGCATTATAATGCAAAGAAATATACTTTTTTCTCCATTTATTTATTTTTTATTTTTTCTTATTGGCTGACAGTTGTATGAATTAAGTTGGTTCCATAATATGAACAGGAGTACTGGACCAGTGAGCTTTTCCCTGCATTATGTGTACTTCAGCCCTTCATGCTCATGAGCCACACATTTAACATTCCTGAAACAAAATTGAATTCCTTCATGTGGAAAAAAATTGTGCCCATCGACATTCATTCACTGATGCTTGCTGAATGTCTACAGAGACCAAACAGCTGATCTGAAAACAGGGAGGTGGCTGGTGGTGCATTTTACTGCTTCGGATGCACTTTGTACTTAAGAGCTACTCCAAGATTTTTCACAAAATTTTAAGCCATATTGACTAGCTGCAGTTTTCCCATGAAATAGTCCCAATCCCCACTAATATTTCTAAACCCAATGCCATCTTTATTTGTAATAACATGCAGTGAATTTGTCACTTGACTAAAGGTTCTGGGAAGATTTTATTCTCTATGTGTTCCCATTTTGAATTTGTTATCAAATGCAATTATTTTCTGAGGTAGCTTGTGCAATCTAGTTGCTAGGCAACCAAAATCATTCTTCCTAACATAGTACAGCAAAAATGTACATTTACCAGCCTGAACCTTGCAGAAGTTTTAGTGGCTTAATTAGGTTTCTAATGTTTATAATCCCATGTTACTCATAGCTCAGCATACTCAAAATATAGCTTTCATTCTTTTCATTTGAGTTTCCTGCAGATAGACAGACTGATTGCTATATGCACAAGCAAATAACAAATTACCTGGTTCTTTAACTACAAATTAGAAGTTATGTAAATTGTTAGAGCTTTCTGTCTGGTGAAACACTGCATCCTGCGTCGCTAGAATTAACTTCCAAGTCAGTCACAGAATATTTGCTGATTCTAGTGCTCAAAGAGCATACATATTTCCAGATTGATGGATAGAAAGACGATATAAAAAAAATATATAAATAGAGAAAATGCTACAGTTTTCTGTGAACAGTATCTTAACTTTCCCCAGTAGTTTATTATCTTACATTTGAAATAGATCACTTTCCATATTTAGGAGCCTGTTAAGTGATCTCAAATTGTTATACTCATTAGATTGCTTATCAGTCAGCACTGAAATCTTTGTATCTAGACATGTGCCCAAAGCAATAACTACAAATATAGTTTTAAAAGCACAAGATTTAACATATTCTATGAGTCAAAAGTTATATATAGCATTTTCAAAATAAGGGAGGAAGAATGGGTCAGTAAAGCAGATGACTGTATTACATTTATAATTAGGGAGCAAAATAAGAACTAGCAAATTATAAAAAAATATTCCTTTGTAAATGAGAAGAAATCTATAGGAAAAAAAAAAAAAAAAAAGCAAAACAGTACTGATAATCCAACAATAAAATCTATGCTTTGTAAATAACATTGATGTTTCAAAAAGTTTGTAAGCTTTTACTTCACCACTTCATTTTTTTTATCTTATTTTATTTTATTTTATTTTATTTTCAGCAGAATTACAGATTTGCTTGCTGATTCTGGACACATGGATTGTAATAACTGCTGTGATAGTCTGAACTTCAGAAAGTCTCCAGAAAATAAATTTTGGTTAACATTTCTTTCCCTAACTGCTGAGAAGATGCAATTCATTAAATATTGGTTTATAACATAAAAATAATTAAAAAAAAAAAAAAAAAAAACCAAATATAGAGATTATGTTACACAGAAAGGAGTGGATTTCAGAGACAAGAAGAAGCTGAGGGTCACTGCAGAGAGAAGAGGGACAGTGGTGGTGGGGTTGGTTCAGATGCCAAATGATTTCATCACCAAAGCTCTGTTATTTATGCAGAATAAAATAATCGGAACTTGCTACCTGGGCAATAGGTAGAAAAGTGGCCAGTGGGAAGAGGGAAGGGATTGTTTCCCTTCACTATGCCCTTGGTAGGTCCCATCTGGAGTACTGTCTCCAAACCTGGTGTTGCCAGTACAAGAAGGATGCAGAGCAGTTCCAGTGGGTCCAAAGGAGGGCCACAGAGATGGCTGGAGCACCTCTCCTATGCAAAAAGGCTGAGGGAGTTGAACTTTTTTGGCTTGCAGGAGAGAAGGTTCCAGGGAGACCTTGTTGTGGCCTTTTAGTACTTGAAGGAAGCTTACAAGCAGGAGTTGGACCAACTTTTTACATAGTCTTACAGTGATAGGTCATCAAGGACTGGCTTTAAACTGAAGGAGAGGAGATTTAAGTTACAAGTTACAAATAAATCTTTTATTCAGATGGTGGTGAAGCATTGGCACAGGCTGTTCAGAGAGGCTGTTGATTCCCCAACCCAGGTTGCATTCAAGACCAGTTTTGATGTGATCCTGGGCAGCCTGATCTAGTGGCAAGGGGATTGGAACTAAGCCTTTAGATCACAAAACTGTTCCTGCAGCTCCTTAATGAAAGGGAAGGATACACACACTGCCACTGAGGGTAGTTGGAGAGGAACAAGTTGAGCAGTGGAAGAAGCACCCCCTCCAGAGCAGCAGCAACCTGAAAGAGTCCTTGAATAGAAAGGCAAGGCTAGGACAGATGTACCTTGCTGCCTGCTAAAGCCATCAGTGTCATTCCTTGTTCATTTAATGTCTGCAGGCAATTAAAATGCCACATGTAATTTGGTGAAATGAGCACTTTCTAGCCCTTGTTTCCACCCAGTCTATGCTGGAACAGCTGGAACATAGCTGCAACAGTCCGAATTCAATATCTGCAAAAAGCCAGAAGCTTTAAAAAAAAAATGCAGTAAGAAAAGAGTGCCCAGGACATTTCATAAAGAAGACTTATCAAAAAAGGCAGTCTAAATTTTTTTCTTGGACACTCTTCTCCACATTTTTCCAGATATTTTACAGTGGTAGCTCAAACAGCTCAAAAGCATTAAATGCAAGCTTTTTTAAATGTGACTACTAGTCTGGTTTTTTTTGGTTGGTTGGTTGGTTTTGTTTTTTTGAAAGATGGCTCTCTGAACCAGTTTCGTTTTTATTTTCCCCAGCAATTTACAACAAAAAGGGCAAAAAAAATTGGAGCAAGGACTTCATCACATAACGCACTATGCAAAATTAACAGAACATGCAGTTTTGCATGACAGTTCCTGAAGCATACTGAGCCATCTACAACTGCAGGAATACTTCCATCAAGAAAAGTAAAAGGAATGTCTGGAGGGTCATAATTCCCTGCTTTAAGGCAGTGTATAAGTCATGATTGAGTAGTATCATTGAAATGTGGGAAATTTTTTTGCTATAAATGATATCTCTGACAAATATCCTTTTATCTCTTCACAGATTGTCCAATCAAATTAGCTGTAATTTTTCATTGGAATAATTTGTAATAATGAGAATATTGGCTTTAATATTTAAAGTAAACCTTCTTCTATGCAGAATTTTTCTTTGAATGCAATCTCCCACATTTCATTAAAACTAAAAAAATATATAAAAATTGCAGTATTTAGTTAAATATACCTAATATCTTGGCTAAGAAAGGTTTTTTATAGTATGCTTTTAACATCTCGTTGTAAACAAGATACTGAGCTAAGAGAAGCAAAATTATGCAGTATGTAGTTAGAATTCAGAAATAGTCAATACATTTTGTAAACTTGACTATAAGGAAATTATCCAGAACTTTGAACCCAGCCAAAAGTTACATACGTTTTTAAGACTAGGCTGTGCCTTGAAGATACTGTACTAAGCAGGATCAGAAGTATACCTTTATCTTAGTTTTATTAAACAAAGTAGAAACCATCAGAATTCAATGTCTTGATAAAGAACAGAAGTCAAGCCACACATGTTCCTGAAATAACTAGCATAGGACAGATTTTGGCAGCAAGGGCATTTCTTGCATTTTAAAACTTATCTGAAGCTGTTTTAAAAATAACTGGTCTGTCAACTTGAGTCAATCATTTTTTTTTTTTAATCCTCTAATACTCTGTAGCATTTCTCTCCAAGGAATGTTTCCGGTGTGCTGTCATGTCGTATTAGGGAGGCTGATATAGAGATTGTATATATTGGTGAAACTCATTAAATACAATCTTTATCCCAAGAGAAAATCCAGCAAACATAAAACTGGACTCAACATCTAACAAACTTTGGTTTCAAAGAAAAATTTTAATGTAAGAGTATCTTTTAGTGAACAAAATTACGTGGTTTTTTTTTCATTGTTGTTTTGTTTTTTAATCTCAATGAAATGTAAGTGTTGTAATACTTAACTGAAGTGCCTCTTTGAATGCCTCTGAACATTAGCTGGATTTAACTGTCTGGGTTGATTACTTTTTCAAAACCAGGCTAGAAGCATGGACTTCTCAAAATGTTTCATATCTACTCCTAATCTGGCCTAGCATAAATCGAACACAAATTATGATAAAATTGATAAATTGTTGACTGTTCATATTTATTTCTTTTCAGAGGACCAAAACATTTTTGGAATGTAGTAGCTCGGGATATTATTTTTTTTTCCCTGATCAGAATTTGTCCTCAAATCCTTCACAATAAGTTGGAAGAAAGAAATGTCGCCATTTCTGCCACATAACTAACTCTTTTGACTGATTAACCTCTAAATTAGGACTCTAACCTGCATAAAGCATTATTAACTATATCTGACATTCTCCATATAGCGATTTTTCCAAATAAGAACAGGATAAACATACATTTAGGATAAACATCCTAACTCTGGAAGATACATTAAAACTATGGTAGATATAAAATAAGAGAAATGAACTAGCAAATATTTGAGTTTGATAGGTCATTGTTCAATTATAAGGAAATTTTGCTGTGGATTTTTTGAGTATCCCATCATAAATGCTTGAAGTTTGCCTTTAAAAGCTAAAACAAACAAACAAAAAAACAAACAAAAAACCCTAAAGCCAAGTATTACAAAAAGGTACAAAAAATAAGCTTAAGAAAAGAATTAATCAATAGAAAAATGTACTTCATTTTGGTTAGTATACCATATGCCACGCTATTGTATTGAAAGCCAGGAGGTTATTACAGCACACAGGGCAGAAGCTATAGCAGTGTGCAATGTAGACATACTAAGTTTTCAGCAGCAAGCCTTGGCAAAAGCCAGTGCTTTACTTTTATTCAAGATTCCAGATTTTCTGATTCAGTAACTTCTTTCTTAAAATAAGATATGGTGAAGTGTAATATATACAATATGTAGTGTAAAAGCAGAAGAGGTGCTTTCATTTTGAAAGATCTGTGGACAGAAAGCACAACTTTGCAGTGTGCTGAGATGCACTCGCTACACTCAACACCTTTTGGAGACATCTTCCTTCCTCAGGTAGGGGGGAAGGTGGCGTTCTTTTTCTTTACTGTTTACTACAACTCCTTTGTGAACAGAAAAGAAGGGGAGAAAGGAAAGTTGAAGCTAGGGCAGAGGATATATAGTTACGGCTCATAAAGAGAATTTTCTTCCTATTTCCTAAGTGCTCAATACTATCTACTGAATGCCATGCATCTTACACAAAAGGTGGAAACAAAAGGATGTGGATTTATAATTAAGTGAGAACATTGAAGGTTTTCATATTAAAAAAATAAATAAAAAAGGCACTGAATATAATTTTGGAGTTGCTCTTTACTTTTATTAGTAGTCTTTTTATATGAGATAATAATACAAAGTTTATAACCCTTTTTGTCAAGACAGCAATTTTAGCTGTAAAATAATAATTAGGTATGTGTCTAGTAATTAGCAGTAAGAGACTGGACCACACAAACATTCTTTTAAAGAGCTTAGTTTTCTGAAGTGGAACAGCTCAGCATGTTGCCACTCTCCATTTCAATGCTCTGCTCTGGAATCTCTACTGAACAACTCATTCTTTAAAAGGAAGCAATAAAATACTGATAGAATCGAGGCATGAGGTTTAAAATACTGGAAAAGACCAAATGACTTACTTTGACTAAGCTAAATTTGGCACCAAAACTTTGCACTTTTAGAAGTGATTTTCCAGTAAGACACTAGTGTTTAGAATAACTCTACTCACTTTACTGACGTTTTTGAAATGTTAGTGTATTTGTGTGCACATATCATTATAATTGTCTCTAAGCAAACTAAACCAGGAATAATAACCATTTAATCTTCACAAGTCATTTAAAGTCGCATATGCCATTTTAAAACATTCATTCATTCAAACAGTGACCACTGTAGACATACTCCTACTCTGCAAAGTAATGCACACAAATAAGCCAGAAAGCAGAACAAGGATGGCCTTAAAGTGGAAAGGTGCTGGTGCTATCATAGATTTCACACTAGAGCAAAAAACTCTTCTGTGTTGAATCCTCAGACCAACACATGGAATAGCTTTGATTGATACATATTCTGTAGCTGCTAATAGAGTGGCACTGGATAACAGCTTCTGTCTGGCAATTTTAACTAGTTTATGTGCCTCTATCCATCCATCCTACTACTGCTCTCTTGTGAGACAAAATATCTTCAGTGCACATACTGCTCCCATCACTGAAGATGTACTTGGTCTTGCCTTCTGTGATTAGTTTTTTGAAAATGACTGGTTAAAGTTATCCAGACTCTGCTTGCTTCAACAAACCATTATTTCACATTTGTTTCAAAATGTTTTGTATGCTACTAAGCATCAGCAAAATAATTGCTGCATGCCCTTTCCTGCAGGTCAGAGTTACCTTTGACATTTCTTTGAAAGGTCTCAAGGTTATCATGCAGAATAAAATGAGAAAGCTCTATTTTGCAAGTTTAAATGACCTCTACATTGCAGTATTTACATACCGATGTGAAAATTTATGAACCATTTTTTTTCACACTCAAATTGTTCTGTAACAATTTCGCATTTGTATTTGAGATGTTGCCCACAGACGTAAAAAAATTTCCCAGTAAAAATACACATTACAACCTGATGAAGTACAAAGTGCAAAACAATTTCTAAAATAGAAAATCCTTCAAAAAATACTGATAAAGCCTCAAAAGGAGATTTCCTCCATTCTAAAGAAGTAACCAAGAATAGTTCATACTTAGACCTAAAAACAAACATTTTAATTCTGATTTGATAAAGTGTTTGAAATTGCATTCTGATTTCCTTTAAAAATATCATCTGTTATACAAAAATATCTGACTACAGTAGTGAATACACAGAGAATATTTCAGGATAGTGGCTAAACAGACAGTATTCTGCAGTTCTTAGTTCTTTCTGACTACATGTAATTTCTTCCCCAAGCTGTTTGGTCATTTCACAAGATCCAAGTAATTAACGATGAACTGATGAACAGATAGAACTGCTAATATCTCCTAGACATTCTAGTTTGTCAGAGCAATAATTTTAATCCTAAAAAAACCCTTCATCTCTAAAGTAAGCCTTCATAAACAAATCAAGGAAGGAAATAAATTAGAATGGAATCCAGATCTAAGTATCCTCTATTTTCCAAACTAAATACTTGTTATAAAACTATGTCTCAAGCAGAAAGCTGTTGAAAATGTATTTAAGTTAAAACTAGATTTCTAGAAATTAAATCTCAGAGGCTGATAGAAATCTTTAGCTTTTTGTTACATCATTAGCGAACACTTAGGATTCACAAAGCCCTTTTTTTCTTCCAAAATCTTCCTCCAGGCAACCCTCTAACTCAAAAGTGAAATAAAAATTAAAAGGTATCATTGGCTTCCAATCGTGAATACAAACCACAGGCCATCTCTAAAGATATGATCACGTTATCTCAGCATATTTCAAATGTTTCCAGGGAGAAAATTTTTAAGAGTAGCTCAAGAACTAAATGCACTTTTGCAGAGCTATTACATTTCTTCCTATTACTTTTACTACACCAAAGTAATAGATTCTCCTGATTTTTTATATATTTTTTTTAATATTCAGTTCATTTGCCTCTTCTTTCTGATGTGCTGCTGAATTCATAATGCCACAGTGGTAACTATTATTTCAACACTTATGTACACTAAAAAGAATAAATGAAGTTTTAAAGAAACAGTATTAATTCTGAAGCCTCATATAATATGAAAGTTAACTTGTTTTCTTCAATGATCTTCTTCATAAAACTTCTATAAATAAATTTAAAACCTACTACTGTTTTTCAACTCATCTAAAATGAGTTGGTAGTACAGAATATTATGCAGCATAGCCTTATCAGTAGAGGAAGATGCTTTACAACCAAGCCCTTAACTAGGAAATCTGAGCTGCTGTTATCACCCATTGGTTCCCACTGCCATACTCCTTAGGCTGCCACCAGTCCCCAGCACGTAGCTCAGGCAAGATGGGCATGGCTAGCAAGCTTTCTACTCTTTGGCGTGCATGTTATGAGAACAATTCCAGACTGCTTTGACATCAGTGCAGAACTGGGCTGCATCATGTCACGTCAGATGATTCGGTCCTCCACTAGGTACTGAAGAACTTTTGTCACCCTCGTAGGTCTCTATCCAGCTGAAGTTCATAGGTACTCTGTGCCTTTGCTACTAATGTGCATACCAACAGGACCTGTAACTTTTTTCTCTTCCTATAAAACTTTAGACCTGTACATCTTTCACATTCACCTTGTCCTGATGTGAGGATTGGCTTTGGTGCCAAACTAGCAGTTCTCTGGATCTTTTAGTGCCTATTAATTTAAATCTTCCAAGTGTACCAGGCCTCAGCAGGCACCAAAGTCACATCAAAAGACTAGAGAGTACGCAATAAGTGCGTAAAAAGACTTTGCTTATTTACCATTACAATAAGAAGGGCAGAAGGCTTTTTATAAATAGGCTTGCTGTAGTAGTGGCATTAGCAAGTGAGAAATAAGATAGAATCTATACTGGCACAAAAATAAGCTGGCAATTAAAATATATGTCTTGTTAAAGATCTTTCGTGAACATCTAGAAAGGAAAGCAGCAAAGATCATAGTCACAATTACAAAATTGTGGAAAGAAAAATGGACTGATAAGCTGAACTGTTTGTTATAAGTGTTTATTTGTACATTCTTTGCCTGCTAAAACAGTTACATGCCTATGATTTCCTCAGACTGGAGTTAATTTGTCTGTTTTATTTTGTATTATTTTAATACTAAGAGACGGTGAGCTTAATTGTTCCACATTTCATTTTAAAATGACAGTCAAAACTTGGACTCAAATAAAAAAACACTGAAAGAGTAGGTGCTACGGTAGAGGGAATAGCAGGTGGCCACGAAGTGGGTGATTTTTTATTTGCATGTATCTAACAGATTTAAATTATTTATCCTAACCAGGGCTAGAAATAGTAAATAAGTTTGGAAAAAAATATTGAACATGACAAGAAAAACACGGTACTTTTTTTCTCAGCAGAAACACTTCTGTATTTCATGGGGTGGAACTCCTGAGAGCTGCAAGAGCACTGTGAGGTAGAGGATTGTGCAGGACGAAACAAGTCCCCAGAGATTAGAGGCAGGATAACCTACAGAATTGATCTGGAAAATGGGATAAATAATATGCAAAGCCTCAAGAGATCCCAAATTTACTCACTCTCTTATAATTAAAAGAATATAGATTGTATATTTGAACTCTCAGCAATGTAGAGAAATATATTTTTCCCTCTACCCAGCACATCCTTTTCTTAAACAAAAAGGGCTACAGAAAAAAAATAATCCAGAGACCCCTAGTTTCTCCCTGTGTGGTAATAAGGGTAAGGCTTCGAAAATAGTTTATTTTGAGCTCTCCTGGTGCAATAGAAAAGATAACAGCAAGAGGATCTCCTCTGTGGACCAGTAGAGTAAAAAGCATGCTTGCCCTTCAGCTCCTTGTGCCTAAACTTGTTTTAAGTAAGCACACTGCTCACAAAAAACATTTTTCATTTTCTGTTTAAATATTAGACAAAGGATGACACATCTGCTTGCTGAGAGGTGTGGTAATGGAGGATCAAAAAGAAAGAATTTGATTACGTAAGAGTAATGATTGAGCACCATGTTTTCATTATGTAAATACTGAATAGCAGCAGCAGTCCACCTACATTTCATGTCTAGAAGAAAAAGCCCGTCTAAATCATTCCAAACACCATAGTTTCATCCAAGATTACGGACCATGAAACAAAATTACTGGCAGGTGGCAGGTACTCTTCTACTAGCAGTTCTTTGCCACATAGTTGAATTTTTTTTAAGATCTGAGCACATAATGAAAAAAAAAATGAGAAACCTGAAATGAAAAAGCTCCCCTTCTCCAAAACCTCATTCTCCAAAAGCAAGGAGTTAATTTCAAATACCTTGAAAGTTTAAAATGCTCAGACCAACAGTATTTATAACCATTCCCAGGTTTGCCACTGTTTTATATCTGTCATAAGAGTTTGCCCTGCTCAATATCTTAACAGCAAAAAACAGACCTTGTAGTCTGCTTCCAGATCATGCCTAATGCTTACTGTGGGGAGAGAGGAAAAAAAGCGTACAGCAGAAACTGCGGCACTTTTGTAGGTTCTGTTGAATATCTCCAGGAAAAGTTTATACACGTGTTATAAACTCCTTCACAGTAGAAAACAACACTGAGGATGAAGAGATTAGTGTTTTGATAACTGTTCTAATAGCGTGAGCTTTCAAGTAGGCATCTCCTCCTTATTCCCCAAGCCTGAGTCTCAATTGCCATTGTCCTTTCTTGTCTACAGAGATTATTTATAATCTAATATTTTTAAGCAAATTACAGAAGCAACTAAAGAGGATGATGTAGTAAAAATTATTTGGTAACATTACTAACTGAAGTTGCTGGCAGCTCCACCCATGGAGTGGGTGAGCCTTCTAAGCACAGCAGCAACCATAGTATTTTGCTCTTTAACAACTTCCACTCTGTTTCAAGCAGCTTCATGAAGAATCCATTAATCCACCAATACCGCAGGGTGGTAATGCTGCATATATTGTGCCATTACGGGAATTCAATCACTTCAAATAATTCACCCTGAGTCACTTCACACATTTAATAAAATCAGGATGAGAGGAACACCTATCCCAGTTCACAAAACTTTCAAAGTTTTAATTCTCCAAATGAACTGAAAAACGCACCAAACATTTATGTTTCGACAGACAATTCTAAAATGGAATACTACTACTGTTGTAGCAGGCAACAGCGAGGATTCGGGATGTGACGTGGTAGGACTCTCCCCTTGCTCAGTGTCAAAAGGTTAATGTATGCATAAGGGGTGTAGACGAAGTAGGATAGGTATACAGGTAAATCGCACAACGCAATAAACACCATTTTTCTGCTCACCATATTGGTATTCTCATGCAGTTCTTTGGCCCAGGTAGGTTTCACCTGATAGTCCAGCACAGGCACAGAGCTAAAAGAACATGGGTTGCCAGGTGCATGGCAACGTAGTACAATAAAGCTGTGGTGTCTAACAGCATAGAGTAACTTGCATTTAGAACATGATACATGTAAACAGGCAGAAAATAATAATGAAAACTGGGCAATGGCATTCTTATCCACGCTGTCTGGAAGTGTCACATTGTCTTTAGTAACTGTCTGGTAATAATCACAATATTATTGTATCCAAAAGCCAGTATCTCCAGAAATACTTTGATCCCAACAGCTGGTGAGACAGACCTGGCTCTGAGGGCTCCTTGCTGTACCCCAGACACTGGCATTCACAGCATTCTCATTAAGAAGGCCATCGCTACACCATCACAAGTACCAAATTTACCTTTCCACACTTCCATTTTCTATACTAAGGAGAAGAATGTTCCTCAGCATCTTGCCACTCACATCTGACAGAGAACCCCCACTGTAATTGATCTATACAACAAATATAGTTGCTAGCCTTGATTGCTGCTCTTCTTTCTAATAGGCAACATATCACATATTCTTAGAGGAGGAATGAAGCAGCACAACAAGCCCAATCTGTCCCTCCTGCTGCACAACTGGAATGTTGGCCTATGGCATGAAGGATTTGCTAGCTGGTTATTCACTACTTCCCTCAGTGGTGGTTTATAAACTGATAAACCAATTGCTTTTCTAATATTCACCTGCCTTTGGTCTATTGAGGAGGAGGATTTTCAATAACTGTTAGTTTTATATAATTGCCTCAAGAAATTCTAGTGTTTTCTCGTAGTTAGATGCTACACGTATTACATATACTACTATTAGTTTACTTCTTTCACTTCACAGACTTACAACCTGTTCTTAACAACTGCAATGAGGATCCACATGTTCAAAAAGTTTGAAACTGGTGTTTAATACATTGAACTAAAGTAAAACAGCACAAATTCATATAAAAAAAATCAACTGCCATAAGTTTCAAGAATTAGTCACTGATTCGTACTTTGAGAACCCTTGGATTACACTGTACAGCATTTTGAATTGTCTGTTTAGATGAACTAGTAGGAGAAATATTGAAAACAGCAGGATATGCCAGGATACGCCATTGGAGAGCATGATCTGAAGATAGATAGCCTTTTATTTAGAAAATGAATCTATATTTTGCAGCTGACCTGCACGTTCTATGTTCAGATTTCTTATGTCCCAGTACAGATCTATGTAGAAAGTACATTTAGGTTAGTATTACTCTTTGTAAGGTCTGTAAGGAAAGGTTTGTAGGATTTGTAAGGATATAATCTAGTTTTTATTTTCACACCTAAACTGTTTACACTATGTTCTAGTCTGGAATATCAGAAAGTAAGACAAAGCCATTTGTACAAAGAATGAAAATGATGCAAACAAAAGTACAGAACGGCTTACAGACCACTATATATACACCATAATGCTGTCCATATGTCGAAGTTTTTCTAAGAGCAAGGTATTTTTTTTAAGAAATTCAATTCCTTTAATGGAAACATTAAAAATGAAACCAGGAAGCTGGGTTCTTCCCACTATGCTGTGACAATCCTTTGTAATATACAGAAAATTTAATTTGGTCTGTACTCGCGTTCAACTCAGGAATCTGTTAATTAGTTCCTGTTGTGGTTTTCCTAATATGTATCAGATGAAGTTTAAGGACAGGAATTGATTTTTCAGGCATAGTGCCAATCTCCCTGCTGGTTTAGGAGTTTATTTAGCAACTACAGCTTATTTCCAAAGTGAAAGATTTGGACAGAGTTTAGCTTTAGAAATATCACACAGAATACTTGTCAGCAATTGTCCACAGGCTTATGATTTTCTGCTAAGAAGTGTGTAATTTAAAGAACTTCATGCTGTCTTTGAAAAATTACACTGTGGGGTTCAGTGAGTGTAATTTTAATCTTATCTTTTTCTTTGTCTTCATTGTATAATAAAGCAGACTGAAGATAGAACAATTGTATAAAAATTCAAAAGCAAACTTTAGTTTTACGTCCTCTCATTCCTGACAAGCAATAACAAAAGACAGAAAACAGAAGTCTCATGATACAAATTGTAACATGAAGGAAAATAAAAGATAAAAAAAAAAACAAACCAACAACCTTTCAATAGATTGCACAGACACAATTTCAGGAAGAAAATAAAAATTACTAATTTTGATAATAGTTTTACAGCTGCAGTGTGCACACCTTTCTTGTCTGTGTTTATTTGTCCATATTTGAAAAATGAGATTTAAATATTCCAAATAGACTTCATCCTCTTCATTTGAAGGGCAGGAAAGGAAGGAAAGACTGACAATGTTCATTCCAAGTTAACTCCCACACTTCATCAAAGATCTTAGGCATCATCTCTGGACTACTCTGTACCTGCTCTAGGCACGGATAACTAATCTGTAGTCACACCCTGCATCCACAAGAATCACACACTTAACTGGAAATTACTTTTTCTTCTCTAACCCCATAATAAAGCATGCAAATAGAATGCAGTTCCTACACATGCTGCATCCTTAGAGATTGCACTACTATAAACTGTATTGATTTTAGCAGTGCTAACCCCATGTATGCAAGACAGCTAGGACAGCATAAAAAATAAATGAGACTCTAGAGTGACAGACCTATATCTTGCAGAAAAAATTATTCTTATTGTGATGAAATTATTTTAGTTCAGACCCCAGTTTGCTGAGGACTTTTCCTTTAAATAAGATCCTCTACCATCTTCTCTGCTACCTTTTTTGAAACGATGACCTACAATTACCAGGCCTGGCAGGGTCATAAGGGCCGCAGACTGTCATGTTCTCTATTGTAAACCTCCACTCCTTGCTCTGCAACAAAAATCTGATATCTTCAGGCTTTTCACTAGCTACTCATTACTTCAAATCTTTGTTCATTTCCTCTGTAATTAATTTGGTCAATAATTAATATCTGAATTTTTCAATTAATGTTATAAAATAAGAGAGATATAACTACTTCTCTGCATATCTGATTTCATAATTGTCAGCATTTTTAATTCCCTATAATTAATTTACTTTCTCCATTATCGGCTTATGAGCTTCACACTTCCCTCATTAATATTTTTTTTTACATTTTTTTCTATTGCTCCTTTGCATCAGTTTCGTTGTTCAATCAGTTTTAGATAATATTAAGTCCAATATTATCATTTCCTAGAGACTTACTGTAACCACAGCCAGATACTAACTTTTTTCATCCCTGCCATTAACGTAATTTAATTACATTCCCATCCTTGGAGTTCTTTAGTTCTTCACAAATGTAGGCCTTTCAGATTCTTCCAGTATTCATTAACATTTTCTACTTAAGCAATCGTATCACACCCAAAACTTTGCTTCTAACAGTTTCTCTCCAGATGTGGAAACATGGTAGTCTTCAGCCTACTGCAACTAAAAAAAAAGATTTCTGCATTTATGAATAGGCCTCATTTTTCCCCTCCTCAATGACCATATCAGCGCTAGTGTGAAGTTTTTGTTTGTATTAAATGAACTTCTGTCAACCCAGGATTATGACTTTTTTTGGTAAATGCAAAATCAAAATGCTATCCTTAATGATAATAACACAACAAAAATGCAACTATAACAGAGAAATCAAGCCTTGAATAGATTATCATGCTAAAAATATTGCTCATCTATTAGCCCATAGTGGTTTCAGATTCTAAACTTGCTGAACTGGAAGTACTTTTAGCACAGCCCATGAATGTCCAACCTTTTGGCTTGCCTGGGCTGCTTTGACTGAAGCAGAATTGTCTTGGACCACATATAAAGTACATAGTTAATTAATTAAACTTAATAATTAAATAATAATAATTATAATTATATATAATATATATAATTATATAATAATTAATTATTATATTAATATGTATTAACATAATAATTAATTATTACATACATTATTATTAATTATTATTAATATATTATATATCAATGTATTAATATATTAATAATTAATATAATAATATATATTATAATATATAATATTATATATTAAATAATAATAATTAAATAATTAATTTAATAAGCAACCAAACTTTTTCTTTTTCTTTTTTTTTTTTGAATTTATATTAAAATATTTTTTTAAAGATAATAAGAAAAAAAGAGAGTGACCAGTTCCTGCAGCAGAGCACACATACCTGGTTCTGGTGGGGCTGTATCCAGATGCCCTCCTCTCGTCCTGCAGAATGGCAGCACACAACAGCTCCAGGCCCTGCTCATGGTCCCGCTGCATGTGTTTCTGCTGCAGGGACAGCCCCTGAACAGTGGCATCTCTGCTTCTAGTGGCCCCTCTGCAGAAACAAGAAGAATTTTGTTGAGAAATGCTCACTGTGAGGATGAAAACCCCACTCCAGTTGATATTCTACTGCTTGTTCTAGAGACGTTGAGCCTGCAAGAGCTGTGCCTGCTCAGGGACTGCTCTGGCAAGCCTGGCCCTTTGCTACCTGTAAGCGTTGGCCTCATCTTCACAGAGAAGCTGGAAACAGGATAGGGGTGGAAGGGCACGGATGCCCAAAGGTGGCTCCAGGGCTGTAGCCTCCGCCGAGGGACAGCTCTACCACCAGCAGGTGGAAGGAGGCCATCCTTCTGCAGCATGGCCAGCCCCGGGCACATCACTCTGCACTGGCTTCAAGAGCCATCATCCTCCTGCTTGAGTGCCAAGGGCCCTCACCGTGGTGAGGTGGTGACTGTGTCAGAGTGGGTGGCAGGGAGTGGTCCCACTATGACATGCAGATCTCAGAGCAGAGCAAAGGCTGTGGGGCTGAGGCAGCATCAGTGTGACCTGGTGAGGTGCGGGGAGGGCAGAGAGGAGGGGGCTGCACATGGCTGCTGAGGGGCCCTAAGCCGCAAACTCACCCTCATCCTGTATCTCCCCCAGGGTTGGCAGAGGAGTGTGCAGAGGAGAAAGCCCAGTGCTGTCAGGGCAGGAGCTTTGCAAGTGCTCACTGTCAATGTGCACCATGTCCATAAGGACACAGGACACGCCAGAGTCAGGGGAGCTGGGTGAGAGCAAAGTATCCCTACGTGCAGCCCCTGCCACCAGGCTGCGGGGTGCAGATGGTGTGCCTGTGACTGAGAGTAGAGGCATGCAGGGGCTCCCCAGCTACTGCGAGCAGGGCTCCTCAGCTCCTTGGCCAGAATTGGGCTGTGGCTGTCTGCTGGGACCACTGTGCCTGCAATACCCCCTTCCCCTCCACAGCCTTCAGCACTGCTCCTCAGCCAGCAGGGCAGGCACAGAGCAGGTCCCATGGGGACACCTGGCCCTGCCAGCTGCTCACTGCATTTGCTCTCTCCTCTCCAGCATGCATGCTGTGTGGGCAGATAGATGTCGACCCAAGCATCTGCGGGCCCAAACATGTGGACTTTGGGGTCTGTGTCCATGCATTCTGTGCGGTGAGTTCCCCTGGGGCATTTCCACCTTCCTCTAAGCAATGGTTCCTTCCTTTCTGTCCTAACAAGATCTTATTCTTTTCTCTTGTACAGATGTTCTCCACCGGCCTCCTTCAAAAAGCAAGAATATTGAATAGAATCATAGTGCTGCGCCCTGAAGACATCAAACACACAATCCAGCAGGCAGAACAGAAGGTGAGGTCCTGACTGTAGCAAGGAGGTTTGTGCCAGGAGAGGTTTGGTGAGTTTAGCCTTCTACCAAGAAAGGAACGTCAGCCTTTCCAACCAGCTCCAGGAGAAAATCCTGTTCTGGCAGAAGAGTCTTGTCCATAAGATGGCTATGCAGTGTGACCCAACTGTGCCCACATCCTGTGCTCTGCCCAGAGGTGTGGGGCCAGCTGACAGCTGGCCACTGATTGGACTGCTGTGCTCTTTCCAGCACTGTTTCATTTGTGGCAAGAGAGGGGCTTCCATCACCTGCGCAGAAACAGGCTGTGAACGCAGCTTCCATTTCCCTTGCACCCTAGAGGGCGAATGTGTCAGTCAGCACTTTGGAAAGTACAGGTAAGGGCTACGAGGCTTGGCCTGTTAGCCTCCAAACCCCTGCTGTCAGCACCAGCTGAGGAAGCGAGGAACCTGCCATGATACCTCCCAGCAGCCTGCCACAGCCAAGGGCCGGGGCTCCTTCCCATTCCTCTGCCATCCTGCCATTCCTTGCCCATCCCTTCCATCTTTTCCTAGTTCTTTCTGCCAAGAGCACAGCCCTCAGCAGGCAGTGGAGGCAGCTCCAGAGCAAGACACCAGATGCATCATCTGCATGGATCCTGTGGGAGACAAAAAGTCCTACAGCACCATGGTGTGTCCAGCCTGCAAACATGCATGGTTCCACCGGGCCTGCATCCAGGTAGGAGCCCTCCTCTCACCTGCAGGTGCGGCAGCATTCAGCACCACCAGGCCCTGCTCACACTCACACTGCATATATTTCTGCTGCAGGGACAGGCAACATGTTCAGGTATCAGCTGCTTCCAGTGCCCCCTCTGCAGAGACAAGGACAAGTTTAAATCAGAAATGTTCATCATGGGAATCCAAATCCCAGACAGGTTGGTGTCCTGCTGGCTCAGCACAACAGACATGAGAGCACAACAGCTGTGCTCAGGGACTGCCCCAGCAGGCCTGGCTCTTTGCTGCTTGTGAGTGCTGGCCTCATCTTCATAGAGAAGCTGGAAATGGAGTCAGGGTGGAAAAACAGAGATGCCTTGAGCCAGCCTTAGTCCAGGAACAGTGGAGACTTATCATATTCCATCCCTTCACTGACAGAAGACCAACGTGGGAGGACAACAATGCCTACGCATTGCTGGGAGACAGGCACAGGCGCTGCGATGTCAGTGAGTGCCTGTACCAACGGGGCAGGGATCAGGCAGAAAGAGAGGGGTGAGTTGGCTCAGCAGCCCTCTGGGGCTCTGCCTGGGATCTCAGCCTCATCATGGGCCAGGGGAGCAAAGACTGAGCACCAGAGATGTGTCAGGTACTCCCTGGCTTGGCTCACTTTGTTCTCACAACCACAACACGTTTGTCTACCCAGGCCCTGGCAGCTGCTCCTGTGCAGCTCCTGTGCTGCAGAAGGCACCCACAGGCACTGCTCCTACTTAAGCAACAGCACCGACACCTGGGAGTGCAACACCTGTGCCAGCGTGGGCACTGGTAAGAGGCAGACAGCTACATGCCACTGGGCTGGGGCTAGGCAAGGCTTGGCAGCTGGTCCTCAAGACAGCCTTGCCAAAACCTCTCTCACCAGATGAGAGATGTGAGCCTCTCCAACAGCAGAGCTGAAGGTCTGTCCTTCTGACTGACCTTCCTGCCTCCCTTTACAGCCTCCAGTGACAACTTGGATCTCACTGACTCCAACATTACCAGCCAGCAGGGACTGGGGCCATCGTATAGCTCTGCAGCACCTGGGAGCAGCACTGCCAGCCGGGCAGCACCCAGTTCCAGGGTGCCTGAGAGCAGCAGCCAGAAAAGCCAGACCAGGACAGAGCAAAGAATCCACTCACATTTACATCAGGATGAAGACATGTATAACCAGCTCCAAGAACATCGTGGGAGCAGCCATGCTGCAGCCCTAGGGAGTGCTGCTGAGAGATGGACCTTGTTTTCTGCCAGCCAGGGGGCATCAGTATCCTCAAGAGATTCTCCAGAAGTTGGCAGTCACAGGTCCAGACAGGGAGGGTGTGCTCGGGCCCGAAGTCGCTCCCCATTACAACCTCAGGCCCCAGATTCCCAAAGCTGACCCCAGAGATGCTGTGGGAGCAGCCATGTACCAGTCACAGGAGCTGGGAACTGCACCCAGGACTACAACAGCCAAAGAGCACCAGGGTTACAAAGGTATTCCCCAGCAACTGATTGAAGAAGTGGTCCAGGAAGCAAGGGTGGGCCAGGGCACAAAGCCACTCTCCTGTTGACTGGAGGGCTGCAGAGTCCATGAGCCAACCCCAGAGACACCATGGGAGCTGGTCCAGTAGGAGAGCACCAACCTGTGTGCAAAGCCTTTCATGGGTACAACATCAGGCTGAAAATCTGCATAGCTGGTCCCAGAGACACCACAGGAGCAGCCATGTTCTGGCCCAGCATGCTGGCTCTAGTCTACAGAGGCCATTGCAATAAAATTTGGAGCTTCCATACACATTTGTTAGTTTTCTTCTTCTCTGCCTTTCCTGAGGTGGGCAGCATTAGAGGCTGGAAGCACAGTGTTATCTTCTCTCCAGCACCCAACTCATACCTTCCTTCCCATGGCCCAGTCTAGGCAGAATTGCAATTGAGAGTTGCAATTTCCTAGACAAAGCCATTATTTTTGGTGGTGTCCATAAACAGTACTAGTAAAAGTTCTCAGAAGTTTGACTTTGAATCATAGCCAGTCTCGCACATTTTACTACGTTAATTAAGTTTTGATAAAGTGAAGGGAAAACAGCCCTCACAAAGAATTCAACCACGCTTCTGTCTAGTAAAAACTTTTACTGATAGAGAAATAAAAATCAGAAAGATTATTTTTCAGATACAGTACTCTTAAAGACCACAAAATTCTTCAAATCAAAAAGTGTTCTTTTTACAATATCCTATCCTCCCCCTCATCAATAGTTCTATCTTCATAAAAATTAAGATAATCACCAAACCATCGTATTGCTTGCATTTCTTTTAATAGCTTTGCCTGCATTGGGTCAACTGGTGTTGAAAGCCTTGTTAACGAAACCATTCAAATAATATTTATCTATTTCCTGTTAAGAATTATCGTAGTACGAAACAGCTTTTTTTATAGGCCTCCAGTGAAATAAAATGTGCTTATGTTGGCAGAGCCATAACAGTATCTGCCATCAAATGGCAGTGAAATCCAGCTCTAATAAAGAGTGGACAGAGCAGAAAGACTGTATGAATTTTTGCCTAAGTTTTGCTAACTCTTATCTCCCTCTCTGTGTTCCCAGAAGACATGTTTACATAAATGACTAAGTAGTAAGATAATTCTGCATTAATTCCCTGTCAATTGAAGTAACTAAAATAACATCATCATTGTTCTGCTGTTCTTGAAACCAGAGAGTTAAGACAAGTAAGTACTGTTGAAGCAGAAGCTATTTGAACTAAATGCTAATTTTTTGGGGTAAACTATGCAAGATAAGGTATTTTTCCTCCTTGATAGATACCAGACAAATAGTTACATTCTATGCAGAGCACAAAAAAATCTGTTGTCAGCTTGAACATCTTTTCACTCCATTATATAATGCAACATATATTAAGTCCCTGGCTCAGGAATCCAGATCAATTGTTTAATCTGTGTCAGTAGAAAGACTGATTTGAGTTCAGTTTGCCCTCAGAAAGTTCAGGAGCTATATCAAGTCCAGTTCCAAGATCAGGAAAAAAAAAAAAAAAAAGTATAGCTTTTTACTAGGTGAGACCAAATCTATTAACTTCAAGTGAATTCAGCAGGTTGCCACTCAGAGCAAGAACCAACCCGATTAACTAAAAAAAGTTTAAGAGTTGCAAAGAATGATCAGACGCAGATTTTATGAAGGCCTATGTAGGCAATAGCAACCAGTGTGCGCCAGTACTACTGCATAAAATTTGCACAACTCACAGATTTGCCTTTTCATTTATCCAATGTGCTGTGGCAGAAGTAAGCTGCTACAGGACAGACACGTTTTGATCATGACTACTGCTGATGAAACATGAAGGTCATTTCTACTTCCTTTTCCTAATGACGTATTTCCTCAATTATAAGACTGTTTACACACCTAAGATCTTAGAACTGAAATACTTGCTTCCCAGAAAAAAATGAAATCACTTTGTGATGCAGTGAGTAGAGCTGAAACCTGATGACATCACTAGAAATCTTTATCAGCAAAATTTGTGTCTGTTCAGCAATAGGGGTGCAGGAATTAAAGTGCAACAACAGTAATTTTTTATTTCTGTAACACCGTCATCTTGTGACTTAACATAGCTTTCAAGACTTCAGTGCTGAGAAAAATCACAGAAGTATTTCAACAGTCTATTTACTAATTCTTCCACTAGTGCACTGGGTGACAACATACAGGTGAAGCATGTCTAGTAAAGGTTTTATCATTTTGTTACTATTTATACGATAAATGCTCTGCAGGTGATTATTTAACTATAGGAGAAACTTGTGGTTGTCACATGACCCAAGAGATGCTCAACAATGACCTTAAGAATGCAACTACTCATCCACTATGAAGCAGCAACAAACAAAGAAACAAACAAACAAACCACCAAAAAACACATATTTTGGAGATCACCCTTGTTTACACAGTGTTATTTTGTTTTTGCTTTTACACAACTGAGGTTGCAACAAGGTATCTGATCTAGCCAAATTAACAGCTACATAGCAAAACCATTTGTGAGCCTGCCTTTGGCGTCAGTAGACTCATACTTCTTCCCCTTATGGGAAGGCAGCACTTTGCTTTAAGTGAAGTTGACTGTACAGATTTGTAGCCATCCACAAACACATTTCCCCAGAGTAACTATCATTTCATGGCTGCAGTTATATGTATTATCCAACCGATAGGAGTATCTTCTCCCACCAGTGGGGAGTTGGGAAGGTTCATTGATAGAGCTTTAAACTATGTGTGAAGGGGGGTGAGGGTGTAACTGGGGGTCATTAGAACAGAGCCTGTATGTAACGTGCCTGTGCTTGTAGGAGAGGGATGTGCTAGTAAGATCCCACAGTCTTGGGTCTTGGTGAAGGAGGAGGAGGACTCACCATTTTGCAGGAAAAACACAAGGGTTGCTGTAAGGTTGGTGGCTATGGAAACACCTGAGTATGGTCGTGAGGGTATTAGGGCTACTGCCACTCAAAAGGAGGACTAGCTCAGGTGTTTTTACACTAATGCATACAGCATGGGTAATAAACAAAAGGAGATGGAGGCCATTGTGAGGTCAGAAAGCTATAATATAATAACCATCACGAAAACGTGGTGGAATGACTCACACAGCTGGAGTGCTGTGATGGATGGCTACTGACTTTTCAAAAGAGATAGGCAAGGCAGGAAAGGCAGTGGTGTAGCTCTCTACACTAAGAAAGAATGTGCATGTATGGAAATTAATGATGGTGATGATAGGGTTGAGAGCTTATGGGTCAGAATAAAAGCAAAGACCAATAAGACTGACATTATCATGGGAGTCTGTTACAGGCCACCCAATTAGGATGAAGATGCGGACAAGACACTTTATAGACAGTTGGGTGAATTCTCAAGGTCTCTCCCCTTGTTCCTGTGGGAGACTTCAACTTCCCAGACATCTGCTGGATTTATAATACAGCAGATAGGGAACAGTCCCAGAGGTTCATAGAGTTTGTGGAACCACACCACACCCATTTGGTGGAGCCAACAAGGGGAAGCAAAATCCTGGACCTGCTGTTTGTTAACAGAGAAGGTCTTGTGGGGGGTGTAGAGGTTGGAGGTTGCCCGTGGCATAGTGATCGTGAGTTGCTAGATTTCTCGATCCTTGTTGAACCACGAAGGGGAGTCAGCAGAACTGCCACCTTGGACTTCCGTAGGACAGACTTTAACCTCTTTAGGACCATGCTTGAGATGGTCCCTTGGGAGGTAGTTTTGGAGAGCGTGAGAGCCCAGGAACGCTTGGAATAGTTTAAGAAAATTATTTTAAAGGTGCAGGAGCTGACCATCCCCATGTCACAGAAGATGAGCTGATGGGCAAGGAGGCTGGACTGGCTGAACAGAGACCTTTAGCTGGAACTCAAGAGCAAAAAGAAAGTTTATGGTCTCTGGAAGAGCAGGCAAACTACTTATGATGATTACAGGTATGCAGTGAAGCTGTGCAGGGAGAAAATTAGAAAAGCCAAAGCCCAGTTAGAACTGAACTTGGCCACTAAGATAAAAAAAACCAAATATTTTTCTAAATGCATCAACAGCAAGAGGAGGGCTAGAAGAAGTCTCCATCCCTTGTTGGACACCGAGGGCAATTTGGTGACCAAGGATCAGGGTAAGGCTGAGGTACTTAATGCCTTCTTTGCCTCAGTCTTTAATAGTAAGACTTGTTACTCCCTGGGAACACAGCCCCCTGTGCTGGTAGATAGGAATGGGGAACAGAACAGGTCCTGAATAATCCATGATTAGATGGTTTTGGACCTGCTCTGAAAGCTGGATGGTCACAAGTCCATGGGGCTGGATGGATTGCGCCTCACAGTGCTGAGGGAGTTAGCAGATGTGGTTGCCAAGCCACTCTCCATCATTCTTTGACAGTCCTGGCTAACTGGGGATGTCCCAGCAGATTGGCAAATGTGACACCCATCTTCAAAAAGGGCTGGAAAGATGATCCTGGTAGCTACAGACCTATCAGTCTCACCTCAGTGCCAGGGAAGGTTATGGAATGGGTAATCTCAGGAACCATCAGGGACCAGTTAAAGGGCAACCAGGGGATCAGGCCCAGTCAGCATGGGTTTATGAATGGTACATCCTGTCTGACAAACCTGATTTCATTCTATGACAAGGCGAGCTGCTTAGTGGATGAGGGTCAGGCTGTTGATGTGGTCTACCTGGACTAGAGTAAGGCCTTTGACACTGCCCCCCACAACAATCCTTGCGGAGAAGCTGACTGCCCACGGTTTGGATGGGGGTATGCTCCACTGGGTGAAACGCTGGCTGGATGGCAGGATCCAAAGAGTTGTGGTTAGTGTTAAATACCTGGATAGTTAAATCCAGGTGGTGGCCATTCACAAGTAGTGTCCCCCAGGGCTCAGTACTGTGGCCACTTCTATTTAACATCTTTATTAACGATCTTGATGACAGGATTGACTGCACCCTCAGTAAGGTTGCAGACAACACCAAGCTGGGAGGGAGTGTTGAGCTGCCAGAGGGGAAGAAAAGTACTACAGAGGGACCTGGATAGACTGACTGGATCAACAGGCCAAGGTAAACTGTACGAGTTTCAATAGGGCCAAGTGTCAGGTCCTGCATTTTGGTCACAGCAATCCCAGGCAACCCTGTAGGTTACGGGGAGGAGTGGATGGAAGGCTGCCTGATGGAAAGAGACTTTTGTGTACTGACGGACAGTAAGCTGAATATGAGCCAGCAGTGAGCCCAGGTGGCCAAGAAGGCCAATGGCATTCTCGCTTGTATCAGGAATGGTGTGGTGAGCAGTATTAGGGAAGTCATCCTGCCCCTGGACTCGGCATTGGTGAGGCCTCACCTCAAGTACTGCATTCAGTTTTGGGCATCTCAGTACAGAAAGGACATTGAGGTGCTGGAGCAGGTCCAAAGAAGGGCAACCGGGTTTATGAACAGCTTGCAAAATGCGCCCCGTGAGGAGTAACTGAAGGAACTGGGGCTGTCTAGTCTGGGGAAAAGAAGGCTGAGGGGAAACCTTATTCCTCTTTTCCAATACCTGAAAGGTGATTGCAAGCAAGAGGGAGGTTGGTCTCTTCTCACTGGTGACAGAAAAATGGGAAATGGACACAAGTTGTGCAAGGGTAAGTTTAGGTTGGATATCAAGAAAAACTTCTTTACTGAAAGGGTTGTTAAGCATTGTAATAGGCTCCCCAGGGAGGTGGTTGAGTCACCATCCCTGGATGTGTTTAAAAACCATTTGGATGTGGTGCTCAGGGACATGATTTAGCAGAGACTTGTTAGTTAGGCTAGTATTATTCAGTTGTGGTTGGACTTGATCTTTAAGGTCTTTTCCAACCTGAGCAATTCTATGATTCTACCAATATACGTATATCTCTCCCTAATCCTCTCTCCCCAGTCTCACTATGAAGGACTATGAAGGGGGTTAGTGAGTGAAAGCTGAGCTACCCACCAACTAAAACCACAACAACCAGCATGATTCCTGAAAAAAAAGGCTATCTGAAGTGATTTAGTATTTTAAGATTCATGGATTTTTCAGAAGAGATTTTTGCTTATTTGAAGTTAGTTCAAAGTTTCTCAAAATATCACTGGCGCTGAAAATAATACCACCATATTGTCTTCTATTGAGTTAATATAGCCACAGGGACTATTGTTAGAATAGCATTCCTTCAGTGGGCATAAAAGGCATCCTGAAAATGAAGTACATTCTTCACTGTGTGAACTTGGAGCATTTGTCAAAGAGCAAGTATTATATCTTTCATGTTTTCCTGATTACAAGATTCATCAATCTTACTTTGCCTTCAAAAAAAATCAATTTTTTTTTTCAGTATTGTCATTTGTGATTTACTGCGTTTCAAATGGAATAGGTTATCCCAATGCTTGTTGAGAAGTAATGAGCTGTTTGAAAATGTATCAGAATAAAACTACTTAAACAAGTAACTGAATCTCACTTTAGAGCTAGCACTCATTTCATGAAATGGAAGCTACATTTTAATTAAGACAATTTTTTATAGCTGATGTTTATTTATTTAAAATAGAGAAACAGTCAGGAGAACCATGCTCTTGCAAAGAATGGGAAGAGAAGAATGTGTTATATCATTTCTTAAAGGTGAAGAAAGACACATTCTTTTACCCTGATGATATTGCTAAGAAAGATGCCTCCTGATTTCAAGCTTCTTCCCCAAGGAGTAGAAGCACAACCAGTCATGATCATTTTCTGTTTGGCTGACTAATCAGTTTCTCATTTTAAGAGTCAAAATTCCTTTACAAATAAAAAGAATTTAAAATCCTTCAGTTAAGCTCATATTTCTTTTAATCCAAATCTGCTGGTCAAAATTTGGAGGACTCACAATCAAAAAAAGAAAATCAGTTCTAAGAGTGACATTCAGTATTTTGATCAGTTTTATGTGAGGTACATTATAGGAAAGAAAGATGCTTCCTGTGCAGCTATTTTCTCTCATTCCTTCTCATCCCCCTCCTCAAAATTAGGGAGGAGTTCAATTATACAAAATTATGTTTACTCCCCATTACATCTGCCATGCTAAATCACATTCCAGAAACAGCTACAGTTGCTTTAATAGACAATTCAGCGTGTATTTGAAACTCAGATGTTATTTCCCAGAGTGATTTTGAGACCCCTGTATCATCATATGAACTTGAGCATGAACTTCAGAAATGACAAGTATGCCTTTCTCCAGCTTCAGCCCTCTCCAGTATGTCTCTGCTGTAAGCACCAAAAAATGCTACAGCTCATTTCATTTGTTAACTAGAATTAATGTTACTAAGAAGCTGACCAGTTACCGGACTCTCTGGGAGATAAGCAGAGAACAACTTTTTCTTGTCATTGTTGTGGCTTAAGTAAATAACAAGATTTTTTATTTTTTTTTTAATATCTGTTAGTTTATTTCTAGATGGTTCTCATGTCCAAGCTGCTCTTCCTCCGTAACCTTCTAAACCTTTCAGCCTCTTTTTTGACCTTGAGATGGAGGAAAATGTAAAATATTTCACTTCCTAATGCAAAGTTCTTTACGTATTTATAACATGCATTTTGTGCTCAACAGAAGATTACTGTACTATCAAGCAGTATTTCAAGGCTGTCTCTAGCCAATAAGCTCCTTAAATTTCTCTAATAAGTGTGGTATGCTCTTTAATAGCCTCATGCCTTAAACGAACAGTTTGCTGAGACTGATACACTCAGAAGTCATAAAGGTTCTTTGCCACAAAACATGGGAGTGAGATTTTTTCATAATTTCTTGAATTTAAAATACCTGGCAGAGGAAATAACTTAGACAACTCAAAGAGGAAAATAGATTGGATGGGAAAGTACGAAACCAGAAAACCACACAAGAAATCACAGAGGAAAAATGATCACAACAAATGAACTGATACTTGAAAGTAATTCATTCTCATATCACAATACACAATAGGAAACTATATAACAAGGTCATTTTACATAACTTCCCATACACAGAAGAGCTTTATGCAGACTTTCCACTTGTGCAATCTTTGTCACATTAATGAAACATTTCCTCAGTATTTGAAATACATGTCAAAGAAACCCCAGATGTTTATTTGAAGCACGTGGAGACAAGCTCAAACATGCTGGACAAGGTGTCCATAAAGAGTTAGACACAGAAGATTAGAGAGGTGTTGTAGAATCTTTTAAGACCATTAAAAACAAGCAATTACCACACATGTGGAAATTAAGATTCCATTTCAATCTTATATTTGTGAAATTAAATAAATCTTTCAGGACTGTTGTACAAATTACAGTATCACAGTAGCATTTTTCACCTTTTTATGGAGACTCAGAGAACTCTAAGTATTATAAGAAGAACAAAACTTAACCAGTCCCCTTTCTGTTTGGAAAGGTTTAACCAGCTTAAGATGGAATTGCACATTCTGCCTTCATATGAAGCAAGCATTTGTTGTAAGACACAAATCAAGACAATCAAGAATTTTATGAGCTATGATTGATTAATCCACTAAATAATAGTACCCTTCATTATTTTCATCAGCTACCACTTTAGAGATTGTTTTGACTTCCCTACACAGTGCACACCCATATTATCTACTTCCAGTAGAAGACACTGTAAACACCCCAGTGGTTAAAAGCAAGCTGTTGCTTGATTTTAATAATGCTGAAAACAAATAAGTAAGAATTAATGATGTATTTAATTGATCAATAACAGTTTTTCCTCTTATCTAGTTTTTTAAATTTTCAAACTTTGAGATTTGTTTTTCTAGAGAAGAATTAACCCATTTTCAGCACTACCTTTAGCTGGATGCACAATTTTTTAATTATTATTATTATTTTATTTTTTAACAAGACTAGATTGCCACAATTTTCAAGTCATCTTTTGCAGTCATTGCTGTACTTACAATGACTATCCTCAATGTGGGTGGCAACCCCAAAGAGTGTTTCATGGTTGCATTATATAGTGCCAACAATACTGCCTCTATTTCCTCTTAAGTTTCTTTCGATCTTCTCAGGGCTTCGAATTTAATTCGGGTTCACCTCTCATACTCTTGTATTTTTTGGTTCGGGGCATTATTTCCAAATGAACAGTAGAAATGCTAGGATTAATTTTTAAGCTCACATTCTTGCCTTTTGTATTGTTATGCACAACTGAACAATCCTGCAGTTCATTTGAGATGAATTACACAGTAAAATACTATTAGCATACACCTGCTTTCCTCTGTAAAGAAAATAAAGAAAAAATCCTTTGAATTCTGCCAGCAACTTCATACCTACATACTATCCCTTTCGAGTGCGTGGGGAGGGGAAATATTAATGTCCTCAGGATGAATTCACTCCTTACCAGTATTTGTACTGACTTTTTTCTACCCCATGCAAAAGTTTGTGAACTGTTATTCAGTTATTCAGATCAGTCAATCCCTATTTTCTTTCATCTCCTTCCACAGACTGCCAGCTAAACAACTTATATTAAACTCAGTTCTGTTTTCCTACTTACCCCCGAAATTTAACTAAGCAATAGAATTGGGATCACTGCAGCCCCTATGAAAATAATTAGTTACAATGAGTTGTTATTAAGCTCACCAAAACTAAGTTTCATTGCAGAGAAAAACAACCAATCACTAATAAGATTGATCTATGTATTTTAAAACAAAAACAACAACAAAAAAACACCACAAGGTGTGTCCAGGTTCTACAGCTTTAGATGAGCATCTGAAATTTCAAGTCTTGAATCACAATAACTAACTTACTTTACTAGGGAAAGTTGCTGTATTGCACTCAAATAGACGGTCCCCTGACATTTCCTCCACTCTTCTTTCAAAAACAACCTTAAACTAAGATTAGTCTCCCAGGAGTCTCATAAATCTAGACTGCATAATAAAAGAAGTCATGCAGTAAATGTTCATTTGATATTAAATAAAACACAACCACAAATAACCACAAATTACTTAAAGTAGGAGTCCTTTACAGAGCTAAAGGAGCTTGCAACTACACTACAGCTAACACTGCAAAGAGTTGTATGGCAATGTATCACTGCTTAATGTTAGTTATTTCTTTCATATTTTCTCCTTGCTACTTCTAATTTGTGTAAATGAGTTTCAGTTGGCTTACATGAGTACCATAAAGGCACCAGAATAGGGAGTGCTGCCTCAAACTTAAAAAAAAAGCTTAAGTACTGCTAGAGGTTTTCCACCCATAAGGAAACAACCCCTCTAGTACTTAAACTGTTTTCCTGAAGCCTTTGGGATTAGTATTTTATTTAAAAAACAAACAGAACCACCATTATAGTATTATTTTACCATTTGCTGGAAAATACTACATAAAAAGAGATACGAAGAACTAAGATATTAGACTTCCCTTTCCCTTCCCTTCCCCTTCTGCATAGAGAAATGATTGCAGCACATGTCATTATCTTGTACTCCGGGTAGCATGAGAAGACATGCTGCCCACAACTATTAACAAACTAGATTCACTTAAACTCAACATTATCCTCAAGAGGAACTAAACTGTATCTCCCTCCACAAAAACAGCATTCACAGAAGCACAGGAGCTGGAGTGAACCAACCTCTGAAGATCATTCAGCCCAACACTCTGCTAAAGCAGGTTCCCTAGAGAAGGCTAGCCAGGGAAGTGTCCAAGTGAGTTTTGAACACAAAGAAAAAGATTCTACAACCTCTCTTACTCGGTCCTTTAGCTGCTCCGTGGCTGAGAACTGCACATTCAGGAACTGTGGTATAATTAAGCTTCACATTAAGAACAGGGGAGAACTAATTAAAGTAAAAGGGAAAAAAGTAGCCACTCGTAGGACTACTTTGTGTTAAGATGTGTAAACTACTGAAGAGTTCTGCTTCAGGTCTGCTTAATGTTAAAGTATAAAGTAGACCTTTAGCTCTTTTGAAAAAGGAAACATAGGAACAAAACATAATCCTCACCCTTAGGACCTTGAAGTAAAGATCTGCAGGTGTTCTTTTTTTTTTTACCCTTCAAGACTGAGTCCTGTTTAGCAATATCTGCTGAGAAAACATCTTTCAGGAAGTCCAAGTCCATAAACCTGGAAAGATAATCACACTGAAACCCTTCTTCCCATTCACAGAGTCATGGAAGTTAAAGCATAAGCAAAAAAAAAAAAAGAAACGATCCTCATTTTTTAATTGACTTCCTGGAGCTTTCCACACAAGCAAAAGACAAAAATCTGAAGTATGTATTTGTTCAAGTTTGTGGTGTATTTTCGTTTTGTTTTTATAAGCACCCACTCACAGTGGCTATTCTAGACCTGAGGGAATGTCTCTTGATAAGTTTCTTAGAGACAAAAATGCAATGGAAAAAAAATTAAGTGATGTTTCCTGACATACCAATATATGTTGTCATCTTAATTATAACGCGGCTTGAGAGCCTTGTGGCTCAGCCACTGGGCACCTAAGGAAACCAGAGTTCATATGAAGTTCGTGATCACTAAGCCCGCAGAAGTCTCAAGATACAGAAGTAGAGCAAAACTAACTTGGTTGCGAGAACAGCCTTACCAAGTGACCATGTGATATTATCAATCTACCTCTCCCGCTTTCACGCGCTTTTAATTTCTTTTTCACCCCACTAATGTCATGGCTGTTTCAGCTTGAAAGGTCTTCAGGGGTTAACTATTCATTGGCTTTCACATGCCACTGTCCAACTTCCTCAGTAAGCAATCATAGGTTTTGGGTTATGATTTGGATAAAAGCTCTCACAATTCATTAGACTGAGTATGTAGAAGCTTCTCAGTTCTTTTAACAAAAGGAAAACGCCTATGTTGGTTTACACATACTAGCTAGCAATGGCCAATGATCTAATGAAAGCTGATGACCAATTGTCTAAAAGAATATAGAACAAGAAAGCACTTCTATCCTATGTAGTCTTTACTACAACATACATTACTATCTGAAAAATTTTACCTCCTCCTGTATTTTAGTAAATTTATGTTTTTAGCTAAGTGTTTCTTAAAAAAAAATGTTGCAAAAACCTACATAAATAACCTAGTTCACAATAAGTAGACAGAATACTATCCATACTGTCTGTAATTTGAAATTTTACTATTTCAGAAAGAATTAAGGGTAGAACAGGACAGATAGCAAAAGCTTTGTTTTACCAAGAACTTTGATATTTCGAAGATCCTAGTTATGTCATATGCTGGCTCACAAATGTCTTGGAGAAGGCCTTAAAAATCCAGAACAGTCTGTGAGACTAGTTGCAATGGAAGACAGCCAAACTATCAGGAAACCCATTTAGCTAGTGGCTTTCCTACTAGAACTTCTTCTGGATGAGTTGCACCAAACTGCTAAGTTTCAACGAAAAAAAAATATTTGTTGGGTTGCTTCCAAACTTCTGTTCACTCAGATAACTACAGTCTCCACAAAGGACAAGCAATTCTGAAAAAGAAATATATAAACCACTCTATATGTTTTCCATAAATCTGCATAAGTAAGAGCATAGGAAACTTCACACACTGAGGAAAAGTTTAAGATCACATCACCTTTCTGCTAGAAAGTTGACTTCTATTTCTAAAACAGTAGGAGCCCCATGCTGTTCATGAATTTGAGTTTTGAACAGTGAATGGTGCTTAATGGTAGTTTCATAAGTTTCAGAAACATTGGCCAAATGTGAAAATGAAGCCAACACAAATGGTCTTGGTACAACATTGTAAAGCAACAACAGTAGCAAAGCAATAGTATTTGTTTCTGAAGTCTGGTTTATAGAGTCTTACCATAGAATGATTCGGGTTGGAAGGGACCTTTAAGGTCACTGAGTTCCAACCCCCTGCTATAGGCAGGGACACCTCCCACCAGACCAGGTTGCTCAAACCCCCATCCAGCCTGGCCTTGAGTTCTTCCAGAGTGGAAGGCAACCTGTTCCAGTGTCTCACCACCCTCACAGTAAATAATTTCTTGGTAATATCCAAGACAGTGTTGACATATAGAAATAGATGGGTAACTTCTGCCAGTTTCCTCAGCTCCCATAGAAACATATCATGGATCCTCCTAAAGTCATTTATTGTCGTTCTACCCCACAGCAGACTCCAAAGAACAGTTGGAAAAGAAATACAACTATAGATTAAAAGCACCTCTGACCACCACGGGGTCAGTGGAGTTGAATCCAGTTGGCAGCCAGTCACGAGCAGTGCCCCCCAAGGCTCAGTACTGGGGCCGCTTCTGCTTAACATCTTCATTGATGATCTTGATGAGGGGATTGAGTGCACCCTCAGTAAGTTTGCAGACAACACCAAGCTGGGAGGGAGAGTTGATCTACCAGACGGGAGAAGGGCACTGCGGAGGGCCTGGGATAGACTGGATCGATGGGCCAAGGTTAACAGCATGAGTTTCAATAGGGCCAAGTGTCAGGTCCTGCATTTTGGTCACAACAATCCCAGGCAACCCTACAAGCTTGGGGAGGTGTGGCTAGAAAGCTGCCTGATGGAAAGGGACCTTGGTGTACTGATGAACAGTTGGCTGAATATGAGCCAGCAGCGTGCCCTGGCCAAGAAGGCCAATGGCATCCTGGCTTGTATCAGGAATGGTGTGGTGAGCAGGACTAGGGAAGTCATCCTGTCCCTGTACTCGGCATTGGTGAGGCCTCACCTCAAGTACTATGTTCAGTTTTGGGCACCTCAATACAGAAAGGACATGGAGGTACTAGAGCAGGTCCAGAGAAGGGCAATAAAGCTTGTGAAGGGCTTGGAAAATCAGCCCTATGAGGAGAGGCTGAGGGAGTTGCAGCTGTTTAGTCTGGGGAAGAGGTGGCTGAGGGGAGACCTTATTGCTCTCTTCCAGTACCTGAAAGGTGCTTACAGTGAGAGCGGGGCTGGTCTCTTCTCACTGGTGACGGGTACAAGATGAGGGGAAATGGCCTCAAGCTGTGCCAAGGCAGGTTTAGGTTGGACGTCAGGAAACACTTCTTTACAGAAAAGGTGGTTAAACATTGGAATAGGCTCCCCAGGGAGGCAGTTGAATCACTGTCCCTGGAGGTGTTTAAGAGCCATTTGGATGTGGTGCTTGGAGATATGATTTAGCAGAAGGTTGTTAGAGTTAGGGCACTATGGTTAGGCTGCAGTTCAACTTGATGATCTTTGAGGTCCCTTCCAACCTGAGTGATTCTCAGACAGCAGAAAGCACTCAAAAAAATTAGATTCCCAGGTTTTTGACAAACTTGGAATGGAGCTGGATGTGAATCACATGCCATAACAAACTTCCATTAGTTTCATGAAAATATTAATTCCAGACTGTTTATCACTTAAATGTAGCCTTCCACAAAACTTATTTTTTTTTAACCAGCAGAAAAGTCTGAATTTTAAGAAGCGAATATGTAGGGCAGGTTGATGTAATCATCTGCCCGATTAACTGTAGCATATGCTTTTCTGACTATGACTACCTGATTTGGCAAGTACTTCCTTGATATTTAGGCTGCTAAGCTCCTTCACACGCCAGTGAGGAACTCCTACCAAAAAAGCTTATCTAAAGCAATTGATATTTATGTTATTCAAATTCCTTGTTTGTTTGTTTTTTAAAGTGTTGAACTACTCTACTTTCATATGATAGTTGTTTCTAGTATCATATGATAGTTCACATAACATAATTGCTTATTTCCAGAGAAGCATTCAGTCATAAGTACAGTTACTTTATTTAGCTAAAGTTTTTTGTTTTTAACAAAGCAGATGGATACATCCAGCATTATTGCTGAGATCTCTGGGGTAGAGAAGAAAAAACATCTGCTAAAATACAAATTAGGTTCTTTGTAGAAATAATATTTACTATTTTATTCTAGAGATTAGATAAAACTAAGAGCTTGAAGTTATCAACAGAACTTCTAAACTACACACCACTATTGCTATAGAACACACACTTTTGTTGTTAACTTAGAATAAAAACTATGTTTTAAACTTGCTCTTACATACTTTTGCCATCATGTCTTCTCAAGTCATATCCCAAACTTCATTTTTTCAGTTGCAATGAGCCTCCTATGCAAGAGAACTGCTGCAAAAGACTGTAAGGTACTCTGAGGAAACAATATTTAATGCTGATCAAATATGATTAAAATTAATTGATTCTTGCAAGAACATTAATGACCAATCATCTCCGAGTAGGCAAGGCCTACGTAAAGGTAATTATTTTAAGATTCAGAAAAATGCAATTTTTCCAATAATTTTCCAAGAGAACCAGTTCATGTAATTAGTTAATAACTACCTGGAGAGACGATCCCAAGCTATAATTACCTTTAACTAAACACATTCCATGATAATTGCCTTGAACGTCAATTTCATAATTTCCTATTTCAAAATTGAAATGGAATATATTTGACTGACCTAAAGCTAGTAGCAAAAATTGCTTAAAAATGTTGAGTGAACCAGAATTCAGAAATTAACAGAAAGCTTTTTAGTCTCCTAATAATTAGAAAATAATTGGAAAATTGAAAATATAGGTTAGACATATTAGAAGGACCCATTAGAAACCTAAATCACAAAATGTCTGTCTTGATACAATTTTTGGAGTCAAAGTAGGGAAAAAAGGTACATCTAAAGTTTTTGACTACAACTAAAGACAAAAAAAATGCTCGCAAGCACCTTATTTTGCCAAGTTACAGTGTTGAACACTTTCTACTCTGAAGTGCTTTCAAATTATTTCATTTGTAAGAAAAATCTTAAACATTTGAACTGTAAATTTTCTAATGCATCACTGAAGTAGCCACATCCAGAGCACCAGCTCCATGGACCGTTACTGCAGACGGAAAGAGTCCTCTAGTATGTGAAAACGCCATTCAGACATTTATAGTCAGCAGAAAGATGACCGAAGGTCATAATACTTAAATCTTCCTTTAAATGGCAACATCATGCGAGGGCATTGCAGAAGTAGTTTGAATTCCTTGCTTTAAAGATGTCTCCAGAAAGCTGAGAAATCTATACCAGACGTCATCTTCAGTATTATGCCTGGCGTAGGGCTGCTGAGCTCCTGTAATGAGATGCTAGCAAAGTCATATAGTGGTCTTCCTTTGACAGGGGAGAAAAATCAACTTTTTACTGTGCACTTTTTTATTCTATAAGTTTCTCACATTTTCAGTAGGAGACAACAGTACTCAGATTAATAGTATCAAATGTGCTACTAGCAGAAACTTGCTTTACTTGACCAAATTAATCATCTCAAATAAGAATATTAGAATTGCAGCTTGAGACAGCCACTTCCCTCCACAGGACATGCTGTCCACTCCTCAGCAGAGTGGCTCCTGTCACCACACAATAGTGAGAGGAAAGTTCCTGCTGGTTCCCTCACTGGACACTAGGTTACCCAATTGATAACAGATTAATTTTAAATCCACAGGTTCATGCATCTTTGAGTGAATGAGCATCTACTCAGGAAGTGAAGATTTTATTCCAGGCTCGTAACAGCTACGCACCCAACTCCTAGAAGAATCTATTATACAATGGCTGACGTTGGTCAACTGCTTTTAATGATCAAAATAAAAAGAATAAAAATAACAGATTCCATGAACAAATTTGTTTGGTAGAAGCATTGACTTGTCTCAGAAATCTATAATATTTAATATGCTTAAGAATACTTTAAATCCATCTATCCACTTGTTCTAGGATGTTCTCAAACCACACAAGCATCTGTACATGACATAAGCACATGAAGGCATTATAAGCTTGGGTAAAAACCTAAGAGGCTGTGTACGTTGCTCAATTATCTTTGCACTCTGAGCATACAAATACACGAATCTAAAGCTACCAGAACTGGCAACAGCCCTTAATCGTGGTAAGTAGAATAACAAAATTAAGAGAAGGCTCATTAAAAAGTCACAAGTGCTAGTAATAAAACTTACTGAAGTAACCTAACAACATCCTGATTTTAAATATAGTGTGGGTGTTCCGAAATGTATAGTTCTGTCAAGCATGCTTCCTTTCTGGCTCATCCACACAGATTTATTGTAATAAAATCACATGTATAGCTCATGCCTCAATAAATTATTCATGTGCTACAGTAAACAGCATTGAATTCCTTCCATGATAAACAGTCTATTTTACTGATTCTTATTTCCTCCAGAAGATGAGAGCTACATGGCCCATATTATTACTGTGAGGACATTTAAGTCCCAGACAGGATAATTGCAACACACAGGAGAAGTATTCAACAATCCCTAGGATAACATTAACAATTCATTTATTTTGTGAGGACGATTTTTTACAGAACGTATCTACAGTATTAAACACAAGATTGGACTTTTTAAACATCTTAACCTTACAGTGTCAACCTTCCCCACTTATGAAAGCAGAACACTGTACTGGGAGCTGCTTCAAGGCAGGAAAGAAGGAACAGCCTCCACTGCAGAAACACATTCACTACTGAAAAAAAAAAAAAAAAAAAAAAAAAAAAAAAAGCAGTTGAGACCTTGATTTTCCTGGACCAGGTACCATATTCAGACCTGGTCTCATAGCATGTCACTGCAGCTCCATGCGGTACTACATGTCAGTGGCTTGTCAGACGAGGTAACCTCCTCTCACTGGGTCTGTTCTTCCATGAAACAGAAGTTTCTCAGGAAGAGGAAAGAAATAACCTACAACAGATGACCACACGAACCCAGTCAGCTGGTTTGGATGCATGGACTCATGCACCTCTTACAAATGCAAGCTAATGAGGAGAATATATTTATTTGAGTAGGACTATAGCATGAACTAAGCTCATGAATACAGACAACCACTCTGGAAGAGTTATCAGAAACTTAATCTTACTCTGTATCTTGTGCAGCACAGTCCAAGCATCAGATGACTGCAAGCGTTCCACCAAAACTCGTAACACTGTGAACTCATGCTACCCACACTAAGTAGATGTATGAACTGCTGCCTAAGTATTCCTATTAGAGAATGCTCTACCTGCAAATTGCTGGAAGTTATTACTGCAGAATCACAGAATTATCAAGGTTGGAAAAGACCTAGAAGATCATCCAGTCCAACCATTACCAATACTTCCCAGCTAAATCATACCCCTCAACGCAATATCCAAACGTTTCTTGAACACTCCCATGGTCAGTGATTCCACCACCTCCCTGGGCAGTGCATTCCAATGCCTGACTACCCTTTCCGAGTAGTAATACTTCCTAATGTCCAGCCTGAACCTCCCCGGCGCAGCTTGAAACCATTCCCTCTAGTTCTATCACTGATTACACGAGAGAAGAGGCCGACCCCCAGCTCACTACAACCTCCCTTCAGGAAGTTATAGAGAGCTATAAGGTCTCCCCTGAGCCTCCTCTTCTCCAGGCTGAACAATCCCAGCTCCCTCAACCGCTCCTCATAAGGCCTGTGCTCCAGACCCCTCACCAGCTTCGTAGCCCTCCTCTGAACACGTTCCAGGGTCTCAATGTCTTTCTTGCAGTGAGGGGCCCAAAACTGAACACAGTACTCGAGGTGCGGCCGCACCAGTGCCGAGTACAGGGGGATAATTACCTCCCTGTTCCTGCTAGTAACACTGTTTTTGATGCAAGCCAGGATGCCGTTGGCCTTCTTGGCCACCCGGGCACACTGTCGGCTCATGTTCAGCCAAGCATCAATCAGTACCCCCAGGTCTGTTTCCTCAACACAGTCCTCCAGTCTGACCCAAGCCTATAGAGCTGCCTGGGGTTGTTGTGGCCAAAGTGCAGGACCCAGCATTTGGTCTTGTTGAACCTCATCCCGTTGGCTTCGGCCCAGCTCACCAGCCTATCCAGATCCCTCTGTAGGGCCTCGCTACCCTCAGGCAGATCCACACTCCCTGCCAATTTGGTGTCATCCGCAAACTTACTGAGGGCGCACTACTACTGAAACTACTGCCTCAATTTTTTTGTCCACTTACATGGCTTCCTGCAGCATATCATCCTTCCTTTGCTGGTATCTGCATCTATCATTTCAATACAGACCTGAATCTCCACACCATGCTTAGTATATCAACTCAAATGGATACAAGGCAGAAAAGGCAACTGAGAAGCAGTGTTTTTAATTAATTGTTCAAACAGCATACCTTCAATATATCAGACTTGATGATTTCAGTTATTTGAAACTCAGCAGTATTACCACATGAAAGTGGAAAAGGTCAGAAAGAAATTACAGTATGGAGTACACACCAAGTTCTCCAAATAATCCTTACACTGAAAAACTCACATTAAGAATAAACTGTACACAAAGAGCCTGTAAAATAATTACTAAAAAACCTTGACTTACACAATGAAATATTTGCAGAAGAAAAATCTGCATATACATGTGCTGACATTTAGAAGGATGGAAGACAGATCCATGGAAAAACCCATGTTTCTTCAAAGTCTACTTCAGTATTCAGGTTTGCCTGCTCCAAATTGGAAGAACAGATATTAAATGGTAAACTATCTGGAATGTTACCAGATCTATACATCAATCCACCCTAATTCCTTTTGGCACTGAACCTCTCTCAGTGTTTTGAATTTACTTCATTGAGAGCAACATATCATGAAGTTCTTTACTTCAGTTGTAACATTACATTAGCCACGCTGCAAAGAGTTTTATTAGATTCCTTATTATTCCTTATTATTATTCCTTGGGGTTAAGTGACTAAAACAGTGTTCAGATAAGGGTTTCCCATACCCTCCCATCCTCTTCTCCTCCTTTAATTCCTTATCTTCACTTGTAGCCAAGAGAAACACACAAAAAAAGGGAAAATGCAAACAAAAAAGAACCAACTAGATACTCCACAGGATCTTACCATGGATTCTACAAATAAGTTATCACTAAGTTCATATAAGTGAGATACTTTCAAAAAAAAAAAAAAAAAGATGATGGATAAACAGCTGAGAAAATAACCTTGATTTTTCAGGGAACAATGAGAAACAGCTGTGAAAATAAGATGCAAATAGTAGAATTGAAATTGTCTTTATAAGTAGTAATTCTCTGGGCACATCTGAATGCAGAAATGTAAGCTAGCAGGTAAACTCAGAAAGAGCACATCTCGCAAACCTTACTCATTAGCCAAGCTTGTGAATTTTTAAACAAACAAAATTACACATTGCAAGCTTCCATGTGTTCACCCAGATATTGATCACAATACCTATGTTAGGAGTAGAGAGAACTGAAGCTAAAAGAGGTTCTGGCTGTCACTGCATTTCTTTGCTTTGCTACAGGGGGAGCTCAACTTCAGACTGTATCGTAGATTACTCAAATCTCTCCAAGAAAGCTGTCCAAGCCAAAGCTTCTGGGCTGCTCTCTGGGATAACAATTGATATGCTTTCATATATGTGACTTCGCTACTCAGATGGTTTGTCTTTTCCCATGGGGGCAGCGCTAGTAAACAACTCACACTGGCTGTCACACTTCCCACTCCTTAGACCATCTGGCCTTGCATCTGCTGCTACCTACATATCAGCCAAACAGACCCTGCTTAGGCTTCTCCTTCCCCACCTGGCTCTCCTTACAGCCAACAAATCACCACTAATTACTTCTTAGACCAAAGACAAAAGCTAGCTTGACAGACAAGATCATCTAATAAAAATTACTGTGTTTTCCTGCAAACTTTGCCTTGCATGAGAAAACAAACCTTCTGAAAAGCCATCAAGGTCTCAAGTCCCTGCAGAAGCTCTTTCAATAATGTAACACCTTTCAAGCGTACACTATCAATCGGTATTTACACAGTGCAATGAAGGAAGAGATGAAACTACTGCCAGTTACAGTACTGCCCAGTGAGTGGCTCTCCTCTGTATATATGACATTAAAATCACATACAGGGGCACAGTTCAAGTCAAATCTATGTGGAATTACCAGAGTAGTGAATACAGACAATACAGACCCCTCTGCGAAAAGTATTTTCTTCTCTATATGTGCTGCAAATGTGAAGAAGTTAATAAAGAACACATGCAGAAGACTAGAACTCACAGTAAAATGCCTTTAATGCTTCCTCAGAAGGTCACAAAGTGTACAGTATGATTATAAGCTAAACTTTTCATAGGCTACCATCAAAGAACATGTTACCAGTTGTCTGCCATTAGGATGCCAATCTTCATTTTGCTGAAATTCTAAATATTCACTCTCATATTGGAGGTCAGTGGGATAAAAGCAAGAGAATGAGATAGAATATAAAGTGCTCCAGACATGGAGGAATCCATAGTCTGGATATACTGTGAAAGCATGCGAGAACAACTAGTAAGGCAACAGCTTACAGCACGTCAGTAGTTTCTCTTGAAATGTCTATAAGCCTGCTTGCTCTCTACAGCATACACAAGCAGCTTATTTTCCAGTTAGGGTAAATTAGCTTAATATCTGTCTAATAAGAACATTTGGTCAATTACAATGCAGGAAAAATAAAGTCACACTCAAGGTAAATCTTACATAATCAGTTCAGTGCCTACCCAGTACCATAACAATCACCATAGAAAAATAGAAGCGCAATTAAGCCCTGCAGATCTCCATGCATGACTACTATGACTGAAATGAGACCCAAGCTATATTTTGCAAACGGAAGCAAAATACACCTGCTCATATACTGAATTGTTAACTCTACTGGAAGCACAATGGAGAAACTACAACAAAAGATATAGCCAGAAAACACAATACATTTAAGTTTAGGTGAGCTGGGCAATTAGATTTCTGTAGTATACTTCACTATTCCTTAATGCTTAACATAGACTTCCTTCTTCTTTCAGTTGAACTTCACATTACCAGTTTCTCAGCCTTTCTGATAAACAGACTGAAGAAGAAAAGATTCACCACATTTTCACACAAAGTACAGGAGACCAGACCTGCTGGAAGAAACACAGTGAGCCAGGAGACAAGGACAACGCCACTGCAGGCAAAGCTTTCCTTAATGAGCTTCCAGCCCACAGCAGAAAGCAGTAACAACAGTACCTACCCGCAGATACAACAAGAAAACCTTCCAGTACAATAGTCTTTGCAGAGCGTTCAGTAAGAAACAGAAGGAAATAGGTTCTAAGTCAGGAATGGAGAGAAGTCACCACACAGGTCTAATGTTCAACTAAGAGTCAGGGTTTGAGACAAACCTTCAATGAAGACTCAAACAAAAAATAAGGCTACCCATAATACAGTAGTTAGGAGACAAAACTACTTGCAGCACAGGCCTAGAGCCCTCCCAAGAAATACAATCAGCAAGACAGACCTAGACCTAAATACACAGATAGATCAAGCAAGGTCCGGCTATTTTGGCTTAAGTTCAGATAGACCCACAAGGAGAGAAAAAGGACTCAGGTAAGACCATTAGGGCAACTAACACTAATAGGTGCAATGAAGTTCCTGGCACCAGGTCAGTGGTGTTCAACAGGAGCTCTTTTATTGCCAGCAAAGAGTTAATTGATCAAAAATCAACAAATTTTAAATCCTAGGTGAAATGTTCCTTTCTAATTATGGATAAAGCCACTTTTATGTGTGTGTATATATGTTGTGGTAGTGCAAGAGTAATTACATGAACAAATCAATGTGTATATCAAAGCAGTTTTTGATCCCAGACTCATGCTGGGTCCTTCACTTGTCTTTTAAGCATACTGAGTTGGGAAATCACAACCAATGCTGTGACTGCTGTATGCTGAACATTAGTTAACAGAATTAATAGTTGTCAGTTCCTCTGCTCCTCTTCAGAGGAGACAGTGACTTCATTTTCCTTCCCTATTCAGGGAAATTAATTTTACAGTATCTTTATTTGATATCCTTGAAACCTATGAAAACAGTCCTTAGAGACAAAAGAAGTAACGAGTAACAAAACAGTATCAATCAATGAGCTTATTTACTGAACCAGTAAAACACATCAGTCACAAAAAGTAGAAAAAATTTAAGCCTGAACATTTTAGCCTGTTAATGACCTAAAATATTAGAGTTGGTAATATTATGGAAAATACTACGCATCTCTTCCTCCCTACCCTGTCATCTTACACTAGCATTTCTTTAAAATATTTCCAACCAAATAATTTTGCAAGAAAATCACCACAACTATGGATAAAATATTATATGAACAGCAGGTGCAACTCAATAACAGCATATTAAAGATATCAGCCACTATTAGAATAAAACCAAACCTTGTGTTAACATTCTATTTTACCCTACTTTAAGTGGATAACAGATGAAGAAGTAAATGTAAGTACTGCCAAATAAAGAATCAAGCAGAAAAGAATGTTTTTACATCCTTGACTGTCTTCTTTTTGAAATTGATTCTTCTTGATCTTTAATAAGACTACTGTATTTTTCAGATGATTCTTCTCAGGTTTTCTTCTTTAATGACTTTTTTTATTCATAAAATCTCCTTAGAGTTGGAGGGGACCTCTGAAGGCCATTTAGCCCAGCTCTCCTGCAACGAACAGGGACACCACAGCTAGATCAGGTTGCCCAGAGCCTGATCCAGCCTCACCCTGAAAGCCTCCAGGGACAGGGCATCAGTCACACCGAGCAACCTGTTCCAGTGCCTCATCACCCTCAGTGTAAAAACCTAAACCTACCCTCACTAAGCTTGTAGCTATTTCCCCTTGTTCTGTCACCACAGACCCCAATAAAGAGTCTGTCCCCTTCTTTCCTGTAGCTCCCCTTTAGATACAGAAAGGCCACTATCAGGTCACCCGAGACCCCATGCAACTACAGCATAGAAACAGCACAGCAGCCTCTATAACTTATGCTGTTTGAGAAATTAAGCAGGAGAAGGTTTGTGTGTTTTACAGTACTGCATAAAAATCTTAAAATCACAGATTTTTGTACCTATAACAACTTCATAGTGCTTTCTAAATACTGAAATTTTGTATGCATTATCACATATAACATAGGATTGTCGGTTTAAGAACAATAGAAAAACTTAAAGTAGTTCCAGAAATGTGATTTACACTACAGCAAGCTGTAGAAAAGTATTTATTACATCTCTGTACTCTCAGCTACCCAACTAGTTTCACTCTACTACTTGTTTTGCATACATTATTCTTACTGTTTTAATCTTCACAAAATTCCCCCAGGATATTATTCTGAAAAGGCCATATTGACAGCAACCACAGGAAGGAATTCTGACAGCATTCACTAAAATATATTAAAATGTTCTCACAAAGTGCTGCCAAAATAGCGTGGCTTTTCACATATGTTCATACCATAATTGATTAGACCAAGGAATATTGCATGCCAATAAAACCAGTCAGTTAACTGAACACTGCAAACTGTTGAATAATTCCAGCTATCAGTAAAATCAAGAGTGTGCTCAGTGGGTGTCTGACTCCCCTCAAAACTGAATCATCACTTCATACTTGGAGCTTTTCTCAAAGAATTTAAAGACACCCAGAGCGGAAGGAGAGAACAGAAGGTCAGATTCCTGTGGTTTTCTTACACACCATATATTTTAGTACATACAAACACTGAGGTCCAGTATGTAAGTCTTCCAAATCTTATTTTCAGTGCTATGAAACAAATGGACAGAAAAGCTACCGCAAATATTAGTAGATTGTTAAGAGCCAGGTACAGTTACTCAAGATGTATTTCCTCAGCATTGAAGTTACTACCACATTTGTCCAGACAACAGAAAGTGAAAGATGCCTGGCAAAATCCTCACCCATACACCATGGGGAACAACTTCTGGAATAGGGGTTTTTGACCAAACAGATGAACTTGGTAATTCTGTAAAAATATGATAAGTACAGTGAACTTGGTATCTCAACTGAAGCAAAACAGTATCTGCTTGTACAACAGAGAGAAGAAGCTGTTGTAACACCATAATACAATGGAAAGCGCAGCAACGATAGCATAGCCTCAGACTACAGCAAGTGAGGATTTGCTCAAATGTAGCAGCTATGGACACAGAAACAAAGGAAAACAGCAGCTTACCCTTGGAAGACCTCAGGTAGGCAGGGATCTCCAGCAAGAGACCCACACCTGCACTGCCAACCCTTAAACGAGTTCTGGGAAGGGGTTGATGCTGGCTTCACCCCTTCCAGTCACTCAGGCACATTGCATACAGCTGAGCTCCCCTCAGTTGGCCCTGCCTTCCCACCAGGTGCTCAATCACTGGGTCAAGCCCTGACTTAGCATTTCTGCTACACCTGCTGTCAGCAGCTTGGCTGTTACCACAGACACATTACGTGAATCATCTCATTCCAGTAACTGAACCTACAAATTTGCCTGAATATCTATGTAATATCCCTCTTCAGAAACTAATTAATTAGATATGTAGTAAACATTTGCATTTCCCCCTTATACTTCTCAAGGAAGCTAGGGTGACGCGTTTCTATGAGTCTGAAGTGTGACCCTTCCTACATACAAATAGTAAAACATCAGCAGGATCGGGATATAAAATCTAGACTGAAAATATGATTAAATAAATTAATTCAAATGTTGAGATGCTTCTCTTAGTTTACAACAAATTGAAAAATATGGCTGGATGAATCCATACGTACATTTGATTTCCTGCCTGGATTGAAATGTTATTTAAAATGAAAACCTGACAAGAATTCACCAAAGTTGATGCATTGTTTCCAGTGTCTAAGTGCCTTGTGATAGTGCTGATTTGCCCAAAAGTTATTTATGTCAGAACAGACGAATTTACCCATTTTTAATCAATTTGGTCCTTAGGTTTCTTAAACAAGTTCTGCTAATTTCAGTTCAATTTCTATTTGAGCCCTTATTGATGGTTCCACTAATAGCTCCTTTCAAGTGAGGGAATGGATATTCCTATATCAGGATGAAGAAATCATCGCTCTTCTTTAATACAGTTCAAATAAAGAGAAAAAAAAAATCTATCTCAAACAAGAACTGAGTTCTTCCTTGATGAAAATGCCTGGTACTATTCAAGAGCTTCTGAAAGCTGTGGGCTGAATTGCAAACAGATAGTCTTGTGAAAATTTCCTGCACAGTTTTGCAGTTAATAGTAAGTTAGTAAAATAATAGAAGAGGAGAGAAAAAAGGCTACAAAGCTACATTCTTCCCTTTATGGACTTAGTTGGACTAAACTGGAAGCATCTTGCACCTTGCTGCTGGTTCAAGGTAAATATTGTCTTTCCAAATAAGTGCAGACAGACGTGGTTTGTGAAGCAGAATGCTCAAGCCTTGCATTTCATTGTTAAAATATTTCCTACTGAAGAAATAATGAAATACTTCAGCAAATAATAATATGGCACAGATTCAGAGTGATAGAAAGCTCAGTTAGGGATTTCCTGGCTAAACATAGATAGGTAGCTGAACCTAGCCAGGATTAAGTACTGACCTTTGCCATCAAGAAGGGCAGAGTAACAGTTGCTGCTAAATGTGTCATCGAGAAAGTCCTTGCTTTCCAACAACTAAAACAGAAAATCAGGAAATATAAGCATGTCTTATTACATAAAGTAGTAAAATGGCAATAAATAAATAAATAAATAAAGATCTGCACTAAGAGAGAAGAAAAATAATGATTAACCAGTGTTAATGATGTGTTCTGCCGGTGTTCTGATTTTAGTACATATAAAGGAGGAGGAATTCAAGTTTCACCCCAAATCAGTACTAATCACTAAAATACAGCATGGTTACTAAAGTTTGGCTGCAGATCAGAACCACCTGTAATTTAAATGAAAGTTAAGTATTTCCCTAATTTTGCACACAGTATGTTTTAAAAGAAGACAAAACTTGAAACAAAGTTGTACTTCCACTATTTTGTTGGGTATTGCAGTAGCTTGAGATCCCAGAAATCTGCTGCAGGGAGCAAATACAGTTTTTCAGTGCTTTCTGCTGCTGTACAGTCCAGGAATGCAGTTATAATTAGGCAATACAAAGAGGAACTTTCTTCAAGAAAATTGTACTAAATTAAGTGACAAATTACTTTCAAATAGGAAAATCCTCCATTGAAAGTGCCTAGAAAACTTGATATATGCGTATCTTTTGATATAGTTTGTTTAGCTCTTTTTATACATTACTGTAAAATTATATTATGGCTGTAAAAGTCTGTGCAGATACTCCACCATAAAGGTAAGATTTTTCTCTGTATTCTAGTTAAAATATCTATGAGGTGTTTTTTTTTTTTTTTTTTTTTTAATGTTAATAGTAACCTAGTTTATATTAATGAAATTGTAGAGAAGAACTGTGCTGTTAGAGATGAAGAAGATGACCCTGTACAAGCCTCAAAGGACCATGACTGACTCAGTCGCCGTATCCCTCTGCACACATTCATTTCCTGGGGGCACCTTCACTCCCTTTTGAGAAGTGCCATGCAATTATCCACACTGACGCTCTGCACTGTCCTCACCTGCACTACCCTCACCATGAAATCAGCTGTCACATACCTTGTACCCAACTTCTGCCAGCTGATGGAATTTCTGTATACCTCTCTTCTTGTAAAGGCAAATTGGATCTGACAACAGCATGCTAAGAATACCTTACTGGCCTCCCTGTTGCAAAAGAGCAATTCACCAGACTTGGGTTACCTAAAAGTTATACAAAATGCCCTTCTACAGCTGAAATACCTGTTCTGGGGGAGGAAAATGAAGGAGGGGAAAGAATTAGAGCATGATTCTTCTTAGCTGGAATAACAAGTACTTACTGTAATGCATGACACAGAAATGCAATGTTTCCATATGGAGATAAGGCTTGAAACATCCAGTCACTTGTATTTGTACTCACACAGAGAGGCTTTCCAAACGCTGTCTGACCAGTTCTCACAGTCTGTCTTGAGCTCCGAAGTTAGGTATGGTCTACTAGGAGACATGAAGAAAATGAACAAAACCAGCAAAGTTAATCATGCAAAACTTTCTAATATCATTTGCTGTCTGCAGTTTGCTTACAACCTTAAGTCACAAGCGCTGAGGTCTGCTACACGTGACTACAAATTCTGCCTAGTCAATGTGACAGTCACTGTAACTGTGGAAGATGCTATGGTAACAGCTATTGCAGCTCTTCATCCAAATGCTTGTCTGAAGCTCTCTGTGGTCAGTGATAACAAAAAAGGCTTCCATCTTGTTTCAGAATGATATTGCAAGCACACAGCGCTGTTGCAAAACACTACATGCATGCACAAGCCCACAGGTGAAGCACAGGCCTGGTTTCTCTTTTAATGGCAATGTCAAGGAACAATGGCACATTTTTATGCCACTCTAGGGAGACGACATTTCTTTTGCTCAAAAAATGAATAGAATTGACAGAGAACAAAATTAATAAATGCTTTACAAATCAGTGCTGATCATGATTGTAATAAATAATCACTATTTAAAAGACTCAAAAATGTACTGCTGTGGGTTTTTTGTTGTTGTTGTTGTTTTCATCTGATTATGCTGAGAATATCTGAATAAATACAAAGCATCAGTGTCTCAGTGAGCTGAGAACCAGAACAGCTAGGTTTCTGTTAACTTGACATTAGTTTAAGAAAACTTGATGTTATACTTGAGGTATAATTCGGACGCAAATGGCCGAACTGGCCCTTCATTTGTAATATGTTGTTAAAATTTTCACATGCTACAGATGCCTTCCAGCCTTTAGTGGGACACGATATATTTTTAGGTACAGTTTCTCTTCAGTGTTATTATAAACTATCTGGATACATGACTGAAATACACACTAACATTTCAGTTGGCATTAAATTAAGAGGAGCTGTGAACTCCCTCAAGGCTAGAGAGGCCTTGCAGAGAGTTCTTGACAAAATGGAGGGCAATCACCAATTACACGAGGTTTAACAAGACTAAGTGCTGGATTCTGCACCTGGGAATGGGCAACCCTGGCTATATGTACTGAATGGGGGATGATAGGACAGAGAACCGTCCTGCAGAAAGGGATCTGGCGATTCTGGTAGACAGCAAGCTGAACACGAGGCAGCAACCCCAGCAGCCCAAAGGGCCAGCCATACCCTGGGTTGCACCTGGCCCAGCAGTGCCAGCCGGGTTGGGGAAGGGGTTGTCCTGCTCTGCTCTGTGCTGTGTGGCCTCAACTCCAGCACTGGGTACTATTTGGGTGTCACAATATACAATGAACATAAAACTACCAGACAGCAATCAAAGGAGGGCTATGAAGATGGGGAAGGATCTTGACAGCAAGATGCATGAGGAGAGCCTGAGGCTGGGGGTTAGGAAGAGGCTCTTCACCAGAGGCAGTGGGTATGGAACAGGCTGCCCAGGGCAGTGGACACAGCCCCAAGTGTTCAGGGAGCATTTGGACAGTGCTCTCAGAAATAGGGTTTGGATTTTGGGTGGTCCTATGTTGAGCCAGAATTCCAACTCCATGATCCCTGTAGGTCTCTTTCAAACCAGGATATTCTACGATTCAGTGATTCTATACATTTTTTTCTTCCCCTCTTCAGTGTTGCCTCAATAACTAAAATTAGATTTCAGTTATAAGTTACACAAACACCTGAAAGATTTACATGATTTACATTTCAAGCCTCCTTGTTCCGAATTTCCTCAGTTGTGGCCCCTTGATGTGAATAGGTGATCTAAGAAAAAGAAACATGTTCACCTTATGGATTACATTAACTTAATCTCAAACTTTTGAAAATTCTAGCCCTATGTTATATAAGCATTTCAGATATTTAGACAGGGATTTTCTGCTTAAAACTGATTTAACTTTAGTCACTGTGAAATAAAATATGCAGAGAATTAACTAAACAGTGCCAGGCTGCAAGGAGGAGGAATTGTAAGAGGCTGTCTCAGATGACATTTAATCCTAATGAGCAAAATCCAGGTTTTTAGTGGAATACCTCTACGTGTGTTATTGAGTAAAACATACTGATCAGGGAAAATTTTACTAAAGAATATTCAGAATTTTGTGTAACATCACAGAAACTAAAACCTTAGATCGAGACTTTAATTTCTACTTTTCCTCTTACAACTAGCTAGGTAGTCACGTGAAATCTTGAGATAACAAATTGGGATGCAACTCATGAAACCAGCGCTTGTTCCCCAACATGTACAATTTTGGAAATTTCAGAGGAACTGATCCTTATTACTGGCAACAGAAACAGAAATTATAAAGTGAAGCAAACTCTAAAGCATTTAGGTCTTGTACTTCTCTGTGTTCATCCATTATGTATAATATGAAGTGACACTGTGAGCCAGAAAAGAATCTTCGTTCACCTTCTGCCCCACCACTGTTATATCCCCAGGCACCCTGCTGAGTCACTCAGCTTCTAAACCTACGTAGGCAGAGCCTCAGACTGCGCCCCAGGGAGATAGCGTCTACCTTCTTTAATTCAGTCTTCTCTTTTTCCTCTCCTTTGCATTTGAACTTTCTTTTCACGGCCCAATCCTGAAACTCCAGCCCAATACTTTGATATCACAGTTCATAAATCTTCTGATAGGATTTCCTCAATGCCTATCAAAATAGGTTCGGTGGCTCACACCTCTGGAGTGCCAGCTAGAATCATATTTTTTGTTTCAATAGCTGCCATGAAACTAGAGAAGGGCACATTTCTTAAATTTCATAACTTGTGTGTCATACATCATGACAGTCAATGATTATAAAAGCAAAAGCTTAAGAAAATAACACATTTCCTGTGCTCAAAAAAGGACAAAAAGATTTTTGTCATGCTATCATAAAACAAATACAAGCTGTTGCATTAAAGGGGGAGAAGGAGTCCCATTTTGAAATGAATGCAAACTAAACAATATTAATTACCATTAATTATTGTCGAGGATTAGCAACATCGGAGAAGAGTAATTGCACTGAATTGTATTATCAAATACAGTTGTTGATTTCCTTTTAATAATTGATGCCTGAAAACACAATCTTGCAGTTAAGAGCTATGATTTTCTCACATTGCCTAGCAACCTGTACAAATATAGAACTGCAGATGCAAAACTAGTGACCTTTCCTTTAAGCCCTCTCTACAGTGCTTATTATTTGTATTCTACATAGCAAAAAAAAACCCAAAAAACCAACCAGAGAGATTTCAAACACTGAGCTCTTCATTATATACTTAGTATTTCATATAACAAAACCATGACAATACTTTTGCCTTGGGAGGAGGTTGGCATATATGGAGAGAAGGAGATAAGATGCAATCCACCTAGGTGGAAATACTTTCTTAAATTAAGACAAATGATCATGGATAAATGGAGATATTACCTTTTTCATTTAACAGATGGAAGTAGATAGTCATCAATATATATCAAATGACAAAATATGAAAAAAAAATTATCAATGGAGTGTTTGTAAATGAGCAAGACCATAAATGCATACGCATCCATACATTTCATCTGCAACTTGATGAAATTAATGTAACAGTCTACTATGAGATTTTACACTTGGTGCTAAGCTTGGTTCTTGACACTGGCTAGAACTTGACACTGTTTATTCAGCTGTCTCCTCCTGTTGTTACCTTTTTCTGCACAGTTTAATTTGTTCCTGAAAGCCTTAGACAAGCAAAAATCTTCCAAGGCTTTGCAATTATCTGGAGTAAAATAACTAAGCACTAGACTAAACATCCACATAACCTGAACTGTCTTAAAAAAAAGGGGGGTGGAAAGGAAACAATACAAACTATTCATATTGATTTATCTTACTACCTTATCCTTATAAATTTGTTGAAGATCAGACTATAACATATAAAATGAATGTCATTCTTACATAAAAGGCATTCCTATTTTAATTAACATTTATTTGCAATCCCTAGAAAAGTGTAAGATTTTCTTCAGGAAGTATAATGACAAAAAACTCAGGAAAAAAGCAGCGGAACTTTGCATTACAAAATTAAGACTCAATTAGATACAGAAATCAACAAATATGTCAGTTTGTTCCTCACTGTGCTAAATTTCCTTCTCTGAAAATTCCATGTTATAAAGTTTTATTTGGCCATTTGCTTGTTTTCCTATACACAGGAAACGTATCAAGTAAAATAAATTTTATATAACTTTGGGCATATAAGTTGTTGCTGCTTTTAGACAAATTGTGACACTCTCTCTGAAAAGTTACCTGTTTCTGTTCATCTCTTCTCATTAGTTTCATATTTTACATGCTATGTCAGGTCTCATTAATCTCTGCTATCATAAATGACAGTTTGAAATAAAACAGTTTAGTCCACTGTGCTTGCTTTTCAGATAACTGGAGATGTTCAGCACCTCAGAAAGTCAAGAAATTTGTGTCTAAAAGCATCTCTAACAGAAGGAATGGAGAATAAAAACGAGTAGGAGGAGAGATAATAATTAAATTTTGTCACTGTTTCTTTGAAATGAAGCACTTTAAAACATTTTGACAACCAGATGTGAATAATTCTTTTATTTAGTAGAACAAATTTTATTAACCTTCTTCAGTTTTATGCATACAACTACAATCTTATTAGCTAATTATAACTTATTAGTTAGCTAAATACTGCTCATCTTGGAATTCTTAAATTAAAGATGTTCAAAGCCCAATTACTTAAAGTATGAATGCATCTAGAGTTTCTAAGCAATCTAGCTTCAAAATTCACATCCTCATTCACAGAATGAGAATAGCAGCATACGATACAAATAGTACCATGCAAAAAGATTTGTATAGTTAAATGCAGTTGTGATAACACTTTCACCACCTAATTTTGACTGCCAGAATATTTTATGCAAAATGTACATTACTTGTTGCTTGAATAACTCTATTTAACTGGTCATTCCTAAAGGCAGTTACAAAAATATCCTTCAAATAGATATACATAAAGCAAGATAAAGCTGCATTTTCTGGGCTAACAATAAACAATCTCATTGCAATCTTTTAAAATTATTTTGCTATGCTGTTTCATAAACAAACTTTTAAATCCTAGTGGATAATTTTAACAACTTAACGTGTTTGAAACATGCTTATTGAAAATAAACAAGTAAAGATGCACAAAACTTCTTATACCATCAATGCATATCTTGCTCTAGTCTCTTCAGCTCTCTGCTGCTGCTCAAAGATGCTGCATACTCATTACACTCATTTATGCTCAACAAGGAATCAAACAAGGAAAGCCACAAAACATTGGACTAATCTTAAAAGACTGAAAAACATTACCAGCTTTGAAGTGATTTGCATCCATCAATTCCTTTTACTCTAGAAAAATGTACAAGCATGTTCTAAAAACATTTCTTCCTCAATAGTCATTTTACAGTAGTCAATTAATATTTTCAGAAGCCATCAATGATGTTAATCAGGAAGCAACAGAAAAGTATTCAGATATTTTAAAGCACTGAAGAATTATTTATCCTATAACTGCATTTCTTTGCAATGTCCAGCATTTTTGAAATGCTAAAGGATTCCACACAGGAGATAGATTGTAAAACGCAAGTAATTACATAGGTTGCCTTGAAAGTAATGCCTCCTATTTATTTCCATAGAAACTACAAGAGATACAAATTTATTTGATAGACCAAATTTTCAGCTACAAAATACTACCCTTCAACAAAGTCACCACCATTAGGTAGGAGTTTTTGCCAGCAATGAAGAGCATGGATGCTACAATCGTACATATATGCATGGCCACCGGAACATGGTTTATCTTTCATATCACTGTCACCACTACTGAAATGCACCACCCACCACCTCACTGTACTTACATCCATTGCTTGGTCTTCATCAAGTATGCTTGTCTTCAGCAAGTATTGATGAATTTCAATGGCTTCCACTCTTTTCTGCATGGAGGAATTCAATGACACAACTTTACTTCCATGTAACTTCCATTTCAGAAACCATTTTGTCAGACTGCCCCTCTACTGCTCCTGTCACATGGCAACAAAATGTAACAGAATGTTGGTGGGAAGGTTTAACCTCTACTGCCGTACCACCGACATCCACCTCTGACATCATGGGCCAACATAATGAAATAGGAGGCATTATTTTTGGAGCAGCCCTCTTAGTAGAAGTTTGTATCTAACCACACTATTCTTTGTAAGTAAGGAAATATATTCCTTAATTCTTGTTAAAATCACATTTGAAGACTTATTCATTGATACTTTGATTATTTTTTAATAAGAACATCTGAAAAAGACTATGTTTTTGTTTATATTTCATGATAATGTAATAAATATTAGTAGTCCAAATCTGTGGAGCTGCATTATTTTCCTGTTTTGGGTGAGATTCTGCAATATGACCATGATTTACAGAAAAAAAAAAAAAAAGGAAAAAAAAAAATTACATGATATATCATCTATAATTGTCCAGCTGAAAAAGGATGTTACCAAAGGAACCCAATTTTTATAAGAGCTCTCATGAAAAATTAATGTTTTCTGACACAATTTTCACTCTGGGTTAATTCATTTGGCCTTTGGAGAAAATTAAGTTGGATCTACTATTTAAAACACATACTGTCTCATTTACTCACCTGGGAAACGTGCATTAAAAATAACAGTCAGACTTTTAATGCATTATCAGCAAAATCTCAAGTATTCCAGCAATAAAGATAACGAAATTTATGTAAAACTTCTATTTTACTGAGGTACTACAAGTTATTAAGCAATTATTTAATCTGGTTGTTGATAAAGAAATCACAAATATTAAAATTTGCTTCAGATCAGCATTTCCAGAAGCATCCATATCAAGTCACTCTAATAACATGCTATGTATAAACTTTGTCTAAGCTTTGCAAGTTTTCTATTTATGTTTTGCACTGACATTCCTAAAGATCACATTTCCTCCATACACCCAGTTAACAACTGTAGAAGTCCTACTGCAGGCCCCATCAAGAAAAGTTTCATGTTGCACATTGGTAGACCATAGAACTTCTTCCTGGTAAGTGAAATTAATATACAAATATAAACACAATTGTTGGATTTTTTTAACCTTTACACAGTTTTAGGGTGACTGAGATAGACATAAGAAAACGTTGTCTAACTTTCACAGTAGGCGTGCTAGAAAACATCATACAGACATCAACTCACCCTACCCTATAATATGTGACTACAGTGTGGAATTAAAAATTAGAAAACAGAAAAGCACATTTGTAGGATTATTAATTGTTCAGTTGTTTGGTGGGAAAATTCCATGTCTTTACTAAGAACTGAGACCTAAAATAAATCTCATTTAAGGCATCAATAAGGTGCAAAAACAAACAAACAAACAAACAAACAAATGACAAATTTCTCTCACACTACTTTGATAAACCATGCTTTTTTATATATAATAAATTGAGCAAAAAGAAAAAAGAAAAAATATTTTTAGGACAAAGATCTCTCTTTGAATGAATGAATGAAGATCTGATTCTGAGCATCTGTCATTTAAAATGTATTTATTATTCTAAAAAATAAAGGCATCAAAACATCAGCTACAACCACAGCTATGTTTAAAATACACAAAAGTGTATGTGTGAACAAGTCTATATGTGTATTTTATTTTATAATTACATCAGTCTTAAAAGTACAGGTGATGAGGGCATAAAACTAGAAACATTTTTCAGGCTTACTAAATCACAAATATGCTGCTGTTAATTTATTAGGAAAATACTGTTTATAATGGCTACAGTCTTAAATACTGTGATTGCGTAAGTCTTCAATGTCAAAATGTCCTACATTTCACCTACTTTATAAAATTTATCTTCTTTTTTAAGTTACAACATGGAAAAGAATGGCAGTTTTTCATGTTTCAAGTACTTACCACTAAATTTATAAAGCCTGGAAAATCGTACTGGAATAGTCAATGTCATCTCCACATTCGTGCATTGAAGGTTTTTAATAAACTACATTTTTCATTTCCAATCTTCTGTATATCTCAACTGCCTTTACAATAGTGCTTTATTCTCTTAGCCTTACTTTCTTTTCATCACAATTATCCAAAAGTCTTCAATCCTCTTTTTAAAGGCAACATTAAATAAACAGTATTTTGTTATGCTTCACAGTAATAAAAAGAGGTTTGTTTATACTATTCACTTTTCATCTAAGGATGCTTACAAATCACTTCTCGAAACTTTAGAACTTAACTGCTTCGGCAGATCTTGTTATTAGATACTTCTATATCTATTTCTTTATCTACATATGTTAAGATTTAGAATTAAAATCCAAAACAAGGCCTAAAAATAAAAACAAACATTCCAAGCTTGTAGCTTATATCCTACACTAGTGCACTGGACAGTGAAACGTAGAAGCCATTTTTCATTTATTATTCAGAGGAAGAAAGATCTCCACACTTTCCATATTTCTTGAAAGAAACTGAGATGAACTCTTCACAGAAATTACTGCAAAACCTTAGCTGCACGAAGCATGAAGATGGAGAGGTAGAATATCACAGAATCATAGAGCCCATGGAAGGGTCCTTAAAGAGCACTTGGTTCCAAACTCCACGCTGTGGGCAGGCCACCCAGCAGCTCAGGCTGCCCAGAGCCTCATCCAGCCTGGCCTTGAGCACCTCCAGGGATGGGGCATACACAGCTTCTCCAGGCAGCTGTGCCAGGGCCACATCACCTTAACTTCTAACCACCCAATTTCCGCCTAACATCTAATCTAAATTTCTCCTCTTTTAGTTTAAAGCTGTTTCCCCTCATCCTTTCAGTATCAGACTGTGAAAAAGACATTCACTCTCCTAAGCTCCTTCCAAGCACTGGAAGGCCACAATGAGGTTTCCCCAGAGACCTCCTCTCCAGGCGGAATAAACCATGCTTTCTAAGCCTGTCTTCATAGGATAGGTGCTCCAGCCCCTTGATCATCTTTGTAGCCCTCCTCTCAATCTACTCCACTAGCTCTGTGTCTTTCTTGTCCTGGCAGCCCCAGACCTGGAATAGTACTCCAGAGGAGGCCTCATGAGCACAGAGCAGAGGCAGTCAATCCCCTCCCTCTCCCTGCTGGCCACCCTTCTTCCAATGCGGTTCAGGATACTGTTGGCCTTCTGGGCTGCTGGCTCATCCACCAGGACCCACCATGGCTGTTCTCAATGAGTTATTCTTCCAGTCTATACACATATCTTGGATTGCTCCATCCCAATATCTTCCATGGTAAACTTATTTCAGCTGCTTTTGACTGATTTCACATTAGAATCATGTTTCCATCAAATGCCCAAATGTTTCCTTTTACAGCACAGAAACAACGTGCCCATCTCTATAACCTATTAAAGGTTTCTGAGCTTTTTTTCCCCTTATTTTGGCACACAGTCATCTCAAGGGAAGCTTTGAATTATTTTTTTTCTGATGGATGAGTCCTTCTGAAACTGCCTTGGGCTTCCTTATGACTAAGTTGAGAATACTGAGATAGAAGGTAGAATAAAACAGCTTACAAAAAAAAGAAGCAGTATAAATTTTCAGGCCGCATGATATACTGGTATGCACACAGTCTAGTTTTCTTGCTAATTATTTTTATCTCTCAGCAAATAACAAAAACAGAATTCTGTGTTTTATTTTTTATTCATATTCTGATGCCTAAAATTTTTCAACATATCCTCCTCATTCCTCATAGGTAGAAAGACTGTAAAAGGTAAAAACAAATATGTTCAAAAAGTCCAGTGTGCCTTTTTACCAGTACACCGAAGCCAAAACAGTAACAGCGGTATACAATTCTCTATCAATTTCATGCCGATTTTAAGTTACAGACAATTTCATTTTGTGACTTTGGATACATTTAATGCTGTCATCAGAAGATCACTGTCTGATTCTTTAAATAACTGTAATTCAATTTCTGTTCTCATGCTAGCATTAAGGAATGACCTTTTTTTGTACAAAAGATGCCTGTTTTGGAGATCAAAGCAATTAATTTTTTTCTCGCCTCACCATCTTGCAATATATGCTTACATTGTAGTTACTGTACATGTATTGTCACACATACTGTATATACAATAGAATGCTATTCCAAAATTAATCCCAGCTGTGACTATTGTTTTCAGCTAACCAACTGGAAGCTATCAACTAGTAACTTTAAAGGATTAGCTCATCTCTAGGATAAAATCTTGTATTTTTTATGCTTTTCAACCCTCTGACTTCTATACATCTTATAATAAAACTTCTGATGAGGATTTGCAAATCTCACCGGACATGCGGTCTGAAGCTTGAGCATACAAAGCTACCTGCCCAATGATAACTGCACACAAAAAACCAGAAAATTAACTGCTGACTACCAGAGAATTAGAGACTACTAATAGTTTAATTTAACATTAGAATAATTTAATATACAAAATATGATTTTCCTATTTAAAGATAAAAGTTTTGAACCTTGTTCTCCACCCCCTTTTTTTTTTCTTTTTTTTTTTTTCAGAAATGCATAAAAATAACATGTAGATTGCTTTTTTATCATTTCTGCCCTTAGTTCAAAAGGTGATGTCATTTGCAAGCAGTCTCAAATATGTTTATACACTTGAGCTGCATACATATTTTACCTTAGATTTCTCTACGAAAAGTTTCCTAGGGTTTCTAATGATAAGTGTGAGTTAATATAACAAAAGTTCTACCTAGAACTTAATTCAGAACCTATAGGAATCTTTACGGAAGACCAAGAAGAGATGTAATTAATGCAACGCCCTAGTTCTGTATGGCTGGCACGTGTGAATATTAATCAAGTACCTTAATGTTCATTAAAGAACATAGAATTCAGTAAGAGATTCTGCTGTTAAAAACAAAATAAAAACAGACTGGATAATGTAAGTTTGTATTGTCAATAAACCTTCAGCTTTAACAGTACCGCAGATTTTACAGTCTACAGGTTCTTCCCTGGGTTCACTTGTCATAAATGTGACATTCTGATGCAAGATTACTGCTTTCGTTGTAAAGTGATGAGACATCAAAATAAGGAAATCTGAGAACTAGTTTCTAAATCCAGCTCCTTTAATCCTGATAAGTAACTTCAATAGAACTTTACTTCCTTTTTTACTTTACTTCCTGGAAGATGATCTCTACAGGACACGAATAGAGCTATTATAGCCCCCTACTACAACGGAGACCTCGGATTTTTGATGGATTCTGAAGATAGGAAAGAAAATTTCAGAAAATGACCAAGATTTGGACAGTATTTTGATTGATGGTTGTTCCACAAATGGGAATTTAGACTTTTAAAAATATCCAACTATCTAAGCAGGTTGCACTGAAACTCCAATCAGCCGTAACAAATCTGAATATTTTACAAATCTTCTCCCTTCATCTGTATCTTCCTTCAGCAGGTAAAAGTTTTCCTTCCTCTTACACTACAGGGCCTGTTCCATGATGGCGTGTGAGGCAGATATAAAACCAAAGGTTGGATTTCTTTGTCTGTATGAGCTGTGTTAGAGAAGCAGCTGAACTGGTAGGTATGCTTTGCATACCATGAAGATCATGGAGTATGAAGAAAAACAGAAAGTCAAATAAGGAACTAAAACTATCTATTTGCAGAGTTAAAACATTATCAAAGCAGGATTCCCCTAGTTTCATTTTTCCCTCCCTCTCTTCAGTTTCCTCCATGGCTACAAGGTGATCCAGGATCCATGAAGAACAGAGAAGTGTTGTTGTGAAGTTAGAGTTTAGTTTCTTCTCTTTCTTTCCTACAGTGAAACAATTCAAACCAAGTTTATGCATAGTTTTACATGAATATAAGCTTGCCATTTTAACTATCTAAACCTGAAAACAGTAACTTTTTTGAATAGGGTGTCTGGAAGGAGAGCAACACACTTAAAGTGGGAAGTGCCTGTATTTAGGAGACCTGGTGGACAGGCATCTTGGAATACAGATGCAGACTTCACACTCAGCCAAACACTGAACTACTTCCTTTGCTTGGAGTCTAGGTAGATGCAGTTCTGATTAAGGTTAAAAGGTTATTAAGGTTAAAATAACTTAGCTGTTTAAGATTTTAACTTCTCCACCTCAGAAGGGATATGTACTTATGTCCTTTGCCTAGTTTCTACATTATAATTAAAAAATAATAATTCAAAATTACAAAAATTCAAAAGCAAAATTCCCTTGTTGTCCTTGTCATGCATCATCTGTCAATACTAAAGGTAAAGCTGGGACAGAAGTTAAACTTTAGCATCCACTATCCACCAAAAAACATGGTTTAGTACTTTATAGTATTGTTACTCAGCATAAAATCTTACACTAGATTTTAGAATTAGATTTTAGAAGTTTAAGGAGTAGCAAACAGAATTAAAATTCAGTGCAAATGAGAGCTTTGAACTATACAGTAGAAATATTCAACTTAAATAGATTATTGCTATGGCTTTCATTGACCGCAATGTCCATAGAATGTCATGCATATTAGAGAAGATGAGTGTAAATTATTTTGAACTTTATAAAACAAGCACTACACACCCAAAAAGACTAAGGAGAATGACAGTAGCATGAGGTAAAGAAAATACATTAAGGATTTCTTTTTCCATTAGAATCATAGTTACAGCTTTGTGTGAGAAATACGAATATCAAGGTTTCACAAAAGATAAAGGAGATTGACTACAGCCTACATATATTTTGTTTTCACACCAGTAAGCTTTCTGCCAGCACTTGCAATCTATAATACATTGATTTTCATATTACATAATAGCATATTCTGCTTTGTTCCAATTCTTGAAGCAGAATGCAATCACTCAGCTGATATTATTTTGCATCCAGAAGTGCTTCAGAAGAGAATTAATATTCTAGCACCTTTATTAACAAAAAAAAAAAGAGAGAGAGAGAGAGAGAGAGAGAGAGAGAGAGAAGGGAGGAGGAAAGGAAGAAGGAGAGAGAGACCAGGGACAAAGAAAACAAACCAGTCCTGTGATTTGAGCCTGAAGGCTTACATGCCTCATCACTCAAGGGAGCTATATTGAGCGAGTGGCCAAAACTTGCTTCCCTCTACATTATGCAGTTCTGACGCAGGGTTCTGAAGACACCATGCCTGAATTGCATGGACATCAGCCATTTCTGCCATCTGCCCCACAGTGGGAATACCAGATGAAATCAAACCAGTTTGCTAAGTGAGTTTAGTGAAAAGCAGTTTCCTACAGCTGATGAACTGTGGAAAAATGTTTGAAATTGAGTACTGGCCATTAGCAGAAAAGAAAATATGTTGCACTTCTGAAGTAAGAGAGACTTAAAAAATACAATGATGGGGTGTCAAAAAGAAATAAACATCATCCCTCCCATCCTGTAATGGAAATTAGGAACAAAACAAAAAAAGTTATTAAAGGAGAACTAGAAATAATCTTGGGAGCCATTATTTAGTAATGAAAAATTGTACACAATTCATGATGACGTTCCTTTTCTTTGAAGGAAAATAACTGATCATTAGCAAGTCTAGAGGCTTGGGTGTTCCCATACCCATGATCCAAGTTTTGGCTGATGAACATTAGTAGTGTTAATTTTATTTTTATCCTCAGGATAGACAAGTAAATGTTTTCAAACATGGCTGAAGAAGCTAGAATAAATATTATCATCACATATAATTTTGTAGACTCTTCCAACCTTAGGAAAAGTGGAAGGCAAGGAGTTGAGTAGTTAAACATCAACTTACACCAAAGATGAAAAAGATCAGCAAAGAAGTATAATAGTTGAGATCCTGACATCAATAGCCTGTAGCTTGTTATGCAAGACCTACACAGATTGTGAAAGGGAATGCTTAGGATCATGACTGATTTAAATATCATAGATTCATGAGTTGAAATAGAGAGAGACTTTAACGGGAAACTGAACACTGAAAATGACATTTTCAGCAGAAGTTTCTCAGATGGAGGTGAAGGATGAGCAATTAGCAGAAACCCAAACTGACACATTTACCTTACAAATTAATGAGATGTCTGCCTGGACCTAAAATCTCATCAGGACTAGAGGGAAGAGACAAAATTTGTAGGCTACAAACTTGCAAAGTTGCAAGTTATATTCACAGAACACATGACAAAATGTGTTAATAACTAAGCTTCTTTGGAATACACTCATTATACCACTCACAGTAGTAAGAGCTATATTTGAATTTAAGAGCAGAGACTGCAAAACCCTTATCTATAACTTATGAGACACTGCAGGTACACAGAAAGAAAGAAACAAATTAGTTTCATAGAATATAAATATTTGATAAGACAGTTGATTCAGCATAAAAACATGTTGATAAATTACAGTTTCGAATTCAGGTTTGGAAAACTACCCACACAAGTTTTCACTAAAGGTCAACATTTTGAATTTAATAGCCAAAAATCCAGCATCTATCCCTAATGAAAATAATACTGCTGTTTTCACAAAGATCAGACTAAGTTTTTTTCTATAGCTTTGACCACATACATCTTTAAGCCAACCCTCAGGTCGATTTGAGCTATGAGCAAGCTAACAACAGAAACTTCACAAAAAGCAAAATAATCCCCACGAATTCTAAATCTGATATTCAGAAGAACATCTCTGATTAACCAGAAATTAAGAATAAATATATAAACTTAGAGCACATTCTCCAGTTCAGGGTGTGCTCTTGTCCCTAACGGAGATGTCTAGGTTTGCATAACCACCCAAGCTCAGTTGCCTCAATATTATGGGAGCCTGCGCTTCTCCATCCAGTGCTTACAAACATCTGCTCATAGGAAATCCACTCCAAGAAATCTTCAGTCATAACCTAGATATTTCAGCTCAAAAAATTGAATGGGTTAATTTTTTACTTGTGTTGTAAAAGCTTTCAGTCATAACATTCTTTTTTTTTTTCTTTTTATTTCTTATTGTTCTCAGACATGAAAAATCCACAGACACACTTGCCTCTGCAAGACCTCAAATGGAGCTTGTAATATTCACTGAGACATTCCAAGTGCTCCCTGAAGTTCAAGCTTTCACATCTAATAACTCGAAAACTTACAAAACCATTCTTAGCAAAGCTGTCTTGTACTCCTGCTTTAATCAATTACTGTCTCATCTGTCATATGCATTCATGAGGAGCATTACAGGGAACTGGTCAGCTTCTACTTTGACCAGCTCACTTCCTACACAAACCAATGTCATGGATCACTTACTCCAGCGGCTCACAGATCATTTCCAAGATGTGTTATTTTTTAAAAACCTGGGGAAGAAACATCCAATCTCCACACATTTTCCATTTGGTGCATTTTAATCACCAGCCTGAAGAACTAATCACAAACTAAGCAAAATTCATTCTCCAAAGAAGCATACAGAAGCTTAATGCAATTTGTAGTTTACACTTTCAAACAATTTTGGTTTTACTTAAGCTTTCACTGTATCTGACTTACATCTTAAAAAAAAAAAAAAACTATTTCAAAACCGGAAGCAGAAATAGAACTTTCCCCCTTATTTCTGTGACAGTTCATCCAGTGATTCTAATTGTGGCTAAGAATTCATTTGCCCACACAGCATGATACTAATATTAGATGCTTTTAACTCAAGTGCAAAAGCAGTGGTACAAAGGCATCCTTTTTTGCTAATAAGGAGAAATAGGGTGGGGAACTAAAAACAGATACTTAACATAGAATGTGTATCAGAGTTGGGGTTTCATTCACCTGTAGAAGGACTTAGAAGAAATTATGAGATGCTGGTCCTTTTCTTTTCTGAAGTTTAAAGTCAAAACATGGGTAGGCTTATGAGAAGCTACATGATTATGGATGTTGAAAAATAGATGTCATAAGATGCTGGCTTTCTCCTGCTCTAGTAGCAAAACAGGAGGAGGATGATTGCACAGCCTTAGTTGTCAGACAAGATAATAATAATTAGCCACAAACTAACAGTAGATGCTATTGTAGACAGCCAAGAGAAAAATGGTGAAGCAGACAGTCTGTAAATGGGGCGTTTATTTCTAGTTCAGGTTTTCACCTCTGTCTATTGGATTTACACAGCAAGATTTTGGTAGGGGGGCTGCAGGTGTGGCAACACCTGCAAAGCCCAGAAACCCCCCATGTCAGAACAGAGCAGCTCCAGCTGCTCCAAAGGGACCCCCACTGCTGCCACAGCTGAGTCGTGAATGACACTGGGTGCATGCCTTGGGGAGAGAGGATAACTGCTGAGCTACAGCAGATGGGAGAGAGGAGTGAGGAACAGCCCTGCAAGCACCCAGGTCAGTGCAAAAGTAGATCCAGACACACAGCAACAACTACTCACAACCCAGGAGAAGCTCATGGAGGAGCAGGCGGTCCTCCCGCAGCCCACGGGCACCACATGGAGCAGATCTCCCCGCGCAACCACGGAGAAGCCCATGGGGTGGCGGTGGGTGAGGCCTGAAGGAGGCACAGCTCACGGATATCCCCGCAAGAGCGGCCAGGGCCAGAGCTGCAGCTCGTGGGGAAGCAAGTTGTACCTGAGCCATGCTCCTGAAGGATGGGCACCATGATACAGACTCTTATTGGAATAGCTCTTAAATAACTGCAGTTTGTTAGTAGCCCATGCAGGATCAGTTTGGGAAGGACAGCATCCCATGGGAAGTATCTTACTTGGCAGCAGAGGAAGAAAATGAGGAAGAAGAAGTGGCAGAGGATAAAGTGTTATGGAGGGACTTTAACCCCCACTCCATAACCCCCTGTGCCACTTTGGGGGAGGAAGTAGAAGGGGTTTAATGGTGTGAGGTGTTTTTAGTTTGCCTTTTTTCTCTCTTCTAGTTGCTGTAGTCCCTTTGTAGAAGTCAATAAACTACATTAGTCTCCCAGTGCTGAATCTGTTTTGCCTGTGATCGTAGTTGCTGAGCAATCTCCCTGTTCTTTTCTCAATCCATGAGTTTTATTTCATTATATTTTCTCCTGATCCTTTCAAGGAGTGGGAATGAGACAGCACTGTAGTGGTGCTTAGCTGCCCCTCAATTTTAAGCCACCACACCATGTTCTGGAAATCTCAAATTCTTAGTTAAATAAGACCAAGGTATCAGACTTCCAATATCAAATCCCCAAATGTTTAGTAAGAACTGCATTCAAATAAAGAACCTCCAATTCATCTTTCCTAAACTGTAAGGGGGAAAAAATAATGCTAATCAGCATAGGTATTAGTTACAGCATCAAAGCAAAAATGTGTCACTGCAACAGGTCTGAAGATGCACTTGTACCACCCAAAACTTACCTATCTCTACTATCCAAATCAATCAGCACAGTCAGGTAAGTTTTCCTTCCATACAAGAATTGTGAAGGTTATTTTTGGGGCATTTAACGCAACCCCAGTCCAGACAAGATAGTAATAATTTCTAGTGCAATGATTCTTTCAGGTTTGGATTGAAATTCTCAAAACAAGCCACATACCTACTCATTTGCATCTAAAGGAGAAGACTGCTATTTTACAGACTGATGCTTTGGTCCAGCTTTGATCACCTTATGATTTGGGATTTCTCTTTGTTTTGTTTTCCCTTTTACTTATCTTAAAATATTAGATTTTAATACAAATAATGTCTTATGTGTAGTTTCCAACACCACGCAAAATTTTGGGATGAAGTTTTCACATGCATTGCCTCCCACACTGTTCACCCTTTTAATGTCCCAGGAAGAAGAATAATTTCAGAACTCTGGACATTAGCTTTTGCCTTTCTTTCACTTTCAGTTACACACATGTACATCCTACAGATCTGTTCCACGTCTCACAACAGAAAAAAAAATTAAGACAAATACATGTCCGTGAGGCCAGCTTTCCTGGAAAAGCAGAAGCAGCGCTCCCCAAGATAGCTAGACTTCTAAAAGAGATCTGAAGTATATACATCTCTGTATGCATATCTCATGGCCTCTGAATATCAGATCTTCTGTAGATACAGAACAAGTAAACAGCATGGAAACTTCTGTTTCATTGTCTTTCAAGAACAGATTCAAATAGGAAAGTACGTTCTTCTGCAAGTATTCTGCCCATCAGATACAATATAATGTGTGACAGCAGTCCTAATGTATTGGGGATTCGGGACAGCAGTCCAGAATTGGGAATTACAGTATTTGAAAAGTGCAGACAACGCCTCTCATAGAGAACGTAAAGTGACATTTCTTAACCTGCTGTTCCATCTCCTCACTTACATCTTAACAAATTCATTTCTTGTCAACAACTGATAACATCTTTACTAGAAAGAGAAGCTGAGGGAAAAGGTAGGTAGAAATAAAAGCATCCAAAGAAACAGAACACTGGTGGCACTGATAACACTGGGATGTCTCCTTAATATCCTATAATAGTGTTACTACAATGTGAAATTTGAGTGCTGAACCTATCAAGGTTTCAGAAGAAAAAGAAAGAACAGAAAAGTCTCATAGCAAGCCTTTGTACATTTCCAGTAAGCAAAGAATTAAGCCAACAGAGTAGAACTAGGTATTTTAATTGACGGTATTAATATTCCATAGAATATGAATATAAATATCATTATACTTTCTGGCTATGATGTTACACACATTGGAAATTGCTTCCAGAAAATAAAGTAAAAACAATTAAAAATAAAAGAATCCTTTGGGAGAAATTTGGAAACAGAAAATAATAAAAACCTTCAGAGTACTTATAATCCTTTATATCTTGCTGTGACACAAAGCTTTCACAGTCTTTTGCAAGCACAAAAGACAAGAAACCTACAACAACTACAGGAAAAGGGGCAGAATGCACACTACCAGGATTCTTTGCAGTGGAAGTAGACACTAGGATGTTCAAGAACATTTTCTCTAATCTTGAGAATTTAAAGAAAAGAACATTCACATGTCAGCTCCCACTGTATCATTCTGAATAACAAATAGATGTTATTTTCTATTTCCCATTTTGCTTTTGACAAATAGGTTTTATTCAAATCACTTGTAAAGCTTTGTTGTATAGGCATGAGGAATATAAAAGTTACTCTCAAGCAAAACCACACAGACCTAATACACAATCCTAAGAGTCAAAGCTTTAGAAAACCAACACCAAGAAAATCTCAAACAGTTCAGTCAAGGTTATGGGAATTTACAGTCCTGTGAAACACACAATAAGCTTCTGCACAGACTGCATCTTGCTTTGCAAAACAGTGCTTCATTTCCTCGAAGTTGGCCTCAGGCAGTGGGATCCACTCCCTTTCAAAACTACTGTTGCAATCCAATTTCAGTTTCCATCCTTCCTCTCAGAGACTGCATGGAACAATCCACAACCATTTTCCTGTAGCAAAGTTGTATACACAAACATACATTAAACAGGACTGAAATATGGCTCTGCTGAATAAGAGAATGCTAGCTAGCCTTTGAGAAACAAAAAAGGAGAGAGAAAGGGAGAGTAAGAACAAAAGATCCAACACAAAAACACAAAAATAGAAACCTTGCCTCTAGTATTAATATTTCTATTCTTCTCAATAGAACAACAGAAGCGCATAAAAAAAAAAATATACAGAGTGATTTCATTTGGGAGGCCAAGGGAAAAGTTTTCTTCAGTTCTCTACTACAAAACATCTGAGCATTAAGTATATGCATAAACAAAGTACATAATGGCTATCTACCAATTCTGTTACAGGATTAATAATTAGCTTCATAATATAATTTTAGAAGTCCACAAACAAAGGAAATGCTTTATAATGAGGTATTCATATATATAGTAACAACACTGAGCTATATTCTCTACATATTCATATGGCTAGCTATAATGACCCTATGAATCCAAGCTGCGGCAGGGGAGATTCAGGCTGGACATTAGGAAATATTACTTCTCAGAAAGGGTGGTAGGGTGGTCAGGCACTAGAATGGGCTGCCCAGGGAGGTGGTGGAGTCACCAACCCTGGGGGTGTTCAAGGAACAACTGGATGTTGTGTTGAGGGACATGGTTTAGTGGGAGCTATTGGTGATAGGTGAACGGTTGGACTGGATGATCTTGTAGGTCTTTTCCAACCTTGGTGGTTCTACTGCAGGATGGTACTCGCAACTTGATTATATAAGATATATAAGGATATGCTTACATCAGCAGGTTACTTCAAATTAGTGAAACTTGCTTTAAAAATATACTTTCCTTCTTTAGTGACTTTTATTTATGAGAGGTCTAGAAGCATTTGAACTGGATTCATATTGGATTAAGCTAAAGTATAAGATGCACTGCTGAGCTATCCCACCCCAACTACTGATCATTCAAATCCTTGGGACTAGAAAGACTTTACCAAGGAACTCCTTATCACAGTGCCCACAGTAAGGATTCCAAGCCCTCAGACCCAAGTGCTCCTCCTACCCTCTCTGACCCCATTAAGCTGCACCAATCACTCACATAAGAAGGTTGTTTTTAAAAGAATTCAGGATCATTTTTTGGTCAGAAAAAAAAAAAAAAAGTAATTTTCATAGATGTAGGATGATCAGGGGAGATTATGTGGTTAAAATGAAATACACGCCTCAGAAAAGTCAGAAATAATGCACTTAATTTGTGAGCGCTGGATTCATGTTCCTGGATTCACACATGATGGCAGACACTTGAGCCATTAACTGCCCTCTTCAGCCCTCTGCCACAATTCCTTTCAGCACCAGCTACTTTTGAATGAGAAATATTAGCCCCGCCTGACCCGAGTGAAGACACCTGATGTTTCTCCTGCCCAGCCCCTGCAGGACCCTAATAATTATTCCCTTAAAAATATCAGAAATACAAAGGGAAACTAAGTAACCACACACATTCTCTACTGAACTATGGGCCATTCAGTTTTACTACACCATAAGAACTGTTTTCTTATGTGTTTTACTTGAATTTTTCTCCAAGCTCTGGATCTTCTGGTCTTCAGTCTAAATTAAGATCTCACATCTATTTAGACTGCTTGCATTTAACCCTTAAATTGAGTCACAAAATAAGTCAGTAAACTTCTTAGATTATTTCCTTGCAATTTTCCCTCCTCTGTGAGGACTATCAGAAACCACTTAATACATAGTCCAACCTAAAACACAGATAGAATTCTAACCATCACTAGTTCCTCTTTACTTCTTAACAGTTTCGCAGGTTATTTATTATTGTATCTCTTCTCAAATATTATCATCCTCCCCAAAAGGAATGATATCTTGCTAAATATTCTGCTAATTAACCAGTCCTCAATCACTCTTTATCTTTCTTTAGTCTTCTTTCCTTTTATTCTCTCTACTATATCAAGCACACAAGTTAGTCAAGTTACTGCAAGGAGTTCTAAGAACACAAAAATAAAGAAAACTCTTCATGTTGTATTCAGCACAATTACAGGCTAAGAGACTTTGCCCAACAGTATCCATCGTTTCTAAATAATGGTTAGCAAGCAAAAAATAAAAATTGCTTTTGATGCTGTACAGTGGCTTTTCATGTACCTTGTAAAGCAAAATGAATCTGGCTAATTAAATCTTTTTTTTTTTTTTTTTTTTAAATCATTTTCCAATTTGTGAAAAGACTTTTGATTAGCACTTGAACCAAGAATCTCAAAGCCAAATATAGATTGTTTGACCTCAGGATACAATAAGATTGTTATTCTCCTTCCCTACCCTTCAGCCCTAAACAGATTAAACTATCATATCGCTGACACAATTTCAGAATGTTAGATCATAATGGGTCTTTTTTAAGCATGCCTTTGAGTTAAGGCAGGCACTATAACAGAACTGTAGCAGGCCTGGGATTTGGAAAGCAGCACTTTAGCAGCATGTTGCCCGTCTTCTCATGCTGTGAACATATTCATAGTAGTTCTATGAAAGTCCCATGACTGCTGGTGTAGCATCTGTTCACTACCAACAAAGACTTGAATGTTACACCAGAGTCTGTCTTATTTTAATCAATTGCCGTTAGACAAACAAGACTTCTTTTGCTATTTGGGCTTCCTCCTGTAAACACACTAATTGTTAAATACATACCTTTACTACGTTATTGGATATATATATATATATAGGAAATATACATATATATATAGGGCTTCAGCTACACTACAGGTAAATAGGGGATCTTACAATCAGGTGTTATCTGAAAACACATACACATCTCCAAAGACATTACATGAGTTATTGGAATCTTGGAACAAATGGGTATAAAAGGACATAAATTCAGCACAAGTGAATTACTAACACATCTTTTCACAAAGCAATAACTGTACTGTCAATTCACAATTCTATATACTTGGACTGACATTGACCTTTACCATCTCAGACCTTGATCAGCATTGAAGAGTGCATTTTTATCAGTTCCATATAAAGATTCAACCATCAGTTTTAGAGGGATACTCCCCAAAAACAATTTAAACAAAAGTTCATGGTGTTACTTGAGCTGAGTGTATAATTTCCTCCACACATTAAGTTCTATTGATGTTTGGATGTGCTTCCTGTATCAATTACGCTCATTTCATGAGCTGATTCAGGATCAAAGCCTGGTGATCACATTAAGAACCCACCAGTTCTCTCCCAAGTTTTATTCCTAGAGAGCACAATCAGGAGCGACCAGCCATTCTCACACAATCACGACTTAGACTCAGTTGACCTATCAGTTCATAGTGCATGAATGGAGGCAAGACCATCTTCAGATAGACAGAATGGAGGCAGACAAAACAAGTATGTCTTCCTCTTCTCTTCCCAGAAGAGGAACTCTTCTGTCAGCTCGTCAGCTTTAAAGGCACCTCAAACTATTTTTTTTAATAAAATGTAAATGTGTGACCAGTCAATCATTCTTACCCTAATATATAGCTATGAAAGAAAAATTAACATTCACATACCCTCATACACACAGCATACACAAGTACATACATGCACACTCTTTAATCGTAGAGTCAGCCATCTGGTCTCCAGTATCATTGTTCTCTGTTGACAGAGAAGTAAAAAGGAATAGGCAGAGTGAAATTTTAAGTTTTCTTCTTCATTTATGTATATTCTAAACCATGCATGTTTCGATGGAAGGAAGCAAGAAAGCTGAGCAAGGTATGATTGTCACAGGCAATTTTCCTGAGTGTTCTCAGACTAGAAGGCAGCCATATCAGCAGGTCCTATACACCCATGTTGAGGTTACTGAGAATGGTTGTTCAACAATTTCAATAAATCAGATTACCCCATAATCCAATAGGAACATCTAGCATACTACACATTAAGAAGTCACTGTAAAATTGTTATGCTAATTAGATATTCATAAGCAAGAGTACAAAGAATAGAATAACCGTGGAATTACATGGTGGTATGAAGCAGCTGATCACCACCAATTACGTACCAGTCTAATTCTTGAATAGGATTACATTTCAGAATAGAATACATTTCCAGCAGCTCCACTGGACATCACTAAGCCAGCAGCAGATTCCATACACAGTCCTTTATATCCTTTGGATACAAACGCCCACTGTACTTTCATGCTTCACTCTCTGATGTGGAAGGCACATTTAGCAGCCATTTTGTGTAGCACAGCAGAGAATATTTACATAGGAGAGAGGAACAGCACGCTCTAGGACATATACTGAAAGCACAGGTAGTTTAGAAACAGTAGTATCACTAGATAATTGTTAAGCAGCTAATCAGTTCAACATCACTTAATTTTCACAGGCTTCCTTCACCTTGCTCACTCTCCAGCATTACATGAATAAAGGTTTCCCATATAAAACTGCTGTTGTATGTGAGCTGCCTTTACATTCCAGTTGCACACACACACTGCTTTGTGGAATGCTTATAACATTACACTGTGCAAATGTGCCAACAGGTATCTGCTTTTTTTTGTAAAAATCCAAACCTGGAAAAAAAAAAAAAAAAACAGTAAACTGCATTACTGCTGCTACAGTACATTCTAGATTAACCACATGCCAAGACAACAACTAAGAATGTAATTTAATTTTCATATATTTATAGCATATTTATTGATATTTAATTGGAGGCATCACCTTTTTTCCACTACTGAAGCATAATGAGAAGGAAGCAATTTCAAAGTGTGCTGAGAGGCCTTCGGCTGCTCTCAAGTAGAGCAGGTTGCCATAGCAACTGCCATCCCACCCTCCATCCATTCTGAGGAAATGGCAGAACAGGGTGCAGCTGCAGCATCAGTGCAGGCTGTCTCTGCCAGCACAAAGCACGGCTGCACACCTCTATATCTGCTACTGTTGCCACGTGGACTGAAAGTCAGTGTTAAAACAATAAAAGGAAAAAAAAAAAATCACAGAATCACAGACTCTTTGAATAGATCTCATTAAAATATTAAAAAACAGAGCATACAACATAGCAGTTTCATTTTCCTCAAGGCACAAGTTGTCTGTTGTGATGACCTTGACATTCAGTTGTACAATTTACCCTTGGGTAAGAGAATTTACAAGGCCATACTCTCTTTAGGTTCAACATTTTCCATTCTTCTCATCTCCAAATGAGATTTGTCTTAAGAAGGTAGCAGCAAATCAAATCCTCTGTTACATCAGATCCACTTGCGTGCATTTACAGTATTATTGATTTGTAAATCTAGCATCTGAAAAATGCAAAACCAGTCAATTAAGCTTTGAAAAGGCTTTACACATCAGCTGATCCCCTCAGTTATTTGCGGGATAATAATACTTACCCACACAACTGTGAAATAGTCTGGAAAAAAAAAAAGAGAAATGCCCATGATCATTAATAATGGCATTATGAGACTATTAAAAAAAAAAAAATGCAGTCTCTCTAACTTGATCAGGCTTCCTATAAGTGCCATTTCAGAATTTATTTTCGCACTGCAAAGATAATCTCATATCTTATCCACTTATTCCTAAAATCAGCATCTAGAAAAAGATACCTGTTATTAGGCCAAATGGTTCAGTCCAGAGGAGTAAAACACAACAAGCTTCAGGGCACACAAGTCCTTTCTCAAGCCTAACATGAGCCAAGCACACACTAGAAACAATTACTATGGCTACAATCTAGTGAAGAGGAAAAACATACAGAAATCAAGTCTAACATTTAGGTAATGCTCCACACAGAGGCTGGCAATGCACTGGAACAGGTTGCCCAAGGAGGTTGTGGATGCCCCATCTCTGGAGGCATTCAAGGCCAGGCTGGATGTGGCTCTGGGCAGCCTGGTCTGGTTGTTGGCGGCCCTGCACATAGCAGGGGGGTTGAAACCAGATAATTATTGTGGTCCTTTTCAACTCAGGCCATTTTATTTTATTCTATTATCTGTAATAAGTTTTGTTACTGATATGTAAACTATGATAGAACAAGCAGAAACCTTGCCTAAGACTTGTGGGTTGTTTGTTTTTTTTCAGATAGTGAATTCCTTTATATCTTATATAATGCAGATTCCTTACAGTTTTTGAACATTATTTCTAGCTCACATGTTCAGGAATGATCACCTCTCTACCTACTAATACATTTCTAGAATTGATACACACATAGGCATCCTTTCCCTCCCTTTTTCCCCAGATTCCTTCTACTATTTTCAAAATTCAATGATATCCAGAATAACTACTCCCATTTAGTTAAATCTTTGCTTTGTCTTTACCAGACCTGAAAACAGGAGCTTGCAAGCCTCAGCCTTTTACTCTTTTGAAAATACATTAGGTTGTCAGTCTTATAACACCAGCTATCAGAGCTACATAATGCTGCTATTAACTTTTATTTACTGTAAACCAGATACCAACATTTAATATTCTGTTACTTATTGATTTATTACAAGTGGAACTTATGACCCCACAATTTACATTCTGTTTAACATTTAATAATATTAGGAAAAAACGAAAGGGAAAATAAAAGTAATTCAAAGATTGACAATTATTTCTTCTTGATGACCACCGTCTTTGATTTTCTCTCCAACTGATTTTCTATAAAATGGTAGAAAGTACTGTTGAGATTCAAAGTTCTCTATCATAGCACTACAAATCAGTATAGCATGCAAAAAAAAAAAAAAAAATCATTTATACACATACAAAAGCAAGTGTATTTGAGAAATTAATTTTAGTTAGTACATTAATAGGAACATTCTTGCAAATATGGCAGATTACTCAGTGGTAAAAGACTTTGCCAAGGCAGAATCATCTAGAAATGGGCTGCATTATCTGTTCCATACTGCATAGAAACTCAGTTACTTGCTTACAGCTTGTTTTATTCTGAGGATATTTGAGAGCAAGGAAAATATCAGTGGGTCCGAATTTACATGTCAGTAAAAGACTTCCATAAGGATCAGTACAGGTTGCAACTAACACAACTGTAGTAGATCAATTACACAGAAGCTAAAAGAGACATCCAAAAGTAGTATAGCTACAGATGCTAAATTATCTACGCTTTTTGCGATGCTTGAAATGTAAATCACTATGTCTTTAGAAAGATTTTATTCTTGCCCACAAACAGAATTGAAAAGAATCTGGCCCATATACGGCTTCTTATAAATTAAGGAAATGAACTTCTCCAAACCAGACAATGTTGTTACAAAATACTGAAACCTTCAGTGGGAAATAAAAAAAACACCATGAAATTAGATACTATGATAAATTTCTTCTCTAGAAGATCCAAGGGATGTCAGGAGAACACATGAAGCTTAGCAAAAAGCAGTACAGAACATCAGATGTCTTCCTCTGAGACATCTTTACGTACCATTCTGTATAGGCAATAAGAGTCACATGAACTCAAGGCTTATCATCCAGATGTGCAGCAAGATATTCTCTTTAGTCTTAAACCTTCCTGCCTCAGGATGACTCATTCTCTAAAGGCTTCATAAAACCTAGTTAATGCCATTAGAATTTCACATAGAGAAAGAAGATCTAATTTCAGCAATACTTGTTATAAAAATTACATTTTGGCAATTTCAGAGGAGAGTACTTCAGTTCTTTTGTTCTGATAAGATTAAAAATATCATACAAAAAAGTCTTAAACAATTTCACAGGGAAAAACCAACTAAACAAAAACCCCACATGAAACAGATACAAAAGCAAAAATGCATTTTGATTTACATGGAAGATTTTCTAGTTCACTTTCTGCACAGGGACACAGATGAGAATAGAATTTGATTCCTTATTTCTTGTGTTGCCACGCTGAAAAGTGTTCAGAAATCCAGACTTGAGTAAATTAGTTAATTAAGGTTAAGGCCATCTAAGAGCCGAATTCAGCTGTCTCAACAGAATGTGTTGGATCCTTATCTACAGTCCAAGCTAGGAGTTCAAACTACTGTTCACAGAATTCAGTCCCACAGAAATTCCTTTCATGCTGTAATAAGGGACAATACAGCCATGAAATCCTGGGTTGGGAATACGTTACCCACTAAAAAAATTTGCCCCATTTTCCTCTATACACCACAGAAGAATATGTGGCCAGCTTACTCGAGTGGGGCACTTGCACCTCACACTGATGATCACAGCAGCTTCTAAAACAAACATCTTCTCTGCAACTGCCTGCTCCTTTCTAGCTTTTGGCCCTCATTAGTCTTAGGTTTGTTTTGAAGCCTACTTTCAAAATAATTCTAGCTGCACATTGCTGTAAGTAGTATAGCAATGCTAGTAATAGTACACACATCTCAATGTGTGTGAAACATGGAAGAGAAGAGAAAGCCCCAAAATGGACTTCTCACCTGCAGAGGCGGGCTCTAGCAGACTCAGTATGTGCAACCTCTGGAAAAAAAAACAGAACTGCACAACCTCCATATATTTTATCAAAACATGTACCTCAAAACCAATCAACCAACTCTGTAAGCCAAAACTGTGTATACCCCAGCCTCAGAAACCTGTCTTGGTTTCCATTTCATTTTTAGCCATATTTTCTGTGAGTTTTACTTCCACCATTCTCTGTAACTTCCAGCAGTTTCTTTTATCCACAAGAGTTTCTGACTACTTCTAATTTATTAGGACACTACAGAGCCTGAAAAATGAAGACTAGGAGCTCAAGCATATGTATATATTTTGCTTAAAAAGAGTAATGTTGGATATTTTGTTAAAAATGCAAAGCAAAATAATCACGATATGAAGGCTTTCATCCTGTTCATAAAGAGCAGAGCTCACCTACTAAGTAGAAAGAGTTACTTGGTAACAGCAGCAAGAAGTCTGAAGATAAAAAGAGTGTAATTAATGAATTAATATAGAAATGTGTTAGATTACAAAAGTGAGGCACTGCTTCCATTAAAAACTACCAATATTCCCATAAATTTATCTTCTCTCTGCAGAATCCTATTAGGGACAAGGTGGAGATTGTATCTGACAATCTAAATCTTACTCTCATTTCTCATTAAGTTATTTAGCACTAGAAGGACTGTTTTTCAGAAACACATATCAGTAAGGAAGTGATTATGAGCTTGAAAGCTTGCCTATTAAAAACAGATGCTGAGGAGGAATAAGAACTCTGAATAGCAAACTACAACTGATAGAGAAGTATGTTTGTAACAGGCATGGAAAATGCATATACATCCAGTAGAAGAAATGGGTTTAGAGAACTAACTGAAAGAACACATTTCTTTACATCCAAAAAAGAAGTAATCCTGGGGACCATTATAACCCCCCCTCAATTTATTTCAGTAAATCAAACCAGTTAGATTTCCCTGTTTAGGGCACAATATCAAGCTCAACAACAGCAGAGCAGCAAGACCTCAAACCACAACAAATGAGGATTCACTCAAACACAACAGCAGAAGGCAAAGAAATAAGGAAAAGAAACTACTTACCTTCAGACAGGCCTTAAGTATGCAAAGATATCCAAAGAGATAACCTTACCTCCCCTGCCAACCCTTAAATGAGGTCTGGGAAGGGGTGGATCCTACCCCTTCCGGTCACTCAGGTGCACTGCATGCAGCTGAGCTCCCCTGGGTTGGCCCTGCCTCCCCACCAGGTGCTCAGTCACTGTTTCAGACCGTGACTCAGCATTGCCACTACACTGCTCCCACAAAGATATGCTATATTGGAGTATCACAGCTGTATATCAATCTTGAGAGTTACCTAGCACACCCTAGCTGAGGGTGCAAGTTATTTCAAGTTTAAGTAAGGATTCTGGCTGCTGTGTGTGGAAAACAGATATCGTAGGATTAGTACTGTGCAGAGTCTGATAATAAAGATCATGAGACAAAACATTCTAAAGAAAGAGACTTACTAAAATTCTGTCGTGTTTGCCTTTAAAAAATCTATTATGAGAGAAAATGCAGTGTACAATTTTGATTGCCCGAAATGAACAGTTAAAGGGAATGATCACTCTGGGTATCAGGACACAAAGTCCAGAATTCAAGTCCATTGAATGCATGCTCCAAATAAAAATGGTTGTGTCTGAAACAACCTTTTGGACAAAGACAGGAGAACTTGGACAGTGCTTGCAATGAGAAACTTACACTCAGCAAGGAGCGCCAGATGTGGAAGAGCAATCTGCATGAAAATGAAGGAACTCTCCAGTTTGTAAATCGAGAGAAATTAGAGGGGCATGTTGCTGCTGTTATTGAAGCAGTAACAAATAATAATATCTTAATTTATTTGACATGAAAGAATACAGGTATACTGTTTTCTGTCTGCTTCTTATCTCTTTTAAAAAATGGCTCGTGTCTATTTTGTCACAGTATCACTCACTCTGCAGTTACCTGCTCATTTACGGTATCCAGTCTAAAATGAAGGTGCATCTCTTTGAACTGGTACAGAAGAGTTAAGAAAGGCAGTAAGGGACCTTAGCTCATTTATGTAAAATGGTGTATGTGTACACTAAATGATATTCCACCTATGCTCAGATCCAAAGACACTGCTATTCCCTTGCAGGTACGTATGCTGAGCCTGTCAGAAGGTTCATGTAGGTGAAGATGCAACATACCCTACAAGAATCCCTGTCAACATATACTGATTGACTTGTAGGTCAGAATAAGAAAAGAGCAAGGATGCATGAAACAGGTAGTCTCAGGGTACCGTACAAGACAGATGTACCCCTGTAAATTCAAGTCCATTTGCTACTCAGTAGCAGCACTACTGAAAATTTACCTTGGGGCAAGAAGTCTTCAAGATATGCCTGGATATAATCATGAAATACCATATTCTGAGAAACAAGCTGTCTTTTAGTGATCCAGTCTATGGGGTGAATGGTCCATCAGCAGGGACAAACAGGCCCAGGAAAATGGGACAAAACAGACTGACACTTTTGCCATTTGAAGCAATGGTTTTATCATTAAATTTACCTTCAAAGCCTGAGTTTTCAAACAAAAGGAAATGGATTTCTTGAAACATTTTTGGTCTCCAATCCTTCGTATTTTTTTCTTTCTATACCTAAAAAAAAAAAAAAAAAAACAGCTGCAATGAAACTTCTTGCTCTCAAGGAGAGCATCTGCGACCTCAGGCTAAAAGCAACTTCAGATGAAAGCGCACACTTGTGAAAGGGATCCCTGAGAAAAGAAGGACTGAACTTCATCAGGAATTGGATTGCATAAAACTTCGTGTCCAGGGCACTAGTAAATGCCTGGAGCACTCTGCTATACATAAATGGACTTTTATCTACAACACCTCTAGGAATCTCTTGGAAGAGGAGCTCCCAGGAGCTCTCCTACAACAGCAGCTTGTTACACTCCTAAATAATTTTCGATTTAGAGTTGCAAAGCTGTCAAAAATTACAGTATTTCAGAAAAATATCAGTCTTCTCCTAGTGCTTGGCACATGGGACTGTCTAGGCTATTTGTTTCTTCCTATGACAAAAGCTGCATCTAACAAAGAATGGCTGTTTCTCCTTCTGGGAATAGGAATAAGCCCTTTTATTTATGAATTTATTTATTTTTAATTTTAATCCATTATTTTGAACAAGTGCATAAATAAATAAACGGCCAACAAAAATCTGAGGTTAATTACTTGTTCCAGTAATGTTGAATTGACTGAGAGCAATGGATTCAAGGTACTGAAGCCTATCAATGTGTGCAGCTGTTTTGAGGAGTGGGAAGCATCACAATGACACTAAATCATCATCCTATGCTCAGACTGGGACATCAAGCAGTTTGTGCACACAGAAAGGAAACTCTCCTCAAAGGATGTAGCAATTCTGTAACGACCTCCATCTTCTTAAAAAGGCTTATCTCTCCAGCTCTGTGCAAGTAGGTGGTGGAGTAGCACTCCTTGGAGCCTGGAGGTCTGGAGTCTAGCTGAGGGGAGAAAGGATGCACTCTCCTCTGTGCTGTAAACCTAGCAGAAAAACCACCTTCAGTACGGGCTTGGAACATCATCTGTTAGAAAAATAGAACTTTTCCATTTTATTCCAACATTTGAGCATGTATGGATCATTTATAAAAGTGAAAAACTTGTCGCGTGATGATCTTATTAAATAAAATTTGGAGAGAAATAATTTGATTTATTTCTATATTTACTTCTAATTGGTATATAGATTAGAACTTCATTTTAGCATAAGCATATAATGACAGCTTTACCACTTTGTGCCCATCTGGCCAAAGAAAAAGATTAAAAGAAAAATAATCCGGAAAAACTGCAGTTCATTAAGAAATATTTAAATCCCTTAATATTTTTGGCACACTGCTAATGCTCATTTATGTAGTGGAAACCTCTGAAGTTATCTCAAGTTTTGAGTTCAACAATATTTTAAAAAAATGTAGAAAAAAATGTTAACTCACTGAATAGATAAAATAAACATGATGGAATCATTCAAGAAAATGCTTCATTTCTTAATGATATTAGTCAGTCTGTTCCAAGAAATATTCAGAAATGTTCACACCAACTAATAAATGTTTTATCTAACTTAAAAGAATTTAAAAAAGAAAAAAATCCCCCACACCCTGTAAAACAGTAAATGGTTCATAATTACTGTTCAGAGACAACCGAGTATAAAACATCATATTGCATTTAATAGGTTTGTTCAAAATTCTACTTTCTTTCTTTCTCTACTTATCCCCTTGCCTACTTGCTGCACCATACAGGCAAAATAGATCAAGAATGAGAAAGCAACTTTCTCAGGAAATTAAAATGGAACATCAATAATGTACCGGTGGTGAAGTTGCAAATGTTCTTCGCTGGCATGAGGCCACCAATTTCAATTCAAGACTTAAAACCAAGTTTTAATCTTAATACATTGCTGGAAGTCAAGATAGAAAATGATCAAATTCTTTTTTGTAATATCTAAGCAACTCATTAGCAATCATGAAAATGATTGATTAAAAGGCTCAGCACCTCTCCTGTCAAGAAAAGCTGTGCGAGTTGGGCTTGTTCAGCTAGGAGAAGAGAAGGCTCCTTGAGACCTTACTATAGCCTTCCAGGACTTGAAGGGAGCTTACAAGCAGGAGGGGAGATTGACTTATGCATGGTTTGATGGTGAAAGGACAAGGCAAAATGGCTTTAAACTAAAAGAGGGGAGATTTAGGTTAGATGTTAGGATGAAATATTTCACTCAGAGAGTGGTGAGGCACTGCAACATATTGACAGAGTAGCTGTGGATGCCCTATCCCTGGATGCATTCAAGGGCATGTTGGATGGGGCCCTGGGCAGCCTGATCCAGTGGGTGGCAGCCCTGTCCACAGCAGGGGGCTGGAACTGGATGATCTTTAAGGCCCCCTCCAATCTAAGTCATTCTATGATTCTATGATTCAAAAGCATGGAGTGCATTCAGTGTTATCTTTGTGTCTAGCCCATCTTAGTATTCTCAAGTCAAGAAAATACAAAAGCTAAAAAAAACTGTTTATCACTAATGGCTCAACAACTTCATTCAAATCAAGCATCTCAAAGGAAAAATTTCTGGCACATTCAAGAATTAAAGTTATTTTCTCAGTTTGCCGTTTGAAAGACATTGCTGTGGTGTGGAAAAGGAGCTGCTGTTGTAGAGTGGCCATTACCACATAGTAAGATGTGTATTTTGGTTGGTTTACTTTTAATGAAGTCCACAACTTTTATTGTCTCAAATATTATTTTTATTTCCCTAGTAAACATTAACACATTTGTCTAGGGGTTGGTGTCCAATAACATGTGCTTTTGTTGCAGAGCTTTGTGCTTTCCCTCCATAATTAACTCTTTATGAGCATACACCTATTAGTTCTGTGTTAGTTTTGCCCAGCTTAAGTATCTGCCTACTGGAAAATATTTACATTTTTTCTACGTAGGGCAAGTGCAATTTCTTCATGTCGGGATCGTTTAATTCACCCTTTGAGTACTGAATTTCCACGGAGCTGTTTATTTATTTCCTCCACTGGATCCCAACAAAGTTTCTCAAGATTCTAACAAGTTTTAACGGCTTTCCTAGGATTGTAGGAACTTTTTTACAATGGCATAGTCCTGACTTCTGGAGGACTTCCATCTTGTCAGCCTTGCGTTTTTATTTGCAGTATTAATCTTTTTTACACACAGTAGAACTGGCTATTCTTGAAAGTACAGAAGAAAAAAATATGTGATTCTGACCTCTATAAATGCTTCCTAGACTATGTAAGGATGTAGAATCTCTGATGTAAGGACACCGAGCAGCACAACTGCAATTTCATTGAGAAGACCATAAAATTGCCATAACTGCTGGTCTCTAAAAATGGATTACATAGCCAGCTCATCATCAATGACACAGGTGTATTTGATGCTTCCTTGAGGCAGCAAAATTGGCTAGATTTCTTCAAGTCTCTTTCAAACTTACAATTACGCACAGTACGCTCCAAATCCCCATGTACTGTAAACTGGTAGAATGTACTTGAAACCTGTAGAATGTGTAACGGCTCCTCCAAAAGTAATGCCTCCTGTTTTATGATGTTGGCCTACAACATCAGAGGTGGATGTTGGTGGTACAGCAGTGGAGGCTGAACCTTCCCACCAATATTCCATTTCATTTTGTTGCTGTGTGACAGATGGTAGCAGAGGGGCAGCCTGACAGAATGGTGTTGACATGGAAGTGCATATGGAGCAAAGGTGAATTCCTCCATGTGGAAAAAATAGCACCCATTGACATTAATCGACGATTGCTGAATTTTTTTTTGAGACCAAACAGCATTCTGCTAACGTGTTTTGTATGAAGTTAATGTTTCACATGCTCCTGGCATCGATAGCCATCGTTTGAGCACAACCAGGGTTTACTGATGCTGCCTGGTGAGCACACAAGCACCAGCACTATGGAGCTGCTGTTTCATTTATGGGAGCTGCTCAGCAAGCAGCACTGAATACAGAAACGTTAAAACCTGTACAAAAGTGCTACATTTCGGATGGCGAAAGTAAATGTAAATTAAAAAATGAAACTTCACAGATCTCAGCTTCAGAAAAATCAGAAACTCCAAGTAAGTAGTAAGCGTAGTAAGCTTAATTTATTTATCACATTAATTCCGCTTCGTTTTATTCACACTGCTACAGCAATGTCAGACAGTGATTCTCAGACTGTTATTTTTTCTCTTCACAATACGGCACTTCGGGACTGCGTCATTTACCCTCCCCTCCCCCCCCACCCCTTCTTCTCAAGCCATGAGACTGAGGGGAAAAAAAATGCAGGATTATGTGGTTTTTTTCTGCGCCTGTGCTCCTCCTCCATGACACCTTAAAAAAAAAAAAAAAAAAAAAAAAAAAAAGAGCTGGGAAGGATAAAAAAGGAACAGACCCAGCGGGAGGGTCGGCTTCTCGCCGCCCGTCGCGGGCAGCCCACCGCGAGCAGCCAATGGCCGCGCGCCGGCATCACCCGAGGCGGAGGCCGCCCGCCTCCCCCTGCGCCGCGGTGCCGTCAGCGAGGCTGGGAGGGCCGGAGGTGCTGCTGGCAGTCGGGGCAGTGGCGTCCCCGAGCGCCCTGCTGATAGCGGAGCGTGGGAGATGGGCTGAGATCGTTTCACCGTGCAGGCCGTGATGTTCCCTTCGTCGTTTTTTGTGGTGGTTTTTTTTTGACGCGGTGTGCCTGCCTCTAGCAGAAGACAGGCGGTGCTGTGGAATCCGATCTTAAACTGCTACAGCTCATGCGGCAGTCAGAAAATGGCATTGTGCCTCTTATTTTCCTTTTTTTTTTTTTTTTTTTTTTTTTAAACTCTCTTTGTACCTGATGAATCAATTAGCTTAATATGAATTAATGAATATGAATCAATTAGTTTTGGCTGAGGCCCCTTGGTTTGCTCAGCGCAGAGCAGAGGAGCTGAGGTGAGGCCTCACGGCGGCTGCAGCTCCTCACAGGGAGTGGAGGGGCAGCGCTTTGCTCTGCCATGTGTGAAAGCGACAGGGCCCGAGGGAACGGCATGGAGATGTGTTGGGGTGGGGCAGCTGGGGGTGAGGGAAGGGTGTTTTCTACGATACGTTCCATGCCCCCCAAAACCCGTTTGCCAAGCAAAGTACTTCAGAAATCCCATCCCAGATTTTGTTAAGGGTTCAACATAGATTAAAAATGTTTTTAAGCTTTTTTATAATCTTTATGGTATCCTACCACTTTCGATGAAAAATCTAATGCAGTTTGCAGTAGGAAAAGAAGGTTACTTTGGCTTGAGCAAGCTAGAATCTGTGGGCATAGGTATGCTCAAGTGCATTCAAATGACCGTGGCTGCTTAGAAAGTGAGATGTGTAGAAGGGATTTTGTGGCATCATTAATGTACATGTAAAGACAACGTCTTATTTTAATACAGTGCTTGAAGGAGGAAAAAGTACCAAAGAAGTGGGAGTGAAGCCTTCATAAGGAAATGGCAGTTTATCTTGGAAAAAACAAAAGGCGATATGTTTGGTAGAAGGAAAGAAGGTAAAGGTGAACAGGAGTCACTACAGGTTTAAAAAGCTAGACACGTTCCATAATTTTTATTTGCTAGAATTGTGAACAGGATATGTTTTGCTAGTGTGTTTTATTGGTTAATGCTATGTGATTTTGTTAACAGACAAAATACGGAACCTGCACTCAGTTTGTTAAGTTGTGGCAGCACAGCTGACTTGCTGAAATCTCCTCAAGAAAACCTGTAATCTACTGAAATGTACAATACCTCTTTTAAAGCAAAAATAAATGCTGGAGGTGCATGCGTGCACAAGCATAAATGGTGTTTATCTCAACATGCACCTGGGAAATAAAGTTTCTCCAGTCACAAATAAACCTCAACTCCCTACCTCACTTCAAAGTGAGATCTAACTCTCATTCTGTGGTGGAACAGAGCTTGAAGGAATGAGGCAGCAATGGTTACGTCACTCCAGCCAAGTGGAATACTCTACACAGCCGGCACCAAAGGAGGTTGTACATGGGCCACAGTCTGGAAAATAAATAAATAAATAAGAAAGAGAGAAAGAAAACAATAACAACAACAACCAAAAAAAGAAATGTGCAAAACTTTTACTTGCAAGCCTGTCATGCAGAGATGCCTGCTGACTCTCACAGCTCAGTCTAACAGCAAATGCAAACAGCCCTTTCAGTCTCTCTGGCGTACCTTGTTACCCAGCAAATGGTTACACTTCTTTTATTAAAAACAATGTTAATTAATGCTGCGTAGCAGGGAAGGTCCTTGCAGATAGGCTTTGCACTGAGACACGTTAAGCTCAGCAAAGCAAAAATGCTTCATTATACAGTACACTATGCTAATTTTTTAAATGCCACATGGTTGATAGCTTTCCAGTGTTAAAAATCTCCACACTCAGGAACACTGAGATTTAGTTTAGTTCAGTTCAAAAGCCTCTGTACTTATTATTGTACAGGTATGTGAAGCTTAATTAACACAGTTTTACCATTTTATTCATCTTTGTTTTTATAGATATACAGAGAATAAAGTAGAGGATCAGATTTTGTGGCCTTGAAAAACAAACACATTGCTCCAATGAATTATTATACTTTGGTTGATCTGCTAACCCCTCAGCTTTGGTTGCAACAGGGAACGATTATAAAAATTAAGACGTTTAAATACATTTTGTCTGCATTGGCAATAACAACTGACTTCTTTATAGGATATCTGAAAAAAGCTGCCTTCGGTCTTTCATTTTTCTTTTTGGCACCATGGCAGAAAGTAAAAGGAATGCAGAACAGCATTGCTTTGCTTTCACACACATTGCAGGCTTTAGCTTCTTCCACCACTTTCTCTTCTTCAGTCTAGATTGGAGCTCCACCCATGTATGGGTTTTTTTTTAGAGGGGAAGGAATGAGGAGGTGAAGAGAGGAAAGGAAGGAAGCATGGTAGAAGGAGGTGGTTACCAGTAGCAAAATTGAATCCCCACACCCATCAGTGTTTCTGATTAAAGGTTATATAAGGAAACTCCAAAGTGGCAATATTTTACCGCACATATTATATTAAGTGCATTTTTCCTGTGGGCCTCTGTACGCAACCATCTACATAAAAGCTTTGTCTCCCAGGTAGTAAGCATAGAGACTGACAGGAAGCGTACAGAAATTGAGATGTAGGAGTGCTTCGGCAGAGAAGGTCAGTGGAGTGATGAATTAACAAATTTACTCAAGTGTGCAGTGAGGGCAAGAAGATTTCCATGGGCTAGATATACTTTATAAGAAATATATCTTTATAAAAAAGTTTCTGACTTCTGAGCCACTTCTTAAACTATTAGCTATTGCCTGCCCACACAGCAATTCTGAGCTGGCCTCATTTACACAGCAGAACTCCTGGCTGAGGGCATTTCAACTATCCAGAGAGGAAAATGCAGTCTGTTATTTCTCAGTCTTTCAGACAGTGAAGATTAAGAGGAAAGCATGAAATATAGATCTGGCAAGCGCAGTTATTAATTTAATGCAGAGAGCAATAGGGAGAAAATAAAGCCCAGAGTTATAAAGTAATTGCCTGATTTTTAACAAGTGTTCTTCCTGTGCATTCTCCTCCTTTACCCTGAGTTAGAATGACAGCTAACACTTCCAGAAAGTGGTACAGAGGTGGTTCGAGCGAAGCTTCAATGTAATCTGCTTACCATACTATTAAAAATACATATACATAACACAAGAAAACAACACCTTGGGCCCACAGACCTGTGTTAGGATGGGGAAACAGTCCCCAGTCTGCTTAAGAATCTGTTGAAATTCTCAAATGGCCTCGACCATTTTTCTTTCTGAACATGCTTAAAGTAGTTACATTTGTGTTTTTTTTTCACTGACCTAAAGAAGATTCTTCATATTTAATTCAATTAAAAACAAAACAAAGGATGCAACATGACCCAAGGTAGCCAAATTTACTAACTTTTTTTTCAATAACTCATCCATTGTGCTTTGTGAGTGGAGTCAGTTGGGTTTCAAGAGTAGCGTTGATTTCAGGAGCCATTGTGAATATCTTGCCCATAAAAAGAAAAGTGTGTCAAGCCAGGAGGTATCACAGAAAGCCCCCTAAATCACTGATGAAAGATCAAAGGGGCCATGTCAATATGAGATGGTAAACCTAGTTTCTTTCACTTACCAAGATTTGCTCAAACCTGTTTTCCTTCATCTGTGCAGATTAGTCTTATATGAAGATTCAGTTCCCTTTTTTGCATACCAGTACCTGTGAAGGAACTGGAGTGTGATCTTCTTTTGCTCTGCAGAACATTTACAGCTATATCTAGAATTTAAGCAATTTACTTCCAAAAGAAAACTGTGGAGATTAATCACTGGAGATCAATCAGGCTTTACTATTCATTGATTTTCCAGAAGTGGCCTCAATATTGCAAGTTGTGTAAGTACACGCACAGTTCTGTTTATGAGAATACCACAGTTAGATAGATCTGGGCTAAAAGTCTATTAGCTTACAATCTCTCAGTAAGTCTTGCAGCTATTTATTACCCTTTTGAAAAACAACCATCCTCTTCCAGCCTAAAGACACTAAATAAATGAGAAGGGGCCGCTGATTACCCAAAATGAGGATAGAGCCTTTGGATCTACTTTTGAATGTCTATTATTAGGTACCTTTCCAGTAATGAAGCTAATATATTCTTTAGGGCACATCCAAGGTTCCTTAGGAGCCTCAATTTAGATTCAAGCATCTTGGCTTGAAAGATTCATACGCATATTCTTGAATTTCAAGTAAATGAACAGATATGTAGAAATGGGAAAATTAAGACCTCTAAGCCAAGTTTTCAAAAAAAAAGAGGACCTGCAGTTCAAACTAAAGGCACTCACACTTTTTAAAGAGAGCAACGGCACCATCTGATTAATGTTTATATATACTTAAAGGGAGGTGGGAGGCAAATAATGGATGAGGCCAGGCTCTTCTCAGTGGTGCATAGCAATGGAATAAGGAGCAGTGGCCTAAAACGTGAACCTAGGAAGTTCCATACTAACATGTGGAAGAACAACTTATGGTCAGGGTGACAGATCACTGGAACAGGTTGCCCAGAGAGGCTGTGGAGTCTCCTTCTATGGAGATACTAAAGACCATCTGGATGCCTACTCTATTGAAGGGTACCTGCTTTAGCAGGGAGGTTGGACTCGATGATCTCCTATTCTTCTACTGGCAAACTTCAGGTATTTGACACAGAGTTGGCTGTTTCTACCATGAAAAGGGAAAGGAGGTGGGTCACCTTATTCCATCTGTTTCTAGGGGATGGTATCGGGCAGGGAGAAGTAGAAATTTCTGGTTCTCAGGCCATGGTCATTATATCCTTAGCACCACTTCTGTGTAGAAGAAGAATCGCTCATTTTAAGAGCATGAATTTAATGAGTATCAGATAGGAAAGAGCTGTTGTATTACTGAGGAAACAGAACACATCATGCAGAGGTTACGCTGATTCTAGAAGGACAGCCAATACCAGATCCAGCATAAATGTAGTGACATAAACAGCCATTACCTCAGTCATTCAATCTGTCAGTGCAAATTTGAACCAGCAAGATGAATTTATACATACTAGACTGGTGATTTGTCAGTGTGGCCACAGGACTTTCCTCACAGACAGCTGCCATAAGCACTTGCTGACTGCCTACAGCTACAGCTGCATTAAACATGAGTTTTAGAGGCAGTTCACAAGATGATGTCCTTACTCACCATTTTCTGACTACCATCACAGGAGCAAAGCCCTGCACGTTGCTGAAGCTGCCTCTGTTCTACATTCCCTTACCCTTCTCCCTAGTTTAATATAGAAGTGTTGAAATCCCAGTCCAAGCACTGAAATAATGTAAAAGTGCTTGTTCCAGCCTGCTAATTCTGGCATTCATATATTACATGGAAGCCACAAACCGTATAAAAAGTAGTTTCTTTGCAGCATGGCCCCTGAAGGCCTCAAAATGTTTATTGTAAAGTTCATACAGGGAGATTCTCCCCCCACCCCACCCCACCCCACCCCCCCAAAAAAAAAATTGAAAAAAAGTATATAAGTACATACATGCCCAAAATTTAAGGTCTACTTTCTTTTTTCTCCTTTCTTCCTACAGGATCAGACACTGAAAGATGGTGTCTTCCATTGTGAGAGACTGTTTTTAATAACAAATCTATTATGAAGAGTTGGAAAGAATCACAGAATCATAGGATGGCCTGAGTTGAAAAGGACTGCAATTATCATCCAGCTTCAACTCCCCTGCTATGTGCAGGATCACCAGCAACCAGACCAGGCTGCCCAGAGCCACATCCAGCCTGGCCTTGAATGCCACCAGAGATCCATCAACAGCCTCCTTGGGCAACCTGTTCCAGTGCATCGCCACCCTCTGAGTGAAAAACTTCCTCCTAATATCTAACCTAAACCTCCACTGTCTCAGTTTAAAACCATTCCCCCTTGTCCTATCACTACCCACCCTCATAAACAGCCATTCCCCTTCCTGTTTATAAGCTCTCTTCAAGTACTGGAAGATTACAATGAGGTCTCCCCGGGGCTGGCAAAGTCCACTTTTTGTCAGGAGCAGTGGTGGACATACAGAGGGGCTTCCCATTCCATCTGTCACAAGTTCTTTCCTATCAAGTTTGTCAGTCTTCCTGTTGTATGAATTATTCATTGTAGTTCTAGTCTCACATGCTGGTTTTCTCATCCCTACTCATCCCAGACCAGGGGCGCGTGCTGAGTGTGTTGATTTTGACATGGAGTACAACCAGCCTGTCAGCTTTCCATGCGTTCCTCACTCAGGATATCTTAGCATCTGTCAGCACAGACTATGTTTAGGTAGGAGATGGCTAAATTCTGTATCTTCCTACAGTTCCTTGTTCTTACAATCTTTATCATTTGCACAATTGTCGTCAGCTCTTCCCAGCCTGTCAGAGATTCTGTCTAGGACCCAAACATTAAACTCTGATTCAGATTTCTGTAATAACTTGCCAAATCACTGGGCCTGCTTGTGAAAGACAAAATTGTATCCAACAAAAATAGTGAATTTTCTTTTTCTTTTTTTTTCTTTTTTTTTTTTTTTTTGCTCAAGAGGGTACATGAAATTCCTTCTTCAGGCAAGAATATATATATTTTTTACCATTGAGCTTTCACAAGATAATGGCAATGGGAGATAGGAAAACTTGGAATCTCGTGAAGGAAATAGGCAATACACTGAGAGTTGGCTTCCTCTTGAGTGTGGAGGCAAACAATCGAACCAAGGACAGGTTTCTGAGGCTTCAGCAGGTTTTCAGGCTGATGGGTGTATTTGCCTTTTTATGACTACAAATCAGGGATGGGAACTTTTTATGCTGACAATATGGTGTTTACTCTGGGTGGCTGTGGCATTAGACTGGGAATTGTTCTTCATTTTACATTTAGATTCTTTTAAATCCTTCAAAACGGCTTTTTTTTTTTTTTTTTTTTTTTCCAAGGTACAATGTTAGAAAGAAGTGCTTTTGATTGACAAGTATTCTTTGCTATTTATTATATTTGAAACATCGTGGGAATTTTTACAGTGTGCATTTTTGTTTATTAAGGTTTTCTTTTCCATTAAAAAAAAAAAAAGAGAGAATTTTAAAAGACCTGCTGTTGAATTATTTTGTACTGGAGAATATAAGAAAAAAGTTTTTTAACCACTTTGATGTGGAAGTAGATGTCTGAATAGCCTTGAGCCAGGCTTGTGTAATTCCTATTTTGTTGCTGCACCAAGTGAGGAAAGAATACCAGGCAGAGGAGGTGGTCTCTTAAGTGGAGGGAATACAAAGCCCCCAAATTTTTATTAGTCCTGGCTAACAGGGGATGTCCCGGTGTATTGGAAACTGGCAAATGTGACACCCATCTTCAAAAAGGTCCGGAAAGATGATCCTGGTAGCTACAGACCTACCAGTCTCATCTCGGTGCCTGGGAAGGTTATGGAACGAATAATCTCGGGAACCATCATGGACCAATTAAAGGTCAACCGGGGGATCAGGCCCAGTCAGCATGGGTTACAAACGGTAGATCCTGTCTGACAAACCTGATTTCATTCTCCTTCCAGTCCAGCAGGCACACATGGTAGGAGAGAGGAGACTGCACACATTTCCTCGGTGTCTCTTCATGCTGTAGGCAGAATTACACAATTGGATGGGAGGTAATGCAGCAACTCACTGGTAGTAAGTTGGATGCAGCGCGCAGGGAGGGGAAAAGGAAACAACCAAAAACAAAAAGAATCATACAACGATTTAGGGAGGTAATTGGTCAGTGCTCCAGAACTGGTTCTCAAAATGTAAGTACACCATTTCTTCACCATGCTGTTATTTGTAATTGAACAACTTGTAACAACTGGAAATGCGGAGGAATCTGTATTTTTGGTGCTTGATCTATATCTCAAGAGTGCATCAAACAATGTGTTTCACACTTGCACAGAGATGAAAGCAGACTTCTGGGATTTCCATTCCTGTTAAGCACTTGGAACTGGATGCTCCTGTTAAAATTCATAGCTATGGAATCAGTCACTGTTAGTACTGAATCCCCTCCTGTATGTCTCAGAGGTCAGATGGCTCCATTTTATAGCACCTGTAAGCATTATGAAGACATGCAAGTTATCCTTACAGATGTAACAGATTCAGTATGTGGACATTTTACAGTAAAATCACCTCTATAGTTATATCTACAGTAGGAGTCTCATGACAGTAGAGTGATACTTCCTCCATGTGCCACAGTAAATGCTTAAAGCTGTAATTACTTACTTATTAAAGTCTGTTCTTAGGCACTGCAGGAAGTTTTTGCCACATCTTTCTTTTCTATGAGCTAATAGATCATAGCATGATCACAACCCAATGCCCACAGGAGCTGCACTGCCTTTGAATTCAGTAGCCAATACGTTAAGTAATCTCTCCTTTCTCCTAACCCACCAGCTTTTCCTTTAAACAGAGAAAATCTGAAATTTTGAGAGGCTCTGTAGTCTTTCATGGGATATTTGGTGATACCTAGAAAGGAAGTCCACCTAGGTCACAGAATCATAGAATGGCCTGAGTTGAAAAGGACCACAATGATCATCCAGTTTCAGCCCCCCTGCTATGCACAGGGTTGCCAACCACCAGAACAGGCTGTCCAGAGCCACATCCAGCCTGGCCTTGAATGCGTCCAGGGATGGGGCATCCACGACCTCCTTGGGCAACCTGTTCCAGTGCGTCACCACCCTCTGTGTGAAAAACTTCCTCCTAATATCTAACCCAAACCTCCCTTGTCTCAATTTAAAACCATTCCCCCTTGTCCTATCACTATCCACCCTCGTAGCTTAGGCTGATTTGGCCCTTTCCACATTTCCTTTTCTTTCCTGGGTCTTCTGACCAGCAGCCAAAGAGCATCTATTCCTAGTGGTCAAACTCAGCAAACTTGTCTTTCTAGGCAAGCCTGCTATAATTTTGCTCATGGAACAACTTTCCCCTTTCCCAGTAAAGCCTGATTTATGGTGATTGTCTCTTATTTAATATCAGTTCATGTTGAATGTTTTAAACCTAATGCAACTATACAGAATTTCTACTGACCCTTAATAGAGCATTTACTACAAATAGCAGATAAAATATTTAAGACATCTTCTGTGTAAAAATTGAGAAGATATCCAAATAAGTAACACCTTCAGCAGCACCTCACAGTGAACTATACAAAATTGTGAGCTCTGAACTCTTCCATTAGAGAAAACATTTTTTAGAGCAGTACAAGAATATTTACTTCAGATCAGACATTGCCTATGGAAGACAGCTGTGCAGGAGTCAATGAGCTGCTGAGACCACCCTATCCATCCTCTTTTATCTGAATATATAAGGAAAGGAGCAATCTCTGACTTCACATGTTCACTTTTCCCAGCTTTCAGATGTTCTTCTAGAGTTGCATTTTTAGCCTCTTCACTGGTTCAATACCTGAAATGCAATAAAATAAAATAAAATAAAGTGCTGCCAGATCAGTCAACTCCCAGGCATGAAGAACACAGATGAAAAACCACCCTCCCAAAATTTCAAGCAGCAGGGTTTGGGACTGAGGGATAAGGGAAGACTAGGGAACACATTAATACAAGTGATAGATAAACAGATTACATTAGTAAAAATTACAGCGAACATTTGAAAATCTTAATACATGCATCCTAAGAGAAACAACCAGAACAGCTGCTGAACTGAAAATAAAACTAATGAAAAATAATTCCCTTTCCTCACCAAGCCCAAGGCACTATCAATAGCACCATTAGCTTGTTACTATGAATCATTATTTTGATAAAAAGCAGAGCTAAAATGGACTTTTTTTTGCTCAGTGTAAAACACTTGTACAATATCACAAGAGAGTAACACATTAGGTGTGTCATTATTTATCTTGTTCCATAGCAAACAAGCTCCATATATTTTCAGGCTCTGGTGGGTTTTTCTGGCAACGCTATACGAAGCAGATATTTCAAAAAATCATTATGGCTTTCCTCCATTTCTAAAGTGCTCCTTGCAAACCCTTTTTTATGCTCCCAGTGAAGTCAGACTTCATGCATGCTTGGAACATTTTAAGGGCACATCCTGCTAAGGGCAGAGTAACCACGCTGTAAGGATAAAGGCACACAGATCAGATGCAATCAAATAAAGCTGGCTAACTAGTAATTAGCCTATCAGGTAGCTACAGCAGCAGTCAGTGTGTCAGCTTTTTGAAAATAAGGCACATTAATGCACACTCTTTTCATTGAAGTGTAATAGGTTCTGCCTCTCAGCTGCACAAGGCTAAGTTCACACATGCAAACAGAAAGCATTAGTTTAGCCCTGGGGAGGCAAAATCTCAGTACCTCTCTCACTCTGTCATGATCAGTTGTGAGCTGATAACTAAATGCAGTGCTTTCCAAGCTGTTTTGCAGCTCCTTTCCCAAACGCATGCTGCTGTGTAGCCCTCCTTTTCCCCAGCCATCCGACTATTGTGTTCCAACTGACTACAGAAGTTCCAAACACAATCAATTTTTGCACTTCTCTTTTGGTCCTTTACTGCCTCAGGAGGTGGAAGCCACATCTCTTTTGAGAGTTGGGGTTTGTCTGTTTTATGCAGTGAACCACACTGCAGAGATCCCTGTGCTACCAAGTGAACTCACTAATAGAAGTACTAATAGAAATAGTATTTCAACAGTGATGTAGCATTGTGCATAAGGCACGTAACCTTGCTGAAATAACCAGGGCATGTATTGGTCTATCAGTTCAAAATAACCTCTTCACATACTGCGTTGCTTAGACAACACGATGCTGAACTTGGTTGTATAGATAGCTATGAATAGCACTGAGGAGGTATGTCCTGCATGTTGATGCTCTCCGGAGTGTTATGACATACTGGATGTACAGCTTCTGCAGTAATTTACTCTGTATTTGCAAAAAGGAAGAGATGAAACCTGTTCATTAGGAGTTGAAGCCTGGCCGGAACCTCTCAGCACAGCTGATTCTACCCTTGCAGCCTTTCATGAGACATCAGCACAGTGCACCATATCCCTGAAGAAAGAGGCTAATCAAGAGACTGTTTCCTTTACAATGATTAATTCCTTTGAAAGAGTATTCTATGGGACTACTTTGAAGAGATTAAACAAGAGGAACAAGAGAGGAGCTTCTAATAGTCTCAAAAAAGAAGAAAAAAAAAAAAGAAAAAAAGAAAATAAATATTGTCTGGATGCATGATACTAGCTTGCAGTGTATACAATTATATACTGTAGGGCTGTTGCTCTTCACCATAATTCCAGAAGTAACCACAGGTTTAATCTGGAGGGCCTTGAGTGCTCTTAGGTAGGACAGCAAAATTATAGGAGCTTATTTTGTATCCTTGCTTTGACATTTAGTGGCCATAATCAGCAACTGCTAGAGAACATATCAAAAGGAGGACAAAAGTCATGTCCCAGGTATTGGCTCACAGTCTTTTCTGCTTTTCTCTTTCTAGGGCCAGTTTCCAGGTGCCCTTACTATACTGGAGACAGTGCCAAATGAGCCCTTTCTCTTACTGCAACATCTGTTTGTCAGGCAGCCAGTGTTTGAATTCAGTATTTCCTGCAGAACCGTGCTTTGGGGCTTATCGACAAGTCTGCAGGTGCTGCTTTCACTCAAGAAATGTGCCCGGTCAGATGAGGCTCACAACCAGTTCTCCTTGCTTCCCTTCACTTATCAACCACATTTCAGCATCAACCTCTGAGATCAATACAAATGTTTTCTCGTTAAAAGAAAGAGGAGGGCAGAGAGGGCTGTGCACTCATCCATCCAGCAAGTCCTGAGGCAGCAGCATGCGGCTCTGTGACTCTGTGCTGTCTGACCTCCCAGAGCAATGGTCTGGGCTGCAAGCCCAAATCACTCAGCCCAAACTCCGTGGCAGTTCCAATGCCTGCTGTTTCCTTTTAGCCCTGAGGATCATCTGTTGCAGGAATGTCAGCAATATTTCCAGCACTGACACTACCATGACCACCTTTTTCTTAAGGGAGAACATGAGTCTACCTACTGATTCATCTTCCAAACTTTTTCTTTATTATTTTCACAAATAGAAATATATTTTTTGTCATCCCTCTTAAGTCCAACTAAGAGGTATACAAATTCAGTAATGTAGGCCTATCTTTGCACATAGTATCTCATGGCAAAAAAAAATCTGAGAGGCATCTTCAGTCTTTGAGCCCAACAACAAAAAATTGCCCATGATCTCTCATTTTCAGTAGACTCTTAAAATAGAACACTGTCAAAATAGTAGTGTTATCAGTCTTTCTGCAATCAAAATAAACGATATCCACTGCTCTCTCTTTGTTCACCATACTGGCTGTCGAAGACATCAGATCGTTCAGACATTATTTCACCTTAATAAACCCATGCTGACGACTCCCAGTAGACCACTCCACCTTCTTGTCCAGAACATGTTATAAATGACTTTCAGGATTATTTTCTATTATCTTCTATTTCTAACCACTTACCGTGGTTGTGATTAGAAGTTTCTTTCCTTCCTTGTCAAGTAGTTGAAACCTGCTACTGTTTTCTCTTAACCATAGAATATTATGTTGTAAGGCAATTCAACTTCTCATGGAAGTCTACAATTAAGAGGATATATCAGACATAAAAAGAAGAATTTGGCAACAAAAAAAAAAAAAAAAAAAAAAAAGTGACATCATGGAAATTTTCACTCAATTGCATCTTTTCATACTGGATTTAATTTACTATACTCTCCACTCCATATATTTCTATATATAGAAAACATCTTTTATATCAATTTTTCTAATGAAAAAAATTATCACCTATCTTATTCTCGATTTTACTCTTAGGAAGGAACTGTAAAAGACCATGAAGACAAATTTTGCATATGTTCTTCTAAATTGTGCCCACCTCCACTTGAAGATTACAGAAAAGTGCGCTTACACATTTGAAATTGGCAATTAAATGCATGAGTGTCTGTTTGATGCATACAATGTATAATCTGTGATGAAAACGTGATGTGTGATTTCATCGATTGAAACAGTTGCACTTGACAGAATAGACTGATTGCCCTCTTATTCAGCATGCCAAGAGCACAGTTAAGCAAAATCACATAAATAAATAATCCCGAAAAAACTTCATACAGGAAAAGTACATTGAGGAGACTTCTCCTGTGGCTTCACATCAAACTAAGCCAACTGCCATCTTAAATGTAATTATAAAAACTAGATTTTTCTTTACTGATAACTGATGCTGAAGATGAAGATGCTGTTTCTGTCCTGATATGAAAATCAATTAAAATATTAAAAGCAATTCTGTTAATTCAACTGCTTCTTATCTTTGAACGCGGACCAAAAAGGTATCAGCTTTTGTACACAGATTGTACGCAGTGTTTGTAAGCAGCCCCAAATTCATTGCAGACAGATTTCTAAATGAAGAATGCTAAGATCAGTACATCTGTAATATTATTACTCTCTCTCTACGCATATATAATTTTAAAAGTAAAAAATGAAGTTCATGATCTACTGTTTAATTCACACCCTGTTTCACAGATTCATGCTGATTTTATGTTATCTGGACTACAATTAAAAACAGTTTAAAAACCAAATAGTAATTTTTGTAATAATCAGTGGAATACTTATTCTCATGTTAACTGCTGATTTCATCTTAGTTTTCTAGGATTTTAGCTGCATCAGATTCACTTGAATGCAACCAGAAGTAACAGCTTGACAGATCAGACCTCGTTGATCAGCTGCATCACAAGTGTGAATTCACCTCTCTTATGATGTGACATGAAACTCCTTCACCACAAAAATTACTTCAAAATTATGGTGAGAAGATGTGAGTGGCCCAAAAATGCCACCAAGCCATTATGGGTGAATTACATGTTGCCCTTTATGAGAATGCAGCCTTTAGGTAAAAACATCTTACCAGATTTCCTTAAATTGTCTGAAAAAAAATAATAATAAAAAAAATGCAATAAAACAGCAAATTTCAGTGAAAAACAAAGCATTAATAACATCAGAAATGTGTAAAACCCCCAATACTGAACAAAACCTCTAGTCACCTGATTGAGCATTCCAAGAAATCTCATTTAAGAGTTGTTTCTTATTGCTACTGAGTACTTATTTCCAGACAGGTTATTTCTTTAAAAGGCAAGACTGGTCAACTAATTTATTTTACTTTTATTCATTAATGTATTTGCCAGTTGCAGTTGAAGTATGTTGCTTGTTATAGTGCACCAGACTGTAAGATACACCAAACATTATCAAAATAATCCCACAGAACCAAGAAACTCAGATACTCAGTGAGAAAATAGGAAAAGGAAGTCATTTTTGCAGGAGAGACTACACCACATAGAACTAGAATTCCAAAGACAAGGCTGGAATCAAATAAGAACTAAAGCTGCAAAATAGAATAGAATCTCCGGAGGTAGAGTAGAGTAGAAATGAACACAACTCAGAACAGAATCCAGCCTAAAGCAAATATCAAGCAGCCCTACAGAAAATACCCTTGGTTAAACTTTAATAGCCCAGGATGAATGCTGCAATTTTAAATTAAATAGCTCAAGATGTTCTAAGAGAGAAGGTGGGAGACCACCTAACAGCTTTTCCCAGTCTCACAAATGAATGCACCAAATGAGTGCTACTGAAAGGACTTTTTCTCAAGAATAATCTTCCATTTTGTCCGTTGAAGGTGTGGAAATTCAGATAACTAACACTTAATCATGTAATCCCCTAAGAGCAGGGAAACTAGGGGGACCATTTTTATATCCATTAAGTCTGTACTACCTACAGAAGAATTTTTGAGGAATCTGAGCCATGTGCTGGGTCGACTGAATATAAAGCAAATGTTATCAACACACTTATAATGCAATTTTCTTTACTGAGATGATGATCCCAGACGTTTTGTGTGGTTGCCTTACCTTACTACAGCAAGTCTGGCTGATTATTTTACCCAGAGCTCAGCTGTAAAGTTATCTATCAGTGACAAAATTATTGGTGCAATGAAAATTACCAATTCAAAATTGTGAAAGATAACTTGCAGAGTTTAATCCAGACTTAACTCAGTGAAAACTGAACCAAGGAGTTAAAGTGCTCTGAATTTAGTTAGAGAGACAATGAGATTTTTGGTATATGGAAGCTTTTAAATTTATCATTGTGATTTAGTGGAACTGTGCCAAGCCTCCAACACTCTCCACTATGCAGCAGAAAAACAGGTAGCACCAAGAGAGGAGCTGATGGTCTGCCCCTTGGACTGCTGTTTGATGGTATTCACTGCCAGACCAGTGACACGGCCTTGGCTAGGCTAGCCAAAGTCCTTGTCAGGCTGATCTTGTGCCTGTGGTGACAAGAGTTCAACATGTGCTGCACATGTTGGGTAACATTATTACTCCCAACCTTCTGTATCTGGAGATCTCTCCTCTACTCTTGTTCTTAGCAGTAGAAATGGGAACTTGCAGAGACTTATGGTATGTAGGAAGGCAATCGCATAAGCTACTACAATGTGCCTAAATGGGCTGGGTTGCTTCATGCATGCAAAAACTGAATGCCAGCTTGTACAGAGAATGATGGAGCACTGCACAAATTAATGTCTGGGTGAACTGCTCTGCAGAACCATTTTGGATTCATTGATGACTGGGTTCTGAAACATCACAGAGAGGATGTCAGGGACTAGGCAGTGCACCTGAAGGCTTTGGTCAGTCTGGGCTGTCTAACCACAGAACAGAGATCCAATGAAGCAGAAGTAGCACTTTGATGAGTCACAACTCACAACTTCCCTCTTTTACTGAAGTAATGAGACTGTCTCCCTTTAAACACTTTTCACACTGGTTTTCTCTTACTCTTTCTCCATCTCATTAGCTTGAGACAGCATTTCTGTCCACCATGTACACAGAATGATGCCATCTACATGTCTGATGATTATACACAACTGGAAGTTCTCCAAGTATGACCTAGTAGTTCATTTATCATTTTGCCAAAATAAAAATTATCCACTATTGTACTGCACTATTATGTGTGTGTACATTAAAAAAAACACTAATAAATGGCCAATGATAACTGAAGTTATAATATGAAAAGAAGAAAAACAGTAACGAATGCATTCCTGAATCCACTTGAAAAAAAGGAAAAAAGAGAAGCATACATATTCTGTGGTACATTAACATAGACAGACTTCCTTAAAAAGGCAGGTTTCAGTTTTGTTTTCACACTGTATTTCAACGTGAAGACAAGAAAAATCAACTCCCTATGGGGTACAGAAGTCACAATGAGCAAACAACATCTACTGATATCAAAGTTGAGAAGATGCACTATTATTTGTCATTAACCACCACCACTGGCCCAGTACTGTTGCGCTTCAGCTTTGCACAAAGGTGCCTTCTTTTCCTTCCTAGCGTGAAGGACTCCAGTAGGGTTGTGCAATGTTAAACATGATATTTCTGACAAGATATTTCTAGCTTCAGCATTCAAGCTGTCATGGCTGTTGTCAGTTCAAAGCAGGCTCCCTTTCCTCTCAAGGCATTACATAACTACCAGTTTTGTTCTCCACATTTACCAGAAGCTGACAGAAAGAAAACAATTGACTGGAGGATGTAGCAGTTAACATACCGAGGTCTGGCTTTTATACCTCTGTTTTTTTCCCTCATCTCTTTCAGCACATCAGATTCACCACAAATACACTGCTCTTGTTTTAGTTACCATCTTCACTTAACTTGTGATCATCTGATTCTTCACAAATATATTGCTAAGTAATCCTTGCTTGAAAAATCAAACAAGCTAATGGCCTTTTTGTTATGCAGTTGGAATAGTTGTTTGGATACACCTGTGTAGAGCTCCAGTGACTCCATTCTGAAAGATAAGAGCTGGTAAAGAGAAGGAATGCAGCTTTACATTACAGTAACTGGTATTTGCCTTAGTCCTGCATATCTCCATTTATCAAATTACCAATGCATTTTTATTCGCATCCATAAAAATATGTTTCTGTGTAAAAAAGACTGAAGATGGTTACAAGAATGTGTTACTTCCTTAATTCATTTCCATCAGAACCCACACAAGCCCATACTAAGGCTTTGCAAGCGGAAGGGTTGAAAATGATTTAGATCAATACAAGCCAAATCAGCTGCACAAGAAGCATTCTCAGTTCAGAGTTGTTGTTACTGTGGAAAGAGGAAAGGGGAAAGGACACGGGAAAGGGAGAAGGAAAAGGGAAAGGAATTATTTTGGTGTTCTGAGTGCCCTCAATCTTCAGCCAGTTTTAAGCTTTTTAGATCCACGTACAGGTCAGTTATAATTAAGCTGCAAGCAACTGTAGACCTTCCACACTTTGGGAACTCCAATCTCCTTAACAAGACAGTAGTGATTTCCTGCCAGGTTCACTTGTATTATAATTCCCCAAGACAAAATATATATACAGAATTGAATAAAATGGGTCCCTAGAAAATATTGCAATGAATGTGACTCATCTTAAAGGAGGAGAAAGACTCTCACTGGGCTCCACAGCACAGTCTGATAACACCACAGCACGTGGACTATTTTCCCAGCTGGGAACTGCAGCACACAGCAATGCACGTCTTACACCAGATGTCACTGTATCATGCATGATGAATATCACATCTTCATTAAAGCCTTTCCCCAGCTATATCTGTGCGTATGATGTTGCAGCATACAGCACCAACTAAACCAACCTAACACTCAGTAAATCTATATCCCCATGTTTGTGACTAACAAAGGAATTTTTCCTAGACTTAGAGGGGCTGCTAACATCCCTCTTTCCTCCCAGCCATGTCAGACACTGTTGCTTTTCGAAGGATACAAGCTGAAAATAAGGATCCACTTGTCTCAAGGTTACTTCTATTTCTATTTAGTGAAGCAAAGATTTGCATCTTTTTTTTCCCTCGCATTTTCTCTCCCTTTTGCCCAGGGAAAGCCATACATTTAGAGAGATAAAAACGGACACGCATTCTCCATTTACAAAGGGTTTAATTTAGTCCTTGAGTATGCACAGAAATCCTCCCTGCAGCAAAGTGATGTCAGACTATCTGTGTACCCCTGCAGTATATGGAAATCCTGGTTGCCATGAGAACCAGGCTGCTTCTTCACTGAGGCTTCCGCACAGTGCCATGAAGACGCGACTCCATTTTGCCCCCTTGAAGCCAGCTGGGCTGCAGGGTGACCCACACCAAGAGGAGCGGCCCTGGCACTGCTGTCTCCTGCCAGTGGGGCTCCCTTAGCTGCAGCCCTGACACTGAAACAGACAAGCGAATGTCACATCACCAGGATCACATTTCTGAGGCAATGTCTTTAATGGCTGTGTTTCTTCCCCTTCTCACCCCTCCACTTTCAACTAAAATGAAGCGATAAGATGCTTGGACTCAAGGCAGTGTAAGAGCACACAACATTTTATTGTTTTGGGAAATAAACCAAAGTTTTACCACCACAGCCAGATCTCAGAGGAGATTTATGTCTCCGAGCAGCCATTTTTCTGAGTGCTGCTGCATACACATGCAGCCCTTCTGAGCACAATTAGAGCGAACACTGCTGTGATAAAATAAATTTGTGCTGCCATGCTAAAAGAAAAGGCCAGTTTCCCCTTTCACTTCTTTGCTAAGGATACAGAGTCAGTTTCCTCATATACAGAAATAGTTAGAGCTCATCAGTGAAAAGAGTAGAGGGCTCTATTTTTTCTCTTAAAGTATGATCTCTAGGAGAAAAAAAATTATTGTGGGACACTGAACTATGTAATAAGCTGAAGCGAAAGAGATGCTTTTATCACAGTCCGTATTTAAGAAGAGTATGATATAGGAACTTCATTCATGTGAAGAAAGCATAACAAAGAAAACAGTTGTGTATAATCTTGGCTGGCTAACACAGAGCTAAAGGACCACATGGCCCAATCTAAATCAAAGCACAACGTCTCAAAAGCACTATCATCCAGCCACCTTACCCATAAAAAACAACAAAACAAAACAAACAAAAAAAAAAAAAACAAGTTTAAATGGCTTAACTTCAGCATTTACTGTTTTGATAGCCTTCAAGAGAGCACATAACAGCCACAGAAAGCCCACTTCAGTTTCTCAGCAACTAGAACCCCACCTATCTACTACCGCCACATGCCAACTGCTTCTTGTATCCCAAGAGGCCAGCTGATGAGCACTCAGGCTAAACTCAAATCACCTGATTCAACGTGTGCTTGCAGTTTTCTGCTTTGTGGTCAGACACTATGCAAGCACCAAAGCACTTGGAAGCTTGGTCTGTAGCTTTTTAAAAAGCATTAGCTAGCAAAGAAAAAGATACTGGCTCAGTCATAAGCCCAACATCTTATTAAAATAAGTAAATAAAGCATTTTAAGGTTACGGGAGAAGGAACAAAGCAGACAGGAGTATGGCTGATTTAGGATTAGTTTTCAAATTTGAATGAATGGCACGGCATTTTTCCTGTTTTCCCCATCTGATTTGAGACAGAGTGAACAGTTCAGAATTCAACCAGTAGAGGACAGTGGTTAGCATACACAGCATCAAGCTTGTCGCTTCCATTATATATATAGATATAAAACAAGTTTTGTGTATGAAGTGCTGTGTTTCTTGCCATCTCAAAAGTCAATTCACAGTAATGAAATCTATGCACGTCAAAGGAATACAAATTGCAAAGAATGAAGAGAACAAATGTAAATCATTATTACCCATATATGTGGAGTGTATTTCTTATTTATGCAAAACACTGCTTCGGTCACACTCAAAGATCTTGACTTGGTCCTCGTTCAACAGGCTTCAAAGATTTTCCTAAACAAAAGACAGACCTACACTGCAAATCCAATAAGCATTTTGCTTATGTTAGGAATGCAGGACAGGCCCCTCAGTGTAATTATTTCAGTTCTTTAATATAATCCAGAGTCTGAGGAGACAGAGAAGTTGCACAAAGGCCCACAGAGCATTAGCCCGCATCAAGAGCAATTGCACCACCCACCCTAAAGGCACAAGTTATAGAAGAATAAAGATCTAATCGCTTTTTTGTTTCTCAGAAAAAAAATCTGTAGTTCCTTACTGTATGTGCCTTGATCCAAATTCTGTGTGCTTCTAGGGAGAGCTACTGGGATTTATCATGCAAGTAACAGCACATCTGTATCCTACAGGCCCTGGACTGCGAGTTCATTAAGGTAAAGGCTACGGATTATTAGACATGTAAAAAACATTCCTACTGTATTTACGTATTATAGCTCCGTGAACAATGACAGTGCTGCACAATTTTATTAGTTCTTGCAGTGTTATCTGTGTTGGCCCTGTGGCCTGATGTTTTTTTGTTCTGCTTTTATTGTTGTTGTTTGTTTTTCTTTCTTGATTTTTGTTGCCATTTCAATGCCAAGTAACACAAAACTGAGTTAGCAACTTCACATGATTTCACAACAAAGAATACACAGAAAAAATATTTTGGTGTTTTCCCTAAAGAACAGTAGCTTGAGGACAATGCTTGTAGAAGCTACAGGCTATGTCAACCAAAAGCATTTCAATGTTTATGTAAACTATTGCATGAAAGCACACAGCTCAATAATTTCCATCATATTATATTTTCAAAGTGACATTGTACAAAACCCTGAAGAGTCCAGCACACAACAGAGTATCTCCCAGGGTCTGGTCTTCTCAGATTCCTCTGTGGCAATACCTGTTGCTGTGGTTTAACCCCAGCAGCAGCTCAGCACAACACAGACAGTCACTCTTCCCAGGTGGCATCCAGGAGTGAACTGGAAAGGTAAAACTGTGAGAACCAAACCCATGACACCAATTAATGGACTGTGTAAAGAGTGCTGATTTAAAAAGGATGATCAATAAGCTGTTTCTAAAGACTCTGACATTAAGAGACAATACTTCAGCCACAGGAGGGTTTAATTGACAAATATATTTGTGCTTCTCCATGCAAATATCTATCTCATATTCAGGTCTTTCTGAGCAACAAAAAATATCTTCATCCAATTAATACATGACATTGTACAAGTTGTTGCTAATATTTTGTTTGTGGAAAATTGAATATTTACCAGTTAGAAATAAATGATAAACGACCCTACGATTTGCTTCAGCATATGCTTCGATTTGGGGTTTTGCATTACGTTGGGCCAGTAAGAGTTATAGGACTGACTGTTCCTCCAGGAATAGGAGCAGGAAGGCAAGCATGGATTAGAGCGTTACAAAGTATCTGAAGCCCCAGAGGTCTTGGAAATAAGTCAGAATCTGAAAATTTTTAACAAATGAATGCATCTTCAGACTTCGCATCTGCAAAGGTAAAGAGAGCACAGGAAACTCAGAGGCATTAAATGAATCCACAGACCATCTGAGTGAATCCATCTCAGAGCGGTGACCCACCACCAGCGTCTCATTGCTCCAGGCCCTCCTGTCAGCTGCAGACTTTGATTGGCTGGCGGACTTCTATTACAAAAGAGCATAGCACCTGGCCTCGTTAATTTAGTCCCAGGGGAGTTTGCTGTAACAGTGAGTTCAAAAGTGTCCATCTGACCTTCAAATTCATTTGTATTCTTGGCTGGTTCAAGTCATTGCCTGATTGCCAATAACATGAGTTGTGCATATCCAACGCAGGGAAACTGTAAGATAGCTGAAATCTGATTCTCATTCATATGTTTTTTTCCTTATCCTCTCACCAGCAATATTAAACAGACAATAGTCACTAATATCTACATTAACTCTCCATATTTATATCTATAAATTAAGCATTTGTATTTTCAGATTATCAGTACAAGGAACAAGCATTTGACACATCAAAGTTGAGGAATGAAGATGCCCACTCTTCCCCTAGGTTGAATTCTACTATCATATCGCTTATCTCTACAGCAAATTAACTACAAAATGCTGTTAAGATCATCTCTGTTTCAACCCACAGGTTCCTTTTGTGAAAGAAAAGAGGAAAAAAAAAAATGGTACTTCAGATTTTCCCCTCCCTTTTATTTCTCAGAGAGAAAGGAACTGAAAAGAAAAGGTTTAATATCTTTATACCACAAAGAAAATACACCGTGACTGTTTACGAGAAGCAGGAGGAGAGAAGGGGACTGTCTAAATGCAAAGAAAGTGACGCTTTGCCATCTGTTCCCATGCATGGTCACCAGGCTGCTCTGCTGCATTAGAGGCAGCTGCTCCCTCTTCCAAGAGTTAACGTTGAGATACAGAAAAGAGAATATCCACCCTCCCAGTCTGACCTTGCCTGAAAAGGATCACAGTAAGAACCTTTATGGTAACCAACTATTTGTGTTATCACCCCTGATACCATTCTTCTCTATGTTCTCTGCTGCCTCTTGTGACAGTGGCAAGCTGTATTTTCCTCTCAGGAACAAATGCCAGTGAATTAACACTATCATACTCTATTCAGTAGTCTTTGCTTTGCATGCATTACTCTCCCTGTGCTTTATGTCACAGATGATTCAGCAGTTTCATCCTAAGTTCAGGAATAAACAAAGATTACTTGTGGGGCTGCTTGAAGTAAGGAAGTGAACAAAAGCCTTGTTTGTTAAAAGGGAAAATAAACAACAGACTGACTGTTACATGAAAGGAAGCGAGACCAATGAGGGATACAAAACTCAGGACAGCAGCTGCTAGAGTATGAACTGGGACTAAGGTTTGTCTTTGCCATCTGTAGAGTGCATTTCCTCAGCGTATGAACTGGGTCTTTTCTTTGCCAACATCATGGTGTCCAAAGCGTAAACACACCTTTTTGTTCCTTTGTGTTTTGAAAGCATTTAAAGGAAGTTCACTTCATGCTATTCATCTAAAAGTCTTTACCTTCATCACTGCCTACCAGCCTGCTTTTCTCTTTGTTTCTCAAAGCTCAAATTAAGTTTTCTCCAGGAGTAACCAGATTCATAGGAACAATAAGCCAAGACTTCAGCGTCCTGTGACTGGGATATTTTATTTTATTATTTCTGTTCTTAATTACCTTTTGTTTCTCTAAGAAGACCAGATGAGGTGATACTTTTTAAATGAAAGCAGTATCAGCTGACATAGCCCAAAGAAAAGACAGCTTTACAAACAACATGCCAGGGGAAGCAAGAAAATAGGTAGTCAGGAACCTAAAGCTCAAAAAGAGTCCACAGCACAGAGCCAGGCACAGCCTTGCATTCGGGCCTCAGAAGCAGCAGAAAAGTTTTCCTGTGGCCTGGAGAGGACTGCATAGAGTTGAGAGCAATTGAGAAGTCTTACAAACAAACACTGGAGCAAGGAAACAGTGGGATTTTTTTTTTTAAAATCCTGTCTTACCTCACTGCTTCAAGTTTTCCCTATCTAAGAAAAAATAATTATTGTGGTTTTCATTATATTAAGCTTAGCAATGAGTTGTTTAATTAATGTTTACCCTAGTCCCATTCTCAGACCATAGGAAGACAAGTTTTGTTGAATTCAAAGATAAACTGGCTTCTCTTCTTATGCAAACCTTGCAAATACATGTAGACACGGAGAGCTTGTCACTCTGCTGAATGTGCTAAACAACGTAGAATAATCCAGTCTATTATTTCAAATATATCTGAAATCTGAATTTATTTTGCTTCCATGTTGTTTCAAATGAGTAAGAATCTATTTTGTAATTATTTCTTACTGTTCTATATCAAAAAGCTCAGTCTACTACAAATACATGGGCATGGACACGTTTTATTTTTTTGCATTACTTCTCCCTACAAATTTTACCTCTCTTCTAAAGTCAAATCATTGGCCTACAGCACTGAGCCACATTTCCTTGTCTTCATTTTGCATGGTGAAAGCTGATTTGAATGATTTTTTTTTTTTTTTTCCAGAAGCACACTGCCTTCCCTTGGCAGCTGTCCTGGACTACTGCAGTTTCTGGTAGCCTGTTTGTGACACACATTGGCAGCAACAACATTAGAACTGATCTTCTAAAATGACTACCTCAGCAATACCCATTAACTTGCACCTACAAACAAAGTAACTTTTTCTTTTCGCCCCCTCAGACCTGTCCTATTTCACATCCCACGTATGTCAAAATGAAAGCATAAGGGAAACTTAAAGCTTTCGTGCAGAATCATAGATACCCTGTAATTTATTGACATATTCTAGGAATAAAACCTATTTAGAAGTGTGATGAGGTGTTCAAGAGAGATACTGAAATTGTTTCGTTAATGGACTTCTGTGCTTGCATCTAGGCCATAATGTATGCTCTAGGAACCTGAGTAACTCAAAACCACATTTGGTGACTGCTCTTATGTAAATATGTCCTATGAAAATATTATTTTACTTCTCAACTTATGCACATTTTCAGATAATCTCTTTTACATCAGCCTTGGAGTACCTCTTCATATCAGATTTATATTCTACTGAAATTTACCCTGTGAAGTGTAGCCAACCATACTCCCAAGTTCTGGTCATTTCTACAAAGTTCTTTACTTAAACTGCGCTGTTATAACAATGACATATTTTCTGTGTGGTCCATACCTGAAAAATTATATAATCTAACATTTCTTCTTTTTAGTTTTATTAATGTCCGACAGCAACCATTCACAAACCAAGAAAATCAGAAATGCACTTTCACATTTTAGTTGTCTGATTCCAAGGATGCTCTGCCCTGAATGAGTAACATTAATAGAATTATATATATCTGATATGCATATAACTTTTCTTTCCCATCTGTACCATTCCTATTGCACTTAACAATTACTTACATCAACGTTATCTCCAGTTTTAGCTTCTAATCGTTTCCTCCCACCCTTGCCCCTTTTCCTTTTCTAGAAACTTTCATATTCCCTTTTCCCTATGTGTTTTTTGTTACCTGTCTAATCACAGACTATTTGTCTACTGTAGTCTCGAAGAAAAGTTTCCCTTTTCATTCCTCATTCTTTCATGAAGGACATGTTCTTCCTTGTTTCTTACAAAGGGCAGGACCCAGATTTTCAAAACAGGTGTTCAGGCTCTTCCAAAGAAGCTTAAAAGAACGAAAGGTCAAATTCAGCTACAGTGAATAACTACTCATCTCACAGGGAGGAATTTGTTCCCAAGTACTATCAAGGAAAAAAAATAAAATAATAATAATAATAATGAATAGAATATAAAAGAAAATAACTGAAGAAAAGCATCTCTAGGTAAACAATTTGCTTTTGTAGACAACTTGTCATTAAAAAGACCACATAACACTCCGGCCACTACTAATGCGATGCAGTAGACAGTGATCACTTTACTCTTAAATGATAATATTTAGGGACTTTTTAAAGTCTGAATCTGAAGGACGTTTAGATAAGAAAAAGATGAAAATATTGCATTACTAAATGTGTGCTTCTCTCTTCCAGGACTTCAGAGATAGGACTTTTTTTCAGTTACATCTCCAGATGCTCTCTTCAAATACCTTAAAGGTATTTGAATTTGAAGGTATCTTGATTGCAGCAAGAGAGAGGTTGGTCTCTTCTCACTGGTGACAGGAAAAGGGGAAATGGCCTCAAATTGCACCAGGGTAAGTTTAGTTTGGATATCAAGAAAAACTTCTGAGAAAGTTCAACTTCAAGAAAAACTGTAACAGAAAGGGTTGTTAAACACTGGAATAGGCTCCCGAGGGAGGTGGTTGAGTCACATCCCTGGATGTGTTTAAAAACCATTTGGATGTGGTGCTCAGGGACATGATTTAGCAGAGGGTTGTTAGTTAGGGTAGTATGGTTAGGTTGTGGTTGGACTTGGTGATCTTTAAGGTATTTTCCAACCTGAGCAATTCTATGATTCTATGATTCTGTAATTTACATGAGAACCTCATTCTAGTTTAGATGATTGAGGGATCAAAAGATACTGTTTCAACTACCTGGTATCTCCACTGCTACTTCATGGTCTGTGAATATCATTAGTTTTAGTACTTCCACAACATTTTAGTTGGTGTTCTGTGAACCACTATTTGATTGTGCACCATCTAATAACTGAAGTCATGTCCTGCCTAGCCTGAGACAGGCATATACATAACTAAAATAGTATAAGCTCATTTGGAAAAGATAACCAGATTTTGGATTATTTTAGTTGTTTTCCATGCTTCTATAGAAGTAACAGTAAAAAATGTAAAAATGAAATCAATTCTTCTTATATATCTGTTTGCAATTCAATTCTGCTTGAAAAAAAAGATAGGTTTGTTTTTATAATGCAAGCTTGTAGAGCGTATGCATTTACTTGATTTGCACTGCTTAATCTGAGATAGCTCTTATTGCCTCATAAAACTACTGAAGGAAAGAAAGCAAGGCAGGGTGATACAAAGTCCAGATAGAGAACTGGATACAATCCAACCTTTGTAGATCAATGTCCTGTTTAATTTAAAACTCCGTATTCCCAACTGCTGACATTGATAAAATGAGACATACGTGTACAATGTATTCCTAGATCATTAGAAGATTGGGAGGGCAAAAAAAAAAAACAAAAAAAAAACAAGGCTTTTGACAGCAGTGGCATATATTCAAACTATTAAACTACCCATTCTCATCTAAATCCAAATTAGGATAGTGCAAGATGGTGTTGATTGATTTATTGTACAACTCTATCCTATACTACTATAAAATTCCAAATTGATGAAGTAACACTTTAAAGAATTTCTAGTCTTTAAATTGTATTTCATGTAAGCAAATACAAATGGAGAAATTGTTGCTTAATCTTGTTCCTTTAAAACTCTGCAGTGTGATTAAAGAGATTATATCTTGAAATGCAGTTTTCAATTCAGTTGTAACTCAATAATAGTGTGTCTCTGAAATCTGCCAGCTGATATTCTAAGATGTGTTGCACAGCATCTAGAGCATCAACATAACTGTTTCCACACTATATGGAGCACATTTAAGTAATGATCTCAATCAGGAGTCTAGCAAATTTCAGTGAAGTCTGACTTTAACTGCAGTGAACTCTTAGCCAGCTCTATAGTGAGCAAGTTCTGAGAGAATGCCTCTAAATTAATTCAATGTTGGGTACATTAATTAAATATTAATCTCACTACCTTTTCCCTTCACCGTATGTCACATGATATGGCACAGTAGTTCAAGTCATAATCATTAAGCAGAATGGTGGAAATGGGATTTATAAGGACTATAAAATAACAAGGTAATTTCATCACTAGTGACATTTACTGTACAAAAGCAGGTTTTTCCCTCACACAATTTTGTTTCACATCGACTGCTTATCATAAAGGCAAAGTAGGAATTTCCCTACGTATCTAAAAAAAAAAAAAAGAAGACAGACTTGACACCCATGAAGACTGTTCTAGCAGAATGTAAAACAGCCTAAGGCAAGGGAATGCCAATTGAATAAATAATCCCTCATCTCTTGGGACTGCCCGGTAATGATGAAAAACTGCCATATTTCTCACTCATGTTTCTGACATTTTTAGGTATTTAGTGCTATGCCTATAAACACTGTCTTTCGGCTTCATGTTTGGAATAACCCCAAAATTGTAGAGATAGCTCAAAACATAATTCAGACTAATTTTGCTTGCAAGTGTTGATTCTGAGCAGCTTTGGACCCTCTACAGCATTGGAGTCTGTGTAATGTTTGCAGCTGCAACTAGCTTTCTGCTTGCTGTCTATGGCTTTAAGTGATGATAACCAAGAACTGGAAGGCTCCAAGCAGCCATTCTGTCAAAAAAATAAAAAAAATAAAAAATAAAAAATGTACAACACTCCCATCCCTATAATGTCTGATTCACTTCAAACAAATAAAACAGTGATATCCAAAAAACCTGTCGCAACCAGCTTAGTGCCTGATTTGCAACATACCTGCAAGCCAACAGGTAATTCAATGGGATAACTCCTGCTTTAATTCACAAGATCCATCTCAGTTCCTCAGCTATCATTACACATATAGTAGCATTGCACAGAGTAAGAGCAACCAAAATCAAAGACCAACTTATCATAGATCCCAAGCACTAGTGAGAAGGGCAGCAATGGATAGGTACTGCAGAGGAGAGCCTGTCAAGGAAATCTATTAGTGTTTACGTTAACTACTGGGAGTTATGCCATTTCTAGGCATTTTTATATAAAATAAGAATCATTTTATTTTAAGCACATGTACAACTGAATTTGAATTAATTTTAACATTTAATTAGCTACTTTATTACATCATTCTGCTACATATTTATATGAAAAATATAGATATTTATTAACAAGTGTTAGTGTGCAATTAAAAAGCCAGTAGAAGATCCTAATTCAAGAAATCTGTTTGTTACATGGGAAGCAAATTTTTAAATGAGAAACATTTCCAGTAAGAAGAAATTCAACTTTGTATACAAAGGAAATAAATATATATGTTTAAAACTTAAAAAAAAAAAACCCACATAGGTGAGCAAGATCCAGTCTATATTCATGCTTTATTGCTACCTTAAGCCTTCTACTTAGAACATATTTCTTGATCTTCACTATAACTGAGCCTACATGGATTTCATTCTTCTTAGTCCTTTAAAACTCCAGAATCATGCCTTTCTTGCAAATTTGCAGTGACTTAATCATTAACAGTAATTGATAAGCTATTCGTAAAGCAGGAGAAAAAAAAAGAACATATTGCATGAGTAATTATATATTTTAAATGTATAGATATCCTTTAGTGTTCGGTTTTGTGTCTTTATTGGAAAGGTTCTATACAGTATAAGAACATAATTTAGTAATCTGATCTGGCTTTCACTAAATATATATTCAACTTTTTTTTCACTGTGAATACTATATGCTTTCATCCAAGATCATATTGCTTTTCATAATATATGCCTTATTTTATCTTAAAGTATTTGTCTTTATTTAAAAGGCTATTTGTTCTCTTGTACTTAAACATTTACATTTCTCATTGTGGTTTAGCTGGCAAAGACACAGGAATTATGCAGATTTGTTAAAGTACCAAGGTAGTAGGAAAAATCCGTATGTACTCTTTATATCAGATTTCCTTCAAAATTTTGTGTACTCTATCTTTGTACAGATCAAACTAAAAGTGCAGAAAATATAGAAATCAATTTTGGAGAAAATTGTTGTTTTATTCAGAAATATGATTACATCTGCTACATGAAACACGCATACAACAGCTTACCAAAATCAAAAGAAAACAATGTATTTGTTTTACAGGCTTCAGGGGTCTGTACCGGGACCTCTCTATTATTATCTCCATCAGTGACATCAACAGTGGGATTGAGTGCACCCTCAGCAAGTTCGCGGATGACACCAAGCTGAGTGATGTGGTCAACACGCCAACGGGACAGGATGCCGTTCAGAGAGACCTAGACAGGTTCAAGCAGTGGGCCCAGGTGAACATCATCGAAGTGCAAGGTCTTGCACCTGGGTCATGGCAACCCTTACTATCAGTGCAATCTGAGGGATAGAAGGATAGAGTCCAGCCCTGCCAGAAAGAACTTGTGGGTACTGGTAGATGGGAAGCTGGACATGAGCCAGCAATGTGCCCTCCCAGCCCAGAAAGCCAACCATATCCTGGGCTGTATCAAAAACAATATAGCCAGCAGGGTGTGGGAGGTGACCCTGCCCCTCTGCTCTGCGCTGGTGAGGCTTCATCTGGAGTACTATGTCCAGATGTGGAGTCCGCAGTTCAGGAGAGACACAGACCTGTTGGAGAGCATCCAGAGAAAGGCTACAAACATGATCCGAGGGATGGAATACCTCTCCTATGAGGACAGGCTGAGAGATCTGAGGCTGCTCAGCCTGGAGAAGGGAAGGCTTCCGGGGAGACCTGAGCATGGCCTTCCATTATCTAAACGGGGGGCTGTAAGAAAGGACAAACTCTTTAGCAGAGTCTCTTGTGACAGGATAAGGGGAAAGGGTTTTAAAAAATAAATAAATAAATAAATAAAAATTAAAAAAAAAAAGGAGATTTAGATTGGATATAAGGAAGAAGTTTTTTACAGTGAGGGTGGTGAGGCACAGGAACAGATTGCTCAGGTGGATGCCTCATCACTGGAGACATTCAAGGTCAGGTTGATACAGGCTCTGAACACCCTGAGCTTGCTGTAGGTGTCCCTGTTTGTTGCAGGGGAATTGGACTAGATGACTTTTACAGGTCCCTTACTACTCAAATGATTCTACGATTTTATGATTCTATGTTTTTGGGGTTTTTTTGTTAGATTTCAGCAGAACTGACAAAACTCATTTTAACAGATGTCCAAATTGCTACAGCTCTGATGCCATCTGTTGTAAATTTGTTCATTTTCCTATCAAGTGATGCTAGTTAGATAATGGGAAGTACCAGAGTTTCTTAGCCCTGGTTTCTAAAGTGTCAATTATGATAAAACTAAGTCAACAAGAATTACTTAGAAAAGTGGTTTCCAGAAACAACAATCATTTTCAATATGTGTTAACTCTCTTTGATATCACATAAAAATTATTATTAAACAATTTTACAATATGTATGATTAATTCTAATGAAAACTTAAATTCATAGAGAACTTTAAAGGAAATTGCAGTTTTCTAAAATGACCACTATGTTGAACTTCACTAAATTCTAAAATATTTGCACAGAAATGATATTACAGAATCACAGGGGTTGGCAGGGGCCTCAAGAGATCATCAAGTCCAATCCCTTTGCTAAGGAAGGTACCATACAGTAGGTCACACAGTTAGGCATCCAGACAGGTCTTGAATATCTCCCTTGAAGAAGATTCCACAGCATCTCTGGACAACCTGTTCCAGTGCTCCATCACACTTACCATAAAGAACTTATTCTGCATGTTAGTATGGATCCTCCTGTGTTCCAGTTTTAGGTTATTACTCCTTGCCCTACTGCTACCCCCAGCCGAGAAGAGTCCGGACTCATCCATTTGCCTCCCACCTCCCTTTAGATATTTATAAACATCTATCGGATCCCCTCTCAGTCTTCTTTTCCCCAGGCTGAACAGACCCAGGTTACTCGGCCTTTCCTCACACAGGAGATGCTCCAGGCTCTTTATCATCTTTGTGGCCCTCCGCTGGACTCCTTCTAGGAGATCCCTGTCTTTTCTGAACTGGGGAGCACAAAACTGAACACAGTAGTCTAAATGTGACCTCACCAGGGAAGAACTGAGGGGGAGAATGTAAGGAAGTAAGGCCAAGGCCCATTCTTCAACCTAATAAAATTTGCATAGATTCAAAGTAATGTAATATGAGCAAATGGATTCTGTTGCTTTCAGAGGGGTTTTTCTGCACAGATATTTTTGTAACAGTATCTGAAACTCCATTGTCTTTGGAAGGGATTGATCCCTCTCGCTGACTCTGGTTATTCTAAACAACAAGACACTCAAGACTCTGCAGGTGGATAGGTTAACATCCCCATTACAGAAAACTGAAAGAGTATAAGGATGAAATCCATCTGCATTTTTGAAATGAAATTACAGTCAAAGTAACTTTCATCAGGATGTTTCTCCATTATTCATTAAAATGGAAAACAAATATGTAATGATTCTATGATAATGACCTGTTGGCTCTGGCAAATTTCTAAGCGTATGATAATCTTCTACTCTTAAAAACTTTATAATTAGAAACACAAACATTCCCACTTTACCGCAATGTTTGCAATAAAATAAAACTCAACAAAACAACTGTAAAGAATGTAGGCCAAACAAGTGTGGGGCTTATTCAATCTTTTAAAGCAGAATTTTCTCACACCTTTAGGAATTCAGGCTCTGTAGGGCCGACATTGTGACCTGCAGGGACAAACCTCAGCTTTCTGCCTAGTTCTGTAACTTCATTTTCACAAAAATAAATAAAGTAAAAGTACATATGGACATATATATTAATATAGTTATATATATATATGAGTATTATATATATTGTATACATACCAGTACTCTCAACAATAGCAACAGTGGGTGGAAGAGGAAAAGCTTGTTTGGACGTTATGTATCTTTGAAAGTCCTTATTTGGCGCAGCCCCTCAGTAATGAGGAAATGTCCAACTCAATGACTATAAAATGGATTGAATGCTCACAGAGATGCAGTATTGGAAGAAGTGCTGACTTCGGTTATTTCACAACTGCTAGAGCTGTCATTATAAACTGGAAATTAATCAATTTTGAAAGTAATCATGGAGCACAGTTGGAAAAGAAAAACTGACCTGAGGGGGAAAAAAAATGCACGTTCTCAAGTGCTGAAAGATGGACTCAGCACTTTATATAAATGAGGGTTTAAACTTTTATTTTTATAACATCTGATAGAAAATACTAATTCCTCGTTTACTGTTGATCTAAATAGAAATATATAACTTAAAATTGGAGATGGTAGTAGCCAACCATAACCCATAGGTGAAAGAAGTAGTACAAAAATAAATCCAGTAACTTAAAAAGGTGCCCTTAGAAGATGCAAAATTATTGCTATGCTCCAAATATTGAAAAAGTGTAAAATAATATAAAATAGTAAAAATAAACAATGTTGAGGATGTGAAAAGAAATTTTACCCTAGCTGAAACGGCTACACTGGCAAAAGAAATTCTGGCCATTCAACTTACTCTCTATGAGAAGCTGTGTGACTTATTCAGCAGAGTTAATTGGCTTGTTAATTAGCAATCTACTTGGCACTGGGAAAGGCAGGAATACTTCAAGCACCAAATGTTTTTAAAAAATTGAATATATTACTCACGGTCTGAACCTTTCCCTAATGCATACAGACATTAGCTCAGAATATCTTCTACGAGGAATGGAATTCCTATTACTTGACTGACGAGCTGGAAAACAGTGAAGAAAACATTATAAATGAAATAACTGTAATATGACTGTTCAGTCATTCATATCTTTTAGTAATCAATAATAACTGAGACCCTGTAATTACAATGCAAAGGTTCTTTCTGTTGAGGACTAAAATATAAATAGAGTTGTTCATAATTTTCTGAAATGATTCTGCCTTTTAACATTTGACATCTCTCATTCTAGCCAACTCCCAAAAGAAGAATGTTGAACTGAGGGGAAAGAAGACTCCTCCATATCAACCTTTTCACAGTCAAGAAATCCTATGCCCTATCTTGTATATGCAGGGGAAGGTTGCCCCTCCAAACCAGTGGGGACAGAAACACGAAGAGAATGATCAATCATAAACTCATAGGCAGAGGTTGAACAGGATCTTCAGAGGTGACCTGATGCAACCCACCTTCATAAAGCAGAGCTAACTCTGAAGTCACGTACAGCAACTGGGCTACAAAAGCCAATTGAAATTTGGCTGTTACATCCAAATAAAAAGTTAGCAATCACAAGGAGGGAAAAAAAATATATTTTTATATACATAAAATCACACTTTGTTGCTCCAACTGTAGGAACAGCTACCTTAACTCCTTGGTTAAGCTCAGCCATGAGAACAAAGCTTCTCAGACATTCATAGACATTGGCTTGAAAGGGTCCCATGTGTGGTGCCAGAGGCTGATTTGCAAATGAGACATCTAAAGACCCACTTTAGTGCTTATCTGGAGATCTTAGCAGTCCTTACAAATGGATACTTAGCTTGTTTATTTTAAACCATCCTTATCAGCTGGATTTCATTTAATTCAATATGACTGACAAATTATTTGCCGCTATTTAAATAACTTCTTCTATTTACAGTCCTGTAAAAAGCATCTTTTACTTACTCAAAAGTGTTGGCTTTTATTGAGGTTGCATCTGAGTGTATGTGTTACATGCCAGTTTTTCAGTATGTTTTACATTTAACAATGTCATACCTTGAAGTGAGTTTATAACAAAAGCCATAACAACGGTGCCCACTCTGCTGGAGTCCAGGATCTGAAACAATGAATGTTCATAAAAGCATGTCAAAGAGACTAAGAACAACAAAGTCCAGAATAGTGGAGCCTGGGATGCTCTCCTGGAAACAAGATGTGAGTGCATGACTTTTTTCAGGCAAAGAAATTTGATCCCACATTCTCTGGGTAAGCTGTCTACCCACTGGCAAGAGGGTCAGACTTCTCATGTCATTTTACTGAAAGTGTTTATAGATCTCCTGAATTTTGTAAGTGCAGAGGATGAAGATCTCAATAGTTAGTATAGAGTAATAATAGCTGACCATCTAAAGTTTCATGTTGTCTATTACTAATACAACTCAATTTAGGGAAAAAAAAAAAAAAAAAAAGAAAGAAAAAAAAAGAAAAAGTACTCTGTTTCAAATATTGAATTTTCTGCTTCAGCATAGTAAACAAGTAGACTAACAATCACTGTCCTAATCTTGAAGCTGACCTTATTTTTTAGAGTTTTAAAGAGAGATTTCAAAGTTAGGTTCAATAATAAAGTACGTAACTGAGTTACTTAGGTGACCGATTGGGGCTTACAGTAGAACACAGAATGCTGAAGTTTCTTCATTAAAGTTACGCGGTTAAAGCAAAACAACAGAACCGTAGAGGATGAGGAGATGTGTAGCAGGCAGCATTTCTAAAGGTAAGGGTTGCAGAAAGCAATACAAGAAAATAATGAAAAAACCTTCTGAAATATAAAATTTTATTTTCTGGTTAATTCTACCATTTTCTGATATTCCTTTATCAAAGGAATTGTTGTTTGGGTTCTTTTCTTTAATGTTTCCTTTTATTCTTCTATGTTACTTTCCCTATTCGCTTTTCCAGCGAATAGAGAAAATAGGCTTCTAATATAAAACCCATCAAAACTAGATCTTCAAAATGTAAGATCTGCAGGTTTTTACCTTCTGTGCAAGTTTTCATACAGTCTTCTTCATGACTATAACAACCTCCTTCTGAGTCTACACAGTACAAGAGCATACATCAGTTCAAACAGAACAGCAGAAAGAGAGAAATTCAATCTAACATTTGGATTTGGTAAGTGCTTTCTTCTAGTGGTCAATACAAATATCATTTTTTTTTGTTATCGAAGATTTGGAGATCAATGTTTGTTGGCAAATATTCTAACAAATTCACCTGTTTAAGATTCAAGTCTGATATGCATCTATTTTCTTCTAATACATTACAAGAATAATCAAATGAAATCAATAATTGCTTAATTAGCTCTTATTTTGAGTGACTTAATACTCTTAACTGGACTTTGCTCTGAATAAATTGGAATCCTCATACATTGCTTTCAATATCAGTCCTAGTGAGGTGCACTGTAAATGTTATGGTTCACATCAAAATATCTCTATTGTTTTAAACTTCCTGCAGAGATGGATCATGCATGACCCTTGCCTGGGGTATTTGCCTCAACTGACTATTTGTTTAACTAAAAGCACAAACTGCTTTTCAGTTTCTGCAGTGACTTACGAACTACAGAAGATACTTAGTACCATTGTCAAAGTTCAGAACAAAATTCCAGAACAACATCGCAATAACAGTAAAGTGCTTGCAATTTTAACAGCACTTCCCTCGCTGATTGGAAATGTCCAGTATTACGGGCAGTGAGGGCTCTGCTTTGGCTCACGTAGTATCTCAAAAACGTCTGGTCACATCCTGTGGTTAAACCAGCTGTCTGTGCTGAACACAGCCTCCATCGGACAGTTACTCTGTATCAAAGGAAATATGCTATTTCTACCATTCCGTTATAACAGAATGGTTATATCGTTGATATGGTTATCAACGATAAGATTAATGACTTGGGAAATGTGGCTACGGTAGTGCTATTAGTCACAAGACATACTGTCTGTCGACACTGAAGTGAGTTCTGAAATGCTGAAGTGAGACAGCTTTATGACTACTGTCTCAAGGTTCGGTTTTCCATTCATTCTTTGCTACAATTATCCTTTATTTGCATTTTAACAAAATATCAAAAAGTAGAACTGATGTTTCATCATCACACTCACTCAGTAATTCTGTGTACGCTTCTTAGGCTGTTAATATCTACCGAAATAAAAAAGCAAATATATCTGATGCTGACATCTGACACCAAGTGCAACTCTTTATAGCAATACTCTTTCAAAGTTGAACAAACTTGAAAGGAGATTTCTATTTTTAAAAGAATTAGAAGGAAGGAAATCAGCCCTGATCCTTCACATACTTAAGCACCTGCAGAACTTAATGATGTGAGTACTCAGTTGGAGATCAATAACAAGCATTTAGCATAGAGTTAATGCAGAAGCACTAATGCTTCAGTGATTGCAAGGTCAAACTCACGTCTCCTTATATGGGTCATAGCAACACCTCAAAGATATGAGACACACTGCATTTTAGGGCATTATTATAGCATGCATGGACATTTCTGAGTACTACCAGTACTACAATTGAGTGGAAGACTGCTTTTTTTTTTTTTTCTTGTCCCTTTCATCATTAGATCAAATATCACTTAATAATAATCACAGTTGCAAATTATGTAGTTGTCATCAGTGGAAGATATTTTGAAACCCTTTTCTGATTTGTACTTGTATTTCTGTACGTGTAAATCAAGCTCTGACTAATGTTAACTGTCTGTATTCCTAAAGTAGAATAATAAAAAACAAATTAACCCATTTTTCTGATACTGTTCACCTTCAGAAAGGTTGCGTAACACTGCCTGTGTATATGCAACCATCACTTTCCCACATTTCATAGTTTTCTGTCCCATGCCTGTGTAAAATTGTCCCACACAGCCAGCAGAAACACCAGAAGAGAATTCTCCATGCTCCTTGAATTATATCTGCTTCTACTATAATTCTGTGCTATCACAAAATTTCTCTGTTTTGGAGGGGGGTATTTAGAGAGCAGCTTATTTACTTTTTGCTCATATTCCGAGAGGTACTGCAAAAGCTCAGAATAAAGAGCACACCTTTCCATTCTGTGCAAAAGATAAGAAAGGAAATCAAGTTTGTCTCAGGATCGTGCTAGGAATCAGATGAAACAGAAAATGTCCAAGACCCATGCAAGAAATTGAGTTAACAAAGACATCTTCGTAGGGAAGAAAAAGGCAACATACTGGTTTTTGTTCAAGGAAGGATGTGAGCTGGCTAACTCTTCCTGCACTCAGCAGGGTACAATTGCAATACAGCAGAGCAAAATGAACAGCCCACCCACAAGTGACTCCAAGAACATATCATATTATCTGTTTCAGTGTAAGCATTCTTTCACTTTGCAGTTCTTTTTTCAGATGAAATATGTTCAGCTCTTTTACTCATCTCCTTCCACAGTAGATCTTGAGTTAAAACATCAGCTCCTCCTTTATTGCTAATACTAAAGGCAGAAATATTGGAGTAGAGGTGCAATGGAAAAGATTTGTTAGCAAGGAACATGAGTATACTTTCAAGACCTTAGAAAATAATCATAATGGAGAAAGTGGTCTTTAAACAACTGCTTCTGGTGTAAACAGATAAGTACTTAGTAGAGTTACACGTCTTAATTGCATATATTTTTAGATTCACATGTACTATATTTCCTAATTTATAAACATTAAAAGGATTCATTATGAAATTATACACAAGCTCAACCACAGGGCAGAGTATAATAGAATACAATTTGACATCGTACCCCCGACTTCTTTGTTAAGTTTAGATTCGGCTGATTTGAAAAATTGGGACTGAAAAAAAAGTTGTCGTATGCATAGCTGCAAAAAACAAGTCATATTTTGTCATAATATGACAAAAAGTCCCATACATTATCAAAATTTGGAACATTTTTTTGTGTTGATAGGACTTAATACTATCCTTGATTTGCTATCAAGAAAAAAAAAAATGCTCTAAGATTGCAGCAAACAACAAATAAGAAATCAGATGGAGTTTTGCAGCGGGCAGTAGAAGAAGTTAATCTTTACTGATCTGATCCTCTAAGTGTAGTTTATAGGCTGTGTGGTAGGCTGATCTTGTCTGGCTGCCAGGTCCCCATCAAGGCACTTTCTCACTGCCCCTCCTTAACAGGACAGGGGGAGAAACTAATATTCAAAACCTGTGGGATAAGATAAAAGTAGTTTAATAAGAAAAGCAAAAGCTACCTGTGGAAGCAAAGTGAAAAGAAGAATTTATTCACTACTTGTCATCAGCAGGCAGATGTCCAGCCATTCCCAGGAAAATAAGAACTCATCACATGTATCAGTTTCTTGTGGATTCAGATGCCATCACGATGAAAGCCTCCAAAACCTCCCCTTCCTTCCTTCACCTCTTACTGCTCAGCACACCATCATATGATGTGGAAAATCTCTTTGCTCAGGTGGGGGCAGCTTTTCTGGCTGTGTATCCTCTCAGCCTCTCACCTTTTCCAGCCTGTTGGTGCTTGGCAGGGAGAGGGCTGGAAAAACAGTGCTTACTGCTAGGCCTAAATGCTATTGTGTTATCAACACTGTTCTAGACACATCTGCATAGCACAGCACCACACATGCTGGGAAAGTTAACTCCATTTCAGATAGAGCAGGTACAGATGGGTAACGTTAATCCCTAGAGAAGACACACTGACAGAGGGACAGCATGATCCCTTTTAAACAAGCTTAGATATATTTGGTGTTGCACAGCCTCATGTTAAGTTTTCTTAGATGCACATCCTGGATAACAAAGCTGTCAAAAAGCAGACAGCAAGTCTCTCATTCTTTCTGTCTTTACAAATAATTTGTTGGACCAAAGAGAAAGAATGAGATTAAGAGATAACTCACTTCTCTTTCCCATTGGACTCGTGGCTGTGACAGCCTAGGTCAAGGTGATCAAAAAGTAAACAATTGTTTTTTTTAAAAAAAAAAAAAATAAATCACGTCCTACCTGACATTCAGCACAGTCATTTTTTTGGTAGACGCATCTGCAGCCAAAAGAAATACAGTAAAGATTAAAAGATTTGAGCAACAAAAATGTTCAAACTGAACATGCTCCAAAATATAATGTTGTAGCTTGAGTATTTTGATTTTCCCCTCTTATTTTCAAAGAAAGCTGCCTCCAGGCTTAATCCTTGTGTATCAAAGGGAGCAACAAAACAGAAATTCCCAACACCACTTTAAAGAGAATTTTCACAGCAAGAGGGACCTGTTTCAAGTTCTCAGTGAAAGTTTTTTTTTTAAAGACAAGCTTATTTCAAGCTTCAGGTGAATGTGGAGAAGGTCACCATGCTGGTCTTTCTCCTTGAGAAAAATGGATATAGCAGCGTCCTGACCCTTATTCACATCTCTGTAGTCAATAGAATGTGAGCAAGACTGGACCATTTATGGCACCTCCACATCTAAGCTGCTCTTCTGGTCTTCAGTAATCACTTTTGTTAAGGAATAAATAGAAGAACTCCACTACTATCAGTGTTAGCAGGGGGACACCCATGAAGCCAGTTACTCAAGTTTTTCTTATTAATTTCTAGAACCATTCCTACATCCTACACCTTGTCTGTTCTGTTTCTCCACTCTTCTGTGTTTCTTTCTCACACCTAAACAAGTGGTTGCTTAAAAATTATTGTTTCAGAACTTTCCAATAGCTTCCTAGGCCCTTGATCTTAGCTGTTCTGGAATTAAAGACCTACAGTTTCTTTCACATAATGCCTTCTGGCAGCCCAGTCTCTGAAGATAGCAAATTTCAACATTGCTTTGGCTACCTGTGTCTACCTTATCAAACCACTATAATACCATCTTTTATTTTATGAACTCTTTGGGAGAAGCTGTCTGCATCCTTGCACTGTGTCTGTATAGAACACAGTAGCATCTGAGGCTAGACAGAAGATTTCGAGGAAAAACAAAAATACAGAAGAATTCAAGTGAGACAGTTTGCTAGGAAGGTTTGCAGAGGAATAATTATACAGTTGTGGAAACAAAGCAGTAGAGGAGGAAGAGTTGCAATGGAAGGTATTGTGCTTCACCCCAGCTACTAAAACTGTTCCTGGGTAGCTCATGAAAAATGGCATTGAGAGCATAACCCAGCTCACAAAATAGCGTCCAGCATACTGCTAGTCAAATTATATTCCAAAACCTCCGATTCTGTTACTCATTACAATATTTATGTACTCTCCTCACAAATTATAAAACAGTGTCATTAAAGACAAATCACGTATGTCTACAACCACTCTTTTTTCAGTTACTTGCACTGCATTTGTCAGCTTTCAAAAGTGTATTGATTTCTGACTCTAATAACAATAATTTTTCATTTTCTGTTACCTTTGAAGTTGTTTTACTTAAGTCATTGCAATTCATCTTTTTCACACCTTCGAGTTCCCTAAAATGTGTCTTATCTAAGACAAAAGTAAGACGCAGCCCTGCAAACACAGCAACCGTGGCTGTTTTGTTTGTTTGCATTAAAGCGGGAGAATGAGATGACCACAGTGGCACACACTGGAAGAACTCAAAGCAGCATACTAGCCAGGACACAAGCACACAGTGATTGCTCATGAACGTGTTAAAAGAATGGGCTAAAGACTGAAGCAGCAGAGGCTGACAAAAACCCATCTTGTTTGCATTTTGCCTTGAGTACCAGGAAAGTAAACAGCATTATTGAGTAGAAATTGGAGTGAATGAAGCAATTGTAATATTTCATAATTATGACTGTGAAGTGCAGTCATCCTTGCAAATAGTTTTCTGAGTCCATGATTTATTTCCTGAAAAAGTAGGAGTAGCATCCCCTAAAGATTCAGAAACTCTTAATCTATGCTTCTGTGTTAGATTCAGTATGTACTGAGACACACAATAAATAAATACATTAATGATGATTATAGTTTTAGCAATGGGCCTGAATTACATACAGCCATAAACTCTGGAATTGTATACATTATTATCTTAAAAATTAAGATGTTTGGCTATTTTAAAACTACAAAGCCTTCTTGCCAGTTCCTAACATTAAAACATTATGCTATGATACCTCTTCAATAATAATAATAAAGTAAATCAGAAACCTAAATTGAATTCTTAGCACACTCTACATTTTTTGTACGAAGAGTCTGGTTGAGGATTGCAGAACAAAGACTATTTTGAAGAGGTTAAGGTGAATTTTTGTCTCTTTGAATTTACAATATTTATTACAGAGCACCTATTTGTTGTGTACGGTGTAAATGATATTGGATCTTGCTTGCTTGAAGGTCATGCATGATTGCTTTAGTTATAAAATAGAAGCTTGGTAGTGAATAGCCATCTTAATATCAGCATCTTTGATATTCTAATTGTTTTCATTTTCCTGATGGAGGCATTCACTAATAATGTTATTCTGAATCATTTATCTTTAGGTCAAAATGAATTAAGATTACAGGCTACCACGTTAGAGAGCTGAAAATTTTTTGTTTGTGGTTTTTTTGTTTGGTTTGAACAAAATACTTCATTTGAGGTCATACTGAGGGAATAAGTGGTAGAATCATCTACCAAGATATTCTAGTAAATTATTTGTCGCTGATCGAATTATACTCCAACCACCAATTTTTATCCCTCGGTAGAACTTAAAGATTTAGATCTCTTAACAAGTTGAAAAACTGACCACCAATGACAGACAACCAACTAAGAGCCAAATACATTGCTATCAAACACAGAATTTCTCTCCAATATTTCTCAACTGAGAGGCTGAAAGAGGAGTAGCATCCAGAAACATAGCTGTGGTTTTGTATTTATCATTAGTGATGGAATACAAAGAGAAATTACTAGGAAATAAAACACAAAGAATATAAGAAAGGATCCACAATAACTCCAGGAAATTCAGAGAAAACCTATAAGATGTTCAATTTACCAAAAAAAAAAAAAAAAAAAAAAAAAAAAAAAAAAAAAGCATAAAGGAAGATGCAGAGAGTGGTTTGGTTAACATTTTCTAAACATCTTAATCCAGTGGATACAAAAAGTTTGGAGTTGAAAGACAAACACAAAATAGAAATAAAAAGTACTATTGTTATTATTACTACTATTATTAACATGATTGTGTAGTCACAGATTACATAAACAGCTAGCTGATGCTTAGAAAGAAAGAATCAGAGAAATCTTTGGAAAAAATGATACATCAAGTACACAAGTTATCAGGCGTTTAATTTACATGATCTAACAATTCCTGGATTTAGGATCTAAGAAAAGTTAAGAATTGCCAATGACTAAGCTCTGGATCATTGCCCTAGAAGCTCGCAAGATACTTTTTATAAAGGCTGCTCGTAGCTCTTCATGTTTCGTGTTCAACAGTACATTTAGATTTTTAATCAGAATGTTGCTATTTCTCTACCCCATAACAGAACTGAATTTGGAGTATGAAACCAGGGTCTATTCTTAATCCAGGTGGCATTGTTCTCAATATTGTAGCCAATATTGTACAGAAGGATCTATACCATTTGTAAAGTAATTTCTAAATCCATTGTCAGGTGGTATCTACATACTAATAAGAAAACATATTTCTACTAAAAAAAAAAAAAACAACAATAATAATTATCAATGGTAACTTCTGACAACCAGCAGGATTCATAGATAACTATATGAGCAACTCAGACAATTTTTGTTCATGCCAATTTTACACATGCTATACATACTAATATAGAGTTAAATACACAGCAATTGTGTGTACTTAAGACTTGCACTTCTACTTTGGACTGTACTGTTTTACATTACCTTTTTTTTAAGACACTAAAAAAGGATAAGATATTGGTACAGGCATTCATATTGTAAAAGTATGTGTGCAAACATATGAAAATTTATAACATAGAATTTTCACAGCTACTTATTTTAAATTGCTGATAATCTTGTAGTGACTAAACATTATTCCCTTAATCTGTGCCAAAACCTAATTTCTGCTTTATAAGCTGTAGCTGAATCAGTTTTAAGTTGTAATACTTCTCCAGAAATCCATCCATTATTCTCTCAGTTAGAGTGATACCTTACCATTCCAGTGTTGAATTACAGTACTTGTTTCAAAATCCTCAGGAGCAACAAACAACTCATATCTAAACACCAGCTACAGAAAGTTCAGCCTAAAATTTATTAGAGGCCAAAATTAAAGGAAATACCTTAGCATCCTAGCCCAAAGATAATGCCTGGGGACAGCTAAAAAGCGGACCAGTACTCCGTGAGTTTATCTTCTTCTTCACAGACCATACATCAGGTGGCTTAACAAAGACTACTTTACTTCAACAGGACAGAGAGAACAAGAAAGGGGAATAAAACTATAAACAGGTTAATACCTAATGCTTATTTGCTCCTTTCATAAAATATTACCATTCTGAATGGTATCCTCTGGTTGGTTGGTGAGGAGCTTCAGCAGACCAGGAGACCAGCTGGCTGCTTTGCACCTCCTGCAGTGAGAGCTCACAGACTGCCAGGATTTGGTTGCCAAATCTTCTGGGTTTAGGGCCCCAAGCTCCAGATGACTAGTAGCACACACCAGCCCCCCCCCCCCCCCCCAATCTCAGTTTGGATAAAGAGTTTTTTCTTTCCCAGTGTTTTGACCCCCACAGCTGGACTATTTTTATTTGATCTCTTAATTTTGTCTTGTTTAACACTATCTTTTCCAAACCTGTGTTATAAATTCTGCAAAAGGAAACATAAAATTCCCTCTCTATTTACATATCTCCCTGTTCATCCCATCAGAACCTTTTTTCTTTCTTTTTTTTTTTTTTTTTTTCTTTTTTTTTTTTTTTTTTTTGAGTAGTTACTGCTTCCAGCATAGCTTCCAAGCTGTACTCCGACACTGAGCTGAGGTCTGCAGCCTTGGATCCCTGAAATCAGTATCACTGCTTTCCTTATCTATTAGCTATTTCACAGCTGGTCCTCTTCAGATTTCTACTTGCCTGTGCATGCTCTGGATTACTCAACTCACCTGCTTTAATTAAACAATCAGGAATATCCTTTGCTTCACTCAATTAACCAGTGTTAGGGCAGTAACAGGTCTAGTTAGTTTTCTTTCTATTGTCTAAATCAAGAACTAATGCAGGACAAATAATTTTAATCAATGTATTTTTCCCTGTTTATAGATTCACTCACTTCGAATGCTTATCTAATCTGCCTCCCAGCCCAGATACTGCCTTTCCTAATACTAAGAAAAGTACGGTCACTTATTCCAGCACGTCACACCATTTTTATTTTTACATTTCATAAACCAACCTATGAAATATCTGCTCATAGACTCCCACTTAAATAACTGTCTTTCTTCAAACACCACACAAATGATCACACGTATCTAATTAGATCTGGTTTTACCAGAAACCTAGAGCAATTTGCACCCTCTCTGTGATGCTGGGTGTAAGGCACACAGGCCACACGTCCCACTAGTTCTGTTGGAGTAATGCTGCCTTGCTCCAGTTATCTATATCTGATACAAAGGCACTTGAAAGAACACCAGCTGGACATGTTCTACAAAGTTAAGATTTCACTTTTTCCTTTGGAAATAAATGTAATCTAGATAACAAAATTGGGAAAAGATGATGAAGCTGCATTCTTTCATTTTTACCTTCTTTTTCATGTTGGGTTTGCAAGATGGCCACAGCTTAAACCTACTCCGTAGCTCCATTTTCCAACTGAAGTGCTTAGCTTAAGCATTCAGCAAAGAATTTAGTTTGCTGCTTCCATTCAGTTATGATATTGTTTTGGTCAGTAGAAATGAACTTTGCCATTTATTGAAAGATAAGCTTCATACTTAGCAGATAATGCTATAGTGGGGGAAGTTAACTTTGTGAGTCACTGATCCACAGTTCAAAAGATCTTGACTCAGTTTCCAGCTCTGTCACAGGTTAAATGTCTAATGATATATTGTGTAGCTCAAAGACAGACATTTTTGCTGCAATTGTACGCACGTGTGTAGCTTGTAGCTTGCTACAGTTGTACATGTATGCCTAGCCTGTGGCTTTAAAAATTACCCTTTTATTTTATTTTATTATTTTTTCTGGAAGTGTACATTTGTGTAACTGTAACTAAATGAAAATCTGAGAGGCCTGGACAAGACTTGGCTCAGTATGTAGGAAATTCAAGTGAAGATCCCAGTCTGCATGCACTAACATCTTTTTAAACATACATTCCACTTTCTACTTTGATTCCAGTGCTCTGTTAGTCAATGTCAGTTATTTGCCTAATATCAAATACAAATTTACATTTAATATTTTAAATATGATACCAAATTAAAAGGAAAAAAAAAAATCTGAGTTATTGTTAAAAGATGGTTGTCTACTGTGAGACTCATAGAGTTGTGTAATACACAACAATGTATGGCCTGAGTTTCAAGTGTAATGGAAAGTTGCTGTTTCTCTAGATTTTAAGAGGTTGTACAAAAAAAGTACTCATGAACCTGCAGCAAGCTGTGCAAATGGCAAAGGAACAAAGACAAAGCCTTACATAAAGGATGGGAGCCTGATGTGAAATACAGAAATGTAGACATAGAAGCCTTGGACACTAAAAGGATTTAACTTAGATACTGAAGACAAAGGCGGGCCAGGACATGCTTTGAAAAATATCTGAGAGCCAACAACAAGAGGAATACATGGGAAAAAAAAAATACATCTAAGGGGAAGAAGATCGAAATCTCTGTTACTGTTTTGTTGCTGTTTTCTTTTTCATTCCTCCTAAAAGAATGCACTGTGCCTGCTTTTTTCATTTCAGGACAACAAAAAACACTGTTTACAAAATTGAGAGAAATTTAGGTAATAACAAAGCAGAGTAGGTCTCATTAGTTTTGGTGCTCTGAAATATATCTTCTTATATGAAGTTCCGTAGATATACTGGGATGTTCACTCGTAAATCACCACATCCTGGCAATTTCGATGCATATATTTAAATGCGTACTGCAGTGTATCATTTTCACCTCAGTTTTCCTAACATTTTTCTTTTTCCAGTGAAGTCCTTCCAGACATGGCAAGGATAGCCAATCTGTCTCTGAGCTTGAAGACATCAAAATACCTGAGTCTGTTACAAAAATAAATATTTTAAAAAATCATATGAAAGAAGTATCAATACTGTCCAGATTTAGAAAAGAAAATTAAAAAGAAACAGAAAAGGTCAGTAATGCTTACCAAGTGGTCAGTCTTCCCTAAAAGAATTACAGGATATTACAGGATGTACGAAGTTCACTTCTTCAGAAGATAAATACAATAGAAACAGATGGGGTTTTTTTTGTTTGTTTGTTTTTGTTTGTTTGTATTTTAATGTATTGAGGAGAGAGAAAGGTAAAAATTAAGATATTTGGAGTGCTACTTCCATAGCACGCAATTGTGGTCACATAAAAGTCATATTGCCACTGCTGCCATCCCTACTGCCACCACAATTCACATCATGGCCGCACTGGCCTTTTCCATTTTCTTCTAATGTAAGCTTCTTTGGAACAGAGCAGTTCACAGCTTTCTTCATAGTCAGTGGATGACTAACTTGTTATCATCCTGACATACCTGTCTGGAAATTGATGCTGCAGACATGACTTTAAAGGAACTGTTGATTCTAATTGCTAGACTTAGTGATGGTGTTTAGTGACCATTTAGTGATGGTGGGGTTTTTTTTTTGCTATAGCATTGTCTATTGGAATTAAAGCACTCGCATTTTAACAGTTCTAACAGCATTCTGGTCCACTATCCTCAGTTTCTGATATTTAATCAGTAAGCAGAGTAATTCCTGATGAAAAATATCAAATGTCATAATAAAAATGAAGGCAGAAGTCAGGCTGCTTTCTGTTCTCTGATTGTTGGACAAGTTTTGCTCTGCAAATATAGAAACTGCCTTCCAGCATTCCTAGCCTCCATGAAAACTTTTTATGGCATTGTTCTGTCAAGCCTCAGCAAATAAAAACATCCCTACATCTAATAGAGAGGAGTTCCCATTGGTATTGAGTTGGTAAACAAGGGAATTTTTTTCTACAAGCTCTCTTTAACAAGTATAAAGACTTATCAAATTTTCAGTTACTAACATCTATTAAAACAGGTCCAGTAAATGCAGTCAGCAGACAAATAAATTACCTAAAGAACAACAACAAATCCAGATTGGATTACGCAATATTTTGTGTTGCACCTCATTTTGTGCATTTATTTGTGACATGCCTGGTGTTTTGTCTCAGAAAGCAAAGCTTCCTAAAAACAACATTTTGACTTGTGGTTGGATCAGAAAGGCAAATGTTGCCAATGTAATCGATGCTACTGATATAATCTGCTGAGTTTGGCTCTGTTTCACACAACTTTTGTCAAAATGTTATTTTCAGAAAACTTCTGTTGGTAAAAAGTATGCAGCTGTCTTTGTTTCAGGTTAAGACATCTTGATGCCAAGTGATAATGTATTACGATTAATACAGAAAATATGAAAGCACAAATAACTTCCAAGCTTCTGTCACTATGAACATTTGCACTGTGCATCTGCAGGTAATACCAACTCATGCTAAGCATTAACTGAAGCCCTTTGATGTGAATGTTTGAGGGAAATCTGGTGTCTGCAATCTCTTTTTTAAGACACCTTAAAATGTGATAAATGATATAGATAAAAGTAGTATGTTACACACGTAATATCTATTTATTTACAAATGTATATTTCTAGGCTAAGAAGAAATGTCACATCTTTCTGAGAGCAGCATTCCTCTCAGACATCACGGGACATCACAGTTATGCCATTAATACAAAGCTGAAATAAGGGATCCAGTACTGACCAGCAACGAGTTTAGAGAGGCTCACCATGAGGACACACACACAATCTCGGGTAACAAGATTAACAGGGCAGCTGAGGGAGAGAAAAAGACAACCTTAGTCATTCAGTCAAACCATATTGTCTAAAATGTCTGGATCTATATCCCTGTGCTCAACACTGCTCCATAAGGTTGTTCTCACAGAAGCACAGAATAGCTGAGTTCAACTCCTGAGATCAACTACCCCAAGCCTTGTCCTGCTCCAAGCAGGGTCACCTAGGGTTGCCCACAACTGTGCCCAGCCCATTTTATAGAATCTACACGGATAGAGATTTCACAGCCTCCCTGAGAAACCTGTTCTAGTTTTTGACAATCCTCAGGGCATTTTGTGTGTTTGTTCAAGTGAAATGTCCTTTGTTTCAGTTTGTGCCCATTGCCTCTTGTCCTGACACTGAGCACCACTGAAAAGAGCCTGGTTCTGTCCCCACTGCACCCTCCCTTCCAGTACTGGCATTATAGATACTGATGAGATCCTTCTGAGCTTCCTCCAGGATGAACAATCTCATCTCCCTCAGTCATTCCTCATATGACAGGTTCTCCAGTCTCTTAAGCATCTTCCTTGCTCTCTGCTATTTCTGAAATGCACCTCCTCAATTTAGGAAAGAAAGCTGGCTCCATGAAAATGATGTTCAGATACTGTAAATCAAATAATCCCTCTTGACTGCCCTGTACCTCTCAGACTGCAGTAAGCTGGGTGCCATAACACTGCCAATTCATTGGCAGATAATGCAGTTTCAGACAGTGTTCAGAAAATATTTGGAAAACTCAGACATAGCTAAGATTTAGAAGAAGTTTGCATGTTTTTCAGATATACAAATGCTGTTTTGTCAGTTGTTTTCACATCTTTTTTTCTCCTAGTTCTTTTCACACTGAATCACAGGATTGTAGGGTTTGGAAGGGACCTCTCAGGGTCATCAAGTCCAGCTCCTTGCTAAAGCAGGTACCCTACAGTATGTTGTACAGGTAGGTATCCAGACAGTCTTGAATACCTCCAGAGAAGGAGACTCCACAACCTCTCTGGGCAGCCTGTTCCAGTGCTCCGTCACCCTCACCATAAAGTTCTTCCAAATATTAGTACGAAACTAGCTGTGTTCAAGTTTTAGGCCACTACTTCTTGTCACTGCCACTACACACCACTGAAAAGAGACTGGCCCCACCCATTTGACTCCCACACTTTAATATTTATAAATACTGATGAGATCTCCTCTCTGTCCAGGCTGAAGAGGCCCAGCACTTCCAAGTCTCTCAGCCTTTCCTCATACGGGAGTAGGAAAGAGTGGGGGAGGACAGGGAGAACTGAAACTACATTTCTGTACACATTTCTAACCACTCTTAAAATTTTCCTTTTTATTTTCCTTTTTACTAAACCAGGTGGCTTTGCTCCAGTCACTGCTTACAAATCCCATAACATTTCCCGGTTGTACTCACCTTCAACTCCTCCCATTTGGGGATGGAGTCTAGAGGAGTGCTCATTTTCTCTAATATCCCATGAGAATCTACACTATTTTAATTCACTGGCAGGTAGACTGATTGCCCAATTCTGTTACTAGGACTTTCTGATCCTAAAGATTAACACAAGAATGTTTAATTAATACACATTTATATGAGAAAGGAAAAACTTTCTGCAATTCAAATTTTGATCGAACATTAATAGCAGTAAATTTATATGCAACTATGGCAAAAATTTCCTTTGTATTAAATTAAGGAAACTGGTGCTTCCACTTGTGATTCATATATTGATCTTTTGCTCTTTTAGAAATCAGAATTCTTGTTTCAATAATACTTTCTTCAAATTTGTTGGGGGGGCACCAATACACGACACCTCTTGAAGACACTTTGTGGGGAATGGACCAGTCCAAAAATATTCATTATCTTCTCAAGAGCATGGAATCATAATCACCTTTGTGTAAGAAAAAATATCTCTGCCCTTCACAGAGCACCAAGATACTAAGAAATACTGATTTCACTGACAAGGTTTAAACTAACTTCAGTCGTCTCAGATCAGGCTTGTAATTTCTTTTCTGTTTCTCTGGGTTAACCAGCTTGCATTGTAATTTCACTTCCTTTCAGTTTGAGATTTTTTTTTCTAAGTGTTACTTTCAATACTAAAGAAATCTGTGCATCGAATTGCTTTCTATTATTTGAGATGTTTGAATCTGGTGTCAATTGGATGGCAATGATGCAAAGAGGAGCAGCTAAGGATAAACTGGCTCTAGAGCTTTTGAAATTGTTAGGGGAATAAAAATTCCTCATGTTAAATTAATTGATGGTGAATTACTGTGTCAGTATTGCCTGTAATTTATGCAGTAAATCAGTAAGCAATTTGAGAAAAACACGTTTCCACATAATCACACAGTTTTTCATAGTATGCCTACACAAATAATTACAAAGCTCGTTAATTTCAGTTGCTGTTACATTAGTGTAGTGAAGTTTGCAGGCTCAAGCTGGCTCTAGTGACCACAGTCTAGGCAGACTGAACTTATACCAACACACCTACAAAGCCCAGAGGCTGATTTACACAGACAGATCCCAGTTAGCAGCCCCTTCAGGGCAGTTTGTCATAAGCATTTAGTGTTTGACACCTGCACTGCTTCCTCCACTGAGTTCAGCAACTGGCACGTTTCAGTTCCTTCAGCACAAACTGTTTGGCTGAGGTGTTCATGCACATTCAGCAGGGGGACTACTCCAGCATACTGAAGCAACCACAAGGTTCTGATCCACATCAGAATTTGTCATGGCTACAAGAATTAGACCTAAACAAATCACAGCTGGGGATATGGTAGTAAATATTTCAGCCGACACAGTCTACCATCCTGATGAAATATATTGATTCCAGCCTAAGTCAGTATAAGCCCCAAGTTGTTTGATGTCATTTCAGCATCTTTTCTGAAATCTGCAACAGCAGTCTGCAACTCAGTCAGCAGAGCCAATTGTCTGTGAACACGACTAATCTGTGAACATGTTCTGCAGCCTTTTTCTGTGTACTTCAAACAGTTTAGCTCTCTAAAGCCATTAAATATACCATCTCAGGCAACATTGGTTGATGAGAACGTGTTTCATATAGATACAGAAAGTAACTCTGGTGTATAATATGAAAATTAGAATGCTATGAAGATAGGTATCTGTAAGTGGCAATTTATTAATTAATCTCAATTCTCCTAGTATTGGTACATATGGACCATAATAATTCCTATTTCCCAGTGCTGAATATGAATTTACCTTGGAGCACTGGTCTGATGCTGACAGAAGTGTTAAGCCCTAGACAACTAACAAAGAGTCTGTACATTCGAGTGACAACACTCAATTAAGATCTGGCAGATTTTTAAATCAATTCTTAAATCATATAAGAAGTAAAATGAGATAAAAAAAATCTCACATTAAGACTGTTTGGTAATGTATCGTACGTTAAGACAGCAAAAAAAAAAAAAAAATAACAAGCAGATAATGCACATCTTTTCATTATTTACTCAGAAGTAGCAGAATAGATGTGCCTCATCCCCACCAATTCCTTGTCAGAAGGTCTGAATTAAAAACACTTGGATTTCTCAACAACAAAGAAGAAATGAGGCATTTGAAAAATGACAACTGCTGAACAATGCTTTTTTTCAAACTCTTGGCTGACTCCAAAGTGGGGGAATGCATTCATTTCAAGCTTTCCGGGATATTCCTCTTGGGGCAATGAAGGAATTAGAGGAATTTTCACCAAAACAAAACAAAAAAAAGAAAAAATCAGGGATGCCATCTGTAACAGAGCACATAAGGGAGAACTGAACTCATCTGTGAACTATAGTACTGCTGAAATCATTATACTTGAAAAGTATGCTAATTTGATAGTAAAACCAGCATGGTACGGGGACACAGATATTTTGCATAGCATACCTTGGCATACTATTAATTTTCTGCAGAGTTTCTAGTCCGTTTTCCTGGTGCCTCAGCAAAGGATGTGACAGACCTTCTTACAGCTCCTGATTATTTGTTTGTTGTCAGAAGTGTTTGATATGCCACTGTGCTGCTGTCAGTGTTTAAAAGCCTAAAAATGTTGATAGCAAAATTTGTGAGCACCACAGTGCTGTACAAACGTGATCAAACAGCAAAACTGGAAATGAAAGAAGCCAAGGACTGTGAACATTTATTTTTGTCTGTTATTACTCTGAAGTGAAAAAAAATGGAGATCACCTGAATTGCTAGTTAAGCTGTACACGATTTAATTTTTAAGATTCAGGGATATGTTTTTTGTGTTCTGAGTTGAGGTACAACACATTTCCTTAGAATGTGAGCTAAGATAATGTCCCTACCACTCCTCCAGTTTTCCAGCTCATGACACTAAATCTGCAAGATTTTGGACTGTTGGGCTTCTGAAGATGGTTGCTTCTAGGATATTCTCAATAAGTTATACTTATGTATGAGAACTGTTAACAACTTACAAAATTAATTGTGAATCTGACACTAAAAAAATCTCATATCATACATGCAATTACTAAATTAATCAGGCAGTTTTCTGACATGCACAGATTTAAGCGAATTACTAATAAATGTGACACATGGTTTCTTCAAAACATACTGGCACTAACCTTAAGACAGTGAATAGATTTATCTTGCTAGACCTAAATATATGTAACCTTCTAAAGCATCTTCCGTGTTTGTACAGAAATTGGATTAATATAATCCATTTTCTAATTCATGCCCTTGGGCATCATATCTTCCTGGCAATTAAATTCTCAATAGCATACTATCCATAATCCATATCTGCTGATTTATATATGCTAGCAGCATATGCACATTTATGTACTGTGTAGCCAGCAGTACTGCATTTTATGTGCAAAAGCCATATTAACTGAAGTTTTAGAATTCCACACTTTATAGTGCGATCAGATGAGAGGCAGCAAGCTGGAATGAGAAAAGGAGAATTTTCAAAAGCCTCTTAAGTAGCAGATGATTACTAAACTTCAATAAACAACCTTTTCCCTGCATGAGAGAACATAATAATATAGAAATTCTAAAATATAAAGGGAGGTTGTGCCAGTTTTAGGGTAAAACATAGCAAAGTAACTGGATGCAGCTAACAATGCCTTCCAGCCAAGTAATCATCTGTGTGTCATGGAAACACACCGACAAGGAACATCAAGTGGCCAAGTCACCTCATCTTCTTTCCCATTCTTTGATTCCCACAAAAGATCAATCTGAGTGCTAAACACCTCTGAATGGGTCAGCAAATTACATGGGCTTTGCCTTTTTATTATTATTATTATACTTTTGGGATGCTTATTCACAAAGAATCAATCTGTCTTACTCACATTCATTTCTGTTCAGTAATTTCCTGTCCCAAAATGCTGAGTAAAGCTGCTGTGTAATATTAGACAGCTGTTTTTTACCTTGCAGAACTTTGTAGAATGCCTGCATAAACTAACTCATCTGGATCCACAAGACTAAAGCAGGGCACCTCCCTGTCAAAGCAAAACTTGTTATAGCAATAAAAGACAAAAATATGTATCTTACAACTGAAATGAAAATAAGAATCTCTTTAGAAGTGAAAGATTAGAATTCATTGCCAAAACCAGAAGCTGATATTCTGGATGTGCTACCACAGCTGCCCAGAGAGAAGCTGCCACCATAACCCAGCTACCACAGAAATGCCCATTCCTTACCCGCGTAATGCCATTTATGCACAGTAGAAACATGTAAAATTGTATTTTTTTTTCTAGAAATCTGTAGTTTAGATCATGTACTTGGGATGGAGTTGGGTGAGGGCTTTCAGTTTTAAAAGAGTAAGACGGATATTTAACCATACACATGTTAACACTACAACAGACATTCTGTTCATGAATACTGGGAGAGAACTGAGTGATCCTTGTAGGAGGTTACATGAAAGAATGTTTTTGTTTTCTGTTTTAAGTGGTGTCCTGACACCCTTGGATTTAGGCAGTAACATATGACAGCAGTTAGTCACCAAGATGCTCTACTCATGAAGATGTTTTAGGTTTATGTTGTGGACTAGGAGATATCAAAAGCCTTTATCAGCCACATTTTAATGACTTGCTTTCTCATTTCTCTTTTAAGCAGCCTCCTCAGGACATCAGATATTTTGGTGGCAGTTATTGCTCCACAAACAAATGACATTTTGAAGTAAAATTAGAAACTAATACAAATAAGACAAAATCCCCAAATGGTATTCTGTAGATCTACAGAGAAAGGAAGAGCCACTCAAAGTCATTGCCCTTTACCTATAATATATCCCCACAAACCAATATAGATTTTTTTATTTTTATTTTTTTTAACATAATTCCTTATGTAAGTAAGTGGTTGGAAACCTGGCTATCATTCAGTATCCCATATCCTTAAAGCACTTTCTCAGTGTGTCAAATAAACCAGCACAGATATATATACTATTGTGTTTTTATTTCCCAAACTAGCAAGACTACCTAAAGCATCTACCCCTAGATTTCTCACAAAGATGCTAAAGTAAATTTATTCCATAAAATAATAACTATCTTTGAGATGACTGTCCCAAGAAGCAAAGTATGAGCCAGCTGATGTTAAAATGTTCTTTGTTGTTTGCAGCGTAATGTACATTCACAGGGACATGAAGCACTCCAGGCAGTTTCCCCTACCCAATCCCTGTAGCAACCCCTTTCAGTGCTTGAAAGTCTGTTGGTGGATCTTGCTGGAGATAGGGGAGGAGAAGGGGAGCTGGAAGGGGGCAGCTCTACTCATCAAAATAAAAATGAGCATAAACTACAGAAACAAATATGATATTTAAACAGTAACCTGCAACAAGCACCAGTGATCCCCTTCAGAAAAAAGGTTTATGAAAGGTAAAGGGCTACAGGCAGACAAGCACTGCCACTGCTAAAATCAATTAAACAAATTAAATTAAAACTACATTGGTAAAATGTCTTTGTACTATTACTCAAGATAGCCAGTGAAAGACCTGCTTCCTGCTTCTGCCGGAAAAGTTAATCAGTAGTCAGAACTAATGAAAGCATCGTGGTAGTTTGGTTCCATTGTTTTCCAGACCTTGTCATGCATAGATCAAGGTTCTTTGGGAAGAAAGCTGAGATATAGTGCATTCATCTTGCAGATGCTGAAGTACAGTCAAGGTGATTCTGCTAGGGCCACGAGGAAGCCCACTAGACAAGAAGAGATTAGAGCCCTGATGCTGGGCACATCAGGTCAGCACTGCAGTTGTGTGGTTACAAGGGCTCAAGCTGCCAAGGTGAAAACTGGTCAAGTCAGACCATCAACTTCAGATGATGGCTTTGCATTCAGCTCCCCTAACCTTGTACTACGCAGCTGACTGTGATGTACATCCAGCACACAGAGGTGCAATCCACAAGGGATAATGGGAGGGGGGTGGAAAAGGTACCACATTGCACTATGAAACGGATGATCTGCACACATCTTAAACGGGAGCTAAAGAAGACAAGACAACAGCTCTCCCGACTAACACCTACCTAAAAAGATCAGTACAACACTGGCCTAATGGCTGTCGGAATAAGTGATGAGCCATGACACAAACATGGCGAGAACATAAGCAGGGACCAGAGAATAAAGACCAGAAAGAATAAAGTGTCATATTTTAACACATCAGTGTGTACACTTACATACAGTTCAGACACTCTTTCTGCTTCATCTCCAAATGCAAACCAAATGACCATGAAGCAATGTCTCCCAAATTACCTTAGGTCAAAATCATGAATCATAGACACTGCAGCATCTCTCAGGGCACCTGCTGGAACTAGTGTGATAGTTCATTGATCCACATGCAGATAATTCAAGCAAATCCATCAAAATTTAGACACTTGTCTGCTTTTCTGTTAGTGATCTTCATAGTAGTTTCAAAGGTCATTTTTCAGCCTCAGAATAGCTTCTGTGCTATGATTTTCCTGAAGATATTTTGGCTATTCCGTTTGACTGCATGTTGCTAGTCAGCACAGGTGTTAGTACTGACCTTACTGTGGAAACAAAAATAAATATGATCTCTTTTTATCAGCTTCTGTTATATGCATACATCAAGTGAAATAACGTCTTGACACAAGTGACATTTATGTACTCACTCCAGTGATGTACACCATCTACTTCCCTGAAGATGATAGGTGTGCCAGCAACCAGGCTTGATATGTTGCATTTTAGCATCTTCAATTGCAGCACAGTTAAACTGAAGCATTACATGTTGTACTTCTCTGGCATATATCATCACAAGGTGTAAAATGTAGAGATATTTCAATTACTATATAACTCTACATTCAACTCTACTTTAAAACTTAGGCTGTGGCACATATTGCAATAACACTTAAATACCTCCAACCTGGCTCACATATTCACATTCGTGTCTAAAATCTTTAGTTTATTGACTATATTTCAAACTTGACAGAGAAGTGCTGATCTCAGAGATAATCAGCTCATTGATCCAGCTGGAATAACACTTCAGTTTCCAAATTCACCTTGAGGTCATAAGATTGCTAGATCTGATGGGACGGTAATGCTGAAAGTGAGTAAAGAACCCAGGTCTGCCCCTTCTGACATGCTCTGCAGTTAGAATATTTTAAGGACAACATGAAACTGTGCCTCAGTTAAGAAGCCAATCAAAAGACAGAAATCTGTAGGAAATCTGGCTTCATTAGTTCATTAGCTGCTTGCAGAATTGCTTGTTTACACTGAGCACATATTGCAGGATTCAGACGTATTTGCAACAACTCATCTGTTCCTAAAAGCTGAGGATACTTTGCACCACCCTTCCCCTCCTCCATCACATGCCCGTAAATGCATCTGCACTCTTGTGTATTTAGCTTCAAGTGATCCATCTAAAATGTCTCTACACAACAAGCAAGGCAGCAAGCACAAAAGAGAAGAGCTGGAAGGGATTGCAATCACACGTATCTGCTATAAAGGGAGTATATTAAGTTCTGGACGCAAGTCCTATAAATAACAAAATTCAAATGACACTGATGTGATTATTTATGTTTGTAAATCTCCTAGCCAAGGGGAAGGAAAGAAAGATGTAAGTAAACAGCAGCCATCTGGCTGTACAGCTCATTCAGCTATCTCTTCAGTCAGGTGAGGCTATTGCAGATAGATTTCACATTTTGTAAAAAAATTCAAAGCCCAAAGAGGAATTCCAGTCCAGCATTCTACTAGCATGCTCTGTCCCCTGCTCCTTAAATGTACACCACGTATGTTTTAGAAATAGCTGACATATCTCATACTGATGGTTTTGAATGAATAACAGAGGAGAATATAAACATATAATCTGCTTACAGTCATTAAAATTCTTTTCCAGTTGTGCAGAAAGCTCAGTCTGAATTACTGATTTGCACAAAGACTATTACACTGTGGCACAGACAGAGGCCACAGCTGAGATCAGTGGCCTATTGTACTAGTCACTGTGTGAGCACACAAAAGAGACAAACCCTTCCCTTGAAAGTTTCCATCTAATAAGACGGAAGGCAGGAGGAAGGGATTCCATATATATTTATGTTTCCTTGTAGATGTATGCAGATGGTGCTGGTTCCTCAAGGGGAGTATGTGTACGCTATTAGAGCTTTGATTTGCTGAGGACTAACATCCTATTTTGACTATAGCTTGAGTAACAATGTGAACGTTTACAAAGTTTGCTTGAGAGCTAAGTATACCATTATTCCTTCCTATCTCATAATTGCAGTAAGTTCAAGTCTACACCTATTTTATCTATGCCTATTTTGATCACTGATCACAAAATACTTTTCTTAACATCTTACATTTGTGTAAGATTACCGACAGCATCATGTGCCATCATTTTGTGCCTGTCAAAAATATAAAGTGAAAATAAGTTGGATTATTTTGTATTTTAGCCAACAAGACATTATAAAGATAGAAACGTATTGAATTCTAACAACAAACAATAACAACAACAAAAACAACAACAAACATTTTCCAAATCAGGCATTAACAACTTCTGTTAATTGGAGTTGTTAAATCTTTCCTTGGCCTCCCTATAAGGCAAGAAAAAAAAGCAGTAAGGACACAGTGCCATGTACACAAAACTATTGAGTACTGAACTTCCGCTGAAATTTGTAAGAAGCTCCATACTTGTATGGGAGTTGGAGTCTAAAAATGTTTGTGCATTTTGTCTCCAAAGTTGTATAGTAAGGCAAAGGGAGCTAACTCTGAAACTCCTGTGGAAGTATCAGGTTAGTATGCCCCAATTCTAAGTCCAACTTTTGACTCTACCAGTACTAATAATATTTGCACCCTATAGACCACACTGTTCACCTTCATGGAGTTTAAGGCACAGTCTGAGCTCTGCTACACAGCACGCAGATCCACCCATTGACCAATTAATCATTATTTCAATGCTTTAGACAGCGATGTCAGTGTTTCAGGTATTCTCGTGTAAATTTTCTATATTTAATATTTAACATGCCTTCATTAAACTTGAACTAATCCTCACATCTGTACATATACCTGTAATGCATAAATGATGTATTTCACTGGAATTATGAATGCCTTTTCTGTTTATGTGTGAACAGGGCAATTTTAAATCAGCAGTTATATACAGTAGCTACAGTGATGTCTTAAGGCACACTGTTTTGAATCATGGAATTTGCACATTCAAGGTGTGATTTGAATGAATGTACCAGAGATAGTTCAAGTTCATACATAATATTATCTGAAGATGCCGACCATGTCACATGCATGTCACAAATTTATAAATAACTTCACCAATTATGAGGTTCTGACATGCAGAAATCAAACTCCGTAACCACAAAGTAGCTATAAAGCAGGTATGTTTAATGAGTGATGCGCATACACCTTTGTGCAAGGGGGATAGCTCCACCTCACTTGCACACTGTTAGGAGAAAACGTGCTACAGATATAGGCTGAACTAATACATAATCAATAGTTGGCAGGAATTCGGATACATATTCATTACATTCCTGAGACTCCATTAGCATGCAGTCCCTCCCCCCTTGTGTGTGTGTAGTGAGTTGTGGGGGTGGTCATGGGATGAAGGCTCATCGTCTTCCTCACGAAGGCTGGTAGTCTTCCTCGCTGTAAACTTTCAACCTAGTGGGAGGGGCACCCCCCAAACCAGTTCCAGCTTGCCCTGTGGACATCTGATCACCTCACTGTCCTTGGGCTGTTGCACCCTTATCTTTATGGCCTTCATCCCCCTTGTTATTCTAGACATGGTGTCTGCAATCCCCATTCATCTAACAATTTCTACATATGCTATCTTTTCACTACCCCTGTCCCACTTTCTGTGAAGTCCCTTTCTCTCCCTTACTGTGGGGCCCTTCTCTCATCCTTCAGTTGTTTTTACAATTATTGTCTTGATACCTCAGGTGATTAATGTATGATGTTTTTATGCACTTCTTCTTAGTTGTAATATCAGTGATTTTCCAAGCGTACTTTTCCAAGTCTCTTCCCAGTGTGCTGCAGGTGTTACTTGCATTGCCACTTTTTTCAGAGCTGGGAAGAAGGGAGCATTACTTAGCACTCCCTTGCTGAAGATCACATCCTTCAGCAGCTTTTCTGATGTAGAGAGAAAGGAAACTAATTATACTGTGTAATACATCTGTAATGTATCTCTGGTCATGTCAGGGGTTAAATAAACTGCAATACAATCTTGAATTTGTAAATTATATCTGGATGTAATCTCAGATTCAGTCCCCAAAAGAGGCACCTGCAATGCATTCATGCACAAGAGGTGGTTTCCTTAGTAACACTGGCCAAAGGAAGAAAGTCTGCCTGACAGGTGAGCTTACACTGCATTTCAGAGGAGGATAACTATTTCCCTATAGCTAAAATATTATCCTTCTGTGGTCAAGGGAATGCTGGATAGGGATACATACATAAATCTCCCTCTCTCTCTACTTTTCTCAATATGGATATGGCTATTTGGACATCAAATCAATAAACTCAATTTACTTGCACTATACAAATCTCCCACAAGCTGCAATTACAAACATGGGTCCTTGGAAATCAGCAGAAACAAAGGTTTCCTAGGAGCAATTGTTGCAGTGTACAGGGATTGCAGGAACCTCATTTCTACTCAGCTAGTGGTTCCTCTTCTGGAGCCACTTGACTATTAAATAGAATTCACTTGAATTAAGACATTTTCAGCACTGCTTCCTCTTAAGCAAATGCAATCAATCTCTCCATGGCTCTTTAGTTAGATGAAGTTAATGTTTAATGCAAACTGCCTTTGTCTTTGCATTTTGTGCATAAATTTCTTTTTAATAAAAAAGGTTAAGTACCTTTCCACTGGAATTTAATTAAATCACTCTACCTGACTCTTACAGAGTATTAGTATTAAACTACAGCCTGTGTCCATTGCTTTCTCTTTCCGTGTTTATATTGAACAGCAGCTTTCAAATGCCAGTCATGTTAAAATAAATAAATAAATAAAGTGATGTAGTGATGTTTAAATGCATCTAAAGGATAAGCAAAAAATGTGATAAACTTAGAGAAAGCCCAGACAAAAATGATCTTTGGAATTTTTTTTATCTAAGATCTCAATTCATTCATACCTTCTACGGACAACAGCTCTGTAGCCAAGCACAAGCATCATTAGGAAGTAAGCTATTTCCCCTCCTGACAAACATGTCACTATCTGAGTGTAGCCCGGTACTTCTGAAAACTAAACGTAAAAGAACAGAGATGTTTCCAAGTTTGATTGGAAAGATATTCTTGATAATATCTGAGACAACAAACGGGATTCTAGGAACTGCATACACAGCACACAGAACTATTCCACAGCTTCTTTTGATAACAAGAATACTGAATTTGATGCGGCTCCAAGTAGTGACTTTGGCAAAGCAAGACCATTTTCCAGAATATATTTGTGTTTCTTTGAAAAGCATTTTACTATGTCTGTAGTCAGTTACATAGACAATGAAATACTGTGCTTAATGTACTTAAAAATTTGGATGGTATCAAAGCCAGTGCAGAAAAATTAAGCAATGGAAGGGAATGACGAGAAATATGTACTTGTCCTGTAAGTACAAGAGAGTATGATGAAACATGTTAGAGCACACAAACGTGTTTTTACAGGATGTATTAAAGATAAGATTGAATTTAAAGTTCATTAACAGTTTAACACTTCAGTGTATAGGAAAGCATTGGTTAGTAAGCATGGGTTCATGGACAGATGTATAATTTTTAAGGTCTGCAAGGATCTGAGGGAAATAGAGGCAACCACAGCAGCTTCTTTGAAAGGAAAATTACTAGAACTAAATTTACCAACAAAGACTTTCAGTTTTACAAGGAGGAAAGTTCTTGCAGAAGGCTGTCAGAAGGTCTCTCTTGATGACTTCCACAGAATTCAGCTCTGCTCACAGAGATCATGACATTTTCAGCACCACAACCTAAGCTTCATTAATATTTTTGCTCTTGACCTAGATTTTTAAAGTAAGATTTTGCTACTGAAATTAGCAGGTGACAAAATAAAAGGATAAAAGGCATTTTCCTTAGCAAAAGTGGAATAAGAAATAGAATAAACTTAATTATACCAAATGCCACATCACACAGAAGTTATGGGATCTTGTCAGCTAGAGGTCATCAGCTAATAAGATCTGAAGAATGTGAATTCAAAGATGACTGTAATGAGCCCAGCAGAGAGCAAATGCGATATCAGCACCGTAGTACAAATTAAATGGAGTATTTCTCAGTAGATTTACAGGGGTACTTATGTTTGTTTACTAGATATTACAAAGACTCAGATGTGATTTTTTATGTTTCTAATCACCCACGTACAGGAAAGATGTATTCAGGTTACTCAGGAGAGGTTTAAGAGAGTGGATAAGCCATTTTATAGACCAGGCTGAGAGAGATCTGACTGTCTTCTACAGGTCCATTAAGCGATTAAACTTAAGAGAGAAGTCAAACAACTACACCAACACAAAAAAAAATAAAATAAAATAAAATAAAATTGCAAACTGGGAATTAATATGCTTTCTAGGCAGCGGAATAATAAAATTGGACAGTGTTTTCTCCACGGGATCAGTGTGTGATGGAGGAACAAAAAACCTGACAAATGTTTTTGTGTGTGGTTTTTTTTTTTTTTAAGTACTGTTTGATCACATTGTGGGAACAATAAAAAAAAACAAAAATGGTAATTGGACTCCAAACCACTGGCTCTGGGCCTATCATTGCACTTCAACCTTGCTAAATTCTAAGTGCCTCTGATTAAAAAGAAAGACTTTGTACATAACACTGAAGGTTTGCTGCATGAAAACACTGCATAGAAAGAGGAAAAGGCCTGATATTTGAGGCATCTTTTAATTCCTTGGGGCACACTACTCTCTGAATAAGAGTGGTTTCTACAAGGTGACTCATTAATTCCCTGATAAAAATCACAGACTTGCTAATGCTAAGCTAGATTTCATTTAAGATCACTGTAAGTTGAAGTCAGATAATTTGCACCTTCATTACCACTTAAAATGAAGATTTCCAGTTTACCATTATGGAAGGGAATTTATATTCATTGAATGCAAAGTCTGAAAGAAACGATATAACTAACTTGCTCTTTAGGTCTGTACTATCTCTTTGTTCAAAACTGGACTAGATAATATATAAATGACCAAAGCACAGAGTTCTCTTCAAAAATATGCCTTGATGAAATTAAGAGACAGAACGGTTGTTCTGACTGCAAATTAAGCATGCTGTTACCTATATGCGTTCTTTTTTATAACTGTTTTCCATTTCCAAATACAGATTTCCTTTTCCATTTTCTGAAGTGAATCTCCAAATTTAGCCCAACCTTTCTCATCTAACTCTTAAATCTTCACATCTACATTTAAGTTAAGCTGACTGAGCTCTCTGGAACTCTACATTTAAAATTTAAGATGCTTCTGCGTTTCTCTCTATAACCTGTCAATCATTCAATACCCCATATAAAACATAGATAATAAAACTGGACTATCCTGTTCGGTATCTATCCAATCAACATTGTCTTCTCTTGGTAACTGATTGCTTATACTGCCCTGGATCACACTTCACAGCAGGATCTGCTTCCCAGTACCATTCTACAAGACCTCCCAGGAGACTTTTCTCCGGATTCATATTCCTTGTCTTACTTTTCCCCACCTCTGTGGACCCACAGATACCACAGTGAGGTCTTCCATACTGCTCCACTGAATCACCTTTGTAAGCACTTCACACCTATCACTAACTGTTTCAGTTCTCTTTTAGGTATGTTGTAGCAATCTGCACTTTATAAAGTAATTAGAATATTTCATCCAGAGATAAATGTACTTGCCAAGAAATCAGACTGAGAATCAAATTTATGGCCTCTTCTGGCATGGTGGTATAACATGTATGTTCATGTAACAAACAACCCTTTTTCAAACTGTGGTAATCTAGTGGATAAGTCATTTTCCACTTAATGCACAAAGAGATGGCCTAATAGTAATCATTTTTTTGTATAGGACTGTAAAAATATCTTGTACTTGTCCAATAACATTTAGAAATGTAATGTCATAACCCCTTACAGATGGACTCAAACTGCTAATTTGAGTGGATAACAACCAGATTTTCTAGGACTTCTATTCAGACAGAGATGAAGCATACCTCACACATTACTGTGTGTGTATATATAACATCTTTTCTGTTCTGATCTAAACTACAAGGTTCTGTTCTGATCTAATCCAACCAACTACCGCATCCACCGACGAGACGAACCTTTAATTAACAAAATGTAAGTCCTCAAGAATGATAGGTAAAACTGGTTAAACTTCCAGGTATTTTTGTAGAACATCAAGTGGTATAGGATTGTAATCCTTTATGCAAAACAGTAACATTTTTAAATTTAGTTTTAGATTTTACCATTTTATCACACCTGTAAGTCCTTAAAATAGTTCACTGACCAAATGAAGATACTCATCCTGTATACAAAGGAAAACTAGAAAACAGAATGAGCAAACTAATTTAAGATGATAAAAATCCATTAATATCAAAAGACAGCAAGCCTCCAATTAGTGTTCAAGGTCCAAGTGTCTAACATTGTCAGAACTACAGCAGAGCTAAGGATGTGCTAAATGCACGCACAAAAAAAAGTGGGACATTGCAGAATGTCACCTATGGGCAATTTATTTTCTTCTTACTGTTTTAATAAACACTTTAAATCAAAATAAGTAAAAGCAGAAGTGAACTGCAGAAGACAAATTTACATGCATGGAAATTTGAGAGAGGAATATTAGAGTAGTTTGGATCCAATAACATTTTATTTACTTTGGTTTGAATTAGAAGTGAAAGGTCCTATTGAAACTAACTCATAATGCCTTCTGAACAAGTAAAAAGATATTTTGCTGTGCAGCCTTGCATGGAAAGGATAATGCATCAAATACTGTGTCTAAATTTTAACAAGACTTGATTTTCTTATGATCAGTACGACTTGCATTACTGCAAATAAAATAAAATTATTCTTCTGTGTTTCATGGAATCACAAGTACATATCATTTGTCTGACAGCACTGATTTCTACTGAGCACATGTGAAGGGGGGCTAACCACTCTGAAGCACAGTGCATGGGGGCACCATTAGTGCCAACCTCAATTTAGGGGGGTCAGAATATTGCCTCGTGCAGGACAGATTATGTTCCCCTCACCAAATCCAAATGCAGTGGAGTTTGTCAGGGTTCTGCTTTGAGCTGAATGTTGCCTGCAATATTAGCACAAATGGCAACAGGGAAGGGATTTAGCTATTTGATATGCTGCAAAACCAGCTCTTTGCCCTCAAAATTCACTCTGGTGTGTTTCCTTGAGCACTTCTTCACTGCTTTCCCCTCCCCACCCCCTTTTTTTTTTTTTTTTTCCTGTTTTGGTGAACAGTTACAAAGTCTGAATCTTTCCCACAGATATAAGTATCTAAATCCATTTATAAATTATTCTATCCACTCAAAAAATCTTCAATCCAACCTACAAATAGGTTTTCAAATATCCAAACAAAACGCCACTGGATCCCCTCAGCATAAAATTACAAAGACAATTATCTACAAGCAATGAACTGGCCACAAGATGAAGAGATAAACATGTAAATTGTACACTATACCTAAATGCACATTACCTGGGCCAGACCTGCATATGCACACATTATAACACATCAGAGAAAAAGGTTGAGACACAGCGTTTACAGGTCCATCAATGGTTCTCATTTACATGTACAATTACCTTTATCAGTTATCTGTCCTTGAGGATAACCGCTTTTATCTTGTTTAGAATTTTGCTGGATTCAATGTTGAAAATTTAATGAGAAAAAAAGAAACCCTCTTGCAAAGACTAAATCATGCCCTGTTTCAGCATAAAATGTGTGCCACATCTGTGGTGTATTCAATCAATACAAACCATCTAAAAGCAGGAAGCAGGAACAAACTAATAATTTTGATCCCAGAAATGAACATAAAAAATTATTTGGGCTTTAGGCAATCTGAAATAAGAACTCCTCCCTGCAATTGTGGCTCTTTTTTGGCATAAAGAGTTTTTGTTGCTGCTCATAATCAGAGATGACCTTCAAAGCGACAACAGCTGATATACATCATCATGATACCTTTACATCAACTACACACAGCACTGCTAATTTCAGATTCATACGGTGTTTGCACAAGTCTTTAATTCAGTCTTTATCATCTCCTTCATATAGTACTGTTATGTTTGACTTTGCTTGCTTCAACACTCTTCCACATTTAGAAACTGTATTCTTGTCTGAATAAATAAGTCTGCTAAGAGCATCTATTAAGTACTGGTATCCCCAGGGTCTGAAGAAAATTTTTTTCCTTCCGTTTTTTGCCTGCTGAATCTGAGCTATAAAGCATACAGCAGCGAGGAAGGAGGTTGCCTTAGTAACGAGGCAGACCCAATCAGCTGCACAGGCTCCCTTGAGACCATCTAATTTGTGCGGCAAAAAGAGGCTAGAACAGGTGGCTAAACTAATGTGCCAGACAGCTTAAAATATTACACACACACATACAAATGCATACACAAAAATCTATCACTGTACTTATGTACGAATGCCCTTCTATGTTTCGCACAATAAACAGCATCTGCGCAGCTCAGCCCCACAAACCCATGAAGACACTGCAGAGAAGCAGGCTGGGAGGGAGCAGGGCTCCTTCTTCACAGCCCCACTGACTTGCAGCCACTGCTGGAGAAGGGAGGCCTCTGCTCCCAGCTGGCACAGCCATGGGGTGTGCTCCCCCAGCCCTATGGGGGCTGAGGAGCTGCCTCCTGCTGATAGCGTGAGCTGTTGTGATGCTTTCCTGATCCCAGCAGGTGCTGGAGCTCTCTTGCGTGACCCTTTCTGTACCATTTCACAAGGCTTTCTCCCCAGGCCCTCGCTCCTGATTTAAAGTGAAATGTCACCTTTTCCTCATGCTTCCCTCATAAATGCGACAAATCTGAACGTGTTTTATATTCCCCTCAGGCCCTGCTGGGAGGATTCAGTCCTGACACGAGTATTTGGAGCCATTTGGATGCAGATCACATAGCAGCTCCCAGCTCTCACAATCACAGCCCCTAATCCCTCGATTCTCCAAGACTTGCAGGTTGGCTGCAGCCAAGCGCAGGGACCAACAGGCACTCAGGGCTCACCCTGGGTCAAGAGAGAACACGGAGCATCAACAGGGTACGTGAAATGGCTGCACACAAAAATCCTGCTGTAGATTGTGCTTCAGAATCATTTTGTGTTATTACAGTGCAGATTCACACTTAATTTCTTTATAATAAAACAATCTATTCCCATATAACTGATGAAAACAAACATCTGACACAATTATTGGCCATGGACTAGTAGAGATGCTGTTACTGCATTGCTTCTCTACTATGGCCCTCAGGAAGAAATGATGTGGAATTGCTCTATCACACCAGGTGTGCCTGTATCCACCATGACTTTACAGCCTTGATGCAATCATGATTTCTCTCCTTCGGTTTGCCAGCCTTGTCATAATGCTCATTGCAGGCTCATCGCGGTGCATTTAATCTTTACACAGCAAGGCACTTTTTCATGTCTCATCTGCCTGCATCAGGTTGGAAGTGAAGGACTCTGCACACTGAGATTAAAAAGGCTTAAGGAATACTGAGGCACAGAACAAATGATATGTTTGAGCCCTGCTGAAAAACAAATTGCAGTGAAAATACTAACATGCAAACAATAATGGTTTGTATTTCCATCCACAAAAGGATGGAAAGTTTCTTGCATTTGTTTTTCTTTTCTTTTTTTTCTTTTTTTTCTTTTTTTTCTTTTTTTTTTTTTTTTTTCCTGAGTATGCTTATTGTCAAGATGACAGGCCTTACAAGATTGTTGATATTTTTGGGTTTGGTGATTTGTAGCAATGTTAATAGCCATTTGTGTTGCAGTAGTACACTGTATTAGTGAAGGTTGGAATACTGGCCAAGGTTTGGCTAGAAATCTGTCTGATTATTTTGTAATGAAACCAAAACTCCAGGTGAAAGTTGGGCCAAACTCTGCTCTGTTTTTTTTCAGGATTTACCAAAACAAACATATTGAATGAACCTGAGACCCCCAAAAAGAAATAGACAAAAAAATCCAGAAACAAACAAGAAGTAGATACGGGAGCAAAGACGTTAAACAGGGTCTCCTGAGACTCAGATTAATGCCCTTGTTACTACTTCTCCCGTCTTGCCGATAAACACTGCTTATGCTTTTCATTCCTTTTCACTATTAGGAATAGAAAGGCATGGAGAACTTTCCTGGCAGGAGTGTTAGACAGCTTCCACAGTTGCCACTAAGGGAAGTATACATTGCGCTACACACTGGAAGAGTTTTACCCAAGTATAGACTGTAAGAATTGCTCCCACCTTAGTTTTTCACAAAATGGTAAGCATTAATGAGATGCTTTAATGGTATCTAAAAGAACAGTTAAGTAAGTATTTTGCTGTTTATATTACACAAAATCTAATCCCCCCAGTCATATATCAAGGAGTTTCCAGTTACGTTAGGCTATCTATGTGATTTGACAACTTCTTTTAAAAATATTTGGCAGATATCCACCAAAAATCCCATCTAGACAGCACACCACAATGTAACACTGGCTGCATAGTAAGATAACTAATGTAAGTTGAAAAGAAAAAAAAAAAAAAGAAAAAAAAACAGATCATATTTATGCATGCTTTCACGTGATGCGTCAGGGAAGAAAACTTCAATATAAATTCTTTTTAAAGTATATATAATTAAAAAACATACATACACATTCTCTCAAAACATGTGAGCACATCCAACAGATCCACACTACTGAACTCATTGTCATCCTATGCTTAAAGACACTGAAGCAAAGCTAGAAGGTCTTTCCAAGCTACTTGTGAACGTCTTGGCCTGACCTAAAATATTTTGTTAACAAACTTCATTGCCAAGTTGGGCATTTATTTAGAAGTTCCCCATCTCTCATTAACTTGCAGAGAACTAATACCCATCAGTGGTATTATGGAACACTTGCTGCTGTATTTCTGAAGGTTTCAACCACCTGTATCACACCTCATTCATTCAAAGAGCAGAAATTTAGATTATAAAAAAATTAATCCAGCTAAAAGGAATCTCCAGGTAACAGACCCTCAGAAAGGATTTGTGTCCCCTAACCTAAAGATTTATTATGAGCTAGCCATTAACTCCCCTTTTATTAAAGTCAGTGTCAGAAAAGGGAAGCTTATTATGCACAACTCATTTCGTCTGATGGTAAATTTCTGAAAAATCAGATGAAAGATAAAAACTCCTGGAAAGACTCTTTTTTCTCCACTTACTGCCAACAATATAGGTAACTACTTCAGAAGGATACAGCTGATCTGTAAATGTCTAATATTTATGGAGACAAATTCCATCTCTCATGTCCCTGTTTGATCTCTCAGGCTACGTAGCAAATGTCTAGATTGGAAAGAGATTTACCGTGCCCAAATAATTTCTACACAGATTCAAGGATACTTTTCTCTCTTGTCCTGCATCTGACATCTCACAGATTCAAGGATACTTTTCTCTCTTGTCTTGCATCTGGCATCTGAGCAGAATTTGACCAAGCGTAACTTCAAATATATTGAAGATAGTAGGGAAGGAGGAAACACACTTGAGTGAAGATAAAGCACACCTGAATTGTGATGAGTGATTCTATCATTTTATTGTCTTTCGTAATGCTACCCAAAGATCAGACCGCTTACATCATCAAAACACCTTCAGTTGACTGAATTCATGCTTTGATAGGGAAAAATAAGAACTACTCAAGTGGAAAACAGAAGACAGATGTATTATCTGTACAGTACCTTTCTGCCATTATAAAGAAAATTGCTGTCAAGAACAAATACATTACGGTCATCTCTATCAGTTCCCCAGTACTGATTCAGCGCCCCCAGCTGAGAAGGCAGCTGTGCTGAGAGAATAACTGGTGAGCACTGTGGGAGTCCTGTAGTCTAATGCCACTCAAAGAAATTAATGCTTTCTTTCCGTTGTCATTATCAATGCCAGCAATGAGCACTTTCCTTGGTAGGTGCATAAAAAGACTGGGCTTGTTTGGTCTTGAAATGTGTGAAAGCCAAGATCTCCTTTTTCCATATGTTTGCGTCTAATTCTCAGGATGAGACAATAGCTAGATTATAGCCATTGAATATTCTGATGTGGTTTTATGAAGACTTGCTCTGGCAAGGATGAGCAATGGAATCAAAAGCCACAATTTGTTGTTTTCCTGCTGGTAGTAGTCACTAGTCACTATATAAAGGTTTCAAAATATTTATTTGCATTAAATCTGTTTCCAAAAGGTCATCTGCAAACACGATCATTACAAAAATATAATTTTCAGTACCCATCAGTCACTTATGTAAAATATGTTACGTATTTAAAATGCCAGCATGAAGATTCTTTGAAAACGTACAGTTTATTAGAAGATAAGTATGATGATAAATGTTGATTTTTAAACCACTTTTTACTTAGTACTGTGAAGAAGTTAATTACTCTGGGAAGCCCTCAATTTACATTTAGAAATCAAAATGACATATCAAATGAAATTAGCACCACACATGATTTCAAGGTAGATAGAAAACCATATGGAGTATTGGAATAGTAATCCTTATACGTAAGTAACCCTCCTTGAGAACGTGTGCTTTGTCAAGCTTGGAAAATAAACATAAAAGGACAGAGGAAATTAATCTTCTCTCTTAAGGTAAAAAACAAATTGTATGGGAACTGTTGTGTCATGGCCTGAACCACTGATGGATCACCTGAGACAAGCACTGAGTCAGCCATGGGAGCACAGATGAAGGCAATCCAACTGTGCGACCAGAAGGGGTGGAGACTGGCTTGATCTCTCCTAGACCCCATTTAAGGGCTGACTGCCACTAGGGAAGGCTTTCTTTCTGGAGATTCCTCCCTTTGGTGTTTTCTACTGTGAGCCTAGGACAGGAGCTTCTGTGGCCCACAGTTATGACCACCCTGCCATTCAGGGATGGGTGAAAGATCTGACCCACCTTCCTAAGATGGGGATCGCCCAAGCACAAACAGTGGCACGATGGGTCACCTATTTTAGCCAGAGGAGTAGTCTGTCTTCATCACCACTAAAAGAAGAACTTCAGAAAATCCTAGGCCCGGTGATGTATCACGGTGATGCACCAAAAGAAACATCGGTTGCTCCGCCGGGGAAGAGACCTGTTCATGAAGGAAAATATCCTATTCCTGAAGATGCTTGATACACAGATGGATCCAGCAAGGGCAACCTGAACAAGTGGAGAGAGAGTGCACGCCATCCCTCCACTGAGACAATCTGGTTTGACAAGGGAGATGGTCAGAGCAGCCAATGGACAGAACTGTGAGCTGTGTGGATGGTTATAACCAGGGAACCTGGTGATGATATCCTGAATATCTGCACAGACAGTTGGGCTGTGTACCAGGGGCTCACTTTTTGGATTGCACAGTGGGCCACCCAGGAATGGACTATCCACGCCTGACCAATCTGGGACAGAGATATGTGGTTAGATGTATGGAATGCAAACACAGGACTGTACGTGTCTACCATGCTTCTGGTCATCAACCCCTACGGTCACTGGGAAATAATGTAGCCGACACACTGGCCTGAGTTCGATGGATTGAGGATTCACCATCTGAGAACATTGCCTGTTGGTTACATCAGAATCTATGGCATGCTGGACAAGAGGCAATATGGGTAGCTGCTAGAGCATGGGGGCTGCCCATACATCTATCTGACATCACCCAGGCATGCTGGGACTGTGATGCTTGATGAGACTGAGATTGCTGCCTGAAACAACAGCCCATCTTGCTAGTAGACACACTCATCTCCAGTGATGGCAGGTTGATTACACTGGGCCCCTCCCTTGGTCTGAGGGGGCAGGGTACGTCCTGACCTGCATTGATACTGCAAGTGTGCTCACACAGGCCTATTCAGTAACAAAAACAAATCAGGCATATACCATCAAGGTACTTACTAAACTGATGTCTGCCTGCAGGATGGACACCTCAAGTCATCGAGAGCGACCAAGGGTCTCATTTTACTGGTGCAATGATACAACGCTGGATAGAAGAAAACATTGAATGGCGATTCCACCTGCCATATAATCCAATAGGGGCAGGCCTTACTGAATGCTGTAATGGTATTCTTAAGTCTTCCCTGAAGACAGATGCTCAGTCCCTGCAGGGGTGGACAAAAAAAACTCTATGAAACCCTGCGGGACCTAAATGAAAGACCTTGAGATGGCAGACCCAGTGCCCTGAAAATGATACAGACGATATGGGCCTCCCTGCTTAGGATCCAAATTACAGGCACTGATAATCAGGTGGGATCCCAAATTGTCAAGGAAAATAATCTTCTGTTCCCTGCCCCTAAGAATTTGGAAACAGGTACCCATAGAATAAAATGGCATTGGAAGGTGCAGGTAGAACCAAAGTGGTGTGGCCTACTTGCAGCTTGGGTGAGACTGCTGGAGGTGGGAGGCTTGGTAGTTCCTCTGGTGATAGGTACATGGCCTACTGATATTGTGGTCAACGCTCTGATCTTTTTTGCTAAAGGGACCCACATAATGTCCCTATGGCAAATCAGGATACCCCCTTTGGTGCCTGACATAGTTGTACAGCTGCAGGTATCTGGCCAGAGGGTATGGTACAGGTGGCTGGGGCATGCCCCAGTACAAGCTGAAGTGTTGACCCAGGACAGAAATATGGCCTGTATCTTGCCCTGGAGGGCAGACCTTCCCCTGCTGGTACCCCTGAAACATCTGTATTACTCCCTGTGATTCTTTGAGCCTCTAGGACAACCGGAAGGAACAAAATGCCATCAAAGCATTCCAGTGTTTCTATGAGATCATGTGCAACACCCAGTGATGGTCTCCATGGGACTGATGGAGCATAGGATGGACCTGTACCACACCACTACGTGCCTCCAGTGACACCACCGAGCACTGGTCCATGAAAGAGCATGAACCTCCACCATACACCGATCATCACTGGTCTTAAATTGTGACAACCTTGTATCATGATGGGTATATATAAGCATTTTTATGTGTTGAATCTCTGTATTAGCGAAGGCTTACCCTCTAGCTAACTCAATCATTGGTTCACGGGTGTGAACCATTGAAGGGGTACAGTGTGTGGGAACTGTTGAGTCACAGCCTGAACCACTGGTTGATCACCTGAGGCAAGCACTGAGTCAGCTGTGGGAGCACAGGTGAAAGCAATTCAACTGTGAGACCAGAAGGGATGGAGTCAGGCTCCCAGGCCCCATTTAAAGGCTGACTATCACTGTGGAAGGATCTCTTTCTGGAGATTCCTCCTTTTGGAGTTTTCTACTATGAGTCTAGATCCTTGGATACAGGTAAGTATTTCTTCCTTGGTTGTTTCTTTTTCACTGTGATAATCTTTCCAACTATAACACCTGTACCATCCCAACAGTGCTAGTCTTACAACTGTATATAGATCCAAAGCTTTATTTTTCCCTTTAGTCAGGTAAACTGACCAAGATCTGCAAAAGATGTGAAGAGTAAGGTCCCAATAATTCCATCCATTAATGGGTAGGTGAGAAGAAAATGGAGGGGAAAAATGATTATGGAAACCAACAGAGGAAGGAATGAGGTGGATCATAAATCCTTACAGTATAAGCCATTATTAAATCCCACTTTAATACTCAAGATAACTTTATCACTCAAGATAAAAACTACTCTTACCTATCATAACAATGTTTAATCATCTATGTGATCTACTCAGTGCTTTTAATTCCTTTTCTTGCACATCTAAATAAGATCACTCTTGAGAGGAGTCAAAAGTCTGCTGCAGCTAACCTCCTTTTTATTTTTTTTCTTCCAAAGGTAATGTGTAAGTCTGTCATCAAAGTTATATATTTGACTAAATCTCAACTATTAGATCTTATTGTGTTAAATGCACCTCTGTACCGAGTACTCAGATAAACTGCTGAGTTTAAACTGTCAACATTGACTCTAGTAGCAGCCCAGTAATCTTAATAGAAAAATGCATTATTATGTGGGAACAGACCCCAGCATGAGTTCTAGTCATAGGACATAATGTGTAATTCAGCAATATTTTTTCCCTTTCTTCCTCAAAAGCAAAAGTTAGATAACTTCCCATCTGTTTTTGTCATATTAACATATTAAAAGATTGCGTAAAAGAAAAAAAAGACTACTCAATTTTATCTTTATGCTAACTTTACCATTCACAAATCAGAGCGTTCCCCCCCCCCCCTCCAACCCCTCCTACAGACAAGGTGTTCTTGGTTTGGTTTCCATTTACAGAGCCTAGCCTGTCCCCAAGATGTGCAAGTCTTCCAATATTTCTCCCTTTTCTTCTCTTTCCCTGATAAGGAAGAGCTGGGAGGACCAAGATCCTCCTAATCAGTACAGTTAGATTCTGTGTTCTGAAAATATACCTGAAAACATTTCCACTTCTTTCTGACTAATGAGCACTGAGTTGAATCTCAGTGTAGAATCATAGAATTGTTTCAGTTGGAAGAGACGTTTAAAGGTCGTCTAGTCCAATTCCCCTACAATGAACAGGGGCACCTGCAGCTAGGTCAGATTCTCAGAGCCCCATTCAGCCTGACCTTGAGTGTGTCTAGGGACAGAGCTTCCACTGTCTCTCTAGGCAATGTTTCAGTGCCTCACTACCCTTACTGTAGAAGACTTCTTCCTTATATCCAATTTAAATCTCCCCTCTTTCAGTTTGAAACCATTTTCCATTGTCCTGCTACAATAGTCTCTGCTAAAGCATCTGTCCCCTTCCCTCTTACAGCCTCACTTTAGATACTGAAAGGCCATTATCAGGTCTTTTTGGAGACTTCTCTTCTTCAGGCTGAACAGCCTCAGCTTTCTCAGTTGGTCCTCATAGGAGAGGTTTTATCTCTTGGATCATTTTTTGTGGCCCTCCTCTTGACACACTTTAACAGGTCAACATCTTTCCTGTACTGATGACTCTGCATCTGGACGCAGTACTCCAGGTGAGGGGAGGGTCACCTCCCTCACCCTGCTTTTTTTGATGCATCCCAGGATATGGTCAGCTTTCTGGGCTGTGAGGGCACATTGCTGGCTCGTGTCCAGCTTGCCAGCCACCAGTACCCCCAAGTCCTTCTTGGCAGGGCTGTGCTCTTTTGTCCCCTGTACTGAAACCAGGTTTCTAATCCCTTCTTGCTTCAGGGTCCTCTTTCCATGGTAGAAAATTCCACCCATTCCACTGGTGCATGCCCCTTCTACAATTCTTTCCTCTTTTTTTCACTCTCCCCTTCTCATTCACATCTTAGTCAAACAGTTTCTATTCTCATGTTTACTAAACAGAAATGAACAGCAGACACTTGCTATTGTTGCTCACTATATAAGGCAGATTGACTTTATGCCTTTTGATAGGTGTTGTTAGAAGATTTCCTGCAAGGACACATTATAACCCCATTTGCCCTCAAACCTTTTTACTGCAGTCCTCCTCAGATACGAAATATTACACAGAAAGTATGAGGACTCCTAAAGGATCTCAGATTGAGTAGAGCAAGCAACATCCAAAGCATGCTTCTTCCTGGGAACTTCCAATGTGCATTCACACAATATGTACAACTGGCACAAAATGGAAGAACAAATACAGTGAAAGAGAGAAAGATTTCTGGCACAAGTAGTAATGACAGAGAAAAATGTGTGCATTAGTAATCAGCACCTCTGCAAAACATATAGTGCAATTCAATACGTTATATATAAAAGGCACAAAATCTTAAAGATGTATTGTTGAATGTATTTGCTCCCGTGTAACTGTGATTAAAAACGTTTTACATCTTTTGTGTCCTGAAAATGTCTCTTTAAATACTTAGGCAGGACAGCAGTGGACAAGATAATTACTCCAGTCAGTCACTGGCTGCAAGATTTGATTGATGCTATGAGCCTGATAAGTGACAAATATGTCACAAGCCATAATTTGGAAAGCTACTGCATATATTTTTGTCTAACCTCAATGTTCTAAAACAAGGTATGGTCTCTGCTCAGCACCACAGAGCTCTGGTGTTTAAATTTACCTGATGCTGAATCCTATCACAACTTTGGAGGGTAAGTGATTTTGAAAAATGTGCTAGCGATTAAGTTCACTGAGAATTACCTGACCCTACAGCCCCCGTACGATATGACTTGTGCAAGCAAAGCACAAGCAGGGGGGGTTCCTGAAGTTTGAACTTCAATCTTATAAGCCTTGGGTCTGAGCACTATTATTCCTTCCCAAAATGCTGTGCTGGAAACTTATGCTCTGTCAATAAAGAGAGGATGAAACTGTATCTTTGACTGTGATGTTTCCCCCAAATTATTTATCCACAGAGTATGGAAGAACAAGTTATTACATCTAATCTATAGATTTCCTTTGATTTTAATAAGAACTCTGTTGAAGAAAGACAATTATTGCATCATGGCAATGTTAGTATGGTCATCGTCCCAGAAGAATTAACAGAAACCCCTATTTACTAAAGACAAAATTAGGTCCAGAATAAAGATGAAAAGCCTTTTTTAAAGTGTTTATGAGTTTTGTGAGCAACCTTGAAGCATTTCTAGCGGAATGTGACAATGATGTACCATTTCAAACTACACTGCACAGTAGGAACAAGTCAAGAAATGAGAATTTGCAGTTTCTGAAATATCTCTCTGTCCTAGAATATGATACAAATCATCACTACCACTTGCAGGGCTACTGCAAATAAGCATGGCTTTTCATCTCAGTATTAATGATGCAGTGTCACTGTAAATGTAGTTTTGCAGTAGAAATCACATCGTTTAAAATGCCAGATAAAGAAAGCAATGTGTTTTAGCTTGAACAGCATTTTTTTTTTTTTTTTTTTCATCTCTGCACTTAGGTATACAGAAGTTAAACTTATAACTAAAATAACATCAAAGTCTAACATCCATGATGTTTTTATCCAAGAGATAAAATTGCCACCAGACCATCAGCACATTTATAGTAAGTGATAAAAATGAAAAAAAAAAAAAAAGGAGCAGAAATAGACTGTACCAAAAATAAATTTGATTAAATTATCCATACTTTAAAAAAAAAAAAAAAAAGAGACGGCAGAGTAATAACATGCTACCCATCATACATAGTACCTCCCTCATTTTATTTAAACTGTGAAAATTAGAAAAAATAATCCACAAGTAAATACAATCCATTGGAGCATACCAGACACAACAGAAAAAACAAACATGTATAAGTACATGGACAGTTAACAACATTCCATCATTTCACCATAATATTAGATTTTTACACGAGTGTTGTGCTAGACATCCTCCTTTATTTTTAAAATATTCACTAATGTGTATCAACATGTGAATAAAAAAGATGATAGCTGTATACTGATGCTAAAGATACAGAAGAGCTTCTGAGAAGCACAGGGCCTGCAGAAACTCTCCTTTCTCCATGCTTCAAAGTGGTGAAATTTACTGGAATTGGTTGTTTAAAAAAAAAAACAAACGCAAGAACAACATCACACTTATCAAATGAATATTAGTGGTAATTAGAAAAGAGGAAAAATACCCTCTTTAAGACAAGATTTTAAAGGAGCCATCAGAACCATTCAAGGATTTTTTTGGAATAGCCAGTTTCCACTGCTCATTCCACTGCAATGTTGGAAGTAAAACCATGGATTTTCTTGGCCCAGTATTTTTGACATTACATTATCACAAAATTTAGAGGTTGATGAAAGAATGTCCTGAATAGTAAACTTGTAGATAATGTCTAAAGAAAAGAGCAGCTATCTAGGGACTGGGTTTGCAGAGAAACTTTGGTATTTGGTTGGACTTTTGGGAAAACAATTGTTCAATGACATCAACTGGACTGAAGCTCTGCTTCCTCTTGAAAATCCCATTACAAGAACAGCTGAGTCTTTAGGAAGCTAACACAACAGAGTTTTAATTTATCTCACAAGTATGTTACTGGAAGAAAAACAAAAGCTTTGCAGTTGGAACAGCAGTCAGATAGAGATCGGTGCCAGTTTCAGTCAAATTTTAAAACTGTTAAAAAAAGGTGTTGCAGAAAATGCACAAACAAATCATCAAAGCAAGCCCTGCAGGCAACTTTAGTAGCTTCTTATTTTACTTCTCCATTCTGTTTCTTAACAAGCACATGACTCATGAATCATGCAGGAGCTGACAATGTGGACAATATTTAACACACAAGTCCAGATGATCTCTTATCCCAAAAATCTCCCAGAATCCCAGATCTTTAATGTAACAACATAAAATAAGGCTAAGAGGAGCAGGCATATTGTGGATGTCTGTTTTACATGGCAATCAGTGCTGCCGGACAGAGACACAACTGCTGAAACCTACCCGGGACCATAAGGCATGATGTGAGGTTGCATTCCTGATTCCTCCTGAAAGGGTTTCAGTCCTTCTCTCATCCGTATATTTTCTGCTCTTCTCCTGCCTATTTCTGCTGCATCTGTTAAAATGTGCACCCACCTAAGGCATCACACTAGTGTCAGCTGGCACTCTTCTTCTCTGGGGTAATCCCTAGACACTTGGCTTTACCAATGGGAAGGCTAGTCTCTCAAAACTCAAAGGACCATCAAAACCATGAAAACATTCCTTCACCTTTTGCTTTCATTATTCAAAAACACGAGTAGTCCACACAGTCTATTTCTACTTGAAGACTTGGTTACAGAATCACAGAATCACAGAATCGTAGGGGTTGGAAGGGACCTCCAGAGATCATCGAGTCCAACCCCCCTGCCAAAGCAGGTTCCACACAGGTAGGCGTCCAGGCGGGTCTTGAATATCTCCAGAGAAGGAGACTCCACAACCCCCCTGGGCAGCCTGTACCAGTGCTCTGTCACCCTCACCATAAAGAAGTTCTTGCACACATTTGTGCGAAACTTCCTATGCTCCAGTTTCTGCCCATTTCCCCTTGTCCTGTCTCCACACACTGCTGAAAAGAGTCTGGCCTCACCACTTTGCCCCCCACACCTTAGATATTTATAGACTTGGATCAGGTCTCCTCTCAGTCTTCTTTTCTCAAGGCTAAACAGACCCAGTTCACTTAGCCTTTCTTCATAGGGGAGATGCTCCAGGCCCTTCACCATCTTTGTGGCCCTCCACTGGACTCTTTCCAAGAGACCCCTGTCTTTTTTGTACTGGGGAGCCCAGAACTGGACACAGTACTCCAGATGAGGCCTTACCAGGGCAGAGTAGAGGGGGAGTTGGTGACTTGGTGTATTTTTGTTACATCTTTCATTTGTGAACTCTGATACTCCAAAATTGCAGAAGCAAAACTAGTAAGACAAGACAGCACCATCTTACTAAGTTGATTGCTTTAGAAAATAAAAATGCTAGTAAAAACAAACAAAAAGCCTATTAGTAGCATAGTGTTGAATGAGTGAACTACTGAAATGAAAAGTGCTTCATAAAAAGGATTACTTGTCTTCCTCTCAGCTCCCAGTTCCCAAAAGCACCTCACAAAAAGACAAAGCAAGAATAAGGACAGGAGCTGAATTCTGGTGACTGCTATTGAGTGCCTATCCAATTTGTACACATCGAAGTGGCAAAAGATTTTAACTGAAAAGGAGCTTTTTGTGACCATTTTGTGGAAATCTTCTGCAGTATCAACACTACAAATTGCTGTCATTAAGGAGGCCACAAAATCTACAAATAGCATTTGAACATCAAATCTATAATTCTCATAAAATCACATACTGCAAACAACTTGTTCTAAGCAAAAATGTATAAGAAATAACTGTATCATAGCAACTTCACACATAAACGTCTGAAAATATGTGAAAAAATATTGTAGCTATCAAAGAAAAATTGTCATGAAAAAAGAAGTGCTTAATTTGTAGACATCATACTGTTTTTCTCCAGTTTGCCAGCCAGCTATGTATTCATGTGATACAGAGAAAATGATATCAATAGCTACCATAAAATTAAATTTAGATTGCATATCCTTATTCTGTTTTCTCGCCTTATATAGTCAGTCCTACCTGGTGAAAGACAGTATTTCTTTCAGAGACATGAAGGAGAAAACTTCTTCCTTTCTTTCCTTTCCAGAAAAAAATGGCTACATGAAGTACCATTCACTGACACAAGACCTTGACTCTTTTTCCATCTCCGTATGAACAAATTTTTAACCACAGTCAAGAAGAGGTACATGGGCAAACAAGGTAGATATATGTTTGGTCTGAGGAAAGAGAAATCAGATCTACTAAAATATAAACTCATTTCACCTCCTGCTGATGAATGTGAATTGATTGAGAGAGGACAACTGGATGGGAGTTGTATTTATTACCAGGAGCAAATGATTCCTTCCAGTTGCAATAAGAACAAAAAATTTCCCTGTAGGTCTTAACTCTACCTCCTCTTTTTTCTTCCAATACAGCAGGGTCTATCTTTGCCCTCATCCTATATACTCTTCATACTTTTATTGGCTACTAAGAGCGGTTGCACTGTGGGCAGGTGAGAAGAATGGTTCTAGTGTTTGCTGTGGCTGAGCAATATGAAAAGTTGAGTCCTGGAGAGGGAAGGATATTGGGGTCACATGTAGAAGTCCTGTACACTGAGAATGAGCAGGAAAGCATAGGAGGGCATAATGGAAAGAAAAGGCAGGTGGCTTAAGGTTCTAAAGCAATGATGTTGCCACTTTTCCTTAAGTTTCCTAACACTTCCCACAGCTACCAGGTCAGTGATTTTCCCCCTGCCCTATTGCCCTCTTGACCCACCCCAGCCTCATCTCTTACAAGCAGCTTTTTAACACTGCAGAGCAGGAGGTAGACGTCAGTTGGGCACCAGTGTGTTTTGCTTGCCTTGAGGTGGTTTATGCCAATAAGAAACAAAAAGAAAGAGGAAAATGCATAAAGCATGTCTCAGCTTCCTGTGAGGCAGAAAAGGGAGCCCTGGATAGGTCTGAGGAAGGCTTGCCTTCAAGCCACATGCACAAACCACAACAGGAGGGTGAGCAACAGCTCAGGCAGCTGTTGTCAAATGGCTGGGCAGAGCTAACAACCGTGGGTGTTAATGACTTCTGGAAATAATCAAATCATGTGAATTCAGAGCTAAACACGTGGATAACTTGCACTCTAGACATATGAAAGCTGTGTTTTGGGGTGTCAGAATGGGGGTATTTCCCCATTCTCATAGAGGAGAGATGCAATATTCCCATCTTTGATTATCCCCATCAAATTCAGCATGGAAAGACGAGAATATCTCTGGAGAATGGTATGGATGTCAGGGAAAGATGTTCTCAGATTTTTATTTGACAACCAAAATTAATCTCTGTGACTGGATAAGGTAGCATAAATGGCTGTAGATTTCTGGTAAGAAAGTGGGAACAAAATACTTTCTCACTCAGAAACAGGAGTGAAAAAGTTATATTTGGAAGTCATGGAATTTTACAGCAAGCACTCTGAGTCCTCACATTCGAAGATTCAAAGATGGGTGATGGCTGGTCTGAACAAAGGGAAAATTGTGCTTGGAAATCTCAAAAGGATATAAAGCAGCTTCTCAGTTCATCATGTAATTTCTCCCATCCAATTGATGGCAATATTATGACAATAATTGCATGTCTGTTTGACAACTGTACACTGCCAGTCTTTTTAATGGACCTCTGTGTTTTCAAAATATCCCTAAATGATACAGTTTTTAATGAGCTACACAGCTGCAGGCTTGTTACTAATTTATGATAGAAATAACACTATCATGCTTTTCTTGCCTCTTGGTAATATTGTAACATGAGTCTGAGGTAAGTACTTCAAAGTAATGATAGTTTCATAATATTTTAAATTGAGATCTGCTCCTTTTTGTTCCATCAAATCCTGGCTTTTGCTTATTTTCAGTTTTGCTGATAAACAAGCAGAACTGCAGTTATAAATAAGGATTTTATTTTTCATTGCAGGTCTAATGTGTATACTTGCAGGTTGCTACAATGCATACAAATTGTGCAAAACGTCTACGCTATTAGAAGAGAGAATCATAGAATCACCAAGGCTGGAAAAGACCTACAAGATCGTCCAGTCCAATTGTCCACCTTCCACCAAGAACAGCACCTGGCATTTGGTTTTGTTGATCTTCACCCAAACTGGCCTCAGCCCAGCAATCCAGCCTGTCCAGATCCCTCTGAAGGTACCCAGGGGATAGTTGGTCTGACTTTCAAAGACAGATGTAAGGAAGGCACTGGGAACATCAGTCTTTTCCTTCCTCTCAGTGTTCATATTTCCTGCTGCATCCAGTAAAGGGTGGAGATTCTCCTTAGACCTTCTCTTACAGTTACAGTTACAGTTCTCTTCCACCTTGAGGAGTGACCAGCCTTCCTGGACCCCTTTACCCTTCAGGACTGACTCCCAACAAGCCCTTCCTACCAGCATCCTGAACAGTTCAAAGTCCACCCTCAGGAAGTCCAAGGTAGCAGTTTTCATTACTTCCCCTCTGACTTCACCAAGAATTGAGAACTCTACCATTTCATGGTCACTCCGCCCAAGACAGCTCCCGATCTCCACAACTCCCACCAGTCCCTCTCTGTGAACAGCAGGTCTAACAGGGTACCTTCTCTGGTAGGCTCTCTTACCAGCTGCATCAGGAAGTTATTTACCATACACTTTAGAAACCTCCTAAACAGCTTCTACACCGTATTGTGCTTCCAGTATATATCAGGGAAATAGAAGTCCATCATGAGAACAAGGGCTGCCAATAGCACAACTTCTGCCAGCTGCTCATAGAACGCCTTGTCTGTCTCTTCATCTTGGTTAGACAGTCTATAACAGACCACCACCAGGATGTCAGCCTTGTTGGCCCTCTCTCTGATTCTTACCCATGGGTACTCAACGTTATTATTTCCAGCTCTGAGTTCAACAACACTGAAACACATAGAGAGCCACTCCACCACCTCTCCTCCCTTGCCTATATCTTCTGAAGAGCTTATAACCATCCACTGCAGCACTCCAGCTGCGGGATCAATCTCACCATGTTTCGGTAACAGCAACTAAGTCACAGTTTGCCTGCTGCATGATGGCTTCCAGCTCCCCGTTTGTTGCCTGTGCTGCAGGCATTGGTATAGATACACTTCAGCTGAGTCATTTGTTTCACCTCCAGTTCTGTCATAATTCCCCAAGGCTGATCACCAACAAGCCTGGTTTTATTCCCTTCCCCCTTCATACCTAGTTTAAAGCCCTCTCAACTAGCCCTGCAAGCTCCTGGGCTAGGATCAATTTCCCCCCTTTGAAACAGGAGAGACCCATCAGCAACCGTAAGGCCAGATGCTGAATAAACCACACCATGGTAAAATAAAATAAAATGAAATAAAATGAAATGAAATGAAATAAAATAAAATAAAATAAAATAAAAAGATAGATAGATAGATAGATAGATAGATAGATAGATAGATAGATAGATGATAGATAGATAGATAGATAAATGATCCTGTGATTGCACCAGCCTCTCAGCCCCATATTTATGAGATGGGTTTTCCCAGTTTTCTCAGTATTCCTCACTACCACCTGTACTCCTGCTCCATTAACTAACTGCTCCACTGCCCTGAAGTCCCTTTGATAGCCTTTGTGCTTCTCTCAGGAACATCATCGCAGCCAGCCTGAGCTATCAGTAAGGTATAATAATCAGAAGGGTGAACCAGACCAGGAAGTTTTTATTAAAAACATTACTTACAAAGATACAGTTGTCTAATTCTTATCTTGACATTTGGGAAAATGAATGAATTTAATAAGAAAACACCTTAAACACCTTAAATGCTGCTTGTATTCAGATTAATCATAACATCCAAGTGATTCTAGTTATCCCAGTCACGCTAAGACTTTTCTCAAAGGCAAGAAGGCATAAAATATCCTCAGTTGTCTGATCAATTTCTTTCACTGCTGGCAAACTATAAAAGCAATTTTAGGAAACTTGGGAATAGGAAATGTTCATAAGCCTTCTCTAGCCATTTTGAGAAGGATTGATGACATATTCTGTCTGAGCATAAACCCCGAGCCTCAGGACTATAGCCTCGCTTTAATTTTTAAGATTGAAAAACAGAAGCAAAATTCCTTTTAGACACAATTTTTTTTTTTTTTAACAGACTTCTAAAAATTTACATTAATATGTAGCACTTACAGGTGCACTGCTGCTGAATAAAAATTTAGCTTTTGAAGCACAACAGTAACACTTCTCTTCCATATTAACATATCTAAAACTCCAGAAGTCCTGGCACAGTTTTTCTGAAACTGTAGCTTAAAACAGACAAAAATAAACTGAATTCTGCTAATCTTCCAGCTATTAAGCACTTCACTGGACATAGGAGACTGAATACTTTATAATCAAATTTCACAAATCCTACAGTTTCAGCTATGATATAGGCCAGTCTATTAAGCATTCTTATGCTGAAAGGATGTTGGTATCTGCCAGCAGTACTATCCTTGATCCATTGGTAATTGCAGACTTCTATAAACGTAAATGGCATGTTGGGTAACTGGGAGAAGTAATTAAGCCTTCTTTATAAGAGAGAAGTACTGGAACAAAAGACTTCATTGCTCAGTCTCTGGACCACATAAGAAGGCCTGAACAAATGCTGATTAACCCAGAGAAAATAGAGGTTTCTCTGGTTCACCGATGGATTGAGATGAATGATAGAGGCTGACAAAACCAGAAAGTTTATGTCCTCCTCAGCTGTGAGCTGATCTGGATTAAATGTTCATCTCCCCCACTCACAGCTCTGGGCCATCTCAATGCTCTCTGGGGTTATTGTGCTGTGGTCTACCATGTAAATATTTTTCTGAATGCTCATTAGCTCAAATTCATTCCACTGAGCTACGTTAAGGAATAATCAAACCAACAACATGGAGAATGGGCTAATGAAAAGCAGAGGGTAATAATACATTAATCCAGGTTAGCGGCAGCCAAGTAAATTCCACTTTATGCAAGCACTGACACAAACCAGAGATTCAGAGGAAGCTGGAAGGAGTATAGACAGACATCCTGAGATACTGGGCAAATGGAAAAAGGTATCTTAACTGCCTATCAGGAAAGCTTTTGAAGGGAACAAGAACTCTGTGCGCTCCCCATGAAAAGAGAAATTAAATAAATTTATGTGACTACCGTCCTCAACTTCTTCACTGATGACACCCCCTCCATCCTTGTCACCCCACAGTTTGCCCGTTGACCTACAGAAAAATGCACAGTGAAACCTCAACTAGAGAAGCTCTTATTTTATGCCCTCACATTGCATTTTGGCTTCTTGAAGTGCATAAATCACATTCTTCATGTGGGTTTACCTATAAAATTCTTAAAAATACCTATACTTACACATTCAGTAGGACATTTGCCTAACAGTTTCCAAAAAAGCTAAAAGAATTTTACAAGCTTTTATGGATAGCACAAAGATTAAACATCTTGTCCTACTCTGAATTATTGTGATCTCTAAAGTAAACATGGCAAATGTTAACAGCCTGCAATGGTTTGCTACAGGAAGTGAAAAAATATCGACTAAGCAATGCAAAGGGGAACACATAGGCAGAAATGTTACTAAAACATGCAGCCTAATTTTTCTGAGGATACTTAACACTGTCGGCTTTTAAATCAATAGAAAGGGGAAGAAAGCTAAGTAGCTCAAAAAAGGCACTTAATCACAGAATCACAGAATTATCGAGGTTGGAAAAGACCTAGAAGATCATCCAGTCCAACCATTACCAATACTTCCCAGCTAAATCATACCCCTCAACGCAACATCCAAACGTTTCTTGAACACTCCCATGGTCGGTGATTCGACCACCTCCCTGGGCAGTGCATTCCAATGCCTGACTACCCTTTCCGAGTAGTAATACTTCCTAATGTCCAGCCTGAACCTCCCCTGGCGCAGCTTGAAACCATTCCCTCTAGTTCTATCACTGATTACACGAGAGAAGAGGCCGACCCCCAGCTCACCACAACCTCCCTTCAGGAAGTTATAGAGAGCTATAAGGTCTCCCCTGAGCCTCCTCTTCTCCAGGCTGAACAATCCCAGCTCCCTCAACCGTTCCTCATAAGGCCTGTGCTCCAGACCCCTCACCAGCTTCGTAGCCCTCCTCTGAACACGTTCCAGGGCCTCAATGTCTTTCTTGCAGTGAGGGGCCCAAAACTGAACACAGTACTCGAGGTGCGGCCGCACCAATGCCGAGTACAGGGGGACAATTACCTTCCTGTTCCTGCTAGTAACACTGTTTTTGATGCAAGCCAGAATGCCGTTGGCCTTCTTGGCCACCCGGGCACACTGTCGGCTCATGTTCAGCCGAGCATCAATCAGTACCCCCAGGTCTGTTTCCTCAACACAGTCCTCCAGCCACTCCGCCCCAAGCCTATAGCGCTGCCTGGGGTTGTTGTGGCCAAAGTGCAGGACCCGGCATTTGGTCCTGTTGAACTTCATCCCATTGGCTTCAACCCAGCTCACCAGTCTATCCAGATCCCTCTGCAGGGCCTCGCTACCCTCAGGCAGATCGACACTCCCTGCCATATCCATAATTGGTATGGATTTCAAAGTGCACCTCATAGATGGAGACATACATTTTCTGTCTTTGGAAGGGACTGCAAAAGAGAAACAGAGACATCAAAAAGTCTGCTTAAACATCTAATAAAAAAATACGAAAATACTACAGTTTGATGAAACAAATGACTATCATAGATCATCAGTCCATTTTGCAAAACTTGGGAATTAAAAAATCTCTTGGCATGTATGACCTTTTAAAAAATATCTGAGGATTCTGAAATGTGCTTATCATTGCAGATCACCGTTAAAGAGCTGAGGTTGTAAATATTTCTTATTTCATCGCTGACAGTTTTGCCAAGAATCGTTTCAAAGTTAATAAAACAAGAACTAGTACAACAAAAGTGGAATTTCATTTTAAATTATAGATATTCAGAAAACATTTTTCACAGTATCATTTGCCTGTTACTTTCTTCCATTGATTTTAAATTCTGCGTAGATGAAGGCTGAGTGCTCCAGAAAAGTGGTGTGGATTCATTCTTGCCAGTACTCTAGCATATATTTTGTCACAGAAATGTTGCTTCCTAGTCATTTTAACTGATCATTTGTAGTTTGGTGGCACCCTTTTATGAATAGCCTTGCAATATCATATATTACAGTACAGACATTCAGAAGAATATAAACTGAAATTCCTTTTAGTTAAACTAATAGTGCAATTTTAGCAGTTGCGCCATTTTGTTAGCCTCTGGGGCTTGTCTGTTCCAATCTAAAGATCTCTGTATTCCTATTTTAATCTGAACTCCTCTACACCAAATTAGTGCTCATTGCATCTAAGAATATAATGACTTTTCATCCCAAATGTGATTATCTCAGTAGAAGCTGGAGTGATTTACCAAAGGCCACATCTCTTTCTTTGACTGAGGTCAATGTCAGAAATCAGACTGACCTCAGTTAGAAGGTCAGTAGAACAATGTCCTGAATTTGAGATCCAAAGGGACTGCTCTAATGCAGCCCAGACAAAATTACTTCACCAATTACTCCTATGTAAAGTGCCCCCGCATATGGAGATAGATAACATTCTTTAAAATAATGGCATACAGTGGCCAAGTAAAAGATAATTATCCACATGTTTTAAACAGAACACCTCTTAGATGTTTTTGTCCATTATTACTAAATTAACAAAGGCATTCGACACTGTTGAATATATTGCTCTTATATACTCCTTTAACTGTTTCAGCTGTGAGCAGGTTCACATAGGCAGCCCCATGTAACTCAGTAACAAAAAGCAAAACTGCAAGTAGAGAAAATTAAGTCCATTAGTAAAAGGCTTAAGACGCTTCAAATAGGCTTAAAAAGAACAGTAATCATGAATCCTTTGTTAACTAGAGATCATTTGCAGAGAGATAGATCATAGGCACACATACAGGTGTGGAAGCCTGTGGCTATTTTCTCTATCCTACAGGTGAAATCAATGGGACTTCCAAAATTGTTTTTAAAAAAGAAATCCAAATGGTAGCTTCAAGATTCAGTAAGTTATACAGCACTCTGAATGGTCTAGATCAATAAACCTCCTTTTTCTGATTATTTACTAAACATAAATTCCAAACCAACTTTAATCTGGAGACAGTAGTAAAAGTTTCATACTTGTTCTTTATATTATAATAAGTACTGGAAGAAAACTTAGCATAATTTTCCTCCATTTCAGTGAGCTCTATATTTAACAACAGTCGTGTTATATGCAGATACAGGTGAAATACAGGCCAGAGGCAGATATCCTGCAAAACCTAGGTGACCATAAGTGAAGAAATACACACACACACGCAAAAAACAAAACAAAAAAAAAAAACCATATACCATATTAACCATGAAAGAGAAAAGAATGACATTAGTAAGTACAAGTTGCTACTGGCTGGCAAACAGAACAGCCTTTGCTGCATGCTTTTTAATAAACACCCACTTTGTAAACAAAACAGATGCCACTAGTGCTGACATTGACTTTAGCACTCGTCTTGAGCAGTTCTCATTCTTTGAGTTAATTTTGGAGGCTCTGAAGACTTAAAATGATCAACAAATAATATCACTCACTTCCACATCTTTTGGACAAGAAGGAGGTCAGAAAAGTCCTGAGGCTGTAACACAATTTGCCGTTTTGCCTCACCCCTTGAGTTACACTATGCTAAAACATGTACAAACATGGTGCTCTACTGGAACCACATACGCTCAGCTGACTAGAGCCAGGAAACACAAAGCTACAAATTGCCCAGAGAGGCTGTGGATACCCCATTCCCAGGTTGGATGGGGCCCTGGGCAATCTGGTCTATCTCCAGAACAACCAGATCCGGAGGTTGGTGGACCTGCCTGTAGCAGGGGGGTTGGAGCTCGATGTCCCTTGGAGTCTCTTCCAGCCCAGACCATTCTATGATCCTATGATTCTGCTAAGAATTCTACTTCTATTGCTTTAGAGGACTCTACAATTAACTTTTCTTTCCCTTGAAATGGCTGCTCAGTAACCCTAAAGCACCTGAACTACCACCACGATCACTCAGTTTTACACCTCCCCTGCTGAATTACAGCAAAAATTTCATGCGGAGATATTGATTTACACTTACGAATATTTTACTTTTGTCTTAAGTATCCTTAACTGTCTCTCCTTTACAAGTTTGTATGTCTCTAATTTCTTTATCCCCACACCATTTTGGATTTAATCTGTATTTCCTTCAGGAATCTTTCTCTCTTGAGTTGAGTGAGAGAAGAAAATAGTAATATATATAAGTGCAGATTAACTGCATTTCAATAACGATGGGTCCAATTTTTACAAGATTTTATCCCTGTAAAAACTCTGAAATACTTTCTTTTGATATAAAAAAAGAAAAATCTCAATTTTGTCTATTTAGTTCCTCTATCCCAAGAGACAAAAGACTTTATAAGAATGCAAGAAAAATATTTTGTTTCATAAAGCATAGAACTAAGAGGGGAAGTCGTATTCATGTATCACAAATTGTAATTGAATATTTTCATCTTTTCAATATTTGTCAACATCTGTTTACTACACTTTCCAGAGAATCACCAACTGCATCCATGACAGAAAATAGCAAGCAGCTTGCAGAAAAGCCTTACAAGAAATCACTTTTAGGGGAATGGGCACCAACCCAAAACCCAGTTGTCTTTGCAGATAAATGAAGTGGAAAGCAGTCATTACTTATATCAATGTTACTCTCTAAGTAATTATACAAAAAGACACTTTGAATTGAAATCAGTTAGCAACATGACTTCAGCAACAAGGATGTACATATCTGTGCAGTTTGTCTACATCCAATTTTACAACCATAAAAATGACCACAGGAACATATTTCTACAGGTATGTGGGTATACTTATGAATAACTCAATATACTGTAATGAAAACTTCTTTATCTTACAACATATTACCTCAACTACTACTTACTCATATATTGCAATGAATTATATGCTCTCTTGCTGAATGAATAAGTGAGTGTGACCAAAAAAAACGAAAAAAAAATAATTGTAAAATAATGCTCGTATTTCTACAATGAAACTATTTTCAAGCAACACAAAAAAGGAATCTGTAGTCTTTCAGTACTGTTAAACAACAGTAGACTTATACAGACTCAATAGATAGATACAAACAATAGACAGACTCAATTCCTGAGCAACAGCAATTGCACCACGTTTATTTGTAAACTGCCTGTGTAAAACTCAGTGGGCTCTATCTAACCATTGACCTACTAAAACAAACAGTAAAGTAATCCTGGAATATTTAATATGAAAGAAAAAAAAGGACACAAGCTTTTGCTTTTAATATCCATGTCCGGTCATCTTGGATAATAAATTTGTTTTCCAGCATGGAAGTTTAAGCAGGACAAGATAGTAATAGAGTACATGAGCAGCAATACTTCTAGATCTGGGGGAAATGTTAACAAATACAGCACAAAGAATGTTCATGTATATTTGATTCCAGATTTTTTCGTATTTCTTCTTTATTGTTACCAGCTGCATTAAAGATTCTTCCTTTTTTCACACTGTGAAGTAATAAGTAAGTAAATAAATAAATAAATGCTAATTTCTTAAAGATGTCAAAACAGCTCTGCACTGGAAGATGAAAGGTTGCCTTTGACACCTAATTTTTGGCTTGCCTCTTCCTTGCATCCTTCTATCTTCAGGGTTCAGATCAGTTAGCTTTCAGAGGACAGAGATAAGGAAGTCAATAGAAAGTGCAAGCTAATTCCTTGCTAAAAAGCCAATTCCAGCACCTAGATCTTTTGTTTTTCCCTTCAGTAATTTCCTTTAATGGTTTCCCAGAATTCATGGTGCTATGGGAAGGTTTAGTACATTCTATTACCTACTTTTAGGAAATTCTGGAAATGCTTTGAGAGCTTTATCCACAGCTGGATAGGAAACAATTCTGTTTGCTCTTTCTGGAAGAAAAAAAAATAGAAAACAGAAACAAAAAATAATTTTTGATGATAAAATCAAAACCCGATTTTCAGCCTAGTTTATATATATATATATAAAAATTGCAAAACAAAAATATTTTAACACTTAAATGTCATCAATTGATCAGGATTATCATTTGGGATAAATTGTCACAAGATTATTCCTTAGGATTACAAATTTGAGTTCAGCCTTAGTCTCCTTTTGGACAGATACATTTCTATCAATGCCTTTATCACCTCTACATGAAATTCTGAAGGGAAGAAATATATAAGTCACTCCAAAAGTAATGCCCCCTACTTATTTTTGTGAAAATTACAACAAATATAAAGAGCACTGCACCACTGCTGAAACACACTACCTGTTGCTTCACAGTACTCACATATTTACTGTTTTTGTTTTTTGTCCATAAGCATTCAGCAAGCATTGATGAATGCCAGTGGGTGCCATTTTTTCTGCAGGGAGGAATTCAGTTCCACACCTTTGCTTCATACACACTTCCATGTCAGTTGCCATTCTGTCAGACTGCCCCTCTGCTGCCATCTGTCACACAGCAGCAACATGTAAAAGAATACCGATGGGAAGGTTCAACCTCTACCGCTATACTGCCAACATCCACATCTGACTTTGGGGGCTAGTATAATAAAGTAGAAAGCATTACTTTCAGAGCAGCCTTCATCTAATTGCATGGAACAAAAGTCACATCAGCTCTGTTTCTGCATTACAACCTAATCTATGGTCTGGGGATCCAACAGTGAATTCCCAGAAGATCATGAGATATGAGTAACAAAACAAAAGCTGAAAAGACTAAACATAAATTTAAGTTTCTGATGTTTTTAGGAAAAAAAAAAAAAAATCATTGGAAAATATCCATTAGACTACAAATCACAAGAGCTAGAAAGTCACTGACTTCTCTGAGCTATCTGTAATTGTCATTAGAAACATGAGCGTGTTTTTGTAACATGACCACAAACTGGCCAATTTTTTTTTATTTGCATCTATATCTGAATCTTTTCTTTAAAACAAATACCTGACAAAGACTTTATCAGCTATTACAACCGAAAATAAAGAAATAGAGAGAATGCACAAAAAGCCAGAATTATTTATTTATTTATTTATTTATTTATTTTTTTATTTATTTAGTGGTAAACAAGCTTGTACCTGTGGATGTTCACATAGCATCTTTCTTCCCATTGTACTGATGCTTGAGCACATGTGTATTAAACACGTGCTCCCTATCTTTCTTAGCAGTCTCCTATTCACTGTTGTGTGGCATCGTAAATCCCTGACTCAATTTTCACTCCTAACACACGTTCTCTGAAAAGCAGAGCACAGCCAGTCCCTCCTACAGAAGCAGCAATCAACCTACCCTTCTCCCTCTATCTGCAGCCAATCCTTTTATAAATAAATACTCTTAATATTAAAACTGCAGGGAATTAGATAATAAATTAGAGAGATAGCCAAATTAGTTATATATCCATCAGTAGTGAAAAATACAGGAAATTTCATGTTACTAACATCCATAAATAAATATTTCTTTCATTCATATGTACAAATAGATGTCTTTATTTTTCATTAGCATGGGATGGTGTTTATGATAGAATACTTACGACTGACTAGAGATCAGAGTCTGACAGAGAAGAGGTGGAACATCCCAATATACTGATTTATCAGACCAAGGAAGATAGCTTTGAGCTTGAAGTACTGTGTCCAGTTCTCAGCTTCTCAGTTCAAGGTAGATAAGAAACTGCTGAAAAGAGTCGATTAGAGGGTCACAGAAATGATGAGGGGCCTGGAGCATCTTCCTTATGAGGAAAGGCTGAGAGACCTGGGGCTGTTCAGCCTGGGGAAGAGAAGACTGAGAGGGGATTTTATCAGTACTTATAAGGCTGGACTTTTTTTCAGCTTCATATAGCAACAAGACAAGGGATAATGGGCACAAACTGCAACTCAGGAAGTTCCATAAAAATATGAGAAAGAACTTTGCTACTGTGAGGGTGACAGAGCACTGGAACAGGCTACTCAGAGAGGTTGTGGAGTCTTCTCTGGAGATACTCAAAACCTGCCTGGACACCTTCCCGTGTAATCTGCTGTTGGGAACCTGCTTTAGCAACGGGTTGGACTTGATGGTCTCCAGAGATCTCTTCCAGCCCTTACAATACTGTGAAAGCATTTAAGTTCTCTGTGATCAATGCCATATTACTGTGAAAAACAAATTAACCTTTTCCACTGCATGTCTAAAAATAAGTGAGAATTCCACGTGCCAGAAGAATTCCCATTTATAGTTGTGACTACAGATTTGTAGATTTTTTCAAGAGGAAAAGGAAAATGAGACAATTACCCCATATTATTTCAGACTGTTAAGGTGTTTATAGATAACTTAGTTGAATGCGTATATGTGAAACACAGAGAGTTATTCGATTTTGCCTCTAGACTTATTCCCTTTTATAACCACCAGAAAAGGCCTGCCAAATTGTAATGGGGAGTGAAGGAGCAGATGAGCTATGCTCTGCCTGTACACTGATGGATTCTGTCTTCTGAAGCATCTAAGACTTGTAGTTATCTAAAACAGGCCATTCACACATATCTGGTTCAATATGGCAACTTCTAAGCACTAAAATAAATAGGAAAAAAAAAAAAAGTATTTATAGATACATGTAGTTTTAAGGAGAAAAGAAGCAAACAGTTTTGGAGCCTACACAGAGCTGAGATTATTCATGGGCATACTGGCTATATTTGAATGAAGAATAAGGAAGGACTAGGACAAGAAAGAAGAGAAAAAATGAACTGACTGTAAAATGACACAGAGAGTTGTTTATGAGTATAAATAGTCTCCAGAACAGACAACCCTTTCAATGTTTCATAATAATGAATTCACATTTTTCCAAAGTACAATGAGAGTTACTGCAGAGTTCATCCTTTTTATGTTATGCGTAGTAACATCCAAAACATGCTCCAGGACACAAGGTATTCTAATGAAAATAACAGCATCACAATACTTTTCTTCATTTTCACTTCATATTTACTGTATTGTTTAAATGCTGGAAAATGTGAAAGCTGGAACAGGCACAATTAATTTAATAAAATGAATAACAGTGTTAGCTCTCAGAGTTGTTAAAAAAAAAAGTCCATCGTGGCACTGGCAAACTGAATTCACATAGATCTAAGGGGATGCAGTGACACATTTTAATTTTCTTCAAGGAAAGCCTTATAACTTGTCTCCCAAGATTTCTATATAAAATGAATTAATGACTCCTCTTTAATGAAAAGTATTGATTCCTTGAAGGTACACGTACAGAAATGGACTGATCAGGAATTTTGTTATGGCTGCAAAGTAAAATATATTTCATTCATTTTCCCCACTCTGTGCTATATGGAATGTCCTTGAAAAAGTATAGCAACTACTCCAGATGACACAGATGTATTTGTTGTTGTTAGATCACTGATCTTATGAAGATCACTGATCTTACAAAGAATCATTTCCCTAGTAAGAAGGGAGAATGAAAATAACTAAAGGTTTGTACCACAAGGAAAACTAGGCCTCCCCCAGTTGGGCCTGGTTTTGAATCTGGAAGTGCAGATGAACTAGCAAGGAAAATACATATTTTTTTTAACAATCCATAATGCATTTGTGTATCATCTCCAGTGTTGCTGCCATACATCATTTCTACCTCCAGGTTGACTGCACTCGAAGACATGAAGCCCAGATTTTCCTAGGACAAATTACTATGTCATCCTAATCAACCACTGCTCATTTTATATGCTTGCTGAGGAGAGAATGATCTCATAAGAGTTGCTTGCATCACATATTGTTTTCTTGTTTGTTTGTTTTGAAGATATTTGGATAAATAGGCTAGCAAAAATGTATTTTCCTCTCTGGAATTACTGAAAACTCAGTTCTATAATTTATAGAACTTTACTTCCATCTGATGAAATATTACAAATCCACCTGCTACTTTTACTCCTACCTGCATTCTCCCCATTAGTCCTCTTAATAGACCTGTCTCTTCATCTCATTCTTGAAACAGAAAGTACTATCCAGACCACATTTAATTACTGATGTGATTCAGTGAGCAAAACTGAACCAAACTTAGGATAACTGCAAAAAATTTGCACTAGAAAGTGCAAAGAAAGAACTTCCAATTGCACCAAACAGGCGTGAAAAATGTAAAGTGACACACAAGTTTCTATTGTAGCTAATTTTAAAGAAGTTCAGAAATCAGTGACACTAAAAGTTCTTTAACAGAAAAAAATCAGAAGGCTCCTGCAAAATGAGCCAACCCTTGACAACTCAGCATCAAATGTCAGAGCCAATATTTTACTATTCAATTTAAAAAATAAAGTTCTGTAAAATTGTCATATACTGCCTTCCATTGTTGAATTTACAGAACAAAAAACTTCTGTGTCATAAATGAAAGCACAGTGGAGTCAATAGGTCTTGGCCCAGTTATTAATAGAATGTAAAAATAGACCCAGACCCAAATCATCCCCAGAAGGCAACTATTTAAAATTCAAACAAAATTTAACCTCTATTTTAAACAGACACAGATATCGTGTATCAACTGGAAATTGAGAAATTTGTGCAGAAGATACTGGGGAAGAGACAGATGAAGAAGAAATAAAAGCTATAATGTTTTAAATCAAATCTGAATAACCATATGCCTGAATTAGTAATGATTGGTAAGTCCAGTAACTCAGACATAGTGCCTTAATAAGTTTAATATTTTGCTTCCTCATCTGATATCATGATCCTTCTGAAGCTAGAGCCACATTGCCTGGATGTCATTAAGGGTTGCATTGGTTGGCCAGTACCTGGATGTGGGTTTGTCAGCACCTGCTTCTCAGAGCAGCTGCCCCAAGAGCCATGATGTATTTTGCAAGCTCTAGAGAAAGGCTGCATGACCACATGAGCAAGAATAAATATTTTAAAACAGAGAAAGCTTGGAATAAGACTATTTAGAAACAAAATTGTTTTACAAAAAAAAGTCCCCCTTGCTCACTGTTTCCTTGCAGTAAAATCCTCTGGTTCTGCACCGGGTTTTAGTTCAATAACTTGGTTGCTTTTTGAATAGAGATTTACATTGTAGTGAGGTCTGTAGAGTCCCCTCTGGGTCTCTTGGAGGAAGAAAATCTGAAGAGCTCTGGGGCTTGGCTTTTTCTGCTCCTTGTTCTTCCTAGCTGTCTTCCACTGTCTGCTCTGCTGTAGGCTTCTGGGCTCTTTGCTGTCTCTCAGCACACTGCTGGCCCATCTCCATGCTCAGTAAGGGTACCCCCCAGCTATGCACGGTTGCCCCTGTGGAGGGTCAGTCTCTTCTCTCCTTCAGAAGGCTACACACAACCCAGCACACAACTGTCAGAACAAGAAATCCTCAGCTTCTGTAAGAAGTTAACTACTGCCTCTGATTAGAAATGAAATAAAACAAAGATATAAAACAACAAGCATCCACCATGGAATCTAAGCATGATTTTCCATCATCTGACTAGCCTCTTTGAATCCCTGTTAACTGTGCTTAAATCCTGAGCATGTAACTTCAACCAGCAGCAAAGACTCTTGTCTTGCACTTTGTACTCCATCCCCATGCTTTCCACCGCCACACGTGGCAGAGGCCACAACTCCCTTCCTGCTCTCACTCTGGCACTGGTGTTCCTGCTGACCATCTATTTAACCTGCTGATGAGAGCTCAAGTGAGCCTCTGTGGACAGCAGCACTTCATCACTTGAAATGCGACAAGACTGCTTCGATCATGCTGAAAATCTTAGACTGAGAGTATCACCACAGCTATTTGCTTTTGTACCCACTTCTCAGTCTGATTATTCCTACAGATTGGGCCAAAGCAAGAGGCACCAATTTTTTCTTTTTAACCTTTCACATATACGTAGGTATCAGAATGGGCACACGTAAATGCCCCTGTTTGGATGACGTCCCCTTCAGCACATCTGAAACAATGTTGTTCATTTGTTGAGTAGTACAGATCTTCCTGATCTTACCTCCTAACACCTGTGTGGAAACATGCTTCTCAAGGGGAGGTATTTAATTCACATTGAAATGCAAGGCACTCTTCAGACTCTTGAAGTTGTATTCAGATAAAACAGTACATGCTCACGGTGTATGCAGAGCATGTAGTGTTACAAATGCCAGCAGGACAAAAGCAGACTTCATTTTCAAGAACAGTTATCAATTTTTGCTCTCCTGTGTTTGCTCAGCTCTTCACTGATCTTTAAATGTAAGCACAGCTGACAGAATCTCCTGCACCAAATGCAGCAGGCACTGAGAATCACAAGCAGCCATTTTGGTCTCTTGTCTGAAACATGTGCTGAAAATCCAAGGACTTTTAATGGGAAACAGACCAATTTCTACTACCAGGAGCTTAGTAATATTGTGTCCTCATTTTCTTCTCACCATTACTATTTTTTTAATTTGTTTGGTTTTTTTGTTTGTTTGTTTGTTTGTTCTAAATGAGTATTAGTACTTTTTTAATGTCAAAAAATATAATTGCAGAAATAGACTCCTTGGAAAAGCGTATTTTTAAAAAATCTTGCTTATCTGCACCTCAGCTATCATTTAAGTAACCAATTAAGGCTACGCGTCTCAGACAGCATCTCTGTCAAAGTGATTCTCTCCCTTAAATAAAAGGCAATAGTGCAGTAATATTCAGAGCACTGAAGCACACGCAGGTTATGTCTGCAGCACCAGCCTTTGTTTAAGTACATCCAAGAAGGGAAATCAATATTCCTCAGGAGAGGATTTTGTTGGTACAGCTGCTGTTGCTAAGATTGGCTCAGTGTTGTGTTCTCATTAATACAGCCTAATGGCAACCATACGATTGAGAATGTGCAGACATACATAATGAATTTATACTAAAAACACCACAACGCAGAAATTCTAATTGCTTTGGCCTGATTGGGTACTTTATATCTTGAAAGGATCGTGTTTATAAATTAGGCTTTAATGATATTTATGAATCACAAAATTAAGTCCTTCCTTGTTGCAGTCATTAGCACGAAAGCAATCACTGCTGCAGTGCATCCTTTAAGAGCTTCAGCACAAAGAAACTGCCACACTCAAAAGCAGTTTTGTTTTGTTTTGTTTTGTTTTTATCTTTTATTTTAGAGCAAATAGTTACCATTGCAAAGATAATGTAAGGTTTTAGATATACAAGCATTTTTGCCAGCATTAAAATAATGCTTTGAAACCCACTTCTCCCAGAGGAAGATATGTGCATTGTGTCCTACACCACTCTGTGAAATGAAAAATCCCTTTGTATCAAATGTTATCAGCCCTCCTCACTCTCACTCTAAACACACACACTGCTCTGGATATCATTTGTCATTCAGTTGTGAGATTCGCTGTTGCTGCTCTGGAAGCCTCAGAGATGCAGGCAAGGAACGTTAAAAAAAAAAAAAAAAAAAAGCTACAGAGAAAAAACAAACAAACAAATAAATAAATAAATTGAAACACTGTGCCATAGGGAGTTTGAGCAGAAAAAAATAAAAATATTGAAGAGAGAAATGACATTCTGGGAGCACAGAACTGACAGCCTCAAAATGATTACTGATCAAACACAGGTTACTACTCTGACAGAGAAGCCGGGAGGTCAAATTTGACATCTCTCTCTGCGAAATGGCTACATTTTGAATTAAGAAAACATTTGTAATGAGGCCCAGTAATTAAATAAATACAGTCTTGCAGTGGAAGTTACACAAGCATCAAGCAGATGCTCAAGCACCTTGTGCGTGGAGGGAATATGTTGGCTGTAACCCCTCCTGCCCCCATCTCTCCCTCTGAGCAGCATCTGAAGCAGCCTGTTCTCCATGGGATAAAGCATGGGACATGTTCTGCTCTCAGTGATCCCATGAAAGCATAGCAGCTGTCTTCAGCCATGTTTACCCTTACCTCCAAGACTTCACCTTCACATGGTTTATGCTAACAGGGGTAACACAGCAATCTTTACTGCCATTTGTGCAAATCTATTTGGTTGCTGTAGAGTCGCCAACAACCTAAACTCCACACCATGTGCGTGCCCAACAAAAATCAGGCACAAGCTTGAAGTCTGTGAGGTAATCATCTCCACTCTTCTGACTGGTATGTTTGGTATCTGGTACTCCTCCCACATTAGACTTTCATATAAATTTCTTCAGTGAAACATTCTTTCAAGTATTATTATTTTTCAAGTTAAACAAAGTAAGGGTGTCTGAGAGTGAACATGACGTCAGCAACCTAAATGAAGCTTCTTAGGCATAATGTTACTGAACAACTGGACTGCATTACAGCATGTGCTTCTCTGAAGATCTCTGATGTGTTCAACAAACCAGTTTGGGCCTCAGAAAGGAAAAGATGTACCATTGTCAGCTACATATACAGGTGCAATTGAAACATCACAATATCGTTTCATATCATTCCACCTCCAATGCGAGGCTTCACAGCATGCTAGACACTACTCCACACAAGGAGGGCACTTCAAAGGAAGGACACCAAGCAGTCAGCCAATGGAAGCCAAGAAGGACAGCTGCATTTCTTTAGTCCCTGATCTTTTACAAAATACACATTTTATTCTGAATGTAGAGAAGTATCTTTGAGGATCTCCTGTGGGATTCATAGCCTTAAGGCCTGTTTTGACGTAGATGTCTAAGACTTTCCCTTTAAAAAAGAAAGTGAAAAGCAATGGGGACTTTCATTGAAGGACTAGAAAAGGCAATTCCCTCAATGCACCGACTTCTCATACATTATCTTGGTGGTTGGAGAATACATACTGAAGATATGCTACCAGTTTAAATTCCCTGTCCTTTGTGGAGAATTAGAAATGGATGCCTCAGATTGTGTTTTTCTCAGATCTATACATGCACTGTTTAGATACTCCAGTACCAACCCTGTTCTGCATAGGCTGGTAATTTTGGCAGGGCACAGCTACACCAGAACACATCTGAGTCCACCTGAAACATACAGTGTAGAAGCTTTCTGGATGTTTGTTATGCATGCTTCAGTTTTCCTATTTTTCTGGAAGAGACATAGATGGAAAAACACTCAAATAAGCAGAGCAGGGCTAATTGAAGGACACAGGGTCTAAGTTTCCAATAAGTATTTAATCCCTTCTAAAATATCTGAGGCCTAAACAGCTAAGTTCAAACAGAAATATTTTGTTTTTTTCTCTCCTAATGTGCATGTTTTGAGTACCCTTGGATTTCTTACCCATACTCAGGATACATAACCAAGACCTTAATTTGCGCTCTACCTTAGGAAGTTACCCACAAAATGGGCTTATGAATGAAGTTCAAATTCATTTTAAACTGCTACAAATTAATATGTTCAAAGGACTGGAAACACCTTTTTTCACTTTTTGCAAAAGCGGTTGGGAGCCATTCTTAGACTAAAAGACTAAGACTGTCTTAGATAAAAGAATTGGTGAGAAGGAGAGGAGAGGGAGAAGGAGAGAAAATAAGGGAAGGGAAGGAAAAGAAGAAGTCTATACTGAGGCAGTGAGATGTCCCAGAAGTGTTGTTTTTTCCCTGATCTTGATGAAAATTCAGTTATTTTCTTACGCACTTCAAAGTGAGAATGAGTAGAACTAGGCTGAATGTACACAAATTCCTAGCCTTCATGTCTGCAATTTTGGAGCCAGCTCTACTATTTAGAGAGTACTTTGGCCTTGCTCATTCCCTGAAAAATTATTAGTTCGCTCAGTTGCTTTCAGCCCCTTTCCATTTCATTACAGCACAGCTGGAGACAGACCACCTGCAGAGAAGCTAATTCAATCTATACGAATGTTACAAAGCAAAGTGACAGAATTGTGGCTAAATTATGGCTCTTCAGAGACAGACCCATATCAAGAAAGCTGAAGAGATGTAATGGCTGAATGCAACGCACTGGCCAGAGGCACTAAGAATACACAACTCAGGTTGCTGACAGAAGTTCGTGAGGGATTTGACTGAGTGGTGGCCTCAGCTACACTGTTCAAAAGAAGAAGGGATACAAATCTTTCCAACTCATGCAGAGTTTGTGTTACTGGGCTTAAAATATATATATATTTAAAAAAAAACAAAAAAACAAAAAAACAGACCTTGCTTTCTTAAAGGAAGAAATGTCTGTAAGAAGCAGACGGAAGAGACAAGGGTAGAATAGCAAATTAGTGTGGGTCAGGCCACTCTGGAGCTAGGATTTACTCTTACTCTTCAAGTTTCTTCTGTTTGATACAAAACAGTAAGGAGACATCTTATCTGGTGTTCTTTTCATTGTTTTGTTTTGGTTTTGGTTTGTTTTGAGGGGTTTTTGTTTGTTTGTTTGTTTTGTTTTGTTTTGTTTTTGCAGTCAGATGACCACAAAATACTGTATAAAATATGACAAGATGAAAAATGTCAAGTACATACAGGCAGATAGAAGACGGTATATTCTATGCAAGATAATTCCTGCACTTCCAGCAGAGTTTCAGAATTTAAATGTGTTAGACTATGACATATAATTGAATATTCAGAAATACAGATTTGCAAGGTAGGATTCACAGGAGGGATTCTATATCTGCTGCCAGAAAATTCTTGCAGAAGACAGTTTCACAAAGACAGATGTGTCTACTTGTAAGATTAAAAAAGGAACTGCTGAGGCTTTTAAGGCTGCTTGTGACTTCAGCCTGTATAAGGGAAAAACCTACTGGTAAATCTTTCTCTAAGCCAATTCATCACAAATTGTGACTAACAGAAAGCAGGAAGTACTAAGCAGGAGGTACTTATAAGGAGCTGGTCAAAACCAACAAAATCAGTTAAACACAATTTGAGGAAGAGATTCTCGTGCAGCAATTCTGGAGTCATTAGAGTCTGAGATTCCTGTTTGTTCTCTTAGAACACCTATCTATTGTGCTATCCAGTAGCTGAAATGGAATTCCACTGTACCACAAATAAGTAAATATACCTTATAAACTAATTCAGTCATGGTGGAAAGTTCTGTCTGAAGTACCTACTGCCATAGAACATGACACGTCAGAAAGCCTTTGACCTCACAGCTCATCCTAAAGTGTTTTCTCTATTTAATCAGACTTAAAAGAGATTTGGGAATCCAGAAGAATGTCTGACTGGCTGATTGGAAATAAGTAGCACAATATTACCCATTTACAATATTATTAGTTGAAACCAATGACTTGCAAAACAAAATGTGTAGGCAAGCAACACATCTTAGTCTCATCCTGTTCCCCAAGAGGAGCATGTGAGCATGGCAAGAACCAGAATACAGGCTGAATTAGAACAGACTTCTAGATCTGCTGAGGGCAGTATATCAGTTCAGAGGTGAGGGGATCCTAGGAGAAGATAGACAACACGGGACTCACTAGAAACAGTTTTTCAGTGTGCAAAACTGAGCAGACTGAACTCTTCTCTCTTCTTCCAGAGAAGCTTTGCTCACACCTCAGAACAGAAATGGCCTGATACTATTGTTTCATGGTTTCTGTGTAACTGGTGTTGGTAGTCAATGTCATTTCATAACTTCTTCCACAACCCCTTTCTTCATTTGTTTGTCTACATTATTTGATGTAGGCTATCAGCCTAAGTTCTTCATAACAGGGTCTAGTTTTTTTTGTGCGTATCATATTACTTGATTGAGACTCCTCTTTGTTAATGAAAACAATGAATCAAACTAATGGCAGAACCCCCTTACTAATTAATCATACAGAGTTTGTAAAATTTAGTTTATAAGTTAAATTTTTAATTTTTAGTTTAATTTTTTATACCAAGTGAATGAATTCTTTATATTCCTAAATAAATAAAACCTTGGTATGTAATAAAAAAAAAAAAAGCTTATGACTGTGAATGATAGTCCAAGTATCAGCATATCAGCATGCATAGTGAGAAATGTCCTATGGCTTCACTCAGTTGATTTGGTGTAGGTGTCACAACAAATTAAAAAAAAAAAAAAAAAAAAAAGTTGTAATGTAGTTTCTGCCTTTTGACGTCTCTCTCTGAAAACTGTACTTCATTCTTTTGATTGTAAAAGGATAATCAGAGGATTTTAAAAAAGGCAGTTAGAGTTTCTGAAATACCAAGTTAAAAACCTGAATGATAATTTTTGCATTAGTCAGTCAATTTAGCTGGAGTTAGCACATCCAGAGTCTTCAAGTGAACAGTTCTTAGCTGCTTTATACTATGAAGAATTACAGTAACGTTTGTTTAAGTCATCAAATTTCACATAGTCATGCTTTACTAGAAATATTCAGGAATTCATTTTCAGATATCTTCCCAGTATTTTCATAAAGGCTTCTATGTGAGAACCTCAATTTACAAGGGTGAATATGGACTTTCAATTTAAATTATTTTGCAAATTCCTAAGAAGTAAAAGAGCTTCTTCCTCTTTTCAAAGATGAAATTTTCATCATCCAGCCTGTATGCCACTCTGTTGAATACACGCCTATTGGCCCATGTATGATATTAGTTCTAGAAGATATAAAAAGTCTGATATCAATCTTTAAAAACTGTTTTGTTTGTCCAGTTCCTCAAAATGAGATCACTTTTAAGTCTTCCATGCCTTGATTCTGTAAAATGTTCATATTCTGATGGGAAGTATCTTACACCAGGTTGCGCTCACTTCGCATTCACCTATTAATCAACAAGGTGCAAGAAAATAGGAAACAAGTCAATGATATGTTGTATTTAATTGATGTTGCGCCTCTATCATATCTGGTTTGGACATTCTGTTTGAATGTTATCGCTATCAATTTCCATCTGGTATTATCTTGAGATGCCAATAAACCACTGATCATCTGAGGCACTGGAAAGGACTGCCCAGGGAGGTGGTGGAGTCACCATCCCTGGAGATGTTCAAGAAATGCGTAGATGTGGCACTGAGAAACATGGGTTAGTGAGCATGGTGGGGGTGCATCAGTAGTTGGACTAGATGACCTTAGAGGTCTTTTCCAACCTTAATGATTTTATAATTCTATGATCATCTGATCCATAGTTGATCTATCCACTCCATGACACTGAAAAAAAAAACCATGCACTGAAAATGAAACTTGTGCAAGTGTTACTATCAGACAAAAAGAAAGGAGAACTTAAAACTATGGGAAATTCTAGACTGAAACTGGAATACAAAACTTCAAATTTACACATTCACTGTATTTTGTATTTTGACTGTGCAGAGATTTCAAAATCTTGCATGATGTACAGTTGAGATGGAACAAAAATAAAACTGTATTGTCACAAATAAAATTATGTTTTCTTTCTGTAAAGCCAAACCACATCACACATGGCCTTCCTAACCACCTACCACCAACACTGGTTAACTGATGTTCTGTGTTCAGTATCCTCTACTGCTGCACTGCAGCTCAGTTTTTGCATTTGATCTGATTTCACGGTGTGTGCTAGACTATGCCAACTTTCCATATATTCAAATGTACCTGAAAATATCTGCTTCCTGCAAGACATCTCAGTAGCTTGCAGATAACACAGGGTAGAAATACTAAAATCCTTACTAAATTTTATCACCAGCCTTTTATCACAAGGCAGACTCCTTTCCCTGTGGGTCTAACATTCAGCAACACAGGCATTTTGCTTTTTGAAGCTTAGGTGTTTCTGAATATGCAGGGTCTGCTCTTTTAAAGCAGGACATGACTGTTTTGGCTGATTCACTCCATTGTTAGACCGTACACCCCTCAGGATCACAGAGTGGTGAGTCAATCATTTGTAAACAGGAGGGGGAAAAAACAACAAATGAATAGAGGCAACCACAGGCTTTGTTTTTGCAATCAAAGGCATCAAAGAAACCATGCAAAAAGTGTATAATTATTTATTGAACACTACTCATTGCGTGATCTTCCCTGAACAACCTCAGCAGTGCCTGCAGCTGGCCTTACTCACTATTGATCTAAGAAATTCTTTTCCCCTCAAGAAAAGATAACACACATTTTGGGTTTTTTCCCTTTGGGAGAAGGGGCTACGTGGAATGCCTGCTATTTTTTCCCTTCTGAGGAACTGAAGAATGGTCACTGAAACTAAATCATTTCAATGACAGTTTTTCAATGACTTTGGACATATTTCATAACCAAACAATAAGTGTAAAATGTTGGTTTTACAGGCCTGAACACTAGAAAAGCATGGGACAACTCGCTATCCTAAGGGTGCTATCCTAAAGGCAGAATCAGTCAGAGGAGGCTTAAAAGACACTATTGATACATGATTTTACAAGCAAAAAGCTAACAAGACTATTTGGTGTTATGCATAATGTTTCAGTATACTGTTTTCTGGCAGCAGTGGTTTAGTTTTGCTGGGATCAGGGCCCAGTTTCTGTTTAAATTTCAGTAAGGTTTCATAGCAGCCTAGGCATACAGAGACAGCTTGCTTGCAAATAAACATATATCCCAGTACACATGTTGATTAAAATTTAAACACATCCAGCAGTTTGTTGGATGGACAAGCATTTTTTTATTAACATGTATCTAACATATCTTCATCTGATAAATTTATTCTTTAAACAAATAGTAATTTAGGCTTTGAAATAACTGATATGTTTAAGAAGATAGATGGAATAAAAAACCTTAAATGTTAAACTTCAGATTAATCATTATGAAGTTGAGGATCCAGTCCCAGTTCTAAACAATTTTGTTTATCTGGAGTGACCTCCAATCTATATGAAGTCCATAGCAAGGTACCAAATCAAATAGAAAAGATTTTGCCAAGATGCCAGCAGTTTTGTTGGTCCAGTCACTTTCAACCCTCTTGTTTGGGGAGGTTCCTGATTCACAGTTCCCAACCAGTTTGATTCAATTCACAGATGCACCAGCTTAGATCCAAACAGACTGTACCTGCTTTTATAGAGTTTCACCTATTCCTAAGATATATTCTCATGGAGATTATAAGCCCTTGGGAGATGGACTCCATATGGAAGCTCTAGGGGTAACTCCCACTACCTTCCCCATCTTCAGCATTAACTTGCATGACATAAGACCGAACACTCTGCTTCCACAGACTGTGACAATGACTGTCACAAATTTGAACTTAACTGCACATCTACATACAACTTAAAACAGCAAAACTGAAAGTTGCTAGTTCTGCATCTCCTTGAATATTAGGTTCATTACTTATATGAAAATGTGAACATATCACTCAGTACTGCACTTGTATATACACAAACTCACTTTGTTCTTGAGGCATATTTATTTTTCAAAGGCTAAAGTATACAATTAAAGTTGGGTGAATGACAAAAAACTAATTGTCAGGCACTTAAAGTCTGTTTACGGTAGCCATATAGGTCTTGTGCCTACTTTCTGCGAATGGAATATTTCTGAAGTTTTCTACCCACAAAAGTTAACAAAATAGCATATATGTATTGTTCATGATTGACAATGTATCTAAGTTAAGTTTTTTACAAGAAATACTGTATACGCCTTCAGTCACAGAGCAGAAACTAATTTGTGCCACATTGTTGACAAGTGAAAGAGAGTTACTATAATTCCCAGATGCAGAACACTAAGGAAAGATTTTTTCATGTTAAATTAAAACTGGATATAACTAAATACCTTCTGATCTGCTCATGGCTATTTCCAGAAGGAGAGAAAGATCCTATAACTACGTATTCAAACTGCTGTGACAGAACTAGTACTAACCCACTTAGCGGGCTGTTACTTTGTGTCATCACATTACAGGTCCTTACTCATCAATCCCTTCTGTCCACGTGTCTACTTATTCTCTTTATAACACCACGAAATGGCTGCTTTGAATAGGAGTTATCTGAATTAGGCACCATCTGTTTTCATGTTGAGTCTGTCTTATAAAGCTTTTCTATTCTGAAACATAGGTTTAGTCAGTAACCACAAGCAGTGAAACACTTCATCCATTTTACTATGCATAAGCGCCTTTGTTACAGATGTTTAGAGCCATCTACAGTGTGCTGATTTCAGGTTTTCTTTTTCTGCTAATTAAAGTTGCAGTTAATGCACATGATAATAATGGAGTAGCATGGTGACAACAAATGGGGAAAAATACACATTCAGTTTTTCTTGCCCAGAGAAACTTTAATCTCCTTGGTACTTTAGTTCCTTGAAACAGGTCCTCCAACTATTATTTGTATCAAGCTGTCTTGAAATACAATAAAACATATATATATATTTTAATTTAAGTAATGATAACTAATCACACGCAAACCTTTCACAAAGACAAAAGGAAATGTCCCTCCAGAAAACAAAAATTGTACATGAGATATAAATAATTTCCTGAAACTTTCAGCATTGATTATACCACTGAAAGGCGTAATGGTTTAAATGGACTCACCACACTCAAAAATGCTAGACAGATAAAAACTAGAGCTCAAAGTAATACAAAACACTGGAGCACATTACCCCCTTCCTAATATACAAGCATCCAGATAATTAAACTCACTACTACAATCTATCCTAATTACTATCACAGTTGACAGCCTTGATAAGGAAACCAGAGAATGAATTACATGGCAAGTCTGTCATTGGTAAATGCACATGCACACACTAGCAAAAAGCAAAATAAATACTTTGATGTTTTTTTGGTGGAGTTTTTTGTTTGGTTTTTATTGTTGTTGTTGTTTGTTTCATTTCTGATGTGGTTCTGTACTTGCTTTATTGAGTGGACTTCTATTGCACTTCCACCAATCAATTGAAATTCAATTAAAAATAAAAATAGAACTGCAAAAACTTGACGTCTTACTAGCTGGAAGCTTTGTTGTGTTGGTTTTTTTTTCTTCCTCTCATTTCAAAACCATGGATAAATTGGTAAAATTCTTGGGTAGAGGAGAAGAATAAAAAAGTTTGTCAAAATTCACGTACTCTTAAATTAAGCTTCAGAGCCCATGCTTATCTTGGCAGGTAGTTTAAAAATACAGTCTATTTTTTCTAGTTTTCTTGATACCCTTTCAATAAGCAACTTTATTTTACAATCTTGGAAATGTAATGCATTATGGAAGTAGACATCAGAAAATGTGTAAACAAATTAGTTCCTTTATTGTATACTTTCTGGATTTATAAATCGGAGAGTTGTTATAATCACAGAATCATTAAGGTTAGAAAAGACCACTAAGACTAGTTAGTCCAACTCATTATTATCATGCCCTCTAGCTGTCCATCAGAGCAACATCTACAAATATCCTGAACATCTCTTGGTACAGTGACTCCATCACCTCCCTGGTAGAAAAGATTTTCTCTGTTCTGGAAAGGTTTAATCTGGTTTCATCCCTTCTAATATTAAAGAATAATTGAAGATTGTGGAGCATCTTGGTGAGATCTAAATTTTGTTACATATAAGTATGATCACGATCTCAAGTGAAAATCCCAACACTTCTGTCTGTAATTGTGTAATCATAACCTGAAGTAGAGCACAACAGTCTTTTTGTTTTGTTTTGTTTTGAACATTACCATTCAGCTTGATTACTGATCTTACACCTCTTACAGTCCTAGTACCAGAGCTTAGCTATACTGCCTTTTTTAGTTTTTTGATACTACACAGCATAACATAGAATCACAAGTTGGAATGGACCTGATCTTGTAGGTCCTCCGACCTTGTGATTCTATGATTCTATGATTCTGCAAGATCATCTAGTCAACCGTCCTCCCCTCACTGTTACTACCACAGCCACCAAACCATATCTCATAGCTCCTCATCCAGACACCTCTTGAACACTGCCATGGACAGCGACTCCACCTCCTCCCTGGGCAGGCCATTCCATTGCCTGACCACTCTCTGAGAGAAAAAGTTTTTCCTTATGTCTAATCCAAACCTCTTCTGGTACAATTTGCTGCTATTTCCTTGGGTTCTGTTTGTTGCCTGGGAGAAGAGGCCAAAGTCCTCCTCAACACAACCTCCCTTCAGGAAGTTGTAGAGTGCAATGAGGTCTCCCCTGAGCCTCCTCTTCTCCAGACTAAACAATCCCAGCTCACTCAGCTGCTCCTCAGAAGACTTGTGCTCCAAACCCCTCACCAGTTTTGTTTCCCCTCTCTGACACATTCCAGGGCCTCAATGTCTTTCCTGTAGTGAGGGGCCCAAAACTGAACACAATACATGAGGTGCAGGCTCACCAGTGCTGAGTACAGGGGATGATTACCTCTCTACTCCTGCTGGCCACACTATTTCTAATGCAGGTCAGGGTGCCATTGGCCCTCTTGGCCACCTGGCACACTGTCTGCACATGTTCAGCTGAGCATAAACCAACACCCCCAGATCCCTTTCCTCTTCAAAGTCATCCAGCCACTCATCCCCAAGCCTATAGCGCTGCATGGGGTTATTGTGGCCAAAGTGCAGGACTCAGCACTTGGCCTTGTTGAACCTCATCCCATTCACCTCAGCCTAGTGATCCAGTTTAAATGATTAATCAAATATGAAAATGAATATTTAATGTAAGTTATTATCTTAATTGTGGTGCTTTACACCATAGCCTTGCTGATACAACAGCAAATCTCAAATCCCTCAGTAACAATAGTTTCTTTAGAATCAGAGATGATTTTATTCCTTCTCTACATTAGTCCGTCAGTTAGAATGCAATAGTATAAGTCAGATTCAATTTGTGGAGTCTTGTTCATACAAACAACCCTAGGAACAGACTCAGGTGGTGACACAGCATATTTACATTAGATGATAATACATATTCTTGTGCATGCTAAACTGACAAAAAGAAAAATTTCCAAACTGACCATTTCAATTCCAAATGGTATGTTTATGAAACATCAATGCAAACATTAGTGGTCCCAACAAGTACACCCAAAACTGAAAATACTGTGGAGAAAGATGGCTGAGAATGCTTCCAGCAACAGTCTCCACTTCTCATAGATGGAGACAGGTCTGGAAAAGAGCTTCAAGGCCTATCCAGGTGAGAAGACTTGAAATAGAGCTAGAGAGAAATATGCCTACAAGGTGGACCAGGTCCACTGAGCAAGTCTATTCTATGAGCCAGGGCAGGAGGAGAGAGGATCAGGACCTAAAAGAGTGCTGATGTCCCCAAGCTGGGATGAAATGAGGTTCTGGGCTGTACATAGGGTGAGGACTGTATCAACCCCCAAAACAAATTTTCCTGAACTTAAGACAGAATTAAAATAAAAACAAAAACATCACCTCACACAACCATAAAACAACAGACAGACCATACACGATGATGTCTCCTTGTTTGTCTAAATTAAAAAGCTGACTGGTTGGTTCCCAGAATTCAGAGGAGATGTATTAATTGAGTACTGATCTCATTAGTTTTAAGTCTGCAAAAGCAAGGCAATTAAAGTGACTTCACCACATAGGTATGCTAATGATGTCCAAGAACCACAGCACTGGCACGGAGTCAGAAGAATGATGCATAAGGTCTTGTGCATTTTTAAGGTCTTTTATATGGTCTCCCGTGTTTTAAGAATTCCTGCTTGATTTCAGTGATATTTCTCATGGAGTATGGGCTTATAAAATGTAGCATAGATTAAACCACAACTGTGAGTGGACCCATATGAATACTTATAGATGTGAGACTGAATGCAGTGAGAGTCTACATTGTTGCCTGACCTGATGTGGGGACCACAGAAGTTTCCTGGTTTTGCAGTTAGAATGGATTGACCATAAAATAAGGATCAACATTTTCCAGTATGCCAGTTGGAGCAAACTCCAGATTTTTGGGGTAGAAAAGTAGAAAAATTGCCAACAAGATGATTTTTAAAATATTTAAATTTGGAACATGCTATTTTCTTAAGCGGACAGCTGGGAAAGTGATTTTGAAATGTACAAACTCACCCACTAGATCAAGTAAAGTCAGCCCTGATTCTGGTTTTGTGTGTGACAGCAATAAGAGACCTTCCCAGCTCAGTTTCTCTTCAGTCAAGCAAGGGTGAATGCTGATAAATGCCACAAAAAATCTCCTATGCGTAGAAAGAGTCTGCCAGTTCACTGTTCAAAATGAACTTCCAAGAAGATGAGGGATACACAAAATTGTTTCCTAACAAACTATTCTCAAGAAATCAGCAGATCCTGTGTTATAGTAGGTGTTTCTGAGGAGACAGGATGTGATGTGTCAGGCCCTCCCCTGCTCAGCTATTGGATAAGCAGAGCTAGTGTATAAAAGGGACGTCATGTAGAAATAAATGCCCTTTTGCCACACGTTTATACGGGGTTTGTGTGGTGAATTGGCCCCTCCTGGACATGGGACAGTTTTGTCGATTAACTACCCGTGGAGAAGGGCACAGTCATTTAACAACTGCAACAATCCTGCTTCTTCTGAACATGGGAAACCTAAAAGAAATCACGAAATTGGCTCTGCAACCCTTCCACGCTATCTGCCTGAGTCAGTTTAATGTCTAGTCACTGTTCAGTTGTAACTGCTGTTGGAACCAAGACCAAGGTATCTGAAAGGCAGCCTCATGCTCCTAGAACTCCCTGGAACATGACTTCTAACAATGCTGTGGGCATGGGGAGCACAAGGTAGAACATTATCAGTAGTTGGATTTGAAGATCGGAAATTTCACCCTGTCCTCTGAGGATAACTGGAAGAAACCTGCCCCAACAACCATTAAGTTGCCTTTAGAAGACTTTAAATCAAAATGATGCCCACAAATCAATACCAAAGTGTCAACTTCCAGAAAAAAAAAAAAAAAAAAAGTTGAAGACCAAATCCTAAGACAAACTGGTGATGAAGTATTCTGTTTTCTGTGATCCATATGCATAAACACTGCTGATCTCCTGAGGGAAACAGACTGGAAACTCTCTTAGAATTGTTATTTAGGATTGCGTGTGAAGTGCCTGGTTTACTGCGTATTCATTTATATATCTAGATGAGCATTATTTTACAAAAAAGTAAAAGAAAACAATTTGGAATACTTAAAAAAGGAAAGGCCAAAATTTAATGACCATATTCAGCTTTCTCCCTAATTTAGCCTATTTTTCTTCTGTATCAAAAGAAAAACATACCAGACTCTCATGAAGAAAAAATAATAGTGATTTTGCAAGATTTCTGTGGAGCTTTGGCAGGCAGATCACAATCTCCAATTTCAATAACAAGCTGCTGCATTAAGCAAAATCACAGTACCTGTGTTAGCCCATCCAGCAGAAGACTGATTTATATTATCAGTCTAGCCAGAAACCACTGAAGTATTTTGCTGGAAATGCAGCCAAACTGAATATAATCCCACTGTTTAAAAACACAATCAGTAAAGGTCTTTCTGTTTTCATGTATTCCATGTTTAGAGTTACTGTGCTCTACTTGGACATCGTACAAATTGTACTCTCCCTTGAAGAGCGAACTCTTTTTCCCCAGCAATTTGAGAGTGTTTTCAGTAGTTACCCAGGCAAAAGTGAGGTTTTTCCTCCTGGTTTTCTTAATTGCCCACCTTATCATTAAGAACAAACCTCAGAGAAATTGTGTACTTACTAGACAAGGGACTGCAGTTTCTCCTTTGATAGGAAAAGCGTTCAGGCATGAGTGAAAGTGCAATGCAGAGGTAAGGTTAACCTATGCTTTGTGTTCTACTAAAGGGAGTTTTCTCTTGCCTACACCCCCAGCTCATCATGACTGTAGTGTAACCTTGAGCAGGTCAGAGAGATGAGCAAACATGTTCATATCTTAAGCACAAATGGTAACGCTTTGAACTACTTTGATCCACTGATTTTCAAGTGTTTGTAAATATTAATTACAGCTGTGAGCACACTTCTATATGCCAGTTCCATCACTGATTTCAGAGAGATCTCATGCCTTATTAAAGAGCATATTCAAACCTATATCCATTATCCATCTACCAAAACCAGCAAACTGAGCTTCAATAAAGTAAAATGTGTTCACCTTCCATGTAATCAGGACAACAAAATGCAGGACTAGATTTTCAAATTAGTCCAACTCTTGTAAACAAGGATAGAGATTTAAAGAAATTTCAGATATTCACATCGTCACATTTTGAATCAGATTATAGGAAAAATTTCACAGTGCATTAGGAACCTTCTAGACATCTCATGTAGTTTCTAAGATCCTCCATGAAAAGCTGGTGCAGAACTGCAGATTGATTGCTTCTGAAAATCTGTTCTGTACTAAGCTTTCAATCTTTAAACTATCTGAATAAAATGTACTGAGATACACTGTAACCTAAGACTACATCATTTTTGCAAAATATTCTCAGGAAAAGGTCATTCTGACAACATAATCTGATAACAAAATCACCTGATATGTGCAATGCAAAATACCGTGTAGATCTGCCTTGAATCCAGATCAAACCCTCTTCAAGCTTCAACATATGCATGAACATTTAGTTGAGTATGCTGCAAAATTATGACAACATCTCAAATCAGTAAGTATATTGCTGTTTCTACAGGGTTATTTTAGGCAAATGCTTCTAGATCATATTTTGCATTTGTTCTTTGCTGGATTTTATGCATTTGATATAGCTTCTATCCCATAATACAGTTTGAGTCAGAGGAAGGAATTCACATCTAGTTTCATTTTCAGTCTATCATTTCATATTTATCTTGATTTAGGGAGTACTCTGAAGTTTTTAGTGAAACAGTTGACAACATTCTCACTTGTGCAATATCTGAAAGCTCTCTCAACTGCAAGAAAAAAGAAATTAAGACCTTTAAGACCTAAACTCATTTTCCTATCAAATGGTACTTAGGAGTTTTCAGGATACACTACTGCATACTGCAAATATTATTTGAATTCCAATCTCCCATGAAATACGGTCCTTCAAAGGCACAAAAGTCACCCTTGTTGACTATGCCAACCTTTGTAGTTACTAAAGGAGTCCTGAAGCACTGCTTTGTTACGAAAGCAAATGGGATACATACTGCAAGGAAAGCATCTTCCTTATTTGTTCTGTACTCACAAACCTCCACTTTGTTTGGGTACTACAATTGTTATTATTATATTTATTAAACAACTTTAAAATCTGTTGCTAAGTCCAATGAAAAATAACTATAGTCATGTGAAAATACTCAAAAGACTACTATTTATTAAAGGGTAATATTATGCAAGGAATGCATTCATTGACAAAAGTCCTTAGGTAGAGTGCTCTACACATTGTCGCATTATAATAGAAGGAGTTAGTTACAATTTAAACCTCTAGCTTTGTCCTGAAATAAGGGAATAAAAACTATTTGATTAATAGAGCAGAAGCTTTCTTTTTAAATACACAAAGTGATCTCTTTTTAAAAGGTATTTCTTGCCATAAAACATCAGCAAGAAGAATGCAAAGTTAAACAGGAATTAAAATGATTTTGAAGATCATTCATGAAGCAAACTAGCCTTGCAGTTACCTTTTATTTCTGTTTTTCTTTCATTGCTGATGAAATAAACCAGACTGACAACACAAAAAACTATAAATCTATTATTCCACGGTACAGCCAGTTCTAACTTGACTCCATTGTTCAAACATGTTTCAACCTTAACCTTGTGGGATGGTCTCTGAGGTAAAAAAATAATGAAAGTTTTAGTTCCAGTCTCTGGCCTTTCTGAGGTTGACAATAACCATAATAATGTGCTTCTATAAACTCTGCATTATACAGGCTACAGAATGATGTTAAAGGAATTTAGTTTTGTATCCTTCACCCTGTTTGACTGTGTTTTGACAAATATGGCACTGGTTGTCTCAAACTGCACTTTAACATGGTTCCTAATTCTTAGTGTGAGACCAGTCTAAACCACAAGATAACAAAGCACAAAGTCACTGTTTACTCTTATGGATGTCTTCCATGTATAGGGCAAGACGTTGGAAATCTGTTCTCATGATGATTTGTAGGTTAGTTCAACCATAGGACTATTGACATCAAGATATTATTTTGTCCTGAGAAAAATGAATGACATTAATCAACTTCTCCTTGTAGAGAGAGGAAATAGGAAAGAGGGAACAAAAATTGCCCCATTTTCATTTCTTCAGAAAGTCTAAGTTGAGAAAAATGCTTTCTGAGCTTTAGAAGTTCAGATTACTAAGATTTTTTTTTCTTTGGTGGTAACTGCTTCAAAATTCCAAAGTGCTTTGTATTTTAATTCTGTTTCTAGGCTATTAATTTCTATTTTCCTTCACCACTTCTTCTCAGGAACACAGTCCAGATAGTTTTCTGTGTCTTCATAATATCTTCGAAGAGAACACTTAGATACTAGTCAGGTACCTGCTAACAAATGCAGAATATGAGAGATCTAAGCCCTGCTCAGTAACTCTGATCTCTTTTGGCCAGTATGAACAAAAACCCTTTATACTGACTCAGTTTCATACTTAAGTTGCTTAAAGACCTAGCACAAGACTAACTCTGAAGCTGTTGTGTCAGACCCTCAACAGACATGTTTTCCACTAGCTTACTAGGTAACCCCTTACAGAAAACATTCTGAATATACCTTCATTGCATGTAACCTTCTCAAATGACAGCTGGGCACTAACATGTACAGATCTCTTTCCTGAAGAGCCAAGATATTCACTGAGAATGTTTTATTCATGTTTCCAGCTAGGATAGAGAACTATGTGCTTAGGAGTTTGTTTCCTAACTATCACATTTCTCGGCCTCTCCTCTAAGAGTAGTAATGCATTGGCCAACTAAAGCACAGATCTGATTACCAGCTGTCCTTTTCTTGTTCCTCTCTACTTTTTGTGATAATGAAATTGAGCAGAATTAAGCTGTAAAACAGAACTTCTCTAATAGCAACCTCCCTTCCAGATTACTACCATAACTACAATCTCTTCTCTGCAGACATTTGCCCACTAGGCTAAATTTCCACTTCAAATTGATTTTTCCATTTGGGAAATATCGGACAAGGCTTGCCCTTTCCATTGAATTTCATAGCAATCAATGGCAGCACCCGCTTTGTTTGTAAGTCTTTGGGGACTTCTCTGTAAGTTCGAAGTGAAGGGATGAGGGATATCAGATGCACTATGGAAAAACACTGCATTGCTCAGTGGAGAAGTATTTGGATATTCTCACAAACTGAGATGATTGATTTCTCTCTACAGCTACCAAAATAGTAATTTAAAAACAGGCTGAAAGTACCAAAGCAGAGAAACACTTAGCAAGACAGTACATTGCAGTTCACATGCATCCACTTGACTTTTACAGCAGCTAGTTGGCTAACTGAGGTAAAGTCATTTTCTGTCAGGCTTTTTTTTTTTTTTTTTTTTTTAAAAAAAGAAAAATGTTTAACATTCCATTTTTAACAGGGACCGGGGAACCACCATGAGTTGAGATAGTCTTAAGTTTCACAAGACAAAAACACATATAACCTGAACTTCCTTACCCACTGGATTCTCCATCCTTAATGTAATTTGGCAGAAATGGCTCCAGCATTTTATGAAAGAAAAAAAATAATTTCGTTCTGTATAGAAAGCATAGACGAAATCAAATAGACAAAGTGCCAGGACCTCAAGTTTGAGGGCAAGAAGGAAAAACACTCTTTACTTCAAGGGAATTTAAGGCTATTTTTCAGGCAGAGAAAAGGTTCAAAGTAGATAACAGACAGAGTAAACCAAGGCCTAAAAGGATGTAAAGTGAAATATAAAAGCAAAGCTGAGAAAGATGATAAAATGTGTATCTACCACACATATATTCAGCATATTACCTACAGTTGAATTAATCTTAACCCTTTTATAAGATATTTTCACATTAAAATGATCTAAGAAAATATCTATATTCTGTAAGCTATTTTTCAGTATTGAGTTTATTTTCTTTTGTTCAAATAAAATTATTTTTCTTTTAAAAAAGTCTTTCTTTAGTTAGATCAAAAGCAATCATTTTAACTTCTTAAAGCAGTGACCTCTAAAAAGTAAGGGAGTTAAAAATGTTTCCATGCCAATTTTTGTTGTAGAACTGTTTCTGGTGATAAAATTTCCAGTAGCAAATATTGCAATTTGAATATCAAGTTTTTGCAGTAAAAGTTGCGTAAATGCAGCTGGCCATCTATAAAGTTTCCTGACAGAGTGGTTCACTGTGAACCTGTAAGTTCAGGGCTTTTTTTTTTTTTGTCTAGCACAAAACCACATTCAAACAGCACATTTTATGTGGATGTCTAAAGACACCAGTATTGAGCAGAAAACATTTATGACTAGTTTAGTAAGTTTAGACTAAAAAAATGCTTCACTTCAAAGAAATAAATTGAAATTATTGGATCACATGCACTGACGATGAATGAATATTTTACTGCAGTAATCTTGGCAGAGTCGCAAGTATCCAGCACAATCTGTAACGCGGCCATTTGCCATTTATATTCTGTAGGTCAACATGACATAAGAAATGTAGAAGATAATTTTATTAAGTAGCAGCCATTCTTCTAAGCAAGCACCTGGCTTTGCAGATAAGTTATCTACCCTTGCAAGACAGAATTTGAGTTTGGGAAGTGGAATAGGAGAGTCAGCAGGGGATGAGCCAGACTCAACAGATCTTAGGTTTCAGTTAAAAAAAAAATAAAAAATAAAAAATAAAAAAATAGCCATACTTCAAAAGTTGTTAACTTAAAAACAATAGAAACTCCCTTTTCTTTCTAGAATCCTGAACAGGTGTTGACTCTCTTTCTATGTCACTTTTACAGTCAGCAGGCTGGCTTTTTTTTCTCGTGGTGGTGAAAGCCAAGAAGTACTCAGAAATTTCAAAGTAGCAGAGAGTTTGTTTAATCCAAGTAGTCACAAGTGATCTAAAAATTCTCTGGGAAAAATAAGAATTTGAGACTTAAATAAAGACAGGAAGAAATGTTAGGAGAAAAGGACTGTAAGAATTTAAGCAAACAAATACAAATCTGAAAAGAAGGAAAACAAGTCTTCTCATTTGACCTGTTACTTTATTCTGACCATACCTCACATTCAGAATCCACTTCGCAATTCAAGCTACATTACTTAGGCTATTTCTAAAGCAATTTCTCATTTTGGTCCTCAGAGTGTTTCTTGAGTACTACGCATATTCTCCTATGCACCGAACACAAAGACACTAAAATTAAACTGGGGGAAAAAAATCAGGCCTACTGCCTCTTTATTCTAGATGGGTTATCCAGTGTTTAGCTTTTCTTTTCTGAAACGTATTACATCTAGATATCTTGTAGACACATTTTTGCAAATATATGATTGTAAATTTATACTTCTGGCTTGAAAAAAATAACCAGTTGGTTTTAATTTCATCCATGTTCCTGATTCTGTTCAGAAGGCAGAAAAGAACACTACTAATAATTCAAAGATCTTAATTAGGGAAGGTTAGGTTATTGTTCCTTCTTAACTAGGAAGATACTTGGGGCCTGCTGAAAGAAAACACTAAGCTCCTGACTTCAGGTGGAATTCTGACATTCTGTAAAATGCATAATGCCCTTCAAAAGATGCCACACTTATAAATACCTGATATTAGTAAAAATAAATTAAAATGATATCACAACAGTGTCTATATATTCATTAATTTGTATTTTATCTAAAGAAAAAGTATGTCCTATCTTCTAGAATGAGCAATTTCTCTAAAGCTGCTAAAACTTCTTAGTATAACAGCCAAAAACCACATCCCGCATGTTTCAGAAGATATGATAGATGACTGTTAGTAAACTGGAAAACACTGCACCACGGTGCTAGTGATAACAATTAGAGCCATAATTGGATTGAGCAGTTAAATCACTTGGAAGTAACAATGAGTAAAAAGTGGAAGTAATCAAATATTTGTAATCATCTCAAACTAGATTCTCACATTTCTGTTGGTCTTGGAAGAACATGCTACTTTTATAAAGAAGAGTTTATTAATCATATTATAGAACAACAAGAACTTAAAGAAGCCTAGAGTTAGGAAGAACCTGAGGTCTGAGTCCCAGAAGCATTCTGAATTTACGATGCAGAAGAGAGAAAACAATAGTCTCTCATGACTTGTATCATAATGACTGAAAGACAAAACTCTCAAAGGCCAGGAATTTCATAAGAGTACAACACCACAGTGATAAGAGTATGCAGGGAATGAGAAAATTCAGACAAAATCATCTTCACACACATATAAAGGCATAGATAATAAATATGCCTCTATAGGTACAAAGCTGCAGGAATGTACAAAGGCATGCATTCTTATAAGCCTGTGTGACACATGGATGAGAGTTAATGCAGCTTTGTGGCTTTTGGCATAGTGATAAAGTACTTCTCAGCAAGGCCTGACATGCTTTTCAAACTAGAGTTGGCAGGAGCAGGGCAGGCAGAGCTTGTTCATTCCCATACATGTTTGCCAACAGGGGCACTCTCTTCATAGGCACTTCTTTCTACTGTGTACTGAAATCATGACTACAACATCCTTGAGTACCAGTTGGATTTAAGCATCCAGGGGCCTCAGCATACTAAAGGCACTTTTGAATACAAAACAAAAGTAGTCAGGGGAATAAAGTTCTAAATGGATCTTTCCTTTCTATCCAACACCAACATTGTTCACTCAACATTTCTTGGCAACATAGCTCTAGCCTTGGCAAGAAGGCTTTATACTGACAGCTTCAGCTTCTATGAGTCTCTTGTACCTGCCAAAAGCTTTTAGGCAAAGACTTAGACCTGCATTGCTTTAAATATAATATGCAACTCCAGGATTTCACATCTACTTTTTTAGTTTTTATGGATTGCAAAAAGGGAAGAAGATGAGAAAATGATATAAAGACAAATTAAAAAAGGAACAGTGTGAGACTCCAGTATTTTCTGAGGTCAGAGTGAGACCTCAGAAGACTTTTACTTGTCTTCATTCTCACACTTGGAATCACAAGAGACTGCTAAAAATTGTCCCACCACAAACTTTTCAAATATAAGTCAGAAAACTGGATATAATTTCTAGAAAGTTTTCATATCTGCTTTGTTTCCTTCTCTAGAATAAACTGTTATTAGAAATGTTCTCTTTCCCTCCAAGGAGAAAGCTGCAAGGGAAGAGAAACATCTAAAGGACCAAGACTACTTTCCAGGAAAAAAGAAGGTTGTCTAAATGTTCTGAAATTTCAAGTAGCAAGACAGTGAAGGGAAAAACGTAATAGCCAAGAAAGAAGTAAGCCTACTTCACATTACCTCATCCTGATGCAAACAGAAAGACAGTCCATACCTGGTCCCACTTGGAGTGAACAGAACAATGATTGCTACATGCAAGATGTAAGATAGGAAGCTGTGATTGTACTACCTCTTCTTACTCCACTCAAAAGGCAGAGGACTGGCTAATGATGACCAGGATATCAGCCAGAGTTATTATGCCAATGGCTGTGCATGGCCCACAGTAGGCATAGACAGAATACTAGTGTCAAGTCTTTACCACGCAGCAAGCTTAGTGCCAAAATACAAGCCAATTGCAAAGCTTGAAGCAATGTTGGCACAGCCATGCTATTCCCGGGACCACAGAGACTGTCTTTATTCAGCCCTGCTTTATCCACTGGAGAGGTGCCTACACGGAGATGATGAAAATACCTGAGCTAATTAGTTTGAATTAGAGTTTAAACACAGCAGTTTGCAATAACTGTTTTTACAGCTTTTCTTCTGTCAATGAGTCTCTTGTATTTCACCCTCTGAATATTACCTGTAGGATTTGTTTTAGGAATGCAAAAGTTTCAGTAAGAGAGAAAGGAAGAGAGGAAGTTTTCTGTTCTTAGTATGGATTCTCTCAATTTTGCAGCTGAAAAGTATCTTTCCTGCTGAAAGCAACAGCACACTGCTATTAGACTTCCTTGTAGTATCATTTTTATGATACTATCTTCATATATTTTAGGAAATGTTCCCTTTGCCACAAACTGTGATAAAAAGAAAATGTAATCAGCTCTCAGTTGTTAGTTTTTAAAACAAAAGAGATTTTTAAAATTCACAATTCATTGATTTCAAAGTTCATGAGAATAAAATCTAATTCCTTTTACTAAAGAAGTAGAATGAACTTTTCACAGTGTAAAAAAGGCTCCAGCTCTATGAGGAAATGTCCAAAAGCTGCAAGTTCCTAAAAAAAACCACCAGGAAACAGTAATTTAGTGCCTAAAAATCCAATATAGAAGCAGAAGTAAAATCATCTGATGCTTATGTATCCCATGAGCAGCTTTAGTCACATGCTTATTTTCACTTTTAGGTGAAGAGCAATGCAGATCAGATTTTTGAAGCCACGACTGTTGCTTAATCTACTACAATATAAAATTTCCCTCCCTCTGAATCTTTTATATTTGTTTGGTTACTTTAACAGAAGCAAGGCCTGATCTTTGATTTTCTTTTTTATCTCTGAGAAGAGAAAATCTCAGATGATTTTATTTTGTGGTAATTATGAATTTCTGGAACATGCAAATGTCAGACAGACACATTTGTTGTCACTGCCTCTGCTCCAGTAGCACAGATCTCTTCACAATTCACATCTATGTTACTGAGCATCCTAAAAAAAAGATTTTCATCATCTTCTACCTCTGGCTGATTAACATTCCTTACCAAAACAAGTTCACTGACCTTTGGCAGATGGAAAGTCCCCACACAGTGTACTAAAACCGTTACAGTGGAACAAGGAATAGAAAAAAATTATTCAATCAGTATTATACTGTTCTTGCACTTGGGCATAAGAGTTCATTTCTTATACTGTTAACTTCATAAATATTACAGTCCTGGTTTAAGCTCCTCATCAACACTCCTGAGACCACACCGTCTCACTTCATCACTTGACAATGGAAGGTAATTCATTCAGTCTTTGGAGAGACAGACTCACTCTTCTTTCAGAATGTCTTCTCTCCCTCAAAGAGAGATGGATCACGGTCAACCATCTGAGAATAAAATATCCTCAGAAATTTCAAAGGGAATGTTGACAACTAGCTTCCATGGAAAACCCAACTCACAGTTTGTTACTTTAGTACATTCTTCTGGATAACCCAGACACTCTTGCTTGTACTTAACACGTGATTACATAAACACAACTTGCCTATTGTTTTACTGAATTGTTTTGGTGTATGGCTGGGTAAACAACCCAGGAAGAGAGAGCTGTGCCCACCTGAACATTATAAATGCAAATAATGCATTTCAAACTGAAGCTGAATACTTACCCGCACACCTCCTTCCAGATAAAGCCACAGAGACCATGGAGAGGAAAGAGCTTTAACATGCAGAGCAACACAAAGAACCACAGGAATCTTCTATAGCTACTTAAAATTCTTTCAAAATAAAGAAATCTGTTTGAAGAAAATACCACCTGAAATATTTCTAAAGCTCTTCATATATTTGTTTTTATAGCCCATACAGTCTTATCTAAGTTCAAGAGACCTCTGGTAGAAGCCTACAAGTATAAATAGAAGTATTTTAGATGAAACCAGATAAGAAACATTGTCCCTTCATCACAGTGACACAAGCACAAGCTGCCTGCAAAAAAGAAACATTTTGACTCCGTTCAGATAACAGCTGCAAATTATTTGAGGCAGCCACACAGAGAGAAAAACACATAAATAATTGCTAGAAAAGTGTGTACATCTTAAAGAGAATGAACTAGTGATGCTTCTTTGATTTTACCAAAAACTAAAACGATATTTCACATACAAATACAAACATAGATTGTCAACAAGAAGGAGATGAAGGCTTCTGGTAGAAGAACACATATTAAGCACTCAGTTCTTTTTAAATGAAGCACTGCAACACTTAACATCAGCACAGCACAGGACATTAAGGAAGAATTTTAATCCAAGATTACTTTCATTTAACTGGCTAAAGCCACTGCTAACTTCTCATAATTCTTCAAACCAACAACACTAATGAAGAGAGCAGTCTAAATCCAGAACATTACAAAAAAAAAAAAGAAAAATCTTCTGTGGGGTGGTAGGAAGGATGACATGGCACAATGTAATTCTGTCTACAGATATCTCAGTATAGATGCAATAGCTAAACAGCTGCTTCCAAACAGACTTTTCATTTGCAAGTAATAAACTCTGAGCCAAGAAATTACTACTATCTGCTAAAAGAGAATGACATATTGCCCTTCAGAAGCCAGTACATGAATTGCAGTGTCTCATAGTGTATGAATTTCAGTGAAGCTACTATTGTCCATTAGACCACTGCTCCACATCTCAAATGCTTTTTTGAACTAGTATCATTGCCTTGATTTCCTTTAGAAAAGGATTTTTCATGGGGGAAAAAATAAAACCTACAGTCATAAAACTTCAAAATATTGCACGATACTAGAAGGTATATTCTCATTTTTGTTATAATGGTGTTGTACAGTTGCACTAGATTTAACGTGGTGTTACTGAGCAAGGAACTTCATAAAGAAAAGCTTTAGACACAGCCTTGTATGTCTACAGACAGAAGAGAACTGAGAAAAAACACTTGGTTGATCACAGTTTAAAATTAAATAATACTTAAAAAGAGAGCTGTTACACTTGTTAATCTGATTATAGCAAGAATTGACTGGAATTCTGAAAGAATATCCAGAGTATGATATATGTTGCAGGGGAACATTTTTCCTTCTTCCTTTAGCAGTCTAATAACTGGTGTGTCTTAGCTACTGCCAACATAATTACATGACATCATGAAGCTACAAGGGATCATTGTAAAAACTTTAGATTTGGCACAAAAAACCACTGTCTATTAAATTAAATTATAGCTTATGATTCGTAGTCAGAATGGAAAGAAGTAGATTCATCAAGGTCACAAGTACAAATATCAGTAAGAGCAGAAGCAGGCTAGTGCCCTGGTGATTCAGCTATCTTTTCTCCCAGTAGTGGTGTTTGCTTTAACTCGCATGGCACAACAAATGCCCAAGTGCCTGGAAAAGAAAAAATAATCTGGGCTCATCATCTGCTATTTTACAAGATAAGTTCTTGATACATCTGGCATGATCCACTAATGATCATTTCTGTATGAAAATCATGCAAAATCATTGCCTTTTACAATCTGTGTTTTAACAGGCTATTTCCTCTCCAGAACAGAAGAACTTGGTCAGGATGTATCAAAGAAATGAACATCCTAGTTATGAGCTTCTGGTTTCGAATGCTATGTCCAAAACAGAACCTATCATCTCCCTTACGCATTTTCTTAGTAGGCTCACTGCAAACCTGTAAAATATTCACAGATATGATAGCAAGCAGATCAAGCTGTCAAGAGGTTCTGGGCTTACCACAAATGCACAGGTTGCTTGCACTTATGTAGCAAGGCAGCTGTATATGCCTACAGAGAGACACTAAGGCGAATCTAGAGCCTGACCCTGAGCTTGCCAGTTATGCAAATCTGCCAGTTCTGCTGTGATAAAGTTGACAGAAAAATAAAAGGTAATAGCTTCCATTAGGCAACTGATGATTTATAAAACAGAGAATCTCTCAGAGACAGCAGTTTTGTCAAAAGTGTTAAGAGCGTCACTGACAAACTTCCCTGTCAGCAAAAACATTACACAGTGTGCTAGGGAAATTACTTTTGAATACTGCTGCTCCTCATAAACTTTAGATTCATTGTCTTTTAAAGAAGCAAGTTAGTCACAGATATATATGTAAAGAATACGTCTCAAGATGTATGTATTTATATATTCTTTATTCTTATTGAACAGAGTAGGTGGCTTGGAAGCACCTACCAGCAGCCAAGATAATGATTTAGATTAATACATTCTATCATTTCTGGTTGTGTGGTTTTAAGATTATGAATGGACTGAAAATAGTTTTTTTGGCTGACAACTTATGGCACCTTTTGAGATTCTTCCTATTTATTGCATGAGCGGGAAAAATATATTAAAGGAGACCTGTTTCTTTCAGATAGAGACTACAAGAGAAAAAGAGAGACATGCCTGATTTCTATTCATATTAACACCTCTGTATCTCACCTCCATTTCAGAGCAGCACCAAGAGATCCAGCCATGGCTTTCTGCCAGTTTCTTTGCTCAGGATTGGGCTACTGGCATTATAAATTATTCTGATGGTCCTCTAATAATCTGATCATCTGGTCATATAAATGTGAACCACCTTGGATGTCTTTCTTAGGCAGGGAACTGGCTGTGGAAGGGACTTGCTGCACATCAGTGGAAAGCCAAGACTGTCTCTTCTAAGTGCAATGACACAGTAAGGGAAGAGCTATTACAAGACTCAGTAGCTAGTGAGGTTTCCACATATTTATATCACTCTGGGAATAGTAGGAGATCTTGCCTGATATGTAGTATTATGTACAACTCCATAGGAGGGATCTTATTTGTTCAAAGAAGCCAGTGGCCATATTGCTGTTGTTCTCTCCAAGCCATTTTCTGAGGTTTATATGGCACAAAATCAAAGAGAATCAATTCTGACAATCTTCTTATATGGAACAGCCTACAGTGTCTTTCAGAGAAGCCTCTGAAAACTGAAACAAATAGTTGTGGCTTTAAATTCTTCACCTTGCCTTAGTTTTTTTAAAAATTCCTCAATGCTAACACTTCATTTTTGGAATAAATATGCTTGAAAATAATATTTAATTTTTCCAACACATGCAAGAGGTAAAGTAGAGGAAAAAAGTATTCTAGTCAAGCTGAAAATATTTTCAAGGTGTTGAGAGCTCTTAAAATTGATTTAAATGATGCAAACTGATACTCCACACTTAAGGAAAAAAAAAAACCACTATTTATTTAGTCCTTATTTAGTCCAAAAGACTTCTAAATTGAAGTCTGCCAAATATGCCTCTGTGGTAACATGAGATTGAGTGCTCACCTACTTCCAATCACAAATAAATAATCTTGTGCACTCATGTAGTCTCTCTACTTTTTTTTTTTTTTCTTCCTTCACTTTTTTTATTTCATGTCTTACCACTTTCTTGTGGAGATAGATTGTCTCCTATTTGCTTCACAGAGGGACAACTTTCACACCTAACACTCCACTCTATGAATGCCCTGCTGAAACCACATTAAAGATTTGACAGTCTTCTATGGCATAACTCTTTTAATGAAAACCACATGAAGAAATAACTCCCGTTCAAAAACTAAGCCAATATCTATCTACTCTCTAAGATAGGAAATATGTCTATATATTTTTGAATAATGGAGTCTCAACTCTGCTAAAATGAATGGATGGTAGAACTGCCATCAAAAAAAAGACTGGCCTTTCACTATTTCTGAGCAACAGGGCTTCTCTTCCAAAAATCTGATCCAAAAATATCTGATACTGATTATCTAAATTGACATTCCTAACATGACAAATTTGTGAGTTGTTATTCAGGGAAATGCCCATTAACAACTGCGTCTTTTCCTAAGAACCTCAGAATTTAATGGTCATTCTAGGAAAGAATTATGTGAAGAGATATGGAATTTTAGCCATGCAGTAAATCTTAAGGCAGACCTAGTGTAAAATATAATGTTTTAGTAGAATTACTTGTATCTGCATTAAGTGGTGTTAAAATAGGGACAACAGTCAGATTCTTATCCTGGTGATAGAAAATCTTTCTCTCCAATGGAGATTAATGACACTTCTGTAACATTCATGATATATTTAAAGTAATGATGTTATCTCTGTTGAAACAGTGGCAGTCATAGCAACTGGTGTTAATGGGACTCTTTTTTTCCTCCATGATGTGAGCTTTTGTCTAGGGGCATGTAATTGAGTTTTTCAAAGAGCAAGTTCTCCTTATGAAATTCTCTTCTCAAGGAAATTGAATGTAACTTCAAGTTATTATTTTTTTTTTTAGCAAACTTACCACCCATAGGGGATGCCAGGAGTCTAGGCTGAAATCCTTAATAGAAAAAAAAAAGCCAGAAATCTTCAAGAAAGCAATGTCTGTCACATTTCTACAAAAAAAAAGACAATGGCATTTTCAAATATACCCCAGAGCTGGGGGACATACAGTGATTTATGCAAGCCAGCATTCATCTGAAGAAAGAAAGGAAGGAAAACTGACTGAGCTGTAGGGCTCTGATAAACTCGTAAGACAAAAATAGGAAAAAAAAAAAGTTTAAAAAAGATAAAATAGAAGGAAGAATAACTGCAGATCAACATTTAATACAATCTTTTAAATATCACACAAAATGAGAGATGATGAGACAAAAGAAAGTTATGTGCAGTATTAGACGAGGGCTGCTCCAAAAGTAATGCCTTGTATTTTATTATAATGGCCCATGTTGTCAGAGCTATGTTGGTGGTATGGCAGTAGAGGTTGAAACCTCCCACCAATATTCAGTTACATTTTGTTGCTGTGTGATGGATGCTGAGGGGCAGTCTGACAGAACAGCATTTGACGTAGAATTGCATATGAAGCAAAGATGTATAACTGAATTCCTCCATGTGGAAAAAAAGGCACTCACCAACATTCGTCAACACTTGCTGAACATGGGAAGCACCCTGCCTTGACTTGGACACCACTCGGAAGGTCTTAGAAACTACTCAGAAAACAGGCAACTCCGCCTCTCTCTGAGTAAGTAAAAACCATCTCCTCTCTCCTAATACTGTTTAGCCAGCTCTGCTGCACCCTGATTTTAATTCTCAGTGGTAATCAAACTCCAAATCATGCTTCAGATACTTGTAGCTGAGAAACTGAAGTTCCCGGAGCCACTCACAGTCTGTTCATTAAAAAAAATTAACAGACAAAAGCTGATCTGGTGATTGATGCCTTGATGACAACACATTGGAAGTAATGTCATATGTATTACTGAGCAGTTCTCTTATTTAATAGACCTTCCATTTTACCACAAGCTTTCAGAAGTAATGAAGAGCTGATTAAAATACCTTATCATTCTTAATACTGGAAAATATTTTAAAATAAAGTTCATAATTAAAGATATTTTTTATTGCCCTGATTATGAAGGAAGAATATACAAAGCTGCAACACTAGTTGTGTAGGAATTAATGTAATTCAGTCACAGGAAATGGAGAATATAAAAGAGCACATTCTTCAATCTATTCCTTTACAGTAAGCATAAGGGAACAAGCAGTTTACCCAGTGAGAGAAGGTAGTTAGAAGGCAAGAGGTTTCCTCAAATTTCACTACAAACAAGGAATCAGAAAAGAAGCTGCAAAGTAACTTTACATACTACTGGACATAAAATAAAAAGATTTGCTAAAACAAAGATAAGCTTCAGCCAAATGTTTAAATTCTAAATTTCTCACCAAAAGTTTTGTGGAAGCAGCAACATAAGCATTGAAGAAAATACGCTGTCATTAAAAAAAGAAATTAGAAGAGCCTTATTTCTTTAAAGCTTTTCACATGAAAGCTTGCCGAATTATTCCTACAGAGGATTTGTATCCATACAAGTGGAACATCTCTGGCTTTTTCAGTCAACCAACAGCCTTAACTTAGGAAGTAGCAATCCACAATTATATTCCTAACACCTTTAATCATCTTAGTAGGCCAGGAAGGGTCACAAATAAGCATTTTCCAAACACAATCTTAGTGGTAGATTACAAGTAGAGTGTATTCCTTTTATGTATTCCTTTTCACTGTATGTTTCAGTGCTGCGTTTTCTCACGGTACCTGCTTTTATGTTAGCTGTATGATTTGTTTAATCACTGCAGCTAAATTTTCTTTCAAGACATCCTTCTCTGACATTGCTCCAAGATAAAATGTGTCACAGAGGCTGACACATACTTTAGCAAAGCTCTCGAAAATTATTCAAACATCAGCTGCCCAGAACATCTCAAGTACTGAAAATGCAGTCAACAGTTCCTCCACATGTGCCTCTGGCAATTCATTCCTTCTTTCCCTTTTCCTACAAGCCATACTGCCCTTTTCCAGATATATTACCCAAATATTTCTCAGTTATATATCATTTATCAGAGATATATTGCAACTTGTTCAAAACAGTGACTAGAACAGTAACATACCAGAGTTCATTCTATCACCTTCCCCATGAAAAAGAGAATATTCCTCCACAAGGAACCCAGTACTGAGAATATTTACACACCTGTTTACCTTTGCATAGTGTAAGCCACCCCACTGACCTGTCTAGTGCTTGATTTGACACATGAGCACATGTTTAAATTCTAACAAGTACAGGGTTTAAAGATGAGGTTAGGCAGACTCAGAATACTATGACCTCCAGCTGTAATGGGGGTGGCAGAACAGATATCAGTTGATTCCTCAGCTGTCCCAATTCTTAACTCAGTGTCATAAAACATTCATATCTGTAAACCACAAGCCTCATCCAAAAGAAAAGAACTGTGAGAATTCAGCTATCTTCATTGGATACAATATTTAAGCTTACCACAAGAGTATCTTTTTTTTTTTTTTTCCTCAGGAAAGTAACTTTATGGAACGATATTTCTATATTTTATACATAGAAATGAATATATATGTAAAACATAAGTTGCAATATTAATATATAGCTATGTCCAGAAGGGAAGACATGAACAATTGATTGAAAATTATTTTAAAATGTCTCTAAATATATTTCTAAGCTTCTAAGAAATCCCTATTTCCCTGTCATTTCAAAATCATTGTGAATCAGTACACCTTTTTCACTAAAGTTTTCTTAATTCTAAACACTTGTAACATCCTTGCCAGTGTGAGAATTCAGCACCTCAGGGGAAAAATATAGCCTGGCTCTTTACTTTTTGATTTTCATTTTTGCTACACACAGACAATGCTGTTTGGCATGTAGTATATTTGTGTATGACAACATACATAAACTCTCACTTAACTGACAAATAAATTGAGCATTCTACACTGAAATATGATAAACAATACTGCCATTTCAGTGCTATTTACACAGTTTATTATCAAAATTGCAGAAGAAATTGATTTAATAGAAGATGATACATAATTTCCACGGTTCAGAGAGACTGTGTCTACAGGAAGAAGGAAAAGAGAACAGAATAAGAAATCAAATAGGGATTTGTAAGTGATGGCTAGCAGAATGAGAAGAGCATGAACCAAAACCTCCTGCTGAATTTACGGCACTGAAAGCTCTTTGCAACACAGTTGTCTTTGTGTCCATTTCTGGAGTCCCCAGAAGGAAAATACACACATTTTACTGTTCTGCTTAGTAGGTAATTTTATCTGTTAGATATCAAATAAGAAATAAATGCAGGAGCTCTTTAAAAAGTAGCTGCAACAAAGAAAAACATAATTAGGAAGAGCTGCATGTTTTAGATCTTTCTCCAACCTATTTTTTGCAGAAATCTCATAATTAAAAACAAAACAAAACATAAAAACCAAAACCATGAGCTTCAAATTCTTTGATGGGAATTCCTTATCTATGAGGGCTTGGGTCTGAGATTAGACAAATCTCTGGGCCAGATGCCCAGCTGCTACAAAGCCATGGAATTACCCTGATTTAAACCAGCTGATGAGATGGCCAACTCTTTTGAATGTACAGCTGAATTCCTTTTATGTAAACCATTTTTTTTCCCTCCTTTTTTTTCTCCCTTTTTCAGAAAACCTTTTTGGAAAAACAAGCTCTGTATAAATATTAGGGTGAAATATGATTTATAAGCTCAAAGTACTGTTTTAATACAGACCCACCACCCCCCCTTCAACCAGATGCAAAATCTCAACTGTGCAGTTCATGAGTTTATATTCAGGTTAATGGTGTTAGGTTTCTCTCATATATGGAGATATTTATGTTTTCACTAGTCAGAAATAGAAAATATTATTTGTTCATCTAGCCCTGTCAGCCCAAATTATTTCTTTTGCATATTTTCTATTTCTCCATCAGCCCCTCCCTCAACATCTGAAGCAACAGGGTTCCGTATCTTTGTAATTTGTATCTCTTGCTTTAAAAAGTACCACCTCAGTTTTGTGGATGGTATATTATGTTTACACTTAAATCATCAGGATGGCTTTAGAAGTTCATTTTGAAGCTGAAGCTTGACACTAGCTAAGAAATTACAGTGGAGCAATCAAAGAGAACCTACTAAGCCATTCCATCCTAGTTAAAGCAGTACCCCTTGTACTGGTAAATCTATCCATTCTGAATGTCTGCCAAGATACTAAAGAAGAAAAAGGGATTGCCCCAGGCTGGTATTTCCTGTCTGGAAGTATATGGACAGATAACAGAAACTGATACGTAACCAAAAGCTTCAGGTTTAGACCAAAGGTCAAATTAAAAAAAAAAAAAAATCAAAAAGAAAAGCCAGAAGAGATGCCTTGCTTCAAGTGTAAAACTGAATCAGGATTTCCCAGTAAGAAGATAAAAAAAAAAAAAATGCAACAGAGATGAGGACAGTGGTATTAGTTACAAAGTCTGTATAATGATATAATACAGATCTGCTGTCACAAAAAAAAAAAAAAAAAAAAAAAAAAAAAAAAAAAAAAAAGTGTCAGGAAGTGGTTTCCCAGTTAAAGAAGGAACTGCTGACGAACAAGACACATGTGTGAAAAATGTTTAGTCACTTCTCAGGATCAAAAGGATTCAACACATCTGAGGTTCAACAACTGGGACCACAGCACAACATGGAGACAGGTTCAACATCTGGAAAGTCTGGTTCATGGAATACATGTACACTACGGGACATGGGAACTCTACCAGCCCTAGATCAGTGCGCTTCCCCACTTCACACCATCGAAAGAGCCAAGCTGCCTCTCCTCCTTCCCGGAACATAGTCCTGCCAGTCGCGCTGAAAGAACAGTCTGTGAATTTTCTCAACATTCCCAACCTATGTTGGACCACAAGGTACAGAAAAGAGTGCCCAAATATTGAAAGCAACCACATTACTCAGTTCACTTTTTTAAAAAACTTGCCAGTGCACCATTTTAACAGCTATTTTAAGGTTCTCATTTTCCTAAAGCACCTTATCTTAAGAACTGAAACTGTCGGCAGTAATTTTATGGCAAGTGAAAGGAAAACTTAAACTTTCCCCACATACACAATCATGAAGAGAAATATCACCCTTAGAGTGTAGTGAGGCAAGGCTTGATTGTTTATCTGAAGCAGTAGTAGCTGAGCTTCAGATCAGCCACGGAGTTCCACAAAGTTAGAATTTCCAGGGGACTATCTCTCATTAGAACTTTTTGTACATGTCACTGCACAGTTGATAAACTAAAAAAATAGATTCAAGCATGTTCATAAATATATATCTCCTAGGGACACAGGAGACTAACTACCAAGAGCAGAATTATTTAATGATCTACCTGAAACACAGACAAGTCTCTAGTATTGTTGCAGTGAAGAAGATTCTAAATAGACGTTAATCATAGAATCACAGAATCATTTGAGTTGGAAGGGATTATTAAAGATCACCTAGTCCAACTGTCCTGCAATGAACAGGGACACCTACAGCTAGACCAGAAAGAAAAGAAAGATTCTACATCATCTGCAGAATGATTTAAGTTCACTGAACATGAGAAGACTGAACAACTGTTTAAAATGTTTAAAATGGTTATGGATATTTTTAGTTAGACCTCACTGTGAGGAAGTGTGCAATCCAGTAATCCCTCCTAACAGGATCTGCAGGTAACAAACTGAAACAGAAACATTCACTGAGCTCTCATGAGGCCAACTTCAGCATTTAGTGTGTTACAGCCAATTGACCTGATCAGCAAGAAGCATGGCACTGCTGTTTGTGAGACAGAAGATTAAAGATATTTTGAAGATTTCCAATTCCACATTCAAACAAAAAAAGACAGTCAGGATAAACTGTATGTGATTTTGTACTACCATATTTAAAAAGCCTCATTTTTTTAACCCTTTGCCTGTCTGTAGAACAAAATTATAAAATTTCTGTCATGGAGTTAATTTTTTCCTCTTGTTTTTGTCCTCTTTTTTAATGTTTCTAGTGTTGGAAAGGAAAGGCAAATGCTGAGATTCTCATGAAATATCCAACTGTGACTTTACAGCACAGTTTTACAGACTAAAAGGATCAAATTAAGATCAGATGTGGAAAGCAGCAACAGCAGGGAAGTGACTGGTGATGCAGCCTCCCACACCTGGTTTGAATTTCATTGCACTCTTAATTCAGATACACTGCTGAAAGCATAGCTCTTGAAAAAGACTAAAATTGCCAGAGAGAAACCATATTTTAAAAAACTCTGTTACTACAAAGCTAGCAGGAAGCAGAACCTCAGAAAGCAGACTAAAATTCATTTTAGCACAAAAGCAGGACTGAGCTGAGCCACCATTAAATTGTGATTTTAAATAACATATTTAAATCATATCAAACAAATAAATCATACCATATTATTGGTAGTATGTGTTTCAGTGCCATATTTAAACTCTAGTTATGGGTGACCTCTTATAGATACTGCACAAGCAGAATGTCCAGAAGTGACTGGGCCCTAAAATTTATATATATAAATTTAAAACCCCTTCCAAATTTCTTTGAAAGGAAAACAAACCAAAAAAGTCATGCTTTCAGGACTTTGCAGTAGATTGTATGAATTTTCCAAATTGCTGCTTATTAGATTTGCTTTTAATAGCAGTTTCCTGTAGCCGTGCTTTATGTGCCAAGCTTCTTTATTGCTACAAAATAGCGCTCCTATGAAAGCAGATTTAAACAAAGCTCAGTAAAAACCTTTAAAAGTGCTGATGAATTAGAATACCTGCTGATCAGCCGAAAACATGTTTATTTGTCATGTCATTATTGATCCTGACCTTCTACAGTTGAATTTAAATCAGATATTTAGCTTGGAAGAAAATATTTTCCCTTGGATACATTCTGCCAGGATATAACTTTCAATGCTGAATTATAAGGTGACATGATAAAGTGGCAGCTGCTTCAAATTAGCAAACTATAAATCCTATTCTATTCTCTTTTCAACAAAACAAACTGCCCGCTTCACAGTAGAGATCATTCCAGTATAAGTGCTTTGTGTGCTTTCATCCAACTCCACAGTCATTAGCTTAAAAAGACAACCAGAATCACTGATACACTTACAGTTGGATATTACATTTGTATGAGTATTGCAAACCAGTGATGAAATTCACTGGACAAATTTATTTAGTTGGCAGGGTTGTAGTTATTGTCTGCTGAGGTCTGTACCGTGTACGAGAGTTAATCTTTTGAAAGACTCTTAATGCAAGCTTCAAAGTTATCATGGAGTCCAGTAGAAGACAAACACAGGTCAGTATAAGAGAAGAGTTAGGAAGTAACGTGTCATTTATTACTGGAAGCAGGTGTAGTATCTCCTGAAAGCTCTGTTTTTTTCTGGATCCTAGGCGTCAGCATGCTGACACGTCTAGTTCATAGCGATGAAAGCATTTCTTCATCGCAGTTCACCAACTTCCAGGCTGTTATGGAACCCTGCCAAATTTTAGTGCACACTGACAGATTCAATTCATCTCAGAACTAACCTCATTTTAGCCTTACTGCTGTCTGCACTACTAGATTGATAGAATGAATAAGAGGAAGTCTTCTACAGACACACAAAAGGCAGAAGACATCATTTATCACCTCTGTTGCTGACTTTTACACCCTATACTTTTGTGTGTAAAAGCTTTTCAACTGAACAGCATAACTCTTAAAAACATTATTGCTACAGTGAAAAGTTTCCACCATTTATCTAAGCGGGCAAAATAATTAAACTACACCTACATAATTATTTTCTCAACCTCTGAAGGAAAGGACAAGTTTTACAAATTTACTAGGGAGAATTTGGGAGGGAAATATAATTTGAAAGTCTCTCCTCACTCTGACCAAAAGGTAACAAACTGCTGAGTATTCCAGTTCATCAGTTACTGAAAATAATAGAATGTTTTCAAGACTGTCATTTCTGCACAGCTCTGAGACATTTTAAGCAGCAACTTTTCAATTAGCTACTTTCCACGTATCTAACTGTGAGCTTTACGTAGACCTACTGTAAGCAACAATATAGAAGGAGCAGGAGGCAAGGAATGAAGTATGTGAGAAGTAGGTAACTACAGACCTATGAAGAATAATAATACAAGAACATGGTAGGAAACTGGGAAAGCCAACTAAGTAGAAGAATATTGGTCAGCATGCAGACGCTGAGCGTGCCAGGTGGTACAGCTTTTAGACTGAATAACCAGGATCTTGGAAGGTACATCAATATTATACTTGTAATGCTGTAACATGATAGAAAACACAGCAGTGACTGTGGACTAGCAAGGTTCCAGGCTGCAGCAAGTGAAGATTTGCTCAAATGCAGCAGTCATGGACACAGAACCAAAGGAGAGAAAAAACAAAACAAACAAACAAACAAACAACAACAACAAAAAACTGCTAACCCTTGAAGGGCTTCCAATAGACAAGGATCTCCAGCAAGAGATTCTTAACTCCACTGCCAACCCTTAAATAAGGTCTGGGAAGGTGTGGATCCTGGCTCCACCCCTTCTGGTCACTCAGGCACACTGCAAGCAGCTGAGCTCCCCCAGGTTGGCGCTGTCTTCCTACCAGGCGCTCAATCACTGGGTCCAGCCCTGACTTAGCATTTTTGCTACAATACTTCATCTGTTAATTGCAGGTATGGAATAAGCTTATAGGCACATTTGTACTGTTTACATACTATGGCTGTATTGTTGGGTATTTAGAGAGCTTTGTTTTTTGTACTGAGACCAGTGGATACCTATGTGTCTATAGCAGAGAAAAAGTGAAGAAAGAAGCGAGCATAGACGATTCTCATTTTTGACTGATATCTACTATAGAAAGCACCAAGATGACAAGCAGAGATCACCTGATTGCCTGTTTGGTAAGCACTCCAGTGAGTCAATCTTATAAAATCATGGATAAGCTGCAATACAAAGAGAAAACCAAACTCCACTGTTATCTGTTAATATATTTTTGACCAGCACTTAAACACTTTCATCACTACTAGGTTTTATAAAACAATTATACCATTTGCAAGACCAGAATTAAATGCTCGGGTGTTCAGTATTTACAATAATTTGTACAGTATATTCTATTTTTAATTTTCCATCCTAATTCATGACTGTGTTTTTAGCTTAAAATGTGAGTTGTGTGGAATTAGGTCAAAGCTATTCATTTTACAAGGTTATATGTCTTGGAACTTTTGCCAGAACTGTTTGCACCATGAACTAAAATATTATATACTCTCTCCACTCTGAAGTGGGATAGTTCGCTTAAAGTCAAGGTTCGTGGATTTATCTGTTACAAAGAGCTCTTTTGCTCTGCCAAAGCACAGCTCATGAAATATTTGTAAAGCCTTGAAGACAGGGACAGACATCAGGATATTCAGCTCAGCAAATATTTAAATGGACATGGTAGAAGGAGAGGAGACTAAGACTGTCAACCACAGAAACTCAAAAATATCAGAAGTCCAAAAAATAATAGAATCCGGTTAAGATTTCAGTGAGACTTAGGCCCTTAGCTAGTGGCTATGTATTCAGATATCTGCAAGGAAGTAGGCCTGAATAAACACTGAAAGAAAGAGGAAGTGAAGCAGACCAGAATTAGAAGGGGTTTTCCCCAGAGGTAAGTTTCAGAAAAATTAATATTATTACGAAACTGACATCAGACCAAGCTAAAAGTCCTTGAGACTTGAAAAAAAAAGAAATGGCAGGATCTGGAGTTGCTATGAAGGACACAAACTCCCAAAGTCCTAGGGAACTAATATAACTACTAATATTGTTCTCTTACCACCCTAGGTTTCAGGTAGAAAATCTACACCACAAAAGATCCTCTTCTGTGCCTCCAGCACAATTTCCTAATTTCCCTGAATTTTCAGATTTGAAATTACCCTTTGCAGCCTCAGGTTCACAGTTCCTTGTTCAGACCATTCAGTTTACTCAATATTTCTCCCAAAAGAGTGGGATTATTAGAACAGGATTTATTAATTCAAAAGGAAATTTATATCTTTTTGCAATTCATATCTGTTTGGGTTTTGTTGTTGTTTGTTTGTTTGCTTTTTCACTTGATATCTGTTGGGGAAAATGCTGTATTGCTGTCTTTTTTTTCCCTACGCTAGCTGAGAGTGACCAGCTATTGCTATAGTGAAACATGTACACAGTACATGAGCCAGAGTCTCAGTCCTGGTGTTACACAGTCATTGGGATAAGTTTCAATTCTTCCATATGTAAGATACAGCATGGTTTTGCTCCATCAAAATCTTATTTACTGTTCTTATTAGAGTAGATTTTGCATTCCCTTGAGGAAATGTGGATTGAGCATGAGTTTTAGGAAGCTTGTAATTAAACACTAGTACAGACAATTTGGGGTTTTGTTTTTGCGAGTTTTACCCTTAATGTTGTAATTTCAATAGAAATGTTGTGGCAAATGTTTCCTTTGGGCGTGGATTTTCTAGAATTTCTCTTCCTTTTTGCTCCCACAGGCTCCTTTCCTGATGGTATTCTAAAGACAAAGCACTCCAAAGGTTTTGATATGACTTAATTATTTGTTTCAGGGGACAAAAAAAAAATGCTGTTCTGGCTAGTCTTACATTGTAGATAAGTGGAGCAGAGGGTAAGATCATAGAATAAATCACAGAAAAATATAATGGTTTGGATTGGAAGGGGCCTTAGAGATCATGTAGCTCCAAATACCTTGCTATAGGCAGGGACACCTCCCTCTAGACCAGGTTGCTCAAAGCCCCACCCAGCCTGGCCTTGAATGCTTCCAGCAAGGGGGCATTCACAACCTCACTGGGCAACCTGTTCCAGTGTCTCACCCCCCTCACAGTAAAGAATTTCTTCCTAATATCTAGTCTAAATCTACCCTCTTCCAGTTTAAAGCCATTTCCCCTAATCCTGTTGCTACCTGCCCTTATAAAATGTCCCTCCCCAGCTTTCCTTTAGGCCCCTTCAGGTACTGGAAGGCTGCTATAAGGTCTCCTTAGAGCCTTCTCTTCTCTAGGCTGAAAAGGCCCAGCTCCCTCAGCCTGCCCACACAGGGGAGAGGCTCCAGCCCTCTGACCATCTTCATGGCCCTCCTCTGAACCTGCTCCAAAAGCTTCATGTTATTCTTGTGTTGGGGGCACGCAGTACTCCAGGTGTGGTCTCACGTGAGCAGAATAGAGGGGCAGAATCACCTCCCTCTATTTGCTGGTCACACTTCTCTTGATGCATCCCAGGATATGGTTGGCCGACTGGCCTGCAAGCAGACGCTGCTGGCTCATGTTGAATCTTTTATCAACCGACACTCCAAAATCCCTCTCCTCAGGGCTGCTCTCAAGCCATTCTCTGCCCAACTTGTATTGTGGATCCTTGCACTTGTCCTTGTTGAACTTCAGGAGGTTGGGCCCCCTTCTCAAGCCCATCCAGACCCTTCTGGAGCCTGTCCAGGTCCCTCTGGAAGACTGTCAATGGCTTTTTCAAACAGCTAGTTGCACTGGGATTTTATCCTTTTTTCAGCTTCATTTACAAATTCCCTCATAGTGCTCCCTCACACTGAGCTAATCCTAGACAGTCCTTTGTATTACAGACTGTACAGGACAGGCAAGGACATATTTCTGATCTCATGGGTTCCTCTGAGCTTCTTTCTCTCATCTTCCACTCTTCACCTCTGCTCTGATTTATTTTATTTCCACTTTATTTTCTCTGCCTTTCATCTCCATCATCAGTCACGCCGTTTCCAGTATGCTGAATTCTCCAACCTATGGAGACTTCATCTACCATGTAAGTTCTACATAATGCTTTCTTTCTTTTTCTATGGAATGATATCTTCACATATCTCCGTGAAAGTGGTGAGATGGAAGCTACCCCATCTCCAATAATGGATTCTTTCTATAATCTCTGAGTCCACATAGAAATTGATGCCAAGAATAATGCCAAGAAGAACTAGATTAGGAATTCTTGAAAGTTACCTAATGTAAGATACAATATACTTCATACAAATCACATGGAATTGACTACTTCTTACAAAAGACTGGTTCTGCAGATAATAGGAGAGTTTTTCTTCAAGACTTCATAGGCCACCACTGGCACCATGGTCAGGCTAGAGAGGAGAGGGGGGGAAACTAAGTAGGTATTTTGTAGATCAGAAAGATTCCTGGTGTGCTCAGCCACCTGCATAGATATTACATGCATTCTGAGGAATGCCCAGCCTTTTGGGACACAGACCACTCTCAGAACAGCATATCAGGAACATCCGGACCAGCTCTATCCCTGGGTGCTGAGGGAGTTGGCGGGGGTGATTGCCGAGCCACTCTCTGCCATCCATCAGCATTCCTGGCTATCTGGAGAGGTTCCAGAGGATTGGAGGCTTGCTGATGTGACTCCTATCTACAAGAAGGGCTGTACGGAGGACCCAGGGAACTACAGGCCTGTCAGCCTGACCTCAGTACCAGGGAAAGTTATGGAGCAAATCATCTTGAGTGAGCTCACACAGCACGTGCGTGGTGTCCAGGGATCAGGCACAGCCAGCATGGGTTCATGAAAGGCAGGTCATGCTTGACCAACCTCATCTCCTTCAATGACTGGGTGACCAGACTGGTAGATGAGGGAAAGGCTGTTGATGTAGTCTACCTAGACTTCAGCAAAACCTTTGACACAGCCTCTCACAGTATTCTCCTGGGGAAACTGGCTGCCTGTGGCCTGGACAGGTATACCCTTCTTTGGGTAAGGAACTGGCTAGAGGGCCATGCCCAATGGGCAGTGGTTAATGAAACTGAAATTAAGTCCAGCTGGCGACCCATTACAAGTGGTTTCCACCAGGGGTTGGTACTGGGGCCCATCTTGTTTAATATCTTTATTGATGACCTAGATGAGGGGATTGAGTGTACCCTCAGTAAGTTTGCAGATGACACCAAGTTAGGAGGTGGTGTCCATCTGCCTGAGGGTAGGGAGGCCCTGCAGAGGGATGGATTGCTGGGCTGAGGTGAATGGGATAAGGTTCAACAAGGCCAAGTGCCAGGTCCTGCACTTTGGTCACGATAACCCCATGCAGCGCTATAGGCTTGGGGATGCATGGCTGGATGACTGTGAAGAGGAAAGGGATCTGGGGGTGCTGGTTGATGCTCAGCTGAACATGAGCCGACAGTATGCCTAGGTTGCCAAGAGGGCCAACGGCCCTCTGGCCAGCAGGAGCAGAGAGGTAGTCATTCCCCTGTATTCAGCACTGGTGAGACTGCACCTCACGTATTGTGTTCAGTTTTGGGCCCCTCACTACAGGAAGACATGCCCTGGAACATGTCCAGAGAAGGGAAACAAAACTGGTGAAGGATCTGGAGCACAAGTCTTATGAGGAGTGGCTGAGAGAGCTGGGATTGTTCAGTCTGGAGGAGGCTTGGGGAGACCTCATTGCACTCTACAACTTCCTGAAGGGAGGTTGTGATTTGGCCTCTTCTCCCAAGCAACAAACAGGACTCAAGGAAATGGCAGCAAGTTGTACCAGAAGAGGTTTGGATTAGACGTAAGGAAAAACTTTTTCCCTCAGAGAGTGGTCAGGCAATGGAATGGCCTGCCTGGGGAGGTGGTGGGGTCACCGTCCTTGGTGGTGTTCAAGAGGCGTCTGGATGAGGAGCTACAAGATATGGTTTAGTGGCTTGTGGTAGTAATGGTGATGGGAGGACGGTTTGGATTAGATGATCTTGTAGGTCCTTTCCAACCTTGGTGATTCTATGATTCTATGTACATGAAAAAGTTAACAATGGAGCCAGACAAAAACAGCAGAGAGAACAGTGCTTAGTAACATAACCTCTTTTCTTGAGCATCACTTAAGGGTGTACCCACAGCTGCTAGCAGTGCTAATGGACATGCTAGGCAGGAAGGAGAAATCCTGAGGACAGAGCAACACTGCACATCTCTCCCAGTTAATGCAAGACTGCACTTTTGTCCTCAGTAATCTGAAGGAGAATGAAGTCATGTTCCTAACATATTTTTACTATTTTCTCTGACTTACTTAAAGGAAGTGTTGTGGATGCTTTTGAGGGGGGAAAAAAAAAAAAAAAAAAGGAAGTAGTCAATCCCATTTTGAGACAGAAAGAAGTGAATAATACAGAAACTACCATCTTTGAAAAAGAAAGAAAAACAGAAGCATTTCTATGAAGAAAGGCTGGAATTGGCCTGAGGTAAGGACTGGATAACTGCTTAAATTCCCACCAACTTTCTGGCCAAGCATCCAAGACTCTCTAACCATTAAGCACCTAAGCAAAGACATCTATATCCATGTGTGTGGTTTCAAACACAACACAAACATAGTCCAGGGACTTGACAGCAGTCGGGTCCTTTAGAAGAAAGAGAAGGAATCCTACAAGTGCGTGTGTAATATGTTAATACAGAAAAGAAAAAAAAAAAAAAGAAAAAAAAAAGTCTCAGATATCTGTCTGCTATGCTGTGGACCTCCTAGTCTTTGCTAGTTAGTTATGGACAGAGTCACAAGTATAAATATCCTTGCAAAAAGTTATCACCACAGATCTGGATATTCTACTCACACATCCGTGTATTAAATTTCTCTATATGGGAATACAAGAAAGACTGTACAGAGCAGCAGCTGTAGAGCAAGATAAACAGCATGGGAATCAAGGACACCTCTAGAAGAAGAAAGAATAGCTCGCGGCTCTGACTGGATAAGCGCCCGCATGAACAGTTGAAGAGTGTTTGTGGAATGCTCTGTTGACGTGTAAAGGTGGATGGGAAAGTTGTAGAGGTGAATGGGAAAGCTAGAAGAAGAAAACCTGTGAAGGTATATAAGTAATGTGAGAACTTGTAATAAATGATTTGGATCTGAGTCTGTGCATCAGACGCTGCATCTCTATATAACTCAAGATGAGGTATTACATTCATTATAGTTTTTTCTGTGTGGTTCCCTAATTCTTCTGCACACACCACTGTTTGCTTGGACTTTAATATCTTCTGTAAATGTAATATAACTCCTCCTTATCTTGTCCTCTGGGAAGCTGTTAAAATAAAAAGGTAAGATTCATTACTGGGTCTTGCATTTTTGGCTCTTGAGAGCAATAGTTCTACAATACTGGAGTGAATCCAGAGGAGGGCCATGAAGACGATCAGAGGGTTGGAGCACTTCTCCACTGAAGAAAGGATGAGGAAATTTGGCTTATTCAGTCTGGAGAAGAGCTTCTGGGGAGATTTAAATTAGATGTTAGGCTGAAATATTTTCTCAGAGAGAGATGAGGCACTGGAACAGGCTTCCCAGAGAACCTCTGGAAGCCCCATCTCTAGAGGCATTCAAGGCTAGGTTGGATGGGCCTTGAGCAGCCTGATCTGGTGTGTTGCAGTCCTGCCCATGGGCAGGAGGTTGGAACTGGGTAATTTTTAAAGTCCCTTCCAACCCAAAGCATTCTATGATTCTATGACATCATAATAGTTTTGAGCAGTATAAACCAGCATCTAAAACCACTTTTCCCCTAGGCATATGACTTTCAGCGATGGTATTTTATGTAATGATAGCATTTGAGATTTTGTAATCATTTGCAGAGCTTCAAATATGACACACTCTGAACTACTATTAAATTTAGTATGAGACAGGAATGTTAGTCTAAGAAAAGAAAAAAGATCCCAAAAGTCTGGCTAATATGTTAACAATTATGTTGAAAAGTAATATAACCCAAGATACAAATAAAAAGAATAGAAAAGCAGGGTGTTCTTGATGCAGCCTTCTCTCTGTGTGTCCCATGGGAAGGTTGCAAAGATTCTCTTTTCTTAGCCCTCATATTGCTACCTCTTGTTCAGTTTCTACTTTATGAAAATAGCATCTCCTAGCCTACACATCTGAGGCTCCTAAAGCCAGTGTGGATACGCTAATGGCTTTCAAGCACAACTGTCATTGGTTTCAGCTTTTGTTAAATTAGTGTCAAGAACTCAACCATGTCAAAATGCAAAGCTTCAGGTTGATGGTCAGTTCAGCAGGAACTTAAGAAAGCAAAATTCTCCCTATCTGAAATCACTTGGCTATTTGTTGGTAAATCTGTTTCTCACCAGGTGATATTTTATTTTCTTCACTATTGCCTGCTGTGTCTTGTTCCTTTTGCGTTAATGTTTCCAGGCACTCATCCACACAGCCCTTCTTTTTACAGATTTTAAAAGGCTCATTAATTTCATTTTTTTTTCCAGTGCCTCATTTTGTAAGACTACCAACAACTAAACAACATCCCCAGCCCTAAACATCATGAAAAAGATATTCCTTTGCTCTTCAACATGTTTGTACTATTGGTATAGGTCAACCTGTTTCCTTGGTGATAGAGAATCTACTTTTTGCTTTAAACATTGCTTAATTCTCCAAGGAAAGAAGATAAATGTATGCGGTAAACAGTTTCCCATTTCCACCTTCCATCTAAATTTACATATTTAAAATAGAAGTAATTAGAAGTTCAGAGGATTCTGAAGAGATCTACTTTTCCCAGTCTGTCTGAATATAGAACATGTTATTAGGATGTGAAAAAAACAGCATTAATTCAAGTTAATTCTGTCAATTAGTACCTATTTCTTTATATGAGATTTACTGAGAGAGACACTCTCTACTGAGTAATCAGTTTTACTCCAAGCCCCTACCTCATCCTCTTACCCTAAATATAGAAAATCTACAAAGCCAGAAAAGAAACCACAGGCAGATTTATTTTTAGCATAATCACGTGAGAGGAATTTGGAGAAAAAAACAGCAGTTATTGAACATCCTTAATGTGAATGCATCACGGGAGAGAATCTTAAAACCGTTCTCTTTCTGTAGCACAGTTGGGAAAATGAAGGAACCAAATTTAATACATGGCATGATGAAGCCTGAGACAGACTTGCTGTAAAACTCCTGAAATTCCACTGCATTTTCCTATCTCTCTCCCTCTCTTTTTTTTTTTTTTTTTTTTTTTTTTTTTGCTGTGAATAATATATAATGAAGTGCACTTACTTTCTTTCAAATCTAGTTATCTATCAGTCAGTACTCAATTATTTCAACACAATCAAGGTCACAATTAGGCCACAGAGGATAGAGAAATGAGAAACACTAGACTGCCTGTTTCTCAGAAAACAGATAAAAATTACAGTAGACTGATCACTGTAATACAAGTGATATGACGAGACAAGCCCACACTCCTTTGCTCTGTAGACAGAGTGAGGTCAACACACATCAGACTCTATAAATCAAAACTACAGTGTTTGCCCCATGCCATTTCATGCTCTACCTTTTATTCATCACACAAATCATTAAAAGCATAACTGTTAGATTTATAAGCCCAAACTTTGTCTTTGAATTCTTAAATACGGATGTGGGAAGGTTTTTTTCCAAACTTCAAACTCTTTGACCTTGCAAAAATCAATGATGCATAAGAGTCAAATAAGATCACTGCTGGAAACTAAGTTGCATTTTTGTCCTAGATAGTCTATGAATGCATAGTGTAATGGTTATGATCCAATTGGTTACGCGAGGTAAAGGAAGGAACCAACAAGGACAAATATAGGAAAATATCCGTTGTTCTGTCCATGTGCTTACCAATTTTCAGAGATGAAAACTCTCGTTACTTCTTAAAGAATCAAAATCTCTACAGATTCTCTTTTTTCTCTTTTCTCTACTCCCTTCGTTGTTCTAAGCACAGAAAAGATGGAAGTAATTCAAACTGGCAGCTGCAGGCAAATTTAGTGGTAAAAATAGGAACTAAGAGCTTGGAGCTGTTTCACAAGATCATTTCTCTAGCAGTGAGGTTTCTGTTTAGACAGAGCAAACTAGAGCTTTTAATTCTCTATATGAGTTGTGGAAATAATAATTTTAATAAGTGAGGCTGTTCGTAAAGGCTATAAGAAATCGAGCACTATTACAAAATCTCTTTGTCTTGTAACATTTGACACTTGGAAAACAAAATTAATCCATTGGCTCCCAGTCCAAAGGCTGGCCTTTTGGTTTTCTCCTGCCCAGGAGGAGAAATTACAACAGATGAGAACTCAATAGAGGAGCCAGTTGAAATGTTCCAAAAATTCAGCACACTGATGACAAGAAGTTTTATTTTGGAAACAGTTTTTGATCATCTCCACTGAGTAGAAGGGGCAGAACACTGGGGATAATTTTATGGCACTCATTTAACTTTGCAAAAACCAGCAGGGCCCGGAAGCCATTCACTGAAAGGAGCCTTTTGTACATACCAGGCTGAGCAAAAGCCCAAGGCAGCACAAGTAAGGATGTGTTCTTGGGTGTGCACCAAAGAGCCCCAAGGACTGAGTAACTGCAAAGCAAAAACAGAAGGCCGCATATAGGCACAGATGTATACATGCCGGCATTAGGCATACAATAGTTAATAAACAACTGAATGCCTTTGCTCTGTGTGAGAGAAGTAGCTCTGCTTGGGGGAGAGGCAAGTAAAGAGTCTTGGCCCCTCAGGGCATCCTCCTGACTTGAGACTAGGCTGAGAGGGGTGCCGTCTGCCAGCTCCCCAGTTTCTGCCCTTGGCACAGAGTCCTCAGCAGATCTACTTGGAGGGTAGTAGATGAGCTGATAGGCATTGGTTTGGCTGTGCTTGCAGGAGGTTAAAGTGCTGTCCTTGTGAAAGTGGTGAGAGCCTGACCAGTCACTCAGTGGAGCACAGCCTAGGCTGCACATTCATGCAGTTGGTGGTGCTTAGTTGAAGAGGGAGCTTTTAGGTACCTACCCTGCCCTGAAATCTTCTTGCAGTACAGAAAACACATTGAGAAGCAGAAAATTGCAAGGGAGCACAGTTATGCTACTGTGCAACTGTTCCCTCTTTTGGGACAATGTCCATGAGAAACAATCTCACCTTCAAATGCCTTCAAGCCTCCTGCATTCGACTGCAGTAAATGCATTGTTATAGGATGGTTGAACTGTTGTTTAGGGAAGTACAGTAACATGTACAAAACTTGCTTTCAGTTCTCAGGAATAATAAGCTAAAACCAATTATGTATCCATCACAAAACTGATAAAGAAAATGCATCTCAATAGACAGAGCAGGTAAAGATAGGGCAGATGCGGATTAGCAATCCAGAGATCTGAGGAACTGCATGTTCTCTCTGTTGACAAAATAGAAGTCTGAAGCCAGAAAAATTGTGTCTATACCTAACGGAATCCATTCAGCCACAGGGTTTGGGGATGCACTATAGAAAACGTGTGTAATTAATTATGTTTTAATCCTTGACCTATTTTATGTCAGTAAACCACAAATGCTTATGTTCACATTAAGCCTAGAAGTAAAAAGAGTGCTGTGTCAGCTTTCAGGGTGAATAACACTTTGTTTCCTCCACAGAAGTGTGTCTCCTGAGGCTGAAACCACTAGGAACGTTCAGCTGTGATCTGTTCTTACTGTTTATTATTTAGACTTCTCTGAATTAGAAATACATTTGGTTTACACACACACACACACACACACACACACACACACACACACACACACAAAAGAAATTCTAACATTCCAACATCTCCAAGCCTATTTACAAAGTAATTCAGAGTTTCCTCCAGTACTGCCTTGAGATGTCCCCGGAGCTGAAGTTTGGAATACGGAACTGCTGCTGGGCTGACTTAATACTAAAGAAATGTCACTGTAGATATTAATCCTGAAGTCATACATCAGAGCACTACAAAATGGCTTAATAGATCTTTAAGCAATTCTCCCAGCTAATGGAGTAACTAAACCTTCAAGTGTCTGAGCCACAGTTTGATTCAGGCCAGCTGTATCTCAGAATAAGGCACAGTGCACCTACTTTTGCTCTGCTCTGTGCCATTTTTATATAAGCACCGCAAAGGCTCACCCACCAATAAAATCACGAATCTTATCCTCAGTTCATGGCGTTTTTTTTGCTATCACTCAGCTTCACAAAAAAAAAAATCACAATGGCCATCCAACCATATGTTAGAAGCCATAAGGTATTCTGTGCCCACCAGAGCAAGGATAGAGTACAGTCTGTTCAGCTCAAGCCTGCCTGAAAGGAAAGCAGAAGAGCAATATTTCACATTAATTCTCTAATAAATCTAGAAACAGTTGGGCATAATGGGCGTTCTTGCCCTTTCCTGATTTGCTACTCTAACAGTGCTATGTCTATTCTGCCATTTGTGAACTACTTTATGTTAAATGTGTTGCAATAGAACTATTACTCAGTTGCAATGAATATCTGGTCCCACTGTTACTTCTTTTTTGCCATCTGTCCAAAACCAAGCCCACTAATAACAAATGTCTAATAATAATATACTGACGGAACTTTTGGATACTGAGGAGTATATCATGAGAGATAGGATGGCAATTGTATTTAAACTATTTTAAAACTCAGTTGTCCCTATCTACCCTAAGTAATAATGGAAGGCTAAAAAAGACGTGTCTGTTAACACCGCTGCTGACATAAGCCTTTAGCCATTTGGACATACTAGTAGTATTAAGTATTTAGGGCTTGGTGCATTTCATATTTCAGAAGTCTTCTATGATGAGTTTTTCACTAAAAAAGATTTTTTTAAAGAAAGATTTGTTCAGACAACACATTTCACAAAGTTTAGACTTGTTTATTACGTCAGTTGGAAAACTCATACTGATTTTAAGAGGAATCCCATCATTTTAACAGCACATCATCTTCTGAAAATGTGCAAAAGGCAACGAATTTGAAATTAAAAGGTGTAGATCTATGTACATAAAATGTGACAATGAAGATCATTCCATCTAGTTTAAGTAAAACTGTTTTTTGTACACCTGTTACTGATAATACAATAATTCACAATAAATTACAATTTTGAATGGATAGTTAATAACTAACTCTGCTTTTCAATTATTCAAAGACACGGTTCCATTTTGCAACACATTTCCTAATCATTACTTGGTACATATTTCACACACTCACATTTGGCTGAGATATGTAGTATACAAACTTCAGCTGATGCATAAAGCAGGAGTATCGGATCAGTCACCTCAGCTAACTCTTACAGTTAATACAAATGTTATTTCTGTTTCTTCTCTGACAGTTTTCACATCCATTTTAAAAGCCAAAGTAAAAAAAGAGAGAGCGGGAAAGAAGAAAGATAGACAGCAAACGCTTAGCAGGTTTTTTAAGGAAAGTGCACTGAAAAATGAAACAGCCACAGAGCCTCTCTGATGTACGTGAGGAAGGAGCCAAAGGCATAGACTCTCAAAGCCAAGGCCAGTTGTGGCAACAGTGCTTCTTGTGACTGCTGCTAAAATCTCTGCTCTCCAGAATTTTCATTACAAGCCCCCTTACAACATACACTGCCTTATTTTCCAGAGAAAATTAACTAAGAGTGTAACATGTACTATTTTAAAAACACATCAAGAAATACAAGCTGGTTGTTCTTCAATCTAACAGCTAGCTCACACATTTCCCTTGTGTCTTTTCAGGTTAGAAAAAGTAAACCTCTACAAATAAACTAAACCTGTACCCCATACAACTACTATGCCTCCCTGTTACCTTGACAGTGCATCGGACTTGATGAACTGGATACCACAACCATATGACAGAATCCAGGCCTTTATTTGATGTAACCAGAGTCTCACAATTCCAAACTCTGAAATCTGAAACTTATTCTCCATGGGAAATTAGTAGAATAGGCAAAATCTCTCCTGCAACTGCATCTTCTAATCGTTCTTCAAAGCAGAATGTACAACCTTGATTTTCAAGGTTCGGGAATTAAAAGGGGGATGTGTGGTCTCTATATATCTAAGAAAGAAGGAGCTTTTAAGACAGAATTGAAGCTGCAAGGACATACACTAGACCAAGGACAGGCCAGGCACCTAATGGTGGCAGCTAAGCACTGTTATTTCCAGCTGTCTGTGCTATTGCCCAAGGCAAAATACAGCTGAAAATGATTGTGTCTGTACTTAAGTCACCCCTGGAATTTTGCTTGAACCACCTGTGAAAGCCGGTTCATCCAAAATGACAATCTAATACCAGAACATCAAAATCGTGAACAGAAATCTCTTTCTATTGAAAAGTTAGGAACAGCAATGCATAGCAGAGAAGCAGAGCAACGGATTAAAGCAGTAACACCTGAACTGGGCACCGTGAATTTTACCCGTGGACATACATCAAAGCACTGTGTTCTTCTGAAAGACTGGGGAATGGCACAATTCTTTGTATGGGATTTAGGAATGAAACTAATTTAATTTGGGCTGTAGTAAAATCAAAATTTAAATGAGTGTGAACAGACTGGTTACTCATACTTGATAACGTTTTGCTATAATTACCCCAAATAAAATATAAAAAATAAATTAAAAAAATAAAAACAAAAACCGTCCACAGTCTGGGATTTAACATTGATTCTTAGAGAAATTACCTTCCTCAGGATGTTCCTAATGATCTGTTGACCCTTTTACCAGTATGCCAGCAGATGGAAAATAACCCAGTTTGATGGATTAGATGTCATTTCTGCTGCCCAACAGGGACTTCAGTATGAACTGAATGTGAGCCCTCATTCTCATTTTCACAGTGCAATCCCATCACTGAAGCTGCTTCAAGGCAGGGTCTCGTTTTTTTAAATTTTTCTTTTGGGGGGGTGGAGGGGTAACTGCAGCCTTTCTTCAGCTTCTGGGATCTGAAAGTACCAGCTGGGAATAAGAACTAGAAGAGGGAATCAGCAGAGGAACATGGAGGAGATGGTTCTGCTTATATTAAGGATAACAGAGGGAAGAAAGGCAAGGTCAGGAAGAAAACCTCACTACACAAAGACCATCAAAAATAAGTAAAAAGCAGGAAAATAGCATAAATTGTCTATTTTGAATGATTTCAATGCTAAGTGGAAGATAATAGGTCATGATTTTTGGAGAATGATATTGATAAATATCTTCATGTGGATATGTACAAGATCTCTATCAATGTTGGGAAGAACTCCATCAGCCACTTTGCAGTGACTAGAAGAGTATTTATAGTTACACACCATCCCACAGCGCAGAAGAAAAGCGGTGATAGAATTTGATTTCACAGAAACACTTCACCTGAGGACTAGGAACATCTTAGTATAGCAGGAAGTATACGAACTGTTTCTAAACAAACTTCCTGCTAAAACCAAGCTACGCAGTACTGGAAGGGTCTAGAATCTATTTACAGAAAAGGAGAAACAGTTACAATAGTGAGTAATTGGCTGATGATGAAGAAGATGATGTCACTGGGAATAAAGAAAAGATTTGGGCATGTATTATTTATCATCCCATTTACAAATAGTTCATGAATAGTTAAGAGACTCTTAATAGCAGTCCTAAGCATGTCACAGACATTGACAATATATGCTATATGTGGTTATAAGCAATACGTTGTTATAAATTATGCATGGATTTCTAGGAGTCTCTAATGGCACGTCATAAAAAAATATTCTGGGCCTATTATTGACCTATCATTTACAAAACCTTAATGCAAACTTTGATAGATGCTTATTTTGATTTTCCAGTTACAGTTTCTATTCTCCATTTGATGGTTAAATCAATAGGTGAAGAAAATTAATGGAAATTACTATTGTAGAAAAGCATAATTTAACCAAGCATAATTTTTCAAGAAATGTACCTGCCCTGTGAAACGTGTTGATGTCTTTTAAATGGTTGACCTCACTCTTGTGTTGGTTGTGCTCTGCTGAATTTTTGGACTCAATGATCCTTGTATGTCCTTTGAACTTAGGATATTCTATGACTCTACGTAACTAACATAGTAAAATACAGCAGTTAAATGACTTTCCCAGCTTCTAACAGTGTTATATCTCTCCCAAGATCAAAAGATTCAACCTCATTCTAGGTGAAATAGAAAACTGATCAACTTCCTGAATTTCTTCTTTCCTTTTTATGGACTACAGGGTTGTATTTCTCTCAAAAAAACAGCACCAAATACTTGCCTTTAAGGCTACCAATATATTTACTTCTGTAGACAAGTCCTCAGCACAGGCAGGGCTAGTACAGCACTCCCTAGTGAAAGGTTATTGATAATTCCCTGATTCAACTATTTCATGTCCGAATCATTCCCAGCTTCCCTCAAAACCACCAGCCAAGTCGTTGCGTAGCTGCGCAATCACCCTCTCAGTGTAAACAAGACACCTCCAAAACACTAGATCAAGAATTTCATTCCAAAGGTACAGTTTAGTGAATGCGTCGGGCAAGTCTGGTGCAGTCAGTTATCTATTATCAACTATTTGGCAACTCTCTGTTTACACAGTATAGTCTGGTTTCTGCTTGGAGACAATATCTACTGTAGTCAAACTACATAAATAGAAACAAAATTCCCCCAAAGGTCCAAGCCAGTGTCAACATTTTGCTTTTGTTTGTTGGACTAAATTAACCAATTCCTACCATCTAGAATTTGATTTTTCTTACACTAATCTCCCTAATAAAGCAGTCACCCTCACCTGACTCCTCAAAATGACCATTAACAACCTTGTCATATAAATAAATTTTCAAAAAATGTCTTAAGACTAATAATTTATATACTGTCATATAGAGTATTATCAGATGGCAACCTAGCAGATTCATTGTTCTGCATAGTACACAGATTTTTACTACATTTGCTTTTTGGAGATTAAATCCAAAAACTCGATAGGCGTATGAGCATGGCATCCCTGAGAGTCTAGCTTGTTTCAAGCTCTTGAAACCATATTCCCTATTTTCCAGGTTCTTTTTTATTATTATTATTATTATTATTTTATTTTTTATTTTTTAGGGACACAACCTATTTAAGCCTATCCTGGTGAGTAATTCCATAAACACATTGAGGCCCATGTTTCTCTAGATAATCTAGCCTCTCCTCTAATGAACATAGGCCATTTTGCAGAAAAGCACTGTATCTTTCGAAGTGACTCAGCTACAGTTCAAGATATTTAGCTAAACCTCTCAAAAATGTGGTCCAACTGGTAGGACTGCTAACTTCCCAAGTAACTCTGAAAAGGAAATTAACCATCTAGGTCATTCAAGGCAAGGGAATCACACCTATGGGAGTTGTCATATATTCCTAGGACTCTCTTTCAGTTTACTTCAATGAGGGATTAAAGGACTACTTATACCTTTCTGCCTCTAAATACTTTTCAAATCTAGACACTAAGCCATGTAACATAAAATCCTTAACATTTCTGTCCCTGAACAATAATTCCTTTCTAACCCTGGATTGGCTGATCCCTATTCCCATATTTCTCACCAAGTAATGACATATAAAACATCATAAAAAAAAAAATTAGTTTTCAATTCTGTACCTGAACGCTTACTTGCAACATCTCCCTACTGATAACACAGGAGAATCTCTCTTTCTTTTGCCTTCAAAAATATCTTCAATGAAAACATATAGGACTTAGTAGATAGAGAAAGGAAACTGCAAAAACAAAGTCAGGCTGTAACCCCTTGTGTTTATATGTTCACAAAGAATACAGTACACTGTCTTCTTCTATGAGTTGTTCATAGGACACTCCATAGTGAGTGTAAACTTATTTACTCCTTGAAGAAAAGAAATAAATATTTTTTTCTATGTATTAATATGTTTTGTTTATGCCATGCATTTAGTCATTTCAGCACTGAAGAATAACAGTACAGCACAAAGCCATAAGAGACAGAATACATCTCTGGAGTGTATTTCCAGCATGTGGTGAAAGTTCACAGTCTAGCTCAGAAGAGGCATTTACTAAGCTACTGCCAATTGTTTAACATTAGCTTGTCCCTGACTACTGAATCAAAAGATAGGTTACTCCCTGTAGCATTTAAACAAATAGTCTCTCTCCATACTTCCTATTGTGTCACTGCAGGGGATAATGGAAGCCACTTTTTTTTTTTTTAAATCTTCCTGTAACTAAAATAATAGTTGGACCCTCTAAAATGAGGCTTTCCTCAATCAGATACTGATGTTATTTTACTTAACAGTGTCTTCACCATTTCTTTTACTTGTTTGAACAAAACTACATTAAACAGTTTTAATTACAACCAAAACATCAGAAACATTTACATACTCTTAAACTAACCCTGAAACTTTTTAAAGTTAAGACATATATTCCTGTTAATCTCAAAGATTTTGGCATAGACTGCAGAAGTTCCCTTCTCATAAGTTGTCATGGTTTCACGGGATCAGAACCAACTAAAGGGTTTTTTTGCTCAAATGGCCTTCAGAGAAATAGCTATTTTCACATCGGCAAATAGCAAGGCTGTTCAACCTCTGGATGGATACTAGGGACTTAAGATATGTCTTAGTCATTTCTTTAATCTGTGCTAAATTAACTCCTGAATATTTATTCTCCTCCCACCTCCTATACATTGTGATTCAAAGGCTGAGAATTGTGAAAATCTTCCAGTCTTGTCTTTACTAAAAGAGTTAGTACAATAGGAACTTGACAGGAATGCAGACCTAACAGCAGAGTAACAAGGCTAATAGGGACAAGCAGCAGGAAGCGAACTGAGGAAGAAAGTCCCTGCTGATGTAAAAGCAGTAATGTGTGTTGATGTGTAGTGAGCTCAGGCTCCTGGAATTGATCATAATGGTGCGTCGCAGAGAAAAAGAGTGGTGCTGCTTGTGGTGTTAGTCACAGATCAGAAATATTTACATCCTTTAGTACCACATGCCTATCTTTCATCCTTTACACTTTCCACAGGACTGCTATCCAGGACAGAAATGTCCAGTTTTGTATGCATTTTCTATCTCATGTGGCCATAAAAGACCCAGCTGCAAAGTTGAGGGGTGATGTTTTACTAATTGTTTGGTCAGCACAGTGAAACTGAAACAATGAACAGAAAGATCACAGAATCACAGAATATCCTGAGTAGGCAGGAACCCCCAAAGACCTTGGGTCCAAATCCCAGCTCCACTCAGCACCACCCGGAATCCAAACCCTGTGTCTGAGAGCACTGTCCAAACTCTCCGGGGCACTCGGGTCTGTTTCCACTGCCCTGGACAGCCCATTCCATGCCCACCATCCTCTGGTGCAGACCCTTTCCCTCATCCCCAGCTGCCCCTCCCCTGACATAGCTCCATGCCGTTTCCTCGTGCCCTGTCACTCTCGCACAGGGCAGAGCTCAGCGCTGCCCCTCCGCTCCCTGTGAGGAGCTGCAACTGCCACGAAGCCTCCCCTCAGCTCCTCTGCTCTGCGCTGAGACAACGCAGGGGCCTCAGCTGTTCCTCATACCTCTTGCTCTTTAGATCCTTCCCCATCTTCATAGCCCTCCTTTGGGCACTCTCTATAGTTTTATGTCCTTCCTATACTGTGGCACCCACCCCAGACTCAGTGCTGGAGGTGAGGCCGCACAGCATAGAGGGGACAGCCCCTCCCCCTGCCCTGCTGGCAGTGCTGGGCCTGCTGCACCCCAGGGTATGGTTGGCCCTTTGGGCTGCCAGGGCACGCTGCTGCCTCATGTTCAATTTGCCATCAATTAGAACACCCAGATCTCTTTCTTGGGGCTGCTCTCCAGCTTCCTGTCCTCCAGCTGCCTCTTTTCCCAACCTTGTCCAGGGTTGCCCCATCCCAGGTGCATAATTTGTCACTTGCACATGTTAAACTTCATGTGGTTGGTGGTCGCCCAACCCTCCAATTTGTCAAAGTCTCTCTATAAGGCCTCTCCATCTGCAAGGGTGTCAGCAGCTCTTCCCAATTTAGCACTGCCTGCAAACTTCGTACACATTTAAGTCCTGTATCCAAGTCATCGATGAAAATATTTAAGAGAACTGGTCCCAGAGGAATCCCACAAGTGAATGGCTGCCAGCTTAATGTAACCTCAGTTACTACAACCCTTGAGCCCAACCTATCAGTCAACTGTTCACCCACTGCACCATTTGTTTGTCTGGCTGTATGCTGGACATTTTGTCCAGAAGAATTAGAAACACTACTGAAAGTTTTGATGAAGTCCAAAAAGATTATATCAGCTGGCTTCTTTTGGTCAACTACATCTCTAATCTTGTCATAAAAGAAGATTAAGTTCGTTAAATAGGACTTTCTCCTCATGAAAGCCTGCTGGCTGTGCCCAATAATTGCATTGTCTTTCAGGTATTTTTCAGTAACTCCCAGAATAATCTCCATAATTTTACCAGGCACTGAAGTGAGACAAACAGGTCTGTAATTACCAGGGTCTTCTTTCTTACTCTTCTGTGTTCCTCGGGGACTTAATATTTTTCAATTTGCAACTCAGCCTAATCAATGGATAATTAATAAACAAAAAATCCCATAAAGAGAAAGAAATTATTTTCTGAAAACTTTAAGGAGACAAACTATTCTATAAAATAAAAAAAAAAAAAAAAATCCTTTGTGAATATTGGATGTGTCCAGATGCAGCTGTACACTGTTTAAGAAAAATATAGGTAGTTATGCTAGATCTAATTGGAGGTTGTGTGTAATGTCAAACAGATGAAAATTCAGCTTTCATGCAATAAGCAAGAATTAAGGGACGCAATTAAATTAGCTATGCTCAACATGCATTTGATTTCCTACTAATATTTGTTGTCATCATGAAATGTAAAAATGAAGGTGAAGCTTGAGCAGGTCTGATAACAAGGAATTCTCAAGGACATTACAGCTTAACACATGCAAGGTCAGAAAAAGTCAAACTAAACTGCTGTTGTCAAACCTTGAGTTCAAAGTAAATCGATCCTGAAAGTATAAGACACACACAAGCTGTTCATCTGAATTCAGGCAGTAATGGTTGTAAACCCTATCGAAAGCCTTCTTTTGAAGGCGCCAGCGGATGCTCTGATTTTTGCTCATTAGCAGGGGGCAGATGGAAACATGTTCTGAATGGCAAGTATGTCACACAAAAGACCAGCTAGGAGAATGGAGGAAGCCTAATGCTGCTACGACCACTAGAATACAACAAAATAGGCTAATTGGTTTTGTCAAAAGACAGAAGCAGGTGCTCACTCCATGAATTTAACACAGACCTGAAGGCTCTTTGGCTGATTTGTGGCATGATCTCCATTGGCAACAAATCATCGGGCTGCGCAAGAACTGGAAAATAAATACTCATTCCACATATTTATAATTTGGTCAGAAAATAGATGAGCGTGCTCTAAATTGATAACTCTTGGCTTTATTGTGGAATTTTGTACGGTCATGTTCACTGCAATATCTGAATTTATCTTCACAATTCCGTTGCCAGGAAAAAGGGGGAACACTGAAGTTTGAAAGACAGTGAGGCTTAACCCAATTTAGAGACTGGCAAGCAAAGCATATACAGCAGCGCTACCCAGATATGAGTAGTGTCTGTGTTTTTTAGAGTACTTTGCATTCTTACAGCTATTTCCATGCCTAAGTCTTAGTTTCTGATGGATTCAGTAGCAGCTGTGTATGTTTAACACTTTCTTTGAAACTCTGGCTTATAGTTAGCAGGAGTAAGTTAAACTTGTCATGACAGAGAGAATTCTCCTACGCAGGATCCATCTGCTTTACCCTAGCAATAACCTTTCCCTTCCTGTGAGCCCTGCTCTCGTTCTCTGGATGTCCTCCATGTGCAGTGAAAGCAACACTGAATTTTTGCAGCAGTCAATGAAGCTAGTCCATACACAAAGATGGTAAATTCTATATCAAAATTATAAATCATTATAAATATCAATCCAAATCTTCTTTCTTCACGTGTTTCATTTATAAAAATGAAAAGATAGATAAAGCATTTTTACTTGGCAGAAAATCTACTACTAGTTATCCATACTGCATACTGAGTGAAGAAGAGCCTGCAAACAAAAAAGTATGGCATCACATGATTAAATGTGAGATCATATAAACAAATTCAAATTAAATTTGTGACGTTTCATGGAATTTAAAACCACAAACTGCATTTAATCATGTGGCAGCAGTGACATTGAGTCATATCTTTGGGCTGTCAGAAAGCCAGAGTTGGCAATTGCCTCACATTTAAGACCGACTTTATTGTTGCAGTTCTAAGGAGAAAATAGGGAAACAAGTTTTAGCAATGACTTACTCATACGCTTGCTGACAGTGTGTGCTCTGAGTGCACTACCCCCCGCTCCTAGGAGTTTTGCTGGCTACACAGTCAGCTTGCTGACCAGAACTGCTGTGAAGAAAAAACTATATGTGGGGAGGCACCAGTGATGGCTCTCTGCTTCCCTCAGGAGTGGATGTTAGCTGTAACTCTTGTCCTTGGTCTCCACCAGGGCTGGGTCACAGATACATTACGGCCATGTTTGTGTTTGGCCAACCACCCCACTGATTTAGATGCCTGATCCTGACCCACAGACTGACTACCTAGCCCAGCCTAGGACCTCATCACTTTGGACTTTCTCATCTCTGTGGACCACATTTAACTTTATTTACTTTATTTGCCTGATCTGCTCTTTTTCTTTCTTTACTGTGGCATTGCACCCTGTCAGGGAGGGCACAGCCCTGCCTGGCAGCTGGGCACCCATCGCTCTAATTCTTGCCCTTGTGGAGCAGCCCACTTCACTCCTGAGAGAAAAAAAAAAAAAAAATGGGGCTCAGAAACGCTGTGCTTTGTTGCAGATGCTGGCTGGAATGGAGTAGACTTCTCTTCCCAATCTTCCCAATCTGTTTCTACCAAACAGTTTGCTTCCTTCTAAGTATTTTCACCTTCTGGCTTTTGTTTTCTTTGTTTAAGAACTAATCATTACCAAAATGTCAGGCGAAAAGCAGGAAGGGCAAAAGAGCACAGAAAAGATAAGATTTTGGTTTGGTACTAGCAACTTCAAGCTCAAACTTTTGAGAAAAAAACATCACAGGGAACAAGTAGTTTAACATCCATAGTCCACTTGCGTAGCTAGTGCAAGAGACTTGGCTTCTTTAAGTTGCACTTACTTATACAGCTTGTTCTAGGAGCTGTTAGATAATTCAACAGATTTGCAGGCTATTAAATAATAAGGCCATTAAACCAGAGAAAGTGTCTTCTGGGGATGTGAAGACATCACTTAGCCAAATTTGAAAAATATAGGAAAAATCAAGAAATGTCTAAGAAATCCATTAACATTTTGCAACAAAGATGCTTAGAAGATACAGAGTCATTGAGGCTCACTAACTGCCATCCTCAGTTGTGCTGTCACTTTCACTATATTATCAGGAAAATCCCACATTTTATGAATAACGTGGACTCCTCCAAAATCTTGCAAATAGGAAACAGCAGGAGAGCCAATCAGCCTCCTTTCTTTATGAATATATTTGAAGATATTCTGTAACTACTGGACTAGAACTATTCCTAATATTAGCACATTTCTCACAAACTTCTTTCACTGTACACTGGATGTTCCTTTATTCTTTTCATGCATTTAAAGTAGTCTATCTAAATAAGACACATCTTAGAGACACACAACTGTTAAGAAGCATATTAAAGTCACCATCAACATTCATTGCCCAGCAGTGGACTTAATCTTTTGACTCCATCCTGACTGTAGAACTGCATCAGAGGACAAAAAATACATCCATCATGTTTCCTGGGATCAGTGTTTTTTGCAAATGTGTTCTGATTACAAATAAATAGAATGGGATGCTTTTCTCATTAAGTTACATTATATTTCTCATTCAAACCCCAGTAAAATCCTTGCTTCCCTGTAATTTTGATAGCCATTGAACCAGCACCCACAGAAAAAGGAGAAGATAATCTGTACGGGTTTTACAATCTAAGAGAATTTTCAGCATTTTTTCTCACACCTCAGAAACCGGATGGCATCCAATGACATTTCCAGGTGCTATATTTAAAACCAACCAAACAAAAAGTGTTATTTTTATTTATTTATTTATTTATTTATTTATTAAGTCTAAGACATTAATGCAGCAAGATGTTGAAGACAAAAGTCTGAATTCAAGAAGGAAACTTTGGTCACAGCATTCGTGACGTGTTTTGGTTTTTTTTGGAAGAAAAAAAAAAATGAGAACATGCATTTCTCTCTATTTTGTTTTCTATTTTAGTTATTTTTAAAACTCTCCTAGGTCACAGTTGGAAACAATAGCAAAGGACTGTATGAAAAGAAATAGTATGTTTATTCAGCAAACAAATCTATTCTGTTTGAAGAAAATAACTAAATTAAACAGTAACCGAGACTGAAAATAAAGATCCTGCCAATTATATGAATAAATCTGTCAATTATCATCACACCTGTAACAGATGGTGAAACTGTTAATCACTTTGTAGCAATAGTGAATTTACTGCCCACAGCAAAGTGCATTGTTCTAATTAGCCTTGTTCTCCTGCAACAAAAATAATCTCAATGCACTTTATTTTGAGGACCTAGCAATATTTGGAAATGTCTTCTTCCCAGGCCCACCAACTGCAGATATTTCCATAGCTTTTTACTAGTTTTAGAACACGTAATTGAAATACTAAGGAACATCATCACATCTACAGAATTTCATGCTTCATGAAGACCTAATTTGCATTCATGAGATAAAGCTTCATTTCCAGGCATTATTCCACTGGAATAATAATTAATAATAATAATAATAATAATGACAACAACAACAATGGAAGTGCTTATGCAAGATTATCTGATCATGTATGACAAAAATCCAATCTCTCACACTCTGAAGCCATTGTAACTCACCAAGTACACGTCAGGTCATCAGATGGTATAGATTTGCACAAATCCAGTGAAACTGACTGGAACTTCAACCAAAAATAGAGGCCCTCTAGATTTGTATTTTATTAGAAGTGAAGGAAAATGTCCAAGTTGCACTGTCATTTTATGTTTGTCTCTCATCAATATTTGTACTAGCATGGGCATTGGAGGCTAAACATGTGTTTTCTGTAGTTGCTTATTATAACACCGCATGAATGATGAGCAAACTTCTACCTGGATAAAATAATACACTAAATAAAGCCATGCTAACACTATCAATAATTTGAATCACTATATGTTATTTCAGAAGCTTCTAGGATCGTGAACCATTTACATTTTGGCTCTTGAATTTCTTGATATATAACAACCCAAAGCCCTACCTGCAGGAGCAATTGCACGCTGACACTTATTCGAAATAAACAGAGAGGTCAGTCACACATAGCTTTAGGCACCAAAGTCATCAGGACATTTTGAGGGCTTTTTGTTGTAATCCAGCCTTTAGGCAACAGGTGATCTTCTAGCTCACGCTTTTTCAATTTCTCTAAACAGGATTTTCTGCCTACCACCTTCCGGGTAAATTCTTTAAGTCCTTACTGAAAAATTATCAACTTCTGTATATAGCACTGACTCAGTAAGTATGCAGTAGTTTATTTTTCTGACCTATTATCATCCTTCTATAGAATGCCATTGCTCCTCTGTAGCTTCCCCAAAGGCAGAGAGCAACTGCTGTGCCATACAGAGGTCCTTGTATGCTGCAGTATGTCCCGTTGTTATCACACTTTCCATTGCTCCTCTTCTGTCACCAAAGTGGGTTATATCTTGACATGGTGACACGTGTTTGAGGGATCACATCAGACAGTCATCCTTCTGTTGTCAAGGTTGCATCTGCTTACAGAAAAGACCCAATGAATGTAGTTACAGTGTCTGCCTCAATTTGACAATATGTACATAAGTCCAGGAACACGTGGATACACCCAAATGTGCACACTCGTTCTCAATTACATTTATATTCTCTTCCTCTTTTTGCAGTCTTCATAGAAAGCATTGCTATCAAAATCCTCATGTCCTGTACACACATTCACTTCGTTAAGACAAAATAACCTTTTTCTTTTCCGGTGTCACCAGATAAGAACACATAGAAAAGTCCACTTCTCTTCTGTGCAATGTAATTTTCTCATTTTGAACTGTAGTACCCAGTTCTTTCTTACTTGTTTCATGATTACAATAAATAATAGTAGTAAAATAGTTTCAAAATAATTTAAAATGATAATAAAAAATAATTATTTTATTGCAATGGCACCAGTTGCTCCTCTTTAAAGTCCTTAACTACAGACAAGCAAGCAAATTTCAAACTCATTGCCAAAATCCTATTTGGCTTTGTCAAAGCCAAATTTTGAAGCTGTGGTGGGAGAATAAAAATCTAAGTAGACATTGGCTCAAAAGCTCCATTAATAACAGCCTTAAATGATCACATCTGCCTCTGTTTCTTTCTCTGCTCTAAAGGGAACAAGGCAACTGAACTGCGGCAGAGCAAAGCCAATTCCAATGAGACAGCCACAGCCCAGAGAAAACTGCTGATAGTATCTGCAATTTTTACATGGTCTACCAGTAATAGTACTTTTATATTTCTGAACTGGTCAAGACTCATAAGATTGTCACTAATGTGCTCTTTCTCCAGGTTATTCACAATCAGTGAATGTTTGGATACCTCACATTAACTCAAATATTCACCAGCAGAGTCAAGATGATGGATTTAGGTCTCTGTGGACTCTTGAAATGTTCAGTGCTCAGCTTATGTCTCCCATCACAAAGGCTGTATCAGAAGCTAGTTGGCTCATTTGGTTGAATGAGTCCAGATGGATGGGAGAACTCCAAGTGACGTTCCTCTTACTAGGTGTGTGATACTGCACTGGACTGGAGTGTGTGGGTGAATACACAGAATCACAGAATCACAGAATTATCGAGGTTGGAAAAGACCTAGAAGATCATCCAGTCCAACCATTCATACCTTCAGCAGTGTGAGCACACTTTTTTACTGTGTGTAAAAACTGTGGGCATTTCCATCCAGAAGGAGGGTCTTTGTTTTCTTAAACTGCTTTAAGAGGTGAGGAAGTGGTGCTATCCAATGAATTCCTAATGTATCAGCTGCATCAAACCAATTGCAAGTGCTATCTGAATCACATTCTTTCCCTCATTAAATTTGCTGGGGGCTCCTAAAACTGGCTTGAGAACATTACAGCAACCTGTAATCTTGCAGGGGAAAAGAATTTGAGCTTTCTTTCATCACAAAGAAAATACTGTGCTTTTGATTACGTCCTAGTCACAACCTCAGGAGATGTGCTCTGAACATTATTATTGCGCATTCCTCAGTAATCCTGTTTTCCTGGATAGCAGTTATATAGGGGAAAAAATGGGCTAATTATGGTCTTCGACTGAAAGAGACTCAAAAAGGCAGGTCAGGACTATGGAGAGCTGGAGACTGTCCCTGTTACAGCCTTGCAAGTAGAGGGTCTGATGGGCCTGGGGGCAGAAATAGGGTGCTGGGCTGTGGGAAGGGTGTAGGTGCAGCCCCAAGGAGTGGATAGGGACAGTCAGACTAGTGCTGCCCTCGAGGCACTAAGAAGGAAAAGTCTTAAGAGTGTTGGAGAATTACAGCCCAACCTGAACCTTTGTTTAGAAGTGCCTGGGGCAAGCATCCCAATCCCTTTGTAATTCAGTATACTTGTTAGCTGTAGACACTACAGCTTCTGTAGAGTAGCCTGACCAACTTACCTCATTACCAGGCATTTACCTCATCAGGGATTGAGTATATTAGTGCAGTAAGACTCTTTCACTGTAAATCACTGATTGTTCTACTTGCTGCCTAATCTTGAGAGCAATGCTGCATATAATATTCATGTAACTTCAGCTGCAAGGTTTGCTAAAAATAGTCTTTTTCAAGAAATCATTCTCAGTACTCATTTGCAATTTCACCAGTTAAAATTCCACCAGTCAAGTGATAGGACTCAGATCCTAACTGAGTAAATTAGTGTAAGTTTCATATGAATATTATCATTCCAGGCAGAAATTTAATTTCACTGTAGGTCCTGGATTATTTATGTGGTATTCTGGACTCTTTTACCCATTAGCTAGTCTTGAGATTTTAAGCTTCCAGGCTTTGTTCTGGGCTTTTTTGGAGCCTGTCAGCCCATGGCTGTGCTCTATGGTCCCTCATTCTTTTTTAGTCCCTCGCTGTCTTCTTTAGCAGCATCCTGCTTGCCAAGATATTGTCACAACTGCTGGTTTCTGCCTCAATGCAGTCCATAGCTTGAGTTCCTCTGATTCCTGCCCCCTTGTACACATGATTCCTGTGCAGAACAGAGGGATATTTTTCATCTTATGGTCATACTTAGGCAAAGCAGCCATTCAGCTACTGTCTTATTCCACTTAGCCCAAGAGTGGCCAAATGCGGATGCCTGAAAAAGAGTTGAAAACCAAAGAAGGCATGCAGTAAAACATTAAATATCAACAAAAGTGACTATCTATCTGTTTGCAGCCTAGAGACTTTCTAGGTCAGAACTGTTATTTTTGTGTGTAAGAATCCACAATGGACTTCTCTTCCATAAAATATGGATTTCCCATTTTCAATCCCATGTGCAGTTTTAGCATCTGCAACATCATGCAGCACAGAGTCCCACAGCTTCATATTATGTTTTCTGAAGCATTGTCTCCCTTAATTTGTTTTGGTCTTGCCACCTAACAGCTTAATCTAATGCTATTTGGTTTGTGTACTGGAAAAGGAAGTGAATAGTTGTTTCTTGCTTAACTTGTGCTCTCATGCCTAAGCAGATATTGGTCATTGAGACTTCTTCGTTGGCTGAGATATTCCTATGCTCTTCCGCAGTAACATCCACAGCGGCAGCATACTTGTATCAAAATGGCCTGCAACTTCTAGACTAGTTATAGCAACAGAAAGAAGAAATCTGGAATTTAATACAAATACTGCAGAAGACCTAAAGTTTTTCTGGGTTTTTGCCTGTAAGAGAAGGCAAAGACAGTTTAAGCAATAGCATGTCTGCCTTGTTCTTATCTGCCTTTCCCTTTATTCTTCTTTGGGAAGAAGAAGGTGGTATGAAATTGTCACAAACTAGTGTCAGGATGTTGGAGGTTAATGAGATAGATATGGAACTGTAAACCCTAGAATACAATGAACAAGATAACTAATATATGCATTAACTGTCTGATTCACCTTCCCTTACAGCCTGTGCTTAAGAGAAGGCTGGTGAAGGACACCTGAATGTTACACTGCACACCTTGATCACTACTCACTAATCCAATCAGATGCCCTTGTGTGGAGCCCATTCTTTTCTTAGTAATCAGCCAGCCTGGAAATTAGGTTGGAGTGCATTCTGCAGCAGAAGAATGTATAATGCAATGAAGATGGGGAGAGGTGTAGAATGGATGCTTTAAAGAGGTAAGTAAGTCTGAAACAACTGTGCTTCAGGCAACCCACTTAACTACAAGAAGATAGGTTTCCCACCTGCAGAGATCTAGCAGTAGGCAAAATTTCTAGATGAGGATTCTATTTTCCCTTTCCTGCAGAACTCTCACTTCATTCCCCTATTTAATAATCCATGATATTACCCTTGCCAGACTTCTCTCTTGTATTTTGCTGACTGATTTTTTTCCTTATTCTTCAATTTGCTTTTCACAGTACACGACACAATAGCATCACCGTTTCTTAGGACCATTCATCTGGCAGTCTGTCAACACCAGATCTGTTCAACAGATTTGACTGATTATAGGCAGTCATTTCAGAAGCAGCACAGCGCTAAATTAGATGTTCCCGTTCCCAGGACAGATTGAAGTTCTCAGTGAAACTGTACACATGCATTCAGCCCACAAAAAGGCTCGGTACCTGACTAAGAAGTGTGATGTGAAAACTTACTTATTATAAATAGCATCTGACTGCTTTATTTAAAATGGAATTATTTGAAATCTAGTGAAAACGTCTCAGAAAACACACATTCTTACCATTGTACATGGAAATGATCTTAGGTATTTTAGACACATCTAGCAAGTACTGAACAATTTAAGTTTGATCTTTTCTGTTACGCTTGTCAGATATGAACTTTCAAAGAGCTTACCATTTCTACAGCCTTCGAACTCACAAAAGAGATCATATACTTCCCTTGAATTTAGGGGACATAAATTCGTCACTGAAAACAACAGATAAAAAGTGCCATGAGCTTATTAACAAACATCAATGAAACATTTAGCAGAAGACAATTCCCAAATCAGTGGACGAATGTAAGGCAATCTAAAGTTACAAGTGATATCCTAACATTTTAGAAATCACCATTCCTTCAGACAGGAAAAAGGTTCCTTGAGAATGTGTACAGAAATGACTTTAAATGGTGAGCTGGGGTTCAAGCTGATACTGATGCTCCTGTGGCCTGATGGGAATCAAACAATCCCCTTTCCTTTTGGATGTGTAGAAGACATTAATCAACAACTTCAGAGAGTTTTAAATCCCCTGAATCCTTCATATTAATCTATGACATATGAAATGTGATTTCTTACTGCTACTGTTGGCTCTAGCATGGCTAGCTCTTCCAGCCTTTATGAATCAACATGTCTAAGACATCTAAATAGATCAAACAGCACAGAATCACGCTGCCTGTTGGCAGTGCTTCAGTAAGCTCACAGTTCATTTCCAAGTTGACTAAACCTAATTAATGCACATTTCAAGATAAAACATCAGTAGGGATGTGTTGGAAACTCAGAATACGCAAACAGCTTCATAAGGATTTCAGTGATAATTGGAATTTTAGATGGCAACTCTGACTTGCAGAGTCAGGGCAGTAAATATTCTCATGGAGATTTAGAATTTACTGAAAAGATATTTAGAGCTTTTCATAGTCTAAATAATGAAAGATATGAGCAGATGGAGAACCCTTTGCCTTCTGAGCAAAATTAATGTCATCTAAACGCTTGTTCTTCTCAGACTGCTCCGTGTCCTGAGAGATCTCCTGGTTATTATTCTGCCATTTTATTTCAGAAAAACTAATGAGTTCTTAAAATACTTTTAAGTAGCAAAGAGGACAACAACGGTGAGGTGGGAAGCCACATAGTGTGCAACTTCTTAGACCTTTCTTCTCCTTCTTTGGCTTGTGAATCCTACATGACAAAGCAAGGTGATTTCAGGGAATGAGTGTTTTGCCCCTCACTGTCTTGTAACTGGCATTGACAATGATATAATTCTTCATAATAAAAGTATCAATAATATCACTAGTAATATAGCAGTTAGGTAATCTCAGCCCCTCAGCAGAGAGGTAACATAAGGAAGCATTTCAGTGTAGCTCAGGGGCTTACAAGTAAATTAATCTTTCATGGACCTCTCCAAATTTTGTCATCTAAAAGACTGTTCATAAATACCTAATACAAATGAATGAACCAGATGGAAGGGTTATTACACCAAAACAAAAGGTACATGTTATTGGAGGTTGAGGGGCACGGAGATCCATTCCCACTTCAGGAACCCATCGTGGTGTTGTTGCGTGGTTTTTCCCCCAGTTGTTTCTGATCAAACAGCCTCCCATCTTTTATCATATTGCATCATTGAAGTACATATTTTACAGCTGAAGAAACTGCCAAAGTCCTTTGACCTCAACAAAGCAGTACCACTTTATGCCAGAATGAAAATGTCTTCCTTAGAGCAAAGCGGGTTTTTCACCTAAAGCCAAGGTTTAGGCTTCACACTCACTTTGTTTCTTCATAACTGTGAGTGACTGAATATTTCATCATCATTTTTGATTCTGAGTAACAAGTAGTGACAGGGCTACATTAAAACAGCATGGAAAAGAATTCTATTTCAAATTGGGTTATTTGCAGTTTTTACTTTACACAAAACCTGCAAGAAAAAGTAATAGATCTATTTAGGCATATTGTAGTGAGCAGCCAATATTTCGTTTCCCAGCTTTGAAATGAAATAAAAGAAAACTACTTGATCTTAGGTACCATCATCTGCATCTTAGGTTGTGTTGATAGATGACATTCAAGGGAATTCTTATTTAATATTTGTAAGCTTTAAAATAACAAAACTCCTAGCAGCTGCTTGGTCCTTCTGAAGCTCTATAGCTTATCTGTTGCAAGAACCAGGGAGAATCACTACTCCACTTGCAATGAGACCACTGGCTGAGACCCTCCAACCATCACTACGCTGCTGAAAAACAAAGAACCTCTCTTGTTTTCTGCAGCTCAGAAGTAAATCTAAAATTCCAGGATGTACCGCTTTCTAGGATGAACACGAATAACTGAGTAAAGCTGAAAGGTTCCTTTATCAAGCCACACCAAATCAATATGGTGTTTAAACATGCACTAACTCTCATGAAAAAAGACATGCAAAGGGCTTGCTGGCTTTGTCTGTATCAGTATGTACTGCAGGCTAATAGGATTCTTCTTACAGTGCTCAGAGAAGCAGGACTATCTATCTATGTCTATCTTGGGTACAAAAATATTATGCACAGGAAATACCTGACCATGCTGTTAATTTTTGTAAGTCAACCACTGATATCTTAAAAGACTGCCTATTAGGAAAACGGGGGAGGGGGGGGGGGGGGGGGGGGAGAGGAGAGGGGGGAGGGAGGAAGGGGGGGGGAGGGGGGGGGGAAGAAAGCTCTGTGCAATTATGGTATACAACTCTAACAACAGACCAAACCCATACTGAAATTCCTTTTGGCTGTGGCAGAAGGCTTCAATCCTGAGCAGCAGATAAAATGCTATGTCCTGGCCCTGTGAGAGTTGGAGAGAGATCTGTTACCAAAATGGAAGGTCAAAACGTGAACTACTGGTGTGTCTTCCATGAATTATTGACTGAGACTGTTTTTCCCAGTAATAGGGTAAATGCTTCCAGAAAAAAAGAACAAACACAGCAAAAGACTGGAAGTATTACTTTCTGTGTGCTAGAAGAAGTGTGGGTGAAGCGGCACCATTTTACTGTTTATTTTAAGGAATGAGCTCTTTATACAAAGCAAGATGCATTATCGCCGCAGTCACAGACCATATCAAAATACGAGCCAATAGGAAATGTATACTTTTGCCATTTTAGATTACAAATCAATAATTCCAACACTGTATTTCATTTGTGTATACTAACACACACATTCAGAGCTCAATAACTTTCGTTCCATCTGTATCCACGCTGAGTGCATCACCTGTTCCAGTTTTAATCCTAGTTGTCTTCACAACAGAAAACACTGTCAACCGGTATACATTACCAAGTATACCTCAGGACCTGCTGTACTGAGTCATCCCACAGCATTCACCATAAACCCAGCCACATACTCCTGGCAACCACTTTTAAAATCAGACAAGACCCCTTGCTTTTTTGCTCATCACTTTTCACAGAATCACAGAATGACTGAGGGGTCTCCGGAGGTCACCCGGTCCAGCTTCCTACTCAAGCTCCTGCACGCAGGAGGAGGGGTGGAAAAAAATAAATTGGCTATTGTATGGGTTTGGTTGGGTTGGGTTTGGCTGGGTTTGGTTTGGATTGTTGGTGGGTGGGATTTTTTGTCAAAACAACAGTTATCCTGTTCTTGATTTATAATAAAAAATGTGGGGAAAAAAAAAAGCTCAGTATTCGAATTACTTGATAAATGTAATCTCCATGAGCAGACTTTTTCCCATCTGATTAGAAAGATGAGAGTAGCCAAGGCTTGCCTGTTTACCAAGCTATAACCAAACTACATGGAGCAATGGGTTTTACTTGAAATAGCAACTTCATAGTGCATGATAATTTGAAACCTCGCTAGTAATTGATAGTTGCTGCTGAATCTCTGTGATATGGATGCTAAAAGCATTTTCTTGAAACATAAATGTTAGCTTCTAAATTTTGGATATTTTGATGTTCTTTTCCATTACAAAATTGAGCAAATGCCTTGACCTTTCTTTTTGGGAAAAAAAAAAAAAAGGATTATTTTTTCTGACATTTTATTAACGTATTATAAAGCTAGACGCACCTTTGCCCATATTAAAGTATTCATAAAGATATTAAGTGACTTAACATTTCAGTATAAAATCAAAGCATGTGATTTTTTTTCCAAATATTTTTTAACTTCAAGCAAAACTAATTTAACGAAACATTTTTCATACAAATGTTTTCTATATACAAATATATAAAAGAAAATATTGACAAGCTCCAAGTATTGACAGATAATTCAAGCTAGATAGATTGTTTAATAGGTTGAATGTTAGATCCATTGACCTTCAAATCTATCACGTTTTGCAACCTATATTCAATTGCCTTACAGCAACACACGTTCCTTTATTCTCTGTCAAGCAAATACCTGACATACTGCGTGCACTATTGTCAAACAAAAGAATGGTTCTTTCCCTGGAGTATGGCATGCAGGTGGGAGGGGAGGAGAGAAGTAAAGGTTATTTTAATTTAGTTCTCTGCTCTCTCAGACAGGTTGCTCAGCTCCTCATAAATTCATCACCATGCAGCTCAGCTATTCCTAGTATGCTGCCTTCAGAAATTTATTATTTATGGGTGCAGTCATAGAGTAACTCAAACGTCTGCAACAATTTCACAACAGAGATTCAAGAGGAATATTACAGTATCTTTACATATTCTAGCAGTATTTTCTTAAGCTGATGGAGTGATTAAAATTAAACACACCGTAGAGGCTGCACCTCTATGTTTGAAAAATATTTCTCAGTTTAATTATCCATCTAAACATGAGTGCTCTAAGGTCTGACACAGCCTTTGTGATTGTTGCTGCCACTGCTGCGAGAGCGTACTGGGAAACGAGGATAGCTATTGAAGGAGGCAAAGACAAACAGCATGATGAACAGGAAAAAGTTAATAGCTAAAACAGAACTGGTATGCTGCATCCCATTCAACAGCTCCCCAAAACAAAGTACTATTGGATTACATTTTCTCAGTCAGGGTATTCATCTGAAATTCTAGAGCCATCTAGACAGGATTAAATAGGATAAGAGCGTTCCCCACGATAATAAACATTAAATCCAGTGACTGAATGAGAGACAGAGGGTGATCCTGTTTGTGCGTGTGCGCACACAGGCGTGCGTCCCACTGCATAACACGGCCTCCATAGGCCCAAGCAATTCACCTGCACTTCTGGCACAGCCTGTAGTTCTGCATACATACAGTCACACACGTGAAATATTTATCTTTGTAAAGCAAAGCAATGCTGTGAGTTTGGAGTAATAGTAATGATCGTGTCCAAGCAACTCCCTAATAAAGCTCAGATGTGATTTCAAGATGGAACAGGAGTGCAGGACACGCATGCGTAAGTGCACGCATGCATCCACACTGAGTACACTGTGGGTTATTTACATTATGCCTGGTATTGATTATTGCCAGATGGTAGGGGAAGGTTATAGCTGACAGATTATCCGTATGGATCTGCTTTATTTTACCCTGAGTTATAGGTTTGCAGTTCTCCCTCCTCCCTTTCTGGCTCAGAATCCTGTGATACGCTAAGAGGAAAAAAATGTAAACTTACTGTAAGGAGCACATTTCCATCATAAGCCTCCCAGTGCTCCACGCGGGGATCGAGCTATCTTTCTTTAGTTCCGGCACCGCTTCCTAAAGCCACAGCCAGTGCCATAAAAGAGAGATTTTGTTACAGACCAATGCACAAAAAGTGTTTTAATACTAATGAGACTTGCAGACAATAGATCTTAACTGAAGAAGCTTCGTTTAGGATTCTGCTTTTCACACAGCTATTTCAGCCGGTCTCATACAACACACTGACAAAAAACCCAGAGATTGAAGTTGTCGAGGCGTCATTCTATTCTGCAAACTGGAAGCCCTCAGCGGTGCTTTGAGCTTCAAAGCCTTGGCTCTGGAGGCTTTCTAAATAGCTGCTCTTCCTACAAGTCAGATATAGCAGGAGCTGCAGACTCTTAAAGCAACAAAGGAAAGCACCCTCCCCACCCAGCTGTGACCTTCCGAGACTTGTGCATTATGCATTAGGTGGCTGGAGTGTAAATGGATACTTCAGAAAGGCTTAAGGAAAAAAAAAATATATTTAACTGACAGAAAAAGAAAAAAAAAAGCATTTGGGACTTTCTGCTAAAAGTGGTTTTGAAATGATGTATTTTCTGTACAGTTTAACCTTTAATTTCTGTTGTTTTGATTTGCAGCCACCTCCATCCCATGTCCTAGGGCAGAGGGCAGAAAGCCTTCCACTGCTCATGGAATTTCTTTTTATATATGCACCATTATAGCTATCTAACCTTTCCACTTTTCAAATCCACCACTTCTGCCTACTTCTGAACAAGTTGTCATAGATTTCTGAGTGTCCTCTAGATCCACAAAAGGATCCTAAAATGTAGCACAGGCATCAAAGATACAGAGAAGTGACAGAATGAAAAGGGACAAAACAAACTAGGAAATCATCACCACAAAGCACTATAAACCACGTTTCATTGTGCTGTTCATGTCTCCTGAGGGTTACAGGCAGATTCCAGCCTCTCTGGCTCTAAAAGGTATGATTCACTCCTTTCAGTTCCCAAGTCAAGAACTGCTACAGCTAAAGCATGTCAATTTGGACCCTCAGTTTTGTGACTCTTGCGGCGCAATCTTGGGCAACTTTTTTAAAAACATCCATTTTCTTTCCCTAAAACAGGAATAAACATCATTAATTCATGTAGGGAACTGCTAGGGAAAATTGTAAAGCATTTTTGAACTTTTAGTTGAAAGCCATGTCCCATCTAATCTTTCTCTGTCTGGACATAACTCTAAACCCACAAAGAAGCTGAGGAGGTTGCACCCAATCTGCTAAACTCTTTTTGACTGAAAATTCCATTGTCTGCTGGAACAAATGGCAAAAGCTTTTCTGGTTTGAACACAGTTAGGATTTCACCCCATTAAACAAAATCCCAGATGAAAGTCATGCACTTCAAATATTTGCACGCTGCAGCCATGCATTTTCAGTTTCAGAGAGGTGTTTTGTAACCCAGGCATGATGGCTGCTCTACAAAGGATTACCAAACAGAATGTTAGCGTTCAGTGAAACCTATACAAAATAAAGCAGCTGGTCACAAAATAATTCCGTTTTGTAAAGAAAGCTATATTCGACCTCAAGGTCTGCATGAGCAAGGAAGTTGTTTTCCATTATTATTTATGACAAAAGCTAACAGCTTAACACTCTGCAACACGTACAATCAATGGCCGAAGACAAGCTTTAGAAAACATACGGCCGTCTGTAGCATTTCCCTTTCCCCAGACAACAGGTAAAAAATGTTCAATTTATTATTATGCTGTCACATCACCTACCAAGCCTGTGACAAATCCAGTGTGGGAATCCGTAGGTCTCAAATGCCAGCCCTGCGCATTATCAGATAAACCACTCTGCCTTTGTTGATGCTGCTCCCACATTAGATAAGACAGGAAGACAAGTTAGGGGAAAAAAAAGAAAAAAAAAGAAAACAAAACAAACAAAAAAAAACACCATTATTTTACTGCAAGAGAATTAAGGTTACAGACGCCTCCATGAAGGTGAATAACAAAGGGAGTGCTTCTGTTAACAATGGAAGCTCTGTCTGAGATGACCTCTGTGCACAGATCCAGTGCTTCCACCTCTGGGGAGAAACAGGCTGACATCCTAGTGATACAATCTTAAGCAATTGCTCAGAGTGACACTACAGTTCATTATTGGAGGGCGTTGGCCATTATTTTTAAATAGTCCCCCCTGGAGCCAGGCTGGCAAAAGCTTGGGAAGAGGCACAGCTGAAATGAGATCCTGTACTGCCTGCCTAAGGAGAGTGCATTTATGCATTACTGCATGTTTTGTGGACTGGAAGAGTCAGTGCACAGCAAGATCCACAGGCAAATCCAAATATTTACCCTGAAAAACCAAATCCAGGAATTTTCATTTCCACGTTGCTTTCACAAAATCAGAAAATGAAAGCAAACTTTGATGCACAGCTTTGCTCTTAAGCTTCCTCTCTGCATTTAAACTCCAAGTTTAAGGCATACTTAACCAATACGATTATTCTTTAAATAATTAGAAAATCAGAGTGGGATTTGCTTCTACAGGCAGAGTAATTTGCCTGCTTGAGATGTTTCATGCAGTGTACCACATCAATGCTCAAAATACAACAGTGCTGATGAAGCCTCTGAGTGCAGTCTGAATGAACTCAGTAGCTCTGCTTGGTTTCTTCACTTGGCTCTTCCTTATCAGGAAAAAGTAATAGCACTTCTGCCATCAAGCAAACACACCACTTCTATGACCATGTGCAGTGTTATGTTACACAAATGTGAGGGCCCTTCTTACATGAAACTATGAAGTTTTATCTGGCTTAGTTAAATACTGATTAAATCCAGAGGTGTGCACCTGATTTGTTAAAATACGTTCTTATGCTGCCTAAAATTCTAGTGTAGTGTTCTGACATGCCTGTGACTACAGCCTGCAATTAAATGACCCAGAGACCCTTTGCAGATGCTGCTAGGCAGTGACACCTGATCTGTTTGTGCACCCTGAATTACCTCAATTTTCAATCCGATGTACAGAAACAGACCTAAATCGAAGTTCTGGGCAATAGCCACTTCAACCGCCTCATTTTAATCCATTGCCACAAATCTGCTGGATACCATAGAAGCAGTTGTATTGTCCAAAGGTGCTTTAGTCAGCACAGCTCATTTCACACACTGAACCACTGTAAACTATGCTAGTCATAGCACTTTTTTTGCTAGTATAACTGTGATTCCATTAGTAGGGTTTTATCAGAAAAGTCATCTAGCAAAGCTATCTGTAAAGCCAGGTCTTTCATTAGGAATGAAACTGCTAACAAGTCTGACATTTAAATTACCATTAGTCACCAGCTGAGTTATCTTGCTGAAATGAATGGACTGTTTGCACCTCACAGAACTACTGCTGCAAGCTCTTTGCGCGGTGCCCCATGATTCAGGTTTCTGAGGTTTTCTTAGCAAGCAGAACTCATAAAAACATTACCATTGCCAGAGTTCAGAGGAACAAGCTCCAGCTACAAAATGGTTCCTGATATGATCTGCTACCACTTCCACGCCTACTCCAGGCATTTATCTCCAATAGCCTGGAAAATTCCCTAAATTCCCAAGCTTCTGCTCAGCCCAGGATAATGCAGAGATTACGCTGGGAGAAAGAACAATCTCATGGTCAGTGTTCAAGTTCTCCTACATGACTTTGGGCAAATATTTTTGTTGTCTTTGCAGTAATTTTCCCAACTCAAGGGTCAAAGGTAATAGTCCTCTTCCTCCTATCTTGTTGCTGTCATGAACCATGCAGCCCCCTGTAAACATGCCAAGAGTCAAAAGCAGACCCTTTAGCTTTCAAGTGTTTTCAGAAAGAATTAAAAACACCAAAAAAACAACCACACAAAGGAATGCTGATCAAGAGCCTGCAAGTAAAAGGACTGTAAAGCACAGTAAGTGAGCTCTTTCTGGATGTTGCTGTACCAGTTTCTATCTTTTAGGTTGAAAATGCCAGCTATAGAAATCCTGACATGTCAGTCAAAGGCCACATGACTGAAAAGGCCATGCAGCATGTTTACGCTTGGCGCAGAAAGGTACCGTGGCAGCTCCTGAGAAGGGAGCATTTGCAAGCCTGCAAAAGAAACAAGCTGCATGCTGAAAGAGAGACATTTGATCATGCAAGAATCATAGCCCTGAATCATTCATTAGGGGCAGCTCTCAGCTGTATTCAAGTAATGTGATAGTTTTTCTGCTTTCCAAAAATCAGGGCAGCTCAGTTTCCCTTGAGTTAACTGGTTCACGTGTCTGTGGTCTACACGTGATCTCACATAACTGTTTACTAGGATGTCCATTTTGTTGAAAATAAAATGCAAAAGAAATACACATGACTTAAAAATACCGCAGGTTTGGTGATCATTTTTTTTTGTAAAGCCACAGGATTCCTAGTTAATCAAAACCATGTTTTCTTTGGACTTACTTGTTAATGTGCTAGATGATGGATTACAGTGGAGGGGTGTTTTCAGAGTCTGAAAAGACCTTCAAAACTTGGAGGTTTGTAAATAAATGTGGGCAGCGGGAGAGGGCCCTTGTTTCCCCACATGAAAGGAAAAGAAGAGCAGGAAGAGGTGCAACCTTTGCCTTCTGTGGACAATAACTCAGCACAGAATTATAGTCCTATCTCATATGCTTCATGCAAATAAAGAATAATGCACATGAATCAAGATACTCCGGCCCAAATTCTTTTCTGCCTGCTTTCATCAGATACAGTGTGCTCAGCTGGAGTCTGAGTAATGCTGCATAATTGATGGCTATTCATGTCCCAAAGCATCATGGCCTGGTAAGAAACACCACTCATAGCAGCTGGGAAGAAAGAGATGCTGGCTAAATAGATGGGACCATAACTAGAAGGCAGGCTCTAAAACTGGCCATTTCTAATGTAGGTTTTAGATATCTCATTCACTTGCTCTAAAGATGCACAGAAATATATATGTGTTTAAGACAGCTGGCTCTCTGTGCCACTGAGCCTTTCTGAGGCTGCATTTTTACAGTTTAAAGTTACTATACTACTTGGAAAGTACTTACAAGAACAAAAGAAAACAAACAAAACTACTTTCATATCTGCCTTTTGTTTTATGGGATGATTCTTGAAGGTTATAGGTGAAGGTGGCAGGAAGCATTTTCCCAAGGAATTTCACTTCAGCATTGTTTTTGAGAATTATGAGAGCTGGAGACAATAGAAATATGTACACAAAGGCCCAGCATAAGGCAAAGTAAGCTAGAAATGCAGAAAGCACATCAGGCTTGGTGCAAGGAAAAGAGAACAATGATAAGCTTTATTTTTTTGGGTTCATCATAGCTGCAAAAGGTATTAGTTGAGTTTCACACAAATGTGGCCAGACAACATTTCGCAGTTTCACCTTGAAAGTCTGTTTATAGTCAGATTTAGAGCCAAATAAAGACGCATTCTTAAACTTGCTTCAAGTGCTTACTTCTCAGGCTACTCACAGCTTACAAAGTATTGGGATTACAGTGTGTCTGCAGCTCATGAGTATCAAAGAAAAGAAAAACTACTGTAATTTTCTTTAAAATCTCATTTGTACAGTGAAAATCAGACTCTTTTTATCACAGGTCTAATCCAGAAGATACCTCCGTTCACATAATTCTGATAAGCCAGATTTAATCTCTTTGCCTTTTTCTTCTGACTAAGTCTTCTCACTGAATATAGGCACTAGCCATGCCTCTAGGTGGTGGGTAGAGAGTGCGTATAGAAGAAATGCTGTCTTAGTCTCCTAATGACTTGCGATGCTCAACTTGATAACAGATTTTGGAAGGTTCTGAAAGTTGTGATGGTATTTAGTGGTCTATGTCACCTCAAAATTGTTTCTATCTAAGCATCATGGCATGCATCAATCAAACCTGGCTTCTAAAATAACATCGTATATATATATATATTCACATAGCATTTGCAACGAAAGAGAAAACAAGCAAAACAATTATTTCACTTTCTACCAAAGCAATGATACAGTAGGGTTACTAAGCAATTCTAAGAGCATAAATCATATTTTGGCTTTCTCTAGCACTTTTTCGTATATTAGTGGAAAGCTGGGGGTTGAATGTCCATAAAGATTTCTTTATCTACCAAATATCACAGTCTTCCATAAACAATCTCCAGTGATCTTTTGCTGGTAAAAATGGCACTAACAACAGCACAAATAAAGGAAAAAGAGATTATTTCACTCCTCATTCAAAGGAAGAGATTGGATTAATGCAATAATGATATAAAAAAAACTAGTGATTGCATAAAAATCTGTTTACTCGTATGGACAGTGTTTAAGCCTAAAATAAGTTTAATGTTCAGTATTTATAAGGTGCATTTTGTTCTTCAAAGTGCTTTTTAAATTTTAAAAGTCAGATCCCAAAAGAAGGCTCTGAGGTCCTTGATTTAATACTATAAAAATTGTTCAAATAAGAAAGCCTTTTTTTGTAAGCAGACTCTGCATTCTAAGAACTTGCCTGTGAGTGAAGAGGATGTGAAAATAAAAGCTAGCACTGGATTTCCAAAGCTCCAGCCTCATGCCTGCTCAAGTTCAGATCAAACTAATCTATCCTTTCCTTGCTTGGCCACTTTTTTCCAGTGATGACAGTTCTTACTGATACCCACTGCTCATAGTGGTGCCCAATGTGCTAAGGATCACCCAAACATAGTTCAGCAGAGGAATTTGTTCCAAATGAATAGATCTGCTGGGGATAGGCAGAGTGGTCCTGCCAGTTCATCCTTGTCATTAAGGCCTTGTAATTTGCGCACATTTTAAAGAAACTCAGGAATAAACCGATTCAGCATTGGCAGTTGAAACATTTGCAATTGAGCCTGGAGGCAAGTTACAAGCAACTGGTGAGGTCTTATTCAAAAACATTTATACCCAAACCCTACTGTCCAGAAAAGCATTCCAGAGATAGATTCAAATATTTAGATCAGAAGTTGCAAGTTGGGTAGTAGCCACACCGTTAATCTTACAGGTTAATACATAGTCCAAAAATTTGCTTATATTCTCAGATGAATTTCATAACCTCTGCTGAACATCATAAATACACCAACATTCCATTACATATTGATGTTGTGTGACAGATGGCAACAGAGGAACAGTCTGGCAGAATGGTGCCTGACATGGAAGTGCATATGAAACCAAGGTGTGTCACTGAATTCCTTTATACGGAACATATGGCACCCAACTTATATTCACTGACACTCCGTGAACATTTATGGAGACCAAACAGTGGAGCAGCAGTGTGTTTCCACAGTGGCAACAGCAGCGTGATAGACAAGCCATATTCCAGACAGCCACACACAACTATCGTAACACAAAAGAAAGAGTGTCTCAATAAAGCTCATCCATGTGTATCGGCAGATTACGACCAGAAGACTGTACATGGAGCTGAATATTGCCTTCAGTGCACTGGAAATGCTGGAATATCACAAAGTTTGCATGAGTTGGGTCCCACGAATGCTCACACAGGAACAGAAAGAACACTGTGCAAATTGGTCAGCACCTACTGCACCAAAACAAAGCTGAAGGTGACAGTTTCCCAGATCACATCATTACTGGTGATGAGACATGGTATCACCACTATGAGCCAGAGTTAAAATGGCAGTCCTTGGAGTGGAGACATGTGAATTCCTAATCAAAGAAAAAGTTTAAAACTCAGCTCCCAGTAGCCAAACTGATGTGCACTGTTTTCTGTTTTCTAGGATAGGAAAGGCATGATCCTTCTTCTGTATTTCCTGGAATGCAGACAAACCACCAACTCTGACAGCTACATAGAAACACTGACTAAGCCGAAGGCCTGAGCTTCCAGAATCAAGCCAGAGAAGAATCACAGAATCATAAAATGGCTTAGGTTAGAGAGGATCATAAAAATCATCTAGTTCCAACTCCCCTACCATGGGCAGGGTTGCAGACCACTGTATCAGGCTGCCCACAGCCCCACCCAACCTGACCATGAATGCCTCCAGAGAAGGTGCATCTGCAGTCTCCGTGGACAGTCTGTGCCATGGCCTCACCACCCTCTGAGTAAAGAATTTCTTCCTAACATCTTATCTAGATCTACCCTCTTTTAGTTTAAAGACACTCCCCCTTGTTCTGTCACTATCAGACTGTGCAAGTCGGTTCCTGCTTGTAAGCTCCTTTCATGAGCTGGAAGGCCACGGTGAGGTCTCCCTGGAGCCTTCTCTTCTCCAAGTTAAACAAGCCCAACTCCCTCAACCTTCCTTCATAGATTCTCATGTGCTCACTTTTTGAGCGCGTCCTGCTCCCTCTGGATGGCATCCCTTTCTTCTACTGTCTCAACTGCACCACCCAGGTGGTGTCCTCAGCAAACTTGCTGAGGGTACACTCAGCCACACTATATCATTGATAAAGATGTTGAAGAGCACTGGACCCAAGACATACCTGTGGGGGACACCACTCATGACTAGCCTCCACCTGGACATAGAGGCCCGTTCCCAACAACCCTCTGGCTGTGCCGCCCAACCAATTCTTTATCTACCTAGCCAAGCCTTCAAACCCATCTCTCTCCAATTTTTGTCCACCAAAGCCATCACTCCATCATAAAAGGCCACCAGACTGGTCAAGTACAATCTTCATCACCCTTGGTGCAGCTGTGCTGGCTGTCTCGGATCACCTCCTTGTCTTGAATGTGCCTTAACACATCTTCCAGGAGGATCCGCTCCATGATCTTCCCAGGCACTGATGTGAGGCTCAAAGACCTGTAGTTCCCTGGGTATTCTTTTCTCTTTTTATGGAATATAAGAGTGATTTTCCCTTTTTCCGGACACTGGGGACTTTACCTGACAGCCACAATTTTTGGAAGAAGACAACCGTTCTCTAGCAACATGATAACTCCAACATACCACTTTGAAAGTCATGGAGCACACTGCCAACCTTGGCTTGACTGTTCTACCACAGCCACTGTACAGTTCAGATTTATTGCCTTCTGTCTTCTATCTGTTTGGGCCAATGAAAAATGGACTGCATGGGCAATATTTTCCTAGCTACAATACCATCAGAGCAGCTGCGAAACAGTGCATCACCTCCACTGATGCAGATTTTACAAATGTGGCATGCAGGCATTTGTTCATTGCTGGCAAAAATGCACAGATAATGGTGGTGGTAATGTTGAAAAATAGTGTTTTGTAGTTGAGAATTTGCTCTGTCAAATAGTGTTATTGTGCTCTTTGTATCAGTTGTAGTTCCCATGGAAATAAATAGGAAACATTACTTTTGGAGCAACCCATACATAAGCTATACTTAGTTTGACATTTCTGTTCTTATTTTGTTGCTTCTTCCCTTTCTTTTTTTTTTACTTTTACTCTTGAAGTAACTTTCCCTTCCCACACATTCTCTGCCCATCATTCACCACCTACCTTCTTATAATAATAATAATAATAATGGCATTTATGTCTAATTCTCTGAAATCACTGTCTTCATTTATTTCCAATACAGAGCATAAAAATTTAAATTAAAGACAAAGTTATTTTTACTTATTTTTATTAAAATAATGTAGTTTTATATCTGTTTCTGCTTCTCAATTCACATGTAACTACACGTTGAAGCTTCTGGAACTGTGATGGCCTTTTTAAGGAATGCATTTTCCAAATAATTTATAGTCATGCCATGCAGCAAACTGATACGAGGCAAACACATCTTCCAAACGTATCAATTTGCAAGATTTCTTTCAGGGCAATAGGTATGCACTGATTTGCTTCTGCTGAAAACGTGGTGGTATCACCTAAACCTCTTTTGCATCCTTTTTTCCTTCTCTGACTACTCTCCGATGCTCTCATCATCTCTTTTTTTACTCTTAAGACTTACCTCCCAAAATAAATGATGATACTAATGTGGCTTTAAATGGGATAGAGGGGATAGAGAGAGAGAAAAAGATTAACTAACTAGGTGAGTTAGCTCACAAAGCAGTTAACTACAGTAACGTGAGACCTAACAGATATTGGTGCCTAGCAAGATGCTATGACTAATGCTGTGAGACCGCATCAAGATCAGTTAGCCCAATAGCGAAACTAATACATTGCTACATAAGAAGTAATTCCTTTTGAAATCATATTTTTAAACTTGCAGCCACTCTCAGCATTTTTGAGTTTTCTGCTTTCTTTTTCTCATGATTATTTTTGACAGTTCCGTTCCTCCTACTCAGCCCAGTGCAACACAATGCCATAGAAAAAGCACTGTACTTAAAACCAAGAAAATGAGTAGTTGTGTATTTACTTGTCATTTCAAACCTTTTCCTCCCTCCTCTCCAGGAAACCCCAGATGTGAGATATTACAGAGAACAAAAGCAGAGCATCCACTCTTATTGAAATAAGAAACAAAACTTCTACCCACTCCAGTAAGAGCAGTCTCTGGCCTGATATTAAAGTATTTCTCACTTCACAGCCTTCCCTACAGTTTCTTCCCTGTGCAATATGACCATCCCAGACTGATTCATTTCAAGGAATCATAGAATCATTAAGGCTGGAAGAGACTGCTAAGAACAGTTAGTCCAAACACCAACCCATCCCCACTGTGCCCACTATCCCATGTCCCTCAGTATTACATCTACACACTTCTTGAACACCTCCGGGGACCTGGACTACACCACCTCCTTGGGCATCCTGTTCCAACGCCTCACTCCTCTTTCTGAGGAGAAATTTTTCCTAACATCCAACCTGAAGGCTGCCACCACAGCATAAGGCCATTCCATCTAGTCCTATTGCTGCTATCTGGGAAAAGAGGCTGACCCCTAACTCACTACAACCTCCTTTCAGGCAATTGTAGAAAGCTGTAAGGTCTCCCCTGAGCCTCCTCTTTTCCAGACTAGGTAGTTTGTCCTTAGCTGTTTCTTAGGATGGTAAGACAGGCTAAGAGCTATGTTACTTTACAAGTGGTCCAACACAAGCCATGTCCATGCCTAGGTAACTGCAGCACTAATTTCTACATGATATCTTCTAGGCTCCAGTGTTATCTGGCACAGTGGTAACTCTCAAAACTCAGCGCAGAGTATGAGAATTTGCCCTTGTAGATTTCCTGAAAGCTGGGCCACCAGTCTCTGGAGAGGGGGGATACAGATGTTAAGTGAAGCTCTGCAGGGCTTCAGGCTACACGACTCAGAACCAACCCAACTACAGCAGCCACAAGTTAAGCACCTTTCATCCTCCACCTCAGAGAACTGCCTTACCTGTGTCTGACACCACACATTTTATGTCAGCTTTACGTCACCTTCCTGGAAGACAGATCCATGCCTTCCTATCTGCCTGAGGCTGGAAGAAATGTTCAGCCCCTCTTCTTCCACTTTCCTTTCAGTAATACTACCAAACATTTTCAAGTCTGCAGATCCAGCAGATGAAAGACACGTAAGGCATTGCTTTAGCTATTTAGCTGATTATTAGGTTTCTCTTTCCCACAGCTGATAGACCTCTCACATTCTTAACTGTATGGAAAAAAAAAAAAAAAAAAAAAAAGAAAGAAAGAAAAAAAGAAAAAAAAGTACACCTATTAAGGATGTGCAGGAATTGAGAAACAATACGAATAATAAAGATCAACTGCTTTAAGAACAACTGATGAGATCATTCACTTATGAAATAGCAGGCTTGGCAGCAAGGATCAGGTGTCCCTGAACTAGCTTCTGAAGTGTAACCATATCATGTAATTAATATCAGTCCTCAGAGAGGCTAACATTTCTCTTCAAGTCGCTCTTCCTTCTGCCATCGCTGAGAATCCCTGCAGGCCTGAGGCACAGCAGAGCAGAACAACGGGGAGTGCAGTGCTGTGCTATACAGGCTGCATTGTCTGCAGGAGCACACTGCTGGCTGGTAGTGGGAAAGGCTACAAAGAAACTGCTGGAGGGTCGCATGGAAAGTAAAATAAAAAATTAAAAATAAAAATGCCAGAGCTGTAGCAGTGGATATGCTAGCTATTATAATTTGGCTCAGGAAACAGAGAACTTTCTAGAGCCATTTCCAGCCTTTACAGGAGACACTGCTCCCTGTTACACAGCAGCAGGGCTGAGCAGGCTAGTCATGCCCGCCCACACTATTCATGGCAATCTGGCCTGGTTTATCCTGAAGGGAGGGGTAAAAAGAAGCGTCTCAAACAACTCTTCCAAAATAGAGAAAATGCCAACCAAAAACAGCAAAAGTAATTAAAACCTAAGGCCAGCCTAAAAACCATGTTGAAAGTCAGACAGCTGCAGCCTTCAAAGGCTTGCTTTCTTCTGGAGAGGGGTGGAGAAGAGAGCTTTGATTTAAACACCACCACCACCACCACAATGGATCATTTGATCTTTTGGTTCCTCCTGTTTTATTTTAATTAATGTTTCTAAGTACTGATTTAAAGTCAATCCAGCTTTATTAAAGGTTCATTGCAGGATTAAGAGAGATTTGAAACTGAGCTCAGCGCAGTCAGCAGAGGCAAGTTCAAAATGGCCAGTCAGCACATAAAAAGAGTATCATGCTGGTCATTTCTGGAACAATCAGCCAATAAAATCAGCCAGCATTTCTAAACACTGCTGTTCTTTTCCTCAGCAATTAAAATCTTTTATACTCCTAGCTAACAGGCCCTTGTGCCACTTGTGAAACATTCCTTTTCATCTTCTGAGAGATCTTTTATTCACTATCAGTGCTAAGCAGGATCTTATGCATCTATCAAGTACACAATCGTTACCCGAGCTAAATGCAGCAATATATTTACAAACTAATACCATTTGTTTCCACTCTTCTGTTGGTTTTGTGGGCTCAGAAACAACAAGATTCCCTAGCTGAAAGGTGTGCCTGAGCTCTAGCTTTGCATGGGTTGCATATTCCTCTCTACAAGTAGCATGCTCAGGATACAGAAAAAAGGAAGGCTTGTGAGGATGAGGATCTTATTTTAAGTCTCTCAGAAGCAGTAGCATTTCTAGCTTTTCCAGATAAGTCAAATACAGCCAACAGCCCTTCTTGGTGGCATTAGAGCTGTGCCTGGGAATTTATTAGTGTTTAATATGAATTAGGCACCAACAAACTAATTTCACACTGGATTAGAAGAGCCAAAAATCTGACATCCATTGTGAAAATACCTTGTGCTTTGCTTGCTTATTTCCCACATCGTATGAGAGAACACATCCCAGGTATCAAAAATGTCCCTTCCAGAGGGACATTTCTCTAAGTCATATACACTGAATTATATAATCTGCATCTATATTACTATTTCTGGTCAGTGATTCCTGCTTGTGCAGGTTTTAGAGAAGACAAGAGAGAGGCACAGTACAACTACACGTGAGGTATGATACCTTGGAAAGCACCATTTTGGAGCATGTCCAGAGAAGGGCGATGAAGCTGGTGAACAATATGGAGCACAAGTCTTACGAGGAGTGGCTAAAGGAGCTGGGATTCTTCAGTCTGGAGAAGAGAAGGCTCAGGGGAGACCTTATTGCTCTCTACAAGTGCCTGAAAGGAGGCTGTGGTGAGGGGGATTTTGGTCTCGCGGGTATCAGAGATGGGATGAGAGGGAAAGGCCTTAAGTTGTGTTGGAGGAGGTTCATGTTGGATATTAGGAAAAAATTATCAGAAAGAGGGTGAGGTATTGGCACAGGCTGCCCAGGGTGGTGGTGGAGTCACCATACCAAGAAATATCAAGAAATATGTAGATGTGGTACTGAGGAGCATGGGGTAGGGAGCACAGTGTTGGTGGGTCAGTGGTTGGACTAGATGGTCATAGAGGTCTTTTTCAGTCTAAATGATCATATGATTCTGTCTTGCATGCGCCTTTCCACAGCTCCTGCAGCTGTATCACTTTCCTGTGAAATATCTGGATCTGGTCATGAGAGAGCCAGGTCATCGGTAGGAAGAAGAGAATTTCAGAACCATATGGGCACTGATGCTGTTACACAGCAGGCCCAGGATCAAGCAGCATGGCTCCTCATTCCTCCACTTCAATCAGCACAGCTAGTCCCCTCTTCTTCAAATGGAGAATAGCTAACGGCTGCAGATACATTACCATAATTCCCTCTCCTCTGTGACTGTGCCTACACAGGGTACCAAGGGCTTCCATTGCCAAAGCCAAGCAGTACTTACAGAAAATGCATTTCAATTCTGAGTCCTACAGGCATGCTCCTGTGACTTTCGTTCACTTAACAAGAAGCTAGTGTCAGGCCCAGCTTATGTAAGTCAGCACAGGAGCAATGAACCTAGGGAAACTTTGCCAGTTTACCTCATTGAGGATCTGGCCCAAGGGATTCATAATGGATGGAGATGTCGAGTCAAGGAGAGGTCGAAACAGCTCAAAATGTCTGCATTTAGCCCACACTTTCACAGTTTAGACAGTTTCTGCCAAATGGTATGGGCAGCTGGACATCTTTTTCAAATCCATATTGAACTCCCTAAAGCTGGACTGGAATTAAGAATTCTGCCCACAGAAGAGATCAATATATTGTACTGCTTCAGATTCAAATTGGAAAGAACAAGGAAGATGCTGCTGTAGTTTAAGAAAAATCAAATAACTGATTATAGAATTTCTAGACTGAGGAAGCCAAGAAAATATACCTATTTAAAACATTCTGTTTCAGATTATTGTTGGTAATGTAAACAAATTAATCTCTGGTTACAACACCTTTTTTATTCAATACTGCATTACAGTATGAGTATTGAAAGAATCATGAAAGTTGTAACTCAGGATATTGCCACCAATAGACAGAGGTACTGTGAGTAAGTCAGAACACTTGAACATGAATCAGATTATTTTTAATGTTAATATATGTACCAGAATTTTCTCTTTCAATAGAGAAATAAATACATTTCAATTCAGTGAAGTACTGTAACTATGGATGGAAGATAAAGGTCTGCTAGATTCTGATTGAACTTTTTTTCTTCACTTTCCTATTCTATGCAGGAGAATGTCTTCCTCAACACAATTTAGTGCTAAAAAGTTAATCAAGTATACCTAAGATACATCTAAGCGTAGAGAACAGAATACAGAAATGGATAACACCATCAGGTCATTTTTACAATTTTGTTAAGACTTCTTAAATTGTGTGAGAGTGCATTTGGTTATTAAGTAGAAAGATTCAACTTAAATGTAGTATCTGAGAATATACTCTCGATCCCAGTCTTAAGATGACGTTTTCAGGTTTCTCAAGTTGAAATTTTAGTCTTGTTCAAGACAGCATTTTAAAGACATGCCCCTCTGGATTTTGTCTACTGCCTTGATTAAGGCTTTGCTTGGTTGGGGATATAGATATTTCTAAGAATTTACAAAATTTTTGCTAATCTTTACTCATGTGCCACCTTTTAAAATGAGCGTCTCCATGTATTTTAAATTCCCCTTAATAGATTACATCAGTTTAAGGAACTTGGTCCCTTAACCATAGAGGTGAAAGTTTTCATGTGGTCTCCTGAGACTATAAAACCCATTCTGACTTATTTTATGGATGGGTCATACCCTAAAAATCCCAAGAACACAACAGCCCCAAAACAATGTTACAAGAATCTGACTTTCCTCTGTTCCTTTTAAATCTTTGAAATGATATCTCTTCTCTTAAACAGAACAGATCTCTAGAAATAAACATGGAAAAAATACGTTTTTAGTGAAAGAGGCTGAATTTCTCAATCAGATGTGACCACAGTGATATTTTCAGGAAGATAACAACTATCTTTTTGAAACTAAGTCAGTTAATAAACTGCAGATGTTTCCTGCTAAGAAATAACTCTCACTAAAAAGCAAATCATATTGTGTACTAATTTTATAGGGTACATATACCTGTAATAGAACCCCTATATAGGGTCTTAAAGTCCAAATATGTTTGTCTTACAGAATTTACTACTATATGTACAGCAGTATTTGTCTGATATGCAAGAGATTCCTAGTCCTGCCATTGTTGGTGTGTTTTTGAAAGGTAAAATGGTTGATCGTCAGGGAATGAGAAGCAGGGTTAATTGCTTGACAAAGCCTGAAGGACAGCACGCATGCTATGTTCCAAATTAAACTCTAAAAGAATCCCATAATCAAAGTGAACATGAGAGGGGCCCAAGGACAGCGAAAAAAAAAAAAAAAAAAAAAAAAGGCTGCACTGCAGAAACTGATAGAAAAAAAAAAAGGAAATAAAGGAATGGGAAATAATATAGTGAGTCCTCGTGGGAAAAAGAAGGCAAATTGATGGAAGAAGGGAAAGGTAAGGAATCTAAGTACATTAGAATGCAAAGTAGGGTGGGTTTCTATCTTTTTTTCTAATTAACTGTGTAAGTATAAACATAGGTATCTCCTGCCACAAACTGACCAACCAACTGTACCTCTAAAGTCTTTCTGCACAATTTATAAAATTATTGTATGAGAAATTACACATCCTACTTACCAAAGTCAGAACAACTCACATATGTTATTTTATTTCCAAGTTTTTTTTACCAGAAAAGCCTTTTTTTTGACTGAGAACACATCAGTTCTTACTTTGTCTTATTTATTTAATCTAGATGTGCAACTAACAACAGTCTAGACCATAGTCCTAATCTGTGGAATAGCATTAATTTCACAGGATACTAACCCCAGTGATGTAATAACACTGAATCAATGGATTGTGTTGCCTAATCAATATAAACATGATATCAAAAGCTTTCTTTCTCATTTTGAGGGAAGGCATGGATCTAATAATATAAGAAGAAAAGAACTTCAAAAACAGGAAGGACAGGACAAGGAGTTCACAAGTAGCGTGGCACAATAGAGACAGAAGGACTACTGGAGGGGAAGGAAATATTTCAGTTTGTCTCTTGACTACTCCTGTTGACTGGATGCACACAGTGCAGTAGGCTGTTTGAGCATGTTAAAGTTCAATTTACTCCACAAGGAATTTAGCCTGTATATACCAAACAGATCTGCACTGCAAACAGACCATGGTAAGAGGAGATTCATGGGACTGTCACTTGATAAGTGCTTTCCTGATCCAAACTAAAACATCAGCATGAATGCACCTCTCATCTTTCTGAATGACATCAACGGAGCAAACAGGGAGGGGCCAAAAGGGCGTGGGAGCTGGGAGAAATGAGGCAGAGCTGGGCATCACCAGGGCAGAGTTATCTGCCAAGCTGGAAGTGAAAAGTGCCATAACCCAGCAACTACAAACTGTTCAGCATTCAAAAGAATGAAACATCTGCTTCCCATCATAAGTCGGGAAAAATCAGTACTGTAGGGGATCCCATCTTACCTAGTAAGGATGACTCTATATGAGGGAATTTTGGAAAAAATAAATAACAAGTAAACGAAAATGATCTCAAAAAGCACCGTTAGAGCAACTACATCCGAAAACTATTCTGTATGTCATTTGACAACATAAAAATCTCCTTGTAGGTGTGCTGAGTTCCCTGTGAGTATTAATGTTCAGCAGGGGCGTGGCTAAACATATTAGTCTTCCAAATCCAAGAGTCTGTGTCTAACCAGAGAAAACAAAACCAAGAGTATGAAGAATTCACTTTCAAAAGGAAGTTGTGTGGGTAGGGGTCAGGTGTCTTTGATGTTGGCCAGCTGAGGCACAGGAACGTGCAATATCCTGCTTCCTTCAATGTCAAAAAAGTCGAGCTGCTAGAGATCATTTCCCTGATCACATCTCCAAGACTTCCAGCCAGTAAACCTTCCATAGAGGTTTTCTTCTGTTATGAGACTGCTCCAGGCACCTTGCTGTGCCTGGCCATCTATGTATCTGCTTTTTTTTTTTTTTCCCTCCCCCCTTGCTTTTGTTGTTTTTTTCTGTCTTTCCAACCCTATATTCACCACGCAAACAGAAACAGTAATGAGCCCTATCCTTTGGCCTGCACAGAGCGAAGTCCTGAACAAACCTTCAGTATGATGACTAGTTCCATTCCAGAAGGCAGTGTAAGTACTTGCACTGAGTGTGATTTGTGCTCACCCATTTCTGTGCACCCAAGCCTTGATGCAGATGGGGTGTAGAAGGTGTTGAGCAAGCAGTTGCACAGCCTTTCTCTACATTGTAGCCCCTACAGCTCAGGCCGCATAGTACTAAGGAAGCATAGTAGTTTCCTGAGACCACCAGAGAAATGCTTCTGCATCCAGCATGGAGCTTCTGGAAAATTCTATCCACATTCAAAGCAGTCACTCAGATTACCTGGATACATATGCGTACACACATATTACCTGAAGTATTCTGTGGCTTTAATCCTCTACCCGTGAAACGTCAGTAACATACCTTAATCTCCCAGGGGCCGTGGGACAGTAAATTAAGTAATATTTGTCAAGTACACAGAAATGTTATTATCAGCAGTGGAGCCCACACAGAAATAATTATTTACTCAGGACAGGCTTGGCTCTGAATGCACAGCAAACAAAGTATATGGAACACTGAAGGCTACTGATAAAGGTGGTAAAAAAGTGGTCATTTTCTCACAGCCTTGTACAATGAGAAGAAATCAGAGGGGGAAAATATTACATTGTTATTAATTAAAGTTTACTTCATAATGCATTGTATTGTTATTGAATAAAGATGTGGTTACTAAAGTTTCAAACTTCCTATCCAGTTTTATTTCACAAATACAGCTTCATATGCAATACAAATAATACTTAGAAAATGTATTTTGTGAATTCAAGGAATTACTAATGGAACAGGATGTATTTCACACCCAGGTTGTCAATTATTTGTTCAGAATTCAAAGACAGCCTTCTTCAGGAGAGTCCTCCAAGTGCCAGATAGTCATATTCTATTTTCATGCAATCATATATTTGCATAACTAAGACAGAATGCAACCAATCATTTTGTAATTTCAAGGATGATTCAAGAGCTTAATGAAGGTTAGAAACAGTAAGAAAACTTCAGTGTTTGAGGGAGGACAAAAGGTAGGGAATGAACGCCTGGAATTGTGGGTCTGCCGCTCCAGGTGCCTGTCACAAGTGCATATGCTGTAAAAAAGAAATTGGTAAACACTGCCCAAACTGGAAGTTCCCTCTGATATGCTCCAGTGAAGCCAGAAATGACTATTGGTGTTGCTCATACAGAGAATATCAACATCTCGTTGATACTTCAAGTTGGCTGCATCAGTAGCCCTGGTCTACAGAGCCCGAGAAGTGCAGCCTGGCAGATCAGCAGGATACTGCGGTACAGGCAAGGTTCATTTCTGTTCTGATGTGAAACTATTAGAGGATTAACGAAAAGGATTTGAGGAAGATCTGGGAAGGATGTAGAGTGGACTAATTTCTCTGAAGTTCCAAAGACTGAGTGCAAAATACAGTAAGGAAAAGATAATTTTTACTATCATTTTTCTAGACCAGTTGCTGACATTTTAGGCAGTGCTTTTTAGAGGCAGAATTTTGCCTTTCTGGACAACAATTCTACAACATCCAAACCTGTACATTAGTGTAAACCACCATAATTGATAAAACTATAAGATATCACACTTTTTTCTTATGATGTAATTAGGCATCAGGCACAGTAAGCTTGTTGTAATCAAAATGTATTGCCTTCCAGCACAGCTGCTCCAAGTAAAAAACATTCAGTTCTCATTTTATATAATCAGATAAAGTATGAACTCAAACTTGATGTTTCAAAGAGAAAGCACAAAAGGTTAAACAGAATTTAAACTACTGAGCAGAAACTTACATTGCAACAAGTTAACCACTGTGTGGTTCAGTGTCAAGCCTAGGGGGACATTTCAAAGACTTTTACCGTGATCTAATTAGAAAATAGTTTTGTTTTGTTTTGTTTTGTTTTGTTTTGTTTTGTTTTTCTAGACAGAGATTGATTCTGGTAGAACTCTCTAACAGAATCAAGGGAGGGGACAATTGTGGAACAAAATTGAGAGATTCCCACACTGAAGTCTTCATTGTTAGCAACTCAGAGAATACACCTTAAGTAACAAACCACAGAAGATACCATAGGACAAAAAAACAACAAAATAAGCAAAATTAAACTATATTCACTCCAAAATTATAAAGGAACTAAAGCAAAGAGCAGAAAAATGTGTAGTTTGTAATCTCTTGTTTATTAGACCATGCATCTGAGGACTGAAAGGCAGCAAACAGGATGTTAGATTTTTAAACAGGTTTCAGAAGGGAAATCTGGCCATGTCTGTGTCAGGCAGGATAAAAGAAACTGTAATAAAGAACAGAATTAGAGGACATGTGGATGAAGATAGACCTGGGGAAAAAATAACAGGACTTCTTACATGGCCTGTCTAGCAAACATGCGCAAGTTCTGCACAGTCAACAAGTATATCCAGCTGATATCAACTACCTGGCTTTCCAAAGGATTTTGTTGTTTTTTAGTTGATTTATTTGTTTGTTTTTGTGGTGGGTTTTTTATTGCCTTTGTTCTTAAGAAAATCCATCTATAGTACCTTTTCAAGAAACTAATTAGTCGTGACATTTCATGACAACTGTTTGTTTAAAAGGCAGGAAACAGAAAGTAGTGTGAAAATAGAACAGATCAAGATTATTGAAATTTAGAAAAATCTGTACTGGGAGCATGTGCTAATCAATACAGTAATGACCAATGGAAAGGACATAAGCAGTGAATTGAGAACTGCTGACAGCATGATCTGATACTGAGTAGGAATCGTAGAGAATGGTAGTGAAAACCTGTAGAGGTGCTTTGCAGACTGGATAATGAAAAATCAAATGGAATTCAGTATAGATTTATGTAAAGCGGTGCACAAAAGGAAGAAGTTAACTTCTGAGCTGACCATCAGCACTTAGGAGAAAGACTATAGGTGTGAAATGTATGAAGTATTAACCATCATTAGTAATGAAAATGAGAACAAAATAGAGAATATTGTTATGCCACCATAAGGAATTAGGGTTCCCTTACAAATTAAGATGTGTCATTCTGGCTCCCCTTTTTAAAAAGGCCATGGAAGAACTGAATAAGCTCATGAAAGGGATAATTGCAATTGTGGACAAGCTTCAGTAGAGATAATGATTATGTGAAGTAGCACTCTTTCATCTGGCGTGGGGAGAAACCCTGGGAAATTAAGATAAGGGTCTGTAAAGTAACAGGCAAAATGGAGAAGGCACAGAGATCAACCATTGACTCCTTTTACTGTAAGAATAAATTGCCATTATAAAGTCTTGCAGGAGCAGGCTTCAAAATGTAGGTAGTGCATTACCTATGTGTTGTTCACTGGTGGAATTCCTTACAAGGGAAATTTATAGATGCAAAGTTTACCTATTTTGAAGAGAGCAGTAGTCAAGTTCACGCAAAAGAAATCCCTCAAGAATTACATTCTGTCCAGAAAGCCCATCTAGTTCACATCTTTTTCAAGATTTTCAGGGAGTGTTGCCATGCACCTGGCAAACCATGTTCTTTTAGCTCTGTGCCTGTACTGGACTACCCGGTAAAACCTACCCGGGCCAAAGAACTGCACGTGAATACCAATATGCTGAGCAGAAAAATGGTGTTTATTGCGTCGTGCGATTTACCTGTATACCTATCCTGCTTCGTCTACACCCCTTATGCATATATTAACCTTTCGACACCGAGCAAGGGGAGAGTCCTACCACGTCACATCCCGAATCCTTGCTGTCGCCTACTACAACAAGGGAGAAAAGTTCACATCCCCCTATCTTTGTCAACCAACTTGGAGCTTGATAATGCATAGGTTTGTGTGAGAGGTTTCTTCACAGAGTGGCATCAGCCAAAACAGAACCTTTGGCTTGTAGCAGGAGAGTTGGGAGATTCTGATATACGCAGCTTTAGGACCAAGGCAATGACATAAAAAAAAAAAATCCAGATCTGTGATAAAGTTGAATAGATGAATGAGCTCCAGAAATGCTAGAGTTGTCTAGGAGATCAAGAGAAGATTGGACAAATCCCTGGAGAAGCACGGCTATATGAATGTGCTGTCCTTGTACTCGTGACAGTCTACATCTTTTACTGGCCACAGAAAACAGCTATTGGCAACTTTGGTCTGACTTGTTACCAGCATTTTGTTTGATTTGATCTCTGTTTTTACAGCATCATGCAAACAGGCAGTGTCAAGGCTAAATGTTCATCCCCCTGTTCCCGGGGATTTGACTGCTTGGGCTCAAAGCCAGCTTAGAGAAAATACAGCTGCTGGATTTGAAAGCTGTTATGAAGAAAATTAGAAGAAGCCTCAGCAGGGGCAGCTCCTCCCCCCCTTAGGAGCTGGTGTTATCTGTGACTGTCGTCTTTGACCTCTGTCTGAGCTGTGATGCAGCTGTGTTACAACCATGCCTGTGCCTGGCCAGGTATCCCATTAATTGGAACCTATGACCCACAGAGCACCTAGAAATGGCCTTGCCACCACAGCCTCACCTGGTCATCACCAGCCCACAGCTTCCTGGGGTTCTCAGCTATGGTTTCATTCTGTTCCTGTTGTTGGAGGGTGATGGGACTGCACCCAGCCAGAGAGGGCACAGCTCTTTCAGCATGTTGGGTACGCACCATCGCAATCCTGCCAGCACCCCATGGCCCATATGCTCCCCTGACACAGGAAATCAATGCATAAGTTCAATCAGTACTTTCTGCCAGTGTCCACCCTGGTTCTGAAGGACACATCAATAAAACATGAGGAATCTGAACAGCCAGGATACCTGCAACAGTGTCTTCTCTCTTCAAAAGAAAAAAAAATGTCGTAGCACATTTTCATAATTCACAAGAGCTTCACTTATATGTAATGATTTATACTGCAAAGTGCTATTGATTGCATAATACAACATTTCCCTTTGGCATTGACAGCTAAAACATATAGCACTTTTCATCATAGGAAACTCCTGTCCAAAGTTAGTATAAAGGAAAATTGGAAAAGAAGGCTAAATACAAATTGTTCTCTTCTCTGTGCTTTTAGCACAATGTGCCTCATTCCCGTCTCTGGAAGAAATACTGTGAGAAATAACCCAAACTGTCTGCTCTAGTAGAATAAAGAAAGTCTTCTAATACTGCCTTAAATAACAGCTTGTCTTAAACTCAGAGCTCCCACAGAATAAGACAAAGCAGAAGAGCAACAAGTTTTGTACAGGACATTAGTTCCTTATGGTGTTTACTCCTGATCACACCTTTCACCTATCTTTCTTTCCCCACATTTTGCTCATTGTCTGCTAATGATCATGGCTTTGCCCAGAACATGATGATATTTTTCATGCTCTAGAGTAACAGGCTCACTGATGTTCTTCTGAAGTTAATGAAGATTTTGCTGATGACCTCTTAACTTCATCTAAAAAAGTTAATCTTTTCTCTCTTAGTGAAATATTTTGTTAACACTGAGTCAATGAGTCTAGAGCTCAAGTAGACTTTTTTCTGTACAATTTAAATTATTAATTCTCTGAGGTCAAATCTACACATTATAAAATTAAAAAGTTAAAAATAGAATATGAACATTTTCTACTTCACTCAAATTTATTTTCAAGGAACAGTATAATTATTATGCATTATTAAGAAGAGAACTGGAGAAAAAGGCAAAAATCAGGATAGGCTGAGTTTACATTAGAATGAACTTTACCTGAGTTCCATCAAAACTAGAATGAGATTTCACATAAAGCTTTCTGAATTAGAATCACAGAATCATAGAATCACAAGGTTGGAAAGGACCTACAAGATCATCTTGTCCAGCCATCCTCCCATCACCATTACTACCACAAGCCACTAAACCATATCTCATAGCTCATCATCCAGACGCCTCTTGAACACTGCCAGGGACGGCAACTCCACCACCTCCCTGGGCAGCCATTCCAGTGCCTGACCACCCTCTGAGAGAAAAAGTTTTTCCTTATGTCTAATCTAAACCTCCTCTGGTACAACTTGCAGACATTTCCTTGGGTTCTGTTTGTTGCCTTGAAGAAGAGGCCAAAGTCCTCCTCATCACAACCTCCCTTCAGGAAGTTGTAGAGTACCATGAGGTCTCCCCTGAGCCTCCTCTTCTCCAGACTAAACAATCCCAGCTCACTCTGATGTAACCGTCAATTAGCCCGACTTATCCCAGGGCCTCGACCGCCCGGGGGAGAGAGAGACATAGTCATGGATGCCATGAAGTCTCAACTCTCAATTTAATGCTGTGTCACACGGCTTATATACCAGCATGGCCTCCACGCATGCGTGTCCCATACACCCGCTACGCAACCCCACGCACGACCCTTCCTACTCCCAGAGTCCTCTCTTGCATAAACCATGTCAACGCGGGGCATCAGGAAAAGTGCTTCTTCGTATCCCCGATCCATGGTTCCGCTTCAGCTGCTTTGGGCTGATGTTATCTTAGCAGTTCCTTACTCAGGCCCATCCCCTGGTTGACCTTGTCCCACAACACTCACTCAGCCGCTCCTCATATGGCCTGTGCTCCAGACCCCTCACCAGTTTCGTTGCCCTTCTCTGGACACGTTCCAGGGTCTCAATGTCTTTCTTGTAGTGATGGGCCCAAAACTGAACACAGTACTTGAGGTGCAGCCTCACCAGTGCTGAGTACAGGGGGATGATTACCTCTGCTCCTGCTGGCCGCACTATTTCTAATGCAGGCCAGGATGCTGTTGGCCTTCTTGGCCACCTGGGCGCACAATTAACCACGTGTTAATTATGATAGATTCCACACACAAAAAAAAAAAAAAAAGAAAAAAGAAAAAAAGAAAAAAAAAAAAGATTTGTATCATTTGTATTTGTAGACTTTACTCTCCTTCAAGAATTATAGCAGACTAAAATTGCCTGGGCTCAGGAAAACCTGATGATGAAAACACATCTTTCTTTCCAGCTATATTTAGATGCTGGTTTATCAGCAGTAGCAATTCTGGGGAAGGTAGGATTTGTGTTTTGTGCCACTGTGTAAAATTTGGCTCTTCCCATCACCTTGCCTCTTGAGTTGAAATGAGAAAGATGGGCTCTACCTCTCATGACCATACCTATTTAGCAACTGATCTTACCTTGTCATCTACCAGTACAGATAAATTCAGATACCTGACTTCTAATTTGCAATGCCAAATGAGAAGATTGTGGCTTACAGTAGTCTCTCTCAGCTATACCATGTATCAACAAGACTGAAGTTTTCTTTCTAAAGAAGCCCTAGAGCATCTTGGCTGATTTACATAGGGGCTGATTTCTTCACATGTAGCTGAAATACCATAGTAATCAATGCATTACAAGAGAAAAATTTTATATTCCCCAACTACCCAACTTCTAAAGGATTCCAGCAGTTTCTGAATTTAATTACCTACAAGTTTAGGTATGTTGGAAAATTCCAGAGCTGCTTTTATGCACTTTCCCTTGAACATCTTTGGCCAGAAATTCTCACAGTTCTTCATAAATGAAGGCCTTGATTGTTTACACTGAATTGGAACACTATGTTTATGTCCATACATTTTAATACTAAACACTAGAAAGTCACATCAATATTACTGTTCTGAGAGGATGGATCCTCAACTTAACTCTGTCATATCACAGAGAAAGTAATTCATCTTAAAATCCAGAAAAAAAATATTGCTATTTAAATCCAAACAAACTATTGCAACGTAAAAGCAATTGAGTACAGAACATACTGATGTATGCTTGGTAAGGCCAGCAAGCACTGACTTTTTTTTCCACTGAGTATTCAGACAACTTATTGTGGTGCAAATATGATTCCTGCTAGCCCTGAAGTCAAGGTCCCTTACCCAGGCTTGACCACACACAGCTAAGAATGGTGAGCAAACTTGAACAAAGCTGTATCTGTTCATAAATTTTCCACTTGTTCAGTTGGGGAATGTTTGTATGTACACAGGACCTTTGAATTTGAAATGAGAGTTCCCTGCAACAAGGAGTTGATGGACAGGCTGTTTCCATTTTAGTTGCAAATGTTCTCAGCAGCTCCTGGCTTTTGAGCACCGTAGCCTGAAGTCAAATTAGCTGTTCAAAGAGAAAGTTAGCTGCACATTCATGTTCAGCTACAAAGGTCACATGCTTGGGACGAAGAGATCCAAGAAAACAGCTGAACAGATTTTAGTGGTTGGACGCCAAGATACTGAAAATATTCTTTCAGCTTCATGTAGATCACTTGCTTGTTTTTGTGATTAAAAGCACTTCTTGCTGAAAAACTTAAAGATCCTAAAAATTATGAAATAGGATTATTAAAAGTTCCTTCACACGCTAATGGAAGATTTTCCTCACTTTTCCTCAGTGTCTTTTTAAAGAGGAGTAATATTTTTTCTTTTCATTTAAATGTTGACCAGAGGAAGACAGCAATTAAACAGATGGCCAACTGCAAGAAAATTTAAGAATGACTACCTGATCCCCCCTTCCTACCAACTGTGATCCAAGCACCATCAGTAATGAGATGTGATCACAATTTCATCTTATATTTTAGAAATTGAAACTCCAAGAAGTTGCAAAGGCACTGAAAAGTCTTAGATACGTACTAATTTACCCTGACAGGTTAATAAATTGTCATCAATCCCATTATTGCCCAGAAGATATTGAAATTACTAGGAATAAATGTAAACATTCATGTAGTTTTAATACAGAGAGATTTAAAGGTGCTAGCATTTGCTGATTCTTGTAGTGACATTTTCATTGTAATGGACAAATGGATGCCTTTCAATATCACTTACTGGGTTGAACTAAGCCTTAAATTAAGCAAACCCTTCAACTTTCAAGAATCTCTGAAGCATGCAGACACACTTCCCAAAAGAAATCAAAGCACATTGAAGTATTTTGGGGCATTTTTACAAGGTATAAGATGTACCTACTACATAATGAGAAGGAAACAAACAGAAACTGGATAAGAAAGGATTGTTTGCTTCAAGAATAACATTAGAATTCTTTGCACTGTCTTCACTCCAATGAAATCATGAGCACTCACCTAATTGCTGCATCTCCAAAAACCTACATTTTCAGCCTACATCATGGTTTTGACTGGGATGGTGTTAATTTTCTTCACAGAGGCTTGTATAAAATTGTGTTTGGGATTGCTGATGAAATTAGTGGTGGTGGTGATAGCATGCTTATGCTTTAGTTGTTGCAGAGCAGTGGCTACACAGAGCCAAGGCCTTTCCTGCTTCCCTTGCTGCCCTGCCTGCAAGGGTGCACAAGGAGCTAGAAGGGGATACAGCCAGGACAGCCAGCCCAAACTGGCCAAAGGCATAACCCCCGCCAAATGGTGTTATGCTCAACAATAAAAGTTGAGGTAAAGAAAGAGAAAGAGGAGGACATTTGGAGCAATGGTGTTTGTCTTCCCAAGAAACCATGAGAAATGATGAGCCACACATTCCTGGAAGTGGCTGAACACCTGGCTGCTGGTGGAAGTAGCATATTAATTCTTTGTTTTGTTTCTCTTGTATACAAAGCTTTTTCTTTACGTAGTAAACTCCATCTTGACCCATGAGTTCTTGTACTTGTATCCTTCTGATCCTCTCCCCCATATCACTTGGTGAGAGTCAGTGAATGACTGTGTGGTGCTGAGCTGCCTGCCAGGGATAAACCACAACAGCCTATGACACTGATTTTTAACCTTGATCCATAAATGAGCGCTACAAATCTCTTTGGAAGCATGCTTATGCATGAGTAAGCATGGTTTGGATTTAATGAGAGGTGAAAAATTGTGGCAGTGATGATACTTCAGTGAAGTTATAAACCAGTATTTGGGAATGTACATGTGCTGTAGAGGCATTTTAATACTATTATTTGAAACACAAGTAAACAGATATCAGAATGTACTTCCCCACAGAAAAATACTTCATTTGAAAGGCCTACTTAATGCTGTGAAAAAGTCCCAGATTTAGAAAACAACACGCAGCAGGAAGTTACTCTGTAGAGGTGGCTACTCCCAGGAGCTAACAGACACAGAAGGCAAATCAACGCTCAGCTATAGCGCACCTTGCCCCAGAAAGTGTTTTCCATTGCCTAGAAATGAAAATTTTTTAGGTTCCATTTTGTAAAGCTGAATTGCCTTCAGCATGAAGACTTAAGAAGAAAAGTAGAATTGAATTACCTGTGAAAATTCGGTTCTACCAGCCATTGCCTTCTATGTGAGTCCTCAATTAGATCTTAAAATGATATGCTTAATTTTTGAACACATTTAAAATTCAGTCAGTGCATAATGCAACCTCTTTTCATTGTGCTGTACTGACAAAGGAAAAAATGTTGCAGCTTCTCCTTACAGACCCACATGATATAGGTCCCTTAGCTAGGCTTGAGGTTACCTGGTGCCCTCTTAAAAGAGACATTAAACAGGCCCCATCATGGTAAGGATAGAGCTAGACAAGATGGGAAGATAAAGTATCCTGGCTTGAAATATATCAATTTTATATAGAGAAGTGACTGAAGTGGAAGGGGACAAAGGAGGAAAAGCCATCTGTTCAAGTTAAGAAGTGGGGAATCGGAGGGAAATATAATACCAAGATGGAAAAATGTAAAGTCAAATGAAGAGGTTAACAAAGGGCTGAAAATGTGACACTTGGAAATAATTCCCTACTGGGGATAGCAATAACTCAGGAGGATTTTATTTTAACTCTGAGATATATAGTTATGTTCTCTTTTTCCTATTTTTCAGCCCAGCAATAAAAAGAACCGCTAGATACTTACATTGCACTCCTATGTAAACAGAAAAAAACTAAGATGAAAATATGGGAACCAGCAAGAATATGTTATAGATGGCATCTAAATTACCATGGCTAGATGGTTTGTTATTCACAGAAAAGAAAACGGAGAATTGTTTCCTCTAAACAAAAGAATTTAGAACCCAACATAATCCCAGTTTCAGAGTTATAACTATGAGACCTGATCCTAGTGTTATAATGCTAACAGCAATTTTCTTTGGAAGTATTCTACTCACTTATGCATTGCTATAGAGGGGGTACAAGACAAAAACTGGACAGAATGCAGCCTGGAAAAAAAAAAAAAAAAAAAAAAAGCACAATTGGATTTTATTCTAAAAACCATATTCAAGGGAAGAGCAATGTGAGAAAATAATGAAAACACTGGTTGAAAGGGAGATGAAACTCAGCGGTGGGCATGTACTACAGGAGATCTCAGCTAAAGAAATGAGAATGCAATGACTACAGAAGAAAGGAGGTGTTTGTACACACAGCACCAGAAGGCTTCTTTGTACGAAACAAAAGGAAGAGCGATGGGAAGGAACTCACGGGGAATAGCTTGAGTAATAGCCGGAATGCAGTTTCAGAACTGTGTAAATATCAAGATAGGGGACAGAAGGGTGGGGAGAGCTCAAATGCAATGTTAAATATCAATTCTCCTGGCAAAAATAATAATAATAATAATAATAATAACAATAAAGTGAGGAAAAAGGAAAAAGAGAAAGAAAGGGGTAAGTATTTTGAATGAGAATGTGATTTCCCAAAGATACGCTTTCTACCTATAAAAATAAAACAGAGAGTCCTAGTAGTGCCGTTATATATAACAAACTGCAGACATTACCTGAAAGACAGTGAGTATAATATTACAAAGAAAATGCTATCCAGTGGAAGAAAAAAGTATTTGGAGAAAAAAAAAAGGGGGGGGAGGGGAGGGGGGGCAAGATGAGAACACACTTCTAGATGAAAACATTTCCTTAATCTTTCAGTTCCCAGATGAAAGTGGACGGCCAAAGTTAGAACAGAGGAGGAGAAAGAGGCACTAGCAAATACCTTCTGTGAAAATGGAAGAAAGATTACTGAAGAATAAAGGAAAATAAATGATTGCCAAAGGCAGCAATTAATGCAAGCAAGAGAATTATTTTTAAGAACATAATGTCAGAAGGAAGTAGACTTCATAGGTGTCAAAGTGTGCTGCAATTTCATGGATTTCCTGGCTTCTTTTAAATAAATGGTTATTTTAAAGCTTTGCTGGCTAACTGTTTCTGTGCTGCAACCCTTCTGCATACTGAATTTGTCAGATACCAGAAAAAGAGATTAGTATTAAAAATTGTAACACCATCCCTCATAGGAAATTTGCTTTGTTTCCTTTGTCATAACAATGATGCCTTATTGCAAGCTGAGAGAAGGACTACCCAGTAACTATAAAGTGTTCATCACCTGATCATAGTGGTGATGATGCTGCCCTCAGTAATAAACAAGGGACACAGAAGCAGACACTTCTACAAAATCAGCCTGTATGTGTTGCACAAAAACACCATCCAGTGCTTGCGTGGGTGTGCTATGCTCAGTGTCTTTCTGATTGAGAATCCTTGCTCAATACATAGCTGCTGCAAATTTTAAACATGGGGAAAAAAAAGAGTTAAAGGGGAAATACTAGAGATAAAACAAAATTTACAATGGAGGCAGAAGATCTCATTACAGAACTGCCATTTAGACTTTCTTTCAATGCTCAGCTTTCGGTGTTGGTGGGAAAGTAGAGGACACACAAAAATCCTCCTCAGACTCACTCATGTCTGAATCATGAAATATCTTCATGAATAATATGAAGGCAATTTATACTGGTCATCAGTAACCATGGCTGATATCAGAACCAGACTATACAACTCTTTTTGAAGTCCAGTAATTGGGGTAAAGATTTTTTGTCAACAAACTTAAGAAGAAACATTAAACCATTGACTCAGTATGGCTAAGGTTTCGTCCTTCTTGTAAATATAAATACACATTTATATTTTTTTTTCTTTTTACAAGTAGATAAATTAACCTGGAATTTAGAACCTAGCAAATGATTAAATCAAATTCTGAGACCGCAAGGAAAAAATATCATCTTGAGAATAATTTTAAAATGGAGCGTATTTTTCCCCCTGAAATGACTAGAGGTAGAGTTTGGGAGCATTTTAACCTAGCAATACCCTTAGTTTTTAAAAGACATTCAGTTTGTATGTTCCTTTTTGAAATTTCATAGAGAATGTAAAGAAACTGTATAGACTGTTTCCTTCACTTTAGAAAGAATAAGAGGCAGTTAAAAAAATTACTTTGAAAAGCTAACTGTGAAGCTCAGATGGTATGTGGGCATGTTCAGAGGCTTAGCTGCTTACACAGATTTCCTCAGTGAAGAAATCAGATTGAGTCTCACCATAAGTTTTGTAGCATAATGCATTTTCATGATTTGAAAAGGTTGGCTCTGGCACCACTGGAATAGCTGTACTGCAGATACAAGCTGTACTCCAGTAAAGGTTCAGGTCTGGGCATCTTTAGAGCAAAAAGATAAAAGGATTTGATTCTTCCCTAGAAAAGGGACTACAAGCTCTACTGTGAAAGAATGATCAATTTGAAAGTCTATAAGTGAGTTATAGAACTACTTGTTGCCAAGTTTGATTACAGGCAGAAAGAAGTGTATGTGACAGTAAAGAGGAGTTTAATTTTCTGCTGCTTTTCCCTTCATACAGGCAACAACGGATGATATAAAAATGTGATGTGGTGGCTTTCTAGATCTGCTTTTTTTCAGTAAGAAGTAACATAAAATTAGATGAAAAAAAAAATAAATAAACATTGTGCAGAGATGAAGAAGCAGGGAGAATGAAGGGGGAGAAATCAAGATCTTCCACTCTGAACAAACAAACTAAAAATCCCTCTCAAATCTTTTGCAGGCACATATAAAAGATAAGACATGGACACTCTGGAAGGTTCTTTCCAAGAAAGGGCATATATTGCTGACATCACCATCCAGTGAGAGGCTGAGTTATGACTCCTCCACATCACTTACCTCCTCCTACTCATCCTCAGCAAGATGAACCTGTGGTGAAGCATGCTGAAGTTTACCTGAAGAAGACTTGTGCTGAATTTTTCTACCTGACCCTGCTGTCCTAATGAGGGCTTTTCCAGAGTCCTGTAATATCCTAGGAATTTTGTTGATGGCTGAAAGATTATAAACTGTCTTTCCTAAGTTTTATATTGTAATAAAAATTTATATTGTCAGTGACTCATCTCTCTCTGAGCATAATTTGATATTATACAGAAACGAAAAGGAACATTGTGGGGACTATTATTTTCTTTAATAGAAATTGAGCATCCCCAGGAAAGTGCAGCTTACTATGGGAAAATAAGGATCACAGGACTTCAATCTCTTTTTCATCTCTGTCTGATATGCTCCAAGTCATACAGCTTTATAAATTCTTACTGATCTCTATCAACAGGTCTCTTTGATGTTTAAAGTCTCAGCTGGAGTCACGTTTGTAAGCCAACAACTCCTTCCAAAATATTTATGTCCTTTGACTCAAGGTTCAAAATAGGGCAACATCCTTTTTGTCTAATTGCTCAGAGCAAACACAGCATTTCTGTTACAGCAGTCCGGGTAACAGGGATGACACTCATTTTGAGGCATTATACCTCAAGTAACGTTTGTCACTGACATCGAAGATCTATAAAATTCCACTAAAGGAAAACAATGTGCTGAGTTCTTCTCTCACATTAAGCTCATTTTGACTCTATCGAAATCACCTGCAGCGATGTGTGAGTTCTCCATGAATAGAAACAAGTATATCAGCTTCACAAAAAAGGAAATCATGCAGTCTCTGTCCCTAATATAAGTAAACTGTCAATGAAAAATCTTCTATGGAACATGATGGGCATAAAGACAATCAGGTTCATAGGACATATATTGTAAAGAATGTAATAAACAATGGCATCTGTTTTCCAGATTTTTTTTTAAAACAGTATGTAATTTCTCTGGAAGGATAAAAAATGGTTAATTCCATTTTATAGAGCTCTGTGGAGAGTATGAATTTTATGTATATCACCACAGATTTTGTTTAGCAAGACTTCTAGATGTATGGTTCCAGTGCCCTTCTGCTTCCTAGGTATTCTTGGCAAGATGCTTAAGCCCCCTCAGGATGTCAGTTCTTTGGCTAGCTGATCCAGAGAGACAGTGTGAGACAGATAAGGAGGAGGAGCAGTTCCAGCACTTCTCACCAATCTGCATAGCTCATTCTGTTTGGGCTGAAGGGCTGAAGCCAGCTGCTGCAGAAGTGATGTCAACTGCCACATAGAAAGATACACCCCAAGCCATTCCATAATCCATATCCCAGATATTCCCATTCTCAAAGCAAGAGCCTACCAGAGGATTACATTAAACATGAGTGGAGGTTTCAACCTCTCTGCAGCTGAGCCTGACTGCTGCTGCCTTCTCTTTCACATTTGCATCCTCCCATCTGTTCTTGCTTCACTTCCATCACCGCACACAAATTATTACACTCCTATCTATCTTCGTCCTCCTCCATCTCTCCCCCTCCCATTACAGCTACTGTCACTGCTGTCTCACTTGCCATTGCCTTTCCCAGGCTGTCACATTCTTTTCTCCTCACCCAGCATCAGCTATCACAAGTCTTTCCCCTCCCATGCTCTATTTTGCATCTGCCCACCAGCAGCTGTGGCAGTGCCAGAAAAGCAAGCACAACCACAACTCTCTAAACCTTCTGACTTTATTGCAAATCTGTCCTCTGAACAAACACAGCAAAAAACGTGGCAGTCTGTAAGATTTCTGTGACCCTACATTGCAATTTCATCTCTCATAAGCCACATGTGACCTTAGGAAATGTGGCATAGATGAAAAATCTCTCATTTAAACTGATCTTTTCCTTTATATTTGAGTCAATTATTCTTCCATGGGCAGCACAGTGAATGAAATCTCTGTGCTGTCCCTCAGGCACTGGACTTCTGTAGAAAATTCTGGTGACTTTTTGGCTATGCTATTTGAAGAACATGGGAAAAAGAAAAAAGGGAACTCCCACGGAAATTTACAAATTTTCAACTTTGTATATGTGAGAGCAGCATGCTACACACAACAAAATGAGTGGAATACATCTTCTTCAGCAAATACATACCTTCACATCTTCTCTACTTGCTATGGAATGATTTATTAATGGCAGGAAGAAAAAGCATATGCAGTTTATGAAAAACCATCAGAGAACACCATGGCCTCTGAGGTGCCACAGCAGCTCAAAATACACTACAAAGGCCACTTCATGTTGAAACCATCCATTACTCTACAAGGGGTGGCCTTAGAAGTCTGCCTCACTGGTTAAGGGATCACTGCCCAATAAGACAGCTTTTAATCACAGAGAAAACTAAGCAGAAAACTACAGTGCTGTGGTTTACTTTAAAGCCTAATACATTTTATGCATTTTTTCCCCCCACAAATGATTTGACAGACATAAATTCCTCAATGCAAAGCACTGGCAACCATGTTCGTATCATCGGGGTTTCCATGTACCTGTGCTTGACCAAACTGGGACCATGTCTCTAAACTTAGAAACTTCTGTCTTAACATCTACATACTTTCATCCAGGTTAAAAAAATCCACAGAAAAAAGGAAGTCATTTTTCAAGTCCTTCTCGAGCTCTACTCCTGTCACACCTATATTCTTGAGGTTTCAAATGAATGGCACGACACCCTCACAAACCTGCTGCGAAGTCAATTGGAAGTTTTGTTTGTACACTAATTGTCAATGAGATACTGTAATGGAAAAGAATTTAATGAGGATGCACAAGTACTAACTGAATTACTTGTCTTTGTGTCCTTTTCTAGTTGAGACCAATCAATTCAGTGAGAAAATATATCTTTAAAAAAGTACTTTTGTCATGCAACTCGACGCTACTATATTTCAAATGAGCTCATTACTATTATGTGAGGGAAACAATCAGACAATCCAGTGGAGTGATACTCTATGGAACAGGTTGCAAAAATCCAGACAAACAGCCCTACCTCTTTGCACTGCTAATCTCACCAGCCTTTATTATCAGCAAAACCTATCTTTGGATAAGACCTGACAAGAGTGGGGTGGACCTTCTCACTGATCTCCAGAGAGTTTGCTGGGATTTCCCACAATGAATCAGGAACTGAAAATACATGTGAGGTGCACAGATGGTTGTTTTTATAGGTTTATATGTTTTATAGGCTCCAACTGACTCACCACACACTTGGGGATTTTCCTGTTACGGAAGATACTCAAGTCTCTTTACTTGATACTAGGTGTCAAGGAGGAATGTAGTACTTGTAAAAATAAAATAGCATAAGCATCTAGAGTGAAGGCACAAGTACAGGTCTATTCTCATAGGGTAGATTTGAATCAGGCCCGCAGAAACTAGTTATCCAACTTCAGCGCCTTCAAGTTTTGCTTTGATTTCAAGTGGGGAAGAGGCAATTCACGTGCATGATGTAATTTGATTACGCATGCCCTAAAAACATTTTTTTTTTCTGGCTATTTACTTTTTACATGCAGTCTTACATGTTTATTTTTATATCAGTGATATTTTCATTTGCTGTTGCCTATTGTTTGTACAAGAAGCCTTTCCTGTGCTTCTGCACACTATTGCAAGTAAATAACTCTCCTTTCAGTTTTAAAATTACCTTCCAGACAAGGCACATTTGTCCTACTTAACAGCAAGTAAATTAAACAGGACATTAACCAGAAGATACATCTGTGTATGCAAGGTTGCTAATCTCCTTCTAGGTGACTTCTTCTGTAAGTGTAAGCCATGAGTTATTCTGGGGCAATCAGCACATCAAATCCTTCTCAACTGCCAGATTTTCCATGGAAACTGCAACCGGCCACTGAAGCTTTATGTAGATATGGTCCCTTTCCTTTTTCCACATTGGTTTACAGCCATATTTCAGAAGAGCTCTACCATAGCAGCAGACCGAAGACCTGACACAAAACCTTTAAAAATACTGAAGTTTTTAAAAAAACTTGGGAGCCTGGAAATCCGGTCTGTATTCAGACCCTGACTCATCATACGGGCTCTCTTTTTTCCAAGTTTAAGATCTCCTGTAAGATCTTAAACTTCTTCAAACTGTAGAAATTCTGACCCCCTCAAATATGTGATCTTCAGAATAGTCAAAGCAAATCCTAGAAGGATTTTTACCTCCATAGCTGTTTCTGAAAGATTATACTTCAGAGTATTTGTTTTTGCCCCTTCTGTTTCTATCCCTCCTTTCTCCTGCTTGCATTATTCCCCAATTAAATGAGGAGCTGTTCTCCTTTTCCTGCCCACCTTCCAGTTCCAATAAGTCCTGTATTCTCTCACATTTCGACAGGCACATTACAGTCTTTCATTACCACATATCTGTGGAAAATTCAGCTTAGCTGAAATGATGAGAAAGAAACGTTTGCTCTGTGCCTTCTTTTCTCCTTCCTGCCTGAGGAGTGGAAGTGAAGAGACATCCCCAGTCCATTAGTGCTGGTAACAAATGCCGTCCCAGTTTTTCCATTTTGAAAACCAGCCCACTCTGTGTTCAGTGAGCAGGAAGAGACATGAAGACAGCTCTTCACTTAGATGAGAGTCAGAGTGCTGAGACCTGCAGACAACAGTTTTGTTGCTGGATGGGGAAAGTCTGAGAGAGGGATAGCCTATGAGCAAAGACAAAGCAGGGAGGTAGCAAGCTGAGAGAGCAAAGCAGGCTGCTGTTCTCCAGAAGCAATTATCAGATTGACTTTGTGAAGCACATAGAGAGAACATCATACATAACATTGAAGACTGGTGTCACAGGTAATAGAGACATCAGGTAGTGAGCCTGGATGAGAAGACAAGGTGCTTTCTGGCTAATTTCACAGGCTTGTGCTCAGTGGCTGTCAGCACAGATACACACCAGAAGAGAAAACGTAGATATTAACCATGGAAACCTGGCTGACCAGTGCTGCCACCAAAATCAATGTGTTTTCCTGCTGACCTCTAAGATATTACTTCTGAAGTGTCTGTGCCCTCTTGTACCTGCCAGCCTGAGCAGGTGGTGAGCACTGGAAGTGTATCAGGAAATCGAGCCTACTGTTTTCTCCCAGTCTGTGAACTCTCAGCACAAAAATCTAGCCTAAAATCTCTGTTCAGCTTTGTCACAATGTACCCATATGATATCTTACCAATGTTTAACAGTGGCTAGTCACCAGTAGTATTTTATCAATAACCTCAATTAAACCCAATTAACTTGTAGTTGAAGAGGGTTTGCAAGAAAATAATACATTTGCTCTTCTTTATTTCATTTTAGCTATCTTTACACAGTCATCAGCTTTTTGTGTTTTCAAGTTCTCTCAATCCTGTCCAGAAGAGCATCTACCCCAGTACAGGCTGCCAAACCCAGTGTTGTGATGTCTGAAAGGGTTTGCTAAGAAAAGCACAAATGCATTCAAGCGCAGAATACTCCATTGAAAACTGGGGAGTTGCATCAGGAAAACAGTTTTATAAGTTGAAGGAAGCAAGATTTAGGTTGGATATCAGGGGGAAGTTCCTTACCAAGATAGTGGTGAGGGGCTGGAATGGACTGCCCAGAGAGGTTGTGATCCCCCGTCCCTGGAGGTGTTCAAAGCCAGGTTGGATGGGGCCCTGGGCAGCCTGGTCTAGTATTAAATGTGGAGCTTGGTGGCCCTGTCTGCGTCAGAAGGGAGTGTTGTAGTAGGCGACAGAGAGGATTAGGGATGTGACGTGGTAGGACTCTCCCCTTGCTCTGTGTCAAAAGGTTAAACAAGGGAGGAAGCTTGATGGTCCTTGAGGTCCCTCCCAGTCCAAGCCAATCTGTGATTCTATGAAACAAAGAGAGATTGAAGAAGGACAAGCACTATTTAAACAGTTCTTGATCCTTTTCTGTTGATACCTCCACAAGAATCATCAACCTGCATGCAGTCAAAGAGCAGAAAAGTAGAAAGCCCACATTCATGTCAGATCTTAAGCACAACAATGGACTGGCTTCATTTCTATGACTCCAAGGAAGCCAAATCAGTAGCACCAAGAATAACACTCTACCCAGCCCAGCAAGCTGACCATTTGGATCGCACCATGTAGGTAACTACAGCAGACCAGAGCTCAACCTCTAGCACCAAGATGTCAAGTAGCACAACTTGACTTGCAACCATATGGCCAAGCTGTTCCCTCCCATGTGCCCAGCTGGATGGCCTCATCCATGTTGCTTACCAACAAGGGTCCTCAGTATATTGTCCTCACCGATCTGTTTGTAGAAGCATGCTAGATGCCACAGGTCAAGCAGGACCATGAACACCATTACATGCTATCAAAGTCCAGTGCTGGAGCCTCAGCTATGTTTATGTAACTGGCATAGATGTGGCCTTGTATTCGTGCTACAGAAGAGCACCAGGAACTCAGCTGAACTATGACTCATGGGGGAGAAACCAAGAATCGGTAGAAATTGATTCTTCTCAATTTAAAAACTCAGGGGAGATGAAACACAGCTTTGCAATTTCTATTATTTGCTCCTCTGAAAGGGTTGCTGTCATCATCCAACCATATACACCAAGTATATCCAAAAATTAAAAAAAAAAAAAAACAGGGCCAAACACACAAATGAGTTATGGCAACCTGTCATACACTTCAATCTGAGTACATTTTTTCCCCACGAAGAATATATGCTGCCTGATCCAACAAAACTCTCAAAGCGCTCCTCTTGCATTGCCCCTCTCTCAAACACATTCAGTGAACATAAGATGGGACCAAATGGGAAAAAATAAAAACAACGCCTCCCCCAAAATGTAAAAAACAACAAAAGCCCCACACTCACACTGTTTATCCTTAAGGCTTCTACAGGGTCCAAAACAAAATTCTTATTTGTCAGTGCCAACATCATAAAGTTCAACAAAGCCAAGTGCAAGGTCCTGCATTTGGGTCAGGGCAATCCCAGGCACAAATACAGGGCTGGGCAAAGAATAGCTTGAAGGCAGCCCTGAGGAGAAGGATTTGGGGGGGATGTTTGTTGATGAGAATCTCAATATTAGCCAGTAACATACACTTGCAGCCCAGCAGACCAATCATATCCTGGGCTGCAACAAGAGAAGCGTGTCAAGCAAGTTGAGGAAAGGGATTCTGCCTCTCTGTTTTGCTCTCGTGCAACCCCACCTGGAGTACTGCGTCCGGTTCTGGGGCTCCCAACACAAGGAGGACATGCAGCTGTTGGAGTAGGCCCAGAGAGGGGCCACAAAGATGATCAGAGGGCTGGAGCAACTCCCCTGCGGGGACAGGCTAAGAAAGCTGGGGCTTTTCAGCCTGGAGAAGAAAAGGCTACAGGGGACCTTATAATGGCCTTCCAGTACCTAAAAGGAGCCTACAGGAAAGCTGGGGAGGGACTTTTTAGAAAGGCATGTAGTGACAGGATGAGGGGAAATGACTATATACTGAAAGAAGGTAGATTTAGACTAGATATAAAGGAAGAAAGTCTTTACTGTGAGGGTGGTGAGACACTGGAACACGTTGCCCAGTGAGGTTGTGGATGCCCCTCTCTAGAAGCACTCAAGGCCGGGCCAGACAGAGCTTGGAGCAACCTGGTCTAGAGGGAGGTGTCCCTGCTTATAGCAGAAGGGTAACGGAACTAGGTGATCTTAAAGGTCCCTTCTAATCCAAGCCATTCTATGTTTTTTTGAATACCTGCAAGTATGTTAGGCCATTTGCTTTAAAATGTAGACCTTTTTTTTCAAAATGGTGACAGCATCAAATCCCAAAATATTTGCCATTAATATAATCTGATATAAGGGATTCTGATTATATCAAATGGACTTTAACTCCAAGACAGAAAACCATCCTGTGAGTCTGTAATTAATTTCTGAAACCTACACACAAGAGTAAAACCTGGATGATCAGTATGATAATGGATTAACTACCTATAACATAACAGTGCTTTGTTATAGTAACTCAGTCGTTCAAGGGAACTTGTCAGAAGAAATAGCGCAGGGTACAAAGTTCCAAGATTGCATATGCTTCATATAATACCTTTTTATCTGAGACTTCTCAGCCACTGTCAATGCTCGGAAAATGTTCTTACACTGTGATGGAAAGTGCACCTTGCACCTAGGGAGGAATAATTGCATGCACCAGTACAGGCTGGGGGATGACCTGCTGGAGAGGAGCTCTGCAGAGAGGGACCTGGGCGTCCTGGTGGATGACAGTTTGGCCATGAGCCAGCAGTGTGCCCTCGTGGCCAATGGCATATTGGGGTGTATAAAAAAGAGCGTTGCCAGCAGGTCAAGGGAGGTGATCCCCCCCCCTACTCTGCCCTGGTAAGACCTCAGCTGGAGTACTGTGTCCAGTTCTGGGCTCCCCAGTATAAAAAAGACAGAGATCTCTTGGAAAGAGTCCAGCGGAGGGCCACAAAGATGGTGAAGGGCCTGGAGCATCTCCCCTACGAGGAACGACTAAGTGAACTGGGTCTGTTTAGCCTTGAGAAAAGAAGGCTGAGAGGGGATTTGATCCAGGTTTATAAATACCTGAGGTGTGGGGGCCATAGTGGTGAAGCTGGACTCTTTTCAGTAGTGCGTGGGGACAGGACAAGGGGAAATGGGATGAAGCTAGGGCATAGGAAGTTCCGCACGAATGTGCGCAAGAACTTCTTTACGGTGAGGGTGATGGAGCACTGGAACAGGCTGCCCAGGGGGGTTGTGGAGTCTCCTTCTCTGGAGATACTCAAGACCTGCCTGGATGCCTACCTGTGCGACCTGGTGTAGGGAACCTGCTTTGGCAGGGGGGTTGGACTCGATGATCTCTGGAGGTCCCTTCCAACCCCTACAATTCTGTGATTCTGTGAAAGTACAGCAATAATAGAGGGGTGGCAAAGTCTTTAGCCGCAACAAATGAGGACAAGCCCAAATGCAGCAGCAGATGCAGAAACAAAGGAAGAAAATTTGCTGACATGTAGAAGACCTCAGGTAGGCAGAGATCTCCAGCAAAATTCCCTTGCCCCCACTGACGACCCTTAAATGAGGTGTGGGAAGGAGTGGATACTGGCTCCACCCCTTCTGGTCACTCAGGTACATTGTATGCAGCTGAGCTCCCTGGGTGGCCCTGCCTTTCTACCAGGTGCTCAATCACTGGTTCAGGCTGTGACTCAGCATCTCTGCTACAAAAAAAAAAAAAAAAGAAAGAAAAAGAAAAAGAAAGAAAAGCAACAGATGTCAGAGGATCAAAGAGCTTATTGTATTTGGAGAACAGCGTCTGGAGCTGGGTCTGTAATTAAGATGAAGGTACACAAAGAAACGCACGGAAATAACAGAGGCAGGCTCCAAAAAAGAAATTATCTTGCAAAGTCAATAGAAACTGTGCTAGGAATGCACTGAAGACATTACATTAAAAATTAAACACTGATCTGTCCAAGTCTAGTGGTTATCCCTTTACTGCAGATTGGAAACAGAAATGACCAGAGTGACGTATTTAGAATTAAGTTTTGTTGTTGCTTTTACCCAAAAGTGCCCTGTCAGGTATCAGAAAATGGCTGTTCTTTTTGCAGCTTTTTGGCAAATAAGACCCACTTCGCTGTGGTCTGGATCTACACTCAAATATATCTTGAGCTCATAAATTTGCACCTATTGAATACACTGATTTCATGTTAAACAATCTAATTTGTCATAAGTGAAGAGGTTCAAAACAAAATTCACTTGAGACACAATGTTTTTCCTTACTCCTTTTATTTAGCATCTCCAGGTTAGCCCTGGCAGATGCTAACACAATTTATGTGCACAGCCAGCTCACTTAGTTGCCTTCATTTATGATAAAAGATCATCTCTTCAGGTAATTACTTCTTTCTTACTGATATTATATTTGTTTTCTTGCACACTGATTCAGTGGATTTAAGTGAAACTATTCACCCACACATCTTCCTGTTCCTTATTTCAACCCCAGTTAAAGTAATTAATTTTTAGTAAACTCAAACCAATGTATTTTTATATATATTTATTAGAATCAACCGTTATTTTAATAATCTTATTCATTTTCCTGTATTAATTTGTTCTGTTTTATTTGCAACCTTGATCCACTAAGTGTTGGAAGGAAAATTTTGTCTTTCATCACTGGCTCAACCTGATTTTCTGACAGTTCTCTATTTACCATAGGTCAGATATTTTTGAAAACCTTGGGGAAGTGGTGCGTAAGTTTTTGGTTCATGTTTGAGGGTGGGGTTTTTTTAATTATTTTTTTTTTATTTTCAGTATTATACCAGTGATCTGGCTGAAAATTACGTTTCAGAAAAAAACTGCAGATGAGAAAGGTAATGGCTTTCGTAACAAGGAATTGCACTTCGGAAATACACATTCAGAATAGAGTGACCTACAGGCTTCTTAGTGTTGGAAGAATCATCCAGTTATGTATCTATACAGTAGAGATTAACTAGGATTCAACAATTAAAACTGCTGTCTCACCCAGTTTTCTAGGGATAAAGCAACACCTTCCTTGCCACATCAGCTTCCCGCCAGGTATGCTAGATCTCAAGGAAGGAACAGGAATCTACCTGACTCCCACACAGTGGAAAAAGATAGTATCAGCAAGTAGATCTGGTAAAAAGAGGTGTGGAGAGTTGTAGCAAAGAGGCTAAAAGCAGTGAATCTGCAAACCACTGAAAAGATGTCCTAAGGGATAGGTGAGACAGAATTGATGAAGCGTGTAGACAGGGAGCTGGCTGGGCAAAGATACCGGGACACAGAATTGTGAGAGACTGAGAACAGATCCAGGGGATAAGGAACAAGTGACGAGAAGCCAGACACAGAATGGAGAGATGGAGGGGACCAAAAGGTGAGGCTAACACTGTCAGAACAATGTCATAGAGCAATTCCTAAATACAAGATGTTCAAGCATGTGGGATCCTTATATGTGAAGCAAGGAATTAAACATGAATATGTCCCTGTTTTGACTATCTTTGCTCGTGTTCATATGCACAATGACAGAATCAAAATTCAATGTGATCTTATAGCCAAAAAAAGTCACAAGCTAAGGAAAAATATAGTTCAGTGTCTGAGCAGGTAAGCGTTTAAAGGGAGAGCATATAGAATTACACAACCTCAGAAAGAAAATAACAGAATGCATTGTAGCTCTAGAAGACAGGAAATAATTGGAGCAGACCGTTGTTACGGGCAAAGGGTGTCTTACACTTCAGTGACATCCCACTATGTCAGCAGCAGGCAGGGAGAAATCTTAATGCCCCTGAGCATTTTAATTCATTAAAAATTCCTGTTACGTGAAAGGCTGTTTTTTCCATCAATCAAGAACCTGCAGAACAATGGGTCAGAGCTTTGGCAAAAGATACAAAGATGACTGATTCATGCAATTATCAAACTCTACATGCTGAACTAATTTGCGATAGAATAATGACAGGACAAAAATTCAGGCTCTCAAATGAAAATGTTTAGAGAGCCCATTAACTACACAGAGAACTAAAGATGTGCATAGCTAGTGAACAAGCTCACATCCAAATAGAGAGTATAAACTAAACAGTCACAAAACTATTTCAGAAGGCAGAACAAGGAAAGCATGAAAATTTAAGGAAAAGTGAACAAAGGAAGGCATACAAACACAAAGCAGAATAAGTGAACAAGTCCCAAAGATCTGTGGCTATTGTGGAAAAAAAAAAAATATAATGAAATGCTTTTTTTGCGGAGTCACATGCAAAAATTCTGACAAGACAACTCATTATGCAAAGGATTGCTGAGAAGAAAAAAAAAGCCCCCATATTGAGAAAGTAAGCAGTGACTCAGATTTTGCATTGTTGTGACATCAGTGCAGTGCAGAACAGCAAGAAACAAATGGGCTGTGAGGTTCAGACTAGCACCAGATGCATAAGAAATGGAATGGAAATGAACAGTGGGCATCAATGTGTGTGAGAGACCTCAAAGAACTCTTCAGAAGTGTACACAAATAGTAAGGAAAATAGCAGAGCCAAACTTTAAATTTTCTGATTATATACACACGGAACAAGAAGGCCAAGTAAATCAAGAGTATCAAGACTATTAAGCAAAAATTAGGTAGAGTAAAAGTTCAGGTAGTACAAGCATTTGAGAAAAACATTTAGAAAAAAGAAGAAAGCACTTTAAACATGAATTACAGATAATACTTATAAGATACACATAAATATAGACCATATCCTGTGCGGCTCGTGCTCTATTGTATCCATACAACAAAGGACTACACATCTAAGGCAAACCAGTAAGATGCTCAGAGATAAAAATCGATCAGTATCCCACTCTTAAGACAATAAAATATTGGTCATATTTTGGCTGCCCAGGGCATTGGGCACAACACCAGTCCTGACAAAGCTCAATAAGCATATGGACAGTGCTCTCAGACATGAGGTTTGAATTCTGGTGGTCCTGTGTGGAAATGGAAGTTGGTCTTGATGATTCTTGTGGTTCCCTTACAACCTGGGTTGTAAGCCTTTGATTCTATGCTTTTTGCCATTCCTTCCTATGTGATAATCAGATGTGATTACATAGTTTGAACAGTGCAATGGAAGGATAAAAAAAGGTGGTGGCTAGGAGATGCCAGCAGACTCTTCTAGAAGCGGCACTGCTTTGAGAGATGCTCTGGCAAACTCACCAGAAGCATTGCTGGTGGGACATAGCTACTCTTGTCTTTTTTCCTTCAGAAGGAGCCCGGAAATGAATCTGAAATGAAATATAATGCAATTTAAAATAACAACAATTCCCCTGCAACAAAAATATGTAACTGTGATTGACTACTGTCAGGGAAGCTGTACAGATGTTTTGATCTTCACTAAAGAGCAGATCTTCTCAGATATTAGGGAGATCAGTTACTCTACCCTATAAATCCTGTGTCTTCATGTGGTGGGTGGCTGTCACGGCCTAAGGTCTCTGCCACCCCACCTGACGCTGCCCAGGCCCAGGTCTCCACACCAGCCCCAGGCCATCAGCCCCTATGCCAGTGAGGCTTCAGTGGGGCTGGGCTCCATCTCCCCACAGCCCTGCCCTGCCTGGACATGGCTTCTGCCCAGCTGGACCCACTCACATGCCCACAGCCCAGCCTGGCCTTGGCCCATCCCTAGCCCCACTGAGGCACCCAGTGTGCAGGGTTGAGTCTGCCCCACTGCCCCACTGCCCTGCTTCTGGTGAGGCACTGGGATGGGCCCTGCATGCCTGCCCTGCCTGCTTCACCAGAGGAGACCCTGGCTCCTTTGGTAATGCACTGTTCACGCAAAAGATAATAGGTTACATTTCCTGCATCCAAGTACCTACAGAAGCCTTGCACACTAGCAAATTTATAAACAGAGTGAGGACACAGGCTTGAACCCTGGAACACAATAGCTCAACTGTTAAGCTGCCAAGGCGCCTTCGTGACAGCACACAGTCTCCCTGACAATGTCCAGTGACAGTTTTGGGAAAAGCACAAGGCAGAGGATTGATGCTCCCCACCAACAGCACAGGCAACACCACTTTTGAGGAATGGGAACAGCAGGAAGACAATTTAGCCATGTTAAATTATACTAGCAAGGCCTATTTTATATAACACTACAGATGCAGTCAGATGTAGTCAAATGAAAAAAAGAATACCTTTCAGTGCCATTCACCTGGGAAAGCTTCAAGCTGTACAGTCAAGGAGAAATTAAACACACATCAGTAAAAGATCATTTTTAAGGGTCCCCACTGTTAGTGAGTCTGCAGTGTTACGTATTTCATTGGATGGATGGTGCACAGGGCAGGTATGTCCATAGAGAGTTAGGCAGTAATGTATATTTGAGAGATGCATAAATATCACACTATGCACAAATATCACACTATGTAATAAATAGCAGTTAAGTCAGAGCATGAGATCTTCAGCCAGCTGGAAGGTTGTGTACACTTTCTATAGAAGGAAATGTAAGATTTGGGCATAGCCATGTCCTAGACGACTCCTCTTTCAGGGTACAGGCTTGGAAAGAATGCAGAAACAAAACAGAGCTAAGAAGAATTAATTCATGGTCACATATGTTATTCTCTTGGACACTCACAGAAAAACCTCATCTGCCTTTCAGACCAGCAGGATTTCACACAAGCCAAACATGCAGCATGTTCCCTCCTATGATCTCACATCTTAATATCCACACTAATGAGAACATAAAATCTCCAAAAAGAATCACTCCGAAAAGAAGCAGCAAAGACAAATGGGTCTTACAGAAACCTAAAGGTTAATTAATCTCCCCCAGCTGCAGATAGACAAGCATGTCATCTGAACTATGTGCTTATTCTGCTCTTAAAGTCAATGGACTGAGATCTTTGGATGTGTTAAACTGCCTTGGAGGTATGCCTATTTCTCCCTACTGTTTTAGGGGGAACCTTATCTCATAGCTAGTTTAGAATAGAGACCCAGGTTTTTGCTAGCTTAAGCCAGGAAAATGAGTCCCAAGTCACATAGAAAATGTCACATGTAGAACAATACAGGAGGGGAGTGTCATTTGTAGAACAATAAAGGAGGGGAATCAACTCTTTACAATGGTATGTAATAGCAGGACAAGGGGAAATGGTTTTAAGTTGAAGGAGGGAAGATTTAGGTTGGATGTCAAGGAGAAGTTCTTTACCAAGAGAGTGGTGAGGTGCTGGAACAGGCTGCCCAGAGAGGTTGTGGATGCCCTTTCCCTGGAGGTGTTCAAAGCCAGATTGGATGGGAGCCTGGGCAGCCTGGTCTAGAATTATTAAATATGGAGGTTGGTGGCCCTGCCTGTGGCAGAGGGGATTGGAGCTTGGAGCTTGATGATCCTTGAGGTCCTTTCCAACCCAAGTCATTCTATGATTCTATGAAAAGTGTCAAGAAAAATATGGGGGGGGGGGGGGAGGAAGAAGGGGAGGGAGGGAGGGAGGGAAGGAGAGAGAGGGAAGGGGAGGGAGAGGAGGGGAGGGGAGGGAGGAAAAGGAAGGAGGGAAGGAAGGAACTCTCACTACAAACTTTGTTGTTATAGGATGCTAAAATGCTGAATGTTGAATTAATTGCCCTAGCAGTCCTCTCAGACAAGACAGAAAGACATTTTAACAGCATGGATATCCCCATACTATCACATAAGCTAGTAGGCACCTGTTTACACAACTCACAAAAGAGAAACAACAAAATCAAACTTTCCTAATTCCAGTCAAGTACTCAAGTCAGATTGTTAAAAATTGTTACAAACTACCAAAAGAAAGGTGAAAAATTAAATGTCACATAATGACAGAATGCTTGAGGCTGTACGGTACCTCTGCAGGCCATCTGGTCCAGCCCTCTGCTTAAGCAGGGCCACTTAGAGCCAGTTGCTCAGAGCAATATCCAGATGTCTTTTGAAGCTCTCCAAGGATGGAGACCTAGAGGGCCACCTGCTCCAGTGCTCCATCACCCTCATAGTAAATCAACATTCACTTATTTCAGGTGCAAAAGTCACATGGAACGATTCTTGAATTGCGTTAGATAGTCACTGGAAACAAACAAACAAACAAAAGAAAAAAAAAAACTGCTTTGTAAAAAATAAGAGAAAAAAAACAACCTGTAATAATGTGATTGAGGAAAGGGGGTTATGCGCTACATTTGACCGAGTATCCACTTTTTTTTCTTCACTGCCTACTGCACCAATGTCTCATAACTGATCTGTAAGAAATGCTGGAGGCAAGCTGTGGAGTTCACTGGGAGTTCATGCCATCATCATTTTTAAGACTGCTTATGAAAGAAATTTTCCACCAAGCAAGAAGAGATTGTGTAAACTAGGAAAAGTGGCCTAGTTAAAGACAACTTAAACCCGAAGTTAGACTCTTGGGTGAAGAAAGAGACCACATTTACTTTACATTCCCTGTCTGAGAACAAATCTGATGAAAAGTCAAGTTAGGCTACAACAACAGGCAAAACTGGATTCATATTTACAAGTTCTCCTATACGAGGCAAGCTAGTAGTAAATTTGTATTTCTAGTGACAAATAGGAATGCAGTATCACTGAGCTGAATAGCAGGAAAGGACAATATTGGGAGTTAAGGAGTTTTTTTAAGATTCACTTGCATTCATAGTATCACCAATAAGGAGGAACGTCTCCAGAAGTTAGGATTAAAAAAGGGATCCTGATCTACGAACTAATTAAAATAGGGCCCAATATCTCTAAAAATAGCCCCACTGCAGAATTATTGTTGATATCCTAGCTAACTTTTCAGGAAATACATATCTTAACTTGTACTCTTTGCTAAAATGAGATTTCTTTTAATCTTTTTTAGTAATGAGGTATTTTTCATAATAGGCATTTGCCAGATGTTCTTTCTCTCAGCAAGTAACTCTGCTTAGAGTGGTGCACACACATACTCCCCAAATACTTCCCACTACATGTCTCTTTTAAGGATGTACTAGGTAGGACTATGCACTTAACGTGTAGTTGCAATGACCAGTTTCTGCAATATTTGTGCCATATATCAGATCAGTAGAGTAAAACTGGTAAGCAGTTTTCCTGTTTATAAAACTCTTTGGAAAAAGGAACTCATAGGTGGTTCATATTTAATTAAAAAAAGAAAAAAAAGCCAGAAGTTGGATAATAAAGTCCTAATACATTAGGCACCTTTCAGAGAATCCAGAGGCCCAATATAAATAGAACACAAGCCAAAAGCAAGAGATGCCATAGTACCATAATAGACTCAACATATCCTAGCACAAGATGAAGTGCAAAGCACAGCCAAGCATCAAAAGAAACATTTGAACTTTTTCCAGCATCTTGCTAAATAAGCAAAATAATTTGTTCATAGACACAGAGGATTTTATTCCCAAAACAGAGTAATAAACTAGTAAAGTTAGTACTAATTTGTCTGAGACCATTTTTCAGGGAATGTACCTCGGAGTTCAGCATGTACACACATTACGTTAATCATGTTTCATTTCATTACCTCTCATGAAAGTGACAGAAGGGAAGCTACTTTATGAACCTTCTACAACTATTCTGTCTGATGTATGTTTACAAGTTAGTGCTTAGGAATTTAAAGACACTTACAGAAAGTACTTGTTGGTTTTAACATAAGGAGCAGAATAAAGCTTGGGTACTGCTTTGTCTTGGCTACTATTTTACATCAATTAAATGTGAACTGGAAGGAATGGAGGCAGGCCTGAGAAAGGAGCTAGGAGAGTGTTTTTAACATGGACAGGGTAGATAGGAAGGAGCAAAAGAAGTCAAGATAAGAAAGAAGCATGCAGGAGAGCCTGTGGCCAGGGAGCAACCCCAGAAGCTGAAGGAGACTGAAGATTATGAATCTTTTCTCACGTTCTCCATTATAAAGACACTTGGAAGTGGCTCTATAGATGCCCATTGGAAGAAATCCTCTTGCTTTTGCAACAGCAGCTATGACAGAATGACATCCCATTAGTGTTTCTATCAAGTGCTACAGTAGCCCAAGTAGCAGAAGGTGGCACCTCTAAGGGGCTCCATTCCTCATGCTGAACTGCAGAGCAGTGAACACGGAAAGATTTAGTGGAATCTGGGAGATAAAATTTGATACTCTGCCTTTCAGCACACAGCTAATACTGTTCAGCTAACAGCGGGTTCTACTGCTAGAGTGACCTGCCTTTTCAGCCTAACTGGAAGTAAAACCCAGACAACTAAGATGTTTCTGATGATCAAGAGATACAAACAGGCCGATTGCTCAGAGAGTCAGAAGAACTAACACCATGTATTCTGTTGAGTTGCACAGCCTTAAACAAGAATGAACTTTCAATTCATTTGGAAGAGATGAATTTTTAAAAGAATTCTAATACAAGAAACTGGTACATGTTAGTCTAATACTTCCTGAAATCTTCTCAAAGTATTCCAAATAGTGAAACAAAACTAAAATAAAATAATAGACACAGTCAGAAGATTTCTATGGGTAAATCTAGAACTCAGTTCAAGTTTTAAAGTGGAAATAACTCATGGAGATACTGAGTATTTAGACTGGTGTAAGGAGAAAACAGTCTTTACTGGAGACAAATAGGAACTAAAATGTTTACAGTCACAGCATTTTTCTTTTCATTGCTGTATGATGGCCTAATATTTGTTCAAACAGCAGGGATGAGACAATTCCACAGCTTTAGAGAAGAACAAGTGAGCAAATTCAAATAATACCATAGCAACAGCCCTATGATCACCTCAGTGAAAGAAAATTAGATCCCTCCGGATCTTCTGTGTAGGCACTGCAGGAACTGATATTGAAATCCTGAAACCTTAAAAAATGTTTTTAATGCATTTCATTCACTTTTTCCTATTAAAAATATCTAATTAGAGATGGGATAAATGGATTTTCCTGCTCTTCTGCAGTGTGCTTTTCTTTCATGCCACCCTTCACAGTCCCTGACACTGACTGACTTTGGTGCTGAAGTGTGGCTAGTTACAGCCTGCTGCAATTCTGTTTTAAGTGTGCAATAACCACATCTACTTTTGTAGTAAAAATCAACATTAGATGTGACTGGGGGGTGGGGGGGAAGAGTCAAGATCATTATTTTCAGCAAAAATTTTAAAAATTAAATAAAAAAAGAAATTATATACCCAGATGTTTGGATCAGCTTGTGTCTGCTGGAGAGATGAGCAGCATCACAAATCCAGTGTTCCAAGTATGCCTCAGTGATCAGAGAAGAGTGAATGGCAGATAGTCACATATAAATAGGAAGAGAGATTTCTGTGTCTTTTACAGAATTCACCTACATACCTCTAGGATCACAACATCTTCCATTTTCACCTGCAAGAACCATGATGAGGAATCCCACTCTTTTCAGTGCAACAGCAACAACAACAAAAAAAGATGGGGATCTAACCAGAAAAGCCAGTTGTAGCCAACTTGCCACCTCAGATCAGCTGATTGTTTGAGGAGATATTCTCATGATCAGTTGGATGCCTCACATACTGAAGCTAACAAAACACAAGATCAATTGCTAAACAAAACAAAACCTGAGATAGATAAACTAAAAGCTGCATTTAGCCGTCTCTTTCCAATCCCCAGCATCCACATGTCTGTTTTCACCAAAGACGAGGAAAGTTACTTCAGTTCTCTGCTGAAATCTGAACTGATATTTTCTTCTCTGCCAATCGGCAAAATGTGAGACAATAGCGGTCTTCAGCTTGTGCATCTTGTCTACAAAGGTAACTATATACTAATTCCACACAATAGCATAGTTTTGAAATAGATTTATTTTGTGTGCACATGATAGTTAACAGATTTCCTGACTTGACAGAACTCTATCACCATAAAGAATTAAAGTATTGCCTCTGCATTGCAAATTCAGAACTTGTGTTTACAGTGACAAAAGAATTTTAAAACCTTTGATGTGGAAACCAAAGTATTTCATCAAAATTAGTAAAATACACCACTCCATCTCTCCAAAAGATAAAAAAAAAAATCTTTCTCTCACAGAGAATTCAAATAACTGCAGTAGGAGGTGAGGGTTCTCTGAATCAAACAACATTGTTTTTACTTCCTGCAATAAGTGCAGTGATTTAAATTACTTTTCAAACCAGAGTCTTAGAATTAATATAGTTTGAATAAGAGTGTCTACATATAGTGTTGTGTCCAGATAAATATTCTTTCACCAATAAATATTTTAACTTACAAGCAAGTCAAGAATTAAAATCCTAAGTCTTTTCATATAAGACCAAACACAACACATACTCATGGGTAATGAAAGCTTAATTTGCTACAGAGCTGCCCTCTCTTCTTTTGGCTTCTCTCTTTTACAAGATACCCCAGCAAATTCTTACATTTCTCTGATTTCCTTCTCCTAAGCACAGAGATGGATGGAAAGCAGAAAATAAAGTTTGAAGAATATGGATCACCACTCTTAAACAAGCAGTTGCCCTTTGTGTTTCGATCACAATCCCCAAAGTATTCAGTGCAAACTCTTTTCTTTGTTCTTATCAGAGCTTTTTATCAGTAGGCTAAGGAATTTGTTTCAACTGATCTTCTCGTCCTGTAGCAAATAAACGTGACTTAGATACCTGGGAAAAATATCTTCTACTTGGAGAAATTCTTCCATCTTTTCAGACCTCTGTGTTAGATGGAAACAAAGGCAGTGAATAAATCTAATATATTAATAACTCAAATGTGTTTTTTTAAAGGAAATGAACAAATGAATGTTATAATGTTTTGGAATGCAAAGGGATATAAAATGCAGAATTATGTGTTTTTCTTTTCCCAGAAGTAACTTATTATTTAGCACAAAGCCAGGAAAAAACAAAAGCCACTTCCTACAGGCTCACATTTGTACACTCACAAAGATACTGGGGATAAGAATAAACCAATGACAATAACATAACTTGTTACTTACTCTTTTTAATATCAGAAAACTAATGACTTAGAGAAAGACCAAAAAAATTAAAGCTTAACTAACGGAGCACAGATAGATCAATTTGGCAGTCTGCTTGCATGACTGAAGACTAATAGATATTTCTATTTATTTTTTTAAAGCAATGTTCTACTGGAAAGAAAATGAATAACAGTCAATTACATTCAAGATCATTGCAAAACAAAATTTGCATACTAGGACAACACAAAAATAATAATCCAACTGATAGATAAAATTTTACAATTAAAATGAGCAACTTGGAAAGTGAAAAAAAAATCTGAGAACCAATAATTTGCGTTTCATATTGAATCAAGAATATTATTGCTTTTGTGTTTATTTGCATAACCCCACTGAAAAACCTTGAATAACTCAGTAGACTGTTCTGTCACTTCTCATGTTGATGTTCAGTGTCCCTTCAAAATGTTTGTGCTATTTTCCTTCCTTTCGCTGCCCCCTCCATACACACAAGTAGCAAAACAAGTGCTTATGGACTACCAGAAATGACTACTCAGATGCTTCGTGTGTCACCAAGACTTTCCAATAGAAGGAGCTCGGCAGCAAGCACTTTCTTTGAAGTGTTATGATGGAAGGGCAGTGAGTCTGCTGCTGTCATGCACAACCCTGTGGAGTTTGCTGAGGGCTCATCAGAGGCAACAGAAACACCTGCCGGAAGTTCTGGTGGGATTCCTGCTGAACTAGCAGAAGCAAGGAGCTGCTGACCCATGCACACTTGAAAGAACCGTGTTTTGGCCACCACTAATACAGAAGTGAGGGAGACAGAAGGCACATTTAATTTAAACCAAATTTGGCACAGAACAATATGTTTTTCATGTCAGAGCATTGTACGTAGCAATAAGTGAAGTCTTCTGGCTCATGCTAAGATCAGATCAGCCCCTTGAATGTACTGAAAAGCTCTTGAAGTATCAACCCAAAGACAGTTCTCACTAAGCTTAGGTAACTACAAAACTGAGGCCTACTTTGAATTCACCAGCAACTACTTAATCAGAGAAGGTCTAGAAAATGCAATTGAAGAGAAAAGCACTGAAAAACATAAAGACAACTAAATCCGTCCTGTTTGTTAATACGCTGTAAGGAAACAAGAGCAAAAACAAACCCATAAGAACTGGTGAAGAAAACGAATAATAATCTGGATACTTTGAGTGCTTCTTTTCTTTGTCCGAAGCAACAATGTAAGCCCTTTTTTGGGCTGAGAAGGAATTTCAATTTTCCTAGCATTATTTTCCTGTCAGAGAGTGAACATATTGATGAGAACATTTAAAACACAGACTATTCCTAATGCTCTAATGTCCAATTAGAGCTAAAACATTAGCTGACTTCAAAGAAAGCGTCTACAGCAGATGCCAGTGCTTTGGAAATTGCTTCATGTTAGAATGCTTAACTGTTAGCAGAGAATGACACTCTTGTGTATTGTATTTGGCTTTAATCTGCTCTGAGAGATGCATTTATTTCATTTAAAAAGATTCCACTGTTTGTAGACACAGCTAATACAAATGAGTTTCCTTTTCACAAGATTATTTAATGCAGAACACTATATCAGTTATACCTTGCTACAGCAATTACTTGAAATATCTATGCATGTATATATGTGTACATCTGCACAGATCTCTTTATTTTTACACCAAATGCATGAATTAACATGCATTACATATCCGTGGACTGGGTAGTTCTCACCTTCTGATTTGTCAGTGTGCGGTATATACTAAAAGAACAGAAAACAAAAAAAAAGAAACAAGCAGAACTGGTAGAAACCTGAAACATCATTCCAGCACTGGATTTTGTCCTGACAAATGTCCACTCAATTCAAAACAGATTACAATCTTCTGACTATTTCAGTCTGTGTCTGTCCGATGACTTGATAGCAAAACACTCAGAAAATTCCATCTGCCCTGCTCAAATCTCCCCAGAGCCTTGAGGATGAATAGGACCTTCCCTGGAACTGTATCTGCTGTGAGATGGCACCCACTGCAACACAGCGGCTCAGCAGCTGCTCCAGTTAGACCCTGGCAGCAGAGAGATGGAGAAAGTGCTTGGGAACAAGTAACAAGAGCAGAAACAGAGATCTGGAGGTGTGGGGCACTGTGATAAGAAAATCAACAGCATGGAGTTGTGGAGCAGAGAGATAAAATTAAAATTCTACCTCAGCCCTGAATATTTTCTGTCATTCTGAATATACCGCTGAACCACTTTTTTCCCACCACAGATGATCAGGTCACAAGGAGAGAGCTTTAAATATCAGTTCCTAAATTGATTTTTCCCCCCTCCCAGACTCTAATCTGCAGAGTTGCTGAGGCCCACAAAAGCTGTGCTCTGAGCAGGGCAGCTGCCCTCACGAGAGTACCTGTTTTAAGAGGCCACAGGCATTCAAGGTTGCACAATTACAAACAAAGAGCACAATCCTTATGACCTACAGGCTTACAGGAATTTAGGTGACTAACACCCGGAACATTAATTTTGCTAGGAACTGAGCGTCTAAATATCCTTTCTTTGTGGTTTTCCTTTTTCTGAAAAATCAGAAGCTTCATTTCCATCTGGAAAATAACGATTTCTCATAAATTCTTTAGGTTGTCATGAACACCCCAAAGAACCAGAGAATAAATGCAAATTCTCAATTCCTTTACCACAGGCAGTCTATCAGTAGGGAACAGATTAGGTATCAGACTAGGGGATACACACTGTACGGTGGGGCCAAAATTAAAACTGCTCCTTCAGGGCACTGAAACACCCTATGCTCTGACTGAGGAATGAACCTCAAGAGAAAGGGCTGGACTAAGAGTAATTTTACAGAGCAAGTTAACACATGCAACCTGAAGTCTGGATTTTCCTAATTACTTGCCATGCTTCACCTAGATATTTTGCTGTTTATTAGCATTCTTTTAGGCACACAGCAATAAGCTGCAGCAAGCTCAGTATTAGCTCAGACTTTACTCGGGACTGTTCTCCAGGGCTGTCTTTTATCTTTCTCCATCTTTTCTACAAATCTTGCTACCGTATAATTTGCAACCAACTCTCAGAAAATGTCAAACAACAACCGGAAAGGAGAAAGGAAGATTTGATGACACCGGATTTTCTGAATTGACTGAAGAATCCTTTGAACACATTGTATAGGCTGCCACCCTGAAAGTCCTTAGCTTTATCTTGCCATTGGAATGTGTTGTTTTGCTATTTCACAGCATGGGGGAATCTCTTCATGAAATACAGCCGCTATTTTTCTTTGAGAAATGTATGCTATGATCATGTTATCATTTTACTCATTTCTATAACAATTTTCTATTTCATACCCTTTGCAATCTGAAGTGATGGGATGCACTGGAAGAAAACATACCTTCTTAACTTATCAGCTTTGTTATAATACTTCAGGAGAGAAAAAAAGAGGGAACATTGCTCTGACTTGGCACTTCTGTAGATCTCTCTGCTATTTGTATTTAAAAAAAAAATCACCTAAGGCTTTATCCTGCACCAACAAATTCATAGGAAACTTTCCCTTTGACTTCATCAGATAGCAAAATAGGCCACTGAAGAAAGGAAATGTGAAGATCTAGTTATGTATGTAGTTATCACTTTATCAGTTAATACTGTAATCCTGGGGATGGGAAGAGGAAAAGAATAAGTTCCTGGATATCCATAAACAGTTGGTAGCCGTGGGCTACAGAAATTAAACAGGCAGCTCTTACTTCCATTATCGTACCTTTGCCCAGAAGCTAAGTCTTCGACGTGTGCCATCTTTGTCCCACATCAGTCTTGTTCTCTGAGCCCTAGTAGCCAGTTGTTTGGTTGCAAACACCAGTTTGGAGAAATAGACCTACAGGCGAGTAGCCAATAAACAAATGCACTGATTAGCAAGAGATTTTTGTTAGCTGCATTTGGGTTTTGCTTTTTTTTCCAGTGTATATAATAAAGATCTTCTAATTCCGTCACTGCAGTCAGAAGAATAAAGTAAATCTAATCTCAGGAAGCACTACTGCAAAAAACTCCGAAGGTTTTCTCAACCCTTTTCTGAAAAAAAGAACCATTCCCTCTATCACAGTATTATTTATTATCACCATATAAGGTAAAAGCCCTCCAATTCTTTCTCTTGGTAAGAAAAAATATATTGGAGCTTCATTATCAGAAGACTAACAAGCAGCATGTGAGTCAAAGAAGGAAGCTGCTAGCTGAGACCAGCACAATGATTACAGGGGGCTTTACTGAATAAGATATCACCCTTTGAGTGATAGTGTGAGATAATTGGAGATTCTGAACCTGATTTTACCACATAATATCTTTACACTTCACTACAGCTATTTCTAATTTAAATCAGAATGGACTCATACTCCTTAACTTTCCTGTTATCCTAAGACATCTGCTTCTAGCAACGTTTATCATTATAATGAAAGTATCCATATTCCTGCTTCTTAGGAAGGCCAGGATATTCCTATTCCTGGATGTTTATTCTCAGACATCTAAACATTCTTCTGATATCTGATTAATCCAGAGACTCAAAGCTGTCATATCAGATAGATGCCTCAGAATATGGCAGATCTTTTTCATGTGACTGTCCCTGGAGTTAAACAAATTTGTTTAAGTGAATATGATCTGATACAGAAATTCTTCCATATTCCCAAATAGTATATTTAGGAAAAATGGTAGCTTCAGATCTACTTTTTTTTTTTTTTTCATGGTTATTATTATAATGAAGTTGGTACATGTTTCCATGTGCTTGCCAAGCTGAGAAGTTAGTGTGCGTTATTAGAAGGTTTCACTTAATTGATTTTCGGATACATAGATAATTTCTCTTCAGGCTCAGAGTAGCACAGCCGCGTTGCATTTAGCCAGAAAATATACAGGCATTTAAAGGAGCAGTAAAGAGTGTACTGGTGAAATTCAGCTTTTGGTTGATATAAACAGAGAGTAACTTAATTGATTTCTGTTAATGTATTCTAGAGTTGCACATGTACATTTGGGAGCCACATTTGGGCCAAGGACAGTAAGGACTGCAGTCACAAAGTGCTTAACAGAGAAGTAGCATTTAAACTCAGAGGATTAGGGGCATGACATAAGCAGGCCATAGCAACAATGGGCTGGGTAACCTACCTGAACAACAACAACAAAAAAATTAACTGAAGCTTGCCCACAGTTGGGTTACAGACAGCCTGCTCCCAGCTTTTTGAGCATTAGTGTATTTAATCGTACAGAAAGTTGTGACTAAAGCACCGGTATATTCTAAATTACATAACTTTGCAAAAACCATTGCTTAAGCAATCACCTACTGCTGTTAACATTTTCTCAAGCTAATTCCAAGTACTCCTTTACTAAAACTCCACTCCTAGAAGATAGCTTAGCACTTTCTCATGGTGTCATTTACAAGACAGCATGAAAACAACAGCCTCCAGGTGCTATGAATTTCAAGCTGTTCCTTGTGAGATAAGTACCATCAAGCCTTCTTAATTTAGTTTCAGCAATCCCATATTTAACGATGTTGTTAAGTGTGCTGAAAGAAAGATCTAAAATGGTTTTCTCAGTTTTCATGTTAAGTGTTGCTATAAAGCTTGCAGGGTAATTATTTTTTAAATTTTCTTGAAAGTACGTCCATTCTTCAGTCTCTTTTCTTGAATGTTGGTGTTTCCTAATATGTGTTATGACCTCAACTGGGAGTAGAGAAGTGCCTTTTAACTTTAAAAGGCATGCACCAAATCTTTGAAACTTCTGTGACTGAGATATCCTGAAAGCAACTTGAGATTTTGGAAGGGTAATGGAGAGTAACTGTAGTGAGGAAAGATAATTCTGGGCTTGGAAAACATTTTAAAATATCATTGTATAGAAACAGACTTTCTGTTTAATATGAAACAGCATCTTCTGAACTTAACGTTGAGCTCTCAAGATCATGCCCTGCTCTGTTTTCTGGTTTCTTGTTGGCCTAAAGCAATGCAAACAACAGTGAGCCATGCAGAATTACCATAAGCAATGCCAAGAAGGCCCAAATATAAAATCCAATTTAATGCCTAGTCATTCCTGTTGAGTCTGAAAAAGGAAATCAGAGAATCCAGGACACTGTGTGAAACCACCTGTTATTAGGTCAATAACAAAGTGAGACCTTCTCAGAACATGGAGGGAAAAATGAGATGGAATCTATGGGTGACCCTAGCACTGGCCTTGCCCTTGCCATGGTAAGACCAAGCTGGTGACAGAAATAGGTCCATCAATAATCCAGTGATGATTTATTGAGGGCAGGGGGGGTGAGTCTATCTGGACAGGCATCCCTGGAAAATCCAAACAATTCAAAGGACAGCAGAAAATGTCCACCTGCAACATATCTCGGGGATGGGCTGAGGGCTTTGGGCTGGGCTGAAATGTGGTCATGGGTGGCATTGGGAGAGATCCTGGGAGGACTGACTGGGGAAAATCAGGGCTAACAGCATCCCAAGAGCTCATACAGCAGCAAAAAAGAATGAATGTCTTGGATATGCTAACTATTTGGCACTGTAGTTTTATGACCACTTTAGTGTTTCCCAAGATAAACCTAGACTCGAGTCCCCCATTCCAGGTCCAAATAGATATATATATATATTTTATATACAAAGCCTAAGACCTAAAACGTACCTCCAATAGGTTTATGAGATGTGCTTTAATCTATGGATGGACCAAAGAAGAACAGACCCAGATTTAGTCCCTAAATTAAAAACACATCTCAAGTACACCTTGTAAAAACACAACCATCTGTGACGGTGACATCTTCCACATCTTAAACTTGGCATAATAAATGAAAATGTCTTGATCACAAAAAGTTTGCTTCTAATAGATAGGAAACTTTCCCGTGGGTCACATCTCATAGGGCCATGAAATTGGTAAATCCCTGTAAACTCCTTCTTCAGAATATTGTCAGTGAGAGCCTCCTCAGTCTTTCTTTCAATGCTGTGCCCAGTTGAAACATCCTTTCCAAAAAGCACACCAATTAGGAGGTTTGGTAAAGTTTCCAAGTCACATTTCTGTGGGATGAGGAGGCCCAGCATAATGACTATCGGACAGACAACACATCAATTGAGCTATGAATGCTGCTTCCTCTCCTGCTTTTCTTTGACTGTTATTCATTATAGAAAGTACCAGTAACTGCTGTGCTTTCAAAATTTGACAGTTCATGGTCCCAGAGATTAAAATCCCCTTTCTGCTTTCACACAGGGTAGTAAACCTTTTGGTATCACTGTTCTTGGAAGACCAGCTACAGCTGAGAGGTGTTCTCAGCCCCTGTGCCCTGAGATGGCAGCTGCCCTGCTCCCTCATATGGAAAGCACAGAGAAGCTACAGCTGTAATTAGTCCTTAGCCACCCTGTGTCACCAGCAGACTTCTGTACATTGATTTATTTTTGGTTAAAGAGTCCGCATATCACTTGCCCTAAATCTGGTGCTGTGTCCACTCATGGCATGTGGATTTCTGTGTGTGACCTAAGGAAAGGAAAAGGTCCTGGTTATTTATCATTACTCTGAGTTTTCTCCCAGGGGGAACTATTGATATCCTTAACTTTTTTTAAGCCTCTCTAAATAAATATGACAAAAGGCTTCGGAGAGTCAAGCTGTGTCGATTCATCTGCAACTCTATGGTTTCCCAGAAAAGAAGCAGCAGGAGGATTTTACATCCTGAGCTTCCCTGACCTAGTACTGTACACACAACTTCCTCAGCAATTCAAACAAATGCTGTGGTTGAGAGTGGTAAAGTCGCCATCTAACACACCATCAGTTATACTATCCTTCCTGCCACAAGCAGAAGAGGATAAAACACAGAGCAGAGAGAAAACGTGGATAGACTAACTTATTACAGTTAAATTTGGGAGCTAGAAGTAAAATCCAGCATTCTTCCCAAATGGAAATTGAGACAGTCAGTTTGATTAACATTCCCTTTTTTGGAATCCTTGATATGAATATCTCAGCTCATGCTTCAGAGTTAAACCTTTCAACAAGAACTTTCAAGATTAGGAAATGGTTTGAGGTAGGAGCAAGCAAGGCAGAAACTAAGCCTAGGAGAACATATCCATCCCCACAGCACTCTGGCACGTTGTCTCCTGAGGGCTGTTATTAAAGGGCTGTCTGTTGGCTTTGTGAACTGGAAAGAGAGAAGCTAGCAACTTTCACGGAAGGTTTTAGCCTTAAAATAGGGTTGCTTTAAATGAGCAGTATCCTGCAGAGCAGAGAGCCTATACACTCTTTTCTATTCCTAAGACTTCTCTGCTGCTGCCTGTCACCGGGAGATCTGTATGAACACGATCACTGAAGGCAGCAATTTGAAACTCAGAACAATGCGTTCATAAATCTGATGACTAACACAATGAGCGCAAACCATACTTGAGAGCAGCAGCAAATGCTGGAAAGCTGCTATGGCTATAAAAACGTTGTCTCGTTGTCTCGTGCCTGATGCGGATTGCTTTTCCATGAGTCACCTGACCTCAGAGCGAGTCCGGGTTTTTGGTTACGCTGCCCGGGGTTTATTGTTTCTCGGGTTTCACACTGCAGGACTGCCATTCCAGAAAATGACTGTTCTCTGATGGGAGCATCCCCTGGGGGTGGCCAGTGCCTCATACTGATTGCTGTGATAGAGCTGCAGCTTACTCAGTAAACAGGCAGGATACTCATGTGGTGACTATACCTCATGTTGAGCACGTCTGCTAAGTCAGGTCCACATGACTGAATCTTTGTAAGATGGCTAACGTTGGAAGAGAAGTGCATTAAACCAATTGTGGGGGCCAAATTTATTCAGAGACATGGAAGGATCACCGTTCCTACAAGCTAGTGAAAAACATCCTGTTAGAATATCACTTTCAGTGCTAAGTGTAATTCCAAACTTACCCAAATGCTGTGTCCTCAGACCTCAGATTTCAGTCTGTACAATGAGGTTTGATTTCTGAAGTAAGTCAGGGATTAGATTTCTGAAGCCAGGTTTGGGATTTTAACCTGTCTTGGTTTTCCAGCTCCGCCTCTAATTTTCTTCACTCTCTCCATCAAGAATATCTTTCCTGTAATGTAGCAAGGGAAGCTTTCTGTGGAAAAAAAAAAAAAAAAAAAGTGTTATTTCAGTAGCTCCTAGATGCTGGAATCTGCAAGGCTGCATTTTGCACTGCATTTCCATTTCCATACGTACCTAAGCCGTTCTTCTGCTCCTATCTTTACAATTAAAAAACAGAAGCTATTTCTCACTTACAAAGAAGTCTACTGTAGGTGAAACGAGGGCTGGGGGGAGCAACTGGATCCAGAAATCAGCCTTTTTATTAAGTGCTTTTTCACATTTATTTTCCCTTCCAGGGCAGGGACACTCTGAACCAAACCTCTAATCTGAGTAATTGGTATGTTAATTTATACCACCTCTGGCTTTGATCTTTCAGTCCTACCACAGTGCAAATTTTGCCTCATATTTAAAATTTGGAAAATCCCTTGGTTATAACATCTGTTCTTTCTCACTTCCCATTCTGCTAGAACAACTTTTTTTTTCTGAAATAGTTGTCTTTTTTGTGGTTCCTTTGAGAAATGTAGCCCAGCATTTCCTATTGAATCATTTTGCTGTGTACTGAGACAACTAAAGACCACTTGCTCAAGATTTTTCTTATTATATTGCAGCAAGTCACAATGTAGATCTTAAAAAGTTAAAAAAATTCAAGTGTGTATTCAAAAAAAAGCATGTGTGCATGACCTTTAAGTACCTGCTGAAGTCTCATTAACCTCGTGCCTGAAGTAAAATCCACCTAAGTATTTTGCTGAACAGAGTCCCTCTGGGTCTGTTCCAATGCACATTGAAGCCAGCCAAAAATTCCCTTGATTTCAGTGGGCCCTCGGACAATTCCTTTGAGGTTTTGGGTGTGTGAAGTTCAGTGCTTCTCCTGCCAAATTTCAGTTCTTGCTCTGACATGTGTTTTTTAATTCTTTACACTGTCTCCTCCCTGTAGAGGAATAAAAAACTTTTAAGTCAATCCCTAAAAGGCTAGAAGAGTTTTTCACCACTGTATTCAATGCACTCTTGTCAAACAGAAGTATTTCAAAACCATTTATTTCCTCCTATGAGAAACATCAAAGCAAATAGTTTGAGGTATAATATCTAGCTGTAAGGATTATACGTATGTCATTGCATCTTTATCTTTTGGGGGGTCTTGTTTCTGTTTTTATACAAATACTCAAAACACTCATTACAAATCCTGCATATACATGCGGAAACGTAACGGCAAACACTCACTATCGTATGTATTTATAAACTAGATCTAGCAGTTTAAATAGCTAACAAAACCTTTTCTCTTTATCAGAATTAGAACTTTCTGAAGCATGGGTAGAGTGGTGAATTTTACATTAGAAAAGAAATTCAATTCAGAGTAAAACCAAGCTTCTAAATGTTCAGTTTTTCACAAAATAAATTTTTCTGTCAGCATCTTCTAGAACATTTTAGATTGCATAGCCTTTTACTCTATAAATACAAAGACACATAGTACTTTCACCCCAGCTTGCCTGTTTAGCAGCTTAGAATCACTAATAAATTCCTCCTCAAGTAATCTTTCAGTAAAATAAATGATATTTCCAAGACTTAGTATACAATGTGACAAGCTAAGCTAAATTTTGCAGAAGGCGACTCCGGTTTCTGGGTATTGCGTTAATTTAGTGGCAGCTTCATTACATTCAGAAATTGAGAGTCAAATCTTCAGAAGGTTTAAGACTGGCAAAGCTCTGAAGTCTAATGAGCTATAGTGGTTCAATTCAGCTGGAGATGTATTCAGTTGAATAAAAATTGGATAATAGGAACTGATGAAGAAGTAACCTCTGTTCTATTAAGATGAATTATTCAGTTCACTCTGTGCAGTACCTGAATTTTCAAAAAGCTTCTTTATTTTCCTCTTGTCTTCTCACTGAACTTGTTACAAGGATGGGTGAGATTTATATGGTGGACCTGGGGAGCCAGCACCCAAGAAGATATCAGAGGAAGTCTGAGCTTGTCCAGCACCTTGAGTCATGTGATATACCTGCTAGATTGATCAGGACAAGATTTAAGCACAGTTTAAATTCATCACTTACAGACTTCACAGTGACTGGGCCATCGGAGTACACAGGGCATATCATGTCTTTCACATCCAGGCACAGATGTACCAAAGGGTCTAATGGATCTATCCACCCCATCTACAGAAGTCATTGAGGAAAATATGAAGCAAGGCAGCACTGAAGAAGCTGTCTGTAGCTGCCATAGCTCTACTGCTCCCAAAGTCATACCAGAAAGCCACATGGCTGAGGGCAAGGGCATTGCTCCTGCTGGATCCACGCCTATAGCAGTCAGTATTAGCTACTACAACAGTTCTGGCATGGTACAGAGCTTAGCATACAAATACCACTTCCCCTGAAATACCTTGGCTCTCCACTGCACCCTTTTCTTACCCTACCAAGTGAGGGACTCAAATATTTCTTATTGGTTATTATTTGTACAAAAAGCCTTCCTCTCATCTTTACAAGTACAGATGTGAAGGACTGTTTATTTCAAGTAATCACTGAGCTACGAAATATTTTCCACACCTGAAATATTACATAAAGCCGAGGAGAGGAGAGGGAAAGGAGAGGAGAGGAGAGGAGAGGAGAGGAGAGGAGAGGAGAGGAGAGGAGAGGAGAGGAGAGGAGAGGAGAGGAGAGGAGAGGAGAGGAGAGGAGAGGAGAGGAGAGGAGAGGAGAGGAGAGGAGAGGAGAGGAGAGGGGAGGGGAGGGGAGGGGAGGGGAGGGGAGGGGAGGGGAGGGGAGGGGAGGGGAGGGGAGGGGAGGGGAGGGGAGGGGAGGGGAGGGGAGGGGAGGGGAGGGGAGGGGAGGGGAGGGGAGGGGAGGGGAGGGGAGGGGAGGGGAGGGGAGGGGAGGGGAGGGGAGGAGAGGGGAGGAGAGGAGAGGAGAGGAGAGGAGAGGAGAGGAGAGGAGAGGAGAGGAGAGGAGAGGGGAGGGGAGGGGAGGGGAGGGGAGGGGAGGGGAGGGGAGGGGAGGGGAGGGGAGGGGAGGAATTAAAAAAGAGGCTATTTTTGTACAGTGAGCCATGAGCATGTGAAAGATGAGGGGAATGAACTTTATGGAAGATTTAAAAGTCTCTATTTCTGTACTTGGATGGTCGCTGTACTGGCCTTTCACTGTAGCAAGTACCCACATGATGCTTGTCCTGTAAAGAGAGAAACAAAAATCGTTGCTAATCATGTTCAAAAACATTTTCCTCCTCCATCTTCTCTGACGACCTGTTTGTTCACTACAATGGCTCTTTCTGAATCAAAAAGAAAATGGTTATTTGGAAAATCCTCTGTTGATACTACTTTGGGCTTGTTCTCTCTCGGACTGAAGTCAGTGGTGATGTAATTAATTCCTCCAGTCTGACGCATAAACTGATCCCTCTTTTGAAAGGACCTGATTCTGAGTGTATTTGATAGATACTCAGAAAGCATTGCCAGTCAAGATAACTACAGATAAAAGTGAAGAGATGTTAGACTTGCAGTATGTCAGCACTGTTCACTAGCAGAGGACCATAAAAATATTACACAGGGAGAAGTGCCAACAATTTTTGAATCTAAAAGGGGGAAACAAAATGTACAGGAGAAAGTTGAGAAAGCCTCCAAATTTTGTGATTCCCTGATCTCTTGAGTTTATCTGATGCTTTTAAATCTTCCCACTGACTGTTTCCCTGGTGCTTTTTTGTCAGCCAAGCCCCCCATAAACTAATTAAACCAATAGGCAGTAATTTATACTGCTGTAATTCATATGATCCCTCTTTATCATTCCAGGATAATCCCAAACATTTTCTGCCTTTGTGGAGCATTAGCTTACGTTGTACAGATATCTACATAAGGGCAGCTTATCAAAACACCCAGTTGGAAGAGCATTGTACTTGCAGGTGCAATAAATCCCCATATTTTCAGATAACAGAGTTAGTACTATTACAAATACATGAAAGCGTAAGCTTTTAAGCTTTGCCTCTCACCAGCATTATTTCTCTCCCTGTTTAATCAGCAGAGTATTTCTAATGGTTATGCCAGAGCGACTTTGTCATGTTTTTCTTCCTCAGATGACACTACCTGGCCAGACTGTGATGCCTGACTGCAAACCAAGACTCTTAATGAGAGGGGAGGTGGGAGTAGAATGGGCTGCGTGGGTAAGGAGCATGTGTCTGACTGCAGAACAGCAGTTAATAACGAACAGTGCCTATATGTTGTCTAGGACAAGGCTGTGTTGTTTCCTTTTTGGCTTTCCAAAGTCAAACTGGATTAGTCTGTAATTCTGTAATGGACACTGCTTCTTTACCTGTTATGTTTCTGCTCACACACTTGAAGACTGAACTGGCTGCAAGTGCTACAGATTAATGTGAAACTTCAATTTAGATTGATGGCATTTTTAAAACTTTTATGTCGTTTTTCTCTTCATTAAGAGCAGGTCATTCATTTAAGACCATCTACAGAAGTATTCAAACTCCAAAAAAAACCCTGAAAAATAAAGGTAATCTCCTGAAAATAAAAAGTTAGTAAAGAAACTGAGAAATGTTGCATAATATGAAATTTATACAAAGTAAAAATGTGTTTTCTTCCATCCTTTCTACTCCCTATCCACCCTCCCCCCAGGTCTTCAATATCTCTTGGGAACTGTTCTGAACTTCTACTTAGGCAACTGCTTTAATTCTAAGTAAATCACAGAATCACAGAAAGGCTTGGGTTGTAAGGGATCTAATAATCCCCTAGTTCCAACCCCCTGCCATGGGTAGGGTTGCCACCCACTAAATCAGGTACTAGATCTGGTTGCCAGGGTAGTACATTTTTTAAAAAGTATTTTGTCTGTCTCACAAGGGGTGGGAAAGTATCTCATTAAATATATTCATGAACAGAGTTGTGATATCTGTCATTGTCTGAGTTATCAGCTATTGCAGGAGTGGTTTCACTTATCATATGGCACCACTGGGTTCCAGTTGCCACAAACTTTACAGAATGGCAGGGCCCATTGTAGCAGCTGTGTGTAATGGGAGTATATATACTGCTATTTGTCTGTCATTGTGAAATCAACTAATCAAATATTGTAATATTCATTCCACATGTAAAGCTGCCAAGGTACATTAAATAGTTCCATTTAATGATTCAAAATGGTATCAATTCTGCGAAAGAAAAGATTATGAGTATTATGGACTGTTGAAATAGCTATGCCAGTACTTCACATATAAGAGAAATTTAGAATATTTCCATAAAAGTAAAGTATAAGAACTGAAAAAAAAAATGGTAACTTTTCAAATGGAAAAATAAATTTAAACCATACTGCTGTTTCCACTCTCTAAGATCTTTATTAACTGAATCAAAGAAGAGAAAATGAGCTTTCTTTTTTTATTACTGTGTTTAGGTTTTAGTACAGTGGCTCAAGGAACTCTTTAGTTATTCAGTAACTTCTGCTGACTGGCCCAATTGCACACTCCATAAGAAATTAATGTTTCTTATTTGAAAAAGATAAAGCTGTTCAATAAAGATTAGGGACTTCAGGGGAGTATTATAAGTAGTGACAGGCAGGCACTAAAATACCTTCCCATATCTGCTCTGTGATAAAACACTGGAGAAATTCTATGCATTAGCAGGGCAAGATGCCCTCTTGTTTCAGATATCAGATACTTTGGGCACCATGCATGCACAAACAGTCCAGATTTTATGGAAGGACTCAGCAAACTTCTCAGTTCTAGTTTTAATGACAGAAAAAAAGCTCAAGCATCTTGCCTAGGTGCAGTTGCCCCAGATGAACAAATCTTTTATTTTCTTTCTTCCTTCATTTTAATAGTGTTAATGTTTATTTGAACAGGACAATTATTCTGATAAAAATCACGGCAAGCCGTACACCCAGTCTGGTCTTTCAGTTCACTGAGCTTTGGATTAACTTGGCCAAACTAAATCTGGAGAAGTGCAAGGAGATAGAAAGGATGGTGGTTTCCAAGACTATAGAAACAAAGCCCAGCAGTTTTGCAGATAGTTTGTGCTGAGTTTTATGTGTTAGCAGATGCCAGGAGCTAAGAAAAAGTAGGGAAGGAGATGTACGCACAGAGTTTTTGACTGGAATGGCTTTGAAAGTATCCTCAGAATTGTCAGTTCCTGAGTTTCAAATGGATCTAATTACTCTTGTGCACATGGCTGAGTCACTTCTAAGCACTTTCTGGTGTTTACTGTAGCTGTGTGGAAATACACATGGACTCAAGAAAGTCTGATTGAGCTTCAAGTCTCCATCCTCATCATTCCTTCCCTGTGCCAAAAATAAAAGTGTTAGAAAATAATTCTCTCTTAGGGGGGAAAAAGGAGCTTAAAATTTTGTGGTTTCTCCTACACCTACCCCAGCTTTAAATTAACCCAGTACTAGCATAGTTATGCACAGGCCAACACAAAGGAAAAAGCACAGAATAGCAATGATTGCTCAGCAGTCAGCATGTACGTGGGGCAGGGATTTTCCAGGTTATTTTATCCAGTTGATCACTACAATTTGCTGGTCCAATTCTGCCACATCAGCAGATGTACTTCTTAAAAGAAAGCCTCATCCAGTTTTGCACAGGCAGCACTCTGAGAGTTTGCAGGGTTACTAGCACTTTCAATCAGAGATCCATTGTGAATTGCACTTCTAACTAAAGCCCACAAAGATTAGAAAATTCTCGCCACTGCTGGACATCTACATATCCCCAAGACCATTTGTAACAGCTGATGATGTTGCCCAGTTGAAACAGCAATATGTTTACCTGCATATTGCAGGCTGAGACATGAACAGAAGCACTACAAATGTATATCCAAGAGAAGACTGTGACCAAAACACATGCTGTTGTTTCTCATTTGTAGTTTGATTGATGCATACAGGAAAAAGTAAACAGGTTTGCCTATTGATGGTCTGAAAGACAAAAGAATGGCTAAATCAAATCATGCAAGGGGGAGGGGGAAAAACGTTTTTTTCTGGGCACTCAGACAACACTTCAAAAAATATTTTAAAAGGGGGTACTCAGTATCACAGAGTAACGGCATGCTGCTATTGAAATACCACACCAGGGGATTTATTTGAGACTGAAGTGTACCTTGTACTGCCCTTAAACCTGCTGAAGGCAATCTAGAGTGAATTATCATTCCATGAAAGCAGATATAGTCTAGCTCTTACTTATTCACCTGAAGGAAGAGAGTTTTCGCTGGGGCAATCTGAAGTCATAATGGAGCCACAGAAAACTTCTAAGTCCTTGACAAGGCTTTTCATTCCCACGCCTTCAGGGAGCAGCACCTATATTCTGACCAATATTTCTTCTCAGATCTTTAGTCTCCCTGCATCAGTTCCATGGCCTCCTCAGGTGAGAAGCAGCCCTGAAGCCTGGTAGGCCTGACAAGGCCAGGGCACATAGCTGCCCTCGCCCACAGTCAGCTCAGGCTTGGCAGCACACAAGGCAGACAGAAGTTGCTTATAAAGTGATCTCTTTGTGTGAAGGCCATTGCTTTTTCATGCCTTTGTTTGCTACAAGATGCTTCTAAGGAGAAGGCTGAATGTGGTGCCTGTCCAGAAATACAGGAACTCTCTGGAAAGCATCTGGGATGTGTCACATGTTACTCTTCAATGAATACTTTGGCCATTACAGGAAAATGTTACTTCAAATGCCTAAAGCATAACTCAGGGAAGAGAAGAAGGTAATTCTTGAGGGTATGGCTAGAGCAGCAGAAAGAAACAAATATCAAGGTGGGAGATAAGGAGTGAAAGGGAAAAGAATAGCAGATTGCAATTTTCTCCATGCTTTCAGATGCAGGCAAAAATCCCATTCTTTCTGCATAGATTTACTGGTCTGCAACACATGCTGGCTTGTCCAGACACTCAGATGGGACCTCATCTCCATACCCACACAAAATAGTGCTCCAAAAGTCACCATCCTGGCCTTGCATAGTGACTGCAATCTTCTGACAATCCCCTTTTAACCGTGGCTAAATCTTCTGTCCCTTCCTCACATTCTTATTGGAAATATTACATTACAGGGCAGTAGCTATGGTCTTGTTCTTCACTTTTATTTTATTTTATTTTACATTTTTACATACTACTGGGGTAAGACTTTTCTAGTCTGTCACAAAATACCACTGAGTACACCAAAATATATGTTCACATATTTGTAATCCAAATTTACTTGTATTAAGTCTCAGAAACATAAGCATTAAAGAAGAAAAAAAAGATCTGTCAATAGCTTTCAAATATGGATCTTTTCTCTAAAAGTCACTGCAGTGGGGGGTGGGGGGGGCATGTCTTTCTGCTAGACCTGAATGTCAGAGAATCACAGAATCACAAAATGGCAGGTGTTGGAATGGACTTCAAGAGTCCAACCTTCAAGGACCTTCCAGTCATCATAAGCGTTGCTTTTAAAGAAAAGCAGTATTTGTCCTCATGTACATTTCTTGTACTCTGCCTCCTCCTCTGCACTACTGTATGTGATCCCATTTGTGAAATTCAGCTCTCCTCAGGATGCAGCTTGTATCACTGTCACCTGAACTCTACCATGAGGTTAGACATCACTTATTCTTATCTCTTACTTTCAAATACTTATTCTCCCTTTACTGCTTATCTTGAACAAAGAACTGTATATCTTCATCCTTGTTTTAGTTACATCCCAGTTTTAGCTGTTCGTATGACCCAGAGGAGAACTCTCAAGCTCAGCATGCTAGCATGTACCAGCTGCCCCTACTTTTTCAACATTATAGAGATGAGGGCAATGTGGGACATCCAATGACCATTAAACCCCAAGGTCTGTTTTTTCATAGTCCTGCCATCGGTATGGACATGCTAAAGCCAGAGTTAAGTTTATCAGATGCAACAGAGCTCAAGTTGGATGGTGAAGGCCCATTTAAGGAATTAGGTCATCACCTGTTCTGAGCCCCATTGGTCCTTGCAGATTGCACCAGAGAAGGCTGCATGGGCAGTGGCAGTATAGTGAAAACAGAGCTTCTCTTCAAATCTCATCCAAAAATGGTCCAATGTGTGTGACACTCCTAAGCTGGAACATCAAAACTTGGAGTAAAGCAAAATTCAAGTGTACTATATTTAAGAGCATCTCGATGCACTGGCTTAAATTTAACATTTATTAAAAAGTACATAGCTCTCCTCCCTAGTACCACTGTGTTGTATTCTCCATTCCTTCTTCAAGTGCATATATAGAAATATGCTGATCCTTACATTGTCCTTCTTGTCTCACATAAGCATTATGACACATTCATAAGAACTGACTACCCAAATTATATTATATTCTTTGATAAATATTTCAGATCTACTGTTTTAGAGGTTACATTACATTCCTAATTAGTATTCACACCCTGCCTCAATTCAAATCCAAATCTGTCTCTTATTGGTTTATCACTAAGGCTGATAGATTAATTGTCTCACATCCAATCATGCAATGCTACCTGTTATAGTGTGATATTCTATTGCTAGTATGCTTTTATTATTATTATTATTATTATTATTATTTAAGATCTATATGAAATAATTGTAAATAAAAGGAGTTTCATTCAGTTTGGTGGAGATTTGTTGATTATGCCAGCAGATGGATTAGCCACTCCTGTTCCAGATTTTCTCTCTGTTTTAGGATGAGGTGTGTGGTCAAGCTAAACTAGATTGACCGTTTAGCTTATCTTCAAAAATTAAACTATAAAGATATGCTTTCATGAATGTCTTTGAAAAACTGCCAATTACAAAAACTTTTATTTTAAATAAAATGCTGGAAAAGATTCCAGAGTAGTGTCAGAACCTCTTCTGCTGGGAAAGGTTATTCAATGTTTAATAGGACTGAAATTTTCCTTTACAATATTGTCATTATCAGCTACTGTTGTTTGCTTCTTTTTATTTATGAATAAACAAAATGAAGTGCAGCTGACAAAGTTCAGATAATTGGACAGAGTAGCAGAGCTTAAACCAACAATTCATTTGGCACACAGATGTGGTATCTTTTGGAATTTCCATAAGGTCTTTTAGCTTACAGTGAGCCACTTCAGAATCCTGGGCTGCTGCAGAACAAAGGTTTTGCTCTTTCAGGCTTGCACCAATTTATAGCAATATAATTTTTTTTTTTTGTTTTTTTTTCTTAACTTCTCCTTTCCACCAAGTCAGTTGATATTCTACTTGGGAAATATATAAAGTTTTACATACTCAGTCCAGAATTCTGACAGTAATGCCAGAACTCCACCAAATAAATAAATAGATAGATAGATAGATAGATAGATAAATGAAAGCCCAAAAAATTTTATTAGCAGAGCATCATTATGGTCTGCCACTACAGCACACTAACACCTAATAAACAAAAACCTGATAGAAAGGCAATAAAACAGGGAGAGGGGAAAACAAGTGCTAAAAATTACAGCCACTGGATCAGACCGACCACAAGTCCAGCAGCTGCCTTCCTGCCACACTGGGTATCTCCAGTAGCCTAGTTTCTCAAGGGAGCTGCATAGCCTGTGATTAAAACACCAACCAGGTTGAAGTTTTTGAGTATTGATGTATGTTATAAAGACTTTCTCTAGTTTGTAGTTAGCACGACAGCCTGGCAGCTATGAGCTTTGCCATGCCTGTCCCATTCCAAACTGAAAAGACCATCTAGGGAGAGAATCGTGTGCCACACTATGTTTGTGAACTGGCTGAAACTGAATGGAGAAAAAAAATAGTTGGATTCTATTACTTCTCCCCATCCTAATGTGAACAGCTCTATTCTGCCCTTCTGAGCCCAGTATGATGTGTTTACTTTTCACATGAGACTGAATGTTGAATTTTCCCAAGTGTTAATTTAACGTTACTGGCTGGTGGAACTGCCAGTGATGTTTAGTAAGTCATTCATTTTACGGTGACCTGATGACATCCCAAGTACAGTCTGATAGGCCTGTGGGATCCTGTGAGAAGATCTCACCTTATCCTCACCATAAATATCATGCAAAGCCTTTGATTTTTTTCTTAGTAAATAGAACAAAGTTGTAATTCAATCAGATCTGCACCCCACTGACTGAGCAATCTCAGTCATCTCAATCAAGCCAAGTTTGTGATGCGCTTAAGTCATCAAGAAGCTCAGTCAGCTTCCTGATGCAACAAGAGATACTCAGAGATATAAGATTCACACTGTGGAGGAAAGAGAAGCTGAAGATGGAGGGAATGCATTCAGATAGCCATGAGAGGAAGTGCTGGAATTAATATTTATTGCCAACACAAATAAGTATGCTAAAAGAGGAACAAGTATGCCAGCAACAAGAAGTTGAAGGAGACTGGGTAACCTTATAGTGACCAGTTAAGATATAACAATGCTGTCTCTGGAAACAAAAAGATTTTGTCACAACCACAATTCCTGCACCTATATTTGAAAATATCCCCTACCTTCCCTCTGCTCAACAACAAAAAAATCTGAGATACTCCTTGACACACTCCCCAGCTTCTGAAGAAAGGCTGAGGGCTTAACTCCTCCACTTCTTCAAGCTCAGTTCAATACACTGGAATGAAGAGGAGTTCAATGTGATTCAGAGAAAGCAAATTCTATGTGAGACAGAGAACTTATACACATTTCAGTTAGGAAAGGCATGTCCAACTCACGGCCCTCGGTCTGCATGTGGCCCAACACAGCTGGAACTGTGGCCTGGCTGCTGCATCTGCTCCCCACCATGCATCCCAATCCGGCCCTGGGAACACACCCACCACTCAGCATCAGCCAAACATTAGTGTGCTATTAATGCTATCTGATCTGCAGCTAGGGCACAGGGAGTGCGCGGTGCTGTGCCAGCTGAAGTTATAGCAAATGATTGTGTGCATTTTGATTCACTGGCTAAACGCAGTCCTGTGAACAGTGAAAAGTACACAGTTGTGCTTTCTGTTTTGATAAAGGAATTTGAGAACAGGTTTCAAGATTGTAAAAAAAAACCAAACATCATATTTTTTGTATATTTGAAACTCTATTTTCAGTCGATATAAATACATTACATGGGAATTATCGAATGGAGTGCACAGAGCTGCAGTCAGACATTCAACTCAAAAAACTTACTATTTCTCTTTACTTTTGTAAGCCCTCTCTTATCAATAAAAAACACTGCTCACTTCACAATCATGTCTTACTCATGCCATCACTTTTTGGCTGTATGCACATTTGTGAACAAATACTGTCAAGGATGAAGCACAGGAAAAGAAAAATTTCATCAAAATCTCCAATGAACACCTTGAGACCTCACTAAGAACTGTAGCCACTGACATCAAACCAGATAATGAAGCATTCATTTCACCAAAAAAAGTCACATATCCCAATAATTCTGTATTTTTGTTGCTCTCCTTTTTTGCTTTAATAAAGAGTATTGAAGATTAAAATGAATGTTTCTATTTATGTACATGAACTATATATTGTATTTTATGAGGTCTGCTCCAAATTAATGCCTCCTATTTTATGGTGTTGGCCCATGATATCACCAGTGGGTGTTGGACGTATGGCGGTAGAGACTGAACCTTCCTTCCAATATTCCCTTACATTTTGTTTCTGTGCAACATTTGGCAGCAGAGGGGCAGTTTGACAAAATGGCGTCTGACATGGAAGTGCATATGAAGCAAAGGAGTGGAATTGAGTTCTTCCATGTGGAAAATATGGCACCTGTTGACATTCATTGACGCTTGCTGAATGTTTATGGACTCCAAACGATGGATGTGAGCATAGTGAGGAGCTGATGATATCTTTCAGCGGTGGCCACAGAGAAAGCAAGTCACCTTCACTGGTGCAGATATTTATGAGTTGAGTATGCATGCTCTTATTCATCGCTAGCAAAAATTCATAGTTAATGGAAGTGACTATGTGTCTTGTAGCTGAGAATTTGCTCTATCAAATAGTATTGTTATATTATTTGTATCCATTTTAGTCTCCATGGAAATAAATAGAAGGCATTACTTTTGGAGTGACCTTTGTGTATGAGGCTCAAGGTAATTCCTGTTCATTCAGCACGGCCCATGAAAGCCAAAAGGTTGGATACCCATGAGTTACGAGTTGGAACAAAGGGAGAACAAACTGGGAAGCCAGTAACCTTAGATACATACAGTTGTCTAATCTCATACCTAGAAGTGCTGTCACATACAGCATCAATGCATCCTGCAATGTTTTGTTTTAAACTTGCTTCACTGAGGTGTCTGTCCCATATAGACACATTAGTACATGTATGGAAACCAGCTTCAGGGGAGTGATAAGTGTGGCTCTGAGGTGGCTATTTCATTATGAGCATTTTAACATAATTTTAGTTGCTTTTCCATCTCAGAATTCCATTATTAAAATGCCATAATATACATATACATATATGTATATGTGTACATGTATATTGCATAGACAGTAATAAAAATAAATAAAGGTTAAGTTGCTCCTCTTTTAGCAGCGGCTGCTGTGAAAGTGTGAAGCCAATGGCACTGACCTTCCTGTTGTTGAAGGGACAGAAACAAATTCTTGATGATCTCCAAGGAAAAACAAGAGAGACTTTGCAAACATCTCTCTGTAGGGGCTTTAAACAATAGGAAAGGTTCTTTCCCAGGGTGGAGTTTCTCTATTCCTTTGGCACGCTTTCATGAAAGGGCTGGGTCTTTGAGGTTATCTGTAATGTGCTTATACTCAAACCATTAACATGCCTGTTGGCTCAACATACTTCTTTACATACTTCTTTACATACTTCTGTTAATAAAGAGTGATTATAGCTCAGAAAAGGAGGATCTTGGAGATGAGCTACCACACTGAGGTGAAGAAAAACAGGGCTCTAGCCCCTTTACGTGCCACTTCAGGAAAGGAACTTCATGTTTATATTATTCCCATCATATATACATAATTCATGAGCTCTTCGAGCAGAGGCAGTATCTTTCCTTGTGTGTCTAGGTGCAGCAACACCGGAGTAATGGTCTAAGCAGGAATGTTTCTTCACTACCGGTTGCAAGATTTTAAATATTTGATAAGATTGTGAATAAAAGAATTAAAAATATTGTATGGCAAGTTTTAAGTTTTTGAGAAGATCAAGCACTGAAATGCATCAGTTTTTGGTAGCACTGACTCTCAGCTTCCTGATGACACGTGCCTACTTCTATGCCTATATGTTAGTGATTTCCAGTCACATAGAACGACATTCCCTTGCACTACTGACAGCATCAGGAAGCAACTTCCTTCAACAAACAAGTTGTGAGAACTGCAGAGTGTATGTAAAGAGTATTCTGTCAACAGCTGCAAAAACTGCTTGGTTTGGATACTGCTGTGAGGTACAGGAGTATTTTTAACTGCCTCAAAGAATTGAAGTAAGACTGCTTTTAAGACCTTCTCTCCAGGTCTAAGCATGCCAACTGAAGACATTTCAAGAGAAAACAAAGCATTGTCAAGTAGATTGTCATCTGTTTTAATAACAGAGATTAAGTGCTACTTTGAAAATTTTATTGAAAGTGAATGGGTGTGGTATCAGACAAGGCGTGTTATTGTCAGTAGGCATGTTTGCAGTCATCCCAGTAAACAATTTACGTACCTGTTCTCCACTGGCAAGCACTTCCAGCCTGAAGGCAAAGCATCAGTTTAGTCCCACCAGCACCACGTTGGTTCTGTACTGCATCACTGTGAAGTACAGCAGGATCTCTGCATGCCTCCTCTTCATTCTGGACCTCTCATGAAGTTCATGGAGGAGTCCTGGGCAGAAATTTTCCCTTTCCAAGACACATCTACACTGGGGAGCAATGGGAAAGGTCTCTTACAGGTTTGCTAGAAAGCTGCAGACTTGACCTCACAAGAATGCTGTAGGTCATGGCAGCTGTATAAGCAAAACTTTGGTGAACTACCACAAAGGTGCTAATCAAAGGTGCCTAACCCATGCAGTACTTCACCTCTTTTGTCTGAGAAATCTACCTTCTTTTTAAGCCGGAGTACTGATCTTTGTGTGAAAGAATCCAATTTATTTTGATATGTTGTGCAAGAAATCAACTCCTTTACATTAAGGATGCAAAAACTTGGTGGTGGTGCTGGATTCATGCACATATTTGGCCTGGTATGAAACCAAGAGGACTGCTGCTGTCTGTTCCAGTAAGCTTTCCCTGGGTGGACCAAGGCACATTGCTATCCCGAGCATGAAATAAGACCCCCAAATTTCTGAACAAAATAAAGGATGAGAATTGTGAAAGTCTGTAAAGAGAATTATCCTCACTATGTGGAGGGAGAATATGTGAAATAATGTATATAATTTTAAAGCACTATCTGCCTTCTTTACTAAATGCAAGATCATGTATCCCTTTGGAATATGTACAATCTGTGTTTCTATTTTCCATTGGCCACTTCTCTCAGAACCTGAGCTCAGTCCAAGAGCTTGCTGGTGAACAGGCTGAAAATGCTGCTTTAACCAGTATTGTGAATTGTGCACCTCAACTGTGTCCTGTAAGGAGACTGCTCAGAAGAAACTGCACTTATCAGTTATCTGCTGAGTGAAAATGGGGCAAAAAGGAAAACTACTGAAGAACGTTGTTTCTGCTGGGCTAAACTCTGCTGAGCTACACAAGGTTAATTGTATTTGAAATCAACAGATTCAGCCTCTTTTGACAGCTGCATTTCATCTCCTCCACCATGGCAATGGGAAAAAGAACGAACTGTATCAGCACTGGAAATATTTTAATTGGACTAGGATTAAATGCAATTGCCTTGTCTTAAGAGATCAGGTTATCAAATCCACTGTCTTACTCGCAGTTGAAACCCAGCCAGCACGCATCTGGCTCTTTGAAACAGCAAGAGCGCCTTTTGGATGTTAGGTAGGCATGAGGCATTTCAACCCTGCCTGGAATGAAACATGTATGAGAGGTGCTGTCCATCTGCCACTTCCAGCCTCACCTGTGAATGCGTGTGGCTGCTGAAGCAGGAGTTTATGGCAGCATGATTCTAGGATTGTGAGGCTGATGTTATTTTGTTTACCTCTACTTTGCTATAAATAGGAGAGTCAGCAGCCCCAGATGTAATGCTTCTGCTCTGGGTGTAAGTATTTCCTTTGCCAAATTCCTAATGTGAAAGTGGAGATTTAATCAGTCTTTACGCTTTTATATTTTTTAAATTATTTAACTTTTATTACTGTTGCACCATTTATACAATTACATATAATTTCAATGCATCCATTGTACATTTTGTTTTTTCATTTGTTTTCCAATGAGTGTGTGTTGGTGTCTGTGACACAGAATGGAAGAGAAACTGGAACTGCAATGAACGCAGACTTTTCATTTCCACTGACCAATAAACAGAACTACAGGTGCACCCAACCACGGACATGCATTAACTCGTCATGAGAAATCTAGGAAGGCTAAGTAGGATGAGAATGCTTTTTACTCCCAAAAAATATTTGGAGAGGAAGAATTGGAGGATTGGCATTGAGAAATATGTGGACAGCTAAGTGGGTTTTGTCTGAAAGTTGGCATTCATCCACTGCATAAAAAAAATATCAAAATAAGAAAGGCTGTAAATAAAAAAACCACAGAAAATACTGCTTTCATAAAGATCTGATTGCCTTGGCACAAACCCAGTGGGCAGAATCAAACGCATCACTCCCAAACCCCATTACAGAACAAAAAGAAGATTTTGATACATTGGTGGAGTGCATTTACAGCAGTTCAGATACAAAAGATGTGCTGTACTTTCAGACATCCATCTATTTTACTTTTTCTTTTTTTTTTTTTTTTTAATCCAGGACTTGTGTCAAGTTGGCAGAAAGTATATTAGATATTTCCCCACAAAAATACTATTTGGATTCTCCCCCCTCCCTCCCTCCCAACTTGATGGGACATCCTTTTCATTTTTTTCCTTTTTTTCCTTCTCTTTCTGGGCAATACTTTTTGTTATTTCAGATCTGAAACGAGTTAGTATAGCTGAAAAAATAAAAAAAAGACACAGGTTGTTTTAAGTGGTTGTTTCAACAGGCTGTCCAATTTAATCTTGCACTGCTATGGTTTGATCCGAATTAGTCGCTGGGGCTTCAGAAGGTTTCGCTTCCTCTGGTGGGGCTGACGGGTCCGAGGCCTTGGCAGTGGAACTAGGTGCTGCTGTGGCTGCTACGGTCTCCTTGGAAGAAGGTGCAGCCTCGCTGCTGCTAGGTTTTGAGTCTGAAGCTGGGGCCACTTCGCTTTTAGTTTCTTGGGCTGCAGGCGTTGCGGGAGCCTCAGTCTTTTTGGCTTCCCCGTCCTCTTTGCTCTTGTCATCTGCTTTGCTGGGAGCTGTGGCTTCTGAAGGCTGGGAAGCTTTTGCATCACTGCTAGGCTCAGAAGTTTTGGGTGCTTCGCTACTGGCAGCAGGAGCAGAGGCTGCAGCTGGCTCCTCTTGCTTGGGTGCCTGTTCATTGTTCTTCTGTGGCTCTACTTTTGCATCGACAACAGCCTCTGACTTCTCTGGTTCTGCTTTCTGGACTTCTTCTTGGGTCACTGTTTTCTCTTTCTCTCCTTCTTTTTCTTCTGTCTTATTGGCAGCGACCTGAGCATCCTTCTCGACCTTCTCCTCTTTGTTGTTCTCCTTCACTTCTGTGGTCTCTGTGGTTTGCTGGGCATCCTCAGCCTCCTTTGGAGTCTCCTCTTCCTCAGTTGCTGCTCCTTCAGCCTTCTTGTCTTTATCTTTAGCTTTTTCATCATTGACACTGTACCCCTTCTTCTTCTTGCTCAGTTTGCCTCCCATGTTGGAGCTCTGTAACAGAAAAAAGAAAGAGGTGGTTACTCAAATTATTAATCACCAAGAGAATCAAAAGCTGATCAACTGAGTTACAATTCAGTAACTACTGAAATGGGGACTACAAGCATTGGGTAGGCTGCTAGCAGCCAAGCACACTCAATGTGATGAGCACCACTGCCACCAGGCCACCATGCCACACAGCATTGCAATCCCAGGACTACTACCACATCCCTTATGGACAGTCCTGCTCCAAGACCGTAAAGAGAAGGGCATCACACACACCATGGACCTCATCTGCATCATGCCTAATGGTCACACACAGTGGAATGGATACAGACCAGAAATGCTGAGCACAAACTACAGCAAGATCGCTGCCCCTCAGCAAGGCAGCTAAAGTAATACACCTGCTTCTGAATGATGTGTACTGCATGATATCACACAATAAAAAGTAGAGAGGAAAAAGAGCGGCGCATGCTTTGTTTTCAAGCACCAGAAGCGATCAGGTATGCAGTTCAGCTGCTTAATAGAGCTGATATGGTCACAATTGTTGAGCACGTGTAACTATACTGGTTTTTATATACCCTGTGTGTGGGAGTCTTCACTAAGAATATTTAAAATCTTCCACAGTTCCTGGAAGCAAATTGAATCTATTAAAACAGGAAATGCTTTCAGATACATTGCTTCCCTCATGGACTTGAAAATCCCTAGGATTGCCTAAAAGATATATACTATATACTAAAACAAAGATGTTGTTCATCCCCAGCAAAAGGTTAACAAAACCATAATTTCCTTGTTTCATGCTATTTGAAAACAATTGAAAAGGAAATTTTTTCACAATGCTGCTAAACAAATATGTAAGAGCTTCTCTAAGTGGAGATGAATCATTCTCATTTTCTGTTTTTAAAAAGTAGATTGTCTTGTAGGCCTTATCTTTTGCTTACACCTTACAAAATTGTGAGTACAGACAAGAGCTCATAGAATGCTATGTAGTAAACTATTTTAAATATCAATGAGAACCAGCTGCTTCTCAGTAGTTTTCCAGCAGAGATCTTTCTCAAGAAGAAGAATTTGCCAATATTGTTGAAGGGTTAGCACACAGCCCTGTAAAGTGGTAATCTAATATTGCTAAAACACTACTTTATTGTCTGAGGTTTTATGGGTAATGCCACTAAAAGGATTAACTTCCACAGAGCTGCAGTTGAGCAACCTAATCTCTACCTTCAAGGCAGAGATACCAGGTCTTTGGCTATTTAGAGGAAGAATTTGGATGTTAGCCTTTTTCTAGACTTCTTGATACTCCAAAAACATCATACAGCTTACTGTTTATGTATAGTTAAAGCCGAAATATTTGAAAGGGCTTTTTTCAAGTCAGCGGGATCAGAGATTTATACTGAATTCATGTGTGTATCCCAATTTGCAATCCCTAATTACGCCTGTAAATGCTTCCCAGTGAAGCCTAATTTTATTTGCTGTATCTTCCGTATTTTTCCAGATTTGCTATTCTGTGTATAGGAACTCACAAAGATTTACTTTTTCCTACACACACAAATACATAAATAAATAAATAAATAAAGCTTTTAACTAGCTAGAGATAAATAGATAGAGATAGCTAGAAAATGCATATGCAAAGGACCTTTAATAAGCAGAGAAGCATTCATATGAGAAAAGTGCTCCCAACCTATGAACAGAAACATGCACTGGCCTTGCTCGGAGGTAAGATGCAAAATTGCTGAGTCTCAATTTGCATCACAGCCAGCTGGCTCGAGAGAGTGGAGAGGATGGAGACTATCATTACGCTCTATTAGTAAATATTTACAGTTACAAATGGACTGCCATAACAGAACATAATGGACTTTATAACAGAACAGATTCAGTCCTTGTGACACCAAATCCTGAATCTCCATATTTAAAAGCCTTCGTTGCAACTATACTGGGCCAACATGCAACCCCAGTGGCATAAAAAAGCTCTCCATTACGTTCTCCAGTCAGAGTCCCACACAGTCTGTCTACTATCACAGGCAGATCCTGCTCTGGTCTCTGTCCCACTTTATCCCTGCCTTAAGGACAGCTCTGCATTGTCCAGAGCAGAGTCTCTGGGTGCAGCAGGTAGAAAGCAGACCTTTGAAAGCATTCAGAAAACCAGCTGTACCTGGAAGAAGCCTAGCACATACATAGATCAAGGCACTGCAGGGATAATACCGCCTGGTGCCATATGAAGGCTGGATGCCAGTGTCCTTCTTGAAAACATTCACAAGGAATTATTGTCCTGTCCTAAGTGTACAACACTGGTTTTAGTCTCTTCATCCGAGTCATTCAGCATTGCTGCCAATCAGGTCACTTTGTTGTCTAAGCAGTGGTGGGTTTATGAAAACAGGCATTCAAAGTAAAAGAAGCAGAGAGAGAAAAAAAGGAGGAAGGGAGAAAGAAAACTGCCACAGTGACATTTACTCAAATAAAACTCCTTGAGAAAATATCTCAGTGAAATGTCTCACAAGTGAAATGGCAAACTGCATTAAATCATTAAAGCCTCTATGCATACGGTGTTAAGCCTACCCTGCACTACTACCTATATGCTAACACTTGCAAAAGTGAGGACTTCTTTGCTTCCCCTGCCAAAGAGATAAAATCTAACAAAAAGGAGAATGACAGTAGTTAAATAAATGTGAATGACAGGCCTTGAAGAAAACTTGTCTACAACTACTTACTTTTATAAGCTATAGTCAAGTATGCCTTCACTTACTTGCACTGCCACTGTCCCGTAGTGGTTCTTAGCTCCAGAAGCTACCAGGTAAGTACTCTGTAATAAGTATATTCAAAAGGAGGGTTCTCAAAAATGTTGGTGCCAAGCACCATTCCTGCAAAATGAAACAAGGTTTGGCAGCTCTGTCTCTTCACTGTTTGACAGAAAAAAAATGCCTAGAGACAATCTAGAAACTTTGATATAAGAAGCAGCAATATGTCAGTTATTTTCAGGGACCTGTGATGAACCAGTTGGCAGATTAGTGTTCCTGAAAATCAAAGTTAAATACCACACTCCAAAGTCATAAAAGACTTCATCTACTTTTCAGTGTGCTTAGTATGCTATATCTGCAGTGCTCTTCTCAAAGAGGAAGAAACAGACCCAGTGAGCACTACAGAGGACGTCTAAAGAGGAACAAGATTTCTCAAGTTCCTAAGAGCCGCCAGTCATTTTGCTTATCCTGAAGTTTCCATTCTCCTCTAGAAAGCAAGAAGAGAATGGAGAGGGGGCACAGGCATCTCTCTCACTGTAGAGAAGAAATAATCTGGCAGTATTTGCATTACGAAATACCGTGTCTGCAGCTCACCTAGAGCGTGTTAAGTACTGTGAAAATGGAATGTTTGTGATAATCAGGATTTCCTAGGATAAAAAAAGTTAAAAAAAGAGTTAATGTCCATAAGACCATAATATAGCAGTAAGAAGAATTCACAGAAGACTGTTTGAAGACTGAGGTGATAGGATGGCAGTGGGTCCCTGGAACTTAGCAAGCATGTACTTACACGGTTTGGGAAAGAAAATATAATTTCCAAGTTCTATATTTCAGTTTTTCTTCTGTAATGGTCAAGTTCCTATAATTAACCCCCTTCCCTCTCTCTTCTGTCAGTAATGGTTTGCCTGGCCAATTAGTTTTCTTAAGTGTATATAACTTTCTAAAAGTTCCATTGAGCAAACACTTTCACATCCCATGAAAGGGTCTGGCTCTCACAAGAATGGACAAGTGAGGAATTCATGTCACCCCCATCCTCAGTACAGGAAACAGTGCATCACAAAAGGATGAAAATTACAGATGAGTACCTTCACATTATCATCATCGGTTTCCAAAGCTAAATTTCTAAAGTTCCTGTTCAACTTCATGTGGAGAGTGAGGAGCTCAGTTCACCTCCAAAAACACAGAGTTCAGGAAGGCAATAAGTACCTTCTGAAATCCTGCTGCCCAAAGTGCAATGCAGGCCCTTGCGATGGGTCGGTCCAAAACAGCCCTGGAGCAAGCCAATTCCCAGGCATGAGCTATGTCACATCGTCTGCATACAGGAGCAGTAAAATACACATTCCTCCCAAAGCAGGATAACAACACTCCAAATCAAAGGAAATGCAGATCCCAGAAGCTGCCTCAGCCCCAGTTGCTCAAAACAAAAAGAAAAAAAAAATCTTGAAGAAAGCTTTGCATCTCCACACTTCATTGACTGTCTTTACATCTCTGTTTTGAAAAGTGAGTGGAAATTTTCATACAAGCATGTACATAGGAACTTAGGGGAAAAAAGGGATTTCCAAACATAATTTTCAAAAGATTTTCTGAAACTTTTGTGAAAGAAAAAGAAGAACTTACTACTTCTTAAGATATGAGGTACAATTTCATGCTTCCTCTTACACGTACACAGCGCTCCTATCTCACCAACCCCAACAGTTTACCAGGTTAATTTTAGAAGATGTCTATAGCAACCTCCTCTATAGAATTTGGATCTAGCTCTGCCTTTTAGCCACAAAGATCTGCTTCTCTGTTGCCTCACAGTTATCCTCACACATCTTCCTTTTCCTCTGCTATTACATGGAATTAACAGAGCAGAAATGCTAGGTCTCAGACAGCTTCAAGCCTCGTCACACTTCAGTAGCAGTGACTTTTTCCTCTCCTCTCCTCTCCTCTCCTCTCCTCTCCTCTCCTCTCCTCTCCTCTCCTCTCCTCTCCTTTCCTCTCCTCTCTCATGCTCTAGTAAAGGGATAGGAACAATCTTTCATGGTCAGGCATGTTGTGGTGTTGGTGGGAGGGAGGCAGTGGGAAGCAAGACCCTGGCTATCTCTCACCTGGAGACCTGTCTCAGGGGTTATATAGCTGGCAGCTCCAGGGGCTGGTCAGCTGATGCAATGCCTCACCTGCAGCTTTGCGATAGCAGATGCATGTATCTGAACACAACACGATGTTGGTTCATTAGATGCACACCATAGAACATGTCCTGTGGTCTTTGAATTTCTGGTTGTTTCAATCTGAATCCTTAAAACTTAACAATTCAGTGTGTTTATTGTGTTTATTGCTGGCCAATGCTAGTTTTATTATTGTCCAATTCTCTTTAATATGCAGCCAGTAGAAGACCTCTAAGAAGTAGTATTGCCAGTCTAAGGGTTTAATTTGATGAATTTCTTTTTTTCCTTTATTTAAAGATGAACTTTTATTTTCTGGTTATTTTAAAAGTCCTGGGGACACATACCACACAAAAATGGGAATTACACTGTACTTTTTTCATATAAGCCATTTGTCATTAACACACATAAATGATGACAGTTTATAATAGATTGCCATTATGAGGGTTATAATAATTTAAATACACTGCAGGCAGATATGAAATTGTGTCTGGCTATCTAACAATTCATACATGAATAACTGGTTCATTTGAGAAGTATAATGAGTTATCATAAAAATTAATGAACACGTGATAATTATTTTGAAAGGAAATTAAAAATTCATACCTGAGAACGACTAAGATCGAAGTGAAATACTTGAGCTCTGAGATACGTATTAATTCATAGGTAAGGAATCTATCAGCAGGTTTATCACAGGCAAAGTCTTTGCTGAAATTATCAACTCATGTTAGCAGCAACCTCATACCACAAGTACTTCACTTGCACAATTCATCTTTGCTATTTATCTAGGCAGAATTCCTGAGTAAAAATAAAAGGCGTCCATTGTTTGATCAAGAAACAATGAAGATTTTTTGGGTTACATTGATAGCAGCCATCAAAATCTTCAGACTTTGTCCTCCTCACTTGGAGGACTGTTCACCTGAGACCAGAGGCACAGAGCCATGTAAGGTCCACCACACAGTCTGGCTGGTCAGACACCAGCACTACATTAACTTCAGGGGCTTCTGCAGAAATACACGCACCAAGGTGCTGTATTAAGTAATCTTTATGCATGTAATCCTCCACTAAAGCCACTCCTGTGCAGTGCTGAACTGCGCACTGTATGAGGACATGCTGCAGAGCTGTTCCATAGGAGCAGCCTCCTGAATGCATTAAGTACACTTCATTTCTTCAGGCTGTTACACCCTTAGCTTCTCTGTGTGTAAAGCCATCTAAAACACATGAGCAGAGCTTGGACCAGTGTGCTGTGCCTTCTCTATTCCACAAGCAGTGCAGAAATGATGCTCTGCTCTGTGCAAACTCCCACTCACCCCAGGCAAGGCTGTGCTTTGCAAGCAGAGATCATATCTTCTATCAGACCAGCTAATACAGATAGAAATAGCATTACTCCAATTCACCTTAGGCCACTGTCCCTATGTGATGAGTTTTAGAGCTAGCATTATTTGATACTTGTCTATTGCAGATTTCAAATCAGAACTACAGTGGTTTTGCTGCCTCTTATTTTCAGTGAGCCAACACAACACTGCCTTGCCCAGTAGCATAGATAGAATTGCCAGTGCCTCTAGTTTCATTTCTGACAGCTCTTCTAAGGCTGTTTTGCACTGTTTGTACAAAAATATAAGTCATATTAAAAACTGACCAGCACAGAGGAAGTGTAAAGTAAAGTGTGATGTATGCGTTTTACAGCCTTGCAATCAGTTTGTTCAGTGTTCTGTCTGCTGAAATTAAAAATGTTTCCATCCACTTTAATTTCCCTTGTCTCCCCCATTCAGTCTACCAGCCATCCTACAGGCTGGAGTCCTACCTCATCTTCAAAGCATTTCTCTTCTATTCAGATTACCCGTATATATTCTTCCTGTCAAGCAATAAAAACAGCATACGGACATGTTCGTGCAGATAGAAACATGCAGCCAAAAGTCAGCCTGCCCCAGATCAAGATCCTAATCACAATATTGTTAGGCATATGGTTGGAAGGGGGAACTCTGTGGTAAACACCTGTTTTGCAGAGACTGGGATTAAATTTACAAAAAAAAACCTTCTGTAGAAGTAGTTTGTGGTCTTCAAAACTAACGTGACATAATAGCAAAAAACATAAGTCTGTGCCTTCTTATTATTTGAGTTGTAACATCATCTTGCTTTTTCTGTGCGTGACTCCCCAAAAAGCATTTAAAAAAAATATTTTATGTTAGCCAAAGCTTTCTAATGTGCATCCTAGAATTAAGTTCTCTTCTCCCAGGCAACAAACAGGACCCGAGGAAATGGCTGCAAGTTGTACCAGAAGAGGTTTAGATTAGACATAAAAAAGAACTTCTTCTCTCAGGGAGTGGTCAGGCACTGGAATGGCTGCCCAGGGGGGTGGTGGAGTCACCATCCCTGGCAGTGTTCAAGAGGCATCTGGATGAGGAGCTATGAGATATGGTTTAGTGGCTTGTGGTAGCAATGGTGATGGGAGGACGGTTGGACTAGATGACCTTGTAGGTCCTTTCCAACCTTGTGATTCTATGATTCTATGATGAAGTTCCTAAATAGGAAATTATGCAAATTTCAGAGGTGCTCATTACCCACAAATTTTATAACTGTTCAGTTCCCAAGAGTACTCGCAGCTGAGGGAGAGGCGAGATTCCTTACATATCATTGCAATTATGGTGAGCCACTTTTTGTCTCCTTCAAATACTTTAGATATCACCACCACACCTAACTACAAAAACATGCAAGGTAACAAAATCCTAGGTAACAGAACAATTTCCTTCTAATTTACATTTTACTCAGATTTTGTCCTTCCAGCACTGTTTCTGTCACCAATCTTCAACCACAAATATATTGCTAAGGCTTGCAGACCCCCGAGCCATTTTGAGTGCTTCCAAAAGAGCTACTCCAAAACTGCAACAGTCAGATGCTAGTAAGCAATGAAAATCTCCTCCTCCTCTGCTCTACAATCTTGGTGAAGAATAGAAGTGCAAAGACATCTGTCCTGGAGGCACTGTACAGTGGGAAAAGCATTCTTTTCAAGTATAACATCTATCATCTATATTTCTCTATCCTGAAAAAGGAACAGGCAGTCTTATACTATACTTAATGTACTAGAGATATTTATGGGGCTCCACATTTACATTACAACTATTTAATATTCCCTACTTTTTAAAAACTTTATTACTTTAATGCCCATTTAACCTGTCAAACTACTTTCAGTCAAACTTGAGACAGTCCTTAGAGCATAAGTTGTAGTGTACTTAGAAAAAACAGATACATTAATTTTCAAATCTCGGAATTACCATTTTTACTTTGAAAAATAGATTCTCCAATGTGATTGCCAAATTCTTTGGAATTTTTCTTTCCCATCTCTAGGCTGGTCACTGAAAACGGCACTGGGTATATGCCCCAGCTGTAAGGAAATGTCCTGCAACTGGAATTAAAATTCTTAACAGATACAGTGGACCAGGGATGGGTCACAACAAACCTCAGGCCATATATTTTCCTTCTTATGTTTGCATAATAGCCTTACTACAGGTAGTGAGTGAAACATGAACCAAATCTTATTGTTTCTGTGCCTGCAGCATGCCCAGGCAGCCCAAAGGGCCAACCATACCCTGGGGTGCAGCAGGCCCAGCACTACCAGCTGGGCAGGGGGAGAGGCTGTCCCCTCTGCTCTGTGCTGTGCAGCCTCACCTCCAGCACTGCGTGTGGGTTGGGTATCACTGTATCGGAAGGACATAAAACTATGAGAGAGTGTCCAAAGGAGGGCTATGTAAATGGGGAAGCAGTTCAAGGACCGTTTGGACAGTGCTCTCAGATACAGGGTTCGGATTTTGGGTGGCGCTGTGTGGAGCCAGGATTGCAACTCCATGATCCTTGAGTGTCCCTTCCAACTCAAGATATTCTATGACTCCATGATTCTACGAATTTCAGGTTTGTTTACCTTTTAAAACACAAGCTGCCACTCCTGACTGCAGCACATGAACCCCCATCACACCAGAGAGCAGAGGAGCAGGGAGCCAAGTTCAGCCACCACCCAATCAATGCAGCACTCTGCTGCAATGCCTGTCTCACTGTTCATGAGAGCACTGCAAGCCCTTCCTTCCAAAACACACAGTGTAGAATTTACTTGGCAAAACAGAACATTAGGAATTTCAATGAAATATTTATTGTTGACTCCTTCATTCAATTACTTAAGTATTCAAGTATTGTAATGTCTAGGACCTAGCTAACACATTCTTTATCCTCTTTTGTAAGTATCAGCTTGATAGTAAGCTGCACCACTAGCTTTTCTCCATTTTCTTCCAAAAGAAACAATTGCAGATACACACGGTACTCCAGCAGATACCACAGCTTTAGACTCAGGCACTGGAAGAAGTTGCTTGATTCAAAAAAAAGCACCCACAGTTCTTTTCTCCCAAATGTAAGTCACAGAACATGCAGATGCTTCAGGTGGTGGCATTGTTCCCACCTTCCTGCTAACCTTGGCCTTGAACACCACAGCGGCGTTCCTCAGAAGTGAAGGTTTATGGATGAATTGAGGAATTAAGCCCATTTCATCCTCCAGTTATTTCACAACTGCTAAGGACAGTTTAAAAAGTCATTGAAACAACGTTCTGAATGTACCTGCAAGTTTAACATTGCACTAGAAAGCTGAAGGCACATGCGGCTGTGAAACAGAGCTACACAGCAGGCCTTTTGGGTAGAAATTAACCATCTGGAGGTGGTCAGCACAACACCTGCTTTCACCCTCAGCAGCACTTACTTAGAGGGGATTTTACACAGACTTCCTGAAGTCAGTGTTAGAGCTGCCTGAAGAGCTGCCACATTTCTCCCTGCAGTAACAATTTTTGCCTTTTCATCCTGTGTATGAAATTTCATTTTAAGTGAAAACTTCAGTACTGAAGACAATATACACGAGTCCAGTCATGTTTCACAAAACGTTAAAACTACCTGTAATTAAACTCTGCAAGACTTGGGGCTGAATTACAAGCATACTTCATGTTGTTAAGTAAAACCTCCCCCTTATGAGCACAGTACCAATGTCAGCACCACATCAGCTCTCAGCTTCTCACAGCTCTGTTGTAATAATGAAGACGTGCTCAAAAGAAATGGCAGAAATGCAAGCTAGCATGCTTAGCATTCTGGAAGACCTTTTGCATTCATATACCTGGATACTCTTTTGTGCTATTTACGTTTTCTATCTTGCTGTAGCTTTCCCTACTACGCAAAGTTTGTCACTTCAGTCACTCTCATTTCCTGGTTCTCACACTTGTACAATGCATATATATATATATTCAACAGCATACTCACAAAACAAAAGAAAATCTTATGTTCCAAACTTTATTTTGATTGTATTCAGAATACGTTTATGCTGGATTTTAACTTTTTAAATCTTTTTCTTTTTTTTTTTCTTTGTTTTTCTTCTTTAATTAAAGCACTGCAGTCAAACTACTTAACTTACTGGTTTCACTCTAGTCACTGAGGGAAGATTACCAAAACCATATGGAACGTGCATACAACAATCACTGGCAAGCAAAGAGTATCAAGCATCTGATTTCTGTTTTTTTCTTGCAAATGTCTCTCTCCATCATTTTCACCACTACTAACTTGCATTCCTCTAACAGCGGTTCAAAATAACAGGACGCCTTAAGCAATCTTTTTATTAAGACTAGCAATGCTCTCCAAACCTTCAGAAATTAGAGTTGCATTTCTTGAAGCAGATGAAGAGCCATAGGTATATATCATCAAACTGTCCTGTGGAGCCTATTACACCCCTATGATATCACGTTTTGCTATAAGTCATACGTGTTTAGAGAGTACCATACATGACACTGAGAAAAGAGGCAGAGTTTGCTTTTAACTTTCAGTGGCACAAGCTGACAGAGGGCATTGCAGAATCAAAACATTGTCTGTTAGAGAGCTTTGTCTTGTGTCTCAACATGACAACGGTTTGCTTTGAGAAATCCACTTTGAAAACATAAAGTGTTTCTTAGAATCCCATCATAAGAGCTAAGCCAGGATATAGGCTGTACCATGTCACGTGTTAGGCTGTTAGACACGTCAGCTTGGATTTGAGACTCCAGATGTAGGTTGATTGCCTAGGTTTCTTTCTGACCTCTTCACTGACTATATCTTTTCTTCTTTTCTTTGGCTTGGTTTCGGTTCAGTTTATACAGGGATGGCAAATCAGCTCTATGAGAGGGAAGGTTGTATAAGATTGAAGGCTAGCAAGGTTCTTTGGCAACATTTAAAGTCAGTAGCTAGTTCAATCCCTGAATTGCACTAAGGGATTTATGTTCAAACCAAGCAAGACAGAAACCCAATTTAATAATTACTCAGACAGAATCTTCCCAAGCAAGCGGCTATAGAAAAAAAGAGAAGAAAATGCAATGCAGAAAGAATCAAAGGAAAACCAGAAATCATGAAAAGTGATCAGGTGTATATTTCCTCTAAATAAAACAGCTCATTTTTATTTTGCATTTAAATACCAGTAGGAAATCTGACCATCTTAGAGATATCAGATTTAAACTTACAAAATGAAAACAAAACAAAAATAGCTTTGTAGGGATAATAGTGGAGTTGGATGTAGTTCCTCTTTCTCTGTGTCATCGGAGCACTAACTTGCATTTTGTGACTACAGATGTAATTAATAAGTTAATGTGGCCACATTTCAATTTTTGCAGTTCAGAATTGCTTTAGATTATATTACTCCTGAAGTGGGCTAGCTCTCCATCATTGTTGTATATATGTACCAATTTACAGCTTTGTTCTGCTCAGACCATGTAACAGAAAAGCTTACCTTTGAAGGCCCATGTGTTGTACAGAAAATTGTGGAGATTTCTGAGTCACTCCTTCACTTTGAGGCTTTCTGTTTATGGGTATTTGAAAATTATCTATTCTAACCAAAGAAGGCAAAGCAAACAGTACAAAATATAACTAAGCTATTTCATGATTAAAATGAGAGAAGTCTTTCAATGCAATGGAGACGTGAAAAGCACGAAAGACTGGGTTTCATTTTTCAAGACAGAGCTGTAAGTACCATTTGAACACTTCCATTAGCACTTTCATTGCTAAAACATTTCATTAGTAGCCCATGATTTAAATGAGTTCCAGGTCCCACTTTGCTGCCCCCCATACTGGCACATACATGGAATCCACCTGTGCCCCAGAATGTCTAGGTTTTAAACGTTATGACTGGATATCAACATTTTAATGTCATGAGCAGCACACAGTTGCCAAGACTCCCCAAAATAACAGGCTTTTCTAAAGGTTTTTCTCATCAGTTCTCTCGGCTGGCTGGGTTTTTGCAATTCATTTGCTGAGGGTGGGGTGGCAAAAGAGAGCTGTGCTTCATGAAGTTTAAGATGTTGGCTGTTACAACCCAAGAGGCATTCAGCCCTGCAGAAACTATGCACAGTTTGCACACTGCAGTTTTCTTGGTAATCCCCTCACGTGCACAAGGTGAGTATTAAATTCACCTGTCCCAGGCCAGAAGGATGATTCAAATGCATAAAAGTCTTGTATTCACACTTAAAAATATTAACCTCATAGGTCTGTACTACTTCAAAAAATGCTAAATGAGGTAATATCAAGAAACATGTGTCAAGAAACATGTGACTGGTTTTAACAGTACTTGTAACCCAAAATCTTCACTTAAGTCTCCTAGGTGTCACAACCTCTGACTGTGGTATTTCTTCTATTTCTGAATCATGAGTAACTGGTAAACAATACCACAATACAGTTCCTTCTGTTATTTATTTTTAAACATAATTATTATATTTTTTTTCATAAAGGGCCAATTCCACTGCCCACTTTCAGTTCAACAATTCTTCATTACCAAGGGACAAGGCTTCAATTTAATTACTCATTAGCTTCAGGAAAGGAAAGATAAAAAAGTATTATTTCTTTTCAAAGTCTTGACTAATATCCCCTCAAATTTCTGTGTGAACATGAGGGTAAAAATAGGTGTCCTTTTATTCTGGTTGCTAGTGAGTGCAAATATCTTTCATGTCACACACTCTTCTTGAAAAACCTGACATGAGACACTTCATTCAAATATAGAAATCAAATAGTGACAGACTTATTCTCTTTATTTATAGCAACTTAGAGAAATTATGCAAAACTACCATCACACCATTACATTTTGTCATAGCCTGCTATTCACGCTTCTTTTGTATGTGAGGCCTACCTCAGCTCTGCCTTTTCCTTCAAGTCTAAAGAACCAGCTTCACCTTCCAGTCATCCCTAAAATCACACCATGTTCCAGTGGGACAGGACTCACCTTTTTAAGATAAAATGTGCCATCTTTGAACAGTGAGACAAAATCCCTTGGAGCAAGCTCCTGGAAGCTGTCACAGTACAAAGCTCAACGCAGTAAAAATGGCAGATGAGCTCTTGCCTTCCAAAACCTAAATGTAGACAAGTATCACTGAAATAAAACTGTAATGTAGTACAAAATCATGAGAATATCTCCCTCCTTCTGTTTTCTGGGGTTCACAGCAAGCTGGAAATGGAGGAGGTGTGAGCTCAGAACCTACTCCCATCTCTTCCAGCTGCTGCTGGAAATCCAGCTTATCTGAATCTAACTTTCTCTTTTGGAATATTGGTAAAATCACTTTTCTTCCTCAGGAAAGCTCTGGCTGCTCCCAGCAGGTGCTGTAAAGAGTTAAAGAGAATTTTCCATGTTTTAAAATATAAACTCTTTTAATATGACTTCTTCACCCCAAATCTCTTCATTAGGGAAGATTGTTCTACATACTGGCATTGTACTAAATTACTATCTCTGAAACATATTAGAATATTGTAATGAACAAGTCACTCATCCAGATTTTATGGTGCTGTGTTACTATAGTATGGAGATGTAAAGCATCTCTGAACATTTTCAGGTATAATTGAAAGCTCCTCCTGGAATCAAGCTCCTTTGCAATTATGCCTCCAGGCTGAGAACATCTGTACATGGACGTTTTGATTTATAGTTCCCAATGTATACATTTCAGACAGTTTTGGTTCACGTGTTGAGAAGGCTTTTTTGCTCAAGCTAAGAAAGCTTAGGTGTATCCAGCTGGATAAAGATGAAGCTTCTGCTTGGCAGCCATCTTAGAACTTTATTAAAGACAGATGTAAGAAAATAAAGTAATTTTGCTTAAACAGAACATTTTGAGTGCTTGAAAAACTACAGCAAACCTCTTTGAACCTGCTGGTACTAAGTTTTCAGGCACTAGGCTGAGACATCATAGCTAGTGCTGCATTTTTGCTATACTTATTAATTAAATGCATGTCTTTGTTAAAAGGGCCTTCCTTTTTGGAACGATCATTCAAATATGAACAGATGTAAGAGGAAGCTCTAAACTGGTTCACTAACTTTCCAAGACCTTTTTAAAGACTATGAAAGTTTGAAAATTCTGAGTTATATTTGCTACACATTGCAGAAGCTGCATTTCCTATATATAGATCTGTGTTTAGCAACTATATCATTACAACAATGGAAAGTCATGAAAATTAAAAAATATTTTCCTTTAAGTTGCGATTAAATATCAAACAGACATTGCAACACAGTGCTGCTGAACGTGGTACTCAATAGGGCAGGAAACAGAAGGCTCTTCTGCAGGGACTAGCTGGATTTGGGAATTTGAAGGATAACAAATTTGTATAAATTGGCTTCCAAACCTTTAATTATCTACTCAAGCTAGCCTGTATTCGGGAGTTTCAGAAACCTTCTAAGATAAGAACAAGAGCATAAATTTGGCCACATAAATAAATAATACCAGTGGGAATGAAGAATGCTCATGGTGGTCTCAGTTCTTTGCATCTGCACCAAGGGGCAAGTGACTAGAAAGGACCACTGCTTGTCCTTTGATTGAAAGGTCTTATTTTATTAACTGTTTTCATTATCACTTTTGTCAGAGGCCAGTTGTTAGAAAAAAAATCAGGTTTGCAAAAAATCCGGGAGGTCCGTGGCTGAGCAAGAAGTGAGGTCAAAGAAATTAAATCATATGAGATCATTACCATACGATGCTGAGTTCCAAGTGAACTCATTTTCTATGAATTCTCATTTTTATAAGTTGTCAACTCACACTTTAATCATAACCTCAAAGTGTTCGGATTTATTTAAAGCACCGGCGCTAGAATTTATTACAAAAATAATCTGTCCTTCCATTTTTGAATCCTCATTTTAGTGAGAAAAGCCCTGAAAAAGACGCAAAACAATATACAAGTTTTTGTCTCCTGGCTTCTTAAGACATCACTGACTTTAGATGATTAAGGTTAGGAAAACAGAATGTTTGCAAGGAGTAAAAACTATTTGAAATATTCTTTAAAAACTGAATGCCAATTTATTTTATGCATTGTCATGGTATTCAGGATAATGAGTGTTCTTTAAATTTATTTTAGTATTTGTTTAAATATTTCTCTTCAGCGTGCTATAGTTTGAAAAGTTAACCTTGCACATTCAGTAAGCAGTTAAGAAACCATTAGTTACTAACCTGACAAAGTACCCTACAGTGTTGCCATACAGAGAACAGAAGAGCTGTGGATGGGAGAGACAAGAACTGACTCTCTTGTAATCAGTATGTCAGCAGTGGGAGCTGGGAGTCAGCATCACTACTAGTAAAGAAAAGAGCTGCTCTCAGCATTTTTTCCATAGAAAATGAATGGAGAATCTGAAATTGAATGTGAATGTGAAAATCACACGAATGTGAAAAGCACAAAAAAAAAAAAAATTAAAACAAAATGCCAAGAATAATTTTGTTTAAATAAGAAAGATCTTTGAAAAATCTTTATGGATTTTTTTTTTTTTTTTTAATGTTGAGAAGGCTGCCCACAAGCTTGCCACAGTGCATCACTGCAAGATGATCTGTGCTATTAGCTCTTCATCTACTGAGCTTCTGGAGTGTCGTCCCATAAATTCTTTTGCTTATTTGCAACTAACCAATATTTTGGGTGCTCTGAGTGATTTTCCAGCTGGAGAACTATAGCAATCATTTGATTTTATTTACGTTATTTATAGCATTGAACAAATCCACAAATGAAAACCTCAGAATTTGAAATTGAATGCCTGTTAGACCATTTCCACTGTTTCTCCTGGATATTTGTTTCAATCTTGTTCCTATTTTTAGTGATTAGCAAACAACTATTTGCTATTATGCTTGATTAGAACAAGAGTAGGTCTAAAATTTGTTCAGAATAATTTGGAGATATCTGTTGCATTGAGTAATACAAATATAGCTTAATGTTTAATTGCAGTATTACTGAAGAGACAGGAGTTTCCTCAACTCTATTTAAGTACCAAATTTTATTTTCTTGTGTGACATTTTCAAAATGCAGCTAATGTTTTTCCTTCTGATTTTTCCTTTAAGGATAATTACAAAAAGCAGTGCTAAGCCAGAAATCAGTCTTTATAAAATGCCACCAGCACTAAGCATAATTTTGCAGTTTCACTCAGAGAACTACATAGTAACGCTTACAAATGCTCAGCAAAAGTTAATCTTCAGCATCTGCCTCTAATTCTATATTTTCAAATGATTACTAAGTAAGTACTAGATTTTGTGCTTAGAAGAGTGAAGTTTAGCTGGGACTTTCAACCACATCTCCAGCATTTGCCAATACAATTACCTCCCAATAAACCAAGAAAAATAGAGAGTTGCTACCACTACAAACGAGGTTAGCAGTTGGATCAAAGAATGCTGAACCAGGGTTTGTTGAACCTCCTATTTAACATTTTTTTCTTCAAAAATCATGTGTTTCATATGCAGCCCAACTGTATGACATCTACAGTTATTCCATTATGATCCTCCGTTACCAGAAATACACTCATTTTACCAAGCAGCAGATAGAATACATTAGTGACAGTGGTAGACCTGGATGCATATCAGCGTTGAATGGCCAGGGGAAGGAAGTTGTACAGTTGTAAACATCCACCTGCCTGTACAGACTGAGAGCAATTAACTCTGCTAAACTGAGCATCACCCTCCTCAGATTACTATAACAACATTTACCTATTATTTAGAAGGTTATTGAAAGCATATTATTTATATTCACAAGGCACAACAGCGCTGCTCCTCTGCAAATCTCTGAGGTTTACAACTTCCCCATAACAAGCACCTCAGCATGATGCTATGGAGCAGAATGCACCACTGGGCACACAAAGATTCAGTGCGTGTGATTAAGCGTATAGAAAAAAAAAAAGTCTTATTACTCAGCCACAAAACATGCAACAATTATTTAGATATTTGATTACAGCAGGATAAAATTACAACTTGACTTTCAATCAGCACTTTGTAAATCAACCTCAGACTAATGCCTAAGAAAATATCAAGGCCTGTCTTTTCTCATATGCTGTTATCAAGCGGTTGACAGTTCTGATAATAAATAGGCAGGACAAGGGAGCAAGAGGAGAGTGACTTTGGGCACATAAACTTTCTTGTGCTAAGAAAACAGATGTTAGACTAGGAAACAAAGTCTGGAGTCTGTTAAGAGGTAATGAGATCTCAGAAAAGAGTGTTCTTCCTATTTCTTATTTACTACTGGAAAGGCACATGTACACACATGCACACATATGCACACACAGACACACACACAAAAGAAAGAGAAAATGGCATTCTGCATTCCTTACACTACCTGGCATTCCCATTCAGGTCTTCAGCCTGCTTATCTGTGCTCATTCTCAATGGATGGTTATCCACAGACAATGGGAGTGCATTGCAGAGCTGTTATTTTCCATCCTGCTTAGTAAGATCAGCAACCTTACAGCTCTGAAAGGCTCCACACTCCATTGCTGATCTTGAAAATTATTGTACAGACACCTACAACCATTACTTTTGCACGATATTGCTGTTAGATGTCTGTGGCATTAGCAGGACCCACTTTCTGATCAGAAACTAGCACAAGTTTGTGCAGTAGGTTTCTGGGGGTTATTAATTGTATCCACCTCTGCAAACTCTGCATCACTCTCCACCACTGCAAACTGTAAAGTTTCAACAAAACTTTACATGCAAGATAAATACATACTCTTGAGAAGCTACAGAAGGATTTTGCATCTCAACTGTAAATAGTTATTCTGTATCACTGGGTCAAGGTGTATATCTAACCTGGGAATGTGAATAATTTCTATTTCCAGTGACATTTGGTGGAAAAAGGGCATAAAAATGCTTGTTTGTTTGTTTTCATTCTAGGCTACTTTTTTTTTTTTTACAGCGATGTTTTAACTCTCAGGAAGATTAAAGCACTAAGGGACCGAGCTGAGCACTATAAGCAGAGTTGCCAAGAAAGGCGCATTTAGAAACTGAGGGCTGAAGTTACGGAAAAAAGCTAAACACAGATTTAAAGTATTCTAAACACCTAAGTGTGAGGAATTACATTAATTTAGAAAATGAAATGACTTAGTGCATACTGAGCACAGTCTAACAGCAAAAGCGTAATAAGGAATGCCAGGAAAAGGTTACTAAATTAGTCCTTTTGCTTTTTTGATTATTCAAATCTGGTGTAAGCATCTGACAAACAGTAGCCATCTTTGCAGCCTCCAGGATTACCAGTCATTTTATGATGCTGTTGATTATTTTTATAGTCAATCTGCAAATGTTAAAAAATGAAACCTCATTTACATCCACCAGTGTTTGGAAGAGAAAGGGAGAGGACTAAAGGCTAACTCTTTCCCTTCAGAACATTTCCAAAAAAAGGATATCTCTCTTCTCTTCTCCTGCATGGCAGATCATTCCCTCCCATTTGGTTTCCACTGTGTTTTACCGTGTTCCTTAGGGAAGGAATGTTCTTACTGAAATTATTCCAGTGAGCAGGGTAGCATGGATCGTTACAAACAGAAGGTAAGCTATCCTGCTCCAAGCAACTTCAGTACAAGGTCAGCACGGTCCACACTGCTGCTTAGCTGTTTATCACTATGACAGCACCTCAGTTCAAGCTGTCCTGTGCAAGCTGAGTGTATGAAGTGCTCAGTTTCCCTTTTCCTGGCAACAGTTAGCATCATTTTCCCTTTCCCCTTGCAGCAAACAAAAGACCCCACAAAAAAATGTAGAGTTTCTAAATGAAAACACACATAAGGAGGAGGTTTGCTTTTACACTTTGATGGAGGGGAAGAGAGGGCAGAAAACATAATAAAAGGATATATAGGAAATCCGTCCTTCTCTTTGTTCAAAACAAGTAAGAATATGCTGTCACAAGACCAGACTTCATTCATAGAGCCCTTGCAAGCAACAAGTCCTCCGCACCCACTGATGTAAGCCAGGTAGTGTCTCATGATGCTGGGTGTTGTGCGCAGATGTAAGATGTTCTCCTGGCCCTGATAAGAAGTGTGCAGCACCAGCAAAACACTGACCAAGCTGCAAAGCAGCACACAAACAACAGAAGTGACCCCCCTCTCAGGCCAGTGCTGGCTTGCACCAAGGGCCCAGGGTCACTGCAGTCAGGCACAGTCTGAATGAGTGAGATGAGACCTATGCAAAGCTTCAGATTAAATTTGGCAGGAAAGCGTACAAAAAAAAAAGGTAACATACTTAACTTATCCTTCATAAATAGCCATTCAGAGTCATTGGGTCAAGATGCATAGCTGACCTAGCAGTCTGAACAATCTACATTGGCCACTGCGTTCAGTGGAAAGGGAGCATAAAATTATTCAAGAGCTCTAAAAAATTCACAGCTTGAGTTTCATCTAAAGCAGTTAGAAAATATGAATGTTAGTTACTAGGCAAATGAAAATGTCTTTTTTTTTTCTTTTTTTTTTTTTTTACCTTAACAGAGATCTGAAATTAGAGCGATGATCTATGCCTCTGTTAATACTTTTGTAACTGTTTATATTGCTGGAACTGCATAAACTGCATTTATATGCTGGAACTGATTTCTAGGCATATTTCCTGTGAGATCTGATACTGGACAAACAAGTATAATAAAGCACGCAGTCTTCACTGTCACATTTTGCTGTGTGTGCCATTTTGGCTCATACATTACCTTTTACGTATGAGCTGTACTTTCAGTGCCCCTTCATTTTTATGAAACACAGCTGTCAAGGACTCCAGTAACAAAGAAATTCTAAAATACTCCCAGGCTTAGGCATTTTCCTGTCTACTACACTGCTTGCAACATTAGAGTGGTGTATGAAACAAGGCTGCCTTAAGAGTATAGCTGCCTCTATCCATTGACACAGAATGTTTTAAAACAAGAAAGTAGTAAGAGCTAGAGCTTGAGCATCGCAAGCCCAGTCCAGCTGGATAACATACAAACATCTTACAACTCAGCCTCATTAAAAGAGTTCAGGGAAAGGGCATTGCTGAAAATGAAGAACAAATGTCTTGATTTACAGATCTACACAGCATTTGCTGCAGTATGTTAAACAGTACCAGAAGTCATTTTTAATCCAGTCTTTTTCATGGAGAAGCTCATAATGATACCCCATCTGTGCTGCTAAGGAGAGACCCAGAAAGGATACACACAGCATCAATCATTTGTGCTACCTTCTACTGAAATCTCATATCAGTAAAAGGTGGTGGCAGTGGTACACGCGTGTACAAAAGGCGTCTCTGGTTACTTGAGAGAAGACTCTCTGTCTTCATCCTTCCTTTCTGATCACTGAATATGTACAGCCAGGCAGTAGGCAGCCAAGGAGATGCACTCAACAGCATCTGAGGCACTTGAAGTACTGAACACCACCAAGTTTCAAAGGGTCAAATCCACGCTTATAAATGGTTGAAAAGCATTTACATTGTCATTGCAAGGACAAACCAGAGCACAGATCTGACCACTTTACCAGTAGAAACAAGCTGGTCCACAGCAATCGTGCTAGTTGTTGAATAAAGGCTTTTGTTGAGGTACACACAAGCCTCTGTGAAAAAGCTCTGCACCATGGCAATTGCTTCTGAGCTGTTTCTCCACCCTTTCCAAAGATACCTAAGCCAGTTTTCAGATGATTGGGCTTTTTTCCCTCTACTATTGCAAAATGCCCCCAAGCACTGTAGATCTCACTGAAGAGAAAGCAAACCACTGCTCTACTGTCTGCCACTGGGGGATTGGGTCAAAACAGTTGTGCTTGATTTAGAGGAGTGCTCCTTGTGGTTTGACTTTTGGGTGGTCCTCTGTCAAGCCAGGAGCGGGACTCAATGATTATTACGCGCCCCTTCCAACTTGGGATATTCTATGATTCTATGATTCTTTGCTGTGGAACTTAGGGAGGGAAGCAGCAGTTCTTGCTACAGTCACTGCTGAGGGGTCTGAGAAGGCAGCACCATGTGAAACGTGAGGTTTGGTTTCAAGTCCCTGCCTTGCCTGGCTCAGGGGGAAGAATACAAGAACTCTGTCTGAACGAACACTTTGAACTTTGGATCTCCGGCAGGCTAATCTGTCCTTCAGCAAGCATGAACAACACGTGCAAGGCAGCATACTCTCTTCCCACAGCCACTGGGTCCCCTGGACAACACGCGGATCCAGATGGAAAACTCTGTAAAAACAGATATTTTTCCACAGAGAGACAGTGCAATTAAACATAATTTGAAGCAGAACAGCCATCTCTGCTCAGTACTCTGACGAGAGGAAGAATAGGAGGAAATCTGCAAAACTGTACAGCAATTTCATAGCTCTCAGGAGAGACCCCCCCAGTCTTGCAAGTATGAAAACCAATGGCACCAGTCCAAATATCTTATTCTACCTTGATGCCAACTTGTTATCCAGTCTCTGGCAGAGCACTTGAGATCTCATAAGCACACTTTTTCTCTTCCTCTCCCAGTGCTTTGAAGATATTAATCTCATTTTTACTTCCATAACAATTTTTCCAAGTTTGGGCACCGTATTAGTTAACTTTCTGCAGCTAAGCAGACAATCAGAATAAGACTCACAGGATTATAAGGATCATGTATCCATGGTGATTTTTAATAAGAAGTCTTATTCACAGTAGAATAGATAGAAGCAAGAAACAGAATCAGGCTTCATGGGTGATTTATTTTAATTCATCTCCTAGGAAATAGGATGTTACTGGCTGCACTTCTAGCCAAAAATGGTAAGCCTGGATCAAATTCTTGAGATTCAAACTGAGCTATATTCTGCTTTCACAGAGTAAAATATAAAAACCAAATTTTGCCAATCCTCCAGCCAGAAAAGGACAGGAATTTTGAAGCATATGTCAGGATGTCATGCGGAAAGGAGAACTAAAGTTACGGTTTTCATTTGTATCTGTATTAAGTGTACATTATCTTTAAGTATTTGTACACACACGTATAGACATATTTATATGTATATATACGTATACAGTTTCTGCTGAGTGTGAACATCCCTTGTCACAAAGTACCTTCTTGTACCAATTAATGTCCTCCATTTCTTGCAGCTAAGTGCTATGTTTTCTGCATAGCAACACAAGAGTTTCATTGTTTCTGTTCCTTTTACTAAGTGATTTAATCAAGCTTTTAAAAACTACTTTCCATCACCATATCACCTGAGATCCATGTTAAACAAAGCACTCATGCTCTCATTGTCTATGAGATTCTGCAACTAAGCTGCCCCAGCACTGGTGTGTCCTGAGTGGTGAAGCTGTTTGTGATGCTAGAGAGGTTACACCACGTTCCATTTTATTTCCTTTGTTTTCTACATTAGTGTTTTACTCAGTGCTCTTGCTCAGTCGAGGAGGAAGAAAACCTAAGAAAATGGCCATGCACAGAGCTATGATAAAACAGTAGAATTTGACAGAAAGTCTTCAAGAATATAGAGAAAAGAGATCTGTTTGCCTTGAGACCGAGGTCTCTGTAGGAGGGAAATGCCGTGGTTAGAGCCTTGAAAAAGCTAAGACCAGAAAGGAAATTCTGTTAAGACTTCTGAGAAAAGGTCTCTGACAAATGGCAAGTCAGGGGTGAAAGGTTTGCATTCCTTCTGCAATGTCGAATAGCTCTGTTCCCATAGCTACTGTATGTTGAGACGGATGATGTAGCTACAGCAACAGAGAGCCAACGTTCATGTTCACTGTAAAATTCCTAAGTTATTACTTACTCCTTCTGTTACCTCCTTCCAAACTTCTAAAAGAGGAAAAAAAATCAGGCTGGCTTGTTCTTTGAATGAAATGAAACTATGCTAAAAGTATTAAAATGAACAGATCAACTGAACAGATGACTGGAGCTAGAGCTTGCTCCCCTGGCATAGACATATTGCCCCATTCCGTGTCCTCCCTGTCCACACTGACTGGGAGCCATTACTGTTTTGCTAAAAAGCAAACTGTCACTGTGCTGCTCGATGGGTGATGTTTGGCAGACTGCAGCTCCTCCAGGTCATGCTGGATTCAAGTGCAGCACCCGTTCGTGTGTAAGCTGATTCTCCCATCTGTTATACACGCCTGTTTCTTACCTCCCACCTCCATCCACATCTACCTCACTGCTACTTTCAAGTAATGCCTCTACCCAGAGAATCTGCAAATTTTCATGGCAATTATTTGGCGCTGCTTGGCAGCATGCTAGTTCCCTACCTAATTTAATCTTCAGCATGTTGTTTGCCATGTAATTGCCAACTGGATAATGTTTGGCAACCCAAGGGCATGTTTTGTTACGTGCATATGCTGCAAAACAGAAAAAAAGTTTAAAGTTTAACCCATTAGAATGATTTCTGTTTTAATGCCCCATATCTCACCAAAAAAAAAAAAACAAAAAAACCAAAACAACCAAAAGAATTCTCACTCGGGGATTTATGCTGGCTCTTAGGAGCAACAGTCAGTACAAGCCTTGATTTCCAGAGGGCCCAGCACAGAGCTATGCCCTGTCATTGCAGAATCCAAACATGGAGATACCAACAGAAGTCAGCACTCTGAGCTCTATTTTCTTTTTTTTCTTTTTTTTTCTCAACGTCCTATTTAAAAATGCTCATTCTCAAAGCTACGTGGATAACTCCAACGGTCAGTCTTCACTTGAACTATTAAAGGATTAAGCAACACCTAAGCCCTGATACAGTGTAAATTAACCTGGAACCGTTGATTAGAAAACCAGTGGAGTGCAGCTCTACATTAAGAAGCCAACCCTAAAATATTCTCAATTAAAAAAAAAAAACCAAAAAAAACAACCCTAGTGCTCAGAAATATTCTCATAGGAGTCCAAAAGGCAGCTGAATCTCAGCGTAAATATTTAAAGTTTTAATAACAAGATGTTTATGCAAGCTCATAAATCCGTGTGTGGCATAACTACCCGACATTTATACTGACATTGCTAATTTTGGCTTGTGTGGACAGAAGGAAGGCTCAAGTAAATACTGCAGAGGATTACTTTTCCAGACCCTGTCTTCCTCTGTCTGTTCAAAATTTCTAAGGCTTGCATAGGCGTTCAGTCAATAATGGTAAATGGTACTTTTTTCTTCCTGTCCAGGAGAGGCACAGCACAGGTAGAATGTATGCAGAGGTACTCCTGTAGCAAGTGCCATTAGTCAACAATTTTCTATTAAAAATAAGCGGGAAAAAGCCATGAGCACAGTCTGGGTTTCACTTTTTTTTTTTTTTTTTTTTTTTTTTTTTTTCAGAGGAGAATGTGACCACTCAGATAATGAAAAATGATTGTTTTAGAGAGCAGTTTGTTTCTTTCCCGTCCTCCCCTGCCACTGAAACATGTCTTTCCTGCTCCCCAGGGCATTGCTTTTGCAAGAGGAAAGTTTCACAACACGGCACCAGGCAGAGCATGTGCACACACCACACACCAGCCAGGGAGAGCAGAAATGGTGCAGGAAATGAAACTATCGTAACTTCACAAGTTTTCACACATGTAGCTGAATATAGACACAAGTTAGCTGAAAAGTGGAAGCAAAGTAGAGTTGATGTGGTTCATGCAGTGCAGGGAGAGTGAGAAAAGCTCAGGTTGATATTTCATGTGTATTAAAATAACTAAGGCAAATTTGAAAATCACCTTTTTTTAATCTAAAAAAATCAGCCTCAGCTCTGGGCAATCTAATAAAAAAACACTCTCAAAATTCATCATTCACCTTGGTGTTGCACTGCCTCTGAAGTACTGCTGCAGAACGTATTTAAACATCTGAGGTGATCTATCAGGTTGCACTGTCAGGGTCCTTCATATCCATATAAGATTGGTGAGGCACTGGAAAAGGCTGCCCCGGGAGGTGGTGGAGTCTCCATCCTTGGAGGTGTTCAAGGAAAGGCTGGACGTGGCACTGAAGGGCATGGTTTAGTGGGCGTGGTGGTGGTAGGATGATGGTTGAGCTTGATCCTAGAGGTCTTCTCCAACCTTAACGATGCTATGATCCTGTCATCTACACATTTTGGGTGACTGCAGGCTCTGAATGAGCCTGAATGAGAGCCAAACAGCAGACAGGCTGCTCTCTACAAACTTTGCAGACAAAAGCATGCACTGCTGTAATTTCAAACGGAACCAGAAAAGACTTCATAAAGGCTGCCCAGAAACATTTGCCATAGCTCTACCAGTAACAGTTCTGAGACCAGAAGTAAAAAGGGTACAAGATCATCAAAACCCTACCATTAAACATGTGAGATTCCACCTGCATACCAGAACCACATTAAACAAGTTTGGTACAAGCCTAAGCAAGGAAAAATACGAATTCAGAGGGAATGCTTCCAGCACCAAGCACAAATGCGTTCTCACGTAGATTTTTGCATCAGCTCTGGTAGGAATGAATGAACTGGGAGAGCAGGAGTAGCTTTAACTCACGCTGTGCCTATGTGGTGAGACTGACCACAAAGCATTACAAGAAACTGCCCCTCTGCCTCATCTGCATTGAGTTTGCCCTATTGAACTGAAAAACACCTTGAAATGACTAGTCCCCATATGACAAAAAACAAGCCATGCCTCCAGAGAAACATAGGCTTCCTCCTTGCATGCTGGCCATTGCAGTCAGATAAAGTCAGACTCCAAAGGAGTCCAACTATTTCAGTTGTATTGAGGAACAATGTGAAAATGAAGTACAAAGCAAGCTGGAAAATGATTTGATGTGGGATTACCCCAGGCATGTTAAGAGAAAGGAGTGTCATTATTATTTCTTCCTGAAAGAGAGATGGAGATCAGCTCGGTGAATTGGATTCCAGTGCCAGAAAGGCAGGCTGAAGGCTAACAATGGGGAATAGATCATAAGCAATGAGAGTCCTCAAAACTCAGCATTTCCAAGATGTCAGTTTTGTGAAATATGAACGATATTTTAAAAAAGATATCCTCTAAATTCAAGGAACTTAAAATAAACAGTCACTATTGTATGGGCACCAGTCCTGTGTGTAATAAAAACACCATATCCAAGATTACATTCCCTCCATTCTTCATTAAATCTACTCCTTAAATTTTACATATGATCCCCGCCACAGCTTGACAAAGGCCTTTTCCCACCCACCCGAATGTTGCCTTCTGCTGCATTCAGCATAAGCAGTTCTTCCTCCCAGTGATGCTGTAGATGTTCATTCCAATAACATTGACTTAGCACAGTAATCTTAGAGAGAGCATGCAACACCTTCAGACAGAGCCAACATTATGATTTCCATCCTGCATTTATTATAAGAAATGCATCAACTTGCCTTAGCCTCCTAAACCTAGGAGAAAGAGAACATTTTACTTTCAGTGACATCAGGGCCACAGCATTATGGGAGGAACATTTCCAGAGCTTTTCAAGCAAGCAACTGTCATCTTCTGATAACTGTGTCAAAAATCGTAGAATCACAGAGTGGCCATGGTTGAAAAGGACCACAATGATCATCCAGTTTCAACCCCCCTGCTATGGGCAGGGTCGCCAACCACCAGACCAGGCTGCCCAGAGCCACATCCAGCCTGGCCTTGAATGCCTCCAAAGATGGGGCATCCACAACCTCCTTGGGCAACCTGTTCGAGTGCGTCACCACCCTCTGAGTGAAAAACTTCCTCCTAGGAAGGAGGAAGGTGATAGCAAAGATTCAGGTATAAAGAGCAGGTGATCTGCACTCATCCATTAAATTAGCACTCAGCAAGAGAATAGTCTGGTATTTTGGTAAGGAACCTGCAAACAAAAGTTGCAGCATAGAAGACTGTGCCAGCAATATTTATCCCAGTAGGTGCTTAGTCGTTCGGAAGAAATTTGCCATTTTAAGTAATTCAGCTTTCCTGTATGTTCAATGAAGAAAAATAAAGTAACAAATTACAATAGTAATGTGGACAATATTAAATATTATTTTGGAGGAATCGGCCATGCCATTGTGACCAAAAAGACTTTATTTAGGTCCGTTTTTTTAATTCTTCTGTTTGTGTGCACCAATAGAATAGAATTAAAAGTCCTTAAAGAGTCAAATGGATCCAACTTGAAGCTGTTTACAGCAAGATGTCTTAAGTAACTGTGGGGAAACTCTTAATTACTCAGCACTGACAGTGGTGAGGTGATTAGGAATGGGAAGGAAAATACGAGTTCCTGATGTGGGTAAGGTCATTCATTTCTAAAGATGTCTTCTGAACGAGAAGACGTTAATATGATAGTTATAGATGTCCATTTGGGAGTGAAAAATATCCTAAGAAATGACACTGGGAGAAGTTAACAACAGATTTGCACATGGTCATGAGGTGACACTTTCAATGGCTTCATCTGTATTTGGAAGGTAAAGGCCTAGAAGCATCACACAGCAATGCAGGATCGAGTAAATTCAGCTCTCCCTGCAGGCCTTTGAAACTTCAGTTATGGATGTGCCTTCCATTTTACAAACCTAAATTACTTACTGCTTCCAAAGTATGAAGAGTAGAGGAAATTTCTAAGAATTTGAATACAAGAATTTGCCGGTTAAAATGTTAATGTTAAATGATGCCTCCACCAAACAAGGTAATCTAGAGAACTGAGATTTCTGCTTTGAGATGTCCACTTGCAGGGTACCTAACAGTCTGGTTGGGGGTGGGGGTGAACTGTCTCAAAGAATTTCTTAACCCATCAGAGAATTTCATCTAAATGCAACTGAAGAAGCGGCTAATGATTAATGAACAAAAGAAGCTGCATGTTCAAAGTTGTTTCGACACTCAGTGCATGCCTACTGGGTTCCATTCATTCCTGCATCCCTCAATGGAAAAACTGATGCAATAAAATTTAGGCTATGTAAGCAACAATTTAAAATAAATCCAAAGCAAGGAAAGACCAGTATATTTGGAGATATTACAAGCGCATAAAAGTACTGCAGCCAGCTGGCAGACTGTGGGGCAGATAGCATGCCAGAACAAACTATCCTCTGCCCTGGCAGAAGGCTTTGGCATGCTTTGCTATGTCTGTTGGAGCTATATTTCCATGAGGGCTGGCAGCACTAGCAGGGTCTCACCTGAGCTGTGCTCAGCCAAGAATGAACTCAGGGAGAGGGAGGGACAGAAAAGAGAAGCTGAGTGTGGCAGGGAGCATGTGGTGAGACAGGGAATGGGACTACCTACAGCACAGGGTAGCACAAGAAGTAGAGCTGGGATGGAAAAGAACAGCAAGAAAAGTCCTACATCCCAAAGACAAGGATTCAGGGGAAGAGTGAAGAAACTACCCAAGGGAGGTGCCTGATAGCAGAGGTATCTGCGCCAATAATTAACTAGAGAGAGCTCTGTATGTCTTAGTTGGAGCCCATTAGTGCGATAAGGGGTAGGACAGTCAGTGCCAAACTACAAGGACAACGTCCTCTGAGCAGGAATGCAGAATTGCAGTGCCAGACAGGGAGATATCAGCCTGGAGGGGACTGGGGGAGAAGATGTGCTGGGCTGAGAGCCCCTGGCTGGAAATTATGTCTGCTACTTGATTTTAGTTTGGGATTTAGGGAGTGAGGGGATGGGAGGAAAAAGATAAAAGCAGATGATTGTTCAGGGCAGCACAACATTCCTGAATTCAAACAGCACAATTTCAGTCCTTGTTTCAGTCTCCATAATGAAGTAGATTAAGTGTCTACACTGCATGCTGCCTCCCAAGGGGCTGACAAAGGCTGGGTCAGGATTCAGGAGGGCTAAGGGGCAGCTAGAATGGGTCCGACACTGAACTCTGTTCAGCGGTTAAGGAATTCTCCAGTTTAAAAACAACTGAACAACAACAACAAATGCACACAAAAATCCACAATACTCTCTCTACTAAACCTACCTCATCAGTGTTTTTCCTTTCTTATTACTTGAGCATTCTGTAATCAGAGCTAACAAATAATTGTCCATTATGTTAATTCAGACCCGAAGCAGCTGCCCAAGAGGAGCAGAGGTGAAACAGTCCCCAGTGCTACAAAAGAAATAGCACATACTGGAAAAGAGGAATGGATTAAATACAGGAACAGGGTTCATCTGCTTTTCCATTCACTCCTGTATTTAACTCTGTTACAGTTACTTTAAAGATGGAGATCTCAGTCACTGCTGCAGAGGGATATTTTTTTAAGTCATTCCAGAATATTTTACTATGCCTTTGTTTTTCCCTGCTCTAATGGGAATGCCTAACAAACATACACACACACACACACACGCACAAACACACAAAAAGCCTAAATTTTAAGAAAATATCAATTACTTCATGTTCTCAAGGTCTTGGCAACTGGCAGATTTGGCAAGCAGCATCATAGCCAGGCATCAGATGGACACAAAGGCCAGTGACACAAGGCACATACACTCCATATCACAGCTGCATGCTACTGAATTTCCACAGTGGGTCAGTGACTCAATTACATAAACAGTGAGAGTAAGAGATCAAATCACCCCCAACACAGGGGATCTATTAATAAAATAAAGTCATGCTGGGTAAGAAAAATCAAGAATTGGCTAAAGATGAGCTAGGAATATTCCCTGGCTAAAAGACAAATCTGAGTTTGAAGTTACAGGCTCCAGTAAATGTGGCTTAAATCAATCTTCAATATCTACTGCTTTTTGAAATATCATGCACGGCTTCACTGCACACATGATATATTTGAATTCCTGTTATACAGGGAGGGATTGAAATACCTTACACAGTCTGTTTCTAACTCACACTTCTCATTTTACTTTGCTTCAAAGAAATCCTCATATTGTTTTAATCTCTATGGCATCTGAGGTATGATAACCATGCCCAAGTATGGTCAGCTAATTATCCTCAGTGGGTAATTACAAACATCGACGAGTTTGGCTTTCTCCATCACCAGAATAAGTCAAGGTTTTTAACTCAGGCTTTTAATACAGTTTGTTGATCTATTCAGCAAGAATGGTAGCACCAAATGCCTAATTTTTATAAAATGTACAGAACTAAGCAAAATCTTCTTTTACATGTGTTAGAGCATGCTAACTATTATAAGGTATAAGGACCTTCATTCACAATGAGTTAGGCTTCAAAATGCCGTATAACCCAGGTATATAATTGTTGTTGAATGCAAATAGTTATGAGCCACACTTAAGTTACAGTTCCCCATTCAGACTCATATCACACGGAAGAGATAAGAAGCAGCAAGAGGGGGAGAGTTAGAGCACCCTCTGTAAGAATAGGCTGAATATCTCAACTGGTTGTTTTGTAAGGATTTATTGCTTGGCCTAGGCAATTTCTTTCATGAGTCAGTGTTTCATTTGTTTTCTAAGAAATAAAATTTCACTTGCCAATATCAAACTATCTCAGAACATAATAACATGATACATGTTATGATGGAAGCGTGGTCAAGGAATTTCCAACTGCCACCACACGCTATCAGAGTGAGCCTTTAATATTACCTGAAAGACAACCTTTGAAATCTTGAAGAGTTCAACAATTTTTGAAGCAACAGCCGGTTGAAGAACAAAACATATGCTGATCTTTGCTTTGTTGTTGATCTGCATGCTGCCCCTCGTTTGGCTACTTCATTCTGTTCTATGAAAGCAACTGGACTACCTGCCTGGAAATATAAGTAGTCTAGACAGTGGGAACATGGCCTAATTTTTAGTTTTCTTTTAAAATGCCATGAGGAAATTATTTCTGAAGCAGAACAAGTTCCATATACAGTTAAAATGGAAACTAGAAACATTGTTCCAAGAGAGAAAGGAAACAGTCTCAAAATACTTAATGAATTTTCCACGCATTCCTCCGTCTGACGAGTTGCATTAATTTCACGGAACAAGGTGCATTACACCTTCTCACCTCCCCAGTCTGTACATAGTTTAGACGTGAAGAAATTAAATCCAAGTAGAAGTGAGAAAATGTAAGCCCCTGAAAGCAGGTGTTTGAAGAGTCTTCTCAATCTGCTTGTAGCAGTGCTAGGTGTGGAGAAGACCTCAATCAGCATAAGGACACTAACGACTGATTTGACTTTCTTATTCATATTCATGTTTGTTGAGTTGGTGGGTTTGGGGTTGTTGTGTTTTTTTTTTTTTTTTTTCATTTTATTGTTAATGCTTCCTGGGAGAAACATTTGTACACAGTTTGTACTTGTGAGCTAGGACAACGCACACAAGCCTGTTGTTGAGGCCAACAATACTCATGAAGCAATGCTTTAGTATTAGACTGTGAAAATTGCAGAGCAACTCAAATGAACCCAGAATTTCAAGGGACTGCTCTTTACATCCCTCTAATTGGGTGGACACATCAATCCTTGTTAGAGCACCTCAGTGATCCATTTGTTGTTTACTGAGGCATGTGCTGGAAGAGTCTACTGGCATGCCTTCAAGGGTCACAGAGAAGATTCTTCCATTGAAATTAAAAATTTAGTTGTCTTTAGCTGCTTTTTAATAAACACGATTTCCATTTGACCCACATTAGAAGCTTGCTTTGTTGAGATTTAGAAAGAAATGTTTGTCCTTGCAAAAGAGCACAGGGGACTGTTACCATTGAGATCGGATTACTGTAGTGATTAGATATCATTAGCATCTGAGTTTCAGCTCAAAGTGAATATAGTTTCTTCCTCATCTCAATAAGTTCTTCTCAAAGAGGCACCTTTCTTCTGCTCAGAGGCAGCAGCCTTCACAGACACTAGGGCTTCCTGAGCCCTTTTAATGAAGGGGTTTTCAATCAAACCTGCATGAAGTGAGAAGCTGGGGCACTCCTACACCTCACTGGGTTTAGCTCTCTCACCAAGGGGCTCGTGACACTGCCATGGGCCTCAAAGCTTTGTGAGCCCCCATCTTTGCCCCAGAATGCTGCTTACAAACAAGTGCTTCTGTCAGCCTGTTCTCCTGATGGCCTTTGGCATTTGTACCAGGGATGGTATGTTGAGCCATGTAATTGACATATAAGTTACATCACATTTTTTACAAGCTTAAGTTCCCTTGTTCAGTGTGAGATTGTTTTACGGATGTAAAACTGGTAGAAAACAGGTCTTAGTGCCCTGTTCCCTGTAACAGAGGAAACACTTTTGCTATAAATGGGGTTTATACTGCCTGTTGGTGCTGAGGGGCTGACACCAGGCCTGTTCACATTTGCATGATAGATTCAGTCTCTATAATGTTACTTATTTGTAGAAGTGCACAAAAGTAAGGTAGGGGGATCTCCATGGTTGCTGTCATCTCCCATGTTTCCATGTTGTGATTGTATCTATTCAATCACCTACAGCCAAAGTTAAGAGGAACTGTTAGATTTTACAAGCATTTCTGAAGAGTCATATGCACAAAATCTAAGTTTTATAATGAAACTCATATATTTAATACTGCTTCCTAAAATGTTATCTTTATTAAATTTAATTCAATTTAAAAGAATGGAAGAAGGATACTTTATACTCCAGGCAATGCAACATTGAAATCAGTACCGAGATAGCTAGTTGCAAGGCAGAATTATGGGGCACAAAGAAGGCTACTGCATTGGTCCCCACATTAGAGGAAGTAGCTGGGTAAAATACATGTGAAATTCTACAAGGGGGTGCTAAACATTCTCAGAAGGATAAAATTAGCTCACACAGAGCTTCCAGATGAACACAGCTGTGGCTCTGCCAGGAACTCTGGCACTTGTAAAGCTACCAAATACGCTACATGCATATCCCCACTCTTATGGCTCCTGCAGAAGCCAACAGAAATGTGTTGGTCCAGAGCTGTAGATCTGACGGATTAGGACAGGCCCAACAGTTCTCCATTTCAGGATAAAACTGGGAAAGAAATGCACTGGCAGTTAGTTTCTCAAAAATCCTATCAATAATTCTGTCTGACTATATTGCCTCAGAACATGGTGGAGAATAATTCTTGGGGAATTTTAGCAGGCAGGAATTACCTGACAGATTACTGTATGAAAAGTTAATATAGTAGCTAGGATCTCCTCATAAAACAGAGCTTTACACAAGAGCAGCGCACTTCCCTCACTGCCCTGACAAACAGTCTCATGTTTGGCCAACAGAGCTGACTCGCCTCCATCCAGCAAGTGTTACAGCTCTCCTGCAGCCAAATGGCTGACATGCCAGACATCACTCCAAAAATCTGCACAAACTGAAGCTCAGTTTTATGGCCATCATCGAAGTGAGCTAAGTGAGAAAACTACACGCGTTCATAAATTACGCTGAGCAAGCTATCTTCGGGATACAACATTTCATAAACAGTGCTAAGTTCCCATTTACAATGTCAAGGATTTCCTGCCCCAGCACCAGTGTAGCAATTTGCTACGTGCAGCACAGTTCGATTGCTGCCTTGCTGCTCTAATTCTATCAAGGATTGTAATCTGCAGTCTCAATGACCTGGTTTGTATTGGGCATCAGAAACTACAGATGAAACAGTTGAACCAAATAACCCTTTATCTTGTGAAGCAAGCTATAAGTGGCTCCTTTGAAGGGATTATAAATATGTATAAAGTATTAATTTTTTAGTCCCCTTGATTAAAACTGGTGGAAATCCCCCCAACTCCCCCTAGTCAGCATTAAATGAGCATTAAGAAACACTTGAAAGTATGAACCCAAGTTGTCAGCCTGACGTGATGGTTTTATCATTACAACCTACTCACTACTTTTAATACATGAATCAAAAGACAACATTAAAGCAAGAATTTAGTGAACCTCCTGTAGCACTCCTGCAGTGCCAGGATCACAATATCCCTTCAGAGGTTTGGCTCCTGCCCAAGTCCAGAAGTGTCAGATGTTCTCAGGCTTTTTTTTTTTTTTTCTCACCCCTACCGCACTGCTCACACCTGAGTTTTACACATTAGTTTCAACTCAAATGTAAACAAAAGAATTGCCATATAAACCAAAAGGGTTAGTGCTCGCTTTGGCTGAATCAAAGTAGCTTTAAATAAATAAATAAATAGATAGATAGATAGATAGATAGATAAATAGATAAATAAAGCTTAAGACTTGAGTTGGTCCTACTTTACGCGGAGCATAAACTGACGTGTAAGATGTAGATGGTCACTGCAGACCAGAGTTAACTCGCTTCTGAACTGCACTGTCAGCTTGGACATACAGTGATCATTGGGCAGATTGAGACCTCTGGCAATGCAGAAATTCACTCATTAGAATTTAAACCAAAAAGGCATTTTACTGGAAAATTTCACAATTGCTTTTAATTTGCAGAAGTTTATGCAATTTTTTAAGACCCATTATGTGATGTTTCCATGTCCTATTCATAAGAAGGATATGCTTAAAAATGTGGGTTTAGACAAGAAACATGCTTGGTGGAACGTTATTAAAAATGATTAAAGCCTTGGGATGAATGCACAGTTAGGTGATACAACCAAGCCAAATCAAACAGCTCGCTGTTTCCAGCAGGACAGGCTGGCTGCCCACTCCCTTCCCTCACAGCTGGCCTGGCTCTTGGCTGAGACCTGGCCCAGGCGATCCCAGTCAACCAGCTGGGAGCGAAGGAGCCCAGCCAGAAACAGCAAACAGCAAGTGGAGGAGCACACAGCACAAAACCCAAAGGAGCCGCTGGAAGCACCTAACAGCACAGATGGAATAGGATCTTGTTTAAGTAAAAAATCTCTCAGCTTGAAACGTAAATTTCAAATTTCTACCCTATGAGTTTTGCCCCAGTATAATAAAGCAGTAGGACCAGCTCCTTGGTTAAGATGAGTGCCAGGCACTCAGTTGGCACTTGGGGACTCCTACAAATCAAACACTGCAAAATAACAGAAGGGCTGCATATTTAAGTTATGAATTCAAACAAAGATACTGGTGTAGCACTACAGCTACATAGGAAAAAATCGCTCCCGTCCCACCAGTATTTGTGGCATTTTTTTATGAATTTTTGCAGTTTGACATGCAAAAAACAGTCACGTGTTTAAGCCCTCTGCTTATAGAGAACCACTTCATCTATAAGTGTGGATATTTCAGCTCTTTTCTCTATTCAGTTCAGGCTGAACCTCAGCATTCAACACCTCAGACCACAGATGCTCGCCTGCCAGTCAGTAGTTTATAGAGCATGGAGCAGTCAGTTTCATCAGCAGAGGCTCAGACTGACCCAACCAAGACTAGGCAACAGTCTGCTGAATATGCTGCTCACTGGCTAAGTCTAAACAATCAGCTGGAATCAGTAACAAAAATTTGAACCTTGGCTGTCTACATGGGTTACATATATGTTAAATGATTAACTAGCCCAGAGTGGGTAAGTCTGACCTTTATATCGGCTAGGTAGATATGATTATGCCCACAGAAGCTGAGCTGTAAGAATTCAAACATTTTCCAGCAGAAAACATTTCAGTGGAAGATTCCCAGCCAGTTCCATTATCCTGTTCAAATCTCAGATTTTTTAATTAAAATCTCTTTAAGAAAAAATAAAAAAATCAAAGCCATTCTTCACTTGATTAGGAAGTGCTGATAGGATTTAATTTAAAACTTCTTCCTATCAGTATTACACTTCTCATTTGGTGAAAAAAATGCATAGGATGTGGCGCTCCACAGGAATCTATAAAATCTACTGAAATATATCCAAATTTCAAGTAGTTCACACTACCTTCTTTGCAACAAGTTTTCTTATTGCAGCACATCTTTAAGGTGTGTTGCCAATAGGCACAAGATATATGCCTTTCTTTATTTAACATTGATTTGTCCATAGGCTTTCTATGCTACTGCAAACGTTAGGTCATAAACCTCAAACCTCTACAAACTGAGGGTAGTTATGTTACAGTAGAAAATTCTACTGTGGTAGATAGTAGTCTCAAAAGCAAACACAAGTCCTGGAATACAAACATGAGTGTTGATTTAAAGTTCATGTTTATTTTCACTGGCCTGTCTCTTAAGTAGAAGAGGTTTTTGTAGAAGTGCACTAATTAAGCCAGCTATATTTGGTTTATACATGTCAGATATTACAGACAAACCAGTCCAGCTCTGGAGTTTAAACACTGGCATATGCATTATACTTGAAGATTAAAAAAAAAAACTATTTTCTTGAGCATATTCCCCGAATTAGGTTCCAATATGGTCATTCTTAGCACTTCATCTTGCTTACTGACTGCTTGTACTGAAGAGCAGTTTTACTCACACCAGACTCATCCCTGAACTACAGCAAACTCCAAAGAAGGATGCTGCCTCCAGCCCAACTTAAGCAGCATAACCCTTTGACCATCCTAGCCCACTGTTCTCATTCAGCAGCTCCTGCACAGAGCTCTACTGCAGAGAAGAAAGAGAGCACTTCCCACTGTACACTAGAATGTGCTCCTCAACCTACCCTGTACCAAACCAACCCTGACATAGCAGGATGGCCTGGTACATCTAGTGCACTGTCCCTTCCTTCATGCTGCCTTTACTAGGCTGGTTTCTCACGTAGAGGAAAAAAAACTGTCTGCTCGGCCCTTTGTGCTAATTTATATGAGCTTATTAATATTAGTGAGACCTAGTGCCAGGGATTTTGTCTCTGACTAAAAGAATCTTAGCCTAAGGCTTTTTTCTTTTTTTTCTTTTCTGAGCTATCTACTCAACATGAAAATTGAACTTCTGCAGATTAAAAAGATAATTATTCTTCCTTTTCAGGCAGTGTGAAACTTGCCTTCAGTATCAATACTATTCTTCTCAGGAAGAAAGGCAAATAGATGACAAAATGCTTTGATTTAATGTTTTGGGAAATTATTGTGTATTATGATTGCAAACACGAGCATTGCTGTGTCCCACAAAAGCATGAGACCCAATCAGTGCTAGCCACCCAAACCATCCCAATTAACCTGCAATTCCAGCAGCTCACAGCTCCAACTTAATTAGCAGAACTCGATCACAATCAAAGAATGGACTTCATAATCAACAAGGCAAGTACCAGAAGTGGAATCAAGCCCACAGATCCAGCTCTGCTCCCAAACTTGCATCTCTTCATGAGACATTTATCTCAGAGATGCCAGCACACTGTTGTGAGTGGCTCGAAATTCATACCGAGCAGAGCAGTCTGGCAATTAGCAGCTGAACAAAGGTGAGCATTTTCTCATCTCCAGTAACACCAAGATATGGGCAATGAGCCAAGAGTCTGATTCATCAGACAGAAGCATACACACAATCACTTCTATAGAGCACACCACTATTTTCAGTAAGCACATAGGGGAACTAAACAAATCAACCTGAGGTTGCCCTCAGGTACAAAAGGCAGACTCATTTCAAACTCAGTCCCAGATAGCTGCAGAATGGGCAGCCCCTGTATTGATCCAGGAACTTCAACTGCAGCTGCCCACCTGCACACAAAACAGAATGCGAAGGTGTTTGTTCAGCTAAATGTTATGTCTATTCAAAACCATTTATGTATACACATCAAGGATTTCTTTAGAAATGAGCCTAATTTATATCAGGCTTAACCTTCAAAGCTATTGTTATTATGCCATTAAGTTTGAGCAGCCATGTGGTGAAAGTGTGTGTATAGCCTTTGTTACGCAGCTAGATCCTCCACTCATCTGTGGAACAACCCCACAAACGTTTCTGCAGCCTATAGATTAAGTAACAAAGGATGTACTAGTGTCATACCAGCCAGCATTGCAGCCGTTCTCAGCTGTAGTTACAACATTTCATTCTGGGCTTACACAGCAAAAGTTTCAAGCGTACCCACGTGACTACATATCATTGTCTTGAAATAAAATTTAGGAACTGAAAAGCCTTGGTAATTTTTGTAAGCTTTACTCCCATTCTTTCACATCAGCTCCAGTCTGAAGAGTGGCCTCAAATGTACAACACATTTCAGGCATTCTGTTGGAAGTACTCAACAGAGATCTGTCTAACAGCCTGTGCTGTCCAGAATCAATAAATTAAATCTCTTTATATCAGCTTTAGAAAAGCTTTATTTGTGCATTTCATATTAGCAATTTATCTTTTGATCTCTATGATTCTGTGATTTTAAGAGAGGTCAGACCCACTGCTAATAAATTTGCACATTTGGGAATGACTTTCTTTCAATGGAACTAATTTCCCTGCACTCCAGCACAAGCTCACTCCAAAGGTTCCTGGTGTGCCTCATCCCACAGACTGTAGGGCTGGTAGGGACCTCAAAAGCAGTGTGAACAATCCCTCTTCTTACTCCAAGGCACAATGACTTACACTGAAGTGATGTCTTGCTGGTGATACTTACCTGGTCTTAAAATAATTATCCTCTTCTTTACATTGCTTAAAACCAACCTGTTCATTTTTCCTTTCACAGATTCCATTGATCATTCACATTGTTTATGCGGGCACCCATTTGAATGCTGTCTCTCTTTTATGCTGCACATGACCTATGCAAGTAATATGTCTAAATATCCAGTGAGTAATACATGAAAGGAAATTCTTAACGGTCCGTTTTAGGATAGAGACAAATCAATTTGTTCTTACTTTAGTAGCAAACATTTCGCATAACATGAAGTACTCTTGCCCATCACTGGGCAAGATAAAGATAAAGGGGCGACTGGGAGGTATTTCCAGCTGTGGAAACAGTCTCTTAGGAACTGGGGGCAGATTTAACCATGAAAAGCTAAATGTTCAGAGAGACACAATGTTATATTTAACTGTCTCCCTAGCTAATTAGATCGGGGATGCAGAATCATATCACTAGATTAATTAAGATGAAACAGGGCATTTGTAATAATTAAGTTAGGTATTCGGTCTCCTTTCCTGTGTAGGGAGACAATGACCATAGTGAGTGCAGCAGCCAATGGCCGGTACTTCAGATCATGTGTGCCCCAAAGACGCAGACCCGCCAAAGCCACTGTCTTTGCAAGACAGCACAGAAAATTTCAATGGACAGTCTCATTTCATGTGTTTGCTTTAAGAAGGCAACTCAGTTTGCCAGAGGTCTTTCTTCTCTGGGGGAATCCCTGAGACTACTCACAGGAGAGGTTTCTGGACAAGCAGGGTGGGACAGGCAAGAGGTGCTGCAGTTCAGGAGCAGAACCAGCATAATGCCATGAGGGGCCTATTGTGAACCTGCAGCCAGGCCCTAGGGGCATTGGAAAGGCACTTTAGGACCAGGAAGTACTGCAGAAATTTGATATGACTCAAAAAAAAACAGTGTTCTTGAAATCAAAGCTATACTTAAAAAAAAAGGTGTATATATTTGCCATAATTAATTCATTTGGCCTGAATGTGGTACTCATCTTTATGGCATTCGTAATGAATTTGCATGGCAATTGTGTTGTTGTCTTTATTATTTATAGATGTGACACTTTTTATCTAGGCACAATGAAAATTTCCAGCAGTAAGAAATGGATCCAAATAAAGGTATCTCTATGGAAGAAATTCAAGCCAGCTACATGCAATACGTTGCCCATCAAAGCCACAACTTGACAGATGAGCTTTGTCTATTATAAAAACAAATATGTTCCCCTGAATATGGGTTTTAGAAGATTTTGCAACTCACTGATGTAGTTTAATTGTGATCTCGCAGCGATTTGTTTAATGTCTTACAGGAGTCAAACAAGTCTAGTTCCTCTGGAAAACAAGACAGGCAAGGGAAGCTAACAGATTTTTTTTTTAATTTAGTTTTGAGCCCGTTTTGCTTAAAAATAAAGTATCAAGTAAAACGGAAAAAAAAAAAAATCTAATTCCCTTCCAGTCAGCAGAAGAAATCGCATGAATATGTTTTTCAAGTGATAAAAGGTTAAAAGGGTTGAATGCTTCAGGCTGGAAGAGCTCCAACATGTCTATATTCCATAAAATTTGCATAAAACACTGTTTAAGATCGAGTTCTCATGTTGATACGATCTCATTCTAGTGGAAATCTAGATTTAGGAGCCATATCCATGCAAACAGTCGGGGTCTGGTAACGTTATGAGTTTAAGAGTTTAAAATTAAAGTTTGGCAATAAGTCATTCTCTACACGTATTCCTGTTTATGACAGGGAATGAGACTACGTTTAATCTTACGGCATAGATCTTACTGCATTCTGTACACCTGCTAATGCACATGTTTCATGTTAGCGTGTGATTAACAAGATGTTCTGTGAAACGTGTTGTGTTGGTTCACAGCTGAAAATACAGACTTCTAGAGAAGATGGTTAAAGGAAACACCAACATAACCAGTGTGATGATTAACTGTAATTATAATAAATAAATAAATAAACAGATAGATAGATAGATAGATGTTATCTACCCCAAGAATACAAGGAAGAACAGAGAACAAAATTTGCTTAAAAAAAAAAAAAAATGAATGAGACGTAGACATCTGAAGACATTTGATTTTTTTTTACTGCAACTCATTTAGAAAGATGTGGTATGCACAGAGATACATAAGGGATAATGCAGTGTTTCTGTAAGAAAATATATGGAGTGGCTTCTTTAACCAGAAGCAAGTGTGCAAAAGAGTTTCCCGTTTGAAGCAGAAGGGAAATAAAGGCTGCTGAGATAAATATTTCTGTTCTCAGACCGTAAATTTGCTGCCATTGTTTCAAAGCAAACTCCTGGATACATGTTTTTCTTAACCACAAATCTGTTAGTACAGGACTGGTGAGATGTTTCATTCCTTCCTTTTCCCCTCTTAGCTCTGTGCTTTAGATTGTGAGGGGCTCGCGTAGTCAATGGCTGTGAGAGGGCAAACAAAACCACTTCATCTCCCTCGATACCATCCTCCATGTACAAACTCCACAGCAGAATGAAGGTGGCAAGTATATAATGTCACAATGTTTAGCCTGTTTTGAGCAAGGGGGATCCATTATATTTGTCATCTGTTGACTCGATATGTTTGCTTTTCTCCATAATGCCTTGGTAACAGCATTGTTTCAAGAGATGTTTACAAGAACAAATACCTGTAGGTGATTTGCAGTGTAGTTCGAACCCTTAGTAACAGAAGCTACCTCAGAACTAAAGACACTTTCAAGACATTATGGCTTCGTGGGTTGCCAATACACTGCACTGTTTGGTCAGGAATGAGAGATCTTGAGGAGTGCCATACTTTTGTTGCCATTGCTGTCAACAGTTTGTTCATGAATCCACACTTAGCTGCCTTGTCCAGAGAAGAGCATGAGAGTTGAACTTCCTGCAACCTATTAATCATTCCTGTGCTTACAGAAAAACTACTATGATGTTCATTTTCTTGAGCATTGTTGTAGATTTTAATACTACACACACCAGAAAAGAGTATATGCAGGTGAGCTATTGTATTTAAGTGCGTACAGCAGCACTGACTTAGTTTAGTTCTGAAAGTGTCATTCACATAGGCAACGTCATCAGTTCAAGGCAACTGGAGGTAAAGCTTGGACCACTATGCAGAAAGCTGAATGCTCTTCTAAATATCACTTAGGAAGCTGGGCACAGAGGATAACACTAAAATGGTTATTTTAGCAATCATAATACTGATGGAATATCAAATACCCACAAGCAGCTTAAAAAGGGTTCTGCTGGTGCATGTGCACTGTAGAATGGTTTTCTTCAAGATGAATATCCCTGAGGGCAGGAAAAGAGAAAGGCACAGTACAGGAACAGAAAACAAGTAAGACCTTACCAAAATCCTTATCCATGAATGGCATCGGATCCAACAGAAAACACTGCCAAGGAAAATCCTTCACACACTCCTTGACCTCTTATGTCCTATAGACACCAGGATACACCTGGCTACGAATGTTGGAGTTATGCAGAGTACATACCAGCTGCATCAGATAAGGGAAGACTCACCACATTTGCTTTGGCCCAGTAATTTATGCATGTGAAGATGAGGCTCAGAGATTATCCCAAGCACTGGGGTACACTGTGGAGGCCTCACTGACTATATGTGCTCCCAGTGAAAGCTTCCAGTGAAACAAAGCTATGAACCTCACTGTGTTCTAGTCCCACTCAAGCAAAGGATGGAATGGAAGAAGCTGGCAAGTCTGGCCAGATATTCCTTTTTTGTCTTTGGGAACCTGTTGTCTCCCTGCTCATAGGGCTCTTAGATCTGGAAAGGAAAGCAAAAGTCAGAGAGCAGCTCGCTTGCACACCCCTCAGTGAGACCAGCTGCTCCCAGTGGGCCACACACTCAGTAATGCACAGCACACACACCAGGCTGAATGGTGCTGCTAAAGATCCAGCTACACTCTCTTGGCCTACCTGCTGGAGAAACTTGTTGTTTAGAGCAGCTAGCACATCTTCCTTATTTCTCTTTGCTGTGAAGGCAAATACCCAGAAAAGCTGCTTTCGCCATCCCACAGCTCACTGAATTTGCTTCCTCCCACCAGCTCTGCGCAACCAGTATCAGCAGTCAGTCATGCACTTACCAGTGCTGGCCCAAGTACAAGCAACAGGAAACTGCATACTGGTGGGGAATGCTACCATCACCTGAGCACCACACCTAGCAATGACAGGTTTCAACCTCTCCGTTTGCAGACTCCTAGTTTTGTACCACATTCAGCCTGCTTTTCACTTGTTTTGGTTTTCTCCCAGGATGACATGCTTAACTGATTCGAGTAATTATGATTACAGGAAGCTGAAGTAGCATTTCTCAGATGCCAGCCTATCTTGGACAAACAGCTGTACCAAAGTGTTTGTCATGACTTTACTCTCCCAGGTTCTTTCATAACTGTGGGTTTTCTCTAGTTTCCACATGATGATTTGCTCTTGTTTTGTTTGTGCTTCCCTAAGGTAGTAAGATAGTGAGACACGTATCATTTCTATTATTGTTGATATGTTCTTTGTTTTGTCTAACACTGCTTCATTTCTTCTCCACAGTTCGGCAACCATCTTAAATGTCTGGCAGATGCATTTGTACAGCATTCTGCTGTGTGACCATCAGCTTTATCCTAAAACAGTTAATAAAGGCAAGCTGTAATTTTGAGTATAAGCCCCTCTTTCAGCAGCCAATCACATAAGGAAAAGAGTAAGAGCAGAAAATAATCTGACAAAACAGGCTTTAGCCTTTGCATCCTATTGAGCATTTAAGGACTGCTGGAATAGAAGATGGCCAGCAGCTATCTGATTTTACTACTTCAACAGGAACAGCTTCCATTTGTCATAAAAAGTCATGAGGACAGACACTTCTGCCATTAAAAGTAATCCTATGGGAAGCTTTACCACTGCAGATGTTTGGTTTTTGCCTGGAGTAAAAAGTTACACCTCAGTGTTGCGTTCCTAAACTCCTGATGGCATTGTGTAGGTGCTACAACCAGCATCATGACCTCATGAGCAAGCCTCCATCAATATACCTCTGCAAGCAGCAAAAGGTAGCAAGTTAAGGCCCAGTCTTATTGCACATTCAGCAAGTCATTCATCAAAGTAAAGCTCGTACCACGAGCCCAACGATTTACATTAAGTCCCAGGTGGATGCTGCTCTGAAGAGCAGTTAGGGAATTGCTCATAAAATTATATCTGTTGAAAATACATTCAAATTCCTTCAGGGTAAAAAATAGAATAGAATAGAATAGAATAGAATAGAATAGAATAGAATAGAATAGAATAGAATAGAATAGAATAGATCCCTGTGGCGCTATTACCAGGCTAAACCCTAAACTGTGCAACACATGACCCCAAAGCATGCGTCTTTCCCAGCACTACCGCATTGTGCTTGGCTGCCAACACCCCGCAAGCCGGGTCAGCGATGCAGGCTGCTTCAGTTCTGCTCTGCAGAACACGACGCCAAACACATCAAAAGAGATCTGCCTCCAATTTATATCCTAAGACAGAAGGGTTTTATTAATAAAACTGTTTCCTCAGACTTAAATTCCTTTAACCATACTTAAGAGGCAGTTACTACACATCTTGCCCCCAGGCGAAACACGACCATTCCACACATGTTAAAAATCAGTATCTCCTTACGTTTATTGGTCTGTTGAAAAAAGTCAAAGGATTTCTTTTTCAGACTGTGGCAAGTTGGGAATCTTTCATGTATGAGGAACCATGTCGTTATCTATTTTGAACTTACGAATTCTCATATCGCATAACCAACGGTTAGGTTTTTATAATAGCCACATCTCTCTATCTTGAAGTAAGAGGCTTAGCTGGCATCTCGCTTTAAGGACAGCTGTGGGATACGAGATGCTGCAGAGAAGACTTTGAAGCTCTCTCCATCCTGCATGAGGTGTTTCCCCCCCTCCTTCCCCCTGCACTTTTGTTAAACTTGAAAGCATTTCCTACTAATGCATGAAACCTCTATTATGCCGCATATGGTTTCTATTTTCAAGTCTCTAATGATTTCAGGAATTTCTTTGATTTCTCTAGTTGTTACCTCATTCTTGTCATTCCTGATTGACACAGAAGAAACAACCCCCAGCCGCTCCTAAGCTTTATTTCTTTACCTATGAAGCTGTCTTGATGGATGTAGAAGTTCAAAATGGCCTTTGTAGGAAGGAAGGTGGGGCCTCAACCATGGGTCGATAAATCTGTGTTACATTTGAATAGCATCCATTTTTCTTACTTGGAGAACTGAGGTGTTAACCATCAAATCTGTAGTGTGCCTAAGGATGCTACACTCACACCTACAGACCTATGTCAGCACCGAGGGTTTTCATACAAATCTGTACGCACAAATTGAGCATTCCCAGAAAGAAATACTCCACAATTCTTGTTTTCATCAAGTTTCCAAATCATTAGCAGCTGAATGCTGGCCAGACACCCGCAAACGCAGCCACACAGAGCTCTCCCACGATGCCATGGCAATGCCTGGTTCTGCCCTGCAGCTCCTGCCCCGTGCCAGCTCCGTGTGCCCTGTCCACGTGCGGATGCCAGCACAAGGCAAGGACTGAGCCTTGTTCAGCCTCAAGCTGCCCTTCTGTGGTTCGTGGTTCACTGCATTGAGTAAAGCTCTCACTGGAACACAGCACACATACAAAAGGGTTCGCTCGGAAAATTCAATTTATTGCAGAGACTTCACGTTGAAGGATCAAAACAGACAAATGCTTAAGGACAGTTCTGGTGGCAGCTTTGAAAATATGGAGAGATTCTGTAATCTCACGGAGGGGTTTGCTCCAAAGGTGTGCCTGCTCCAAGACAAACCTATCTCTTACTACCGTGCTCCTATAGCAGCGGCTATTGTATTTCAAATGCAAAGAAGGATAGAAGGAGAGGAGGGAAAAAAAGCCAACACCAAATCATTGCTTCATGTAACAACAGCACCGGTAGATGAACCAGTTCTAATGCCAATTCCATTTAACTGGATGTGATACTCTCAGAGATTCCTATCAGCAGAAGAAAGGGCTGCGTGATTGCTTCTTGGCAGCAGCGTGTAACAAATCCCCCAAATTACACAATCGGCTGTCTCATACATGGAGCACACAGGAACAGGCAGAGCCACCACGAATTTCCCATCTCTTTGGGTTCGTTCCAACCAGAGAACATCCAGTGCTCTCCAGTGAAACCTGAACAGCCCCATTAAAGAAAATATTCACGGCATACGGTCCCACCAGCACAAAGATGACAAAGCAACACTGCTCACTCACATGGCGCTCCATGAGACAATGAGCAGCAACAGCAATGTGGAGCCCTTTGGTCACCCCCTGCCTTTCCCTCTCTCATCCACCCCAGTTAAAGCTCGGGGCAGTTCCCTGATGCCTGACATCCCCGGACACAAAGGGGCTGTGGGGCAGCATCTCCTGGAGACCGCTGCACAGCAGCAGTTGGTGCCGCATCGCTCCCACATGGCATTCCTAACCCCAAACCTGTGTCTGGAGCTTGGGTGGCACCCAGCAGGCAGAGAGGTGGCAGTGGGGTGTGTGAGAGCTCCAGGAGTGATCTCAGCTGGGAACATGGAGGGATCCTGACCTGAGGCCTTGGGGCGGTTGCTTTCCAGCTAATCACAGAACCACGGGGGTTGGAAGGGACCTCCCAGCTATCACAGAATCCAGCAGCCTTCTAAAGCAGGTTCGCTAGGGCAGGTAACCCAGATGGCCACATGGAAGGCTGATGGTTGGGCTGGGAGCCAGCAGTTCTTTGCTCTACACTTCAGGCATCTATAGACCCTTATCAGTGTTCATATGGGAAGCAGTCAAACCCATGGCCACCCTCATGAGGAGCCCACACGCACCATTCTTTTGTCATCTCTGCGCTTGAGAAGAACATCACTTATCAGAAACAGACAAACCATTTGCTGACAAAATCACCTCATTACAGCAGGCTGCAGAGTGCCCGCCACACAGAAACACGTGTCCCAATTTGGGGCAGGGGCATCCAATGGGGCGGAGGAAGGACGAGCAGCAGCGCCGATAGCGAGACGCAACCATGTGAACAAAAGAGATTCCAAGATGTCGCACTGAGAAAATCTTCCTGCGGAGAGCTCTCTCCCCCTGCCGCCCCCCCGAACTCCCCCTTCCCGGCAGCGGGGGATGCTCGGGGGCTGCAGGCACACGGGTGGCTCCCCCTGGCGCGTCCGTATCGCTACGCGGGGTAGAACCGCAGCGCGGAAAACACCGCCGAAAGGACCCGAGCGCAGACGACGGGGCTCCCTCGGTCCAGGGAGGGGGGCCTTCCCCATTTTCCATCGGTGCCGAGGGGTCATTTCGAGGGATCGGTGGGGAGAGAAGGAGCCTTTGGAAATAGCGGGCAGCGCCGCGCGAGATGCGCACCGCGGGTGGGGAGCGGGCTGGGGGGCGCAAGGGAGCTCCACCATTTCTCCACTGCCCGGTGCGGGGCCGGAGCGCGGCGAAGAGCCGGGGGGGAGTCCCTCGAGGTCCCTCGAGGAGGGGCGGGGGGCAGTGGGGGGCGGCTTTGTTCCATCCCGGGCCCGATCCCCGACGGGGTGGGCCCGCGCCCCCGCCCCGCGCATGCGCCGGGCAGAGACAAAGGAGCGGGCGCTGGTGGCCCCCCCGCGCGGCAGTGGGTCGGGGCAGGGGGATGTCGCGCGTGTGTCCGGCGGCGGGGCGAGGACACGCGTGTTCGTGGGGAGAGATGGAGGAGAGAAGGCAGCAGGGTGCTGCGGATGTGCGGCTTCCTGGGGATGTGGGGGGAGGTGGAAGTGGGGGAAGAGGGATGAAAAACGGTAAGGAGGAATCTCCTGGGAGAAGATTCTCCTTCTCGATGAATATTCATGGTATGCGAGGATGGGAGCCGGGCGCTGGGGCAGCACAGCCCCCCGTACCCCGATAAACCCACCCACCCACTACCGCGTCCCGCACCCGGTGCCGGGAGGTCCCGCCCGGCCGGGAGCCATCGCGCTGCCGCCCCCACAAGGAACCCCCCCTCCCCGCGCCCAGCTCCCGCCGATGGGTTCGGGGGTGCGCTGAGACTGAGGGTTTTCTCCTCTCATTCTTAAGAAATTAGGTGCAAAACCCTCTCGTTCCCACCACACCCATCGCTTCCTGCCCCCCCCACCCCCACCCCACCCCGAGAAAGCGCCGTCGGGCATTTAAAACCCCACGGCATCGCCCTCGGTCCGCTTTGTGCCTCGAAGCCTCTCCCGGGCTCCGTTCATCTCTCGAGGAATCGCTCTCCCCGCTCTCCTCGCATCCCCGCACTGGGCGGGAGGGATAAAGCACGGCGGGCTCGGAGCCCCCGGCTCCGCTGCCCATCGCCACGCACGGGTCGCGCCGCTCCTTACCCCGCGTGCTGCCGCTGCCTCTCTCTGTGCCTGTGCCGCGCTGCCGCCCGCCCCGCGCAGCCCGGAGCCGCTGTGCGCTGCGGCTGCCGCTCGCTCGCCGGGCGCGGAGTGCCTCGCGCTGCTGCTGGAGCACTGCCGCCGCTACCGCGGCTGCTGCCTCTGCATTTCTCGCTCTCTCTCTCTCTCTCTCTCTCCCCCCTCCCTCTCTCTCCTCCCTCCCCCCTTCCCTGTGACAGTCTGTGGGCAGTTCAAAAGCCACACGCACTTATTTATTTATTTCCCGGCCCGGCGGGCGGGGGTAGGGGAGAGAGGGGTGCGCTGCGCGGCGCTTGCGCGTAGGGGGCGCACGGGGCCGGGATGTGAAATACCGGGGGGGGGGGGGGAGGGGGGGGCACACGATCATCTTGCAGCCTTATATATCCCACCTCCCCCCCAAAATAAAGCGATCTCGGGGAGGACGGTGCCGTCGAGGAAGGGCAGGGAGCGGCTCCTGAACGGAGCGGCGCTGCGGGGCTCTCCGCTGCACCCCCCTACGGATCCGGGAGCCGCGGCGGGTGGAGGGGCTGCACACAGAGCACCCCCTCGAGAGAGCCCATGCAAGAGGCTCTATGCCGCAGAACAAAAGGCAGGACACGGAAGGAAGCAGCCCGGGTATCGGGGCACGGAGCTCTCCGGGGCTCGAGGTGCTCTGTCCCCAGCCTCCTCAGCCCCACCGGTGCGGCACCGCTCCCCTCACTCCCCCGACCCCGGCCCCCGCCCGCATGGCGATGCGCGGAGTTGGGGCGCCCCCTGCTCGGTGTCGAGGCGGCACCGCCTGCGTTGCGTTGCGCTTCTCTGCGGTGCGCTGCGGTTCGGCACGCCCTTTTTATCCCTTTTTCATTTTTTTTTAATTTATTTCATTTCATTTCATTTCATTTCATTTCTTCATTTATTGCATCCCCGCCCCGCAGTGTGCCACACCTGCCCGAGCTCCGCCGAGCGACGTTGGGTAATCGAGGAACGAAGAAACGGGACACACACACACACACACACACACACCCATTAAAAAAAAAAAAAAAAAAAAAGGCAGCAGTGCCCCTAGGAGTGCCGGATCCGGCGGGCGGGGCCGTGCCACCGCCGCACTGCCACGAGAGCGGCGTGGAACAATGCGGCAGAGGGGGAGAAGCGGGCGGTGCTGCTGTGCCTGCGGGGCGCTCCGGCCGTGGGCTCGAGGCGTGGGTGCTCCTCTGGGGACAGCGACACGCGGGGTCAGTGATCTCTGAATGCACACAGCCCAAATGCGGAACACATCCAACACTCCCTTTGGTCGCTTTGCTGCATGAACACGCCCTATAGATGTGATCGATTTCATAGAATCGGAGAATCATTTGAGTTGGAAAGGATCCCTAAAGGTCATCTAGTCCGATCCACCTGCGATGAGCAGGGACATCCACAGCTCTATCAGGTCGTTCCAAGCCCGGTCCAGCCTGACCTGGAATTTAGACAAATGCAGGTCCCCAAATCATAGAATCATAGAATCACCGACTTTGGAAAAGACCTCCAAGATCATCCAGTCCAACCGTCCTACAGCCAATATTTTCCCACTAAATTATGGCTGTTTAAAAGCTGCCTTTGGACATTCTTTTGTCCTAACCGAAGAGGTGTGGGGTACCCGCAGCTTCTCCTCCCGTGTGCAAAGAGTGAAGGAGGAGGTCGCTATCAGGAAGGGGGGAGAAAGCACGGAACGTCTGACAAAGGATGGGGAGCTCTGGCCGCGTAGCTCTGGCCCGGTCCTACCGTGCAACACAGCTGTTTGTCCTGAACCCATGCTGCCGCTACCTCGGCCTCCCCCCATCACCCAGCCCCATCACCTCTCGTCACCTCTCTCTCCCGGCAGCCTTTCAGCCCCCTCTGACTCCCAGGCGGCACCGACTGTCACATTTCCATCTTTGCCACGGGGGAACAAACCCAACCCCGAGCACCCCCTCGCTCTTCCATCCGGGCGCAGCTGGTTCTGACCGACGGCTCCTCGCAGTGCGTTAGGTGTGACGCGGGGCCACCGCCCCTTACCCCTCACCCCCACAGCAGGAACCCAGATGCGCACAGCCCTCACCCCAGCACCCACCACTCCCCGAGCTCTGCGAGCCTCAGCAGGGAGCACCCGCTCCTGGAAAGCAGCGCATCCCAGTTGTGCTCTAGGAAGAAAGAACGATGCCCTCCCCCCCCCCCGAAAAAGAAAAAGAAAAAGAAAAAAAAAAAAAAACCATGTTAAAAACCCCACCGGCGCCGCTCTTTCACGACCAACCAAGGAGAGAAAGCTTTCTCTCCTCCCGCTGCCATCACAACGAGAGCAAACCCGGAGCCCCCCCCCCTTCCCGGAGCCGCCCGCCCGGCCCGGCCCCGCCCGCCGCTGCGCTTCGCACGGGCACCGCGGGAGGGAGCGCTGCGCTCAGTTTATGCGCAGTCCGACTTCCCCGTTTCTAGCGCGGAGAGAGGCGCTCCCCGCGCCCGCTGCCAGGTGGGAGGTGCAGGTTCGGGAGCCTGCCTTACCCCCGTGTTCCTGGCTCCGACTCAGCTCGTAATGTGGAGCACATGTGCTTCCCAGGAGGTCCTGCTCCAGCCATCGATTTAAGAGGCTTCCCTGCTTCTCAGAAGTCTGTGTGCAAGTTTTCCCAAAGATGGATATAGATGCTGTTCTGACAGTTCAGTTTATTTGTGGTTATCTGGACTATTTTTGTCTCCTACCCCAATTACCCTCAAGCCTTGGAGCTGCTTATGTACAAAAGAAGCAAATGTGCGTCCCTTATGACTTACGTGTGCCAGACCTCTCTATGACCATCTGTAAGTCAGCTCTTTGGAGTCTGTTCTCCACTTTCACACGCACATTTCACTGCAGCAACAGCTGAATCAGGGCTTCTCTGTTTGGCTTCTATGGCCAAAAAGAGTCTTTTCGTGTCACAGCTACAGTGAGTGTATCGGTGTCACAATAGTGACCAGATTAGGTGACCAGTGTCACCAGTAGCGACCAATTGGCTTATTGTGCGGTATTTCTTCTGTTCTCACTCAGACTGTCAGTAATCAAATCAAATCACACTGTCTGGATGCACTAATGTGACAGCTACAATGCACTGTTGGGTACTCATGAAGTAGAAGAAGCGAGGTGCGTGGGAAATGATGCCAAATACATAGAGCAAAGAAAAGCTCTGCTCCAGTACTCGGTGTCTGATCTCTGTGCTGAGGGTGACTTATGTGTGTTACTGTTGGGACATGCCATTTGAAATGCAGGCTGGACTCCTGCCTTGGGAAGGGGGCACTGGCTGCAAGCAAGGGATCACAGCTCATCGTCCACACTGTCCCTGCTCACCTTCCCTGCACCTCCACAGCCCTGACCAGGGCTCAGGATGCATTTTCAGCCCTGCCTGGGCCATCTGTCCCTGCCCCAGCAATGCCATAGCTGTCTGTTCCCAGTCCTTTCTCCAACTCCATCTTCTGCTGCTTCAGACTGGACCTCCTGAACAGACCCTAGACGTGATACACCTCTTGTCACCCTTAGCTTCAGGTCCCCCTCCCTTGTGGAAATGCCTCTGGCATCCAGCTTGCCACAGTTGCTTCCTGGCAGCCCTGTTGTGGTCACAGAAAAGAGCTTAAACTCGTATGCATTAGAACAACTTCGGTACTGAGCAGCCACACTTCTTAGTCCCTGTATTCCTCTCACATTGTGGCACTTAAAGCTGTCCACTTCTTGTACCTCGCTGCTTGTGCCTAGCAGAAATACAGATTCCTTGTGAGAGTCATATTCCATGACTACATTGGAGGTGGTTAAAGCTGTTAGTGTTTGTAAACGTTTAGACAGAAGTGGCTCTCCCAGAAAATAAGAGCCAGATAGAACTCATACCTCAAAACCATCACTCCTCAATGAACTACCAGACATGTCACTAGCACGAGCTGTTGAGCTCACAACACTCAGCTGCTTTCAATCTACAGTCAGTGATGAAGATTTCTCTGAAATGGAAATGTTAGCAGCAAAAAAGACCCAGTGCTTCAGACCGTGCGATGTAGGTACGCTCTGTGGCTGCGCCTCCATGACCCATCCTTCCATACCAGATCTGGGCATGTTCTCAAGGCACGCACCACAGATTTAGCCACAGGATTCTCTGTGTTGGAGCAAGACATGCTGTCTGCTTCCTGAACGCTTCTTTGAAATGTTACACTACTTTGATATTTTTATTTTTGTATTTTTACATGCCAAGCCGAGTTATCAGTATCAGAGAGAGGGAGAGAGTGCAGGAGCTTTAAATAAGCCTTGTAATGTGCACTGCCAGCTGTTTGTGGCTGAATGACAGAGGGTCTGCAGCCAAGCTATACCTTTTGCCTTTATTGGGTGGATTTTGTGGATACCGAAAATAAAAGAGCATATGGGGACGTATCACAGAATCACAGAATTGCAGGGGTTGGAAGCGACCTCAAGAGATCCCTGAAACATGGCCAGATCAAGGCCGTTACAGTGCATTAATCAAATACTAACACACACAGAATGAGTCGAGCTTTACTGAAAAACTTTAGAAAGAAAAAGATAAAGGCCAGTGAGATCTTCTGATCCAGAAGCTGATAACAAGTTGTGCTCCAGCACAGAAGTGTCAGACACCACTTGCCTTACTGCCTGCAGGTCACTTTCTGGTCTAACTGGATGACTTCATGCAATGGAGGCAGGCACTGCTTTACTTACCCAGCAGCTCATATTTGTTCAGAGATATCTGACAGCCTTGGGGACAGGCACAAGCTGCTACTGTCACCTCACCACCAATCTGTCCTTCAGTGAGTATCAATTAATTGCAGTAACAACTGATATCAAATCCCCAAAAAAGCACCTCCAGTTTCAGTTCAGTCATCTGAGAACTAACTTTCCAGTAGGGAAAGCAGAACATAATCTTTTTACATCAAAATCACTGAAAGAAGCCCCTTTGCCAGTAGAGCTGACACACAGCTCACAGGACAAACCATCTATTTGTCTGGGAAGTTATAACGTTGTGTAAGGAGTTGTTCCCAAGTCATAGAATCATAGAATTGTTTGGGTTGGAAAAGGCCACTAAGAACATCTAGTCCAACTGTCAACCCATCCCCATCAATACTGCCCACTAACCCACCTCCCTCAGTGCCACATTTACATGTTTCTTGAACACTTCAAGGGACAATGACTCCATCACTTTCCTGGGCAGCCCAGGGCCTCATCACTCTTTCTGAGAAGAAATATCTGACCTGAACCTCCCCTGGTGCAACTTGAAGCCGTTCCCTCTCATCCTATCACTGTTACCTGGGAGAAGAAGCCAACCTCCACCTCACCACAACCTTCCTTCAGGTGGTTGTAGAGAGCAATAAGGTCCCCCCTGAGCATCCTCTTCTCCACACTGAACAATCCCAGTTCCCTCAGCTGCTCCCCATTAGACTTGTGCTAGACACCCTTCACCAGCTTCCTTTCCCTTTTCTGGGCATTCTCCAGGGCCTCTGGAACATCTCAGTTCCTCAGACAGCCAAAATCTCTTGCCCCTTACAGAAGGGCTGTGACCAGCAGCCCACGGTGCAACATTACAGCTGGGACATCACAAATGTCCCATGGGTCTCCTGTGAAGAGGTATATGGGCTTACTCCTGGTTAACGAAGGTCATAGTACAGTATAGCTACCATTTTGTACAGACTAAATCTGTGTGTTTAATTCTGCACTCTGGAAAACAAGGCTAATACCACAGCTGGTGATAAGTCAGGCTTTAGTAAGTGCATCCTGAATTCCATGAGCTCCATAAGCCTGAAGCTGAGATACTAATAAGCAAAGACTACAAGAGAAATTACTGAACAGCTTTTGTTCTAAATAATTTGTAGCCACCACTCTAGCAGAAGGGCTTTCAAACAGCTATGTTATTGTTCTGTGAAAGCAAAGCCAGATGAGATTCACCCGAGAGTGCTGAGGGAACTGGCGGAGGTGATAGCGGAACTGCTTTCCATCATCTATCAGTGCTCCTTGTTGACTGGTGAGGTCCCAGAAGACTGGAGGCTTGCCATTGTGACTCCCATTTACAAGAAAGGTTATAAGGAGGATCTGGGGAACTACAGGCCTGTTAGCCTGACCTCGGAGCCAGGGAAGGTTGTGGAGCAGATTGTCTTGAGGGAGATCACACAGCATGTGCGGGATGACCGGGGGATCAGGCCTAACCAGCATGGGTTCGTGAAGGGCAGGTCCTGTTTGACCAACCTGATCTCCTTCTATGATCTAGTGACCCATCTGGTGTCTGTGGGGAAGGCTGTTGGTGTGGTCTACCTAGACTTCAGCAAAGCCTTTGACACTGTCTCTCACAGTATTCTCCTGCAGAAGCTGGCAGCCTGTGGCTTGGACGGGTACACTCTTGTCTGGGTAAGGAGCTGGCTGGAGGGCCAGGCTCAGAGAGTGGTGGTGAATGGAGTTAAATCCAGCTGACGATTGGTCACGAGTGTGTTCCCCAGGGGTCGGTGCTGGGGCCTGTCCTCTTCAATATCTTTACTGATGACCTGGATGAGGGCATTGAGTGCACCCTCGGTGAGTTTGCAGATGACACCAAGTTGGCTGGGAGTGTGGATCTGCCAGGGGATAGCGAGGCCCTACAGAGGGATCAGGACAGGCTGGAGAGATGGGCTGAAGCCAATGGGATGAGGTTCAACAAGACCAAATGCTGGGTCCTGCACTTCGGCTACAACAACCCCAGGCAGAGCTACAGGCTTGGGGCGGAGTGGCTGGAAGACTGTGTAGAGGAAATGGACCTGGGGGTATTGATTGGTGCTCGGCTGAACATGAGCCAGCAGTGTGCCCAGGTGGCCAAGAAGGCCAAGGGCATCCTGGCTTGCATCAGAAGCAGTGTTACCAGCAGAAGCAGAGAGGTGATTGTCCCCCTGTACTCAGCTCTGGTGAGGCCTCACCTCAAGTACTGTGTCCAGTTTTGGCCCCCCCTTTCTTTGGTCAAGAAAGACATCGAGGCCCTGGAACGTGTTCAAAGAAGGGCAACAAAGCTGGTGAGGGGTCTGGAGCACAGGCCATATGAGGAGAGGCTGAAGGAGCTGGGAATGTTCAGACTGGAGAAGAAGAGGCTCAGGGGAGACCTTATTGCTCTCTATAACTTCCTGAAGGGAGGTTGTGGTGAGCTGGGTGTTGGCCTCTTCTCTTGTGTCATTAGTGATAGGACTAGAGGGAATGGTTTCAAGCTGTGGCAGGGGTGATTCAGGCTGGACATTAGGAAATATTACTTCTCAGAAAGGGTGGTCCGGCACTGGAATGGGCTGCCCAGGGAGGTGGTGGAGTCACTGACCCTGGGGGTGTTCAAGGAACGACTGGATGTTGTGCTGAGGGACTTGGTTTAGTGGGAGCTATTGGTGATGGGTGAATGGTTGGACTGGATGATCTCCTAGGTCTTTTCCAACCTTGGTGATTCTATGATTCTATGATTCTATGATTCTATGAATCTGACAATGGCATAGTAAAAAACAGTTGCCAGTAAATGTTTTAGAGTTTAGGAGATACTTCAGCTCTTCTTTGTGCTCTCTCTGCCCATCCTCCCCTTCCTTCCCTTCCATACCATCCCTTCAGCTTGTTAGCCAGACAGGCTGCAGTTCTCAGAAGAGCTACAGTAGGAGTTCATACTGTCTTCCACCAATGAGAAAGGCTTGTGCCAAGAAAACTGAAGAAATTCACGATGTAAGTAAAATCAAGTCACAATCAAAACAAAAAAATTGCCATAGTCTCCTTGCTTTTTGGTATTTCACATGTTTTCCATCTATGCGTTCTGTCTTGCTGCAGTGCTAGCTTAGAAGGGCAGAAACGTTTAAAGCTCATAGACACCTCTGCACTGTAGGTCTTAGCCAAGTCAAATAGATTGGTAGGACCACGGTGCTGGCTAGACTCCTGTTGCAGTGTAAGGATCACAAAAATTGTAAGGATGAACCAGATACAGATAGTGGGAGTAAAAGAGCTGAGCAGACAAGGAGTATAGATTTTCTGAGTGCTGCTGCCCCCATTTTATGAGCATGATATGCAGGCTCTTGTTCGTGGCTGGTGAAAATGCATAGCTAATGGTGGTAACTATGTTGAAAAACAGTTTTCTATAGAAAAAAATACCTTTTCTATAGCATAGCTTTGAAAACCTTTGCCAAAGTTACCAGCTACAGCACAGACCCTTCTTAAAGAGTAACTAACCCACAGTTAGCATTTTATTTCATAGCCGTGCAGTAATTTATTCATGGGAACCATCAAATGCCCCAACTGGATGAAGAAATGGGAAGCTTGAAGAACAGCTTCTGCTCCTGTTACCTGTAACCATCCACATTCTTAAAGCTGCTTTCAACAGAAACTGCAAAGAAACTTTTAGCTGATACAACTCATATTCGATGCTATGAGCTACATGAAAGATGCTCAATATTTACCTCCTCTTCTTTCAACCTACTTGCACCAGAAAAATCCAGAACTAGATTTACCTCTGCTAATCAGTAAATAATAGGAATACTGAGTCCACCAGAGGGTAGTTTTGCTAAAAACAATCTTGGGAAGTATATACTATAAGCTGCTTCCCCATTTTAAGAAAGAGGCTGAACCAGAGCATTTTTATTGTGAGCCAGAATACATTAGAGTTGATGTTATAAGCAAAAAAATAAATGTGAGCAGTTTGAGGTTGTTTTTCATGCAATTGTTTAATTATCAGTTTACATGCAAACTTTGTTTCCCTCACCTTTCAAAATACATTGTCTGAGTATAAAATTTTCTTTTCTCTCCAACAACTCCAAAAAATATCTGCTTTGTGACAACAGGTGAAAATAGTCCATAAATTGAAATGAATTTATTAGCTGAATGTTTTTCTTGACAATCCGAGTTGTGTATCCTTAACTGATATACATCAGGTGTGCAAAATGAACTCATCGAAGTGTAAGTTTTCAGCTTGGACTAGGGACAATCTCATGTCATACTACAAGTGCCATTGTGAGGAAACTTTGGGAGGCCTATAGTCAAATTTTCTGCTTAAAACAGGCGATCATAACACTAAATTAGGCCAACCATGACTTCGTCTATTTGAGTCTTGAAAACCTCTGAGATTGGAAATTCTACAGCTTCTGTCATACCTTCCTGCAGTGCTGCACTACCATCTTAGTGAAAATGTTTTCCTACTGTCTAATGTGAACCTTCCAGGTCACAGCTTACATTTGTTACTCCTGCCCGCTTTTCGTTTGGTACTGTGAAGAGTAGTCTGGCCCTGTCATCTTTGTAACTCTCCTCTGTGTAGTCATAGGCTGCTGTTCAATGTTCTCTTAGCCTCTTTTTTTTCCAGGCTAAATAAACAGTGCTCCCTTATCTGCTCCTTATAGCTTATATGCTCTGTGTCCCCAGCCATCTTAACAGCTTTCTGCAGGACTTCATCCAGATTTTAACATCCTTTTAAAAAGATGAGCGGAGGAGTTCCCATAAATAAGCACAGAAACCTACTTTTACCCTACGGTAACCCATGACTTTATTTATTCAGGGTGGGAGCACATCATTGGCATGTATTCCACTTGACATCCACTGTAGCACCTAGGTCATTTTCAGTGGGGCTTCTGCTCTGACAGGCACTTTGCATCCAGTTCTGATGCATGTGACTGTTCTTCCCCAGATGCACTTCTTCCTGCTGCATCCCACGGGTTTTCTGTTGTTCCAGTCCCTAAGTTTCTCAGGTCACTGTGAGCTGAAGTTTTGCTATTTGTTTCTTCAGTTCCTACCCCTGCTTTAGCATCAGCTGTAAGATGGTTTGTGGAGGGTGCATGCTCCCACATAATCAGGACTACAAATGAAATACTGGACTATACAGGTGCTACTATTACAAAATGTTGATTCTTGAGGGACTCCACCCCCTACCAGTCAGACCTCACGACATCAGTTTATACACTTGGAGCCCCAGTTTCTGTCCTGCACAGCTGTCTGTTTCTGAAGTCCAAACTTCCTTAGCTTCTGAGTAAGCTTTTGATGTGATAGGAAATGCTGTCAAATGCTTTATCAAAACCCATGCAGGTTATACCCACCATTTTTCCATTGCCTGCCATTTTTCCAATTGTGAAAATTGGAATTTGTCTGTGAAGGTTGAAGAAAAAAAAACAAAAACTTGAGTATTTCATCCATTTGCATGTTTTTTACTACACCATGCAAAGCACTGCATTTGTGCTTATGCTAAGCAGTATTGTTTTGCCATTCTTTCATGGCTGTCTTTGTTTCCCCTTCTTGTATGCTCCTTTTTCTGGAGTGCATTTTAGTCCATTGACAAGCTCCTGGTTTAGCCAAGCAGACCTCCTGCCAAAGTCCCCAGTCTTCCTGCACAATGGCATGGTTTGTTCCTGAGCGCTCAAAAAGTTTTGCTGTAAAAATTAGCCAGTTTTCCTGGGCAGTCTTCCCCTTCATGGCTTCTTCCCAGGGCGCTCTGCCTAACAATTTCCTAAAAATAAACCTAAAAGTCTCCTGAAATCCAGAGTGCTAAACCCTGCTGCTTTCCTTCCCAAGCATCCTTCAGATCCTGAGCTCATTCATCCTGTAGTTACTGCAACCCAAGCTGCCAACTGTGACTACACTTTCCACTAGCACTTCACTGTGAGCAATAGAGCATTATCTACGGACAACCCTAACATTTCTGTGTTAGGAAATTGTCACCATCGCTACCAAGAGTTTTCCTTGATTTCTTGCAAAATGTTATGTTGCCAATGTCTAGGGGGTTGAAACCCCATGAGGATAAGAGTCTAAAAACAGAAGACCTTTCCTTGTTTTTAGAAGGCCTCATCTACTGTGTCCTCATGATTAAGTACTCTTACAGACCCTTCTCACCGTACCTCTGCCTTCTAATTTTGACCCAGATACATGCTCAGTGAACACATCACCCAGGTTTATCCTGGAACACTGGGCAGATTCTTCAGCAGCCCTCCTCCTCTTCCCTGCTTGTCCTTAAGTAAACACCTTTTACCCAATTCCTGACCATGGGCTACTGTGACTGCTCACCGGGAACTCATATTATATGAGAATCAAAGACCCTCACTCAGTGTGCCCAGTCTTTATGTCTTTTTATAGCTTGCTTATACTTCTCTTTCACATGCTACGTAAAATTTGCTGTGTTAAATGTTGTTTTTTATTTTTGAGGAAAAAAGTCTAGGACCTCTCCTCTTTACCCTTCTGTAAAGAGGAGTAGATGAAGTTTGAAGGGGGGGAACATAGGTGTTCTCTGTGCCATGGCCCAAAGCAGAGAGAGTGGTGAGGTGCTGGAACAGGCTGCCCAGAGAGGCTGTGGATGCCCCAACCCTGGAGGTGTTCAGGGCCAGGTTGGATGGGGCCCTGAGCAACCTGGTCTGGATGCTGGTGGCCCTGTCTGTGGCAGGGGGTTGGAACTTCATGATCCTTGGGGTCCCTTCCAACCTAAGCCGTTCTATGATTCTATGATTCTATGATTCTATGACTTTATGACTCTATGACTCTACGACTCTACGACTCTATGACTCTATGATTCTATGATTCCATGATTCCATGATTCCATGATTCTATGATTCTATGATTCTATGAAAGCACAGGTCAGGATGTGAAATCAACCATCAGACAAGTCCCAGCACCCAAGTTCAGTTTTCTGTTTACACAGGCATCTGCACCCATGAAAAATATAGGAATGATGTAGAACAGAAATGACTTTGCCTGCACTGTGATACTACATCTGTATTGCACACAGGGCTGTTCAGGTTGAGGGATAGCAGAAAACAAAATTGCTCTGAACTTCCAAGAAGGAAGCATATTCCTTTAACTCAAAAAAATCTAAATAAAAATGTAAATTTATCTCATTTCCTATTGTATTTTATTTTATATGGGTAACATCCATATATATACAGCAAAACAGTTCACAGCAAACTTATGTAGAGCTTCAGCTAAGCTAAATGCTTTTGAAATGCTAATGAACTTAATGAATTAGTTCTCCATAACCCAGCACATTGCTACGCACTCAATAAGGGCAAAACATCCTTTGGAAGGACTAACTATCCCCCTTCATGTGGACAGTTTAGTAGTTTTGGGCTGTAGAGCTTCTGAGCAGGAATCCAGATACCCTTGAGCCACTTTCAGGTTAGCACACATGTGGATTTTGTTATATTTCAAAAGCAGCTAGTTTAAAGTATGTTTCAGCTACAAGCATGGAAAATTATACTTTTATTTCATGCAATAAACTCCAGGTCAGACTGCATGTGGCTTCTGGATCTCTCTTGAATTTGCGATGACACAATCTTGAACACCATCCAGTTTCCTCAACACCACAAAAAAGAACATAGCATCCTTGTAGAAAATGTACAAATATTTGTGTGAAAAAGCACATTTTCCCTGAGCAGACAAGAATCATTAATGTCAATACAAATACATTTTAGATTACTTGAAACTATTGTCTCAATTTTTGGGTAAATGACAGATATGGAGAATGCACATTTTCTGAGCACGCTATTCAATGGCAAGCCTAAGAAATTATACAGGGACAATAAAAACAGCTTTCTGGACTCTAGGTTATAGGGCAACATTGACTGTGTCACTGCTGATGCTCTGCACACATTAAGGTTTGCATGGAAAATGCAGCATTTCCAATATTTAAATTCTTTCTTCCACCACATCCACAGCTCTGAACCTACTGGGCAGCTTCACCCAGCAGTGACAGAGATCTTACATGAAAAATGTGCATGGGTGCATCAAGGAAATGACCTATTTTCTAGAAGAATTCAGTTTTTGCATCACTCTAGGGAAAGGTTGCAACATGAGCTTGAACATCAGGGATATTAGATAATGCTTGCATGAGCATTATGAATGCTTTAGTTTTAGGAAAAAGCTTTGGACACTGTCCACATCTTTAGGTAGAGTGAGGAACCATGAGGCAAAAAGCTATGAGGGGCATACTGAGAATGTCTTTTTTGTGGCACATGTACATACTAAGACAAAAGTTCACATAAACGAGGCCAGATGAACTGCACAGATGTTGAATGGTATGAATTTACTACACACATATTTTGCAGTTGCTCTGTGCACATGCAGCATAATGTGTATGGTATACAGTGAAGATGAGCCATGGGGATCAGGAAAACAAGCTTCCATTTGTTACAATAACCCCAATTGCTCACAGAGCTCCTTGTTTCAAAATGCACACATATTTTGAACAATCAATTATTGTCAAGGATGAAGAAGAAGAAGAATGTCATCAAAAATGTCATCAAAAATCAGTGAACACCTTGAGACTTCATGAAGAATTACAACCACACTCATTGAGCAAGGCAGGTCTGTTAGTTTCACAAAAATGAGGTCAAATATCCTACTAGTTTTATTTTTTATGTTGTTGTTCCTCTCTCTTTTTTTTTAATGTTTTAAGATGTATTTAAAATTAAAAATGTTTTGTTACTTATGTATCAGCAATACTGTATTTTATGAGGGCTGCTTCAAAAGTAATGCCTCCTGTTTTATAGTCTTGACCCATAACATCAGATGTGGATACTGGTTGTATGGCAGTAGAGGTTGAACCTTCCCAACAATATTCCATTTAATTTTGATGCCATGGGGAAGATGGCAGCAGAGGGCAGTTTGACAGAAAGGTACCTGACATGAAAGCGCCTGTGAAGCAAAGATTCCTTCATGAAGAAAAAATTGCACCTATTGACATTCACTGATTCTTTCTTAATTGCTATTGAGACCAAACAGTGAATGTAAGCACACTATGGCAGTCGGTAGTGTGAATGTAGATGACTGCAGTAGTGAATATAAGTTAGATTGCTACAAGTGCAGCATGCAGACTCCTTTTCAACACTGGCAAAAATGCTTAGCTAATGGTGACTATGTTGAAAAATGGTATTTTGTAGCTAAGAATTTGCTTTAACGAATTGCGTTATTCATAGAATCATATGGAATCATAGAATGTCCTGGGTTGAAAAGGACCTCAATGATCATCTAGTTTCAACCCCCTTGCCATGTGCAGGGTCACCAACTACCAGACCAGGCTGCCCAGAGCCACATCTAGCCTGGCCTTGAATGCCACCAGGGATGGGGCATCCACAACCTCCTTGGGCAACTTGTTCCAGTGTGGCTCTTTCTATCTGTTGCTTTTTCCCTAGAAATAAATAGGAGGCATTGCTTTTGGAGGAACCCATGTTGCCCAAGACAATTTCTGTTCAATAAATGCTACCCAGGCAAGTCAAAAGAATGGACACTCATGCCCTGTGCAGTCAAGGGAGGGCAATGCAGTTCCAAGTCCTGAATGGTGAGTGGTTTTCTTATAGTCTTGGCTTTCTTTAGCATGTGAATTCTCTCCTGTAGTGTCTTAAGCAAAATAAATGATTCGTCATGTATTACTTCTCTTTAATTAAACATAGCTTTCAGGTTACTTCCTGGTGTATAAGCAGAGCAGCACTGTCTGCTGCACTTGTGTCCCGCTCCAATGGAAACTGGTGAGCTGCACTGTGCACCAGATGCACAGATGATCTAATCTTGGTGACAAGTGCACTGGAGAGAGTAGATCAGTGCAGCTCAATGCAGTGGGCATTGCTAGAAATGGCATTACCAGAAGGCAGCAAGTTCCTGCTCATTAATCAACCAGAAATCAAGCAGAATCTCATCAGGACTATTTTTGACTGGAAAAGGAATGACTCATTTCAACTGTTTGCAATCTGAGTGAACTTTGAATATAGGAGTGTGTTTATCCATAAGTTCCTCACAAATGTCAATTACAGTTTCCAAATTCCACATATATATATATATGTTTCCTATTCTAGTCTTAGACAAGTTGGGCCAAAAACATATTTCAAATAATTCAATCATCCCAGGCTGCCCACAAGGATGAGCAGTGGATTTATGCTCCTAGTGCAGGACATGACAGCTAATTCTAGTTTCCAGTTTGGGATGACTACAGAGGATGCACAAATGAATACTCTCTGTCTGCCCTGGGCTCTTGTTATGCCCAGTCTCACTCTACCTTATCTTGCAGTGAAACTCCTGGAAAATCATTGTCCTGCCCACCCAATCTTCCATACACAGGAAGTAAATAGCTGTTCCTGTCTTGTATTTCCTGGCCAAATGAAGGCTGTAGAGCATAGTTTGTAGGATCCAGGTTGTTGGCCACTGAACATTTGCTGTATTTCTTCCCAAAAACATATTACTCCAGAGATCCTCCACTGATACTATAGCTGGTGTAACTGAAGGAGATAACTCTAGAAGCAGGGCAGCTTTCCACAGAGGAGAGAGAGAACTGAAAATATTTCATCAGCCAAAATCACTGCTTATTATATAAATTATAAATTATTTACCTCGTTAACTCAATTACCTTATTAGCTCAGTTAAAATAACAGCTTACTAGTTGATTACTGAATCAGAATTTGTTGTTGCAGGAAAAGAGACATTCTCTTGCAGTAAGACGTATTTAATTTTTCCTAAAACAGTTGCTAGCGCTGATATGGAAATGCATTGCACATTACAAGAACATGCTGTTAATAATTAGGACCTCAACATCTTTATAATTTCTCCTCATCTGACAGTCACAATGAGATCTGAATAGGGCCACAATTGTACGCCCACTAATAGAACAGGAGCCTATTTGGGAAGCGTAAAACATCCAAGATTTCTCAACTGAGTTTAAATAATTGGAACATAACTTGTTATTTTTGTTGACGTTAGTTGTGTTTCTGACGAACAAATAGGCTGGAAGGATACTAACAGGAAATACTATTCACAAGATAAGCAACTGTTAGTCCCCAGAGCTTCAAGAGTTCATAGAGCCAAAAAACTTCTTTCTCTGTCTCATTTAATGAATAGTCAGCATTCCTCACCAGCCAAAGGAAATGCTTTGGGGGCAGATTTTACAGATGCAATCAAATCTTGTGTTTGTGTGAAAGAGGACAGAGTTTGCCATTTGTTTGTAAAGTAACAGTTTCAAAGGTTATGCTTTCACCACAAAAATCTGAAAATGTTGTTGTTCCAAAACGCTTGAAAACCAGACTATTTTGTAACTTATTGTTTTATTTCTGGAAGGAGACTTGGTCCAGAACGTGACGTTGTTTTCATACTGGAAACAAAGGTTTTAATGCACTTTTCTTGAAAAGTCTTTGTGTTCGGCTCATATTTACCTACAAAGTGACTAGCAGAGATCTGCTTCAAACTTTTGGTTTTCTGATTGTGTTCCACAAACCCTACAGCTATTCAAGCAAATTCACACAGGAAACACTGACAAAAAAATGTATTGGTATAGACCACATGATTTATTAGTAAGAACATAAAACAGGTATGTCTTCATCAAGTTTCACATGACTTTGCAGTGTGACACATCTTCAGCTAATGTAGAAGGCATAACCTTGTTTTCATGCTTATTTTCAACAGTCAAGGTTGCAAATCTGGTGAGTCGCTGGCAACTCTGGGAAAACTATGTGCTCTTTGGAAATTTTTGTTCTTGGAAACATGGTGTTGGATTCTTGTATGTAATGCATGTTCAATGAAGGTCCTTCGAAGCAAGCAGGTACTAAATAGAACTGTAGATATATTATGAGTTCATAGGAAATCATGAAAATAAAAATGAAAATTGAACAAGTTACTACAGGTTCTGTATAATCTATTTGTAGAAAGGCAGTGAAACTTTAGAACCCCGAATTCCTTCCAGTGGAAAGAAACAAGCTCAAAGGAGCTTGGCATTCATGAAATCTTAATCCAAAAGGGCCAGAGAAGTAGCAGGCCATGCTCCTTGCAGGGAAGCTCACATAATTACTTAAAATCCTTTACAAGCTCGAAGACAGAGAACATGATGGACATTTAATTAAACAGGTCTTAAGTTGCCTCCAACATATAAGAAGCCAAATTATAGTATTTTCTTCTAAATGTTGGCAGTCTAACAGTGAAATCTGACTTGTTATCTGTATTTTCCCTTTCCAGTCCTTGATAGAAGAAATCTTTACATGCAGTGCACAAGAAGTGTGTTTTTATGTAACTTTGCACATGGAATTCTCATCAACCCAGAGTGGATATATTTTCTCAAGAAAATATAATGACCTTAACTGCAGTAATATACAAGCATTATGCTATTCAGTTTCAGAGGGATGAAGTATAATAGGAAACAACCTACACAAGACAGATTATGATGAAAACGCAGCACAAATTTCTTTCACAAATTCTACCTTTGATGAACTGAGAATCTCTTCAAGTGTTATGAAGAAATGGAGTAGAGGACAGCACAGCCATTACACGCACTGACCAGGACTGCTTTTACACTCAAGATTCTTCTGGGCCACGTCAATTCCAAGCTGATAGGTAACTGGATATTCAAATGCTTTGGAACAAGGTAAATCCAGTAGCTCCGAACACTTCTTCTGACTTCTTTGTCATTAAAGCATCCTCAGAAAGTGCAGGTGTAACTGAAGTTGGAAACCACATTATGAAAAGGAAATAAATGATTTTTCAGGAACATCTTAATCTCAAACTGCCAAATGATGCTGTTTTTTCCCTCTGTGTCTAACACACCATTTTCCTAGCAATTCCTGAAGTGCACAGAAATAGAATCAAATTTTGAAAATGTATGTACATAGATTCATGCCCACGCATTTGAAAATATATTTTCTCTGGAAATAGTTTAGACATTTTCTTTTCCCATTCTTCTGTTTTGTATTAAAAGCTCTTTTCAAAATGGAAGTAGATGATTTAAATTTGGTTGAGCTTGAAAGAAGTATTTTGTTGCAAGAGAGGATATTCTCTAAATTTTCTTATGCTTATGTGCATGTGTATTTAATTAATGCGTATTTGTATAGTAAAGCTTATATAAAATTTCACTAATTAAAAGCCACTGCAACGTCTCAGAAATATATTTAAATGTTTAGTCTACAGGAAACTAGAATTTCCCCTGGCTCATGTGGTAAATTAACTGCCCATATTTTTCAAAGAGAAGCCCTCCAGACAACAGCCCTACACTAGAGAGTACCCCACTGAGTTAGGGCAGAAATTACTTCTTTTTTTTTTCACCCTTTTTTTCCCAACGTGGGCATTTGTGCTGTTTTTCTCAGTTTTTTTCTCTGAGCCACTATTTTGGTAGACTGAAGCCCCCATCTCCCCATCGTAAAAAAGCAACTCTGGGATTAACTGAATGCTAGCACATGTTCCATTTTTACAGCAGCCTCACTGGATTGAACCAATAGGCCCCTGCACTGTTATTTAGAACATTTTCATTTGTGGCTACACATAGAAAGTGCTGAGAATTTTTGTTTGCATTAGCTGATAGGAGGAACTTTCCAAGGACTCCTTTGGAACTGCTAAGAATCCCATTTAGTTCAGTAGGAAAATCCACCCTGAGCTGCCTCTGAGACCCAAGGAGAAAACTGACTGCATCACACTTAGCTGAGATATTGTCTCAGGCTGTCTGCCAGTATGACTTCACAAAATGCTCAAGTTCAGCTTTCTATCCTGTCTTTCAAAATCATACAGACAGCTGCTAAGGAGTTTTTTTAAGCAACACTGAGTCTGAGCCTTACTGACACAGAAGGGGAAGACAGTTGGCTGCAGTTATCAGAGATAATTTATGTATCAGCAGGTATTTGCTGCTGGGCATAGATAAAACGTCCATGATAGAAACAGGGGGCAGTGGTTCTATGAAGTTACATCACTGCTTCCTTTGTTGCTGCAATACCTATTTAGTTGTGTTCACATTATCTTCTTTCCTCACAAAGCAAATCCAGAATATTTGTGAAGAAGCATGCCTCAGCCTACACTGAAACCCCTGGAGAAAAGTTGGCTTTTCCACACCCTTAGTTATTTCTTACTGGAAATCCATCTGATAATGTTAGAGTAAATTTTCACTTCTGTACAGCATCAGGTGTGTCACCATCTCACAGACTGCACTGAGCTAACCTATAACAAAGGGCATCCCCCACTCTCCTTTCTCAGCAGACCTTGACACATACTGACTCAGCTAGGTGATAACGTTTACTTGCTCCAATTCATAAATCATGTGAACTTCCTGCATTTATTTATTTAATTGGCATTCCCAAAAGATTTAATTTTCCCCTCCCACTTAGTAGCCAGTTACAAGACACAGCCTGGTGTTCTCATGTTTGCAGCTACTTTTCCTTGAGGCTTTGAAAACTTCTTCCTGTGTCACCTACAGAAATACATGGTCTTCATTCATCTGAAATCAGACCAGGAAAGCAGATGAAGCTGTGAGGCTCCTTGTGATGCAGTTAGGATTATGTAGTTAGAAATCCAGCTGCTCCCCTGCCTTCTTCTCCCTTTTCCCATTGCTCATAATTCACATTCCTTTTGGCTTCTATTTTCCACACTTGACCTCAGCCCATAAGTGAATATGCTGGAAGTCTGAGTAAAATCTGTTGAGCTGTTTTTGAATTATGCAAGTGTGAAAAAACACTGCCATATGCTCTGACCAAAAGTGTCGTGCTCAAATATAAATAAACAGAGGGAAAATACAGAGTCCTTTTTTTCTTTTCTGTAGTAGTCACTTGAGAGAGTTTCTCAATTCTTTTCATTTTAATGCAGTAGTTTTGCACAATAATGGGAAATGAAGGTAACATGGCGATATATATAACATGGTGGCACCCCAGTCCAGCATCATAACCCTTACCTTTCCCCAGTTTCTCAGCAGCACTCTGACATTTTGCTTATAAGTGCATTCTGGACCACACACAAAGGGCATCATTCTATCTGTGCTGTCTGTGCTGACAGCAGCAGAATTTCAGTTTCCTCTCTGCTCGATGGAAGTTTACCATTGTGTTAAAAAGGGAAACCCAAAGCAACTCACTGTTTTCTGTTCCAAACAAACTTTGTTCATCTAAACAAAGTGTCTAAAGGTTAGACTGGCAAGGACACTATCTGGCAAGAACTCTCTCTCGGGGCTTATCCAGAGCTATGACTTCAGAGACTAAAGAAAAGCAAAAGTCATAACCATCTTCAAAAGTAGGCTGGAAGGTCAAGCTGAAGAGACGCAGGCTGGTTGGTCTCACTTTGGTAGTCACTTGGATTTGCCAAAGGTAAATTATGCCTGACCCACCTGATTGCCTCCCATGATCAGGAACTCAGTTTCTGGATGAAGGGAGAGTACTGGATGTTGTTTACTTTGACTTCAGCAAGGCTTTCAACACATTTGTACACAATATCATTGTATTCAAGTTAGGAAGTTACAGCTTGAATGGATGGACAACAAAATGGGTTAAAAACTCATTCATTAGGCTTGAAGGGTAAGAACTGAAATGAGTTGTACTTCACCTATAAGCCAGTAACAAGCAAAGTACCACAGGACTTATCCTGTAACCTGTCCTTTTGAATGTCTTTATCAATAACCTGGATGCATTCTCACCAAATCTGTAAATGACAGCAAATTGCAAGAAAATTGCTGATCCACACATGGGCAGAGCTGATGTCCAAAGGCTTATAGCCAGGCCAGAGAAGTGGGCCAGCAAAAACTTCTGGAAATTCATAAAGGACAAACACCAAGTGCTGCTGGGGCAGAAAGGAGCAGTGTGAGGGCACAGGCTGGGAGCAGAGCTGCAGCCCAACACCAAGGGCCCGCATGGGCTCCAAGCACTTGCCTCTTGAGAGGAGGCTGAGGGACCAAGCCATGATCATCCTGGAGAGGAGGTGGCTTCAGGGGAACCTAGAAGCAGCCTGTGCCTGAAGGATGATCATCAAGGAAATGGAGCCAGATTCTTCACCACTGAATGTGGGAGAACAAGACACAATGGGCATACACTGAAACAAGAGAGGTTCGGATTGGAAAAGGACAGAAAGGGAGAAAAGGGAGAAAATTAGAAAGGCAAAAGACCACTTTGAACTCAACTTGGCCACTGAGGTAAAAAATAATGGAAAACTTTTTACAAATATGCTAACAGTAAGAGGAGGACTAAGAACAATCTCCATTTTTTACTGGATGCCTCAGGGAATGTGATCACTGAAGATAACAAAAAGGCAGAGGTTTTCACTGCCTTCTTTATATTTGTCTTTAAAAGTCAGACCGGTTATCCTCTGACTGTTCTACCCTCTGACCTGGGAGCCTCAGGTAGGGAGCAGAATAAATCACCCATGATTCAAGTGGAAACAGTTAGAGACCTACTACTCCACCTGGACTGTCAGCAGTCCAAGGATCCAGATGGGATCCACCCAAGGGTGCTGAGGGAGCTGGTGAAGGTGATAGCCAAGTTACTTTCCACCATCTATGAATGTTCCTGGTCAACTGGAGAGGCCTAAGAGGATTGGAGGCTTGCCAGCGTGACTCCCACCAACAAGAAGGGTCACGAGGATCTGGGGAACTACAAACCTGTCAGCCTGACCTCAGTGCCAGGTAAGGTTATGGAGCAGATCATCTTGAGGGAAATCACACAGCAAGTGCAGGACAGCTGGGGGATCAGGATCAGGCCTAGCCAGCATGGGTTCATGAAAGTCAGGTCCTGCTTGACCAACCCAATCTCCTTCTATAACTGAGTGACCCATCTGGTGGATGAGGGAAAGGCTGTTCAAATGGTCTACCTAGACTTCAGCAAAGCTTTTCACAGTCACTCACAGTATTCTCCTGGAGAAGCTGACAGTCTGAAGCTTGGCAGCCTGTTGCATTCAAGTATAAACACAGTTTGTCCTCCAAAGTCTTCTTCTGTTGGGTATGCATGAATTTTGGGTGAAAACTGTGGAGCCTGAGGGTACTAGTACTGAGGCCAATGTGGTGTTAGGAGACAGACTGCAGAGTAGCATGTTCTCACACTTCAGTTCACCTTTCACTCTGGTGCTCATTACAGCCCTGCATGAAGTATTTGGAATGTTTTTCTATCTCGTGTATCAAAAGCATTGAGGGGAATGATTTCACAATCATCTCACTAGTTCTGTTAATTCCATAAGCATAAGAGTAGGATCCAGTTACTTTGAATGCGGGAAAAGAGTGGTTGCATTTGTTTCAAATGGTTTAGCGAATGCTAAGCCAAAACTGCTATTGTTTGAGGTCTCATCCCACCAAGACCAGAAGGTGACAGGTTGATAAGGCCCAAAGCAGATTTGATCACATTTAGTGACACAAGTCTCACATTTTTAATAGAGCAAGCAGCAACTTAACCAGTCTAAGAAATAATTCGGGACCTCTAGTGTATAAAATAGTAAGTATAATAGAGCACGAAGGCCTCTGTTATTCTTACTTGAACACAAGGAACTTTAATATGTGAGCAAATCATCATTTTCCAGGCTCATTCAGAAGCGCAGTGAAGTAATTGGCCTTTCCTGTTCACTGCTGGCACTGAGTAAGAACTTAATGTTCAGTAGTGGAAATAAGACTGGTAGATATGAATCACATTTCAGTTATAACAATAGATCAGCTTGTATTAGGAAACAGTGGTTATGGTTGTAAAGAAGATTAGTTCCCAGGAAGAACAAGTGGAGTGGATAATGAAAGTCTGTAATAATGATAGGTCATAAGGGAGCAAAAGGAAACCAAAATTGCAGGACAAGTGAGTGAATGTCACATTAGAACAAGTCAGACTGTATATATCACACAATAAAATGGACAAATGGCTGAAAACAGCAGTAGAGATGGAAAAACTATAATCTCAAGATAGCAGGACAAGATCTTTTTCAGTAACTTGAGTACACAACTGTAGGCTGAGGATTTAGGTGGTTACAAGGAATACAAGCCCTTAAGTGCTGAGGAATAATGTACGATAAATGGCTCCATCTTTAAAATGATGCTTATATAAAAAGTTTATTTCAGTAAAATAAAAATTATTCTTGCAAAAGGAAGGAACAAAACTTGAAATGACACAGCACAAAGCCATCTACAGCAAAAAGTTCTACTACTCATACAATCTAAAAGTTTATTGAATCACAATGGTGGTATGTGACAAATTTTTAGGTACTGTTAATCTTACCTACGTTTCTTAACCTGAGAACATGAAAATGCAATTAAAAACATGATAAACTTTCTGCAGCTGGGATAATGAATCATTTTCTCTTAGTTCTTCTTTTTGAGCCATCTCATAATTAAAGTTTGTATTTTTATGACAAAGGCGAGAAAAATTAAAAGAACAAATTATCTGAATGCACCAAAAAAACCCAAACAAACCAAAAAACATACAATTTATTTTACATATAGAAGCTTTAGAAGTGTCATTCTCTCAGATTAACTTGGACCTTAGAATACAGGTCTTCTTATCAATAGAGTCATAGTGTATTAGCAGCAAACACTTAGTACTGGTATATTACAGCTGAGAGGACGAAAACCTAACAAGTAAGATTATGGTACTTCGGAGTGTACTACCAGCAGACCATTCTAAACGCTTTTGAAAATGGAATTCTGATTTGGAAAGTGAGACCTACATGTGTGATTTGAAGCCTGAAAGCCATGGCAAAGAATGAGAAGTGTAAATTCATCCTGGTCAGTGAATTTAAGTCTACAGAATGTAATCACTGCCCCTATCACATATAAAAGAATTCCAGTGCAACGGGATTTGCAAACAAAATGTCAACAAAAGTAACTGGATATATTTTGTTTAGCGTCAGGATTCATACCAATCATTTTCTGAGGTTATTCCCAATTCTGCTTTTGTTATGTTTTCTTTATGTTTGTTGCACAGGAATGAAAGTATTAGAACAGCATGTTCACCAACCTCAGCATATAACTCAACCAGAAAAGGAAAGACTAGGAAGGCATAATCCCTTGTGAGTGACACAGGCATGCTGGTAACAATAGACAAGGTGAAAGCTGAGGTACTTAACAAATTTTTTGCCTCTGTCTTCCCTGATAACTGCTCATCACACAGCCCTCAAATGCTTGGTTTTGTAGGAGGGGAACAGGAAAGCAGTGTCCCTCCAACTGTAAGCAAAGATCAGGTTTGTGACCACTTGAGGAACCTGAACATCCACAAGTACTGACAAGATGCATCCCAGAGTCCTGAAGAAATTAGCTGATGTAGTCACCAAGACATTATCAATGATATTTGAAAAGTTGTGGCAGTCAGGTGAAGTCTCTGGTGACTGGAAAAAAGGTAACACCATACCTATTTTTTAGAAGGGTGTAAAGGATGACCCTGGGAACTACTGACCTCAGTCTCACTTCTGTGCCAGGGAAGATCGGGGAACAGATCCTCCTGGAAATTATGCTGACACATGGAAGTCAGGGAGATGATATGGGAGAACCAGCATGGCTTCACCAAGGGCAAATCCTGATGGACCTAGCTAATGGCCTTCTATGATGGTGCCATTGCATAAATGGACAGAGGAAGAGCCACTGATGTGATCTATCTGTATTTCAGTAAAGCCTTTGATACAGTAGACCACAATATCCTTCTCTCCAAATTGGAGAGATATGGATTTGATGGATGGACTGTTTGATGGATGAAGAACTGGATGCAGAATCACCTCCAGAGAGTGGTGATCAATGGCTCCATATCTGGATGGAGATCAGTGATCAGTGGTGTCTCCCAGGGGTCAGTGTTGGGACCAATGCTCTTCAATATCTTCCTCAGTGACACTGACAGTGGGGTCCAGCACATCCTCGGCAAGTTTGTGGATGACACCAAGATGTGGGGTGCCGTTGACGTATCGAAGGGACTGGTTGCCATCCAGAGGGACCTAGACAGGCTTGAGCAGTGGGCCCAGGTGAACCTCATGAGGTTCAACACATCCAAGTGCAAGGTTTTGCACTTGGGTTGAGGTAACATCCATTACCAATACAAGCTGGAGGATGAAAGGATTGAGCACAGCCTTGCCGAAAAGCACCTGGGTTGCTGGTGTTTGGAAAGTTGGACGTGAGCCAGCAATGTGCCCTTGCAGCCCAGAAAGTCAAGTGTATGCTGAGCTGCATCAACAGGAGTACGGCCAGCAGGACAAGGGAGGTGATCATGCTGGTGAGGCCTCACCTGGACTACTGCATCTAGATGTGGAGTCCTCAGTACAGGAGAGACATGGACCTGTTGGTGCGCATCCAGAGCAGGGCTTCATACACGATCCATGGAATGGAACACCTCTACTGTGAGAAGGACAGGCTTAAAGAGTTGGGGCTGTTTAGACTGGAGAAGAGAAGGCTCTGAGGTGACCTGAAAATGGCCTTCGGTATCTAAAGGGGGGCTATAAAAAAAGATGGGGACAGTCTTTAGCAGGGTCTGTGGTGATAGAAAAAGTAGAAATAGTTTCAAGCTTAAAGAGGATAGATATATGTTAGATATAAGGAAAAAGTCTTTTACAATGAGAGTAGTGAGGTACTGGAAAAGGTTGCACAATTCATTGCAGGAGAGTTGGACTAGGTGACCTTTAAAGGTCCCTTCCAACTCTATGGATCCTATGATTCTAGAATATTAAGCGTTTACCTGAGCCAAAATATTCCATTTGATTTTCAGTAAGGCTTTTCTGGAGTGCTTTCTTATGCCGTTGGTGTGGACAGAAAGAGTCCATGAGCAGGTGCAGTGGATGAATGAATGTATCGCTTGTACGAACATGGTAAGGGGAAAGACGGCAATGAATTAATGGATCTCCTGTACAAGTGTGGTAAAAGGATGAATGACAGTTCATCTCACCTGGAGACAACATTCCCCATAATCTCAAATATTCATCTCTAAGTAGCTTGTGTCTATTTGCTCTCCCCAGTTTTTCCTACTCAGCAATTGTCCCTAATACAGAAGGCTGAAGCAGTCAATATCTTTTTCACCAGGAAGGAAAAAAGTGAACTATCCAGGCTGAGCTGAATACAGAGTGGTGTTCTGTACAATGCGTGAGTGACCAATTACAGATTGAGATTTGAGCTCTGAGTCACACTCGCTGGCTGCATACAGGTTCCTCAGTTAAGCAGCATTAGAGTTTGAGACCCGTAGTGAACTGAGTAGATTGGGAAGGTCATTAGGGTTGACCTTCTCTTGTTCCAGTGCTTCTCACAACCTCTTATTCTCATTCCAATTTGTTTGAAGACCCGAAGATAGAAATGTAGGAATGTTCACTCATCCAGGTGAGTGCGAAGTGATCTCAGGTCCATATAACTAAAGCCATTTTACATATGGAGAAGTGTTTACATAAGTCCTTAATTACAAGCTGATTTACACTGGGTAGTTCCGTTAGATAGACAAAAAGGTAAATAAACTTGAATGCAAGTAGGAATATAGTTTTGAAGACCATCAGCTAAAAAGTGAATTTAGGACTGAAGAAATATTTTCCTAGAAATCAGGTTTACTTGGTAGAAGTGTCCTGAGTGCCAAACATTCATTTGTAAAAGGTGAATGATTCTGCAGGAAAATTGAATAACTGTGCAGGTCATGCACTTCACTCACACTATTATAATGAATAACTCAAATGACTTGTTAGTTTAAGAGACTTCCAGCAGGAACTGGAGCACACTGTATACTGTTAATGCTTTAAGAAAACACGGAATATTTTGATTTACAGCTCTCTAGGTTTCTCCTTTAAGCAAAAATACAGACTCCAGATGAATTCCGTGAAAAAAAAAAAAATAACAGAAGAAAGCACCTAGTATGCAGTTAGACATTATATTCAGGTAGGCAGCAGTATTCAGTTTACCAGATTGACCATCTGCTGTTTAACTTCACTCCCTATGTGCAAAGCTAAAAATTTTAGAAGGGCAGAGGGTCAACATTACATCAGATAGTTGGTATTTCAAATATGTTAGAAATACTACGAGCGCTGGCAGGAAGCCATTAGCTAAGAGAACAGACAAGGAAGCAAAAATTGTCTTCTTGGATTTATAATGAAATTGCATGCATGACACTAAACCTCTACAAAGAAAAAGTCTTTAGAGAGCAATCCAGTTCCTCCAAATTTCACGTTTTCATCAGAATTTTCCAGGAAATTTTCCTGGATATCATCATCAGAATAATCAGGAAATTTAAATAAGTTTGTACGAGAGAGTTCATAACCAAGAAGAACAGAGTTCATGCTTCTCAGAAGAAATATGAGCTTAAATGTCCACTTTTGACTGACATTTGCATTTGGGTGGGTTTTTTTGTCTTTTTTTCTTGTGAACCATATCTATTGTAATTTCTCCATTTAATAGCACATTTTGCTTTTGGTTTGTGAGTACAAAGATACTTCTTCAATTTTGTCTACTTGTTAAGAGACAATCTTAAAACCGCCCTATCACAGAGTATAATGACTTAATCTCTGGAGTTAGAATATGCCACACCAAGTTAGTTTTCCACAAGCAGTTTGAAAGAAAATGAAATTAAACCTAAATTTTTTAGTATACACCACAGCCCAAAGCCTGGCATTCTACTCTAGGAAAGGAGAAGGAGCATGCACAGAGGTTCACACACACAGGACAAATCAATGGGTATTTTTTAACAATTTCCTTCATATAGGCACTTCTGGACACTGTCTGTGGTAGCCTGACTCAAAAAAAAAAAAAAAAAAAAAAAGGAATTCCCAAGCCCACTTAGTCTGAAGTGAAAGTTTTCCATACACAAGATATGCTTCCTCTCTACCAAGTCACATCTATTTTGTGCTCATCCGTGGAGATCCCACCAACTTCAGTTGAATGGGGTTGAAGACTATAGCAGCACAAAACTTTTAAGTTTAACATAGCTTCAACTAGTCCATTTTTTATTCACTGTTGCATTCACTTAAATGGTACTCATTAGGCAAACTCATTTATCCTGTATAATTAATTTCAACAAGTATTGCTCGGACAGTTCTTAGAAATATGATATTAACTTTGGCAGAGTTTCACCTATTGTCTTCCATGTTCTCTAAAACTATGCCAAACCACAAGCTAGGTCATCACTGTTTTCATAGACTCCAGTAAATCTAACTAGTAATAGTGTGCTTTTGGCAATTCTAGAGTTGCTATTTTAAAGCTCCTTTTCTTGGAGCTATCTAGTCTCGGGGGTTACAGAAGGAATCTTAGACTTTCCAGTATGGCATCCCAGACAAGAATGTACCCTGAATTTTCAGTAATTGAGAATAGCCATTGGATTAAACCATCATTTGATACTGTGTTGGGATAAGACAGATGCTCAATTTAGATGTTATTCATATTAGATGCTTATTTTAAAGTGAAGCATATTTACGGTTTTAGTAGCTCAAGCCAGATGCCACGTCAGCTTTCTTCATGCTATAGATAGCCACCATCTGGCACAACTGCATCAGCACAAACACCAGTGTTACAAACTGCAGCTCTCTATGGCACCAGTGGGGCTTAGCATGTTTTCAAGAAGGCGTGAATTCAACTCAAGATGCAGCTGTGCTGCTGCAGATCTAGCACTGGGGCAGATCACAGATTGCCAGAATCTAAAGTGTGACACTGAGGTTAGTACCAGTTAAAGAGCAGATCTTTGTTTACCTGCTTTCATCTAAATTATGCAATGAAGAGTATTAAATGGACTATCATCTTTCTTAAGCAACAGTACTGGGCCAATTTACTAACATTCTTCATGCTGAGTCAGCCTCCTCGTGAGTAAGGTCTCCAGACAAACAATCTGGCTGTTCATTAGTTGTGTTCAGTGTTGATCTCTCAGCTCGGTCCGGACTGTGTTGACTGGATCTTTTAAGAGAGGCACTGGTCCTTGAAATGCTCAGAGCTTCACCACTTAGGGCAGCCTCTAGACTATTGTTCAATACATCCAGCTACAGCTCTGACATTAGTATGTGATAGCAAGTATTTTGTGCAATAAATAAAGATTAGATATAGATGCAAAATATACAGCAGTCTTCACATTTGTGTCTGAACTCCGTTTCTGAACTGTCCTTAAAAAAGTGTGCATAGCCTATTTCTATTTCACATGCAACAGCAACTTCTATCCAGACTCTGCAAAACAACTTAATTGGACTATTAGGTAGACAGCCTGCATGACCATATTTACCACATTTTCTAACACTGTTTGCAAGTATAACTAATTAGAAGCATTGCATCCAAACATATTAGAGAAGAGCTTAACACGACACCTGCTGTGCATAGTTTGTGTGCTGCATACATAAATAGTCCACAATGGCACAGTGGAGAAAGCCAATGCATGGCTAATGAGTGCCCCTGCATTTGCAGAACAGAGCTTTTGACATTTCGGTATGCTGAGGAAAACAGAGGTCACAATTTTGAAATTATCCGTTTCGCAGTAAATAAACAAACAAACAAACAAACAAATGTACTCTGTTCCACAGTGTGTTTTAAAATTAAAAACAGAACAACAAAATCATGGTAATAAGATGTAGAGCTTTGTGATGTCCTACATAGGAATATTTGTAAGGGGACATCCTCATGGTTGCCAGGACAGAAAATGGTGTAACAGTCCTACAGGGTTACGCCAATGATGGGACCAGCCTAACAGCTAATACCTAGGAAGGAATGTTGCAGAGCACTCATGTTTTGAAATGTTCCCAGAATACTTTCTCATCCTTTAGCAATTTGCAGTTCATTGCCTTCCAGATGTAGATGTCATAGGATTTGTATATGATAATCCTTGATGGACACTCTTTTATGAGTGTTCAGTGGCTTTTTGAAGGCGTACACATTTCTAGCATCCACACAAGCCACTATCAAGGAACTTCTTGCAACAATTTGACTGTACACTGGATGAGGACCTATTTCCTTTTCCTTTTATTTGGAACCTCCCCTCTCACAGTCTAGCAAAACAACTTACTTTTCTTGTGTTGTATGGACTACCTAACAGTAATCCCCTACTCAACACCTCAAAATCTCTGATGATTTTATAGAACCCAGCTACCTCTCTCTTCAGTTGTCTCTTTTCCAAACTGAAGCCTTGCAGGAAAGCTCTTCTGTACCTTTCTGGCTTTCTCTAGACCTCTTCTAGTTTTGCTATGTCCTTTTAATTATTGACAGAGCAGAACCATATACCATATTCAAGATGGTGATGTGCCATGGGAGTATTCAGTGATATTCTATATAAATAAGATCATTCTTCTGTTTCTTTCATAAAAACTTTCAACATTATCCTTGCTTTCTGATCGCTTTTGAGTTGTTGTATCCATACATATGCAACCAAAATCTCATCTGTGAGTTGTAATTATTAGATCAGAATGCATCAGTTACTATTTAAACTAAGAGTTCTTATTTCCCTGATCACCATTTACTATATATCTGCATTTCATCCTGTATCTGAAATTTCAGTCATTCAGCAAGGATTATGTGCAATTCATTCCTGTTATCCTATATAATCTATCCTATTTAATCTAACTGGAAGTCATCTCACCTTGCTGGTCATGTTCATCCAAATTTTTCATTACCATGCTGAACAGAAGATCTCATCACATCCGTCTTATCGCTTATCAACACAACATGCTGCTGATGTCTCCACTCCATGGCTAAAATTAAGCATTTTCTCCTACCCTTGCATTTTAAGTATTTAATTATCTGAGGGATTCTCTTCCATTTTATGCACAGGCTGCCTCATTACTTTAAGAGCTTTCTGGAAACGAAGATACATTAAACTGACCATATATTTGTCTGCGCCTTCAAAAAGTTCTAAGAGATTTACAAGATGTGACTTCCTTTATGGAAAACATGTTGATTGTTCTGAAGTGTACTGTTTATCTATACATACTTTAATTCTTTTACTAGTCCTATAGACTTAGTTCTGCAGAAACAGCAGACTCATTTATCTAGTTTCCTGAATCTCCCCTGGAACCCTTGTTAGCAAAAGTGTCAAGGAAGACTATCTAGATTATTTTAACATGTTAGCAAAAATCTGCACTCTAGCCAAAACAAATTGAGGTATTTATACATTGTTTGCTGCAATTTTCTATAGATTATATTTAGGAAAACAATGTACTAGCTTGCAAAGTCTCCTGCTTCATCTTTCATTATCTGACCATAAGCAGAAGGTGAATAAGCAGAAGGTGAAAAGGAAGAATTAGCATAATGTGTATGTAGTATAGAAGACTCTCAGAGGCCAATATGTGGTTCAAAGGAGTCATTCTATATCTAGAGTGATTATTACTGTTGCATCAGACATATATGCTCATCCACAATTGGCATTACAGGTTTATGAGCTAAGGATGATAATTCTTTTGTTATCTCACTTTCTTGCTGTGAGAAAATTTGTTAATGCTTGAGCATATGGAGATCCTGTGATGCCCCTGAGCTGTGAGGGATGCAAGGCACCATAAGTGGCAAATGACTGATAAAACAGATACATTTCTTCTTATATTCCAGATGTAATACCAGAAAACAAAGCACTGAGGCCAGATCATCAGAGGTCACAAGATCACACAAATCCTCATCAGGTGGTATTTCTAATGGTTCAGAATCCTGCCAATGGGGCATGGTGAACATCTGCAAGAATGCTGACCAAGTACTGCAGAAGCACTTCAGGGCACCCTGATTTGAAAAGAGGGTTATTAGATATTTACACTTGTTTGTTTGAAGAATAGTCATTCGGACATTCTTTGCATAAATTAAATATTTAAATTAGAATGTTAGTTCTTGCCACTGACAAACCAGAAATACAGCAACATGAAGTGATACTTTATGCTATCCCAGACCCATCAGTGCAAACCCATAATGTGTGATTTCAATTTGAAAAGATAGTTGTATGATTTGAAATTTGCATTTGTTTGAACACTGTCACAAACCACCGAATGTCAAGTGACTTCAGTGTTGCAAGGGCAGTTGATCACTGAGGCAGGACTGCATAAACTGTGGTAGCTACTGCATAACTCTTACCTTTCAGTGCAATTTACAATAAGGAATGCAAGATCTAATCTTGGCAAGCTCTTTATTGTGTTCCTTTGGTAGTGTGAAAGGGTTTCCAGGGAATCTCAATATGTCATCTCAACAGCCAGAGATCTAACCATTACTATCATCCACTGGTGACTGAAACTCTTGTCTCTGAAACAAATCTATGCATATTAATCTTTAAACAGCAATGAAAAAATCTCATGAGAAAGAAGATGTTTCACTAATGGTGCTTTTCTAAAGCATGTTCTAAAATCTTCCTGAAGGATCTGAGAACAGCTATGGAGTTATCACCAAGACAGCTATATCCTACATCAAGGGGCTTACAATGGACTTATCCAACAAATGCTCTCACTTTGCTTGTGGCACAAGCCCAGTGTTGATGATAAAGCATTTCTTTGTCAAGCCCATAGAAATCTGATGAACTCTTAAAAAAAAAAACAACAACAGCAACAACAACAACAACAACAAAACCCACATCTTTCTCTGCATGTATTCGAGCCACAGAATGCTGGAGCTGGGAGAGTTAAGGAGAAGTGATCCCATTTTTGTACTCCTAAATCTAAAAAAAAACCAGCCCGTCATCCCATGCAATACTCCAGAAAGCTACATCAAGCTGCTAGCACTGCACTCCCTGTGTCGCATGTTAGAAACCCAGTACTGTCTTATACAAATATGCTCTTTGGCCAGATGTAGTTTTTTGCCATCAACATCCAACTCACTTTAGTTCAGCTAGAGGTTCATGCATGCTACTATGTAGTGATGCCAAAGTTCACAAAGTGCAAGGAATTATTTTTTCACTGCTTTTTCTTCCAAGAAAACTGAAACATGCTTAGTTTTACATTAAGCATTACAGCTCTTTGGTCTGTAGGAAAACAAACATCAAACGTATATCATTCTAGCACCCCAAATCAAAAATTGAATAACAGGCATTCTTGGTAAATAACTTCAGAAAAAAAAATGCCCAAGAAAATATTCTGTAATACATAGTTCATTTTTGGTCACAGAAGACAGAAGGAAGCTGCTCTGAAAGAAGCTGGCTACAGTGAATTAATGAATGCAGAGAATATGCTCCTGGTGTATATGTTGCAACACACAGGAAGTTCGTTGGAACTTTAAAGCTATCTTAATATTTCCGTGGTTGAGCAAGTAGTTAAAATTATTTCCATTACAATTCTCCCTGCAATTATACCCCTGTACTATGGGTACTATGAAGGTTGCTTCACTAACATTTGTAAAGCACACCTGCATTCCTTAACAAAAACAGTACATACTATTTTATCTTCATTCTTTAGTATTGGGCATGACTGTATAAGCACCAAGAGATCAAGACCTTGACTACTGCACTATATAGCTTTCCCTTCCTTATTTGAAAGTGACAGTACAATTATAATTTATTTTTAGAAATAAGACTGTATTTGTTTTAGCCTTGTTGTTTCAACCTTCTTGGTTCTAACAGCATTGTCTCATGAATTCATCCCCTTTTTGGGAAGTATGTGTATGAATTTATATAGCAGCACTGTCGGAAACAAGAATATGTTGCATCATGAGAAGTCTACCAAATATAGAATAGAATTAGCTCAGTTGGAAGGAACCTATATAGATCAAGTCCAACTGACTGACCATTTCAGCGCTAACCAAAAGTAAAGAAATATTACTAATTGTAACCAGTTATATATTACTATATTATAACTTGTCCACACTATCATCTGGGTAGGCAGTTGTTAGGAGACAGCCACAACAACATCTGCTTTGCTATCCATCCCCTTTATCCTCAACTAGAGGTGCTCTACCACATTACCCCTAACAGCAGTGACCACACAGTCTGGTCTCTCCCTTACATACATGGCAATACCTCCCCCCACCACCACTCCTGAACAGCCAACAGCCCTTCTTCCCAGCACTCAGCTGTGGGACTCATCTCACAAAGTCTCACTGATACCAGTGATATCAGAGCACATGAAAAGAACTAAAACTTCCACTTCGTCCCATTAGTTCCTCATACTGTATGTGTTGGTTTTAAACACATTTCAGATGTGCTCCTGTACTCTTAACACTCCCTGTAGCAGCACAGATGCTCCCATTAGCCTTAACATCCTCAGAATACTGTATCATCGCTTGGCATAACCTCAGTGTTCCTTAAGTTATCTCCTTTCACCTCTGATCCTAGCTTAAAACTCTCTTTAATTGGTCTCACCCGGTTATGCTAAGAAACACTTCCCCCATCAAATCAGGTGATCAGGCCCCAGAAGATGTTGTGATTATAAAACTCAAAGTTCTGGTGGAGGCACCAGTCTTGCTGATTTTGATGCTCTGCTGCAAAGCCTCAGTTGATCTGATCTCAGAGGGGGAACTCTCACTGATGTCCCTTCTTCCAAATTTTCACATCCCTTATCTGCCACACCCAGGTCCTCATATTTGTTTTACAGTGGAAGCTGAGGGGTAGATGGGAACTCCTTTAGCAGCTCTATGAAGTAATCGTACCTCCTCACTGCCGTGTACTTCCCAGAACATTGTTTAACGCACAGCTTTGGTAGCATAGGCTGTTTTGGCTGCAGTCCCCTCCTGCAGAAAAACAGAGCAGACCACAGCAAATTCCCTTTCCATGGGCCCATGGCAGTAACTGGGGGTGATCCCCCTGCCTTTACCTGAAGATGTTAACTAATTGTGCATGGATGATGTTTTAGATCCACGCTTAGACTCAAGCAATGGGATTAATCTCCTCTTGAGCACATTGATGAGAAATGCTTTGAGCTGGTTGGCTAAAGTTCAATCATCATATAGACCACTATATTTTAAACTAATGTAATCTTGCTGGTAGGCTGAAAAGAACAGCTCAAGTGATATTGCTTCCCCAACATTAGCAAAGTGGCTATTCTAAGGAAATGACATAAAATAGAGAGGAATTCAAATTAAGTTTGAGTCAGAGTCACTGCAGACACTGCAAGTGTTGGGAGTTCAGCATCCAAAGTTGGCATCATCTGTTTTCTCTGAGGCTGGGTCTATGGGTTAATGCTTGCAGCTGAGAACTACGCCAGTTTGGAGATAATTTCTCATACTTTTCCCTAAATCAAAACCAAGCATTCACCTTTCTGACTTCGGATTCTGTGAGTTTTACCGCAGCTATGCTGTATCTCTCATTTGGTAACTGTAGCGAAAATGCTAAGTTGGGGCTTCAATCAGTGATTGAGCACCTGGTGGGAAGGCAGGGCCAACCCAGGGGAGCTCAGCTGCCTGCAATGTGCCTGAGTGACTGGAAGGGGTGGAGCCAGGATTCATCCCTTCCCAGACCTCATTTAATGGTTGGCAGGGAGATAATGACCTCTTGCTGGAGGTAAGCAGATTCTTTCTTTTGTTTTTGTGCCTGCAGATGTTGTAGTTGAGCTAGTCCTTACTTGCTGCAACCTAGGACTTTAGCACTCTATTGTAATCACTGTGTTTTCCATTGTGTTACAGTAGCCCAGCTCTTGCAGTCCTTATCCAGAGTGCAGAAGAGCAGTTGTATGAGATGGAAACTGCTGCAGGCTCTCCACCATATGATCGTTCTCAGACAGTGGCTCATATGAGCTCACTTTCCTTCTCCCTGCAGATAAAGGGTGCTTTGTTAGTAATGCAGGCAGTTCCCATGGTATAGTTGGTCTTCAGTGGTTTGGAGGGAGGGGGAGTTAGTGCCAAATATGCTGTGTGGCTCCAACCAATCTGCACCCCAGTTTGTGTCCCACAATCAGTTACTATTACAGACCATGAGAATTAGTGATGTTTTTCTTTCAAAGCAGAAGGTTATGGAAAGGAGCTCAGATCCACCTATCTGCTTTGTGAGGTCCTAATCAGCAGAAAAGGAGCAACTGGAAGCAAACACTATAGAAAGCCAGGAGGGATCTGAGTGGCATCAGTGCCTCTCAGACGTGTTGGGAAAGCTGCCTGAATCCCTCTGGCTCAGAGGACGCATTTTATGTTCACTAGTGAAGTGAAGAAAGGGGTCTGAGGCAGACTGTATTTGTTTTCTTTGTACAGAGTCATTTCACCTTACAGTAGTGGCATGAGGAAAAAGCAAATCTTTTCTTTTTATTTTCTCTTAAGAAAAATTCAGCTGCTTTTGTAGGCAAGTACATTAGATTTGGGCTGCTTCAACTTTCTACAGACAGGTGGTTGTGTCCCATACCCCAAGAGAGCCATCCTGCCTTGCCTGGGCTCTGCAGCAGGACTGCACAGCTGCACTGCATTCTTCTGGCTGTTGTACTGTCCCAGCTTCACACCTGGTTTTGTCTCCCCAACTTGCCTCCATTTCTCATCGCTGACAGTGAGGAATTAAGATATCTTTTTCTGGCTGGTATCTGACATGCACTGTTGCCAAGAGAGAGCAGCCTCTTTCAAATGGCACTCATTCTTTACTCTGTGAAATGTAATGCTTAACTGATTTTGTAAACTCTGCTGCTCCAAGGGTTACAGCAAACTGGAAAGCTTACACTTTGCCCTAAAACTTGGCAGAAAGAAAAAAAAAATATAAAAAGGTGTCATTATTTGGAAGTCTTGAGCAGTTGGATGGTAAGAGCTGCCTGTGCTGACAGTATGGGCTCCAGGTCAGGAAAGAGTGTTGCCAGTTATGTGAGGTGAAAGATGAGATGTCCTGCAAAGGCAGAACAGGGAAAGCTTCGCTTCACAAGGATGTACTCACATGTTAGCAAGTAGCAGATTCTGTTAGAAGAAAGTGGGATGTAATGGTAAATGAGAAGAAGAACTGATAGTAATCCCCCCTAAATGCAGCAGCACTGCTGGGTGTTAGATACAAACTGCCATACTTGCATGGGACAAGGCTCCACAGTCTGAAATCATGAACTCTTCTTTTAAGACAAAAGCTGATGGGGAGTTATAAGCTACCTAAAGGCAAGATATTCATTAGTCTTGAAAGTGGGTGAAATATCCTAACCCCAAACCTTACTTTATTTCCTGTTCTTCTCTAAGAGAGGTTGCATTCTAACACTCACTTTCATTCTCAACACAGTGACTGCATCCAGAGTTGGATCTCTTGACAATAAGTATCTGTTACTGGTCTTTGAATGAGAAACTGTTATGAAAATTCAGCTGCATGGGTTGTTTCAAATAGAAAAATAGGAACATAATAAACCCCTGAAAAGATTAACACAATTTGTTCCTTTTTAGCAAATGCCTTGCTACTTTGAATTGCTGATGGGTGCTTCAGCATAGCGCAGGCAGGTGAAAGCTGCTGTTTGGCAGCAAGGTTAGGAAGCAGCAACTGCATGGATGTTGTCATAGTATTAAGTGGTATATAAGTCTGTACAGCTATATCAGGTTTTTTTCATCTAGACTATTTCATTAAAACTGAATGAACGGAGAGGGAGAACTGACAGCAAGTTGTCAGTATTAGGAAGCACTGAAGAAATAATAGCATGAAGTGTTTCCCCTTTGATGAAAGCTTTAAAAAATGAGTGAAGTTCAAAGACAAGGAGGGCATTGGTGTTCATAATTATCTTTTCTTGCTGTACTTGGCACTAGTTGGGCATATTAACTAGTGATGCATAGAAGTGAAATCATTTGTCTTTTGCAGAAGACTTGTCTTTGCCCCTTAAATCTGTATCAGTCTTGTTTGTACATTTGTATTTGTACACATTTATTTTAAAAGTAAATAGTTATAACAAACCTTCATCCAGAGGGCCTATGGTGCTGCCAGATTCTTTATCCTTTCCTTTCAGATTTGAGTCTATATCCCCTTGTACGTTTGCTTGGAGTCAACAGGATAGTGCATCATTACTCTTACTGATGGCAGCTTCCTTTATTTTTCTGAAGGAGCTGTGATTGCTGCATGTCAGTTAACTGCTGTGCCTATCTCCTAATACTTACCCTTCTTTAACAGTAAGCTTCATGCCTCATGTGACATCTTTTTCTATTTTAAAGTTGATAGACAGCGAAGTTACCGTCACAATATCTGTGTGAGGCTACAGAAATACCGGGAGCCAGTAGCAGGATGAGAAGGGCAAAGAGCTGCTCCATGTGAGGGTCAGACTGGGCATTAGGAAACGTTTATTTCCTGTGAAGGTGGTCAGACTCTGGAACAGGCTTCCTAAGGGAAGTGGTTCATGCCCCATGCCTGTCAGCATTCAAGAAACGTTTGGACAATGTTCTCAATATCATGCTTTAACCTTTGGTCAGCCCTGAAGTGATCAGATCTGGGATCAGGGTTTATGGAGATCACTCACAACTAAACTAAACGATTCCATTTCTGAAAGAGAAAAGGCACAGTATATGGCGCTTTCTTACGATAAAGGATAATTATTGTTGGCAAACATTCTTAATAGGACCATAAATACATCCCAAAAGTATATGATCAATTTTTATGAATATACACAACAAAACACAGAAATATTTTGTTTCCTAATTTCATGCTGATTCAATACATTGCACTGGGATGACACAATATATTTTCTACTGCATTTTGCTAGGGATGTAGTAATTAGTATTTGGCTTGTCTTTTTTATTACAAAAAAAGTGGTTCAGTACTTGATAGCGCATAATATTATTAATGACTAATTACTGCTAAGCTTTAAAACTGCACACGCTACTGTTCACATTTGAAACATACACCAAATTCTTTATTTGTTCTGACAGTTTGTATTCAGGTATTGCTAGTTTTCAATACAGCTCTTCATTCAGTGAAGCTGTGTTCTCTTTCAGGTCTGTCCACGTACCCAGGTAGTCTAGCTTACCTTCCACAGGGGCTTGCTGGGAGGTGGTGACTCACTGCTCAGTAGGAGTCTTTAGAAATTGGATCTGGTTCCACTTGCTCCTGTGCAGTGCAGAGTGAGAAGGTATGCCCTCATTTTTTTTCTCTTGAGTTTAAACAAAGAGCTTTTAAGTTAAATTTTTTTTTGTGTGCATTTATGGTTAAATAAAAACTATGAGTTTCTTTAAAATAAGTTGTTAAACCATCAGAAGTTTGAAAATATATCTGAACAGCCAGCACATAGAGCAGTTAAGATCCAGTACAGATGGCTTTGGCTTACTATTTCTAACTCTGTTTTTAGGTACTTAAATTTTGGTCTTGCTGTGTGAAATGAACAAGAAACAAGTTAGTGGCCACTGTAATGGCATGCGAGAGGAATACCAAAAGCCTGCTTTCATCTGCCCTGATCCATATAGATCCTTTTCTGAGAGAATGAACTAAAGTAAAAAAACAGAGCAAATACCTGGAGCATAATGTCATTTCCCATATAATAAATGACTGCACTGTTACAGATACTTCTGTTCTTCCAGTAGTTGAGGCTGTGACTTCACGGCCATAACAGAATAGAATTTGAATGCACAGAAATAAACAAAGTGAGACTGAGAAATGGTTCTCTCCTCTTTCTGGGAAGGAGCTCTCCCTGTGGTTTGTCGCTTCCTAGAGATCTCTGATCCTCCCCTGCTGATTCAGTTGTTGTAAGAAAAATGTGACCTACTTCTTGATGTTACTTTGTGTTGAAGAAATCCTAGTGACTTCCATTTTCTCACTCCATTTGACTGGGTGAATCGGATGGGCTAAGAATAACCAACACCCTTAAACTGATCGTTATAATCAAATTTGCACTGGTAAATGCTGTGAAATGCTTGGACAGAACAGCCTAGAAAACAAGTTTTCAGAATGCACTGGGAAAGTTGGACTTAGTACATATTAATGAAAATAATTGCATAGAAACGGCAACATGTTCCAAATTCTTTCAAAATGGAATGCAAGTGTTTTGCTCTTTGGTTATTGGGTTTTGAGCCCTCAGACTTAGGAAAGATATTCTTAGGCAGAATCAGCTCAGTGCTGTGGTCCTAAGAGCTCCACCAGCACTGAATGTCCCAACATATCTTACCCTGTACCCTCCTTGCTCATGGCCCAGGACCCCTTTTCATCCCAGGCAGACCTGGCTGGAGCTATATCAGTGCAGCACCAGTCTCCAGCCCTGCCTGTTGACTCCTCCATTCTAGAGTTTCACTGCTCTTGCTGCTCCCTGGCACTCTCAAGTCAGGTCCTAAGGCTAAACATCTTGGGGATGGCATAGAAGTCACTCAGAAATCTAAAATACCAATAAAATGTGTAAACAAGCCTCACAGCTATGACCTTAGTTGCTTGATAGAAAGTGATCTCTGTTCTAAAAGGACTCATGTTGTGTCTTTTACAAATTCCTCTTCTGAAGAATTTTGCGTGTCTTTCATTTTTAGCTATTTCTGTCTGACTAAAGGATTTTCCCAGTAGGTTTGTGCACACAATAATAACGTTCCAGGGGCTGTATTCTTTGCTCTGACAGAGATAAAATCATTCTGGATCAGGATGGTTCTGTCCAGTAATAAATTCAACACTCACTGGACCAAGCAAGTTGACTGGATGTTTGGTATGAGCTGTTTGGATACTTCCTTTTGTGTTTTATTCCTCTCTCGTGAAACTCCACTTTAAAATTCTCAAGTCTGACTTATTAATAGGAGAAATTATTCCTATCAAGTTTCCAGGCCCAGGAGAGGCAGAGAGATTAATAATACAAAGATTTCTGCTGCTTTTTGTATTTCAGAAGCCAGGTGCACTGTCCAATATTTTCCAAGAGGTCAAATGCGTATAGTTACTACCAATGGAAGATTACATATTTGGGTATTATGACAGCACTTTACACCAAGCATGCAATAAAAACAGCTAATACATGTTTAGAATATGTGTTCAACTGGCTTGCACTTCAGTATCTCTAGAAGAGCCCTAATAGTATGGTCAAAGACAGTTTTTCTCCGTATTGTGGAACTGCTCAGGGAAAGGAGCAGTCTAAGTTTGACCTTCTGTGGTGTCTGTCAAGGTCTTCCAAACTGTATTGTTCCCAAATAAAAGAAAAATTTCATCGTGTTTTTAGAGTAACTCTCAGGAAAAGTGGTTGGATTGTTCTGGTATGTTGGGGACTCTTGCTCAGTAAAAGAAGAATCTGTTTATCTTGGTTGTTGAGTCCTACAAACTCACTTACTCTCAGCAACCTGAGAAGACAGCTGATTAGCTGAAACCAAGTTCTTCTACTGAGGCTGAAAATTAGTATAACAAATAGTACGCTTTCTCACAGTCTGAAGTTTTTCTTTTTTTTTTTTTTTAATAATGGTAACTTAGTGCAGAGTGAGCATAGGAAACTCTCCAACTTCAACTTAGTAGATAGGAAAAAAAATCACCTTAAACTCATTTCATAATTGAAGATTTTAAATGGTGTAAGACCATCTATCCCAGAAACAACCCGATGTTCTAATAAATATTAATCTGTTATCTTTCTGTAAGTACAGGATGACTATGGTTCTTGATCTCTTGCTTCAGGCACTGAGTTTTAATGTGGGTAGTGGCAACAATATGCTATCTTCTGTACTAAATGTCTCTTGTGTGGTTGCCTGCAGTATTATAGAGCTGGACTTGGTGGTCTTGATAGTCCTTTCTATAGTTCCTATGTGCATTTTGTGCCAAATTACATAAGTGGGTTACAGTGGAGAAGCTTTATGCATTTGGTTACAGTGTCTAAAAGCAAAGCTTGGAATGTGAGAGAAAACAACCAAAAATAATGAAAAGCTTCCTCATAGAAGAAGAGAGCGAAAAAGATGTTACAGAAAATAACACACTAGGTAGATAAAATGGTAGCTAAACAGCAAGAATGCAAACGAAGGCCAGTAAAAGAAAATTGTCTTCTCCAGTTTTAGACTAATAAATCATATACTCTCACCACATTTTCTATTTCCTTGGCAGGCATTATGCAACTCTGTAACATGTGGCAGGAGACTAATCTGATAACCAGCACTACCTGAACCTTGATGCTTGAGTGTGTAGTAGCATATAGGTATTCAACATTCAAGATTTCCTGGGGCCTTCTGACTCATTCTGCAATTCATTTCACTATAGTATATTGAAGATGTCAGAAGCTAATCTAATTCTATTTTCTGCTACAAAAGATGATGGAGATGATCACAAAAAGTGATGGAGAACATTTTTGAGATTCTTTCTGTTTCTTTGAACATATTGGACCACTTAAGGCTTAGAAGACCACTTAGGATCTTCTAAGCACTTAAATTTATTTGCATGTTTCTTCTTCCTCTTCTCTAAGACTGTATAGGAACTGTTGAGTCATAGCCTGAACCACTGATTTATCGCCTGAGGCAAGCACTGAGTTAGCCTTGGCAGCACATGTGAAGGCAATTCACCCGTGTGACTAGAAGGGGTGGAGCCTGGCTGCACCTCTCCTAGACCCCATTTAAGGGCTGACTGCCACTGGGGAGGGATCTCTTTCTGGAGATCACTCCCTTTGGAGTTTTCTACTGCAAGCCTAGGACATGGGCGAATATTTCATTTATTTTCCTAATTATACATCCTGTAAAATACCATCCTAACCACGCCACTCTGCTAACTGTACGTTTGTTGATTGTACAAAGACATGTGTCCAAATCTGGAAACTGGATTAAGGTTAGCCCAATGTCATGCCTAAGCACATAAGCTCTGCTCTTAGCTATGAATTTTGGTTAATGACATAGAATCATAGGATCGCTCAGGTTGGAAGGGACCTCAAAGATCAAGTCCAACTGCAGCCTAACCATAGTGCCCTAACTCTAACAACCCTCTGCTAAGTCATATCTCCAAGCACCACAAGGTGTTCATGGCAAGGAACACAAAACTTTTGCAGCCATAACTACAAGTGTATAATAAATAATTGTCTATATAACAAAGAGAATGAAGAATGCAAATTTGTAACTGTAAGGTTTGTATAGCTGTGGATGCACCTGAAGGGACAAAGTGTGGAAGTGAAGATCGTCAGTTTGGTCTGTTTTCTTTATCCACGTCTAAATAGGCTAGAATTCTTGGAAGATTGGTGTTTCTTGCAAGATTTCCTGTACTATGTGGGTTTTGGCTCAAGAGGAGAACAGTCTTTCTGTGGAAGTAGTAAATTTTAGTTGGATCCAGAAGCATAGAACACAATGAGGTGTTTGCCAGAAGGGAATCAGAAAAGATTAAAATCTTTGAATGTTTTTAGGCAGAAAAATGATGATGGGACTTAAGCCTCAAAGGAAATTTAAACTGGTTCCTATATTATCTAAATAAGTTCCTTCCCTCTTGAAGATGATGATAATGTCACTATTGCGTGTGTTGTGTTTTGAATTGGATCATTAAGCACTATTATAGTTCCAGTACAGCTCTTCACTGTGCATATTTTAAGTGAAGGTTTTGAGGATAAATTCTTTTCTTCCTTAACATAATTATATCCACTTCCTTGATATGCTTGCTTTTCTCTTGAGCTGTCTTGTATACTCACTCATGAGCACTACTATATCTTTATGGGCATTAATAGGCCTTCTCTGGGCTTTGTTGTGCCGTTCTGCCAGAAAAGATCATGGCTTTGTATCTTAGCTTATAATGCTCACTTTGGATGGGAACTAATTCTCTGTAGGGTGGAAATCTATTAGTGTCATGTCATGGAAAACTTTCTTTGAGCTTGCAACAAGGCCTCAGAAATACTAACTTTTACAGTATTATTATTGGATGCTAGAAGTCTTCTGCTTTACTTGAAGTGATGGGGAGGAAAATGTTCCTTTCCAGAACTTGGGGCACACAAACAGTATGCAGTGACTAAATCAGTTTAGTAGAAATAATGGCACAAAGAATTTTTGTCTTTTTGGGTAGCAGCTTGCATGACTGATGATAGTTCGAATTCAGATTAGCTTGAAATTTATCTTGGAATAAAAATTTAGGCAAAAAAATATTGTAAGCTGTATCAACTCACTTTATTTAGTATTGTGGTTTTTAAGCTAAGGATCGGTATTTTCTTCTCTTGGTATATGATATCCACACCCACGTCATGCTCTGCTCTTTTGGATTTCCTTAATCACTAAATTAGAGTACTTCCAACTGTAAGATGAAATATATTTCCATCTGCTCTATCCGGTAGAAGAGAAAGCAGAAAATGGTTTTACAGCAAAATTGTATCACTGGAAAATATTTTCCTGGTTTGGAATGGTGTTACAGAGCATTGGCTGTGACTGATTGTTTAGTCTTCTTTTAAAAGTAAATATATGGTAAACATACTTTGACAAGGCCAAATAGTTTTTAACTACCTCTTTTATTTATTAACTGAATGCTTCTAGGTTTTGGCTGTTTTGTGAAAATAAAACAAAGTTCTTATGACGGAGGGGCTTTCATTAGGCCAGTCTGTGGGAGTTTCCTTTTGGTTACCAATGTTAGATAAAGGCAGGTAGATTAAATCAAATGACTGCTGGCATCACAGGTCATATTGAGTCATGCTGTGCCTTCTGTCATTCTACCAGTTCAGGTCTACCATGACTTTTCCACTCCATAGTGACAAATTGTACTTCAATGTATTGCCTGCTAAAAGTGTGCTTTGTCTAGTTCCCTGAAAGAATAAGCCGTAGACGATTACACTGTTCCCAGTCAGCTGTGTTCCTGTTCTCTTTTCGTTCTTTGTCAGACTTCAACCAAATGTACTAGAGATGTCCAAGACTATAACAGCAATCACAGAAGTGACTCAGGAGTTTCTCCTTGGATACTTGCTTTATATTTTTTGTTTCCTTATAGAAGATCAGAAGCCCCATTCAGAAGAAAGATTCAGAGCTAGGAGCACACCTGTAAGAAACCAGACTTCATTAGTACTGGTGCTCACACCACTGGTTCTTAAGAAAGGAGGAATTAAGCCAAGGGCTGATATTTGTTTTTGTTTGCTTCTTGAGCAAGATCAGAGCTATTGAGGAGCAAGCAACACAGCTAAGGGGAGTTTCTTGTCTTGCTAAGGAGAACTACGACCATTGTACTACTCCCACTTAAATTTTTAAATTCTTAATGGATAAAGATGTCCGGATTTTCATGAATTTGCACATTACCTCAAAATTATGCATTCAAAAAGGGGAATTGTACATACTTCAAGACCGTAAGATGTTTTCCTTCTCACAAAAACTATTTTCCTTCATTTTGTGAGAGGTTACTTTATGTGTTAATTCACATAGTAGCAGAATTGCCAGGGCAGGAGACTCTGCAGTCCTCCCCTGCTTTTTTTCCCCATGCTATGCAAATTTTCTAATTCTGGGTTTAGAGTGATAAATTCCCCTAATGGCTTTGACACAATCCTAACACAAAAATAGCTTTCATCACTGTGCAGTCCAATATAAACAGCCCTGGAAAACACCTTCCAGATTTCCAGCAGTCACTTGATATTCCCTTTGGACAACATTTTTGCTTTACTGGAGTTGCAGAGAATCTATGAATTCATCATTTACTTGTTTGAATCTTGCACTGTACCTTTAACCCTGCAAGTAATAATATTCCCACTGCAAAGTGTGGTTACCACTCTAAGCATGACTTAAGCAAGCAAGATTGTCACCCCCCTCCTTCCCCCAGCACTATGTATTTTCTTACCCAGAGTATCCTGGATTTCTGTACCAGCCCTGTCCTTTTACCTCTTAAATTAACATGCCCTTCATTAATGTTATAGTCCCAAACTAAGTTCATATGCAAGCATTCTTGAACTGGGTGTAAATTCAAGTTTTGATTCTGAAACAAAACAAGATCTTTTATGGAAATCTCATTCTCAGGAATAAATTTAAAAGTGGTTAGTCTGCTTTGTGTAAGCTCTTTGTATGCTTTGTGGTGAATATTAAGACTTCCTCTCTTTCCATTTGTTTCCTTTCTCCTGATGTCTTTTTGCAGTGTTGAAGACCTAATGAAATTAATAAAAGAAATAAATATTGGTGAGAGAATCTGAAAAATTAAATTTCATATCGTTTAAATGAAATTTACTTCTGCTGTCACAAACTGATCAAGTGCCTTTCTATTGTCTATGACTGAATTTGAAATTTATGATTTAAGGTTTATGCTGTGGGTTTTTTCGGTTTTGTTTTTGATTTGGCATTTTTTCTGTACAAAGGCTTTAAAAAGATGTAAAACTGACGCAGTAAAATGAAGTGCTGAACTCATACCATTGAAAAACTGAGCTGTTACACAACTGCATAAATCATATCTCAAGATGAAGACCAAAAATAACATTAGGCAAGTTTACAGTTTCTTGATCATTATTATTTCACTGCTAAAAGGATTTGGATAAAGATGTTGGAGTTGTTACTGTCTTTTGAGGAAAATTATTTTTTAACACAAAACCAGCCAGAAGTCATCACAAAATAACAAAGTTGCATCTGAAATGGATTCTGTGATGGGAGGACTATCTTTTAGTATATACCTAGTCTTAGGTACTACGGCAAAGAACCCCCATCACCCTTTTGACTGTGTCTGATAGCATATGAGCCAAGTATTTCCTACCACATTTGGTCTCTGTGCTGCCTACTTATCTGAAAACGTAGTTAGGTAATTGCATTCTACAGCTGCATAGGAGGATTTTCAATCCCATTTTAGGTGGTGTTCAGGAAGATTCAGGAAGATTTGCCAAACCAGAACAGGTTTGTAAATCATGATTCTACGAGGAAATAAGAAAGACTGGATTATTTAACATCCTGAGTTTGTTGTTGGCTCCTACAACCACCCCTCATCAAAAAAAGTAAACAAACAAAAAAGCCACTAAGAGAGCCTGGAGAGGTGGTGGATGGGGGATATACAGGATTTTAGAAACCTGAGAGTGTAGTGGGAATAACAAGTTACAGTGGCTGCTAGCTAGCTCTCATTATACTTTCTGATAGGCTGGTTGCTATAAGGTATGTTTAAATTATAGCCTGTCACTTGTCCCCAGTTTAACAGTTAATGTTTTACCTGCTGAAACATTAAGTCTAGGCTTTTATGCTTTTAATTGCCCTTTCATTCCCCACTAGTCACTCCTGATTTAAAAAACAGCAACAACAAAAACAACAAAATTAGGAGTCCCTGTTATAATTCAAAGCTAAAACCATCAACTGCAAACATTTTCTGCTGGTTTTATTGTTTGTTTTTAGCATACAGTAGGAGTTGGTGAAAGAGTAATCACCAAGACACTGTTATCTAGGTCTTAGGATATCTGAGAGAAGATATTTTACTACCTAGAACAATCATTTTTGGAAGCCTGGTGGCAGCATTTATAACTGATGGCCAGCAGAGATAAGAACTGTCCTTGCCCTAGGTCTTCAGCTACCTAGAGCCCTATAGAACCCCAAATCTATCAATGGAAGAATGACTTGTGAACAGCTATGGAGAATAAAGGGAAGTAATTGCAGTAGCCCAAGCTTTGAGGGCTGGACAAATATTTATTTGCACAGTGCAGCCAACAAGCTGCAGCCTGAGGAGTAAATAGTTTAGCATTGCAGAATAGAAGATAACCTCTGAGTTTCAGTATCAAGGTGAGTCTTGGTTTTGCTTACCATCTACATTTGTGTTTCTGTGAAACTGGTCAGCGCTTCTAAGTGATCACAAGGTAGCAGGGTCTTAATTCTCAGCTCTTGGTTGCAGTCTGCCAAAACCAGCATGTGGAGCTATCAAATCCTTTGATTTGGTAGTTGATGTTAGTAAAAAGGTATAAGTAAAATTGTGACCTGATGGCAATTACGTACAGACAGGTTTGAGTAAGCAGAAATATGTTCTAAAAATGTAAGGATTATACAATTATCAACTTTGGCAGCTTTTTCTTTTTACCTCATTAGTACAGGTGGAAGGCTGAACATGAGCTTTAGTCGTTACTGTGTTGTTTCTTCCTTGATGCACTGAGATACATTCATTCCCCTAGGAATGCTTAGTTCCTGTATTTCTGTGACTGAGAATTTCTCAAGGGAGAATAGGTCCTGTACTATCATAACTTTAGCATAAACTGTGTTGCTGTCTGTCATAGAGCAGCAAAGCCATTTATGGACAAAATCTTTATTGAGATATAACCTTCAGTTGTAGCCAGGGCAAATCAATGGGGATGACAAATAACATAGTGCATGGCTTGGTCAGACTGACAATCACTGTACGCCTATAAAATACAAAATGGCAAATAGGGTGTAACAGATTGTTTTTCCCCCTCACCTTTTTCAGTTCCCTTCCCTGAAGCTGTCTTCTGATAAGAGTATTACATAAGTCTTAGTCTTCTTTGTGACCTGGGTCCCTGTGTCTCAGAAGCTCAGTTTCATGAGTCGCTGCCAAATAGAGGACTGAAAAGAGAACCTTAGATTCCTGCATCGTGGTATGGCAGTTGTTCTCAAACTGCACAAACTAGAGCAAAGATTACTAGGGAAAATATCTTCTTCTAACTCTTATAGGGTATAATACAGGCCAATTAAATATCAAATATAATTTATATTAAGTTGGTTGTGGGAGGGCTTTTAAGGTACAGAAACTATGCAACTATCTATTTCTTATGGATTGAGTTAGAATGAGACTACAACACTGTCACCCTTGAGTGAACTTAACTGTGTGAACCTTCCCACCAGCAGTGTTCAAATACTTGCTTTTTTCTTCAGCAATAATTAAAGTAACAGAGTAGGTCTGGGCTGTGGGAGCTCAGGAAGCCTCAGTTGCATTGTTTGTCAGTTCTCGTTGCAGAAATTCTCATACAATCAAAGAAGTATTGGCTGGAGTGGGCATCTGGTGGTAATTTACTCCAGCACTCTATTTAAAACAAGAGCTATCACAGTCACTGAATCACTACATCCATCACCAGCTATCACTGACTGTCACCAAGAGTAGAGCTATGGCCTTGCTTAATTCAGCATTTTAAGTGTCCAGGGTAGGAGAGTCAGTCCAACCACTGTCTGCCTAGCTGCTTTCAACACTGCGCTATTCTCTAGTGAAGAAGTTCTTCTTAATTTTCAAGCTGAACCTTCTGAATCAAACCACATGTCCTTTTGCCCTTTGCTATGAATGTTTTGCCAGAGAATTCTGACTTAGTCATTCTTTGTACCTTACCTTCACATAGTCATAAATTGCTATTTCATCACCCTTTATTCTCCCCTTCATTAAACAACATAAGCCCAGCTCCCTTTCTTTTTTCTCGGTTCTTGAGCTCTGTGACTCTGGCCAATTTCATAGAACCCCAGTAAACTCATCAGTTACATTTTTAAAAGGGATGTTAAAATGAGAGATCCCACTCTACCTTAAAGTCAAGACTACAGATGAAACGGTGGATAATATTAGTTCCCTTTGACTCTTTGGTCCACATTACTCCTGCTTGTATTTGAAGCAAAGAGAGACCCTTCCCAAAAATGGGCTGTTTTCTTGAGAATTCTCACATAAACCTGTGGAAAGGGTGTGTTGAATAGTAGCATTAGAGTAATGCTAGAATTGTTTACTGAAGGTGATACAGAACTATATTATATTGCTATAATTTCCTTATGCACATATGCTATAATTATGCTATAATTTCCTTATGCACAGTGCACATATGAACAGAACATAAGAAGCACATGAACATAGCATCTTAGAATATTTTTAGTATCTTTAGCTGTTTCTGCTCTCCTGCAGGCTGCCTGGGAGTGGAAACTTTGTCCATATGACTTTCTTGATTGCTTAAAGAGATGTACTATATCTGAACGCTGAGAGTTGATCCGAAATTCTCCTCCTGTGGACTGCAAAACATCTCTCCGATATGGACTGGACTCTTTGTGAACACTGCAGGGAGGAGAAGGTGATTTATAATACCCACCAGATGGCTTCAGCCCACACTATACTCTTAGAAGAGGCATTTTCTCTGCTGCTTTCTTACAAGCTGATCTACTTTAGCTTCTCAGAAAACAGCTGTGATTGTTCTTAAACACTATTTACTGATTGAAACCATGTAATATTATTAGAAACCTTTATAAGTACTAAAAACATAACAATGTTGAGTGATCTAGCATCCTCATATAACAGCTGGTATTCTGGTAGAATTCACTGAGCTATGTTTTTCAGCTGTAAATTGGGATTAAAAGGGGGAAAAAAATGAGTACAACAGTGGGAACTATTCCAAGAGTAGTGATAAAGATCTCCTTCCTTGTCTGGAATTGCCCTTTAAGCCCCAGACTCTTAATCAGCACCAAAAGGAAGCAAAAGCTTCCTTCCCTGACTGGACCTTATTCCAACTAAGATATGAGAATGTCTTTCACAAAATACTCCCATCACAATCTATGTAAGAACTGCCTTAAGAAAAAAAATGTCACCTTGGTCTTTGGCTTCCTTCAGTTGTTAGACCAAATAATAAGAGACCAGCACCCTTTCTGGTGGTCATTTTCATGAATACAAAGCTTCTCATGTTTCACTGAGATAAAGCAGGTCCAGCAGTGCATGTTCTGCTTTGCCAGATATAGTTTTCTTATTAAGATGATGACATTCATGCAGGTAATCTAGATTTAAAAAGTGCATTCTACTCATTTTTATAGGAAAATAGTCCAAGTGAAGTTTGCTGGTTGATTTATTTCTCGAAGCACCCAATTCATTGGCAAGTTTTCCAACACCTGATTTGCCAGAGAATTAGAAAAATTGCCCTACAGTGGATTTCATACCATGTTATGAGGTACGTCATGAGGTTTAATTTGATGAAAATCATATAAAGGACACAGACTTATATCTTACTTGCTAAGGGCAAGGAATGGACAAAGAATGTGCTGAAAACCACAGTATATCTGTACCTCTCTAATGAGAAATAACCTTTGGCCTTCCAATGCTAACATAGCCCAAAGACAGAGAAGCATAATGGAGGTGGTGATGGTGTGAGGAATAATGAATCTGTGTCTTCATGAAAGAAGTAGAGGAAGAATGACAAGAACTGAGATCAGATACAGCAGAAGAACGTAGTCAGCTGCTGAGTTAGGACAGAAAATGTTATGTTTTGAGTGTGTAGGGTGGAAGGTTGCCTAAATACTCTGAAAATAAAACAATTGAGTTAAGAGGTATGTAAGTGATCCAGGCTAAATGAATAAAGGCTTTATGTGCTATGGCTTCTGCATGTTAATGCTCAGGGGAATTCTTATTCCAGTGTCAGTGTAAAAAAAAAAAAATGTGGAGGCTTTCAAAAATTCTCTTTAACCACTCCTGTGAATCCTGCCAAGTGCTGACAACAGTAGATTTAGGCACTTGAGAAGGTCTTTCATTGCATCTCCTGCGGAGAATGATTTTGTGGGTTGTTTAGGATAATCATTACTTGGGATATAATGAGGTGGTCTGTAGATCTATATGAAGAGCTTTGAACACATAGCAAAAAGCTGTAATATTCAGCAGTTACATTTTGAAAAATGTACTTAGGACTACATGTTGACCATACCATTGCACAGAATAAGAGGTGCCCATTTATCTGGTAAGACTGAACTGTAATAGGTGTTGATCCTATTTTTTTTTTTTTTTTCCATCAGTCAATCAGCTAGAGTCATGAATACGTTTCCCTAGAGGAAAAACAGTTTTGCTTTGTTTGCTGCCTTTACTACTTGTATGACCTTCGTTGGCTTCTATAATCTATCACATGGAAGACAAAAGAGCTGTGGGCTCTAATGTATGACCAATGAAGTAATAACCATAGTCATGTCCATAATTGCTGGAGAATGGAGCTGTATCCTACTTCAAGTACTTCTATTTGAGGCACACTTGAATCCTGTGCTGAATTCTTTTGGCTGCTGAGTACCTCAGCCCTGTCTGTGAAGCCTCTTTTCCTGTTCAAGTTTGCTAGCTTTGATGTTCTTATCTACGGTACTTCTAAAAGGTAAGGTCTACCCAGGGAAGTTCAACATCTGAGATAAAGTGTGAATTTAAGAACAGTGAAAATACCCCCCTTCTCATGGAACAGTTCCAGGGGTCTTCAGAGTAACTATTTTTGTCTTGCAAATATGGGTGAAAGTTGTGGATTTGTTTGCACAGTCTGCATTTTTTGTTCCCAGCAAGTTCTTTTGGCTTGCAGTTGTTATTCAGGTTAAGTGCTGGTAAAAACACTTTATTTAAATATTAATTGGAAAGAGCCCAAAGAATACATTTCAAGCAAAAGAAGCTGACACTTTAAGATCCTGACCCAAATAAAATATTTAGATTTTGTTTGTCAGTGTAATATGGAAAGATTTTAACTTTGCAGTGAAAACTTGTTCACTCAGACAGAAAATGTATTCACATGACGGGAACAAATTGGGTTTAACTGAGATGCTGATGTTGATTATCCTGGCCGTGCCATGTACGGTACTTTGGGCAGACTGCACTATTTAGCGTAAACAGAGCGCAGAAGTAAACCTTTTCATGTCTACTTGTGTTTGTCCTTCAGTTTTAAACCAGTGGCCAAATTACAGAAATGGGGTGTTTGGCAGCTATTTGGAATCAGTGGAGAAAATTCAATGAAATAATGAGTGAGCAGGGTAGTTTTCAGCAGGAAAATTGAAGTTAAATGGTTTTATATTTGGCTGTGGGATATTCCTTATTTTTGGTTATGCAAAATGGACCAGTAGGAAAGAGCCAAGATCAGAGTTCCAGTGGGCAATGAGTTTTGATGAGTGCAGGAGCAATGCTGACAGTGAGGTTTACTTACACAAGTGGGGTATTTTGGTGTTGGTTAAAATAAAAGTTGGGTGTATGAATACAGACGTCACTAGGAAGGAATGTGAAATATTCAGGTTGCAAGAGGTTGTGAGAGAAATTCATAAAGTGCAATAATGTGATTGGTCACGTTTGCTCTGAAAGTATGTTTTCCCGAGACAGCATTAGTCTGTATTATTCCTCCCTCCCGTAGCAATGAGTGTCCATGATTATTTTGACTGCAACGTTCAGTGTCATGCAGGGCTTGATTCATAGCAAAAGCAATCAGTTGAGGGTTTTCTTACCCATGTGTTCAACTGTCATTCATTAGCTTTGGGTTTGCAAGGCTCTTTAGGGAAGCAGAACAATATACAATAAAATGAAATGGGGGCTCCACTATTTGTCCATGCTTTTTGAAATTACCTTTCAGAAAAAAAACATCGATTTGCCATTTTCTATGTATGAAATAATGAATCACACAGATGTCACTGGATGTGACAGAGCGAGCCAGGAGAGATGGTTTGTAGAGGTGGCAATGCAGCTCCTTGAATTCATTTTCAGTGACTGGATTCCAGGCTAAATATAGAGGGTCTTCTTTATTACGGGCTTTTCTGGCATGAAAAGGGTTAGTTAACTGCTACTGACAGTTTAGTAGCCAGGGTTTTATACAAGCTCCTATTTAGCAAATGCTCATATTTTGTCAAGTGCTACTGAGATTGAACTTCTTTTGAGTATATAAGCTCTTTAAACATTAGCTTAATTAATGCTGTCGTTTCTATGACTAACACCAGAGAAAAATACGTATTTTTCCACAAAGATAAAGCAAATTGGATAAAATAAAAGAGTCAGTAAAGGAAGGGACAAGGGAAGATGTGGATATGAGCCAAGCAGACAGGAGTAGCCTGCAAGGCAGCACAGGAGAAAGAAGGCAGTAGGGAATGTGAGGAACTAGCAATAGAATTCTGCTGCTCTCCTTTGTGAAATGTTTTTGGCAAAAGCCACGTGTGTCTCCTCCAGTGATCTGCCTGAACAGAGAAGTGCATTCTGCTGTGAAAGTCACTGAGGTCTGTGCCGTGATATGAAAATTCCAGGTCCGCTTACAGGTACTGCTAGGATTTTCATTTATAAGATTTGGAAAGTACTATAAAGAATGCTGCACATGACGAATATGAAATCTGTAAAATCAAGCTCTCTTCAGCCATCCCCAGAAATATTGTTACATCTACTATTTTAACATGATAATCTGATTTGGATACATCATCATATTTTCTGAAGAGAGCATAGCATCTTCTCCCCCTTCCACGGCTCTACAGGTTTTCCTAATGAGAGTTATACTTCAGTGACTTTCAGATATTTTCAATATATGAGAACTACTAGTAGAACCTACTGTAGACATTCTAGGCATTTTTAGAGGACTAATAATTTCTCCAACCATCATGTAAATCCGAGCCAAATTTTTCTTTTCTTTTTTTTTTTTTTTTTTTTTTTACTAAAGACAAAGCTCTATTTGAATCACAAGACCAATATTCTCTGCGTGAAATAAATTAGAGTTCCTTCATTTTCCTCACAGGGTTCGACTCTGAACAAGTGAAGATTTAAAATATATATATCTTGTTTAAAAAAAAAATGGTTCTTATAAAAGTTATTTTGATCTTTTCAAACTACCATGTCTTGCAGGTGCACCACAAGATCTGGACAGCTTGTAGGGATTTAGTAAAGTACCAGCTTAAATAAGAGGTAAAGAATGCTTAATGTCTCAGCTTTCCGACAGATTACTGTATATTTTTAGTGGCTCCCTTTATTTTTACTAATTAAAACTGTGGTTGGCGTGCTTCAAATAACATGTATGGTAATGTTAATAGAGAGAGAATTGTTTTTGTAGTTTAAAAATGACACCACAATGTAAATGGCAAAAGGATGTTGTTCTTAATTACATAAACTATTCTTTAGTTTGAAGGCTTACAATAGTTCTAATGTTAGTCCATTGTAGAAATCACTCCTACTATAAATTTTCAGTACCTCTGACTTTCATCAGGCCAAAGTCCTTGAGTGGGTCTTAGTCACATCACCCACTTTAAAGCAGTCTTGAGATACCTACAGCAATTACTCCTTTAAAACCCAGTGAGTCCTAACATGTAATTCTTAATTCATCCCTGTGCAGACATAGACAATGTTGATCTTTAATAGAAACCTAAATACAAATTCATCATCCCTACAGATGTAGAAAGTCCATCCTTACCCTGCGCCATCACCACTTTAGTGCAGAACTTCAGAATGGGAAATATATGAAAACTTGGTTAAACATAAAGGGAGGCACAGGTTGGTTACTGAAGGACAGCATACTGGAAGCTAGGCAGTCATGCATACCACCTTGCTGAATAAGGGTAAATAAGAAGCAGGATTATTGAAGCAGCACAATGAGGAAATTACAGTGAGATGTCTTCTCATTCTAATAATTGTATCCAAATGAGGAAAAGAGAAATGTAAACTGAGAGAATTTACACTTCTAAATGCAATTGTGCATGTCAAAACAGATTTCAAGAAAAAATGAGCAAGTCTGTCCTATGCTAAAATTGTGATTATAAATTTGTCTGGATCTTCTTGAATCAATCTATAATTTTAGATAACATCCTGATATGGAAATGTCTGTCCTACACTTTCTGAGCTTATATGTGGGGATAACAAGTGATCAGTGAGGTGGGTTAACAACTGTCTGACTGGCAGAGCTCAGAAAGTTGTGATCAGGAGCAGAGTTTGGTTGGAGGCCTGTAACGACCAGTGTTCCCCAGGGGTTGGTACTGGATCCAGACTTTTTCATTATCTGCATCAGTGACATGGTTGAAAGGATAGAGTCCACTCTCAGCTAATTTGCTGATGATACAAAGCTGGGAAAAGTGGCTGACACTCTGGAAGGCTGTGTTACCATTCAGCAAGACCTGGACCGACTGTATAGTCGGGCAGAGAGGAACCTGGTGAGGTTCAACAAGGGCAAATACAGAGTCCTACACCTGGGGAGGAAAAACTGCATACATCAGTACAGGTTAGAGGCTGATCTGCTGGAGAGGAGCTCTGCAGAAAAGGACCTGGGTGTCCTGGTGGGCAACAGGTTGACCATGAGCCAGCAGTGTCCTTGTAGCCAAGAAGGCCAATGGTGTCCTGCAGTGCATTAAAAAGAACGTGGCCAGCAGGTTGAGGGAGGTTATTTTTCCCTTCTACTCTGCCCTGATGAGGGCGCATCCAGAGTATTGTGTCCTGTTCTGGGCTTCTCATTTCAAGAATGACAGGGAGCTTGTAGAGAGTCCAGTGGAGAGCCACAAAGATGCTGGGGGGCATGGAGCATCTCCTTTATGAGGAAAGGCTGAGTGGCCTGGGGCTGTTCAGCCTGGAGAAGAGAAGACAGAGGGGGGATCTCACCAATGCTTTTAAATATCTAATGGGCAGGAGTCAAGTGGGTGGAATCTGGTTCTTTTCAGTGGTCCCCAGTAACAGAAAATGGGATAATGGGCACAAAATGAAACTTAAGAAATTTCATACAGACATGTGAGAACTTCTTTATGGTAAGGGTGATAGACTACAGGAGCAGGCTGTCTAGAGAGCTTGTGGAGTCTCCTCCTCTAGAGATATTTAAAACCCATCTGAACGCTTTCCTGTGCAACCATAATTGTTGTTGATCACCAAGTCAAGGTTTTCAGAAAGCTGTAACCCCTGATCTTGTTACTAAAATAGAAATAGTAGAAACTTTGAGTTCAGATACTATACAGTTGTGTACATGAATTTAGGATTGCTCTACGTGTATCTGGAAGGTACTTTATCTATTATCACCCGCTAAAGCTCATAATATCTTTCAGTTTCTTTATTGTGCTGAACAACTTGCCTTATAAGGTAATGCTTTGTTTTATGCTTTTTGTGGTCTTTCATGGTGACCTGGAATGAAGGAAATTTCCAAAAAGATCATACATGTTGCATTTAGAGCTCTGCTTTGTATAATTCACTCATGACTCAGCTACTAATGCCATGTTTTCTTAGGGCACTCTGCCAGAGGTATTTCCTCTTTGAACATTGTACTATCATACAATAAGTACACATGTAGTGTAAAACAGTGCCATTTGTCACTGGTTTCATGCTTTGTTTTTCTACAGCAGACCAGCAAGTGCTCTGAAATACTTTCCTTGTGGGAACTTAGGGACTACTTTGCTTATAGCTATGAAGCTTCTGGTTGTTTTATTATGGAAGGAAAACCTTCAATGGGAGTCCATGACATTTCCCTCTAAAGTTAAATGCTTTCTTTGAATAGCATTGCTGGGTAGATCCCTTCAGGATCACAATGTATTGAACTGGGTGCTGCTCAGTAGCATACTTCTCGTTGCTTTCCAACATGCCTTTGTGCACCATAGTGAACTTTGCGAAGAAAGCAGTATAAAACATGTTCATTATTCCCCTCCAAGAACTCTTGTGGTAGGTGATGAAAATTAATGCTGGTGCAAAGATGAACAACTATGGAATCAAATAGAGGCTGACAGCTAAGATTGCATGCAGTGGAAATATTGTTATTGTCTGTGGCAGGGACATCAGCCATAGGGTCTGGTTTCAAGTTAGCCTAAATTTATCTGAACCGACGCTGCTACAGTCTCCTCATTTGCAACAATAGCACTCAGGTGATTTCTTGGTATGAAATCAATCAAAATATAATCTGACTGAAAAAAAAAGAGAAAATATCATTTCTATTTTACTGTAGTCTATCTTACTGCCAGATGAAAACATGCTACCACAAGATGGTAGAGGAAGAGGACTGGGAACATGTGGCTAGAAAACAGAGCACATAGTAGTTCACAGTTTGTATATTCCTTTCTCAACACATTCTTGACATATACTGTATGATCACTGAGTGTTTTTACATTGGTACTTTTCTATCTTCTGCAATTAATTTTAAAATCAGCAAAGGAATATTTCTTATTCTGTAGATAGGTCACAGCACTAAGTCCTGCTAAATATTACTTTTCTAATCAAGCCAGTTCTAAAATTTGCACATAAATTACTGGCAAATACTGTAGTCTTCCACCTGGAAAACTTAGAATACATCATCTGCCTTTTTCCCTCTGTATCACTCACTTTTTGTGAGTAGTATGCAACATCCATTTTAATTATGAGGTGGCTAGCCTTGCCATTTTGATGGTTGTGCCCTGTGAGAGGTATAGCTTGTAAGCAAAGTGAGGACAATTACACTTGTGGATACAGCACTTCTTTATCAGCACTGATCTTTAAGGCGGAACAAAACAGGTCCTCTTTGATTGTAAGGCAAGTTTGGTAGTGCCTAGAGCTGAAACTTAATGTCATCTGTTTGTTCTGTTTTTACCTTTGTTGAACTTATTGAATTTGTCATAAATAACTCTGAAAAGTGTGGTTAGAAGTGCATTTAGATTATTCATGTTATGGTCACGCTGCTTAGCTGCTTATTTTTAGAACTTAAAAATTGTGCTCCTCTGTACCTACAGCTTGGCCTTAAATTCCTTTGCTTTTCTAAATCCATCTGCTTTCTGGAAAGGGTGGTGAATTTTCCACTTCATAAGGATGGTGTTGATAACATGCTTTACCTAAATGATTGCAAGATACATGAGATGCCACACAGACCCTCAACCTGGGGGTTTCCTGGATGCGTCGTGGCAAGGAGCAGCGGCGGGGCTCTCCTCCCCCATTCCACCTGAGAAGAGTGAATAAGCGGCTGTGTGGTGCTGAGCTGCTGCCAGGGTTAAACTACAGCACCTGGAAAAAGTGTTCTTTGGCATGTTTTCCCACCAGTTCTAGCATTACTTCAGCTCCATGACATTTCTGACTGAAAGAAGTTGGAGTCTCATGAAGTGTGCCTAGCACCACCACTTTTGAGTCTTGGGAGTGTAAAGTTATACCACTTCCATGCATAGTGGGGATGCCACTGTACTAGGCACTGTGCTAGAGCTGCTGATGGTCTGATAAGAAGAAAATGAAGTTAGGAATGTTATCTCTCCTCTGAAGAGTCTGTACAGCTGCTTGACTTGGTATCTAACATTTTTTTCATTTGCCATATGTGGTTTTAGAGTGAGGAATGTGAGGGGTGGTTAGGAAATCAAACAGGCCTGTATGGACTACAAATCTGTTCCACCCTGGCGGTGATTGCAAGAATTCTAGTCCTGAGCTTCTAATAGTTACAAAAAACAGTTTCGGAAATGAAATGAACAAAAATCAGTTACAGTAAACTCTGGGAAAACTCAAATTTTGTTTACTATTTTCTGTAGATCTGTTTATCAGAGGCCTTGCGACATCATCAAGAAATTTCAAGTATGCTTCAAGAATGCTAATTTCTGTAGACTAACATACTGTTAGTCTACTAACTGTAGTCTAGTAACTGTTACTAACACAACATCCTGAAATTACAATACAATGTCTCTGTGTAAATAAGATGAACAACTGAACTCACTTTGAAGCTTGTATCTGATTTGTGCTGTGAACTGAATCTCTGTGAGCTTCAGCTCTGGGCACTGAGCCATAGAAGTCCTTTGTATGATAATGAACTTTCTCTATCCAATCTCTCCATCCTGGCACTTCTGAATAGGATCAAGATTCCTCTAGATCTTTCTGTTAACATCAACACAGAATGGGCCTTCTTTCCATGAGCCTCTACTTTCTTCCAAGATTCCCCTTATTTTTTTTTCCCAGTATTATATATGAGTATGAGTATTAGGTTCTCTGTCAAATTTAGCATACAAACTCTGATCAGGAACACTTTTTTTTCCTGATGTATGCCATGTATTAATGCTGCTAGCTGGTGTCAAAGTTTCATTACTAGAATACATTGCATTAAGTAACCTAATACAGGATTTTTAATGTTAGTGTTCTGTTATTAACATAGTTACATGTTTTATTATATTAACATGTATAACATATATTAACATGTATGTTGTGGGTGTGTTTTTCCCAAGCTTGCCACAACAGATTTGGCTTTTGTTTTTAGTAACGTTATTTGATTTTTAGCCCGGAAGTACAGGACTTTTTTTCAACTTTCATAATGCAAGAATAAATATCCATATGAACTTTACCTCCAAATCTCAGGTCAGAAGAGTGGATGATGAATAGATTTATTTATACAGTACTGAGGACTTTCAAGGCTGAGCAAAGTACAATCGTGTCTTTGTATGTCACCGGGTCCTTTTCAAAAATTCTGATGCATATTTGGTCAGGTTTTATAATGGAAACATAAATCCTGGCAAATTGTTTAAGACTTCCCAGTGAAGTCTTCTAGAGGTTAAAGAGGTTAGAGTCTTTTAGAGGTTAAAGTTAATGAGGGAGAATGTGTACTTAACCATGTATACTGTGAAATCATAAAATCCTGTCAAGTACTTATAATCTATAATTTTTCTTGCCTTAAGAAGTTAAGGTTAAAATTAACAGAAAACTTGTTTTACTAAAGCTGACAGGATCAATTTTATTTATGTCATTGCTTGTGTCAGTCTTCACTACAGTATACTCCATTTTTTTTTCTCACCAAGTTGTTGGATAATAGTGGTGCCAAAAAGAACCTGGGGTGCTGGACATGAGCCAGCAACATGCCCTCCCAGCCCAGAAAGCGAACTGTATCCTGGGCCACATCAAGAGGAGCATGGCCAGCAGGTCATGGGAGGTGACCCTGCTTCTCTGCTCTGTGCTGGTGAGACCTCACCTGGAGTACTGCGTCCAGACATAGAGTCCTCAGTACAGGAGAAACAGACCTGATGGAGCACAGCCACAAAAGTGATCCACGGAAAGGAACACCTCTCCTATGAGGACGGGCTGAGAGCTCTGGGGCTATTCAGACTGGAGAAGAGAAGGCTCTGAGGTGACCTGACAGTGGCCTTTCAGTATCTAAAGGGGAACCACAGGAAAGAAGCGGACTGACTCATTAGCAGAGTCTGTTATGATAGGACAAGGGGAAATGGTCTCAAACTTAAAGAGAGATTAAGAAAGAAGTTTTTTACAGTGAGTGTAATGAGGCACTGGTGTAGGTTGCCCAGAGATGTAGTGGATGCTGCATCCCTGGAGATATTCAAGTTCAGTCTGGGTGGGGCTCTGAGCAACCAGATCTAGCTGAAGATGCCCCTTTTCATTGCTGGAGAGTTGGATTAGATTACCTTTAAGGGTCCTTTCCTGTTCGAATGATTGTATGATTCAATGATGTAGGTACTGTAAGTAATTTACCACCTATTGACAGTATACTTGAGTTTACTTTTCAATAGGTAAATTTATTCAAACTTCGTGAATATTACGGAATTATTGTGAAAGCCATAAACCACTATTTCAGATGCTAAGCAAGCATGAACCTCCTTGCTCTATTCTACTATTCACTGGATGAGGATAGCACAGTAGGTTGAAGCAGTGCTCTCTTTGATCTTCACTTTGATCAATGACAAGTCTAAAAGAGAATGAGATGGATGTCTGCATTGTATCAAACACTGGATTAATGTCTTCATGTATGAGTATGGTGTAAGGAGCGCTGAGAGCTCAGTGTATCAGCTCTGGTAGCAGTGTGATTCCTCTGAAATGACACTGTTAGGGAGCAAAACAAGCACATTGCTTGGATATGAAATTCCCTGGCTCTTGAGCACAGAAATTCTCCAACCCATCAGTACGATTTCTTTTTCTAAATAATGCCTATAGAATACATAGGCACTATTCCATTGTATTCTTATCATAGAACCATAGAATTACTCAAGTTGGAAAAGACCTCAAAGATCATCAAGTCCAATCACAGCCTAACCATAGTGCCCTAACTCTAACAACCCTCTGCTAAATCGTATCTCTGAGCACCACATCCAAACGGCTCTTAAACACATCCAAGGTCGGTGACTCGACCACCTCTCTGGGGAGTCTATTCCAGTGTTTAACTACCCTTTCTGTAAAGTGTTTCCTAACGTCCAACCTAAACTTACCTTGGCACAACTTGAGGCCATTTCCCCTCGTCCTGTCACCCGTCACCAGTGAGAAGAGACCAGCCCTGCTCTCACTGTAAGCTCCTTTCAAATACTGGAAGAGAGCAATAAGGTCTCCCCTCAGCCTCCTTTTCCCCAGACTAAACAGCCCCAGCTCCCTCAGCCTCTCCTCATGGGGCTGATTTTCCAAGCCCTTCACAAGCCTCGTTGCCCTACTCTGGACCTGCTCCAGTACCTCCATATCCTTTTTGTACTGAGGTGCCCAAAACTGAACACAGTACTCGAGGTGAGGCCTCACCAATGCCGAGTACAGGGGCAGGATGACTTCCCTAGTCCTGCTCACCACACTATCCCTGATACAAGCCAGGATGCCATTGGCCTTCTTGGCCACCTGGGCACACTGCTGGCTCATATTCAGCCAACTGTCCATCAGCCCACCAAGGTCCCTTTCCACCAGGCAGCTTTCCAGCCACACCTCCCCAAGCCTGTAGGGTTGCCTGGGGTTGTTGTGACCAAAATGCAGGACCTGACACTTGGCCCTACTGAAACTCATGCCATTAACCTCGGCCCATCGATTCAGTCTATCCAGGTCCCTCTGTAGTGCCCTTCTCCCCTCTGGCAGATCAACACTCCCTCCCAACTTGGTGTTGTCTGCAAACTTACTGAGGGTGCACTCAATCCCCTCATCAAGATCATCAATGAAGATGTTAAACAGAAGTGATCCCAGCACTGAGCCCTGGGGGACACCGCTCATGACTGGCCGCCAACTGGATTCAACTCCGTTGACCACAACTCTTTGGGCCCAGCTGTCCAGCCAGTGCTTCATCCAGCAGAGCGTACGCTCTTTTGAGACCTTCCATTGCATAACACTTTTTGAGACAGGATGACCAGGTGAGGTTACATCTCTGGTTTATGGACAGCTGTATCTCTCTGGCACCATTTGCCTTGTACACAGAGTGCCCTGTCAATAGCCTAGCATCTGGCACAGAATGTTGCTGTGTTGTCCTCAAAGGCCAACTGGTAGCCAGCTCTTCTTCCTGCAGTGATTTACAGAGCTGTAGGCAGGGGTATATCTGTAGAAATACCACGTCATTCCCTGCAAGAAGGAAAGTGGAGCCTTTCTTCCCAGCAGGTTTTCAGCTTGAGCTTCAGTGGATAAAGGTCTGATGTTGCCTGTGACCAGTTCAGGCAGAAGTTTCTGAAGGAAAGAGGAAAGAAAGAGCAGAGGGGAGGAACATAGGCCTGATGTAGTGATTGAACAATAGTTCTGTTGTATCTTACCTTTATACAACCCAGAAAGGTGTGAATAGTCTAAGCTTTGTCTACCAGTCAGTACAAAATTACATTTGTCAACATGTTGTTTCTTTACCGATGTCTTCCTAAATTTTCTGATGCCCTTCTTTACTCTTTCCTATCACCTGAAAATGTTACTATCTCAGTTTGTTTTTCCTCTTCACCACGTACACAGTGATAGTAACTGTTATGACAATGAATGTGTTATTTGAGACATTTGTTAGTTCTTTGTCATGATAAAAATTAACCATTTGTTATAATTTCACTTCTCTCCTAGGAACTTCGACCATACTCTGATTCTCCTTTAACGTTTGCTCAACTTTTCACTTGGCATTCATAGCATTACACTGATAAAAGCTGTAGAGATCGCATAGATACTGCAGAACTCATTTCTCTTTTAGAAATGCATGGGACTGAACAGTAGAAAGAGATGGCTTCTGAAATAGCCAAAGTTGAGAGAAAATTTTTGAAATAGTATTCAGTCTTGCTGCACAAGGTAAGGCACAGATTTCAAAAAAAATATTTTGAGTCAAAACATTTTCTTATGGCCTCCAAATCAGGAAGCAAGGAATTTAAATTGCTAGGGAAAATGGTACTGAAATGTATGATGATATTGACTCTTCTGAGTATTTTTGCCCACTGAATGTATGAGCAAAACCCAATTCACTGAAATTTTTCTTCTAGAGTACGGAAGTAGCTGACTTTTGGAACATTTACTGTCTCTTTCTGAGCTGGCTCTACTGCAAAAATGAACTATGGTTTGTATTTATTTTTTTTTAATGACTGAAGGTTTAGTAGTCCTTAAGGAAGACTATTATTATGAGAACTATTACATGAATAGTTATACACAAGACTTGACCATTTGTCAATTCAGGTTTATCTTTGTTCTACTTAAGTTTACTTTGAAAACTCTCCTATAAAGTTAAAATGAGTTTAGGTTTCTGAATTTAGTGATACTGTCTGATAGAAATATCAAACACTACATAGCATGAAGGAAAACTTAAGTTTACTTTGTACTGTATTCTTAGTATATAAGGAAAATAAGACAAAAGAAAAGAAAGAAAAGACAAAAAGAAAAGAGGGAAGGAGGGAGGGAGAAACTTTAAATCATTTGGAGAATGACTGCATGTTTGTTTCACAAGGAATTCATCCTAAGTGCTACCTAAAATGGCTGGAGGTGAACATCCAGCTCACAGGAGCTTGGAGGAAGAAGCATGGGGGAACAGAACTTGCTGCAGTCCCAGGATTCCTTGGGCATGCCTTTTGCATCTCTGTTGTCCCTGAGGGTCTGGGCTTCATCACTGTCTGAACCTTACCTGTAACGACAGAGGTGGATGCAAACTGGGCATCGCTGGTTTGGAGAAGGAAGTTATGTTGAAAGAAATCTTGCAGTATGCCAGAGCTTCCCTTGGCATGTCTTTTTCAGGCTTTCTTAAACTCCTTGAGCAAGTCAGAGGATGGCAGAGCCTGGTGCTCCTTGGGCCTTTGGACCTCCATGTCACCTGCTGGAAGGGAACATAGTGGGACAAGCAGTCCTACGGATTTCTGGAGAGCATCAGGGATAATGTGACAGAGACTGGCTGGGCCAACCAGGGTGTTATGCTGAGAGATCTGCTGTCCTTGCCAAGGTGATAGGTGATGCTGGTGAGCAAAGTAGTAATCCATGTTAGCCTTGGCTGTAGTGAGCATGAAATACTGGAGGTGATGATCCTAAGAGGAGAGAGAGAGGAAGGGGGGAGAATGGCAGAGCCCAGACATAGACATCAGGAGAGCAGCTTGAAAATTGCCCAGGGAGCAGGCAGCTGGGATCATCCAGAAGCAGCTCTGAAAGGCAAAGGAAATGAGGCAAGCAGTCAGGTCTTTATGGACCATATCCTGCACATGCAAGAAGGAGCCATCCCAATACCCAGGAAAGCAAGCAGATGGGTCGGGACTCTGGATTGACTAAACTGAGGATTACTGCCAAAGGGAAAAGGAAAGGGATTAGGAAACCCAAAGCCTTTGAATTTAAAAATTTGTTTGTATGTCCCGCATTCTAAAGACAAAACTTAATGAGATAAATATCAATAATATGTTATCTGTCACTTTTTCAACTACGTATCAATATGTAGTCCAAAAAAAACATTTATGTAAGGGCAGATTTCACATGTATTTTTATCATGTGACTGTTCTCTGGCTGGAACTTTTAATTCTTAAGGTCATGCAGGTCTTAGTGCTAATACTAGGTTAATCTTGTGATATTATCAAGGACAGGTGAAGTGACAGGTGCAATCTAAAGATGTAACACTAGAACTAAAAAATACATATTTTCAAATAAAATGTTATGTGTCTGTAAATACAGAGAAAAACTTGAAAACATTAAAAAAATATCTCTGGTAGTGTAGGAGGCTAAAAGGAATAGGAGTCCAAAATGATTACTCAAGTCTTGAAAGATAATCTTATCACCTGGATTTTTAAGGATGAACATTTATGATGAATGGTTTGAGTTCTCTGGTACAAAGCTGGATTATATCAATGGACAAGCTCTCATTACTTTTAGGAGCATCTGCAGTAAAAGGAAAATCACAAAGTAGAGGTGTCCTTTTTAAAGGACCATTAAGAACTTTTGTTAAAACACTTTCCAGTTTCCTATTGCTATTAAGCAACATGTCACATTTGTGGCTATGCCTTAAATATAGTGAAGTTCCAAATATTTTTATGCATTGCAACAAAAAGAAATCATTCCTTTCAACATAAATAAATAGAACTTAAAAGTCCTATGGAATGCAGGGAAGCTTAGGTTTCTTTTAAATACAAGGAAACTGATTCATGACACCATATCCCAAGCCAAAGTCAGACAGGAATTCAACTGTATTACTGGGAATAGGAGATCGATCGCTTAACTCCCAGTTCTGCACTGTAAACAAAGTTATCACTTGCTTCAAAAAAAGAATAAATGAGAGAGTGCTTTGACACACAGGATGCTGATGATGTTAGAAGAGCTGATGATCTAAAAGAAGTTGGCAGTGATTTGTTTAAATGGACTTCTGAAGCGATGAAGTTGTGATGTGTCAGAGGAAGCTAGACTTGGCCATCCTCCCTTCTCAGGGTAGTGTTGCAGGAGGTAAACATTTCCCATCTTTTGGTCATTTATAACCCCAGCTCTTGTAGAATTGAGTGACAAGCAGTACCAAACTGATCCTGACTCAGCAGACATGATACATACTTTCTTCACTCCCTGCAGTTCCTTGCCAGCAAGCTTCAGTCATATTTTACATTGCAAGTTCTGTCTTTCACATCTCCTAAATAAAACAGTGCCATGTTTGACACATGCACAAGGGCTGGAAATGGAGTCCCCTGATTTTTTTTATGCTAATGATACAACAACCCTTGCTTTTCCAGCAAAATAAGACTGGAATGTTTCTCCTCACTCACCTGTTTTGTACAGTGTGCATCCCATCTTCAGTACTTCCTCTGCATTCCCTTTTTAAACACCATCTGTTCTAAATGAAAACTGATTAGGGATGTTATTTTTATAATTAGGTTCTCAAATAGTGGGTGTAGATCCTATCATATGTTTTTCTTTCACTTCTAAAAGGAAATTTCTTCAGGGTCCACCTGGGGAACAGCTGAATAGGAAACCTACAGATCCATTGTAGTTTCCGAATATGTTACTTCCTGCCCAGATTTCCACAAAGTCCTACAGACCTGCAGGACCTGTGTTCAAACGCACAGTCCTTGTTTGCCCCGTCTCCCAGCTTGTCTACTTCAAAAAACAAACACAGCTAACCTAAAACCCACCCACTTGGATGATGTATTGCAGGATGTAGGTGAGAGAGGAAGTTCTGCAGACTGGGACCTTCTTTTCATGGCACCATTGAGCAGGGTAGAAGGACCTTGAGTGAGATTAGCCCTCCGTGACATTATTGCCCTACAAATGTTCCTGTGCCCACAGGCACAGTGAGAGCCGTATTTGAAACTCTGTACTTTTGAGATCACACAGAGGTGGGCTGGGCAAACTAGAATCAAGTCACGTGTAAACTCTCAGCTCTTCCCTGCATTATTTCTTCTGCAGGTGTACAAAAAGACACAACCAAATGGCAGTCACGGTGCAGTAAACAAAATACACTTTTAAGCTAATTTTGCATTTGCCTAGATTTGAAGGCCTGGGAGCCAGATGAGCTTTTGGTGTGACTCCATATAGCCACAGGGCTGGAACTGGGAGGGAATGTTTTTTGCTTTACCACAAAAATTTGTGTTTTAGAAGATATTTCCAATCCATCAAGCTGGTGAGGGAAGTTGTCCCAGAATAGCTAACCTGCCTTGGGTGGTCCTCTGGGACAAAGTCCTTGCTCTTGTGTCTTCATTCTCATGGGAACTTGTTACCTCCTGAGCTGGCTAATCTTGGAAGGAATAGAAATGGGAAGGATGTTTCAGTTTCTCTCTTTGAAGATTTTCTGTGTTAGACATTAAGTATTTGTGCAAGCCCAGTTGTGAGGACAGTAACCTGGGATGGTGGAAGCTAAAATTCCACCCCTTTCTTTACAGAACATTGTGAAAACAGTGACAAGTGAAACATTCCAACACAAGAGCCCAGGGAACTCCCCTCAGTATTAGCCTGCAGTGTTGTGGTTAGGTGTCAGAGGTAAGTTCAAGGAATAAAATGTAACTGAGCCTGCCTTATTGGCTGATTCACTGTTATTCTCCTGCAGGTTGAACAGAAAAATCCCAGTCATCTCTATTGGATGTTAATTATGGTGCTTTATAAAGATAGCCAAAGACTGATAGGACCAACCAAGACTAATAAGATCTGGAGAAAAGGAAGTGTGCCGATACGAATAACTAGCAGAAGGCCATCCTGGCAGCTTTACACCATTTACAGAATCACCTTACTGTAAGGAATTCCCTAGAAAGCCTGCAACTTCCCACTGCCTCCAATAGTCTGTTTACATTGACTTGTTTATGTTGAAGGTTACTTGGAATTAACAGTGGCATAAATGTCCTTAAAATACAAATCTAAGATGGATTGGACCTAGCTCCTAATTTTAACAGAGATTTGCCATGGAACAGGAAGATGTACATTATTCTATGCCTCGTAGTGACTTAAGGGAGTTAGTCACAACACTAGCCCAGCAGACTTACTCCAGGCAAACCTAGAGAAAGGAAATCGACCTTAAAGTTCCTGAGGAGCCATTTAAGTTTTGACACAGATAATATTAAAGTTTGACTAGGTGGTCACTTCTGTTGAAAGATATTTGGCAGTCAGAGCATTCCAAGACATGCAAATATATCTGGGATATCTGGATCCAGGATAAGTTGAAACACTTCATTACTTTCTACCTTTGTGTAGACCTGCTTGCTCTTCAGTCCTTTATGCTTGACTGTACTTAGCACAAGGAAATGTGGGCACTTACTTAGTATAGGATAATCTTGGGAGACAGAACATGATAGTGTGCAGAGCAACTTAGTACATTGAAAAGTAATCATAAGAAGACTACATTGAGCTTAATTTCACTTATGCCAAGAGAAAATAAAGTGATTGTAAGTCATTGCCAGTGTGAACAAAGGAAATAGAGGCTTTTGAGGGGCAAAAGTCAGAGCCATCTTGGCTGCTCATCCCCTACTAACTTAATCAAACTGTCTTGCATAAAGCCATAATATTGGTAAATATGTTTATTTTCCTGATCATAAGAGTAATATTTTTGTAGGTTTGGGTAATTTTATGTTGTTAACAATACAAGAAACAAAGAGATTGTTAAGCTGTATTTTGACCTAGCATTACTTCCAAATCTCTGAAAATTAGTTTTTGAATTTAGGAAACGAGTCATAGCCCAAAAATAACCACACTCACTGTGTGAGTCAGCCTCCTGCTGGCTTTTGAAATCTGTCTGGTTTTTGAAATAATGTTCTACATATTATATTTCAGCTCAGTTAATTATTAACTTTACATATTCAACATCGCTCTCATTATCTGTTACTATAAACGTGTCAAGAAGCATCTTTTTTTAAAAAATTATTCTTTATTTACCCAACATATCATGCATGTTTGAATTTAAAAAAAAAAAAAAAAAAAAAAAAAAAAAAAAAAGCATGTGCTTCTGTAACAGCTTACATTATAGGGCATGGATCCACCTGTTGTGGTTCCCTGGTGATTCACTTTTCTGATTTTTTCTTTTTGTGGTGAATGTTTTCTTCCTTCATAAGCCATCACAATCCAGACAAGCTTTCAGGTGTTAGAAACAATATTCATCTTACAGGTGTTACTGGAGCATTAAGTCTCTCACTTTGTAATCTTATTAATTAGCTAATTTTAGTAGGGTAGACTGGATGCCTATTCCTAGTAGAGTTGTTCTCTGACTAAGGCATGAGTCCAGGATGTCTGCTTTACGCGTCCCTTTTTGCCAAATCACCCAACCTCTTTGTGTGTCACTTTTTCCTTAAAATGGAAACAATGCGTGAAGTATTGAAGCACATTTAATAATTGGAAAAGGCTTTGAGATCTTTTCATAGAAGATTCCCTGCATCCCTTCAGAAAATTATAAACGCGAGACTTTATAGGATCTTCTCTGTGAGTAGTTTAGTTCCAAAAATACCAAAGAACTCCAGGCTCCTGTGTAACGTGAATCAGCTTCAGTGTGTTTTACAAATGGAAAAATAATCCAACCCTGAAACTACTTGAATACATTTATCAGTTCTCGCCAAGCTTATTAAAAGTTTTTTTTTCTCTGTCTACAGAGATACAGCTGAAGATATAGAGATAACTGCCAGACAGTGGGAAAAGCAGAAAATTAGTGCAGAGAGCCCCAGTGATGTGGTTGGGCTGTTTTCCACACCTCAGAGTGCATCTTCACAATGGCACTGCAGCGTGCCTGCAGTTCTACAGCAAGCTGCTCACACACACATCCACGTTGGTTCCTTCTGGGCCTTTAGGCCTGCTGCTTGCGCTGGGGCTTGAGGAAGTTGGAAAGGACACTGGCTCCTTCTGCACCTGCCCTCAGTCCATCAGGTTACATTTAACTTAAAATCCTAGCTGATTTGGGGGAGGATTTGCATCAAAGTTGCTGCACAAAATGCTTTGATGTGCTGTTTAGCCTGCGTTAGCTGAGAAAGTCAGCTTCACTTAAATACCACACCACTGAAAACCACCTCATTATTGAAAGCAACATTCTGATGTGTCAGTTCTAAACTGATATAAGTGTTTTACAGTACCATTAAGCTTTAACAGAAGTTTTGAAGTCTTGAAGAAATAGAAGAAGGAGGAGGATACCAACAAGTGTATGTAATATCAAGATTAATGAAGGCTGCAAAGTGATGGTGTGTTTGATTGCTGACTTGGAGTATAAGATGCAGAGCACAAAGCTGAATGAGCAGTGGGGATGAAAGCTCCAAAATCCAACACATTTGTAAAAATATATTAATCATACCCTGCGCAGAATACCCAAAGTATAGCTACATTTTTATTTCCCGCTGGGCCAAATCCCGTTGCTATTTTCATAGTAAAGAAAAAAAAAGCTCTATTTCTCTGAATGGGAATATTACAATTACTGCATTCTCATGAGGGAATAGGGAAAAGAATGCAAAAAGACCAATAGTGGTTATGCAAACAGATGTAAATTTGGTGGTAATTCACTTTCCCATGTTCATTTTTTTTTTTTGGCCATTTGGTATCTAGTGAATATGATTCGTACACTTACTTACAGCGTTGGAAAAAATGTGAATAGAATTATTAATTCTTAGAAATTCTTTTTTATTGTTTCTGAATCTGTTTCTGTTTCCAAAGCCAAAGCTGCTTATTTAAAACAACCGTAAATTTTCAGTAAAAGAAAAAAAAAAGATGATTCAAAAATTTTATCTTTTTAATAACATTATGCATGATGAATAATTCAGTCTATTTGCAAGAACTTTAAAGGAATTTTGACCTCCCAAAAGTAAATTTAAATTTGCTCCTGGCGTGAATAAGAAAACAATTAAATTAATACAAAGAAAATCACATTCTGTAATTTAGAGTGGGGTCTGGACTTTATTATCCCACACAGCAGATGGATGAGCTTCCTTAACCACCAAACTCTTGGCTTTTTTGGCACACCTTCCTCATTTCCACTGACTTTATTCTGCTTAGAAATTTTAATTAAATATGTTCCACTTTTCTTCTTTAGCGGATACCTTACAAAAATCATTTTGTTCAAGGGGAAAAATAAAATGCATGGTGCCATTTGTAAAGCTTCTGGCAGGTTTGTAATCATATGACTAGAACCATTGAAGTGAATCTCTGTTTTAATAACCTTGTGGGTACACCTTCCCTAGATTTTGCCTTTGTCTGACTTGCATGGTATACCTCATATCCCCATAGGAGGTCCTGTGCTGCTCACCAGTGTTTGGAAAAGCAGCTCAACGGATAGAAGGAACACCCCACTGCTGGATCCAAAATTTGCACCTTCCTGAGCGGACCTCAGAAATAGAATAGCTATGCTGTTAGGTGTCTCTGGGCAAAATCTTTTTGTATGTTTGTTCTTAGTGCAAAGCTCCTAGAACTTCCTTGCACTTAACAGGAACAACCAGAAGAACTAAAGCAATACTTGATCTTTTTAAGTGATTATCTAAGGGGGTGACATCTGTATTCTAGAGGGACACTGATAAATAATTCTTCCAAGAATTTTACATTAAATTTCAGAGTTACTTATGACTACTTCATGGACTTGGAAGAACATGAGAATGTCCATGCTGAGCAAAGGCAGTCAGTGGCCTGCTCAGAGTAGTCACAATGGGGATCTGCAAGAATCCTGCTCTGCTCCTGACACTGTAGGGCAGGGTATAGTTTTCAGAGAGCATGACCTCTGGGTCCAGAGGAGGGCCACAAAGACAATCAGAGGGTTGGAGCACCTCTCCTACAAAGGCAGGCTGAGGGACATGGATTTGTTCAGCCTGGAGAAGAGAAGGCTTCAGGGAAACCTCATTGCAGCCTTCCGGTACTTAAAGAGGGCTTATAAACAGGAGGGAGACTGTCTTTTTACACAGGTAGGTAGTGATAGGACAAGGGGCATTGGTTTTAAACTAAAAGAGGTCAAATTTATATTAGGTGTCAGGGAGAAGTTTTTCATTGAGAGGGCAGAGGGGCCCTGGCACAGCCACCCAGAGAAGCTGTGGTGCCCCATCCCTGGAGGCACTCAAGGCCAGGTTGGATGGGGCCCTGGGCAGCTGAGCTGGTGGTGGCAGCCCTGCCCACGGCAGGGATTGGGGCTGGGTGGGCTTTGAAGTCCCTTCAAACTCAAACCACTCTGTGATTCTATCCTATCCCTGTGAACAGTGGAAGCCCCAGCCTGGGGAAGCAGTAAGACAAAGCTGCCCAGTACCATTGCCTTCCCACTTATGAACACTTCACTCCAGCCTATATTGGAATTTTAAGGGAGCAAAAGTAAAGGTGGAGTGTTGAAGGAGAACTTTGTCTTCCCCTTCTTGGTGGAAAACTTAGAAACAAACACTACAAATATGCAAACAACTGCACACAAATTTCAGCCTCAGGTGGCTTGAAACCTTTATCCTATTGTTTTAATTAAATGGACAGAATATATTTGGGCTGAACTGATGCATTCAATTGATTTTAAACTCCACATTGAAATTCTCATTTCAAAGTTACAAGAATGTATTTGCCCTTGGGTATGAAAGCTGTTGCATCCTGTAGTAGTGGGAGATAAAATAGAGAAAAGAGATTGTCTTAAATACTTCTGAAACCCTTTGATTAATAACCTGATTTAGTTTTAAGGCTGACAAGCCAAATTCTAGCTTAAGATCTGTTGCAAGGGATAGCTGACCCCAGAGGAGATTAATGGATGCCTGTGATCTACTTGCTTCGTTCTTCAGAGCCTTTAAGTTGAGAAATTGAAATTTGGAGGAATTTTCCAGATGTGGGCAGAAGGAAAGCAGGCTCCTGCTTTCCCTGCAGTACTTTCATAGAGGCTTGCGAGGTTCTTAGAGACTTCTGCGTTTGATTTATTATTATTTCATCTTCTGTCTTTCGCTTATTACTCTTGCTTGTGTACTTAGCAGACTCCTTTTTCTTGCTTCAACACTGTTGGATCGCTGCCTGTCTTCTGAGTTATACAGCAGTTCTTCTGCTTTAGAACCTGCAAGTGAAAAATAGTAAATTTGACACATACAGAAGCCTTGTATCAAATAAATAACAAGGTTTCTAGTCATTCAGAGGGCATCTAATGAATGCTACCATTTAGACAGCATAGGTGAACAATTTTTCCTCTATACCACCTTTACTTTAGCAATTGTATGCGGGAGGATTTATCTGTGATGATTTAGAAACTGATTGACTCTTTTCTGCTTGATATTACATAAATGCTGACACAAATATTCCTCAATTGCTTCAGAATCTCTTCTTAGCCTGATCACTAGCTCTGCTGGCTAGGGGGAAGGTGAGATTGCTCCAAATTTAATCCTGGGGAACGTTACAGTTGATAGCCTCCTCAACAACAACAAAAAACAAAGCAGCAAACTAATGCCAGGGGGGTGGGGGGAAAAATCTTACTGCATTTCCAGCTGTAGTCTCATTATAAAACCAAAAAACCCAGCAATTGTGTTTGCTGAAAATAGCTGAATAGTGTTAACAGATACTGCTGTTCTGTTGCCTCCACCTTTGTGAGAGCTTGGGGGGGGGGGTGATTTCTCTCAAAAGGCACTTGATAAAGAAGTTTCATTTATGTTCGAAATTTTTATATATCAAAAAAATCTGTTTTGTACTGAAAATCAATACTTTTAGTATAATTAAAATGATTGGGGTCTTTTTTCAGTAAAGTGAGCTGACTCTTGTTTGAAAAGCAAATGTGATGGCTGGGAAACCTAGACACATGGAGCTTGGCAGTGGTCAGCAGAGGGCTTCTAGCAATGTAGCTGCTTCATAAGTGTATTGAGGAGTTGGATAAACTCATGCCAATATCTTATAAGCATTGTTTTTCTGTAAGATGACCTGTTCATGTATTTTTCTGTGCTTCGTTTCCCTTCTTTTTCTCCTGTCTTACAGGAACAACAGGGTTCTTGTCAGAATTCATATATCAGAAACTTTCAGGCAGGCTTTGCCACGTGTGGGCTTCCCACCACAGACCTACTAGATACCCTAAAGCTGGTGGTTGCTGGTGCCGCCATAAACATCTGGCAGAGAAGTCAGCTGAAGGAAAGCCTTTGCTGTGTGATGACAAAATTAAGGGCTGCACAAATGGATAAAATTAAGGTTGCCTGGGTTACCTTCAGGCATTTCCTGTCTGTTCCTTGCTCAGCTCTGTAAACTTGTTGCTTGCACATTTTGGTACAGCATCTGTATGTACGTAAGCTTCAGGACTTTAAAACAGCAAACAGAGCTGTGTGCTGAAGTGAAAGGTCTTGTCACGGTCCCAAGGATAATTCTCTGCCTGTTTTTCACGTGACAGCTTCCCAGATGCTCTCACCAGGGATGAGGAGCTGGTGCTGTGTGCTTGGGAAGCTCAGCATACCATGAAGATTCAGACATGTTTTGGGGCCTGACAGATTTTTCTCCCTGTCTTTGCTTAGGATGAGCTGAGGGGAAAAAATCTAGCTCCTGAATGCTTATTAGACACCTTTACAAACAAGGTACTCTTTACTCTGAGGATCCAGCGATGGGGGCAGGGACACAGCATTGAATGCCTGATCCTCCCACACATCCTTCTAAACGCTATGGGATTCAAGCAGGTTGGGTAGCAGGCCAGTACACTTTCTTAGTGAGTTGTCTAAAGTCAAGATGGAAATCACTGGCAAAATCAGGAGGAGAACTCAGGTACCCACAGCTCACATCACACAGGAACACTACAAGATGCTGAGGCTCTCTTAGGGTCAAGCAGTTCAGAAAGCGCAATATCTTTCTGCACCTGATAAAAATGCACGAGTTATGCCAAATTTGATGTGTTGTAGAGGATATCATGAACAGCGTATTGCGTTAAAGGCAGGCATAATCTTCTGCAGTCTTGTGAAAAACAATGTTATGAACCACACAAAAAGATCAAATGAATTAGCTTTCATTCAAGACTTTCCCAAACTAGAGATCATATTTATTATTCATGTGTATTTTACACATATTTACAGTGTTTGAAATTGAAGATGACATGCAGGAAGAGGGCTGACAGATTTTTTCTAACATGCACATTTATAAAGGGGACTACAGTTCCTCTTTCATAGGCTCTCCTGACACAGTCACCACTTAGGGACTGTGATTTTGCCTTGTCTATGTCAGTGTACAGTGCTTTTTGATAGATATGGCTTCCACATACTTCTTCAATTTCTTCTCTTGGAGAAATGGGGTTGATACTACAGTCAAGAAAAAATGAAACATGGCCATCTTAGTAGGACTTTTAGTATTGCATTTGGTGATTTGACTTTAGTTGGTTACTTTAATAGTAAGTTAGTTTAGGTTTCTTATACTATACATCAAGAAAATCTTTTCCCAAAATCTAAATCATAATAATTATTAAAGAAACTGACTCTTTGTGTAAATGCTGTATATAAACTAGATTGTGACTTTATATTCCTGTGACCAATCATACACTAGAGGAAATAATTCGCTGGAATTAGGTTACTCTCTTACGCTAGTTTGTCTTCTTTCTACTAAAAAATATCATCTGCAGATAAGCTGGTGGTGAAAAGAGAATGCCATCAGTACAGGGAAATTGCCTAAGCTGTGTTAATCCGCTTTGGCTAAGGGGGAATGTCCAGCAGGCTGTTTGTTATGTGGATGTTTACAGTCTCAACACGTGCTTTCTATGAAAGGTTGCTATTGCAAATCCAATGGATGTGGCTTCCACCTTAAAATGGTGGTCTGCATGTTCTTTGAAGTGCTTTTCCACACTGGATTTCAAAATGAGGCTGAAGGTCTTCTGCTCTGCACAGGCTTTCTCTGCTGTTTAATCACTGCTAATCACACTGAAACACAGCCTGTGTCATGAGCATTCATTTCACTTTGTGAAATCCTGGACATGTGAGCACAGACTTTGATGATGTGCAGTGTCTCTGCACTAATTGCAAGGGAATTCCAAGAGTAATTTTAATTTGTTCCTTGGCTATGATCGTAGACAGCTGTCATAGTTCTGCACCTGTATAATCTGCTTTCAAGAGCCAAATTCTACAAGTTTTGGCTTTTTGCAGCTCTGCATTTCGGGGTTTCATTACCAGCCATTAGATTTATTTAACCCTTGCTAGCTATTAAACTTACTCAACCTTGTCAGTGTGGAAACGTTCAACATTTTCAGAAAGACACACAAATTTGAAGTTGTGAGCACTGGGGAGGGCAGACCAAGAAGCAGCTCATCGGTGAAAAGTATCTAAACTGTATTATCTCATTTGTTGACATTTCATCAAAGTGCATGAGGGTATTAAGCGATATGATTGAGTCACACTGACATGACATGCAGAGTGCATTGTGTTTTGAGACTGTTGCTGGCTAGCAGCAGGAATCCTGGAGCAGCAATGGCTTGCTGGCACTGGGCTGCACCTACCAGCATACTGACTGTTGACATGTCCCTCCTGCACAGAGATTTTGGGCAGGAAAATACAAAATAAATTATTCAAAAGGTCTGAACTTAAGAATTACTTTGCTTGTTTCCCCCTTTGAATAAGGCACAAATCTTTCGTCCCAGGGCTGTGGATAACCAGAGTAGGACAGACAGTCAGTGCCTCCTAGGAATCTGCATCAATATAAAAAAGAAGTGGCAGGGCAGGAGGTATACCATGCCCCAGATATACCATTCCTGCAGCCAGAAGGTTGGCACAGCCTCGTTCACAGATAGGTTAAGCCAGTCCTCTGGCCTGCAAACTTGTCTGTGTCACGAGTTGTCCTGTGTTTACTCTTCCCGATGTTTCTGCAAGGTGCAGTTCAAGCAGTGATAAAATAAAGTAGAGGATTGGACTCACGAGCCTTAAAAGTGCAGCTCAACGAGTGATTATAGCTGCCACTCAAAGCAAAGTTGCCCAGTATGACAGGCTCTGAGGAAACATGAAAAGGATAGAATGATGGGGCAGGATGAGTTGAGAGAAGTGAATCTAGGCAAGGAGGTGTGAAGGTATTAATATTTACTCACATATAGCTTGCATGTAAAATTACAAGTGAAGTGGAAGTTACAGATCTGTAATTCCACTGGGATTTTAGTGGATCAGACTCCTGTGGTTTATGACATTACCTGAATCTTTTGATAGAACTGCAGCCCTATAATTCACAGCTGGTTGTAATTCATTCATAATATAAACCTGTCAAGAGCTTTCAGTGATACCATAAACTATAACAGGGCTGTTCAAAATTTGAAATGAAGTTCTTGACGTTGTTTCTAATTGGACAAGGAACTGACATCCACTTATTTTCATAATTTATGAGGAAAATAAAGTCTGTACTTATATGTTAGGTGCATATGTCCAGTATATTCCTTTGACTGTGACTGTCATTTATTAAGAGATCATCCTGCGCTAACTGAGAGACTTCCATTTTCTTTCTCCTGTCATAAATTTGTGCATCTCATACTGTAGACTATTGCATCTCAGCTGTGCATCATGGTGTTTCGAAGCATCACATATATATGTACTCCAGCATACCGTATTATTTATATATAAAAAACATATAAGATATCTGTCGCGCTAGCTGTCATCCAGCAATAAGTAAAAGCAGTAAATAACTGCTCTGGGAATGGGCCAATGGGTATTTTGTTTTCCCTGAGCTAAATCAATAACAGCTTATTTGCTGTATGTCTTGTCATCTTCCCCGGAGTCAGTGGTGTGCTTTATTGACCTTAATAACTACTATAATAAATCCAGTAGAAATGAAAAAAGCTCTGTTCTGTAATGAAAATCTGTAGCTTATCTGTCATGCTGTCCTATGTAAAGAGCTGTGTTCATTCTGCCCTGTTCCCCAGAACTCTGACATTAGATATGCTGCAAGATTATTAACTACCACAGAGCTTTATGTGAAATTCATCTTACAGTTCTTCTATGCAATGGTATTTCCTCTAATCTCAGCTTTGATCTTTAATTGATTGAATTTTGTTTGCATCTGTCCAATATTTTTATGACTTCTTTAACTGAGTAGACTTACGATTATGGAAAAATGGGTAAATGAAAGGAAACAAGGTTTGTGCTGTATGCCGCCAGTTTTCTGTGTGAGTAAAATTAATTGATCACAAAAAGTTGTGATCTGAGACCAGTTTCTCCATTCTTGTGTAAGTTTCAGCCTAGGATTCAGCTCTAAAGTGTACATTTTCCCTCACTGGCTAACAAAAATACCTAAAACCATTGGTTTTGAGAGGTCTTTTAAAGCCTAGTTTACCTTCAGAAATACTTGGACTCTGAATTGTCAACGATAAGTACAGTGGTACCAGTATTATGAGGCGAACACTTAAGGGCTCTTTCAGAATTTATTTATTTATTGTCAGCATTTTCCCCATTTCACCCTGGTTTAGTAGAAACAGAGACCATCTGCTGACTTTTATATAAGCTCTGTACTCCAACACATAGTAAAAATCCAGTGGTGTTTGACTGTCACTACTTGGGGCACCTATTCATGGCTTTAGACCTTGCTCTCTTTACCCTCGGTGTAGACTGTGATGTTCCTGACAAAGCACAGCTCTCTCAGGAAATACCAGATGCTTCCCAAGCTATATGCATGTTCATGAGCTACTGTCAGGAATACTGTCAGGTACTGACTCTTCATGGCAGGATTCCAAGTTAAAAAATGGATTATATTTGTGAGTTGGATTGTACCTTTTTCAGTGAAAATGCCTAAAAAAAATGTTTTATTTGGAAAGATCTTAATAACTAAACATTGCTAGATCCTGAGTTAAGAAACAGTTTGCTGATATGTATTTCTCCATTGCATAACGCCAAGCTAAAGTCAGGGTAATTAGACATAATGTGCCCTTTTTTGGCTCCTGTTTTATCCTGGTGAGCATAAAGACCGACTGCAAAAGGTCCTGTGAGATTGCTGTGAGTTCTAATGCTGTTCTGTCAGCATTTAAAAATTTGTTACAGAGCAACATATAGATAAGTCTAATGCTGAAGTCAAAGCAATTTGACAATAAACTTTTACAAAATGAAGACAACAGTCCCTTTGTTGGCCTGTTTCTCAGGATGAGAATGCTTTAGTCTCCATGCTGTTTCCTGCTGCCAATATTTGTTGGAATATCAATTCTGCCTTTGTGAATTTTTTAGGAGTAGTGTAAGACTGGAAGAAGGAAACCTCGTGAATGGATCTGATGTAGTTTAGACAAAAGATGCTGGGGGAGGACTACAGGGGAAGAAGTGGTCAGTGTGAGCGTCCTGATCATGCCATCCATTGTATAGTCTGGGTAACTTAAGGTCACTCTGAAAACATCTCCCATTCCTCCAAAACCAAAAAGAAACCCATTCTGACTAACAGTTTCAAAGCGGCAGAGAAGCTCTTTAACTACAAGACCCTCTCAATTTGTACAGGCTATTAAATTTTATATTGAAGTCTTACAGACAAATACCTTCCCTTGGTGTGCCAACACAGCTTTGTGCTTTGCACTGAAACTGCACTGTTACACTGCACAGATTAGGAAGTAGTTTGCAAAGCTGGAACAGCTCTGGGCAGAAGGATACAAGAATATGTCCAGCATCCCAGAGCATAGCTCAAAACTTTTCCCTGCAAGCGTTCTGCAAGTTCCAGCACAGAAAACGGGTGAAGTGAAGGACAGGGAAGTGAAAAGGTTTTCCACATCTATGGAGCAGAGTGCACCAATGAGCAGTTGCAGTGTGAGACTCGAGCAGCGGTTCCTGGGTTCCTTGGTTTTATCTCTAATGGTAATTAGATGTTTTAGGCAAGACCACTGGCACCCAATCCAGCTCAGTGAAGATTTGAGTGCAAGCTCATCTTCATGCACCTGAGGGAAAATGCCAAACAGGACACGTAGTGTGGTGTGTGTGTCTGTGAGCCACTGCTCTGGTTGCTCACTGGGGCATGTGCGCAAGGCTTCCCCAGCTTAGCCAGGTGGCTCCAAACATCCAGCAGTAGTTTGGAAACCAACAGTGATAAAAAGGTAGAGGTGAACATGGGAGGAAACAGAAAACCCTGGAAGGTCCCACACAGTTTCCTAGCTTGTGAGCATCTTGAGGGAATATTTTACTGCATACATTACTAATTTGCTCTAGAGAACCCTGCTCTTATCAAATTGAGATAACATATTACAATACTGAAATGTTTTTGTTTTCAAACTTCAACTTTTATCCTTTTAAAATCACTTAGACTTTTAAAGAATGATTAAACGTTGCTTTTCGGCCATGTGTAAAATTAAAAATATATATTTTCTACATAGGAAAAATATATTTGAAGCTGGTTTGCTGCCCTGCTGAGGTCAAGCCAAGTACTGGGAAAATATAAAAGGAATTCTTACTGAGGAATTCTAACAAGGAAAGTCCTTAATTGCCTTGTCATTCCTATTTGCCAGGTATTTAGCACAGCTTGAAAGCAGAAGATGGCTCACAAATGCTGGCTCATTTCAATAGTGTCACGCAATGAAAATGTTAGGAAGGTTCTGGCTGCTAGAATTTCCCAGTAAACACCAAGCACAGTGGTAGAAGGTGACTTTCAGTAGTAAGTTTGAATTATTTATCTGTGTTCCCTAAGGGCAGGTGCTTTCAGAACAGTAATCCTGCTACACGAGTACTAGGAAAAGCTGGGTTTCTAATGAAGCTAAAAAGCACAGGCATGAACACAGCATGAAGCAGGAGACGTGCAGCCATTTAATGTATCGCTTCCTGTGAATTAAAAAATGATAACTTGTTCTGCTTTACAGAGCACTAGCTTGGGTTCTTTGCTACCCATGCTTCATGGGGTCATAGAATCATAGAATCCTTTGAATTGGAAGGGACCTTTAAAGGTCGTCTAGTCCAACTCCCCTGCAGTGAGCAGAGACATCCACAGCTTTATCAGGTGCTCAGAGCCTGGTGTGGCCTGGCCTTGAGTGTCTCCAAGGACAGGGCTTCCACCACATCTCTGGGTAACCTGTTCCAGTGCCTCACTACCTTTGTTGTTCAAGTCAGCTTGGTCTGGAAGCTTCCTTACATAAGGTTCCAAGATTATTGGCTCGGAATGGGTCCCAAACCACAAGCACTTCAGTCATCGAATGAGTCAGTATCCTCTGAGGATGTTATTAATAGCAGGAAAGACAAAACACACAGCTTTAATTTAGCACACATTTCAGGACACAACAACACCCAGCTTAGTCTTTTGATGTTGTTTTTCTTTTTATGTTTACTTTTTCCTGAGAAGGGGTTCACCTACTTTTCTGAAAACAAGAGGAAACCTTCTCCCACCACATGTAGCGAACATCTAGACAAAAGCAGATTCATTAAATTAACCTTCAAAGCAGAACTGCTTATCTGTTTTCAACTCATAAGGTTTAGTTATCTTAGCACTCAGTATAGGCTGCTCTGAATTCAGCCATGCAAAAATCCTTCACATTTCCTATCATTCAGAAAGGAAACTGAAGTTTGCTGTTGTGTTACTGACTTCAACTTCATAACTTAGCCTAGACTGGGCTTCAGAAACTGCCTCACTTCACTAAGGCAGAGCCATTCTGCCAAGTTACTCTTAACAAGCTGAAACGCTGCAGTACTTTACCTATACACTGAGCAAGGGCTTGATTGATTTCCTGAAGGTTTTGCTCTGGTAACTGCAAGAATCAACACTGTTATCCTGCTCACCCTCAAGATGTCAGTGGGTTATTCTGCCAGGTCTTGCTTTAGATGACTTATCTCCGTCTCACCTGATTCAGCTAGGATTGTCATGTGAGTATGTTGGCCTTTGCTTCCTCTCTGAAGAGGTTTCCATCTGGTTTTGAAGTCTTGAAATTTTCAAGGTGGTGATGCACTGGAACAGGTTGCCCAATGAGGTTGTGGATGCCCCATCCCTGGAGGCATTCAACGCCAGGCTGGATGTGGCTCTCGGCAGCCTGGTCTGGTGGCTGGCGACCCTGCACATAGCAGTGGGTTTGAAACTAGATGATCACTGCTGTCCTTTCCAACCCAGGCCATTCTATGACCCTATGTTTCTTTGAAACACAGTTTGTGCTGAATGTAGAAGCTATGTTGTAGAGCTTTTAGGAGACTCTGGGAAGCTTTTGAGTAAAAGCCTCTTGTAAAGACTTAGGAATTTTCTAGCAGAAAAATTTACTGTTATAATAACTGAAGCACAACACCCACGTACACCAAGGTACTGTGTTCAAACTTCTGCCCACAAACACAACAAAATTTTCCATCTGTGGTTAGAAATAGACAAAACGGGGCCATTAGTCAGTATATTCCACTGTAACTAGAATTCCACCTATCTGTGGCAACTGGGCAGTATAGCCACAAGAGCCTGGTAGTCCACTTGACTGGATGTGCCATCACAGGTGCCACTGTTTTGAAAAAGAATTTGCAAAGTTCCAAATGCAAATTATTTCCCAGTTTCCCTTTGGAAGCCCATAGGAATTCAGAGGCTCAATACCACCAAATCTTTTAAAAATACAGACCTTGCTACCTTGTTTCTTACTCTAATGTTAACAATTGTATTTGTAGAATTGTTTTCTACTTTATTTTTTCTATTTCCAGTTTGCTGCTGCATCCTGTGCAAATCCTGTAATTCATGAAGTAAGAAAAGAATGAGCCTTGCTACAGTTTTATGGGTGTTAGGGGGATGGTTCACAGTAGAGCAATCCAGATAAGGTTCAAGGGAAATAGGAGATACGTTGTTGTATATGCTTTAACAAGCCTGAAACTAAACATTACTACAATGCCTTTTCAGTCTGTTAATTGTCATATGTTGCAAGTAAACATAAACATCAAATACTGCTTCAAACAGACTGCATGCCAAGAATGTAGGTAGCGCTGTGCTTGCTTCCCTTGCTCTCATGTCTCAAGCTGAAGTGCGTAGTATCTCTGTACACCAAACAAAGGTTTTCCTATTTCTAAGTAGGGACATAAACTACCTCAACAGCCTTTGATTCTATTCTGGGACAGCAAGCTGATGTAAGCAGGAATTTTGCTTTTATTTGTACTAAAGGAATTGCAGGTTTATTTGATTGAATGCATCCAGTAAATAAGCAAACCTATAAAGTTACAATTCCACAGAAACATTACACTTCCTAAATTATCCATGGATAACATGCTAGAGCAAAACAAAAGCATTTGGGCAAAGAAAATAAGCTACCAAAAATGAATGTATCACATTAATGTAACGGCAGAGGTTTTGAGAGGATTTCAAGCAAAATTTAAGTTATAAATGTGGCTAGAAAAAGATACAACAACCAAATTTTATTTTATTATTAAATTCAGTACTTAATATACTTTTTAAGAACATCCTCTTCTAAAATGTGTAGATCTGCAGCATTTTTAGCATGCTACTAAGTATGAATAGCTGTGATTTTAGCTTTGTCAAGGTTTGTGAGAAATCATGTCTGCTTTAATATGAACAATGTTTTCTCTTGTGCTATGGTAAGATTTCTTGATTTCAAATGCAGGAAGGAATCTGGGGTCAAGGGAGAGTATTCTACTTAACATGGCAGATGCACGGAAATAAACTTTTAACAGAAGAATGTTGATGGGCAGTTATAATTATCCCACAGGCTGATCATGTCTAAATATTTAAAAGGCATAAATGCTCCCTAAAGCACAAGGGAAAGTGAAGGCTGTTCCTTGGGGCTCTCTGAAGCTGTGATCAGGTATGGAAAATAAATGTGAAGAGAAGTGCAGAGCACCCTTGTCCTTATGTCTCTCTCAGTTGCAACATTTGTTTGCAAGGTATGTTTCTGAACCTGCTCAGGGAGTAGTTCATAATTAAACTTTTTTTCTGTCAAGGCTCTTCCAAGAAATCAAAACTAGAACCAAAGCCAAAATAAAATGCTTGAATCAGTTTCCCTGTCCCACTTGCTTCACTGACCCACAGTGGCACAATGGCCAAGCTGTACAAGCACATAGTGCAGAGGAATAGGAGCGTATCCGCAGGGTGAAATATCATGCTGAGGACCCATTGTCTACACTAAGTGCATTCCAGGAGGCTGCATTTCAGACTGGCTTTAATCTGGCCCTGTGTTCTGAATACCTTTTTGTTGCTAGAAGAGTGTTTCTGGAGCATATCTTTTAGCTTAATTTCAGAGGGAACCTGGTGTGCAAGTTTTGGGACTGCTCCCCACCGTGAACCAAAGCAGGAAAAGTGGGATAGACCTGGTGTCAACCTACAGCACTAAGGTAGGCTTACTCTTTGCACTCACTATGGCAAAGAGAGTAATAAGAAGTGGAGATAAAGCATGGAAATTATTTAAACCAACCCGACACCACGAGTGCAAAGGAAACCTCAGATTTATATTTGCTGATTGAACAGCTGCAGTAATGTACATTATGATTGACATTTGCTGCAGTTTGCTGCCTGTGTACCAAAGATTTTTCCTTCCACTGCACTGCCAGTAACAAGAAAAGTGTGGGTGTTCCTTGTTTGTCTCAGGAGAAATGTGGATGACCTACATTAAATTGCTAGAGGAAGTGTTTTGAAGTAACCTAGCTTGCTCAGCCCTGAAACAGCAAAAGGTGCCCTCGTATTTCCCATCTCTGGGCTCAGCTCCGATGGAGGTAACCTTCAGAGAGGGGCAGCAATATTTCATGCAGGTCTAACTACTTGGTAAATGAACAGCTGCATAAGCTGTGACTGAGGCTTTTGAATCACAAGTTGCCTTTAAACACACGGCTTTAAACAAGTTTCCTCTAGAAGGCAAGGGAAATATACTTGTAAGCGGATTCATAGGGAGATAAGAAAAACTTTTTTTTTTTTTTTTTTTTTTTTACCATTTTCCTTATGTTTTCTTTGTGTCTTTATCTTCTGATTCTAACCTTTCCAAAAGCTTTTGTCTTTTTCTTTCAGTAAATGCCTTTATAGGATAAACCAATGCAAAAGTACAATACAGATTGATATCTCCTGTAAAAACTGTACACCAAGCCGATACACAGAATCAAAATGGATAGGTTGCAAGAAGGACTGTAAGAGAAGAAGAGCTGAAGTGAGAGATATTGGTGAGGAAGGAATACAGCAGTGACCTTAAATGAGATGGGTGGTCCATGAGCCTAGAACAGCAAAGAGGGACAGAAGCTGCATTTGGGGAATAGCCAGCCTCCATGAATAGTAATGATGCCAGAAGTGCCCCAAAGGAAGCAATGTCTAGGAGAATTGTAGAATTCAGGAATATAGGGAACTAGAAAGCTGTCCATCTTGTTATGTCTGTTACCGACTGTTAAATCAAGAAGTGGCTCTGTCATGGGGAAAAGAAATGGTTAGATTCTGTGAAACTGTATTTTGAAATCTTACGACATAAACCACTTCACTACGTAAAAAAGAAAACTCAGGATGCCTCAAGTAGGGATGGTCAAAAACTGTGTAAAACAATCCAAGCATCACAGTTGTGAAGTGGCAACACTAAACAAACAAGCCAACAGAAGAGAGATAAAATCACTGGCAGGACAACGTGCACTCAATGCCTTTTGCCAGGCCCTAAACTGACAGGGTTAAATGCATTGTTGTATGGAAATCCAGCTCCAGGAAAACAAGGAATGAGCTTGTGATTTTGGCAATGCATTCAGCTCAGAAGCACAGAAGGTATTGCATCCATGGTGTCTGTGATTGCTGTGGGACATTTCTAGAGCTTTTTTTTCTGATCCAGGACTTCCCCCAAATACTTGTGCTGAAACTACAGCCAGGGGAATTAGGGTGTAGAAAGGTCAAAGTGATGGAAGAAGCTGATGGAAGATCCTGAAAAAGGAGGGAGGCTGAAGCCAGGAAAATTTCTTCCAGCTTTTTTAGCTCATTCCTGTTGGAAGCTTGTTTACATAAAAAGGAAGTGTTTAAATGACTCACTGTCACAGTAGCAATAAATGAAGCTGTTATAAAAATCTGCCAGCTTTTCACTTCTTATTTATTTATTACTCCTAGAGATTAATAACTAAAGTTCTTATATGAGCATGAATAATTAATTTGATCCATTGTTTGTTACACTTAAGGGCTAGGTTTGTCCTGGCAAGATGTAGCTCCACCTAACAGGACCTAATGCTTAAATTTCATAAAATCATAGAATCATAGAATTCTTAGAATTGGAAGGGACCTTTAAAGGTCATCTAATCCAACTCCTCTGCAATGAACAGGGACATCCACAGATAGATTAGGTCACTCAGTGCCTGGTCCAGCCTGGCCTTGGGTGTCTTCAGGGATGGGGCATTCACCACATATCAGGGCAACCTGTTCCAGTACCTCATCACCCTCACTGTAAAATACCTTTTCCTTATATCTAACATAAATCTCTGCTTCTTAAGTTTGAAATCATTTCCCATGTTCTATCACTACAGACTCTGCTAATGAGTCTGTCCCCTTCTTTTCTGTATCTCTGCTTTAGATACTGAAAGGCGGCTATCAGGTCACCTTAGAGCCTTCTCTTCTCCAGGCTGAACAGCCTCAGCTCTTTCAATCTGTCCTCATAGGAGAGGTATTCCATCCCTTGGATATTTTTGTGGCCCTCCTCTGGATGTGCTCCAACAGGTCCATGACTCTCCTGTACTGAGGATTCCACATTCGGACACGATACTCCAGGTGAGGCATCACCAATGCAGAATAGAGGGGCAGGATCACCTCCCTTGCCCTGCTGGCCATGCTTCTTTTGATGCAGCCCAGGATACAATTGGCTTTCTGGACTGTGATGGCATATTGCTGGCCCATGTCCAGCTTCCTATCCACCAGTACCCCCAGGTCCTATTCAGCAGGGCTGTGCTCAATCCTTTTATCCCCCAGCTTGTATTGGTAGTGGATGTTTCCTCAACCCAAATCCACTTCAATTTGTTGAATCTCACGAGGTTCATTTGGGCCCACTGCTCAAGCCTGTCTAGGTCCTTCTGAATGGCATCCCATCCCTTGGGCATGTCAACCACAGTCCACAGCTTGATGTCACCTGCAAACTTGCTGAGGGTAAACTCGTCCCACTGTCAATGCCACTGATAAAGATATTAAAGAGCATCAGTATTAGCACTGACCCCTGGGGGACATTACTCATCACTGATCTCCATCCAGACACTGCGTAATTGACTACCACTCTCTGGACTTGATCCTGCAGCCAGTTCTTTGTCCATCAAACAGTCTATCCATCAAATCCATATCTTTCTAATTTGGAGAGAAGGATGTTGTGGGATACCGTATCAAAAGCTTTACCGAAATGCAGATAGATTGCATCCGTGTCTCTTCCCTTGTCCGTTGATGCAGTGACACCATCATAGAAGGCCATAAGGTAGGTCCAGCAGGATTTGCCCTTGGTGAAGCTGTGCTGGTTCTCCTGTATCAACTCCCTGCCTTCCATGTGCCTCAGCAAAGCTTCCAGGAGGATCTATTCCACTATCTTCCCTGGCACAGAGGTGAGACAGACAGGTCGGTAGTTCCTGGGGTCATCCTTTATACCCTTCCTAAAAACGGGTGTAATGGAGCTCACTGCTGTCAGTGAGACCTTTAGCTCCCGGAACAGCACACAGGGGAAGAGGTGACTCACTACAAACAGGATTCAGAAAAAGAGGAAGACTGTCCAGCCCATTTTTTTCTATTCACTTGAAGATAAGCTATTAGTTATTTTGAAAACCAAGACCAGGACCTGGGATTAGCTTTGAAACCTGAGCACAGGTGAAACCTGGTGAAGGAGTTCTGATGGACAAGAATGTAAAGGACCTGGGTTTTTCGCTTTGTACAGATCATGACAATTTTGTTGGAGCAGTCTTTTATTTCACTGCATCCTTCAAGAGCTGTGGGGTAACATATCATGCTCTGTGCTAGCAACTTGCATGTGCTCTGTCACCCACTGCAGAAGTATTGGCTTCTCTAATAGTGCCTTGCCTTTGAACTTTGAGATTTTTTTGGATAACGTCAATGCCAAACATCTTGTATACCAGAAGTCAGTTAGCTGAAATCTGACAGAAGCTCACAAGGGCAAAAGCAGCCCATGTGAAATAGTAAATAATAGTTAAAAGGCCTCCTTTATTTGGATTAAGTTTAAAGAATAAGGGATTTGTATCAGCAATACAGACCATATGCAAAGCCACTCTGAGTATGCCTTAAACAAAGACTCCAAAGGGAAAAATATGAGAGAACATTTTGGAGATAGGATTAAATAAAATGAGACCTTGAACTGGGAGCAAAGAAATGCACTGCCTCTCTCTGGTGAGAAGAAAACTTTAATTTAGGCTCCTTTAAATTAACAAGATTGAATGAGCAGACTCTATCACCACTTAATTATACAACCGAAAACAATCTGCATGTCCCACAGAAGGGGGGCAGTGCTGTGGGGTAAGGCAGACAACCAAGTGCAAATATGGCCCATAAGGAAAAGCAAGCTTCTCCAAAGGGCAATGCGGAGGGAAAGATTTTGTGCAATAAACCTGCCAGGTCATGCAAAAGCTAAAATTCACTCTGTTCAATTGTACCACTGTTGGAAAAAAACAGCAAATGCAAAACTAAGGTAAGCCAGGCAAGAACAAACTATCACATACAAAGAAAATACATTGGCCCTTAAAAAAAAAAAAAAAATATATATATATATATATATATATATATATATAATTTTATTTTATTTTTTAAGAACAGGGAGATTTATAAAGCTTTTCAGTATAAAGGTGGCCCACGTGGATTTTGTGCTAAGGTTTGGGCAGCTGAATGAATATTTTCGTATTGAACCAGGGGCAGGATTTGCCAAATGCACAGAAACCATAATCAAGGGCTGTGAGCTATGGTAGTACACCAGGCTTGCAACAGAATGACCTATCTGGTTTCATATACAGAGGGTTACTGGCTGCCCCAGTGCCTCTGGTGCCCTTCTTCTGGCAAGCCACTGGCCAGGCCCTACCTGCCTGTCTTGCCTGCCTCTCCTGGGGACACTCCACACTCTCAGACCCAGGGTGCTGCTGCCCCTCAGGAGCCATGACAGCTAGCATAGATGAGAACAGGGGAAAACATTCCTCTGGGAAATAGATGTCTAAAATTCAAATGAGTGTGCTCAAGATAGTAAATGTGTTAATGGTTTGTTGGGATGAAATTGTATCTATGGGCTGTGTAATAAATACAGGTGTAATAAACCCTTTTAAAAAATTCTACAGATTTGGTCTGTGGAAATTCCCAGTGAAGAAACGTGGCTCAGGTGAACCCTCTGACTTACAGGTAACTGAGCTGCAGTCAGTCAATACTTTGTTTTTCCCTCCAGGGCAGAACAGAGCTGCCTGCTATGGGAGGTTTCCACTAGTTGATAGAGATGAGTGGCTGAAATCTGTTCTAAATGTCCAGTCTTACAAAAAAACATAGCTGCTAAGATAACACGAGAGCTATGAGAGGAAGAAATGCCTGTTTTTTGTGGGACATTTTGGTCAAATGTGGGGACTTAAGCTACTATTGGTAGAGGGAAAACTGGTCACAAAAGCTGGGTGAAGATGCAAGCCGATCCAAGCAGGGCAGCAAATCTCACTGAGGACTACTGAAACAGGCTGGTGGGCTGGCTGAGAGTGAAGTAGCCCAGCACGTTCCCAAGTTGCAGTGCATGGAGCCAGGGGGCTGCTGGGGGCAGGGCCTGCTGAGTAGCCACCCCACCACCAAGCACCACACCAAGCGGAGATCTCTGGAGCCAGTGAGGAGGTGGAGCTGAGCCTCTGTCCCTTCCCGACTGAAAACTGAGCCTGCGTGCATGTGAGCAGCTTCAAAAGGAAGTAATTTACCTTAGGCACACAATCAGTGAAGGAATTTCCACCGATTAAACGAAAATTGGAGCTGTGCAGCATGGCCAAGTCCCCAGATGTTCATAGATGTATGGAGCTTTGTGCAGCATATCTGTGGGGTTTTCCAAATTCCAAAACAATTGCATAAAATGAGTAGGAAACCAGTTTGGGGTCATTTTCAGAGCTAGAAAAAGTGCTTCAAAACCTCCTTCCTATGAAATACAGATGCTGGAGCTTACAAACCCTGAGCAGGGCTGATTCAAAGAATGGGAGAGGAAGTGGCTTGGTGGAGCAACAGCATGAACTGCTCTTCCCCTTCCCGTCTGCTCCCCAAATCCCTCTTCCGACTCCCCTCCTGCTGACAGCTTGTTGCAGTTGCTCTAAGAAAAATCTTAAGCATTTTGCAGCCTTTTGTAACGCACTCAAGCCACAAGAGAATACCCATTCTTTCTGTGATATATTTTTAGGCAGCAAAAATCTGGTCCTATTCTGTTGGTAATGGTTTCTTGTAATGCAGCTGCAATATTTATCTTTAAAAAAAAGCACAGGCTGCTCTTATTGGATGGTAGATTCAAAATTCTCTTGAATTTCTGTGGCGTTGTGCTTCGTAGACCTCCACACACAGTAGCTAGATATTGCAGTGCATTCCAATAGCATGGTGTCAAACAAAGTACTCAATGAGAAGTCAAACTAACTTCATAAATACCCCAGATCTGACTCAGCCCTCCCCAAATTAGGACTTGTCTGAGTGGGGAAGCTTTCTAGCACAGTGGTTATGGGAAAGAAAAAAAAAACACCTATTCCCTTGGAGCAACTTTGGAAGCACGGTAGTTTGGATGAGAGCTGCAGAGCTTCCACGTAGGGATTTTCACAGTATTAATGGAGTAATTTAGGCTAACTTCACAGTGAGCTGATGAATTCAAGTGGAATCCTCTGCAAAACGGAGCAGTGCGGGGTGGCGTGCTCTGCACACTTGGGTGGAAAGACCCCGGGAGGTTGCAGGGCATCCCTTGGGCTGCCTCATGGCCGGGACAGAAACAGTGAGAATGTTTTTCCCTTAAGCTCGCTTTTGTAGCAGTGCTTGTAGCAGCAGCTGTGACACCTTGACAAGCTGAGCTGCACACTCGTGCTTACTTCTGGTATCCAGGGCATCTGCATTAGCACTCCTGTGCTGGAGCTCCCAAAGCAGAGCTAGGACCTGCCTGAGAACAAAAGGCAGTAATACTGCCTTTACTATCTTCATGGCTGGAACTTATGTTTTCCATGCGGTTCTTCCTGTAAATAAAATCGTTTTCATAAATGAACATTTCCCACCTGCCTTGCAGAGACGTGAAAAAGATGTCCCCAAAGGGAGCCCAGTGTGCTCCTAGGTAGCTGCCCGAAGGCTGTTTGCGCCGCACTTCTCCGTCGGGGCACACCAGGGCTGCTACGAGATGTGTTCAGTACAGAGCACATCCGCCTCAGAGCCCGTGCACAAAATCGCAACAAACTTAATAAGATCCTGCTGCATACAACGAAAGCCTGCAGGTACATATTATTTAAAGGAGCTCTAACTTCGTCAGGAACTCCTGCCTGACGCCGCTGCTTTGAGTTTCAAAAAGAGCGATCGAACGCACCGGTCCTTCGCCGGCCTGGGTCTACGCTCCGGGGGTCGCTGCCAGCGCTGCGGGCGGGGCTCGGCCCCGGCCCCGCCTCTGCCCCTGTCCCTGCCCCGTTGGTTCGGGACGAGGCGGCCCGGGGTGCGGGGCTGAAACGTGTTGTAGGAGCTGCTGTTTCCTCCTCCTCCTCCTCCACCTCCTCCAGGCGCGAAGGGGCGGGCGGACAAAGGCTGCGGGCTGCCGCCGGGCTCGGGCGCGATGGAGCGGCGCGGCGGCTGAGGCAGCGGAGGGCGGCTCGGTGGCGCCGGGCCGGGCCCGGCACATGATGCGAGGCGGGGTCCCGGCGCTGCGCTCTGCGGGCGCCCCGGGGGGCACCATGGACAACTTCTTGGCGGAGGTGAGCGCGGGGCGGGCGATGCGCCTCCCGCTCGGAGCGGGGCGGCTCGGCGGGACGAGAGGTCCTGCGGAGTACCCCCGGCGCTCCGCTCCCGGGGCTCGGCGCTGAGAGGCCCCGCAACCCCGCTTTGTAAGCCCCGGGGCCGGGGGACAGCGCGGGGGAGCGGCGCTACGTGGGAACTCGGGGACCGGGCGGGCACAGCTGCAAGCTGCGGGCAGCTGCGGTCCCCGGGGTGGGCGAGTTTGAGCATCAACTTTTAATGGGCTCTGACCGAAAATGAAATGCTTTTGGAGAATATAATCCGGTGGCGGGCTGCCTGAGCCACGCCGGAGCGGAGGCGGCGGAGGAGCGGTGGGAGCGCCAGGGCAGCCCAGCGCCGCCTCCCGGCCCGGCCCCGGCCCCGGCCCCGTGCCACACCGAAGGATCGCCGTGCCTCGCCTCGGTGTCCAGCGAGGGGCATAGGGCTGCTTCTGCTCCGCACTGGGCGTGGGAGCCCTGAGGTGACGGAGCTGCAGGAGAGGGCTGGTGTCAGGCTGCCTGCGCTTGAGGGCTGTTTGTTGAGCGCGTGTTATTAAGTAGATGTAAAATCTTCAGATACAAAACACAAAGGAGTGGCAGTTTGGTCTTGGAAGTAGCTGGAACTTTGCAATTAGCTCGTGCATCTTTAATGGCTTTAAACTAAAAGAGGGGAGATTTAGAGTAGATGTTGTGAAGAATTTCTTTACTGAGGGCAGTGAGGTGCTGGCACATCTGCCCATAGAAGTTGTGGGTGCTCCATCCCTGGACGTGCTCAAAGCCAGGTTGGATGGGGCCCTGGGCAGCCTGACCCAGTGGGTGGCAGCCCTGCCCATGGCACGGGGTTGGGGCTGAGTGGGTTTGAGTTCCTTTCCAACCCAAGCCATTCTGTGATTCTGTAATTCCGTGATCTTGACAGCTTTGTTATGCCAGGTGAGGAAGCTGAATCAAAGATACACTGCTGCTTGCTCATAGCAAACACTGCAAGCAGAAGCTTGGCTCTGCTCTGTCTGAGCTGGCTGAGTTTTATGCGGCAGTGCTTAACTAAATACTGCAGCCTGACTTGTGAGTGTAAGGCACTGGGTACAAGTGTGGCTGTGTCCACATGCGTGCAGTGCTTGTGGATCACTGGCACAGCCTGCAGCCGAGCTGGGTCTGCCAGTGGATGGTGTGCAGGTGTTTTCCCCTCACTGAAGCAATCCTGCTGTCAAAATTTTAAATGCAGGCTAGGCATCTGCTCACCGGGACAGTGATTAAGCTGCAGAACTGTCCTTTGCCCTCGTGGAGCAGCTGCCTTGTGCTCTCTGCACTGCTATAGTCCCACAAGAAAAATAAAACTAAAGAGAAGCGATCTGTTTACCAGAACGGCAATTAGTCCCATAAAAGCAGCCCGTACACCTTGCTGCTTGTTAGTTTTTCATTTGTCGGACAACAAAAATACTGTCAGGTGCAATAAGAAGGAAGAAATGCAGGATTAACTTTGAAGAAGCCCGAGTTAAGAAATAATGGCTTTTTAACCCGTGGAGGATGCAGCCCTTACCTTTCAAAGCTTGCAAGCCGTGAGCAGTGTGCCGGCATTAGCTGAGCCCTGCAGAATTAATCTGGGGAGTCATTCACCCTGACACGAGGTATGGTAGCATGCCCTACATAAAGATGAAGAAGGGAGCTAATGGCTTTGATTCCCCTATGAGCCAAAATTACTTGCCCGCAGCAAAAAGCAAGTAAATTTTGCTGGGCTGTGTTGGTATTTCAGCATATATTTATGTTAATCTGTGGCTGCCGCATGCAAACTTTGATCTTTCTTAAGAACTTTTGCTCCCTTTCAAGGTGTTGATATTACTTTAAAAGATCAGTAAATATAGCACCTTGACTTTAATCTGCATCCAGAGCCCCACCCGGGAGTATAAACATTTTCCTTCCCTCGCATATGGAAATTGCGTATGGAGAATATAACGCACAGTGGCAGAAATGCACTGGGCCTGACCCAGCTACCACAGAACAACTGGTGTTGGAGGGGCTGGGCCGAGCCGCTGGCTGCTGGTTGAGTTTGTGCGAGGCTGACATCCTGCAGCTGCTCTTTATGAAAATATTTACCAACTTATCTGAGAGAATTATTGTCCTCATTAAAATAGGTTCTGGTGCTCACAAGGAGGAAACTGGATGAGAGGAGCAGGTATCAGGGCTGGTCTGCCCTTGCTTGACAGTGACATATGGCTGCTGATACAATTGCCTTTTTGGTGAGAAGCTGCCAAGTGAGAAGGGCTTAAAGAGAATAAACCTGACCCTTAGCAAGGAGTGTTGCTTGGTGTTACTAGGGAGCCCCGCTCAGTGCATTGGAGATAGGAGAGTTGAGTGTGGCTATTGCACACAAACAACTAGTAGGTGTTCTAGGGAAAAACCTGCACCTATTTTTTTCTCCTCTGTATTTTTCCATAGTTGGGTGCTGGTTGTACCTACTTATAGTGTATTATGATGCTCACTGGAACAAAGTTAGAAGATTGCATAAGACCTTGCTTGAGCATATGTATGTGTGAGTTGCAGAGAAAGCATTCCTGTTGGTACTTGCTGCAGTAAATAAGCGGTAAGGCAGCTCCCAGCTCGTGCTGCTCAGCTGACACCAGGCATCCACGGCATAGCAGCTTTTGGTTATGAATCTTGCTATCCCATTTCTACCCAATACTTGTTCCTATCTCTGGCTTTTATTCTTACTGGATGACAAGTGGTGACCTGTCTCCAGATGAACCTCAGTTTACATCCCCACCCCAGTTGTCTAACTCAGCCAACTAAACAAACAAACAAAATTGAAAAAGTTAAAAATTGCTGTCAGTAAAGATTATGGCTCAAAAAGTCAACCCTGGAATGTACCTTCCAAAATACTTCTGTTGCTGGAAGATGTAAATTGACTAACTTACAGCAGAAGTAATCATAAAGTTGCATTTTAAATTCAAAAGAGAAGTTTTTTTGAGAGACTACTTAAAAATATCTTGGGCTGCTGACTGATCTATGCTAACTTTTGGTGTTTGAAAGAAGGTAGTTGTTGGAATCTGAACTTTTTCAGTATACTGAGTCTCATTTTCATGTCTAAAGTGATAAAATGAGATCGCTAGTGAATGAAAATACTGAAAATGTGGATGTGTGCATTGCTCAAAACAGCCTGAATAAACAGATCCCATACATTTGACAAACAGCTAGGTTGCTGTCTTAAAGTAGAAGTCGGGCTTCTTTCTTCATTGGAAAGTATATCCCTGCTAGAAGGGGATGTGTGGCATGAGGGAACGAGGAAATGCATCACAAGACGAGAAGCAAAACAAGGAAATTTCATACAGAAGAGATGGCAGAGGGAAGTTCAAACAGCTTTTTCATCAGCTGAAGTTCCAACTCCAGGGAAGTGGGTGGAGAAGTTGAGCAGGCCCTTTTCTCATGGGGAAACTGCTTTGCCCTGCATGTGCAGCATGTCCCACTGAGCTGTGTTTTGTGTGGTTGACTGCTTGCGGCTGCCAGCACCAGTGCGCAGACTGGAGAAATTGGTTTGTGTCATTGCTGCTGAGCTTAGAAGACAGGATTTTTCCCGTTATTTATCAAAGCTGAATGAGAACGGGGAGAAAAGTTCTGTCTCCCGCCTTCTGTCTTGCCTTCTCTCTGGGTTTTAGAAGGACAAGGTTTTAAAAGCATCGTCATCATAGAGATCTTACTGATGTTTCTCCGGTGTTGTGCACAGGTTTGTTTTTATTTCTAATGATACTGCTGGAAGCATGAGTTCATAGAATCTTAGAATGACAGAGCGGTTTGGGTTGAAAGGGACCTCAAAGCCTGGCCATCCCCAATCCAGTGCCATGGGAAAGGGCTGCCATGCATTCGCTCAGGCTGCCCAGGGCCCCATCCAACCTGGCCTTGAGTGTCTCCAGGGATGGGGCACCACAGCTTCTCTGGGCATCCTAACATCTAACCTAAATCTCTCCTCTTACAGTTTAAAACTGTTTCTCCTTGCCCTATCATTGTCTTATTACAATTAGATTGTGTAAAAAGAAGTCATTCCCCTTTCTGTTTAAAAGCTCCCTTCAAGTACTGGAAGGCCGCTAGAAGGCCTCCTTGGAGCCTTCTCTTCTCCAGGCTGGACAGCCCAGCTCCCTCAGTCTTTTTTTGTGGCATAGATGCTTCAGCGCTCTGATCATCTTCGTGGTCTCACTTGGACTCGAGCCTTTTCAGACTGGCTTCCTTAGGGTGTGCTTCCCCAGCTGAAAGTGTCTGAGAAATACCCTCCTTTGGCCAGGAGGGGTGATCCCAGTATATGTCCTGAAGGAGCAAGCATTAGACCTCCCCCATGGGAAGGGTATGGGATAGAAATACCTTCTGAGGCTTTGAGGGGCCTTTCAGAGGTGATACCTGCCATGGCTGAAAGCTCTCGTTTTAGGTAAGCAGCCCAAAGAGAACTTTTCCTGAGTCCAATGGGGAAGAGCCACCATCCTTCATGCAGTGACACAGAGCTTAGGTTTCTGGAGGGCTTGAGTGCCACAGCCCTGCCAAAGAGTTGTGCTTTTTTTGGCTGTTATGTTGGCCACTTCTTCAGAAGTTTCTGAGGCGCGAGTACTTCTTTTATTTACTTGTTGTTTCTTAATGTTTAAAGCTGATAATTGTTTAGCCAACAATTAGTTTTATGTTAATTGGAGAGCATTCTGTTTTGAGCAGAAAACATTTCAAGAGGGCTCAGGGCTACTTTGGGTTAGAAAAGAAAAAAGGAATTTTTTGGTAGGTTTGTTCCTGTAAGTCAGGAAATCATGTTCAGTGTATTGGTAGCCTGTCATCTCCACTGCCTACTGCATATATTTCACATGTGCCTTTCATAAGATGTATTTGTACAACTGGAGCATAGTCATAACTGGGCTGCAGCCTAGCAGCCCCGCTGGCACCATGAACATTGTAAAATGACACAAGAATTCTCTTAAAGCTATAAAGCATAACTGTAGGAATTAGCAATATAGAGGCTTTATGTTGTGCAGAAATAGCTCAAGGTTTTTGGTAGGGTTTTTTGTTTTGTTTTGTTGTTTTTTTTTAGTATGTTCAGTCTGATTTCAGCTACAGGAGGGCTGTGAAAACCTCACCACTACAAAAATTATGCCTGTTTCTGTGTATAATTATTTACCTTATGGTGATACCTGATGAAAATGGCGGCATTTATTTTTTTTTCTTTTCCAGGGTTGTATATTCTTGATAGTACTTCGTGTGTGAACGATTTTGCTCAGTTTTTCCTTCTTAAATATATTTTCACTTAAACAGGATTTTTGTTGTTTTTAAGCAGGGAAAACACTACAGCTGCAGATGCTTTGCACCTGGATGCAATTTTCAGGTTTCTGTTTTGCTGTGTGGAAGCAGGCAGGCAGTGTACCTCTGCAAGAGCTCGTCTTGGTCAGAAGGGACCAACTCCATCATGTTCCCACTGCTATGCCAGCCAGCCTGCTCCCAGGAAGGGCTGGAGGTTTCCTGGTGTTTTTCAGTCCCCAGGCAGCCCGAGGAGACCAGGTGTGGCCAAGGCTCTGGTGAAGACCTGACATGCGTTGGGTCATCTACTCCTGGCTCTCTAAATGTGAGAAATCCAGTCAGAGTTTGCCTCTCTGAGTGAAATCTTTATGATCACTGGGGTGTGCCATGGGGTTATCCTACCAGTAAATACCGAAGTTATTTTATTGTCTGGAAGACATGCTCTTCTTTTGATGCCCCAAGGAAGAGCTTCCTTCAGTGCATGGTTGAAGAGCTATAGCTCGTTGTCTGGGTTTGCTCTGTATTGCGGTGATGGAGTTCATGCAGATTCTGTGTGGTTTAACTGCTCCCTTGAGTAACCTGAGAAATCCTGCAGACTCCCAGTATTTTCTTTGTCCCAGCATATTGTGAAGGACAGAAGGAAAAAACCATGGCCTTTCATCAATAATTATACTGTAGTCTGGTTTGGTTGTACCACTGGGATGATTTTAGCTGAATCTTGGCTTTCAGCTTGGTGTGAGTCTCTCATGATTCTATTTTTGAGCTTTTACTCATGGAAAATTGGTAGGTCCTCAACTCCAAGTGCCTATATGTTGATATGCATTTCTATGCGTATTCATGCGGTGTCACTTTTTCAGGCTAGCCTCTGGTAAGTTAACAGCATGCTTGTTTTTTTATTTATTTATTTTTTCTTTCTTTTAGTATCAGGAGTGAATATGGGTATCAATTAAAAGTACCATCCAGCAATAGAAATGTTTTTGGGTATCACTTGCATTGATGCAGCTCCAGTGCACATGTTGGGTTAGGAGGAGGATGGTGCTATCTCCTGCGACAGACTCTGTCAGGAGCAGCAGCTCCATGCTTTGCGTGCACAGTGCAGTAAATGCAAGCCTGTCTGATTCCATGCATCCTGTTCTGCAGAGAGCTGGGAAACATGTCCTCTGGGCAGTTTGATCTCACAAACCCCTTCAGCCACAAGACCGGTATTTCCCCTGGTGAATCACATCTCCCGGCTGAGGTCTGAGTTAGATGTAGCTTTGGGTGGAGCACTGGTGAAATGCAAGCAGTGAAAAGTCCCTAGGAATTAAGACTTATGCTGAGGGGGGAAAAAAGAGAATTACCACCCTTAAGTCACTAATTGTGGCTACAAGCTTGGGGATGTGACCTCAGAACTGGCTAGACTGATTATAACTTCAGGCTTGTATGAGAGGGTCATGACTTACACATTCCTGCTTCTCTTGATCTTCCTGCTATTTGTTATTGCATGGCATCTTAATTTACTAGTGAGCCTTGGAAGAGAATGGCTAGGTGTTGGGGCAACAGTTCTGGACAAGTTCTCATTTAGGTATTTTGGGTTTTGCTTTATTTCTTTTTTTTTCATTCCTTATGATTTCCTAAGGTAGCCTGTGAATGTCTGAAACTTGAGTGTTATCCTCTGGTCATATTAATTGTAATGCAACAGTGCAACTTTCTTTTGTACAGCCAACCAACTAAGAAAAGTTAATTGGATTATCCTTTTGGCTAGAAGACTATTAAGTCGCTCAAACACTCTGTGCTTTTAAAGATGTGTCCTTTTATAAGTTTGAATGCAGAACAAGAACGGGTATTCACTGTCTTCCAGGTCAGTCTTGCAAAGTAAACTGTATCCATGCTGAAGAAGAAATTACTGCTTTGTCATTTGAACACTGTATGTTGGAAAAGTGTCGATGGAAAAAGATGAAAGGGTGGAGTGAGGAGTTTGGAGAAGTAGTGGGGTGTTGAGAGAGAATGTCCTGTCCAGTCCTAGATTCATTTCTGGAAAGTCCACAATCAGGAGTGTACTTCAGGTATAGTTTATGCTGCTTTTTGGTGCCTTATGCTGGATAGAATCACAGAGTCATAGAATTGCTCAGGTTGGAAAAAAACTTAACGATCAGATAGATGTTATATGTTCTGCAGCTGCTCTGTAGGGCGTTATTCCAGGGACTAACCACCTGATGTGGTATACAGCCTGGTATACAGGCTTACTCTCTGCTTAGGTGTTATTTTCCTTTGTGACCAAGTGTTTTGCATTCTAACCCATAGAATCCTTTCCATTTGGCAGAAAAATTAGAATTCTATTTTTGTTTTTTTGCATTGAAATATCAAGCATGAATGATGTTGGAGGACCTTGCTAATGCATATTTCTCCTCGTTGAACAGCTTACTGGTAACAGACTGAGTTTGGTTTGGATTTGAAACGTGGCAGAAATTGGTATGTGCTTTTACTGACTAATGTTGTTAACATTTCCATTTTGAGTAAACTCTTCTATGGAATGGCTTAACACAGTTTCTATATGAGATCTTGTTATTACTCTTAGCAAATGGCTCTGTGCTTGGTTATTGTTTGCAAAGAAGAAGCAACCATATTCAACAATCGGAAAAAAAAATGGAGAGCACTCCAGCCCTTTTAAGGCTTTGAGGAAAACTTGGCAGTTTACTCTTCTGGATGGAAGGAAGTGTTCAAAACTGAAAGGTGGTGGTCATTTTCGTAATTTTGTGAACTTGCAGTAAAAATTTGGGTTATGAGTAATACGTCTTAAGTTGGATTTCTCATGCATCTCAGCGACCTTTCCTCCAGTGGCTAAATTGAAACATCTTGGAGCAGAGCTCAAATCTGGGCATCTGTATGTCTATTAATCTTTTTGGGATTAGCGGCATGCTGACAAGTGAAAGGAAGTGCCCAGGAGGACAAGCTTTGTTGATATCCTATGCCATTGTGTATCCTGACGGACTTCAGAGTTGAATAAGCTTCCTGTAGTTGTATGTCGATGCATTTTTCTGCAAATAAAGCGCATATATACATATACTGCATATACTTCCTCTGCTTTACTGGGGAATTTTGCCTAGCTTGTAGTATCAGGCTATTTTTTTCAAAAGTGTGTAGTCCTCACCTTTTGGAGAGCCTTGCTGGAGATTTTTGAGTAAATACTGAGCAAAGGCGAATATTGAAGAGTTCTCTTAAATGAAATCGTTCTGTGAAATTATTTGGGTTTTGGTTCTGTTTTATCCCAAACAGAAGGAAGAAGAAGAGAGGGAAGCTTAGCAGCAGGCCTTAGGAGTTGAGCTGTGTCTTCACACATGATCCTGGCTAATGGCACACAAAGGGTAAACCATGGTGTTGGATGGCTCAGGAAATAAAAGGCTACATGCACTTTGATGTGTTAGTGCTGCCTCTTCCTATATGTTCCTGGAAACTATTAATAATCCTTTATTATAGGCCAGTGATAGGAGTGTGTTAATATAAGGCTCTCTTTGTTTTGTTTTGGAGAAGGTCCTCTTGGTGGATGCCACATGTCTCAGCAGAATGAAACACTTGGTTGTTGGCTTTCCCTTGGGGGCATAGTGCATTCCCACCCTACACAAGTTTACCCAAGGGCTTTTTCTTATGGTTTATCTGTCTCTACCCTGGGATTGAGTTGAAGCTGTCGTTAACTTCAGCTGGAATTACAAAGCCGAGTGTTTTTGAAAGTTGTAACTGACGTCAATATTGCAAACCCCTTGGTCTTCTTCCTTTAGAACCTTGCACACCTTCAGAAGGCAGTAAAGAAGAACTCCACGAGTTCTGCAGCACCTGGAGAAAACAGTCTTTTAGCTCTTGATGCGGTGCTGGATTCTGAAAATGGTACTGCTGTCACTCTTGCATTTTTTTTTGTGTTGTGCAATATATATGTAAATGCTCTTTCTTCCTGAACTTGTTATCAGAAATTCAGAATTTATCTGAAAGGATTCTCATGCCTTCCCTTTGCCTGCAGAGAAATTGGCCCTGGTTTTGGCATCAGGAGATATGAGAAGTTTATTCCTTGTTTTGAAAACATATTAATGTTTACAGCGTGTAAAAGAAACAGATTATTTGGTCCTATTGTAGTTGCTGTTGTTTAGTGTGTCATCAGAATGTTTACCCAGGTGAAGCTAAATGCATTTGTTGAGAGGTATGGGATTGTTTTCCTTACAGACTTGTTTATCCTGAGGAAGAGCCAAACCCCTTTGTTCTACAGAGCTGTGCAGTTAGCAGTAGCAGAGATCTACATAAAGAGATCACTTCTGTTTGACCACTTCAGTGGCTCAGAAAAGAACTGTGTATCTTGGTTAGGCTATATTTTTATTTGCTTCAGGAAGAAGCCAAGTTGGCTGGGCTCTGGGGTTCACGCCAGGACAAGAAATAGACGGGGATTCTGTAGGTCAGACTTCTTGTCTTGTTGGTCTTTTTTGGATCTCTTCCCCTTATTAAATATAGATGTGGCTGCAGGAATTCAGTTTATCTCCTCATTACAGCTTTCTGGTGATAAGTACAATGAATAGGTTTGTTTACTCTGTGTAATGATTGAGTCTCGTATATTCCACGGAAGAAAGTCAGCGTGGCTTTTACAGTGGGGCTTTGAAGGGTGGCATTTCCTGTTTCTTTTCAAAGAGTATACCAGAACGAGTATCTGATAAAGTGAGCTCTTTGTTCTTTAAGCGCTGAGAGTTGCCTTCTACCATGTGATATTTAATAATCTATTTTCAGCAATAAACAAATTATTCAGTGCAGCAAATCTATGCTATAAAATATAATGTGTGCAGCAGCCCTCTTTCAACCCTTGCAGTTAGATTTCCAGTAGTTTTAACGCCAAATCTGAAAAGTTGGAACAGATGGCAGATGGGATTTTGAGATAGAGCTGCATAGCATTTGCAGCAAAAGGGCAATTCTCTTGTAGTTTTGAGACCCACTCTTCCTAATTTCCGTGTTTATATTGCAGCATTTTGCCTGGGTGATTCAGTACCTTAAATGACTCCAGCCTGGGTGCAGTAGTGAACTCCCTGGGTCTTTTATACAAAGCCTGTGAATAAGCATAATTACAGTGTAATTAAATGCTTGTGTTAAACTTTTACTTTGTAGTCACACCTTTGTCAGAAGGAAGCCTTCGTATGGGGCAGTTAAGGTGGTGATGCTGTCTGTAGCTGGTGGGAGACAGAAAGTGATGCCCGTCTATGTATTTTTCCCAGACCCGGGGTTCCCAGCATGAGAAAGACATGGGACTCTTTGAACGGGTCCAGAGGAGAGCCACTAAGATGATCAGAGGGCTGGAGCAACTCTCCTGTGAGGAAGGGTAGAGGGAACTGGGCTTGTTTAGCTTGGAGAAGAAAAGGCTCTGGGGAGACCTCATTGCCTTCCAATATTTGAGGGGAGCGTATGAGCAGGAAGGGGAACGGCTGTTTACGAGGGTGGATAGTGATAGGACAAAGGGGAATGGTTTTAAACTAAGACAGGGAAGATGTAGGTTAAATATTAGGAGGAAGTATTTCACTCAGAGGGTGGTGACGCACTGGAACAGGTTGCCCAACGAGGTTCTGGATGCCCCATCCCGGGGAGCATTCAAGGCCAGGCTGGATGTGGCTCTGGGCAGCCTGGTCTGGTGGTTGGTGACCCTGTACATAGCGGGGGGTTGAAACTGAATGATTATTGTGGTCCTTTTCAACCCAGGCCATTCTATGATTCCTTTTGGGCTTGGTCCTTTGTCAACAGCCTGTTCCTTAGAGCTCTTCTTGGGGTGTACAATGGAGAATGTTAGTTAGGGGATCCTTTTTCTTCAGACAGTAACTGGGGACTTAGTTCCAGCTGTTTCTGGAACTGACAAATCCAAGCTGTAATAATGAATTTCAAATTCTTGAGCTTATGTGCTGCTTGTTGAAATTCTTACCTATATTTGCTTGCAAATGCTTGATTTTGAAAAGTGTGCAGTCCCTTTATGTAGTCTGAGTGGCCATTGTGGGCCAAAGTCACTGCAGAGCTGGTTCCAATGTTATAAATGCCAACGTTTTGAGAAGTTGTGCTTTTTAGGATTGTCCTTTAAAAGTCTTTTTCTTCTATTTGTCGTGTTGAATGATGGCACGCTTTTGGGTAGTTTCACAGAGGCTTATTGGAGAAATGTGAGGTTATCCTCAAGAAAGTCCTGCAATGAGACCTTTGTCCTAAGTGCTCTAAAAGTTACAACTTTGGCATGTTAGTACTGCTGCATCAGTGACAGTAGTTATCGGAGCAAGAAATTATGCCTTATAGTTTTATTGGCACTGAAAATTTTACTGTTTTCATGCGATTTTATTTTCCCTTAACTTTGTTCTAGATGCTGTACCAGAGTTACTAGTAAGCAGTGAGTTTACTCTTTGCTTACTCTCTTCAGAAGAGCAGAGGTGATGCCCTCCAGTAAACACTGTGCTTCAGGAAACAGTTGTTTTGTTTTAATCAAATCTTGCAACTGTTAGAAAAGGGAGAAATTTTACGAGTTCTGTGCAGCATGGTGGGTGTTTTGCCTGAGGCCACTGATCCCTGGGAACCCCCTTGTTTGCATCTTCTCCTATGGAAGGGTCTCGCAGTATCTGAAAGCTAGGGTGCTCCTTTTGTGTGCTTTTAAAAACGGCTACATTAATAAGGTCAAAGCTATGGCTTTATAAATGGTCTCTTCTTTTATGGATGTGTGTATTTATTTGGCTTGTTGTTTTTATTGTAATCCAGCTGCAATGCTGTGCCATTGGTTCCTTTCTTATACCAGTGTAGAGGAGAGGTATGCAGAAAAATAGTAGCTTTTACTCATTGCCCATACAGATCTAAATATGATGTTTATGCCCTTGTTCCTTGCTAATGCTGATGTTAGTCAAGTAACACTTTTGTATTTTGCATGTACTTCCTTTCATCTGTTATGTTTAGGTTAATGATTTGACACAGCTGGGGAAATGGCTGCATAACTTGGAGAAACTATATAACAATGAGTTATGTCAGGATTATTTAAAAACAAAAAAAACAATTGCTTTGCATAAATGCTCCTTTTTTTTCTGACTTTTTGTAGTTGGAGTCGACTGAAACAATTAAGGAGCCTTACTTTTATTTGTTTTGTTTATTTTCCAAAGCCCTGGAAGTTTGCTGACAGCTCAAAAACCATACTGAGCAAAAAGAACAGAAGAACCTTAGTAGCTGACAGCTTAGTTTCCCTACTGGAAAGGTGACTCATTGAGGAGGAAAAAATAAGTTCAGAAATGGAAACCATTAGTATCTATAAATAAATAAAAACAAGTTACTTGTTAGGCTTTCAAATGGGTAAGAGAGAGGTTATTCCAGTTTTTCATCTTCACCATGTGGTAAAAATTAATGTGTGCTATGTCATGCCATTTTTCTAGATAGCTTTAAAAATAGCTTCTCTTTTTTTCTGCACAAAGAAAACTGGTCCTCTTCAAGTATACCTGCATAAATGGCAGATGCTATTTGGCTCCATGATGAAATAGATGAAAGAATTTAGGTATCAGTTCATTTCTAGCAGCTTGTGTTCCCAACAGAAATACCACCGGGTTTGCAACCTCTTGTCTTGTGGCTGGTTTTCTTCCTGTCTGCCTGTTGGCTCTCTGGGGGTGTGCACTGAAGCACTGGGGTGGAGGATCCTATGCGTTAGGCTGTGACCCCCCTGATGGCTGTCCTAGGACCCCAGCAGTTTGGAAACTGCTTTGAAGGAGATGCAGGTTTTGTAGTACTTGGGAGTTTGCACTGAACTCCTCCAGAGGATGCCTCAGGGCACTTTACACAGTCCAGATCTGTTGATTTCTTCCCTTGCCCTACATAGAGTGCTGCTCCCACAAATCATGTTCTCAGTTTAAAGTCTTCATTGAGCGGAACAGCTGCCTTGTACCCTAAGTTGTGTTCCAGCATAATTGAGGAACTTTGAGGCTTGCACGAAGAGCTATGATAATAAACTGGTCTTTGATTTCTCTGGTGCAGAGTTAGGGCTTTCATCTTCAGACCTAGGTTTCTTGTCTGTTGACTGACCAAGCATTGATGCTTTTTCAGTCATATGTTCTTCCTCCCTTAGCACTGAGTAAATTTGTGGATTTATCACACTTCTCATTACATACACGTTACCTGTTCTCTTTTGGAATATAATAGTAAAAGTGCTTGTGAAGATGCAGTGGCCCTTAGGTGTATCCTGACTCATAGAATTACAGAATGGCCTGGGTTGGAAGGGACCTCGAGGATGATGAATCTCCAACTCCTCCACCACAGGCAGGGCCATCAACTTCCCCATTTAATACTAGACCAGGCTGCCCAGGGCCCTGTCCAACCTGGCCTTGAACACCTCCAGGGACGGGGCATCCACAACCTCTCTGGGCAGCCTGTTCCAGCACCTCACCACTCTCATAGTAAAGAACTTTCCCCTAACATTCAATCTAAATCTTCCCTCCTTCAACTTAAAACCATTTCTCCTTGTCCTACTGTTATCTATCTGTAACTCTTTCAAAGAGTTGCCTCCCCTCCTGTTTGTAGGGCTTCAGCCCTCTGATCATCTTTGTGGTCCTCCTCTGGACCCTATCTCCTGCTGGGAGAGGGTGGACCTGCTGGTCCTCCCTACTGGGGGCTCCAGACCTGGACACAGTACTCCAGATGGGGCCTCACGAGGGCAGAGCAGAGACGGACAATCACCATTCTATCCCTGCTGGCCACCTCTCTTCTGATGGAGCCCAGGATACCATTTGCTTTCCAAGCTGCAAGAGCACACTGCTGGCTCACATTAAGTTTTTCATCCATCAGAACCCCCAGGTCCTTCTCTGCAGGGCAAATGGGTCAAATGAAGTTCAGCTTGGCATGTCCTGCTTGCTCCAGCTCCACGTTACAAAAGGGCTCTCATGCAGCTTCCTGCAGCGCGGGCTGTTACAAAGATCTCTTCTGAATTGCAGTCATATAAACTGCTCCCTGCCCCGAGCCTCGCGTCTCTTATCAGCAGCCGTTGGCAGTGCCCAAACAAGCTGCTGCTGTAGTGCTGCTGGCTGTGCAGGAGGAGGAAGTAGTTGGAGAACTGCAGGCAGGTATGTTGGTAGGTTTAAAGGGGCAGCAGAGTTCTAGGGTTTCAGTGTTCCGAAGCTTAGTTATGAGATCATGGCTACAGCTAATGAACCCAAAACAAGCAGCAACAGAAAATGCTGGGGTTGAGTTTTATAAAATTTGATGTCTGGACTTGTATAGTATTGGGATGTGTATGTAATATCTTCCCTGAAGATTTAGCTTCAACTGTTGCTCTGCTTAAGTGAAGTAAAGAGGTCTTGATTCAGCATAGTTGATAATCTCTGGATGAACGTGTGACATTTCTCTAATTCAGAGATGAAACTATGTGTCCCAATGTACTTAAAATTCAGCATGTTCTCAAATGCCTTCTGTTGTGGCTTTTAGCTGGACACAAGTTACTTGGCTTCTTACACAATCCAGGCTTGCTTTGGGTGATTAATGAAGGCTCTCCCTATTGGGTGACTCAGGGAACCCTCAAAACTATACCAAACAGTACCTGATTAAAATGACTAAGGTTCAGTAGGTAACTACTGCTGATCTTGGGACAAATTATGTTCTAGTAGTAATGCCCACAATTGAAGCACTCTTAACTTTTATAGAGCTACTCTCACACTTGCAGCTAAATGCATACCAAAGTAAGTGCTCTTCTGCATTACTGCTGTAATTTGTAAGCCGATAGTAGAATGCGATAGCCCCACACAGTGCCTGCTGCTTTGTCTCTTTTAATCAGGAGAACTGTTGTGGTTCTGCTGCCATGTTCATACCATCAAGAATTAGGACAGGAAGTCTCCATCATGACTGGCTCTCTGTTTTCCCTGTACAGATGTAGCTTTGTTAACAAACGCCTTGTCTAACTTACTGCCATTTTTTAACCCATGTCAATATTGTTGATTCGTATGCTGACTGCAGAACTTCTCTTATTGCAGGCATGTTCCTGGAAAGCTATAAGTGAGGGGGTTTTTTTGTGCTGGTTTATTTTTCCTCAAGCTCATTTTCTTTTGACAAAATCATTAAGCCACCCCCTTACCGGTGTCCTGCATGGTGCATATGGAGATATGGAGGGAAGAATGCCTACTACTCCACTGTAGTGGAGATGGTCAGTATTGATTCTGAAGCTCAGTACGAGATTTTTCCTTTTTTTTTTTTTTTTTTTTTTTTTTTTTTTTTTTTTTTTAGCATTTTAGGAAGCTAGCCTTAAGAAATGATTGGCTTTAAAGCACTGAAAAAATGTTGATACCATATTGGCTCATGGAAGACTTAGTTTCAATAATGCTTTTTCTTTTTTTTTTTTTTAATTTAGAAGAAAGGAAGTGAAGCAGTATGCAAAGTCAGGAGTAAAGGGAACGGTGTCTTCTGTATTTTGTAACTCTGTTGAAGAGATCGATTTGGTAGTTGTGGGTAAGGGTAATTACGTGCCATCCTGTCTATTTCAGGCACCAGATGGTATCATGAAAGTTGCTGTTAGTAGAAAAAGAGTTGACTTCACTTAAAGACATTGTGTGGAAAATTTGTTCAAAGAGGAACAGGACGTTGCCCCCTCCTTGAAGTGAGCAGGAAGAAGTGATGTTATATTATACATTGTTCTTTATTGTGTACAGTACAAGTAGTAATTAAGTTTTACGGGACGTGTTCAACATCTGTGGTGCAGTATTGGCTGTATTATTCACACATCTGTCTCAAGAATAGAAGGCTTGAATGTGTATGGTGTTAGAATGAATCATTAGCTGTGTGCTCTTCATTGAATATTAGAGACTGAGCTTGCTGGAAAAACAGTTTCTAGAAATTTCTGTTGTGGCAGAAGGACCAGTGGATGTAATCACATATTTTATTTCTGTTAACGTGTCCATAAATTATCATTAGGCAAAAAAGAAAAAAATATATTGTCTGAGTGACAGACTTGGACACCATATGCATTAAGGAACCAGACAAACAAAAAAGACCAGCTGGCCCTTTGCAAGTTGGCTGAATTTGCATATTACCTCTGAAAATCAGGTGCATTTATGGGATGAGTCCCAATATAATCTTAAGAAATTAAAACTAAGCACATATGTCTGCATGCTTTTAGCTCTAGGTACAGATTCTGACTACAAATAAAGTCTTTCTTATGTGGGACATAACATGGGTGGGAATTTAACTCCTAGAAGAAAACTTCAGATACACACATGCTGTCATGATAATATGGACAAGCTCTGATGGTCATATTTGTGCATGAACATGCTGTTGGCTGTCCAAAGATGAAAAGGAGTTTAAAATGCAACCCAAATAATATTTTATAGGCGTTCCGTTTAAGATCTTAACTAAGTGATAAATGCACTGTCAGAGTTTAGCTGTGTTTGTCATATGCATGAGTAGGTAGAATTGTGATGAAAATACAGTCATTTCTTGAAAAGAGGGACAAGTTAATACCTGAAATGACAGGGAAGCTATAGAAAGAGCAGTCAGCCTGTGAGTAAGAGGGAAGGTGATGTCATGTGAATGCTATCATGGGATTTGGGTGGTTTCACTGCGGGCTCTCTCCAAGACTTACAGCCTTCAACAAGTTAATGAATCTGTTTTCACCATGGTTCTCTCATTGCATAAGACAGCTGCAGGATTTTCCATTTCCAGCCTCTGGTTTTAAGCTCCCTGGGGAGGGAGATGCGGTGCAGTAAGGTGCTGGCCCTCTTGCTGGGAGAGGAAGTAGCGGTACTGCAAAAGTGACCAGCACCATTCCTCTTTGAAGAAACAGTAGCTCTTCGAAATTTCTAATATGAATGGTTTTACTGTTTCTGACAAATGCAGTTCTGAGTATCAGCTCTTTGTTTTACAAATATATTTGCTTTGCAAATAAAGTCTGATCTACCACCTGAAGTTGAAGTGGCCAAGTTCTTGTTATTTCCTTGGTGAAGGAGCAGGCACATAGACCTTGGGGTTTGTATTGTAGTATTCTCTGATGCGCACGTGAAACCTGTGTAGAACTCCAAGGTCTCAAAATTTATTTCCTTATAGATGTGGAAATCTTTGTTCCTCCCTGTAGAATAAAGTATTTTATGTGCTGCTTATGGGGTTAAAGGCAACTCGTGCTGTAAGCATAAAGTTTCTCTTCCATTTCATATTATTTATGATCTCTCTTATGCAAAGTGGTTGTATTTGAAACCAAATATTTCTGATTGGCCACTGAAAGAAGGTAGTATGGATCTGGCAGTGGAGGTACAACACTGCTACTGCAACGTTCATTTGCAATAAAGTGGAAGTGTCTTTCATGATTCCTGTTGTCAAAGCATTAAACATCACTGCAGGGGCTTCAGATTGAGCAGAACTGTCATGCGGGGTTGGATTTTCTGGTAATAATGTACAAGATGCTTCTCAGATGTTATGCTCTGAGATTAATAACAACAGGCTCGTTTGGGTTTTTTAAGAGTAAAAATACATTTTTGGCTAAAGCAATCTGAGTAATTAGTATCATGTTTCAAGAGGTTTATTTATTTATTTATTTATTTTATTTTAATAGTACTGCTGTCCAATATGGACAGGCATCCCACCGGGTAACCAAGTTGGAGCATTTTTCCAAAATAAGGTCTGGGCTCATTTTGGAAGCGCTTATTCACATGTGCGCATCAGTTGAAGTTCTACATATGCTCATTTGACTAAAGAGACTTACTTCAGTCTTATTCTGTTCTACAGTAATTAAACCATATACATTTCACAGTTGCATACTTCATCATTTGTGGAAAAGTTGTTTTTCGACAGTACTTAGATAATTTCATTTTACATAACTTCATCTAATCAATTGGAAAAAAAATAATCAAGTGGCTATTTTGTTGACTTACAGTTGTAATAATTGTAAGCAATGAGAGTTAATTTACTACTAGTATGAAAAATAGCAGAAGATATTGGCAGTGTTTATGCAAAGGCAGAAAATTATATTTGTTTTAGACTTGCACTCTTTAGTGCCATAAAAATCTGATTGTAGGTGTGTAAGATTAAATATGTTTTAATAGCACTGTGTCAAGCAGCTGTGGAAAATTCCCAGTTTGAGCTTGTGAAAGCATTTCGATACTGTAAAGTCCATACACCTTAGGGTGCCTTTTTTTTAAGAGAAGGCACTTATGTGGGCTGTTGAGAATCACTAATGCTGCATTTTGAGTATTACACTTGCATTTTAATTTAGGTACCCAGCTAATTTGACCTACGTTTACTGTGTGGTCAGCTTATTTATAAATAACTTTAAGCAACATCCCTGTCGTGGCAAGTTTATAAAGTCCTCCCAGGTTTCACAAACCAGGGAACTGCAGTCTACTGTTGGAGCTGGATGTTTGTGGACTTGTCTGGGTTGACTCTTACGAAGGAATTGGCTGACTTAATTCATCGCCAACTAAAATAAATTGCTATGTGAAAGGTTCACACTCTGGACTACATACACTTTCAGTGGTAACTAGTGGAAAAATCATGGTTCTCTGGGCTTCAGGGACAACAAAGGTAACTTGTGAGTCTGCAGTGAGGGTTGTTGCATTGTAGCTTCCAACTTGCCTTTTGGGCAGTGAGGTGAGGGGGTGAAGAACTGAGCTATGTAAGCCTACTGGGGCACTTCCCTTAAAGAACAAAAGTGTGTCTTTGTCAGACTTGAAGTTGTTGCGTGTTGTATGCATGTTGCCCCCATGGAAAGGGATCTGGGGGTTCTAGTTGGCAGCAAATTGATTGTGAGGCAGCAGCATGCCTTGGCAGCCCAAAGAGCCGACAATACCCTGGAGTACTCCAGGCCCAGCGCTGCCAGCAGGGCGGGGGGAGGGGCCGTCCCACCTGCTCTGTGCTGTGCTGCCTCACCTCCAGCACTGCGTGCAGGGTGGGTGTCACAGTATAGGAAGGACATAAAACTATAGAGAGTATCCAAAAGAGGGCTATGAAGATGGCAAAGAGTCTAGCGAGCAAGGTGTGTGAGGAGCGGCTGAGGCCCCTGCATTTGCTTAGCACAGAGCAGAGGAGCTGAGGGGAGGCCTCATGGCGACTGCAGGTCCTTGCAGGGAGCGGAGGGGCAGCGCTGAGCTCTGCTCTCTGTGACAGTGACCCGAGGGAACGGCATGGAGCTGTGTCAGGGGAGGGGCAGCTGGGTGTCAAGAATTTCTTCACCAGTGGGTGGTGGGCATGGCCCCAAGTGCTGGAGTTGGAGGAGCGTTGGGACAGTGCTCTCAGATATAGGGTTTGAATTTTGTGTGGTGCTGCATGGGGCTGGGAGTTGGACTCAGTGATCCTCATGGGTCCTTTCTAATTCAGGATATGCTTTGATTCTGTGTTTCTATGATTCTGTGGTTGCCTGTCTGTTGCCTAATAGGAGCCTGTGGTAGTCCAAGGCATTAGATACTCTTCTAAAATAGAGTGTCTGGAAGATGAGGTGGCTGTAGTGGAAAGAAATGCCTGCTTCTGGGCACGTTTTCACCAGGAGCACAACCTCTGCATGTCGGTGCATACTCAACTCTTCGCAAAGATCTTTGGACTTCGCATGCAAGTACATTTCACACCCTGAGGTCTCAGCTGTCACTGCATTATTTTCACCAGCCTTGACATCTGTTGGAGTTTGCTTTTGAATATTTCTGTCTAAAAGCAGCTGCACTCTTGCCGCATCTTTCTCTGGTCTCATGTCTATCCCTCTAATCCAGGCAGTGCAGCTTCACACAGCCTTTGTTTTTGAGCACTGCCAGGCTAGGAGTGGTGTTAGTGCTGGCCACAGTGGTAGGTTATCGTATGAAAGAAACAGGATTTTCTCCCTGGAATTAGACCAAAACAGTGAGATTAGTGTCAAGGCCTGAGTTGGTCACATAGGAGACAATATGCTCTGTTTTTTAGCCTGATCCAGAAGTGGGGCAAATACTGCAAGGACGTTCCATTTCTTGTTGAGCTCCGGGGAGAACTTTGGTGTGAGGAGTTTGGATGATGCAGCTCTGGAACAAGTAAAATGTAATTAGTCATTTGACTGAGAAGGTCCTTTTCTGTCTGTGAGGTGTTCAGCTGTTCAGCCCGATTTCTTTTATGCTTTTGCACTTAGGAAATAGCAGTCTAGAACAGTCTCAGCCCAGATGCGTTTGCTTGAGTCATTGTTCATCTTGGGATAAAGTCCCATTTTGCCAGGTATTAATGCTTCAAATCTCTTCTGTTTGGTTAAGGTCTCCTAATTGCTTTGTAGTTTAGTTTCAGATTAAATCTTCCATCAGCCTGCAACATGAAGCAAAGCATACACATTAAGCTACGGAAACAACTGCTCTTTGCTGATGCTTTTTGTACTAGGTTGAAGTAGATTTTTTTTTTCCTTGTAACAGCTACCAGCTTGTGTAAACATGCATCGAAAAATTACAATCAGCACCAGAGTGATGCAGGAAATGTTCATTCCTGCTGTTAAAAGTAAGTAAATAAATAAATAAAATAGAAAAGGATGAGGAACATGAATGCGTCAAATCTCTAGGTGTGCCTGCAAGTGAGGAAATGTTCCACACCTTGTTGAAAGCTGAAGTGCAGATTTGGAGCTTCTTTAAAAAGATGCTCTGAGCCAAAAGGAAAGGTGTGGTGGTGTACATCCTAGGAACTTGCAGGCTGTTTTCATATATCCTGCCTTGGGGGTTTCTCTATAGATGGGAGATGGGAAGTGCTATTGCATTGCAAGGTTCAAGTCAACATGCAGCATGAAGTATCAATGGCAGCAGAAGGGTTTTGAATTTTCTGTGCATTGATATAAATACCTGCTCCTTTTCTGTTTGGTGGAGTGTTGTTATTGTTGTTGTTGTTTGCCTTGCTTTGGAAAACTGTTCCCTTCTGGCAGCTTACTTGTGAAAAAAATTAAAATGGAGTCAATTTTTCTTAAATGTAATTTCTATGAAAATCGAAGGAAAAAATGCCTTGCTCTGTAGATGCTTCACTTTGCATTGTCACAACTGCAAAAATAATAATAAAAAAAAAAAATCAAAGCACATGCTAATAAGAGTAGGATTACTGGAACGAAACATATCTGGTCAGAGTGAATGAGTGGACTAAGCAAAAAGTGGAGATTGCTTTTCAGGGGGCTGTGACCTTGAGGGGCTGGATATAATGGATGCAGTGTTTCAGGCTGCCTTTTTACCTTGCAACTACTGCATGCCATTGGTATTCATCAGCATGGGTGAGGCTCTGCAGTGGAAAGCTTCCCAAAGCATCATCTCACTTCTGAGAAAAGCTGATAAAATGCAAAACTTAAGCACTCTTGCAGGATCAGTATATTTATTTGAACTTAATGGCTAACTTTATCTAAAATATAAGCGCTGTTGCTGAATGTTCCTTTCGTACAGACTCCCAGGGTTTTTGCTGAGCTTCACTTTCTGTGTTTGTTCACATGCATGTAAAGTACCAACAGTATGCTTTGGTGCCACATAACCTCTGGGAATGCTGGGGTTAGCCCTGGTTTTTAGGCTTAAACCATTGAACATTGAGCAGGAGAGTGTACTTGGGTTTGATTTCTTTTCCCCTTTTGCATCCTAATCCTCCCCGTCCCCAGAGGTCCCTATTTTGCTTCTTTGTTGGATGTTTTCACCTAGCACCAAAATAGGTGTGTTCAAATGCCTCTTGCAATTGATTTTTTTTTTTTAATGAAGACATTCAGGTAGTTTGAGAAGTAACTCATGAGTGGCTGGTTCATATTTAGCGACATTTTGTACTGTGTTTCAGGGTTGGTAGATGAGGACATATTTCTACCCTATTTACAAGTTATTTGAAAATTGAACGAGAATATAGGTTCTTATCCTCCACAATTTGAGGTATTGTCTTTGTGTTTCAGAGGAGTGAGGGGGTTCTTTTACACTGAAGTGCAATCAAGCCATACGTAACTCATGTCTCACTTCATGGTTGAGTTTCTCCTTGAGTTTCTGACTTGGGAAAAAGGAAGAGTCTTAGTAATCACTGGAGAGGGAGGGCATGGTCACAGCTGTTACTGACAGATGGTTCTTCTGCCTGATCTGGGCAAGTCTATAACACCATACCCCAAGGATGTCGATGAGGTAGGTTGAACAAACACATTATCTTTTTGAGGAAAAAGTGAGAGGTGTGGGTCCATTTCCCCATCAGAAGGCTGAGAGGGGATCTTACCAATGATTATAAAGAGTCAAGTGAGTGCGGCCACGTTCTTTTTGGTGGTGCCCAGGAAGAGTACAGGGAGCAATGGGCACAAATTAGAACACAGAAAAGAAAGTTCCATCTGGACCTGAGGAAGAACTTCACTTTGAGAGTGGCAGAGCACTGTAACAAGCTGCCTACAGTGCTTGTGGAGTATCTGGAGATACTCAGAACCCACCTGGGTGCTTTCTTGTATAACTTACTCTAGGGAACCTGCTTTAGTAGGAGGTTGGGATCTCCAGAGGTCCCTTCTAACCTCTATGATTCTGTGATACTGTGATAATGTATACCCTTACTGCTGTGACAGGTGCTCACTTCTGTCTTGATACTTGAAGTTCCCAATATCCCTACAGCAAACATTCTTGTACCTTTCTCTGTAGAATTATTGCACATGCTGCTTAGGAGGATTTAATTAGAAAGGTGTTGTCTGTAAGTAGAAAACATCTTTTTTGCTGTACAGTAGTGAACTTGTGGAAGTTGGAGGGCAAAAGGTGCTCAGTATCACGTGCCGTAAAAAGCACAAGTCATCCTTCTTAGTTACCTCTGAAGAAGGAAGAGACACTGTACTGCTTTGATTATGTGTCCTTTAGTAAAGTGTTGTGAGGTGTCATCCATGAGGCTTCCTGCATGTGAGAAGCCATCCTGGTGTGGCTGATGCTCCCTGGTACAGCACTAAGCCTCAACACCATGAGCTCCCTGGTGGGCACCATCCGCAGATGACTGCATCCGCAAAACATGAGCAGCCAGTTACTGTCATGCACGTTTCTGTTTTGAGTGCATGGGAATATGCCTGTGCTCTGCCTTTTAACAATAACAAATGCCACTATTTTTTGCTTAATTGGTTGTGTTTCCATCAGGTGATCTCCAGACATGCGATTTGCAGTTGCTCAGTGATTGTTGTGGTTTGCAGCATACAAATTAGTGTGGGAAGCTGCTAACATGAGCCTTGCAGCTGTAGGCTTCAGGGGCAGGATCTGCTTTTTCTGTGCTTGCCTGGAGTGCAGAGATGAGGAGGAAGGGCACAGAGGGGTGCAGGGCTGCCCTCTCTTCCTCAGGATGTTCATGTGTTGCTCTGGTGAGGGATCATCCTGTGTTCTAAGCCTGCTTGTGAAAGCCTGGCACAACAGCTGGGCTCTGAGTGTAGAGATGTGCACAGATTTTAAGATTCCTTTTTAATTAATAAATTCTTAAGAATTTTAAGGGTGGTTATATCCTGAGTATATAGTACTGGTTCCCAATTTCTTCCACGTGTTTCATAAGCTGTGCTGGACTTGTCATTGTCGTGGTGCAAGTCTGATAACATCTACCTGGGTTTCCAAAATCAGCCTCAGCTCTTCTGCTGCCAACTCACTGAAGCCAGTTGTTACTGTCCACAAAACCACATTTTCCTAGCTGGGTGTAGGCAGGGCAAACACTTATTTTTCATCCATCGCATGTACATGGAGGTGACTAGGCTGCAGGGTGATCTAAGCTGTTGGACTTGTTGTGGTGAAAAGATAATTTTCCTGGGTTCAAAACATTGCCTCTGACATATTACAGTGGGTACCGATAGGGTTGAGTGGGTGGTGAGCTCAGGTGAATGTTACTGGGTGAGTCATTGCAGTCAGGGGCTGCAGGACCTGAACTCTGTCTACAAAGCTTGAGGCAGCCCAGACCTGCCAAGCACTGATAGCTGAGGCCTGGCTGGGATTTGTTCCCTAGCCTGAGTTCAGCCAGCTGGGTGGAACTCTGAAAGGTGAGGGTGACATGGTGCTTGGGAGGTGTGGCTGAACAGGCCCAACAGTACGGTCTCATTTACCAACTGTCCAGTGTTGTCCAGGCTTCTTAAGATTAATTTTAATGATATTGTGAGGATATTATATATTTCATGTTTAGGAACCAAATAAGGGAAAGCAAATTACATACACTGCTTCTTTTTAAGACAAGGACGTATGTCCTGGGAGGCCTGACATTTGTAAATGGTGATGGAAAAGTTTACGGTAGCCCCAAGCTCTTTTCTTCTGTGTTGCTTACATCTCCCCTCTGTCACCCTCAACTGCCTCCTCTTCTAGTTCACTTGTCGTCCTTCTGAATGACTTATCTTCCTTACTGAGTTCTAACAGCTCATTTTCTCCCCCCTCCCAAGCTAAGATTGGTTGCAGACTACTGGAGGCAGTGTTGTGTTCAGGGCCATCCATTCTGCTGAGGATTTACAGAAGGACTTGAAACTGCATATCTGCTAGAGAAAAGTTGCTCTATGTGTTCCTCTCTTCCTAGGTGTCCCATTTTTGTGCTTTTATTCATAATTGGCATGTTGTACTTGGAGCACTACTTCTTAATTTTGATGTTGATCAGAAATGCCATTGACTCGACTACCTAGAAGCTGCTCTTCCTTTTTATCTCAACTCGCAGGCACAAGAAAGAGATGTTCCTTACCAGCCTGCCCACCCTGCCTGGGAATGATAGTGATGCAGGCATTTTAAATTCTCGTACTGTATTTTTGCAGCCATAATCCCATGGTGGACAGTACTGAAAGCACAAAGAAACCAACCAACCAAAACCAACCAAACAAACAAGACCCCAAATAGTATTAAGGGTAATGCTTTAATCTTTCTTATTAGAATCATTATTCAAACTGTAGCAATAACACTGGCTTTTGCAAAGACTTGATGGTATCTCTCTGCTGGATTTTCTTCTTCCACTATGATAAAGCTATTGTTTCCTACTTGTCATCCTCAGGAGCTGACAACTACGTCTTCAGAGCTTTGTGAATGAACTTTGTTGCTTTTTGGCTTTTCATCTAGGGATGTGCATATTCAAGCTAAGCAGCAGAAGGTGGGGCGGAGCATGCTTGTCCACCTGCATGTATGAAGGTTAATCTCTGCTCTGTCTGTGTAGAGAATAACTGGAAACTGTTGTTGTGTTCTGTTTGGTTGTTTGTTTGTTTTTGTTTAAAGCTTTTCTGTGTGAAGGGGTGGTCATGAAAGAAGTGATGGCTGTTCAAAGGCCTGGGGATGGTAAAAATGTATTCCAGTTTGTTGTCAAGTCAGTAACATTAATAATATCTGTTTTAATCCAGTTACTTTTAAAGTGGCGCTCTATTGCTGGTGTTGCACTGTCTCCAGTTACTGAAACAGAAGGAGATGGATTCTGTTCAAGGTTAATCAGCAGCTGCTGCACAGACCTCAGGAGCTGAAGAGCTGCTGCTTTGATCTGTTGTGGGGGATGGAGAGGCAACAGAAACACTGAGCTTTCAGGAGATTTTGTTCTGCACGAAACTGTCCTCCTACACTGACCTTATGTCCCCTGGAAACTTCTTCATGGCTTTGTTCTGCTTTAAAACAGTAAGGCAAAGCAGTGTGGCCTAGGAGACAGAGCTAAATTCATTGAGGGGAAGGTGTTGGTAGCTTATTCCTCTTCTCTGTGAGGAAGTTGCAGTTAGTGCCTTCATTGTTTTGAAAAATGAATTTTATTCCATTAAGCCAGATTCAGTATTTGCTAAAATGTAAGTGTGTAGTCATTTTGCTAGTTAAGTTTGAGATACGGGAATTTAGATTAAATGCTCAAATACATTCCAGAAGTGTGCTTTCTCTCATTCTCTGCAGAGACAGGATTCCACTAGTCCTTCTCCAGCACTTCTTCCACCTTTCCTGAGGAAAAATGCTGGTTTTCCCACACTTCACAGTGGGAGGCAGAATGTCTGGAGAGAGAAAGAACTTACTTATTAGAGGAGTTATCTTAAAGTGACTTGTGAAATATTCATTTATTTCTGTTTCTCAGGGTGTGTGGCAGCAGAGTGCACAGATTTCAGTACTAATTCTGGTATTTCAGCTGCCCCTGAAATCCAGTGTTGGGGAATCCTTTTGTTGGTGAGCCTGGGAAACCTGAACTGGGAAACATGGGCACAGCAGAGAAGGAGGCCTAGATCAAGAGCAGTATTCTGAATTACACATTCATATGCTGGACAAAAGATCATGTTTGTTTCTCTGGGTTTTCATGTGCAAGAACAGATCTGGTTTTCTGTTTGGGAGGCTGAACGCTTCATCGTGGGTTGAGCTTGGTAAGAGAGATCCTACTTACAGTGAACTTTGAGTTTGCCAGTGAACAGCCTGGCCAGGCATGCACTCAGCATTTTAGGATTTTTGGGTGCAATGAAGGGCAAGTTTTCAGAAGTAGCAGAGTTCGTTAATACCAAATTAGTAAAGTTATATTTTTGTCAAGATAACCTTTTTTTTTTTTCTTTTTTTCCCCCCCCTCCCCTTTCTGTGGTCTTCATAGGGATTGGATATGTATTTATAAAGAGGAGGAATGAAGATAAATGTGATCTTAGTTATCTTCCACATTAAAAAGCAATTTCTAGCTTGACCTAGTTAATAACATCTCTTCCTGCTTCTTGGAATTCAGGTTTGGAGCCAACCAAAGGAAAGGTTGTCTAAATATATTTTGATTGTTGTTCCACAGCTTTGTCAAGACTTAACAGCAAACGCTTTTTGAACAGAGATGTGACAATAACTTAAGTTCGTTCTTCTTAATTTAAAGCAGTTTTAACAACCTTGAATTTATTGTGTTGGTGGGTGAACTGGATTTTACACTGTAACATGTAAATGAGTAGCATTTTGACTTGGATGAGAACAGTTATTAGGCAATATATCCTTGCTCATCCACATGTGTGTATGCTCACTATACCTATGCACATACAGCAGTTTTGTGACTGTTGTTCATACTATTGCACAACCTGTTGGTTGCATCTCCAGTGGGTCCCGAAGAAGTTCTGGCCTGGAAGTCATTTCTCGCTCCCACTCAGAGGCTACCAGGCCTCTGGTTCTGAGAAGTCTCAGAACTTTATTTCATTGAATCTTTTCCTGTTACTTGCTTTTCTGAAGTAAAGTCAAAGTGAAGACACAGACATGTTTCAGAGGTGTTGACACCTTCCTAAAAGACACTGCAGGGAGATAGCAGGCATTTTGAGCCACTTGTCCCTTGCACTGGGTCAGGAATCGTGACATGAAAGTGTATCTGAATTCTGTGAATTCAAAGTTTGAAGATTTTTTTTTTTTTTTTAAAATCTGAAGACTCTGTTATATGCTAAGTCTTGTCTGTAAATTAACAACTTTTGAAGATCTTGTTCTCAAGATTGTCACTTGCCTGTAGTAAGCGTGCTTCTGAGGGACTGTAGTGCAGTTGCAGAGCTAACTAACTGGGCAAGGAAGGTGACTGTAACTTCCTACTGGATCTTTTGCCAAGACTTTCATTTTCCATCTCCAAGACTGGGAGGTCCCACAGTCCATCCTGAAACGCACAGACGTTTTATTGTTGAGCTGCCTCACCACAGCACAGGTTGTATTTGCATTTCAGATGCCCCAGGCTCGGCAAACTGCATTGTTCCAGCCTCTCTGAATAGTGGCCGTTGACCCCTAACAATGTACGTTTGTTTAAATCAAACCGTTCAGTACTTGCTTATTTTAGGGGTAGGCCAGCCAAGTGAATGCTTCTGTTCAGGCCCCTGTGTTGGCTTCAGAGCCAGAAAATTGCAGAATTCATTATTTAATTTCACTATGGAAAACACTGTCCTCCTTGTGAGAGGCTATTTTGAATGCTGAGGTTCTGGCAAATATTGTTGTGGTTTAATGTTTGTAAGCTTTTTCATTGCCCTTGAACATAAACATCATGTTACTTGAAATCGGAGAATTTGGCAAATAATAAACCGGCAGAAAAATGGGATATTGGTTATCCCGAAGCGCTTTTGGACAAATAGAATTGTTGTGGCGTATTTGTGTGTTTAGATGGGTCAAACTCAGAGGTGGAGACAGACTGGTAGGGATGCTGGAAGCCCAGCAGCAGGCTGCTGAAACCTTCCTCTGGGAGTTGGGAGTTCACGGCCAAGTCCCCTTGGCTATGCTGCCTCAGGAGTGTTAATGTGGGTGTATGTGTAGGTGAAACAATGGGGCTGAGGACATGCAGGGGAGGGAGGGGTGCCCTTCATGTTGGAGATGGCACTGCTGGAGATGCTTTGGTGGTTTAACTAAGTTAGCATGAGAGAAAAGCCTTTTGTTCTCTGCCCTGGCAGCTGTGGCAGATGCTGCTTGGTGCTGAAGATCACCGAACCATTTAGGTTGGAAAAGACCTGTAAGATCATAGAGTCCAACCATCACCTCATGCTACAAGTCCACCACTAAAACACGTACCACATCCACGTGCCTCTGAAATACCTCCATGGACAGTGACTCCACCACCTCCCTGGGCAGCCTGTTCACTGCTCCTGAGGTACAAGTAGGACATTTCTGTTCATTGGCTCTGCCAGGGAGGCCAGAGAGAAAAGCCTCCCCACAGAGCTAGGTGCCTGCTGGCCCTCAGGCTCCTATACCTGATTGAGTGTACATTAAAGGCACTGGGGAAGGTGCCGTTGGGTCTTGCTATAAACCTGGAAACCATCTGGTTCAAGGTTTTGGAGGTAAAATGGCAAACAAATTCAGTTTGCCTAAAGATGGAATGGGAGGAAATACCACAGATGCTCTTATTAGATTTTCTATGTGACAGAGCTCTTGCCATGCAGAGAAACCCAGCAGCAAAAGTTTTTGTATTCTTTGTGATCATCGCTGTTTCTCAGTGCTGATGTTCTCCCAGCATGGAAACAAGAATGATGTTTATTCAACATTATTGTAAGTGTACACAGCTTGTAATGTGGCTGAACTGACTGGTAGACTCATGAGCCATGTAACAGAAATAAACTGTACTTGTGATTGTTCATTAGGAATCTGCACTCATAACAGCTTTTACAAGGCTTATGTCTCATTTCTCTGAAACAAATTCAGGCAAAGATGATCTTTGGAGGTTGGCATGCAAGATTAATTATTTGAATTGTTTGTTAGTCTGTATTGATCATTATTAAAAAACAGAGTCTTGACCTTCTTATTATCAGGGTACATCCTAGCCCACCTCTATCACACCTTTTCTTCTGGATGGAATTTATCTGTTCTGACTGGGGAGGAGACGCAAAACCTTCTTTTTATATATAATCCCAAAAATACTGTATTTCTGATATGGAGCCTGCTATCTCTGTGCAGAGAACAGGTGTACAGTCTGGATTTGAGGGGTACTGCAGCTGAGTATCTTCGGGTGTTTCTCCTTGAAGTTTGCAAATAGCTGGTTTAAAAACTAAAATAATCTGTGCCTGCCCTGTCTTGACTTTGGTGGCTCGCTGATTGTGTCTGTGTTGCCTTTTTGGATCTAAAAACCAAATGCTATTTCTTTGTAGCTTTGCTTTTTGGTGATTTTATGAAATCCTGAGTTCTTGTGCATCCATCAGAGGAGGACAGGATAAAGGGCAAAGGAGTTTAGAAAAAATGTGAAAGGTGATAGAGGTGAAGTACTGTGATCCTTACAGAGGTTGAAAATAAGCAGGTAGTGAGCCTGCTGGCTTTGAGGAGCGTCTTTTAAACAGCACGTGTAAATTCAAACACTGTTTTGTCATTTTACGTGTGCTAACATGAAGCACGTGACTCGCAGAATGAGCTCCTGCTGTTCATGCTGGCATTTAGGCACTTCTGTTTAAAAAAGCAAACAAACAAAAGTGCTTCACTGTAGTTCTCCTGTGTTTACTGTTTCAGTAGAAGATGTCAAGTACTTACTGAAAGATTATTTTCTTTCTCTCGCTTGCTTATTTAGATTTTATTCTTACATGCTCTCCTTTTGTTTAAAAAGTATTTTCAAAAAAAAAAAAGCTGAATGAAATTCTTTCTTCAGTTTTCAATTATGCCTTTGTAACTTTATTTTGTTTTATTTTAGGGGTCTCGAGTCTGGTTGCGAGAAAATAATCAACATTATCCAAGTACTGTTCATTCCTGTGCGGAAGGAGTCGTCGTGTTCAGGACAGACTATGGCCAGGTATGGGCATTGTTCATGTTTGCTTTTCCTGCTTTCTGGAAGAGAAACTGTTCTCCTTAATGGGGAGGACATAGGGGAATGTGAAAGTTTAAGGTTTGTGAAGGACTTGAACATGGAACTTTGGTTTTAAGAGCTCTTTCTATTGCATATCTGGTCCTCTGCTATAAACATGTCTGACAAAACTGAAGGAGGGCTGCCAGGTTTGTGAGCTTTCTCAGCACAGGTCACTGGTTTGTTAATGTGCTGGGCTTGGGTGGCCTTGCCAGGGCTGTGCATCTTTACAGTGAGAAACATCATTGTGCCAAGGTATAGTGGGAAACAGTGAGGCAGACCTCCCACAGCAGCATCAGGGCAGCACATTTCATGCATCTCCGCCAGTCCTTACCACATGAGAATCATGAGGGAAGGAGACCATTCCTCTGCTCTGTGTCTTTTGTTCTGTTTTAACTGCTTTCTGGCTGCCAACCACTCACGCCTCCTGCCTTTCTAGAGAAATGGGAATGGATCCAGCAGCTCCGTCCTGTTTGCTCAGGTTACCTCAGCAGTTGCAGGTGGTGTGTGCCTGCTGGGTGAGCACATCACTGGAGCATCTGGCTGCCAGCTGCTGAAGGAGGTTGATGGACAACTTGTGTTTTTTTTTCCTTTCCTTCATCTCTTCAGCCTGAAGAAGGCAAAACCAGCCCTGCTGGTTGCTGACAGCATGGAAGTGCTCCGCTTCCTCACTCAGTGTCTTCATATATCTGTTTATTCTGCACTCCACTAGGCCTTGCTTCCTTACTTATTTGCACTGGATGGAGGTAGCTTCAGGTAGTGAATGTGGCTGAGAAAAGTTTAATAGGATGGAAAACATTGCCTTTTCTTGCTGTCTTTATGTAGTGTTTTTCTGAGTGAACAAGAAGGAAAAGCATCTCTGTCAGAGCCAGGGAACTTTCTTTTTTTTGCAGGTTTTTCTGCAAGTAGGAAAGGAACCAGACAGAATTGCTGAATGTTTTTTGATGGACAAGATATAGGCTAAATTGCTTCTATCCTGGCAGTGTAGGACAATAAGAAACATGAGACTAATGGGGTTCGAAGCAGATAAAATGATGTGCAGAGTAGCAGAGAGGAGGTTGTAATCAAGCACCCATGTCTTGTCATGTGTCTGGTGGCAAAATGTGCTTATGCTGTACAGCTCTGGGGAGGCAGAGAGGTGCAGAGACTGGCTCACAGGGGGTGAGTGAAGAAGACAGAATTGTTAGTCACGTTAAACATCTGAAGGGTGGTCTTGACTGAGGCAGGAGGGTGGATGTTGGAGGAGGAGGTAATTCACAATGCTATCAAGTGAACAGAAGATAGATGTTGATAGAGGCATTCCTGACTGGTAGCAGCACTGGGCTGTGTTGGATTAAGGTGCTCATCTTCATGTAAGTTGGTAGACAAGTAGTGAAAGCCACACTGTAGGAAACTGAAAGACCAGCACAGCCTACTTCAGGTCACCAGGTGTCTTGGACTGGTGACTCACAGGTGTGTGGTACAGGGGAAGTTGTGTGCGAAAGTTGGCTAAGATGAACTACTAGGTGCAAAGCTTCCTTAAAAGAAAACAAGAAGACCTTGTTTGTACTGGTGTGTTTTTAGTGGGATGCACATTAAATTGTATGTTTGCTTTTTCAGATTTGGGGATTTGTGTATTTATAATTTACCCTTGACTTGGTCTGCTGAAATCTGAGGCCCAGTGAAGTGCAGATGCTGAGACCATCTCCTCTGTTGTTTGTTTAAAGCTGAATAAAGAAGGATCTGTCATGTTAAGGCATCACAGTTGTATCTTGTTTGCAGAGTAGGAAGACTGCCATCTGTGTTGTTGCAGTAGCATATGCTCCAAGCCATGTGCAGCACTGAGCATTTCATTTAAGGGTAAATCCAATCCAGCCTCTAGTAAGAGTGACACAAAAGCTCAGGAGAGGCTACCTGTAATTTTTCAGAGTTTTGTAGTTGGACAGCTGACTGTGAAGAACCTGGCTTTTAGAAGTGTTTTCAGCTTGACAGACCTACTTATGGGAACTGCAGGTAACAGCTCTGAAATGGACAGCTTACTCTAGTGTTCGAACATGTAATGGCAGAGTTAGAATTGGCATCAGAGAGTGGAAAAGTTGCTTGCTGGCAGCCTTGTATATATGCATTATGTGTATTGTGACCTTTCCATGGTGTTTGTAATGCAGGCTGAAAATTCAGGTAGTTTGGAAAGACATGAGCCACCACTGTAACACAATCCACCTGATTCTGTTTCCTCAGAAAAGCCTAATGCTGTAAACATCACAGGAAAGAAACCCAACATTTTTAGATTGTCCTACTTGTTTTAAGAGCAGGTGCTACACTGTGCTGAGGAACAGCTGGGATGTAGGGAACAGCTGTCAGAATCAGTGCGTAACACCTCTGTCACCAGTGGATCTGAGCTGACTGCGCTCCAGCAAAGGGCAGGTCAGCAGTTCTCTGCATTTATTACTGGAAGCTTTTTCGAGACTTATGTTTTCAAAAGTGCACTCTGAGTTTAAAGGAGATGTGCTGCTTGGCATCCGTGCCAATTCATTCTGTTCCTCCAACTGCTTTCTGATATCCTTTTAGAGTATATTGCCTGTGCTGGTAGGCTACCTGCATGCTGCAGAAGGTAGTAACTATGAGAAATATCTTATGTAACGCCTGACAATACCTCTAATGGCTTGGTGATCTCCTGCAACCTGTATTTCATTTTAAAGGAGACAGGGCAGGTAAGGGAAGAGACTTCAGTGATGATGGTTTTCCAGGTGTGGTCAGTGTCTCAATTCCCAGATCACTCTGAGAACTGTAGCTATTGTGGCCAAGTCTAATGACAAACTGATGAAAGTGTTGTGACCTTATCAAAGCATAGCACTGTAGTTAATCTTCTCCTACTCAGTAACTTCTGCTGGGATTTGCAGTACTCACCTTTCAGCTGAGCACGCTGCGTGAATCCTCAAGATGGACTTGGCAGGGCAGTGAGGTTTGGAAGGCAAGTTTACCAGTTGTGCTCAGTTTCAGGTCTTTGCTAGCATTAGGTAGCAAAATAACATGAAAAAAACATAGTGAAATACATTACTGATTAATTTCTACTATCAATTTTATTCTGAATGGTGGAAGTAATTTTGCAGCAAAAATACCTGTGGCCTTCAGTTGCATTCTGCAGGAGCGCTGGTTGTAAGTAATACTGCTCAATGCAAATACTGATGTGTAGATTATGGCATGCTCTTCAGAACTATAACAAGTTGCATATCAGGTTTTGGATCTCTTCTTGATCATCACATGCTAATAGAATTATTCATTGAGCAAGACTAATTATTCTAGTGGTATCTGCGTGTTGAAGTTAAGCGGTTCATTTGTTAATTATTGTTAAAGACTGCTGTGATACTATTTTCTGCTGCCATCATCCTCTGATTTGATGGGCTGGTGGAATAACATGAGTATCTTTCACTTTGTAAGCATCTCCTGCTTTCCGTAAGAGAAGACTACTGTAATAATTTGTTGTTTGGCAGGGTGGTTGTTTTGTCTTCAATATTTTGTTCCACTAATATGTATGAAGGTAAAAAAAAGACTGTGCCTCAAGTTTTGGAAATGCCGTGCCTGCGAATGTATCAAGTATGTTAGTACAGTCTAGGGATACCCGCATTAAAAAAACAACAACAAAAGACAACCCTATCTTTTCTTGTGTGTGTGTGTATATATTAAGATGGCATTACAAATACTGCATCTCATTTAACCTTTGTCTGTAGTTTTCTTATTTCTATTTTTAGGGTTAAAATTATTTCTTTTTTAAGGATGTATTTACAGGAAAGCAGACGTTTCCTCATTGCCATAAGATATAAGTTTTGATGAAGCTATGTGAGCTTTTAAAGTACTCAAGTGAACATTAAATAAAATGTTAAAAGCTCTGCTGTCATTTCTTGCTTTGTCTGGATGGCTTGTATGTACGTGCTCAGTAGAGCCCCAGTGGTTCTAAAGGGGGAAAAAACTTTCCATCTTTTTTCTTTTTCAAATAACATGAACTTTACCTTGTTACAGATAAAAATTCTGTCATTTACCCTTTTATGAGGGAGGACTATATTGTGCTGTTGTATAGATGCTCTTGAAACTATCCCCAGTGATAAGCATAGATATTAAATATTAAAAAAGCTTGGGATAAGTGAAATCTATCAGGAGAACTTTCTTGAGTTATGTGGCATTCATGTCTTGTCTCATAATTAGGAGGTTGTTTTTTTTTTCCTCTGCGCATCCAAATGTGTAGGAAAAGTAGCATCAACAAATGTCTAACCAACATTCCCTTTGCTTGAGGAGTAATTGTGGTATGTGTAAGGAGCACTGTGTCAAAGATGGTGAATTTTTGGACTTCTCAGAGCAGCACCGAATTGCACACGTTCTAAATAACACCACTTTCCTTCAGTGGAAATGTACTATAAAACTACAACATTGTGTGTGTGTGTGTGTGTGTGGAGAAAATCTGCTATGAAGAAATTCATACATGGGAAGTGAAAGTTCAACTAATTGCTGCAAACTATGTAGAGCCTGACATTGAAATTTAGGAACGCTTAATTGCATACTTGCTTAGTTGACTGAGAGGAACTTTTAAATCAAACATGTTATAAATAGAAGCAGCTGAGCTGCAGTATCCTAAAAATGTAGGTTCTTTAGAAACAGATGTCAGATTTCACCACTAGAGATTTTGTCAGTTCAAACAGCTTTCTGTGAACTTGCTTTACAAAGAAGCCCTTCATGGGGTGGTGTTATGTCAGCGAAGGCAGCACTACTCAGTGTCCTCCAGTTCAAATAACAGGCACCTGTAAATGGTTTGATCAGTAACAAAGGTATTTTTTCCTGTGTGTTTAACTTAATATGGCTCTTCTTGGGCATTTGTGCACTGCAGGAAATGGAGAGTCTACAGATGTTCCTTGTTAAACATGACTTGGGTATGTTTTCTATAGTTTTCACCTCTTTTTTTTCTTTCCATTTGGCTTTAGGGCTTAGGACAGTTTTTCCTCAGAGAAGTTAAGACTTAGGAACTACTTGGGAATTGTTTCTGAGCTTTTTAAAAAATATTTTATTTTGAGGGTTCTGTGAAGGGTCAGTAGAGTTCTGTTGAATTTACCTGGTGATTATTCGAAATGGGGGGGGGGGGAAAGAAGGAAGAAAAAAAAAAAAAAAAAAAAGGAAAAGCCACAAAAGAAAACCACCCCAGAAACCTGCAGGAATATGATTAAGCACTTCTCACAAGTACTCTTTTCTTTGCCTTGTGTCCTTTCTCACCCCTACTTGGGACCCTTGAGCTAGTTTTTAGGACTGTGAGTAGTCCTTTTAAACAAGAGTCTTCCGTTCATATTCATGGGGCATGAATGACACCACTGAAGTTACTTGGCTTAAGCTGCTGAAGTCAGTAGGAGTGTTTATCAGTAAGCGCTGTGTTTGGATGCGTAGGTTCATGGGATCAGGCATCTGAGAAGTAAATCCTTCTGGACAAGGATTTTCTTAGTTATCACTGAAAGACGTTTTACTTGCTTCTAGCTCTTCCTTGTGAAGGCTTGACAACGTTTCCAAACAGGGTTGTCTGGCTTCTTTTTGTGTTTGTTTTTTTTACATTTCTCTGAATTCAATATCTATTGCCTTTGAAATACACTCTTACAAGGGACCATTTTAAAGAAGTCCTTTGTGCTTTTCCTTGTGTATGCAGCCTCTTAAGAAAAATACACAAATACATACAGTGGTCTCGGCTGTGTTTAGTGTTCAATTAGTTCATCGCTTTCTGAAACTTACAGAAAAAATTGTGCTTTTTAATTAAATGGCACTCAGAGTTGCAGCTACTGTTACTGTGCACATTTGGGACAGCAGGTCCCCTGCCTTTAAGTGTGGGGTGAATTCCAAATTCAGCAACTTTAAATCAGGAAATCAGATTCCATCTGTCTAAACATCATAAAGTTCATATTATTCTGTAGTTAGTTATATTTGGCTCAGCTGTAATAATTCTCCTGATTATTTCTAGTATACTTAAAGAGCTTGATGCTCTGGCTATCAGAATGCTGGCTTCATAGGTTATTTGGGGGCAGGAGGAGTGTAGTTGCTGTTTCTTAAGGGCTGTGCATGGGAATTTGGGGTGGTGTGGGGTTAGCCAGACTGCCTCTTGATTCTTCGGGTTTATCTTCTGTGGGTGTTTACATCTTCATGCAGGATGTCAAGGTTAAGCCTCTCCTCCTGCAAGCATCTGTCAACACACGTGTAAACATGGCTCGTGGCAGATGTGAGGCCTGGCCTTGGGGAGGCCGACTGCCTCACATGGCTCCTTCCATCCGTCTGTCCTCCCAACATCCCCGCTGATCCAGCAGTGGGGCCTGCCTGATTGCTGAGCGGTGTCCCTCCCACACCTCCTTTCCTACCAGGAGCATCCTGGGCTGCAGCTGAAGCCCACAGAGGCATTTCCACCTCCAGGAAGGATTCAGTGCCACTGCAGGGCCTTGCAGCCCTGTTTCCCTTGATAGAAATGCTGCCTTGAAATCCTAGCCATTACTTAGAGATAATTCATCAGTGACTCAAACTAAGTCACTCATAAATTGAATTATTTTTTTTTTTTTCTGATGTGTCATTTTATTTTTTTTTCTGTACCCTTTACCAGCTAATTGGAGAAATCACTACTTTGAGTCTCTTAAGTTCTCCAAGATATTAGAGAATCTCTTCCTACTTCAGCACAGAAACATTAAAACAACACTTCATTGAGCTGGGGGGGGGGGGGGGGGGGAAGAGAGAAAAAAAAAGTTGTTATCTTTAGCAGCAAAGCTTTTTTCCAATCTCAGGAGCTAATTCAACTTGCCTTTTTATCTGCTTTGTATCAAAAGCAGCATCTTTAGACAATATTCTCACAGTATTTTTTAAGGGGTAATAGGGAAGTCTCTTTGTGTGTGTGTTTTTGTCTGAACTACTGTGTATTTATTACATGAAAAAACAGAGCCGGTTATGAAATGTCTTCTGAGATGTGTTGCACATGTGCTGTCCTTACGTTTTTTCCTGTTACTGCCTTTTCTGCCAAAACCACTAGCAGTCTGATTAATTCCAGGAAGGGGAAAGTTTTAATCCTGCAGTGAGATACTTTATTTTAAAGGTTGAATAAAAAAAAACAAAAAAAACAAAAAAAAAAACTGGGTGCCAGATCAAGCCGATTGTAGTTTTTCTCCAGAATTAACATTCAAGTTACCAGCCCATAGCCACTTTTTGTCAGAACTTAGGGAGTTTGAAAGAGAGCAGCCTAGAGGTTTTTAATGCGCACAAGATGAGGGCAGGAAGGCTAAGCAGAGGCCATAAATAACTTGTTTAATGTTGGGTTTTCAAGGGTTTTGTTCTGTGTTTCCTAAACATAATGGGACTGTTTGCTTTAACTAAACTGAAATTAATTCATTTGGCATTAGTAAGGCTGCTGTTAAGTGCTTTACTAATAATGTAAATTAAATCTCTATGAACAAAAGCATTTATCTTTGCACAGAGTTGTTTTCTGCTTTTATAAGATCTGATTGAGGGCAGTTAATATCCAAGCTGCTGACAAAGGGGTACACGTCTTGTGTCCCTATTGCTTGCTGTGGCCACGTCATCAGCTGTGGCTACGTATACAGTTAAGATGTCAGTCTTCTCTTTTGCTTTCTGCATAGGAAATCCAAACCATCTGTGCCTTGTTGTGCTCTCATTGTGCTCTCACTAAAGATAGCAAAACTGCTTTTGTTTTAAGATTAAAGCAGATGTACACAAGCTGCCATATTAATTTCTTTCGTAAGAGAATGCAATTCAGCTGTTCACAGAGCATGGAAAGAAGTTCAGGCTGCCATGTGCCAAAAAGCAACAAAATCACCAAATCCAGTGCCATGATGAGTAAGTTTGTCACTTCCATTTTTTTGTTGTTAGTGAATTCCCATGAAGGTGGAACAGGTCTTGTCAGTGCTGCTGATGCTTCAGGAACGCGTGGTTTGAATTAAGCAAACACTGGGGTGCAGTGCTCAGTTTTGTGTGAATGACATTTTGTACGTTAGGTACAGATGAATGGTGGCTGAACACTGAGATTTTTACACGGAGAAGTCTTTCACCAACTTTTCCATGAACTTACCTCCATGAACTGCTGAGCAAAATCATTAAGTATTTAGGCACTCTATCCTACATATTTAAAACAAGTGTTTTTGGTTTTTTTGTTTGTTTGTTTGTTTAAAAGTCAGAAAGTCAGAATGACTGGGTAATTTTGAAAGGGATTTCAGTCACTGAGTGCTTGTGGAAAAAATTCTAGTGTGAGAGCAACCATTTTCAAGCATAGCGACAGACCTGAGAAGAGATTCTCCTTGTATACTCCCCAAAGTTGCTGGCTTGGGAAGCAAACACAATCAGTAATCTTGACCTGTGGCTGTCTGATGCCACAGGCTACTCTGTGGTGGGATTGCAGACCTGTTAGCAAGTATCCTATGAGCAGAATAAATCAAGTGCCATTGACAGTGCTTGTTTCTCTACTAACTGGCCTAAAAAAAAAAAAAGAGAATCTAGAAGAAAGTAGAAGCCGACGGGTCCTTTGTATGTGCTGCGTACACTTTGTGTGTGGAGCTACTCTGTGTTAGCTTTGGGATAGCATCCATTTCTTCTTTATATCATCATCTTGTGGAACATCACTAAAAAGCCATCATTCAGTAGCATCAGTGAGTCAATTTAGGGGAAGAAAAATCTCGTGTTACAGAATTTTGAAAAAGCAACGAAGCAAAATAAACCATCTGGCAGATGTTCAGAGTACTGTGTTGGTTGCATTGGTGGTCTTGGTGCATGTAGCAGTCAGCAGGTGTCATAGAGTGGTGGTATTTACTTTGTAGGGAAGCAGCCAGTGTCGTCTAGCAGGACGTTTGGGGAAGGCTGCAATGCCAGTTTTGTAGGTGACAAATTCATTTGCTCTTTCCCCTGTAGTACCTTGAGTAGAACTTCAGATATTCATTACCTTTGTACGTCAAATAAATGCTCAAAAGTCTGTATCTCCAGATATCCTTTAATGCACAAGTTAACTTCAGAACAAACTAAACCTGTGCAATCAAGTTGTGTTTCTGATGTTGGATCAGTTTCAAGGTTTAATACCCAAAACTTGCTCCATGTGGAGGATGAAATACTTTTTGCAGAACTTCACATTTTGTTTTGATCATGTCTGTAGTAATAGGGCTCTCTGTTTTCAGGGCAGCTAGCAGAAATGCAGGAACAGGTAAGAGAGATGGAGCATGTTTTGCATTCAGGAGTTTCAAAACGTGTTCTTAAAAATTTCAAAGCAACTTTTTTGAAAGCACCAAGCTTTCTCATGAGAAGGATATCTGAGCAAGATTTCCCCTAAAGCATTTCTGCAATGCAATAATACACTCCTTCAGTATTAGTTGCAAAAGGAACTTTAAGTACTCTTTTATAGTGGTGCTTTTATGTTCACTGAAGGAAGGGGGGGGGGAGGGGGAAATGTTAGCATAGGTCATGTGCCTCTTCCTCATATGGCACGCTCTATTTTGTAAAACAAGTAAGTTCCTGTTGAGTATAAACTTAATGGAATTGAGAGATGATTTAAGGAGGTTTATCTATTCAAGCTGTCTTAACTAAGGAGAATTAAAGAAAATTTCATGGGAAAAATATTGTATTGTGTTGTGAAGTGAAACCCTGGAGAGATAGCCAGGGAATGCTGTAGTGCCTATTTGCATCCTAAGTTAAGCAGAGTGCAACCTGTGGCAGAGAGGCGGCTGTGGGGCACATGGATGAGGAGAGGTCTGTATGAGGAGAGGGGAGGGGAGGTGCTGGAGATGTTGTGGTCGGGCTTCTTCATGCTCCTCGAGGAGCTGCAGCACCCAGCCCAGGCTGACCGTGATGAAGGGTACCCAACAAATGTCAGCAGAGCAGAAAACCTCAGTAAATCTCCTCCGGGTAAGGAAGAACACAAGGGAGATGAGCTTTTCATCCTCCTTTCATATGCTGGGATTTGAGTTAAGGTAGCTAGCGGTGGGGAAGCAAGGGGAGGTCCTGATGCAGCAGCCGCTGAGGCTCACTGTGAGCAGACAGGCTGTCCTGAGGTGTTTGGCTGCCAAATATCTGAGGGGCTACTGAGCGCTCGCTGTGGGATTTTTCTGCAGTGATTTATAACTTTGTTGAACTGATGGCTTTTACAGGAAAGATAACATCTTGCCTCTTGCAGAGGTCATTCACTTTCTAAATGAAACATACCTTCTCCAAAGAAAGGGCTGGTGGAACATTCAGGTATCGAATCACCGCAATTAGTGTAGGCTGGAGTGAGGCAAAAATACTAATTTACCTGTGATGATAGACTTAAAATAAGCTAAACTGAAAGTATATGCATCGTTAGTAAGCTGTGTACCTGCCATTGAGTGCTTCATCTGAAGTTGCCCAAATGCAGCAGAACTGTAAGCGGCTGAAAGCAGATTTAGGAAAGGAATATTTAGCAATGTTAATAACCAGAAATGCCACATAAACCTGTAATGAAAATAATGATATGTCTTTTACTGCTGATTGCTTCTTTTGCAAGTGCACTTTTCACTAGCATCAGCAAGGAGTTCTAATTAAAGGTAAATAATAAAATCTGTTCCATTATTAATGCTGCTTTCAGGCAGGTGTTTAATATACATTGAAATTTGATGGCCAGACTTTGTTGGCATTATCTTTGCATCATCACTGGCTTAAATGCAATTAGAGAAGGTATCTGTCACTGCGAGATTTGCCCAGGAAATACAAAGTTCTGACAAGGATAATTCAAGGTCTGCTAGGCATTTGAGATATGGTAATGGTTTTCATATGTGCTCTGGGGAAGGAAGAAGAAAAAAAGGAGAAAAACCATACATTTCTGCATGATTGGGAAAGCAAAAGGAGCATGACAAAGACTTGGTAAGTTCAGAATATGAGCACTTAGATTTAAGATTAAGAATGTGATTGCTGTGTAGAGCTTGTATGTGACTGGAAAACTGTGATACAGGCAAGGGCTGCATCCAGCCCAGCCCAGGCAGAGTGCAAAGTGGGGGGAGATGTCATGGAAGAAGACATCTGTGAGTCCAGATTTTCTTAATATTGCCTTCTTTTTTTCTTCTGTTTGTTTCTCTGGGTGGGTTTTTTTTTTTTTCTTTGGATTTCAGATGTGTGACAGTGTTAACAGAGCAGACCAGAGAGGCTCATTCAATTACTCCAAATGGAGTTGTTAATCCCACGATGCCTACAAAGTGTGTATCAAATGGGTTTGTTCAAATGCTTTCTAAAAGTAGCAGAGCTATTCCAATGCAGTGCAATATCTCAGTACCTCTGTAATAGGTTGATGCTGCTCTTCTGAAAAGCAGTAGATCATCTGTATGCGTGCTGTGTAGGTGAGGTAGGGAGATGTGCATGTGCACACTTGTGTACAATTAGTCTGCTACGTCCCACATACATGGGATTTGAAATATCTGCACAATACGCACATTCATTTCTGCAGAAGAAATCCTGGACAGCTATGTGGAGGTCTATAAAATGTTCTAAATGTAGTCTTGTTTTTTTCCAGCCAGTTCACATTGAAGTTATCTTAAAGCCCTGGACCTCAGCTAAAGAAAACATGATTGGGGAGAGCAGTATTCGCCTTTGATATTGATAAGCTCTGCAATCAATCAGGGTTTGAAAAGTCCTTGAACATCGCTACCTGAATCAATGCTGTTTGAGTATGAAATCCCTCCATCTGACTACAAGTTGAACAAACTGTTTACTGTACCCAGTGTCCTCAGAGTCGATTAGGCAGCTTGAAGTAGACAAAGATTTAGACACCACAAACATGCAGAATTGCTGAAGCTGCTCTCTAGCCATGCATTTTTGCGTGACTTTTAACCTATGCACAGTGTGATGTAGTCATCAGTTACAGTGTGGACATTATGTAAATATTAGGTAGCCTATCAGATGTGGTTCAGGGTTGGAGTTACAAGCAGTGCTTCCTCCATTTGTGCATGAAAATGGAAAGAAATGGTTGATTAGCAGTGGGTAACTGATTAGGGAACTGTGGGCAAACATTACCACACTTAACATTTGCAAAACACGTTTGCCTTTGAAGTGATATCACCTGAAAACAGTAGCTACAAAAGCTGCTTTTCTTGAAGTTTCTGAATGGAGAGTGGATTTATTTTTATAGTGGAAGATTAATTAACTTTACGTTTGGTAATAGATTGTTTTTTTTCCTCAAGTTAATGATGAGGCTTTTTCATGTGAAGGAGTCTCATCAGCATCGTTTCCATTGCATGGCACAGATCTTAAATTCCATTTTAATTTGCATTTAGACTTAACATCCAGGACTGTGCTGTTACTTCTGCAGGAGTTCAGGGATGTTGAGTAGCAGGCCATCCATTTGCACCAGGACACAACTGAATCAGTCTAGTTTCTGGCCTCGCTTTTCATGCCATTCTTTGGATAAACTTTCCTTTCTGGTAGGCACATGGGGAAATAATGTACAAGTTGCGTAAGAAAAAATAGCTATCCTCTGTATAACCAGGCTTGCTGACCAATCCAAAACACACTTGGTTTTTGGAAAGGTTTGTGAGATGATGGAAAAGCTGAAAAAAGTCAGCTTGCTAACCCAGTAGTTTCATCTACCGCTATAATTGAGCTCTGGGCACTTGTGGCAGCATTGAATCTTAGTTTTGCTTGAAACCAGTTTGCAGCCTGGCAGGAACTGTCCCTTGACATGAGTTTTTTTCTGAGCCTTCTCAGCGCAGTGCCTGCTTTCAGGATATGGGCTCGCTCCTTCTGTCTGCCAGCGACGCCCCCAGCATCCCCGTCTGATTCTTGAATTACACAGACACCAGCTTACACCTCTCTAAGTGAGTAACAGTTCTTTGCAGTACGTGGGTAAATATTTACATGTCTTTCCCTCCCACTTGGTAGAATACTCTGGTTTTGTATGGTACAAAGTGCTTTGTATAGAGGGAAAAAAAAAAAACAACAACATTGTTCTCCAGTTAAGTTTTGTGGGGGTGTTATGTTTATTTAGCAAAGGCCAAACACGACGCTGCATGCATTTAGCAGCAAAGCCCTGCTTTCATCCAGGGCTGATGGATTTATTAAGAGGTGATGGACTGCAAGGTCACACAGGGAGTCCATGGTGAACCTCAGCCTTGGGTCCTGCTGACTCCAGTGCTTTGTTTTGTAGTCAGGCCATACAGCTCTGTCTTTGCAAATAACTGCAGCAAATAAAGCAAACCTACTCCTGGCTTTTCCACCCCACAGTTAATTTCAATAAACAAATGTTGTGGGGACTGTTCTGCTCATTTGTCATGGTATTGATAGGCTGAGACTTGTTCTTACAGTTAGTGAGGAAGTCTGGAAAGGATTGTGGTAGTTTGTTTTGACGCTTCAGAAAGATTTGGCTGCATAAAAGTACGTATTAAATCCAAATAAATTTGAGTGTTGGCTACTGCTGCTTTATGTTCACTGCAGAACAGTGATGTGTGCAGATGCCAATCTGGTTGCTACTCCACCGTGCCATTGGCCATTTGCCTTTATGCAGCAGATTGAGGGAACTATAGTGCCAAATCAATTGGAAAAACTCACTGCAGGACTGGGCCAGTGTCCTCTTCTGCTGTAGGTGATGGCACGGTGAGCAGTGGTGCCAGAGCCATCAGTAGTTTGATCTCTGCTCACACAGGAGCGAGATCCTCTGTGACATACAGCAGCAACTACGGAGAAAGATTGGTCTGGGTAAAACTTACTGATGCTTTCCTTTAGGTGACTGTAATGTCTGCTGTGTGGGATACATGCTGCTAGAAAGGCTGGCTGTTGGTCCCGTGGGTTTGCAGGAGAGAGGGGTTCCTTAGCTTTTAAGACTGTGCCAGGTGTTTCATGCTTGAAACTTTAACTTCTTCCAGAGGTTCTGGCCATGGCCTTCAGCCAGGAGCACTGCAGGAGACTTGGTGGCAGAGACAGAAATGAGCTCACAAATGCTATCCGCTAATTGCCAGTTCCGAAATTTAAAAAGTAATCTGCATTTCTGGTACAGAAAAAAAAAAAACAAAACAATACACAAAAAACCAACCAATAGTGGTCCAGCACCTGAAAAGCATTTAGTGTCTGTGTTAGCATGGATTGCCCATGGCAGAGCATGCAGTTATGCTGCCCTAGCACGTTAGCTGAAGCTGCAGCCACCCAATGGTGTCACTTAAATGATTTGTCAGCGCTGCATCTGGCTGCCATCCATGTTTCCCTTTGTGCAGCTTCACCTGACTTTAAACCTAGCTCTCTTTGTTCAAATGTTCAAGTTCTTTTGAGTATAATGTGGGAAGCTTAGCAATGAAGTTATTTCTTACTGAGTATTCTTTTTATTTTAATTCTTACTATTTCAGCAAGCTGCATTTTGAGCAGACGTTTGTTTTAATTTAATTTCCTCATTAAACTGTGCTATTGCTAATTTCAAGTATTAACATTTTCTTTTGTTATTCATCAAGTGTAGTATTCCAAAGGCTTTATTTTCCAAGTTACTTTTTGTTTTGTTCTCTACAAATGGGTGAAAATGGATCTATTCCATTCATTTCTTTTATGATAGCTACATTTTGTTGGTGTTGGTTTGAATCCCTCCTATCAGCGGCATCTGTCTGCAGGATTTACGCCACGTCAAGAAAACAAAGTATGCTCGCAGTGTCGGTTGCAAGGTAGAAATAAAATCTCTAGCTTTATGCGTTTAGTAGTAAAACAATAGAGATCTTATCGCTTGTTAGAGATGCATATTGCTAAGCTCAGCTGAAAACTTGATGTGTGGTAGGAAATCAAGCTAATACTTGCTCCATCCATTAAAAGGAGCTAGCACAGCAAGAGGCCAGGATAATGAGAGGAATATAAACGGAACAATGAATTTTACTGTTAGGCTGTAGTTTTGAAAGCTTATTATTGAACAACAGGTTTGTGAAGAGGCGTGAAAGAGAAGCCCATTCGTACTGTGAGAGTACAAATGACATTTGAACTGTATTCTAAAAGGTCTTGAGTCTCTTTTGATCAATGTGGTAGAAGTAAATGTCTGAGTTTTGGTCTTTGAGCTCATGGAAAACTTAGTTTCTTGGAGTAGAAATTTGATATTTAAAGGCCTGTGTTTCACTACTTCCTTTCTGACTGAAAGTTGTTGTACAGATCAAAAAATAAAAACCCAACAACCCAGAAACGAAAAGAAACCAAACCCAACAACCCCAAAGTGTCTTCTTTACCTTTTCTTTATGCTTGAGAAGTGTTGCATCTTTTCTTAGCGTAAACAGAAACAAGACTATAGACATGAGAGATTTTCCTTAATAGAAAATATTAGCAAATATAACCCTTTATAGGTTGTTAGGACCTTTTCTGCACCAGCAGAACCATTTTCAGAAGTCTCCAACAGAACTTTTAGCCACCTCTGTAACAATGCTGAGCACCTGAATGTGCAGCCATGCTCTGGGCAGTGTCTGCTCTGTGTTTTGATGAGGAATGCACTTACATATGCATGTTTAGAGCTTGGTTTGGTCAGAGACTGCCGTGGGCTTCTATGAAGTTGGGACTGTCCAGCCAGGATGGAAGCTGTGTAACTGGTGAAGATGACAATCCATTGGATGTTGTTGCCTGAGTAGCCAGAATATGCGTTTGTCACAGCCCCTTCCCATTGGAAATAAATATTTGGTGGTTGCTGATATGGGTACGCTTCTTTGCCCTGCGATCCAGCAGCAGTTACGGGAGTGCTTGTTTGATTTTTGTATCAGCAACACATCTTGGTGATCTTGAACTGGAGATGGCATCAATATCTTGTCAACATGTGAAACTCCCTTGCGTTTTGGAAGGCTGTCCTGTGCCGTTCCTCCATTGGAGATTGCTTTGAGTGCGTGTGCATTCCTAGTTTGAACCATGAGATGTTCATTCACTGCATTCAGTATTGGGCTTGTGGAGCTCTGTGCTGCAAGGGAATGTCTCTCCAGTGGTTCAGACCTCCTTCAGACTGCCTGGTTGGTTAGACTTTGTCACCTCACACTTTGAAAAAGTACTTTGGAGGTAAGCTCCTTCTCACCAGGTCAGAACATGAACAAGTGTCTGTGTTCTTGACCTGTGTGAAGTATCTTCGTGTTTGGGGAAAACAAAACAAAACAAGTACCTTTTATATTGATTTTCTGCTGAAGTTGCAGTTGCTACCCCGTGTATCTCCTTGCATGACCTGAAGAAGGCCACAGCCAAATTGTGAGTGGAACTGTTTTAGCTACAGCAATACAAATTCTGACATTAGCATTTTATTTTGATACAGAAAGTCTTTCTTTCCCTTTCCTGCTATGTCTTCCCAACATTTTTCTCTTTCATGTTCTGGGAAGTACTTTGTGCAAAGTCAAAATAAAAATATCTTTGTGGGCACTGATACCATTATAACTCCCATCTGATGTAGCACAGTGGTTTGACTGCAGTGGTGTGACCGTACCAGCAGAAGGACACTCACGTATTTAGTTACTGGATTTTGCTGAGGCAAAGTCTGAGTTGCATTGCAACTGTGCAAAAAACTCCTGTGGGATCCAAGGTCCCAGAGCCTACCAGCACGGCTTCTGTCACACATGGGAAAAGGGTCAAGTGATTTCGGTAACAGCGGAGGCGATGCAGTTGGACAGGGTTTGACCTCAGCTGCTGGCACTATAGCAAAGCAAAGGACCACTAGACTGCTGGAGCCTACAGCACCAAGGGAATCGTTTCTGTGTTTTATTACATCTGTGTGAGTTTTATAAGGATTGAATTGTGCCCCAAAGGGCCTCAAAGAAGATTTTGGCAGACATGCTAGCACTTCTCACTGGCTAAACCTTGGAACAAGTAACTCTAGGAGCCCTGTGAGGAAAAGAAAATTCACCCAAAAAGCATGCTCTGTGCTGAGGTCGAGGCCTGAGCTAGGAAAATTTGTATTTGTGAATCAGAGCTACCTCAGCAGGATCCAGTGCAGACCTGCCCTGGCAGCAGAGCCTCTAATGCCAACAAGTCAGTGCCTTCAGAGACTGATGCCTGCTCATGTTCTGTCCACAGTGGAGCGTGTCTGAGGTGCCTCAGTGGCCTTGCTGTGAGTTGCAACAGATGGCCAAGAAAAGTGCGTGTTCAGCTTTGTTATCTGACTCCATCTAATGGAAAGACTGTACACCCTGCATGTGTTTTCTTCGACTTGTCCTCTACAGAAGGGGTTCTGGTAGGCCAGCTACATCCCTCTAGGTGACAACAACTTCCCTTGCTGGTGCTGGAGCTATGAGAGTTGTGTGGTGTGTCCCTGCCTGGCGAGGTGAAGCGCTCTGTGGCAGACGTGGGCTGGTGGTGCGGTGAGAACGCTCCGTTTCTGTGCAACCTCTGATAAGGGTGCCTGTTTTGGTCCTAAGTAAATCAATCAAATCAAAACCTGTAAATAGTGGTAGCTGAAATCAGGCACTCTAATTTAGATAAAAATGAGCCTGCATAGCTTGTTTTAAGTATGCTAAGTCTCGTTTTTGCCATGTACAGTTCAGTGTTTCATGCTAAGATTTTTGTGTCTAAATTCTAAGCATTGAGCTTGAGCCATACATCTCCTTTTAGATGCTCTTCTTCCTCTGAAAATTTCAGCTGCAGTGAAATCCAAATAATGTAAAACCACGGGGACTGCATTGTTATATGGCACATTGGAAACTTCTATTAACACCTGTAAATGTGCTGCGAGTCGGTGTTCCACAGGTATGTTCCTGTGGGGTGTTTTTTTCCTCCCCATACTATATTGTGAATTCCAGAATTGAACATTTCCAAACAACAGCAGTTATTTTCTGATAATAAGGAGTCTTTAGAGAATGACTTAATACAGATTAATTTTCAATCCGTGCAAGAAACAAGTATGGTTTTCTTGCACCAATGTGTCTTTTAAACTAAATGAGATGGTGATTCCTCACTGATACTGAACTTCTGTTGATAAAATTGACTGCAGAGGTCTTTGCCTGCTCATCCACAGCTTGCTTATCTGTGTGGATGTTAATGGAAAAATGCAGAAAGAGATTGGCACAGAGAATTTTATTTCAGGCTATTGTAATGCAGAGTGACAGATAAATAGTTTGTCATATATGTGAATAGTTGGTAAGCATTCTGCTATGCTGAAATAAAGGAACATACACATACATGTTTATACATATATATGTGTGTGTGTTTATGCATACATCGGTTGATTCTTTTAGAAATTCATCTCTTTCAAAGGTTAAATAGTTGTATATGCACTTGCGTTAGCACGTTAGTGCTGTGTCTGATTCTTGTTGCTGTACAGATCCTAAAGCTTTTTTGTATCACAACATTTTTCATATTTTGCAGTTGATTTAGAGTCTATCATTAGTTACCAGTCACCTGATGGAGAGTCAGCTCAATACTATGACTACTTTGTCATGTCTCCTCACCAGGCCCTTTAAAAAGTACAGAGGTAATTGGAATTGCAGATCTGAAGTCCCTTTCTTGTTAATGAGAAGTATGATCCTCTGTTGAATTGGCTTCTGTTACGCCTGTTTTGTAGCTTCAGGCAGAGTTTGGGGCAATAAAATAACTCCAAATAAAATACTTAGTGGAGATGAATTTCTTTCCTTCTCATTTGGAATTACTTTCATGTTTGTATCCTGGCTGTAGCCAGCCTAACCACTTACTTGGAGGCATGACCGTTTGAGTTTTGAGAAGACTTTTTTTTAGAGTACATTGATGCTGTACATCCTGGTGTAGTGGGAACCAGTCTTGCACTGCTGTATCCACAGATACGCTTTCTGAATTTCTGGTTTTGTGAGACATTGTTCCTTGCTGGTGAGAATGTGTTTGCATGAATGCCTTAATATTAAAGCAGGACTGCAGTCCAGGGGCTGCGCTGCAGTAGGGTTATTAGGTGGTTCCTCTGTGATCTGACTGTTTGGGAGTGCCCCTCCTGCAGTCCTTATCTCCACACATGCCATTCCCTGTATGCTGAATACTCTGGTGCATCAATGATGCTGGGGACTTTGAGGCTTTGGGATGAGGGCAGGGTGAGGCTGAGAAGCACTCAGAACATTGCTCAACTCAGGCTTTGGAAAATCAGTGGGACAGGGATTGAGGGCCATTAATTGTGTACAAAAAGAAGAAAAAAATGCTTGCCAGGGAAAAGGCTTCTAGGTCATAAATGAAAGTTGTTGTTTTTTTGAGGAGAAAGAGAAGAGTTTTGCAATATTTCAGGGCTGAGGCTTTACTAAATGGAAAGTGAATTTAGATATGTCTGTTTTCTCTGTTACATGGCTGTTCTACTGAAACTATTGTAATGGTCTCTCTAGCTTCATGTTCTTTGACTATAAGATTGAAACATGCCGTTGTAAATGTTTCCAGAAACTTCTGCATTAATCTCGGGGACTAAAGCTACTTGTAACAGAAATCCTTGGCTTGTCAGAAGAGTAGAGAGTTGATGCATGGAGCTGAGTGATTGTGTTTTGACAGTGTGTCTTTCGTAAATCTGTGTCTTGGTTCTGAAACATGCGTAGGTCAGGCAGGAGTAAGGAGAAACAGCTTTGATTAGCTGAAGTAAATGCTCTCAGGGTAACATGACATTAACTAGTGCCCTATGTAGCTAAGCTAAGTGATCCTTTAATGCATTCTTTCTCCTCCAATCTGACTTTCAAAAAATCCTCCTTCAAAACGAACAAAGTCACAGTTCTCTGCCTTACTTCAGTGGGTAGATGCACCCATCAGTTTGTAACTTATGTGGATGAAAACATTCAGAGCAACTCTGTTATGTTTTTTCCTTCTACATCCTTCGCAGCGGAAATTGTTTTCCTTTTTTCTTTCCTTAAAATGAGTAGAAAAAATATCTTTGCTCCTTTTGCATTCCACCAGAATCATGAACAACAGCGTATCGAATTTTGCTGATTGTTTGCAATTTTCAGTGAGCTCTAACTGTTAGAAGAGTAGGGCCAGGATGTGCTCTCTTCAGTGCAGGGTGCTGAGGCTTGCTGTTGCCTGGAGTCCAACAGGAGTCTCCAAGGGTTATTTATCACCAGCTCAGCTTGGTCCCCTGTCAACACATTGCTATATTCCCCACTCTCTGAGCCTCTCTCACATAAAGGACTGCGCACTCTGAGTGTCTGTAATAAGAGTGAACAGTTTGTATGCTAGCAGGAAGACTGCACCCTTGACAAGATTGTGCATGTAATAAGTCAAGCCTGTTCTGGGAGGTGAGAGGGGTGGCGTCTTTAGGGGAAGAGAACACTGATCTTAATTTGGGGAAAAAAGCAGCCCTCCCTCGCTTGCAGGGGAGCTTTTTCCCATTGATCTCTTTAGCTGTGTTTTAAAACGTGACATTTATCAGAAAATGTTGTAAAATAAACCTGTTTGGATAGGTGAGTGTATCGTGGGAGTGTATGTGGAGGGCATTACTACTCACTAGTAGGAAAGTTTGCCTTACCCATGAATCTCCCAACCCTTTGTTCCCATGCAAGTAGTCAGAAAAGGTGGTCTAATTTTAATCTGTTTCTTCTTTCTTTAAAAAATTCTTAGTAACACACTGGGCTAATCTCACTGTATTTCCTGTTACCTGCATATCTAGCCCTTCTACCTAGACTTGGACTTTTAGAGGGTGCTTGAGACTTGTCAAGACAAATTCAAAAACAAATAGTATCCTTACAAAGAAAGAAGAATGCTGGTGTATTTTTCTTTGCAGCAAAAGGTTGTTGTTTCTTTTTTTCTTTATAGAACTATGAACAGCATGGCTATATACAAAGATACCAAGTAGTCCTCCAAATATAAGGCATATTCCTTGACTGTCTTCCTTGTCATTGTGACACAACTATGGAAGTACTACCCTGGGAGCTATGAATTGCTCTTTGTTTGTTTCATGGCTCACATGTAACTGGGCTTGTCAAACATACACATACATGCAATCTAATATGTAATTGTTTTTTCAAATGCAAACACAGGTTAGCTGTGAGAAATCCAATTGTGCACATTTTAATTAGTGGGCAACCTTCATATGTGTTAAATTTGTCCTTTTGATTCTTGCAAGGCAGAAGGTTCATAGTTCAAGTGTAAGCCAACCAGTTTGTACGCTGATTTTTATGGGAGTGACTTGGACAACAGTCTGTCAAACTTTTACAGCCACAAGCAACTACTTTTCCTTATCTGCATGTAATGCACGTTCTCACGCAATATCCATGTCATAAAGGTAAAACTTATGGCACTACCCTGAAATCTGTTACATCTTTTGACCACTGCATCTGCCCATACTTGTTGATTCATGCCCTGGAATGACTGAGTTCTAGCAGTGCCACTTACTTACCTCTCTCTCTCTCTTTTTTTTTTTCTTAAACATCTGGAGGTTTCATATTTAACAAGTACAGGATCTTCACAAGTGCAATGAAACGAGATTCTTACCTGTGTAGTTACAGGAAATTAAGAGAAATACATGCAGCTTTCTCGAAGGATGTAAAAAGGGGAAGTGGTAGTGAGTGTAAGAAACAGAAAAAAGGCTTTTTTTTACGTCGTCATGTGCATCTTATTCCTCTTTGAGCCTCCAAAAGATCTTTCCCTCTTTGTACCAGAAGCGTAAAATTTTATGGCAAAAAAAAAAAAAGTAGCTTTTTTTTTTTTTTCTTTTTTTTTCTTTTTTTTTTTTGTCTTTTTATTCCACCATCTCCCTTTCACTTTACTGTGGTTTCATGATCATTGGACACTGTGAAACATTCAGCTGTGTTTGTTGATCTGAAGCCCAGACCTGTCCTTAGGCAGAGGAGGTCTGGAAGACTTCAGCTCTATCGTGTGTGTGTGTGTGTGTGTGTGCGCGTGTGTGTGTGTCCGTGTCCATCCCAGCGCAGGCACACTTAAAAATAAACAAACAACCCGGGAAAAAAATGGAGTCACATGGAGGAAAATGTGCAGAGCTGGCAGATGAGCTGCCGGTAGCAGCCCCCTGAGAGGCATGGGGCAATGCAGTCCCACTCAGCCTCTCAGGGCGTGGGTGGTGGTTTTACACTTGTATGGAAAGGCCCTCGGCCCGCTGGCTGCTGTCAGAAAAAGCACACAGCTTTGTTTCACGCTTGTCCGGACCTGTTCGGGCCTCTCCTGCAGCAGGCTTGCTTTCTGCCACAGCTAGCTGTGTTTTGGGGGTGGTGGGTCAGCCCTCATTGTGCTGATTGAACGTGGTCTTGCTCTTTCACAATTACTCCTGCTTCTGGCACCCTTTCCCCACCTTATCCCGGTCCCTGTGATCCCTGCTGGGTCTGGGAAACAGCTGAGGGACCCCTGTCCCTGGGAGCACTGGGTACCACAGAGCGGGTGTTGTGGTCCATAGTGTCCCAGTGTCCAGGAAGACTGTTCAACTGAAGTGCAGAGCTGAAGCTGAACTGCTTCTCTCCATTTCAGCTGTGCTGTGGCACAGCCAGTTTCCACTGTGCTACACATTGTAGAATCACCAAGGTTGGAAAAGACCTCCAAGATCACCCAGTCAAACTCTCCAGCTATCACCAATATTTCCCCATTAAACCATGTCCCTTAGTACAACATCTAAATGTTTCTTGATCGCCTGCAGGGATGGTGACTTCACCACTTCCTTGGCCAAAGCCTTTTTCTGTCACTGCCTCCTTGTGGCATCGACGCTGGCCTTACTGCTGGGCCATGCGAGGTGAGCACTGAAGTCACCAGTGATCTCTTATTAGACCCAGGCTGGTTCCAGACAGTAATTTCTGTGTCCTTGTGCCATTCATACCAGCATCCTGCCTCATGCACCATGCTTAGAGGGCACTCGACTGGCACTGTATGGAGCCAGGTGAGATTTAGCTCTGGTGTATGCTTTGCAATATGTCTAAAACTTCTTTTGTCCCAAGGCTGTGCTGTTCTCACCAATGCTTATACAGCCTTTATTGGCTATGTCATTAGTGTCTTAATTATTGACTTAATATTATTATTGATTTAATGACATTACAACTATGACATTAGTTAATTCTGACTTTGGGTGAGCTGCCTGTGCCTGTTTTTTGATGTGACAGTACTGCCATTCATGGACTTCACAGGCGTTGATACGCAACCTAAATAAGGGTCATGTTGCTAACACTGCTAACAAGGAAAAAACAAGTTTCTGATAGCTGGGGCACGTACTTGGGTGAAGGAAACTGTGCTGTTGTGAGACCCAGAGCTAATGTGAACAGGTTGAAAGGCAGCTTTGGAGACCCACTGAGGGGTGACCTTTTGCTTCCTACGCTGTAATTAATTGCCTCTGTGTCAGAATGGGACACACAGCAAAAAAGGGGTCACCCCTTCCCCGTGTCACCTGAGGACATCTTCCAGTTATCTTCAGCCAGAGCTGGAAAAATTCCTGATTGTTGTTTAATTAGATTAATGAATATAGTAATGGCGGTAACAGAGGGACTGGCCTTGCTGTGTTCTCCTCAGGTAGCACTTTCCTGAAAGGCTGACAAATTCTTTCGAGATAGATAGGTATTCATGATAAAAGTTAACTTTGAAATAGAGTAGCCTTGTGAACAAAGCTACTGGAAAAACTGCACCGTGTGCTGAGGGAACATGCCACGCGTTACATTCACCTACCTGTAGTTCTGCTTTGAACATTCTCCATTATGCATTATGTGTCATCATGTACATGCTTACTTTCATATAGATGTGCTTAGAAGCTTATTGCATTCAGGGCTTGAATTCCTCCCTTTTACACTCCCACATCCTCACGTGTAAGTTAGCATTATATACTTAGCTTTTTGGAGAAAGTGAATTGAATAGAGAGCTAAGTCTTAAAAGGACTTTTTCAATGAAGAGGCTTTGGGCTGTGAATAAAATATGCCCTTGGCTCTGTAGCTAGCAGTTACAACTGTGTCAAAGCCTCTCACCACAGATGACTTGCAGGAACAACAGGTAAACAGTGTCATAATGAAAAGACTCTCTGTTCTTTTAAAAAAATGAGGGTGACAAGGATTGGTATGGGAGCCAGGATTTGTGTGTCATTTGGATCATTTGTCACCCAGTCCCCGCGTTCAGGAATAACAGCAGTAACTGCTGGCAGGGGCATAGGATATGGAAAGGAGAGCAGAGTATCTGTTGCTGGTAAGATGGGGATTTTGGCTTGTCTTTTGGGGTACTGAGTTGCCTATGTAAGGTTTAATGAGTGCACAGAGTGTAGTTCTGAGTAGATAGAGTATTCTGGAATAGTTGAGTTACGGCCTGTAGGTGAGGGAGCTAGTGGGTGGGGTGTGTGCATAAGTCTTCTCGCATGCATCGGGTTTGTGTAGTGGGTGAATGCATCTGCACGGGAATTAGGATGGCATATAAGGTGTGTGACGCAGCAATAAATCGAGAGTTGAGACCTCATGGCATCCATGGATATGTCTCTCTCTCCCTCCCGGTCAAGGTCTTGGGATAAGTCGGGTTAATTGATGGCAGCGTCACTTGTCTTTACAAAACAGATGGCTGTATAATAGAAAAAGTTTAAAAATTGGCTTTAAAGAAAATATAGAAGGGGACTCTGGATTTTGTTGTCTGTTAAAATGAGTAGCTCATGCATCACTTTGAATTTACCATTTCAGAATCCCTATAAACTCATACAGAACTTTACCAGTCCTTCATATTCTGATTTTTTTTCCTCATAGCACAAAAATAAAATGAAGCAAAACCTTAAAATTCTTTTATTTGAACAAGCAAAAGTAATGCTAGGCTCTTATCTACGTTTCACCAGAGTGGGATCAAATGATCTTGGAAATTAGTCTCTCAAAGAGGATTTCAGAGCTCTACAAATTTACTGTCATGTTAACCTTTTGCCTATTCTGCTTCTCTGGAAAGCTGTCAATACAGAAGGATCTAAAAGACAGCTTTTAAATTAAGAAGGGAAGGTAACACTGAAACAGACTCATTCATGTTGTGAACAAAAAGTCATTTGATTTTAAATTATTTGAATATAAATAAATATTATTGCTGTGAGGTGAGTGGTATTTATAATAGGAGAAACCAAGCGAAGTTTTGGAGAAATTTAAATAAAATGGAAACATACTTAAATTACGAGAGTTTTATAGTTAATGTTGTCTGGAGATCTGAAAGCTAAAATTGTGTATGTATGAACGTCAGTGCTTATGCAAGTTGCAGTCTTTATATCACAAAAATTCACATAAAATACTTAACTCAGTAGGCATTTTCGACCTCAACACTGGATTCAGGAAAAAATATCCATGTTTTGTTTCTTTGTTTTGTTCTATTTGACTGATGGTTTAGGGCATCTCACTTATTTTTTCTGTTTGATTAAGAGCTGTATTTCATTATTTCCAGCACTTGTGTTGCCTTTTTTTTTTCACATTCCATAACGTTAAGTCCTTGTTTAGGTGCTGCTGCACTGAAGAGCAGTCGGTTAACTGAAAGGTTGACTTACCTGCAGCAGTCTCAGTGGGAGCACCTGAGCCCATCAGGTATTGTCTTTTTACTGCATGAGGAGCAAAAGAGATGCCTTCAGCATCAGATGCTACAAGAACATCTTTGTTTTTATAGCTGATGCTGTAGCAGGGTCTCCTTTGCATCTCCTTTTTTTGGATGTCAGGGAGAAGTCTTCACAGTGAGAGTGGTGAGGTACTGGAACAGGCTGCTCAGAACGGTTGTGGATGCCCCATCCCTGGAGGTATTCAAGGCCAGGTTGGTTGGGGCGTTGGGCCTTGGTCTTATATTAGATATGGAGGTTGGTGGCCTGGCCTGCAGCAAAGGGTTTGGAACTTGATGATCCTTGGGGTTCCTTCCAACCCAAGTCATTCTATGATTCTCCTTTATTAATTTTGACCCAGGCATGCAGTCTCTGCTTCTTTGCTGTGTGGGACAGCAGAGCCAAGTGTTTGTGAGTAGATAAGTGGGATGGTAGTGGTTGGGGTGCTGTGATAGCCTTGTTCCCAAAGAATCGCTCCACGCGCACCCCACCTGTCATCTCCTTCACTGTACTGCCTTCACCAGCTTTAGTGACATTATCAAAGGACATGGTGAACAGAAGGCAAGGTCTCTGCAGGGTTTGGAGACTGTCTGCACCTACAGGTCAGTTCATATGAGCATGGTGCAAAGAGGAACAGAGAGAAATGAGGCCGAAAGGTTCATGCAGACATTGCCCTGGTTTTGTTCTTTCTCCCAGAGGGCCTTGTCAGGGTGTAACCTTCTTCAGTGAGCCTTTGTCCAGGGCAAGGCTAACTTTGCATGAATGGCCCCTTCAAACTCGAGCTGCCAAATAAATGTTGCCTCTGATTTTATTACTGCAACATTACACAAAGACTGTTCATATTCCAGACTCAGAGGCAATCTAATCAGCTGCCTGCAGGTTTTTTCTTATTTTTTGGAAGAAAAAAAGACACTTTGAGATGAATTGCTGTGTGACTCAAAAAAGCTGGTGCAATTTGCAGGCTGCTTCTTGAATAGAGTTGTTTCAGTTCTTGATAGCAGGGCATTTTATTCAAATTCTGTCTTGTTCATTCAATTGCAAATAATCATTGTTTATCTCGTCTGAATCATTGAATAAATATGAATTTAAAATTGGGAGTTTCACTCCATCTCTAACTGGTGTTGACAGTCAAGATAATGCTTTCAGTGCCTTGCATTGTCTGGAAATGCACTTTCTGTTGCGTGGCAAATGATGGATAAAGGGTGACGGAGGAGTTTCCTTTGTTGCTGAGTTGTTGGTGTTTGCATGTTCTTGGGTTTTCTGAGAGGGAACATTTTGGTCTTCTCTGAGAAGGAAATAGCAGTTTTCATCTACTTTTCTTTGGGGCTAGTTCAGGTGGTTCATGCTAGAGGCAAGGGGACAATCATTGCTACCTCTTTTTTTCTGGGTGCTACTTCTATTGGGATGCTCCTGTAGTGCTGATTCAGGGCATTTTAGTGGGGTATCCCCCCCCAAGCCATAGCAGTTTGGTCTGGACCTTTCTTTGTTCCACTAGTAGGTGCTTGGATCTGTTTTCTGCTTCATCTCAGTGCCCTGCAGCTTGGAGGCCTCCTCCATGACTTAGGATGCATTCCGGCCCTGCGGTTGACCTGCTGTCCAACAGGGATCCTAAGTCACACCTTACGGTCTGTTGTGTACCTATTTTTTTGTTGTTACGTGCTCTCAGACACCTGGGAAGCTGCAATCCTTTCACTTCTCAGTTCGCAGGCAGAAAGGGGTACTTTTCCACGTGGAAGCAAGGAGTGGTGAGGTGCCAGGAATGCTTCAGGTTTTCTGCAGCACTATGGTATTTATAGGTGGGTGGACTTTTTAAAAATGAAGCTTTGTGGTGTCTTCAGATGCAGAGAACTGTAGGTCATACAAGGTCATTTGAGAAGAAATTATAGATGCACTTCTTTTCTCATCAGAATTAGTATGGACTGCCTAGAGGCTTGCTGTAGTATAATCTGGGTAAAATCAATGTGTTTAATTTGAATTAAATTTCTTTATTGTCTGTGTAGGCAAGCTCAATTGAAGGGTCATAAGCACTGAACCTGTAATTGGGAGCTTGTTTGTACTCAATAGTAGAACTTGTCTGTGAAAGGAAATAGGTCATGTGTAGAATAAATGGTCTTAAAATAGAGCTTGCAGAATAGGCATTAGGTGAGAAGTCTTGACCAGACCAGTTTACTGATCTTGGTGAGCATGTAGGGAAAGAGCAAAGAAATGCTATACCACTGTGACGGCAGTGCTCACCGCTGGCAGTGTGCTTCTCCACACTCTGGAGTTCAGAGGCAAAAAGGGATGATTCTGTGTGGGGGAAAGGTTTGGAAGAGGAGGAACTAAGGCTAAAAATTGGGTGGACCTGAAGTGAGCAGAGAGTGAAAGCAAAACAGATAGTTATGCAGAACTCTGTGTTACTCATCTGGTGTGGTAGATCCAGTAATAGGCAGAGAGAGCATCCAGACATAGAATCACAGAATTGCTCAGGTTGGAAAAGACCTTAAAGATTATTAAGTCCAACCACAACCAAACTAGATTACCCTAACAACCCTCTGCTAAGTCATGTCCCTGAGCACCACATCCAAATGGTTTTTAAAGGCATCCAGGAATGGTGACTCAACCACCTCCCTGGCATCTCACTGGGAAAGGAAGATGGGGAATGGAGTGATTCCTAGGGTAGGTAGGGAGGAATTCTGTAAAATAGGAACAAAAAGAAACTTGATTGTCAGTAACTTGTGTACGGGATATTTGCCTGAAGGAAAGGCCACTGTTAGTGTTACAATGGTAACAATATCAGTTTAGTTGATGATATTCTTTTTCTTGACATAAAAGGCCTATTACATTTTTCTCCATTGTTTAATAGATAAGAAACTTCTTCATGACTCTCTTGTTTTGAGAAAGATTAAATTATATTGTATCAAAGCAAGCCTTGTGCACTGGTACATCTTGTTGCCTGATAGAATGTTTTGGGACAGCAGGGTCAGTGTCTAAGGTCAGCTGTTACAGAGAAACATTAAGTTATTGGATAGAAGCATTACTTGGGTTGCACTGTTATCTTACTGACAGTAGAATGACCATGTTAATTTGCTTTACGTTTGGTATTAAGTTGCTTTTGATTTGTGTGAGCACCTCCTTCTCCTATATATAAAGCACGCACTTAGCCAGTAGCTCTCTCCAGGAAAAAAAAAAAGTAAACCACTAGATTTTTATTTTTGTTTTCAATCTCCAGGTCCTTGAGCTTTTAATGATTTATTTTTCTCTTTGGAATGCTGCATTCAGCAATTTTAATGTGAGCTCAAGTCCTCTTGTTTCTGCTTGGAGTCATGTATAAAGAAGTCTTGCAAGATTTATTGCATTCTTCTAACTTCTGAACACGAGGGAAACACAAATGATGGTCCTCGATACGGACTAACAGCAGAGAATGAACAAAAACCAATATTTTTAACTGACTGTTTCTGTGTGCAGAAGGTATAGGTATGCTCATTTCTGCCTTTAAATAAAAATCTTAGAGAAATCTCTCTAAAATGATGACGATTCTGTCATAACTCAAATACTTATTTGTTGACTAGGAACATTTCAGCATACTTTTGGCCTTCTTCCCATCCAGTATTGCTCATCAGTGTCAAACTAAACACACAGCTGCCATGTGAAAACCACCCTGAGAGACTTGATGGCGTGTTGGCTGTGTACGGGCTTGGGAAGCCCTGAGTGTGACTTGTTGCTTTTGCAAGAAATGAGGATTATGTGCTTTTTGATGTGCTTTAACTAAGCACTTAATTCACTGTTATTGGAAATTCACTTGACTCAGCTGTTGTGAAATCCCTTGATAATGATTAGTGCCCTTATTCAAGCAGGTATTTTTGTCACTTGACATCATGTCATGAAATGACACAGTGAGAGAGAAAGCTTGTGTGCTCCTGTCATTGAGTGTCTGCTCTAGCATTCTTTCCTGGTGTTAATAAATTGCATTTACAAATTAAATCTTTTCTCCAAACATATTTTTCATTAGATTTTGAGCTAAGGACTGGTTTCTATGTGCAGAAAATTAATTAGATATTGTTTTGTGGCATTCCCCTTTAAGGGAATACTGGAATGACTTATTTTTTCTCACACCGGATTTCTTGCACAGGATAAAAATGTCATTTTCAATGAAAAGAAGTGAGAAATAGTAAGGTCTTCATGTTGATTTTGTTACTTTTAAAAAAATGTAACTGAAATTAATTGCAGTCATATGCCTCAAACTCTTGATTTGTTGGTCACTTGTTTTCTTGATGTATTGCTCCAGTAAGTTCATGGGTAGTTTTTAGAGTATATTCATGTAAAATAACTGAATATAAAGACACGGATTTACCTAATAAATGCTTGCACATTGTGGATTGCAGTATGGCACTGCTGATGCAACAGTATTTATGAATACATACAATATTTACATACAAAAAATGTTCAGCAAAATGATATTTGTATTTAATAAAGCCACCATTTTCATTGTCTGCTTGTGTCTTAAAATGTGATTTAAGAGCTATTGGCTTTCTAGATAGGGTCCCCTATGAAATGGTTTATTCTACAGCATTCTGCTGCTTTGGAACAAGACCCTTTGCAAAACCTCAGCCACCAAAAATCCCTTTGCTCAGTGTTTACCTGCAGTCTCATCCTCAATCCCACTATGTTGTTGGAAGTTCTGCAGCTTTCTGCAGTACAACAGAAACAGTGTCTTACCGGTGTCTTCAGCAAAGAAAAGGCACCATCAGATGTCCAGTGTGCACAATGCAGGCCTTGCTTACGTCCTGGAAGTGCCTGTGTGCTGCCAAGAGTTCCTTCTAACTTTTTTCTTTGGTCCTATGTGAAGGGCTGATGTTCTGATTGTAAGATGATAAGTTTGTTTTTTCTACTTGTTTTCCTTTCTCATCTGGGTAATACTTTTGGAAGCATGAGTGCAGCTCTCACTCCAGGACTTGACATTGTGACTTAGATCTAATGAGTGCTGAAGGGAGCATGGTTATGGAGCAGGTGGATCTTGACACTGCTCTGAGTATGGCCCTGTCACAGCAAGGCTGATAAAATGTACCATGTTTTGGAGAAAAGTGAAGTGAGCTAATAATTCTGCTGAGTTGTAAATAAGCATGAATCAGAGCATGGGGATGTCTCATCAGAGTTTTGAAAATGGCTTTCAAAACCATGCCAGTGTGTTTTGTTTTCACGCTTTCTGCATGTGACCCTATTTCTAATGTTCATTCACATATTCCTGTACTCAGTTACCTGTCCAATATTTCTTCATTATTACTAGAGTAAATAATTTAGCTCAGTAGCACAGTTGCTCTCTTTCAATCTTCAAGACTGTTAGTAAAGAGTGTTCCTCTAGCCTGCAGGTATGGTTGTTCTTTCAGCGAGCTGTTGATATTTGGGCATTTGATAGTTCCTGTCTGCCTTATTTTGGAACCCTAAGGGACCTGTGAGAGCCTTTTTTTTGTTGTTGCCTTGGGCCTATTCATTCCTTGGGCTTTCAGGTGGCTACTTGAAAGCGGTTGAGTCTGTTTTTGGTGTGTTCATCACATTGGTAAGGTAAGGCATGGTAAGGATAACTCAGGCAGCTTAGGTATGTTCTGCTTTCCTTGTGAAGTACCGTTTATTGGAGTTCAGCTGGATTCACTGTTTAGTCTTATGTTTCTTGAGTTTGTTCCATCTGTTGTTGCTGTTTATATTGGTCCTTCCTATCTCAACCTCTAATTTTCATTTCCGCAGTAACTTTGAGAGTTCTTATTTTGCATGCTCTCTTAGGGTTTAATTTATAGTTTTCCATATATTCAGCATGTTTGTTATCTTGGACCATTTATATCTTGAAAGGAAAGCCGTTTTTGCTGAATTCTTATTTGTTTTACTATTCGTTCCAAGTTTCCTGCATGCTTTTCTTGACCTTCCACAAACACTGGCAACATCCTTGAGGGTGGACACTCCTGTGCTCTGCCAGCTTGGTCTTTGTAAAGTTCAGGAGCCAACTTGGTTATCTTCCTTTTCTGCACACTGACCCCATTGAACAGCTCTCAGTTTTTATTTCCTGAGGATTTCATCTGCTGTAATATTTCATAGCGTGACCTTCTAATTAGTAACATTAAAGTTCAAGGCAGCGTTTTCACGTACGTATCCTAATGAAAGCATGAGTCAGGATGAAAAAAACAAAGCAAGCTTTTCAGGGCTCGAGCAGCAGGGCTACCAAGAGCCCATCTGAAGGACGCGAGGTCTATGCATGTGATTTTGCTGCCCTCATCTAATGGCTTTGATGTTGGATGACTTCGCTGAAGTTTTACAGTGGAGTTGGGGAATCTGAAGGATGCATGGTTCTGATGAAAATAAAATGTGGGGAAGAGACCGTTGTTTTTTCCGGTCTTGGGGACAGCCACTGAGCTCAGTCAGTGTCTGGTTGATAAGGAAGCATAGAGGAACATTTAAGAATCAGCTCTCAGAGACATTTCCACATCTAAACAAGAATGCAATGTGTGGAAGAGCTGGAAGTATGAGAAAGATGAGACTGAGCAAAAGAAAACTGTGGTTCTGAATGCAAAGAATGAATCTATGAAGACCGTCTTAAGTCATTCTGCCACGTGCAGGTCAATTGTCCTGTTATTTTTCTTGGAGAATTTTCATCAATGTCAGTAAACTTGCTTAGTGATGTATGGAATGCTCTGCGTACCGTATTAACCTCTGCATCATATATCAGAGACTAGATATCACAAATATGAAAATCCTCCCCCTAGAAATAATATTTTGTTTCCTTTCCCTGTTCGTGTGACCTGTGTGTCCCATTGATGTTTGCACAGCCTTTCAGAATTTGTTAGAAATTTGTACCCTATATCTTCTTTTTCCCTAGCATACTTTCTTTTGGTATGAATGACAGCTCTAACTGTTCAAATGTCTGTGCCAATATTTGATATATTCAGTGTGGGATATGATCTCAGTGAACAGATTTCATCAGGCAATTCTCCTCAGTCAGCTGGTGGGTTATCCTACCCAGAGCTTCGGTGTTAAGTCTGTTCTGCATTCCGCCTGTTGCTCCTTCAGTTTCTTTTTCTCATTTGTTTCAGCAAGACAGGCAAAATCATGCAGCAAAAGTGTTAAGAATCGATTTTCCTGAATGTTGTTCTTTGATTACACTGCTGCCCTTGTTCAGTCTTTTATTAGCAGCAGCATACATATGTTTTTATTTGGAAAAACGTTTGATGGGTTTTCTTTTCCTGAGCAGAGCTGTTCCTTTCTGTACTGCTGCGTAATCCCCAGCCTGCACGGGCAGTCCTGCAGCGCTCATAAACAACCAGGCTGCTGCTTATTGCACTCTTTCAGTTGGTTTTTTAAATATTATTTCGAAGGATTTGGGAAGGTTTGGTTTTTTTTTAGTGTTTCACATAATTAAAATATTTACATTAACACCCTGACCTACTTTCTTAGCTTGCAGCGATGACATTTGCAGGGACTGGTGTTGCCAAAGTAGCATTGCCTGTGAGATGCAGACATATGCCTGTAAGGATGAGTTGCCAAGATGTAAATCAACAGGAAATGGGAAGCTGTATTGCTGAGCGATTGGTTTATAACCTTCAGCAATGTCGGTGTTCCTGAAAGTTTGTTTAACTAGTTTGGATATATGTACAACTCTTGAGTGTACTTTTGATAGCTTTACAAAAGATATGTAAAAGTGTTTTGTGGCAGTATTTAAATTATGGCTTTTAAAGGGCTTTTACTGTTCATTTGTAGCCTCTAAAGGAAGGTGTCTCTGAAATTTATCTTAAAAGTACATTAATTATAAATCAGCACAGCCATTCACTTTGAAATACTTACTGTGTGGTGAACTTAGTGTGCTAATTACATTAGGAAGCATGACCTAACCTGGTAGCGGTCCTTATCAGAGAACTGGTAAACATCTAATTTGTTTTCAGATGAAATACGAACACTGGTAGCCTGTTTGATCCATATTTTTTCTTTTTTCTGTTTTTCAGCATAAAACATTTTTCTCCAAAGAAATTTGAGTTTAAGTGAGGTGTACTATAAGGAGTTTAAGATTATCTTTTGTTGGTTGGCCTTGGATTTTTGGAGAATGATTATTTGCTTGTTTTGTTTTTCATCTAATAAAGTATTACCGTAGTCCATTGTAAAACTAGATTTCTTTGGCCTAGAAAAAAACATTCATCCTCAGTGTATAGTCAGTACATGGTAGTTTCATATGACCCCTGTGCATGAGTTTGGGGCTTTACTTATTGTGAAAGAAGCCTTAGAAGAAGGTATGAATGACAGACTATAACATTTTGCAAGTCTGCTCGCTGATGAACTGTATAGGGAATCTGAGTTTGTATAAAAGCTCCTTCCTCAGTTAAGAGTTTTTGAGAGTGTTCTCTAATTATTGTTTATTTTTTAACTCTTTCAGGTATTCACCTATAAACAGAGCACCATCACTCACCAAAAAGTAACGCCTATGCATCAGACAAGTGTGGAGAGTGTGGAAGACATGGCAGCGCTAGTAGATCTCCATGAAGGCTCCATTATGCATAACTTATTCCAGCGATATCAGCAAGATAAAATCTATGTAAGTTTCTTCTAAATTTAAGAAAAATATCCAGAGGCAGTGTTTTCGTTTATCTAACTGTTGTGTGTTTTGAAGTTCTGTGAGAGCTCCCTTCTTAACATTCTCCAGTTCTTTGTGCATCTTCAGAGAGTTGAAGCTTGCCTTGTCTCGGGACTTCTTACCAACCATAGTAGGAAGTTTGCAAGCCTCAAAAAAACCCTATACTACATATGCTTTTTTATATTTACATTGGTAGGGTTGTGTGTAGGAGTCTTGTTTTTTCTCACCTCCTTTAGCCTCCTTGTTCCAATGTTATATGCTATGTACATCACTGGAAATAATGTAGTGGGACTTAGTCTGCGACTGTCATTTGGAGGTCCATGGTCCAACTGTGGCCAACATCACAGTTATAATAGAAATGGGATGGTATTATGATCATCAAGCAGAGAACCTATGCCATTAAATACAGATAGTCAGAGTTATGGGTATGTGAAGGCAGGCAGCTGTTTAGGAATCTCAAAAACTAAGAATTAGTCAATAAAGAACTCTTTTTCTCAGCTCTATAATGAGGCTTAGATAGTGATTAGGTTAACCTGCTCTTTAAATAATTTATTAGTCTTGGTTGGATTAGGTACTAATCTTTCTTGAATCTAGAAGCACACTCAATATGGGAAAGATACAGGAAATAGAAGTAGCTGTTCCAGGTTGTGAAATCTCACTTTTCAGTTGTTCAGTGTTTGCTTTTTTGTTGTTGTTTGTTTTTAATAATACTTCACAGGAAAAAAAAATATATATATATGAATAGTCTTTTTGGATCTTTGCTTTGGCCATATACATGCTTTATTCTAAACTTCATCTATTAATTTCAGCTTCTTTATTTTTAAACATTAACATATCTTAACATAAAAATTTTCCTTTATTTACAAATTTGTTTATGACAAAAAGAAAGGGCATAAGGAAGCCCTCTTCCTTTGTATGTTACCTTTAAAGGGTCTTGTACTGGGAACCCTAAATTTTGAGGTAGTTCTCTTTACAGCAGTCTTTATAATTTTTTCTTCTGAAAATAAATGGACTATTTTTTTCTTTGAGAAGAAACAGTACACAAAAAATGAACAGCATATGTGAGTAACCCTGCAGGAAAAAAAAAGGAGAACTTTTCTCAAAAGTTTAATCTTCTGCTAGTATTGTTAGACTATAACGCTTAGTATGAGTAAAAGTTTAATTTAAGCAGAAAAGTTTTCTGAGCAATTAGATGTACTGAGATGTGGGATGTGGATATTAGCCTTTTTTTATCAAGTGTGTATATAGTAGGGGGGTGATGTTTTGAAGAGGCGAAACATATCCTTGTTTTAAAAGACATGTCTTAGTTTATGTCCCAGCTTGTCACTACAAGTTTAGGATATTCTGATACTTGGTGCTAAATGTAGCGTGTGTTTCCAGACAAACAGGTTTATTTGCTGTCAGTGATGGCAAATCTTCAGTTGCTGCTGAATATTTATTGTCCTTTCAGTTTTGCAAATTTTACTTCTTTTTGGTATAGCTACCCTGAAAATGGATTAGATAAAGGTGATTGGAATAAACAGGTGTATTCTGAACTGCATATGAAAGAGTCTCTGTTGTCCTGTATGTGTAACCAGGGATGACATAGGAAGCATCTTCTCTCTCCTGGTTGGTTCCCTCAGTCTTGCTGTGCCAATAGCAGTAGATTAGTGGGACAGAACTCCAGGAACAGAAACCCTGAGAAAAGCAGATTAAACAGTTGACATAATTTTATGAGAACTTTATCCATTTATAAGCGTATTTTTTAGGAGAAGGCATTATTAGAAGAATCTGTGAAACTGACCGTGTCTGTTCAGACCAGAACCTCTTAACTGTACTGAACTGTTCAGTTATATTTCCATGGTGTGGTTTCTTGCTGTTTTTTTGTTTGTTTGTTTTTTAAGAGAGAGGGACTAGAAGGTGCCTTAGCTTTACCTCTGTTAAACACATAATTACAGCCAGCTGAAGAAATGATTTTCCTTGTCTTTCATCATTGGGACTAGAATAGTTCTTATACAGGACAGTGCATTGCATGCCAGAAGCAAAACCTTCCAGACTGAACGTTTTATCTTCTCTCTTCCCTCCAAAAAGCCTTTTCCTGTGGCCAGTAATTGCTTCATCACTGAAGTGAGCACAGTGTCTTGTATCCACATAAGCACCTTGTGTCTGTCCCTTGTACAGTAGGGATTGATTAGGAACATGTGTGCCCTTCTGCACTTTGAGCAGAGGAGCTAGTTATCCCCGTGGGAAAATTTCTCCCCATCACTGAATAAAGCCAACCTTACACCTGCCACATTCTGCTTTTACAGATGCTTGTCATGGTCTCTCTGTTTACTTCACCCCTGTTCACCTCCTTGCCCACCTCATGACTGAGGGGAAAAGTGTACTTTGTGGCTTTTTAATTTACTAGTATTAATACAAACATATTTGTATAATTCTTGAGTTTAGCAATGAAGAATGCACTGTTAGGGTATAAGTTTGGAGGTTTGCTTCACCAAACAAATACAAAAAATGGTATGAAGTGCAATACACTGAACTGTGGTGTAAAGTATTTCTTTGAACATTTCTAGAAATACAAAAGAAACAATTTAAAAGAAATGTAAACAGTTGCTTTCTCAGGAAGACATTATTTATGCAAGTCTTCCCCTCTTGTATATTTGATGAGCTGTTTATCCAGCAACGAGCATTTCAGTAAATATCTTCAGATGTTAGAGATCAGTTTACTTTTCCTTTACTTAATAACATTTTTCCCTCTTCATCTCACATAATCATACCCATACTCCTAAACTCCTTGCTATTTCCTACTTAATTCTATAAAATCTATTTGCTGTAGATGTCAAAGATTGTCAAACTTGTCAGTGACTTTCTTTGCTGCTGCCAACAGCTCCAGCTATAATGGTCAGCGTAGGTTTTTTTCCCTTTTTTGGGGGTGGGGTGGTGTTGGGCTGGGTTTATTGATTTGGTCTGCAGACTGTAGCATAAATGATGCCTTGCTTTGTACTTAACAAGCTGAAATATGTAGGTGAATCTGTGTTGTTAGTGAGAAGGTAAATGACCAAATTTGTTCTAATCCATGTGCAGCCATCTTTTTGTATCGGCATCGAGTCAGTCAACATGATTGTGATATTTGTTGTCTGGTTTTCTGTTAAAAAAAAAAAAAAAAAAAAAAAAGTGCGTGCTTTCCCCTTTTAGTCTGTGAGATGCACAGGCTGTATATGCTCCTCATAGATAGAATCATAGAATCATTAAGGTTGAAAAGACCAGTAAGACTGTCTAGTCCAGGATAGCACTAAATACCACTAAATCATGTCTCTTGGTGCCACATCTACACATTCCTTGAACATTTCCAGAGACAGTTGCTCCGTCACCTCCCTGGGCAGACTATTCCAATGCCTTACAACTCCTTCTGAAAATTATTTTTACTTGATATCCAACCCAAACCTTCTCTGGCACAACTTAAAGCCATTACTTCTAATCCTATCAAGTGTTACCTGGGAGAAGAGGCCGACCCCCACCTTGCTACAACCTTCTTTCAGGGAGTTGCAGAGGGTGATAAGATCTCCTCAAATCAGGCCCCTGTCTAGAATTTCCTTTGTTAGGTTCCTTGATTAATACTGCTTTTATCTAAGAACTTGCTTCTAGGTCACCACTGGAAAAGAACAAGATTCGTATGCCAGTGATGGCATCTTGGGGGGGTTCTGTTGCTACTCCGTCTCCCATTTCATTGAATAGGAACAGCTTGAGAGGGGAGGTCCACCTTTTAGGCAAGGTTTAATTCCTGTGTTTGAATGCTCAGATTAGTTTGCGTGCCAGGCTGATGTGTGGAGAAATACAGAATGATAAATATCAGTGCTAAAAGTGGAAGGTGCCCAAATTGGAAAATGGAGCCTTTTGTGAAGGCGAGGCCTCTGAAGCCAAGCCAGCACTGAGCACATGGTGTGGAGAGGGGAAGTGCTGCGGCAGCTGTTCTTGTCACCATTCAAAGGACACTTGTTCCTAAGCTGTTGATTCAAGCTTACTTTTAGTTAAATACACATTATGAGAGAGACTGACTTCATCTTGGAGATGATGCCATGAACCACATCATGTATGTACTGTACTACGGGACACATAAATTATGGTGTCCGAGCTGGCTGCGGGAAGAGCTGCTGTTTTCTTGTCTCTGTGGGCAGTGATTAGGGGCTGGTGTAGGCAAGTAAATTAGAGAAGAGCAGATCAGAGAACTAGAGAGTTTTTGCTGAGGCAAGAATAGGCCTGAAAATAACTGCAGTATACTTCACAGACGGCCCTACAGAGATTTCCAGTGTCAATTCAGCCCTCATTTGCCCATGTTCAGGCAACAAGCAAGTTCCAAAGCACTTTGCAGAATCACAGAATCACAGAATTGTAGGGGCTGGAAGGGGCCTCTAGGGATCATTGAGTACAGTCCCCCTGCCACAGAAGTTTCCCTAGACCAGGTCACACAGGAGCGTATCCGGGAGACTCTGCAACCTCCCTGGGCAGCCTGTTTTAGTGCTCTGTCACCCTCACCATGAAGTTCTTTCACATATTGGTGTGGAACTTCCTATGCTCAAGTTTATGTTTTTTTCCCCTTGTTCCATCCCCACAGACTGCTAAAAAGAGGTTGGCCCTGTCCCTTTGACTCCCACACTGAATATATTTGTAAACATTAATAAGATCCCCTCTCAGTCTTCTTTTCTCAAGGCTGAACAGACTCAGGTCACTCAGTCTTTCCTCGTGGGGGAGATGCTCCTGGCTTTTATCATCTCTGTGGTCCTCTGCTGGACTCTTTCCAGGAGATCTCTGGTTGGTTTTTTTTGTCCCGAGGAGCCCAGAACTGGACACAGGATTCCAGGTGAGGCCTGACCAGGGCAGAGTAGAGGAGGAGGATCACCTCCATTGACCTGCTAGTCATGCTCCTTTTAATGCACCCCAGGATCCCACTGGCCTTCTTGGCCACCAGGGCACACTGCTGGGTCATGGCACTTCACGTTCTTTGTCCTGCCAAGTTAAGCTCTGAAGTACCAGGTGGGTGCACTTTTCCCTTAGAAAGTGGTGTTTGTTCAACAAGTGCCATTTTATCTAGGGTGGAAATGTGCCCTCTTCCCAGAGGGGTATGCTGGGTCTGGCAGCCTCCAATGGGCTGGGGTAGAGCTTCTTGGAGCAAGAGAAGCATGTGGTGGCCAAGAAGGGTGAGGGAACATAACCTATTTTTGCTCTGTTTCAAATTAGGATTGCAATTTGCCCACCAATAATCACAACCATCTGTTTGGTATGTGTGCATCTGTATAAAAACTTCTGTACCAGCCACGTAGGCATGTAGTGCTGTAGAAGCCACGTGCGCATCAGAAGAGGATGGTGGTAGTTAGGAGCTCAGGGCTGGCTTTCTTCGTCTCTTCAGCTGATGCAACAAACATGATGTAAGTTGTATGAGAGAGCAAAATCTCTCTAATTCTTAAAAACAAACAGACAAAAAACGTGGTGTTAAACTGGAAGAGTTGCCTTTTCTGACAAAGTGGCATGTAGAATTTCTTGGCTACTTCATTACCCTGAGTGCCCAGTTATCTGTACTTAAAAGATATATTCATTTATTTATACATCAATTTTTAAAATCTATTTGTGTTCATTTGCTTTAGCAGCATGTAGTTTGTTAAATCATCTAATTATTACATGTTTATCTCCCTTGCAGTCATGAGAGTGCCCTGAGGGGATCTAGTGGTTGTTTGTGCAATGTTTATCAATAGTCACTGTCGGGTTTTTATGTTTGGGTTGGTTTTTTTTAAATTCCGTTTGAGGACCGAGACACTTTAGTATCCAGGTCAGTTGCTGCCCTGTGACTTGTTTGTCTAGGGTTTGGCGTACTCATTTGTTTTTTAGTAAAGTAAAAGTATTTCAGATGCAGTGCAATTGCTCTGTCAAAAGTGCCATGTCAACAGGAAGCGGATGCTGGTACGTGCACTGGGAAAATCTCAGGCATGCTGAGGTACTGGATAATTAAATAAAGCAAGACAGATGTAATTTATGGAGTTTGGAAGCGCTCTTGTATGTATGTCCTCTACTGTGGACGCAGGTTTTAGGTGGAGGCAGACAGACAAAAGAAGATCAGTAAAAGACAGTCGACCAAATGTGTTTTATTAAAAAGATGAAAACTGCTGCAGTTCTATAAGAACTACTTTCTTATAGAAAACTGTTGTTTTCTATAAGAGCTATGATGTGCTCCCTGCAGAAAATGGACCTTAAACAAAAGCGCATCAAGTGCCTATACACCATCCTGGTGTATACTGAACAACTGTGCAGCATGGGCCATTGACTAAGGAAGAGAAATTGCCACTTAAGCCACCTAGTAAGCAGTACTTCTTTCTTGTTTTTAGTAATGTTGTTAATTAACAAGAGTAATTTTTGAAAAGAGGCCAGAGCATTTCCTTGCTTCCACACAAACTGTGTTAGTAGTACTGTCTTATTCACTTTGAAGCAAATTTATATTAGTAGTCATACGGTCACAGAATTGTAGAATGGCTTAGGTTGGACGGGACATTAAAGACCATCCAGTTCCAACCCCCTGATGAGGGCAGAGTTGCAACCCAGCAGATCAGGCTGCCCAGGACCCCATCCAGCCTGGCTTTGAATGCCTCCAGGGATGGGATGCCCAGCTTCACTGGGCAGCTGTGCCAGGGCCTCACCACACCCGAGTGAAAAATTTTCCAATAACATCTGATCTAAATCTCCCCTTAAATGTACATTTGGGCTAAATCCATTGTTATTTCACTGCCTTTTAGAACTCAGTTTATTTTAGTTTCATCTACAAGCTAGCTGTAGTTGTACAGTTCAAAGTATCTGATACTCCAGACAGTTTCAAGTAATCATTTTGCAGGATCTACTGTTTGGTCACTGAGGAAACTACCGATTATTTAATTGCTGTACTTTTACAGTAGAGGGATTTAGAAACCATGTTGATGAATTTCTATGGGTTCTGTTAGGTTGTATCCTGTACTACTGCAGAGATGGGGTAATTGTCTTGACCAGATCCTTCAGTGAAGGTGCACGAAACACAGTGCAGTTGCGAAGGCTGCGTGAAAAATGCCTATAGATAGCTGCTTAACCTCCATAATTAACATGTTATGCTTACATCCATCAGATAATGTTTTCAAAATGTAGTTCAGAGTGAGTTCCTGTCTCCGAGCATTAATTACAACTTCCATTTCACATCTGCTGTTAGAGAGCAGTAGACAAAATCAATATAAACACAGCAGGCTTTTAATTGGAAATCTAGTGGAATCTATTTCTGGTGATCGTTATTTCTAAAAATGGTCAGTTAAGTAGATCAACAACTGTCTGCCAAAGGCCAATTACCATTATTTTGTTACATTTTTTTCTTTTGTGTACATACTAGAGGAAGAACATAACTGTAATGATAGGAGTAAAAGTAAACGAATACCATCAGGTGGTTAACCAAGTTTTCTTCTTTTTGGATTCCTTCTTACTGCTGAACTTGCTACACTGCTGCTAATAGTAATAATAACAAAAAACGATGTTCGCCTGAACTCATTAATGAAAATACTGGGGATTTTTAAGGTGTATGTATTCAGATCTTAGCAAATGTTTTAGTCTGAGATGTTTTGGTGAACATGATATTACTAAAAAGGGAGGTACTCAGAAAGATCTGTGTAATTGCAGACACTATCGTGTATGCAATAGCTACACAAACAGTTTGCTGTTAGGTAGATTTTTGTTACGGTTCGTAGCCAGTCAGGTACTTGATGGTATATATGTACTGCTGTAGGGGTCTTACCAGCTGTCCTTGTTGGGCTGTTTCAGTGAGGGGGTGAGGAGGAGGAAATCAAACTTCTGTTAAAACATCGAAAAACCTTGGGTTTTGTGTCTGCTGTATGCCACTATTTTGTTTTTTTACATTTGGTCAGCTGGTAGAAGAATACGTAATACATGCAGAGTGAGCAGGGTAAATTCCTGTTGAATCCCATGGGTTTTGAATGAGACCTGAGTCCGCTTACTGATAACTATTGAAAACTGTGAAGTAGAAATATATAATCTTGTACAGGCTTTAGCATTGATAATTGCACTGCTGTTGTTTTCTTAGATTTGAAGGATTGCGTTTTACATTGGTTTTTCCACATCTTCATTGAATGTCACTGGTAACTGTATGAGCTGAGAAGAACAGAAAGTAGACCGATTTGCAGAATATTTTTTTAATTATTATGTTTTAACATCAGAACTTTTGTAAATGGTACTGGGCAGTTTTGCATTCATTTTTGTATTGCTGGCAGGTAAATTTGGTCTCCTTTCTTCCAGGTCTGTTGTTCTCAAACACGTACAAAGTAGGGCAGGAATTTGAACTCTGAAACTTAAGCCACTTGTCTGTCACCAGCGCATGTTTTCTTAGCACAAATTGGGCTTTGACTGTAAAGTGAGCTGCACAAAATTTACTGCTTATGCTGCACAGACCAACTGCCTTATTCACAAATTCCAGTAGTTTAAAAATAGAAGGGCTATGAACAACCAGTTTAAGTTCAGACTGAATTACTTTTATAGCTTTTGTCTACCTGTGTAAGTGGACTGTTGATTTGTAGTCAGACCGTTGCTTTCATTTGAGGAGATGTAATCCCTTTCTCACAGTTTCAACTGTTTCCTTTTGATGTCTGTCAGCATTTCCATTCAAATACCAATGGGGTCCAGAAGTTCCCTGTAGCAGATTTTTGGCTGCTACTACTGTTTGCCGTCTTAGTGCTGATTTCTAGGCCCCTGGCTATTTGACAGCAGTTCAGTGGCATACAACAAATTACCTGGAATTCAGTTATTCTCATTTTAATTTCTCTTTTCATGCTGTTATAGCATAATTTGTGCTCTTCCTGCTTACTGCCGTAAGGAGCTCTTTCTGTACAAAAGGTTTTAAAACATTAAAGGATCATGAAAGTTTTGAAAATCTAGATAGTTATCAGTATGGAATATATTTGCAGGCAGAATGACATAGATGTCCAAATTTATATCTTAAAAATATTTCTCCTGTTTTCTGGAGACACTAATTTGGGGGATATCATTGACCAGAGTTTTTATTTTCATTTGCATGTGTTTTATCTGAAAAACCCCTTTATCTTACTAAGACTTTTGATAGGAAAGAAGAACATTTCTATTCCTGGCTTGAGGGTTAATTAGACCTTCAGACAGCTTTGAAAAAATCATTTGAGCATTGTACAGTAACAAAGCAGGAAGAACCAATTTGTGGCCACAGGCCATTTGAAATGAAAAGCCATGGGGTCTCTACTCCATATGGAGCCTTTTCTCATTTGAACTAGAGATCTCTTCATTAGAGCTAAGCTGTTCACTTGTGCACACAGATTGCATATCACAGACTGTAGCAAACCTACAGTCACAGTCTGTACTGAAGCACATGAAAATGGCAAAAATCAATGTCTCATCCTGATCGATCACGTTATTGTAATTCAGGAGGTCACCTCTTCACTCGGCTGTGGTGAAGAAAGATTCTTGCGTAAGCAATAGATGTTTTATGTAAAGTATATGCATTATGTCACTGAAGATGATTATCCTGACACCTAGTAGATAGGTGTACTACATGGTAGAGATTCTCTTCTATTAGTCAGCAAAAAATGTGATAATCACAGAATCACAGAATGACCCGGGTTGGAAGGGACCTCAAGGATCATGAAGTTCCAACCCCCCTGCCTGGCATGGCCACCAGACTTCCACATTTACTAGATCAGGTTGCCCGGGGCCCCATCCAACCTGACCTTGAACACCTCGAGGGACAGGGCATCCACAGCCTCCCTGGGCAGCCTGTTCCTCCACCTCACCACTCTCCTAGTAAAGAACTTCCCCCTAACATCCAACCTAAATCTTCCCTCTTTCATCTTAAAACCATTTCCCCCTGTCCTGCTATTATCGGCCCTTTCAAAGAGTTTACTCCCCTACTGGTTATAGGTTCCCTTCAGGTCCTGAAAGGCTGCAGTGAGGTCACCCCGCAGCCTTCTTTTCTCCAGGCTGAACAAGCCCAGCTCCCTCAGCCTGTCTTCATAGGGGAGGTGCTCCAGCCCCCTGATCATCTTCGTGGCCCTCCTCTGGACCCTTTCCAACAGCTCTCTGTCTTTCTGATGTCATTGATAAAGATGTTAAAGAGCACCGGTCCCAAGACAGACCCCTGGGGGACACTGCTCATTACCGGCCTCCACCTGGACATAGAGCCATTGATCACCACCCTCTGTCTGCGGCCTTTAAACCAATTTCTTATCCATCAAGTGGTCCACCCATCAAATTCACATCCCTCCAATTTGGAGATGAGGATGTGGTGGGAACCACGTCAAAGACCTTGTACAAGTCCAGGTAAATGACATCAGTCGCTTTCCCTTCATCAACCAATGCCATCACTCCATCATAGAATGCCACAAGATTGGTTAAGCATGACCTTCCCCTGGTGAAAGGGGCCCCTTTTTGTTTGTGTTATGGTTTTGTGATTTTTTTTTTTCCTAGTCCTTGTCCCACATTCCAGCTTTGTGGAACAACGCTTTAGGAAAAGTGGATTTTAAAAAGAAAAGAACTGAATTTCCTTGCTCACCTCAAACTTACGGACTGGATTTTTTTTTTGTACCAGTGGTCTTTCCTAGAAGAATGTCTTTTTGTTTTTTCTTTTTTTTTTTTCCTTCCCCTCTCTACTGAATTTGGGTGCATTTCAGTCAGTGGAATAATATTTCACATGCCTGCGTTCAAGAGCCTATAGGAAAACATAGTACTTGGCAAGTATTTCAAGGGCAGGAAAATAAAACTTTGATTTATCCCTTGAGGGTCATACGAACATCATCTGATCTGGAGATGTTGCCGCCTGAAAAACTGATAAAAACAAGGAGACTCCATCCTTTTTAAACTGAGACACAAAACCATTGGTGAAGCTGGTGATGTTCTTAAGTCAGGAAAGGTGTCTATGTGATCTCAGTATTATGGTCTATTACATCAGAATATTATTTTTTTTTACCTTTGGATAACTCTTGTATCAGTTTTTCTTTACATTAATTTCACATTCTCCAGTTGGCTTTTGTGTTTTTTTTTGGCTTTGAGGAAAGTTTTTTTCTTCTTTGATGCTTTGAATATACTTGGGCATTTCTTCAATGCCAGTTTAATTCTTGTACCCTCCAGTAAAAGTCTGGAGATTCTGTAGTTATTTTACAGATTCTGAATAAAGCTTGAGAGGTTACATGAGTATCTCCATCATTGTAGAATTGTCTGTTTCACAGGAGAAGTTTAATGGAAAAGCAAGGGAAGATTAAATTAGGAATGGGTCTCTTAATCTGTGGAGGGCTCACAGTGTCCTTCACCTTCCCTGAGACTTCCCTTGAGTAAAGCTGAACAAAACAGTTGCCTCTGCACACTGAAGATGATTATCCTGACACCCAGTAGATAGGTGTACTACATGGTAGAGATTCTCTTCTATTAGTCAGCAAAAAATGTGATAGTGTTCTACTATTTCTGTTGATTGTTAAGGGGAGTAAAACCTTCTTCTTACCCTTAAGAAATAAATAAAAAGATTTTTAAGCTTTAATTATCTGTCTAAAGCAAGGACACTATAAATGCAAAAGGTTGAAACTTAGAAGAGTGTAGCATTAGCTTAGCATTGTATAGAACTGAAAGGTAGCAAAAAGCACCACTGCTTTCCTGAAGTGGTAACATAGCCTTAGTCTTTGGAGTGAGTTGAAAACAGGGCAGTGTGTCTTAAAGTTCAATACCAAGAGAAGCTTAAGATCACATTAGTTGAATTGAAGGGTGAACACAATGGAAAAGATTCATCTAAATGAGGATTCTGTTGCCCAACAGATGGTCTCTGATAATCTGAAATCACGTGCAAATGTTCTGAAGCTATCCAAAATCTTATTACGAGCTGTGCCAATGAAAACAAGAATAAGGTTTTCTCCTCAGGGTACTGAGTCTCAGACTTGTAGCTTGTCTGTGTTTACAGACATGTCATTTTGCAGTCAGTTCCAGAGCTGACTTTGAGAAGAAGAAAGGAAAACCTGGGAGTCATGATGATGTGTGCATTGACAAGGCGCACAACAATAGGGGAAAGAAAAGCTGTTGTAAATTTGGACTGTTGGAAACCCACCGTGAGTCACCAGTCATGGTGAGGGCTGCAGAAGCCCAAGCATGTAGCGATGATTACAGAGTATGACATTTCCCTCACAGAAATGGCTTGATTGGTTGGAAACATCTGAACTTGTAGTCTAGTCATTCCGCTTGATTATGGCTTTTGAGAAAGAAGCTTGGCTTCAGACATTTCAACTTATAATTTAAGGAGAAAACTGGATTCCATCCCAGTGAAATGAACACTACACCAGCTGAAATATGAGGCTTTCTCACCACAGAGAGTATAAATCAAGATCCTACCATGAATAAGAGCGTTAATTATCATCCTTCTTATGGCATGTCTGTGCCCCTTCTACTCCCTCCCCTAAAAAGCACACCAAAATGTGGTCCAGCTGTCTTTCTCCTTTCTATGCTGACGTGTATATGGTGGCCAATCTAGTTAACTTAGCTTCAGCATATGTGCAGTCATGAGTACAGTTAATCCTTTTACCTAGGAGAACTGGAAACAATGGAGGCAGTGCCTACAGCATTGGGCAAATGCTTCCATTTGTAGATTGGCACCCTGAAACCTTGAAGTTCAGTGTTGAAAAGCTACAGAAGTGTGACAGCTGTGTTGTGATCTGTCACGAACTCTCTGGATTTTGCACATGCTGTGAAAGCACGAGCATTGTAATTGGGTGTTGTTACTGTAACCTTGATGATTTATAGGTATGAGACGTGTGTGGAACAGAGATAAACTTTCAACATATGTTGTTGCATAAATTGTCAGGTTGATACTCCATCAATAATCAAACAAAACACAACCAACCCATCCTTGTCAGACGGGATCCATTCCTTCAGTTACTCCAGCAGTCAAGAGTTGCTCAAAAACAATCCAGGAAGATAATTTTTGATGTGTCTGTAAATGTAATTTTGTTTTGGTAATAAGCATAGATGTTCTTTTGTTCCCAAAGGAGAAAGTATGGAAAGTGCTCTGGAAAGAGAGTTGACACGGACAAAGTGGCAGCTTAGTGTTAATGTGTGTATTGTTACAAAACATTTTAATCCTACATTTGATCGGTTCCATTGTTTCTAGTATCAAAAAAAGCAAAGTAGTAAAGCATACAGTTATATTTGGTGTTAGTGAAGGAGCACAGTAATTGAAATTGAGGAGTGTAGTCTCCTTGTGCCTGTTTCAGTGGTGCAGCCAGTTTTAGCTTCAGATTAGCTTCAAATTGTTGATCAAAGACTTCGTTTAGGAATATGTAATGCTCTTTAGCAGAGTCCTCCTACCTTCTCACCCACCCTCCCTGTAGCGCTTCATGCAAAACTTCAAATAAAAGTCCTTTTTATTTATCTATTTAAGAAGGAAAAAATGGATGTCTTAGATGCTGAATGTCTTGGAATTACAGAGGAGTACCTTGATGCAGGGGGTGAGCAGAGGTCATGAGAAAAATTGCATGTGATAAAACTGATGACCTTACATGGTAAAAGCATGCCTGGGTAAGACACGGAGATCATTAAAGAGTCCTTGGGAATAGGAAAACTATTGTGGAGATGCCCTGGTCTCAACATAGGGGAGGAGGAGTGGAAGGTGGATGGTTGCTGGGCATGGAGCAAAAGGCTGATAAGATACGCACAAAGGGGAAGGGGAAAAGATGAAGAGCAATGGTGGTCCTGATCTATATAGAGTGTGTTTGGTTTATAGGATTAATGAAGTGATTGGGTAACAGGGCGGCTTCCTTATCTGTTCCTTTTGTGTGTAGAGATCCTGAAAAAAAAAATTTAAGGGGAATTTCTTACTTTACTTTTTCCTTTTACTTAGAAAGCCTGAATCCTGTGATGCCATCTTCTTACTGAATGTGTGGCTGAGAAGACAGGGTTTGAACTTCTAATTTTGAAAGCTTTCTTAGAGGACCAGCGAACAATCTCATTTCCTCTTTTTGTGTTAGAACAGGGAGCAGAAGCTTCTGTAGTTTGTGACCAGAAGTGTTCTGGGAAATCAGAGATTCATAGAATGGCCTGGGTTGAAAGGGACTACAATGATCATCCAGTGTAAAATTTCAGTAAAAAAAATTGAATGCAGAAAAGGAGGACAAGATTTTAATTGATTAATCAAAGCACTGCAGCGTGATTCAGGCTGAATTACTCAATTCTGTTTATTTTTGGATACAAATTTATTTATTACTGGTGATCTTATAATGAGTTATTGCAGGCTTAGTCCGTAACAGAAGAAAGCAGGCTTGTGATATAAACCCTACACAGTATTTCTTCGAAATTCCCCTTGGACTTTTTCAACAGAAAATCATCAGAAATTCTGTTTGCTTCCTCGTGCTCTGGCAGACACCTGAATATTTCTCCTATTTGTAACTTCTTAGGAGTTCGAACTGCTTTCGTTAAAATAAGCAATTATTGACTGCAAGAATCAGATTAGAAACTGCAAGGAACGAAGTGAAAAATTAATTCATTCTCTTTTAAGCAAAGTGAAAGTGAAAATACCCTTTCTGCAATTTCATCTGAACAGCTGCCTTGTGATGTTAGCATAACAAAGTAATTCAGAGTTCCTGTTTCTGAGTGAACTGCTCTAATTTGCAATATGGATGATGCCTAGTGCAGGAATAGCTCAGGAGATAACTTGGCAGCGCTGCCTATTTTTTTGTATCTTAGCACCAGTTTAAGTTGCTGCTAACGTGCTTGCACTTGTAAAACTGGAAAGCCTACCCTGAAAGCAAGCAGTCAAACTGGGAGGCTGGTCAGGGCTTCCAGGGGGACAGGAGGCAGAGGTCCTGCACAGGAACAAATGAGGTGAGCAGCCAGCAGCTGTCCCGTATGGGGGTGGCCATCTGGTCGTGCCTCAGTCTCTGACTGCGGGGCTGGTAGACATGCCAGGGGGAAGCTGGCTGATGGAGGATCAGCTTAAAATAAAAATTTAATGCACAGGTTGCTCCGAAACTAATGCCGCCTCCTTATTTTCATGGACACTATAACATCAGGGTTCGTATGCTTGGAGGGGAATTATTTCCTTGTTTGTCATGGCATCTCTTACAGTGGTGTGCATCAAGTTACTATTCTTACTTTTTAATAAGGCATCAGTCACGCATTTAAATAAGGTAAAGATGTGCAGTGGCCTGTTGCATTGGTTGTACCTGCACTATATTCATGTAAATTTTTTAAAAAAACAAAACACAACAAAGAAAACAAACAAAACCTCTTAAAATTTTTCCCATGCAATCAGTGCTGAAATATTTATTGAACTGAGGAAGTTTGTTCCAGAGGGGATGATCCCGAGAAATGAAGTGGTTGTCTCAGTGCTGTAATTGCCCTGTGATACAATCTTGTGTTGAAATGGTATCTTTCCTGTAGCTGAAACCTTATGAGCTATTGCACAGCGTGGCAGTTTTTATAAAACACAAGGGCTGAAAGTTCACAGCTCTGTAAAGTGTACTGGAGTTACAGCGAGGAGGAATATTCCCATTGCATCTATTAAAATTGTCATAAATTCAAAGACATTTCTGTATTCCCTTAGCAAAAGCCCTACTGCTGCTCTGCTGCTTGAGTTGGGCCTGACAGAGGATGAGCAGATGGATAATGGGAAATAAAATAGCAGGGTAATGGTGAGAAAGGAGAGCTGATACACCGTGGTAATTACATATTAATTGAGGTGAAGAAGAGGGAGGGGGCAGGTAGATGGGAAATGTAAATACTCTGGGGACATGGAGTAGCTTGAAAGAGAGGAGAGGAAGATGTGAGGAAGCTGATATCCAGAGCCTTGCCAAGTGTGACCATGAAGGCTTTACTGGAGAGAGTGCTGAGCTGGAGGCTGTGGGGCTGCTTCCTGGAGCCCTCTCTGGGTATGGTGAATGCTGTGAACTTTGTAGCTGGTTCCTGGTGGTGATGACGGAGTTGTCTGCTGACAAAGCATCTGTCTGTGTATGGGGACCATGTTATAGAGCAGCAGCCCAGATCTTTGCAAGTGCACGGTAGGGCTGTTGGAGCCAGGTGTTAGCTTCTGGCATGTAACCCCAGAAAGAGTACTTAACAAAATTACATCATTGTCACAGTGGGAACCCCCCTACACACCTCATGATTGATCGGTCCATTTTACGTGCCCCATAAATGCACTGGAAATTCTGGAGATAATGTGCTTAATGTTATCTCCTGCCTCACTTAATATGATTTTATTTGAAAAATGTGTTCAATTGGCTAGAGAATAACTGTGAAGCAGGTGGAAAAGACAAAAGACAAACAGCACTGCAAATACACTGTTACACGTGATTAGGCGCTACCACAGCTCAGTGAGTGGGCACAAGCTACTACCTGGGTGGCTTTAACTGATGCGCTCTCTAATTGCATTGGGATAGAAATGAATGCTTCCTCAATTGCCATTGTGCTTCAAAGCAGTAGTAAATTTTTGTGTGCATTCAGGGTTTTGTCAACATCTGCCAGTTCATGTGTTTTCCTTAGGGCCTGTTGTTACCTTGTAATGGGCCTGATGTCTGCCATGTTGTCTGATGCTTATTTTCACCCTTCTGTTGCTCTTGTTCAAAGGGGAAAACTACTCTCCACCCTTATCCAAACTGCACGAAGAGTGATAGACTTTCCGAAACGTGTTTGTTCTCCTTGACTTGTGAGGTTTATGATTTTGTTCTACCTCATGTCTAGTAACAGCTCTGGTTTGTGTGCTTGCAGACGTACATTGGTTCCATAGTGGCCTCTGTGAACCCTTACAAGACCATCCCGGGCCTGTATGACTGTGCTGCCATGGAGCGATACAGCAAGCACCACATGGGTGAGATTGCACCTCACATCTTTGCTGTGGCGAATGAGTGCTACCGCTGCCTCTGGAAGCGTCATGACAACCAGTGTATCCTCATCAGGTAAATGGCTGCTGCTGTGATTACACCTGGTTATCCCTGGCACCAAACCTCTCAAGATTAAGAAACAGATATTTGGACTGAACTGAGAGGAAAATTCCAGAAGAAAGCGGGCTTTCAATCATCAGAGTTTTGGGAGAGTATGTATTGTTCTGTTAGACTTCTAAAACACATCCATGTGCAGTTCAATAATTTGTCTCCACTGGATGCTGGACCTTGTATCTAGAGGGGAAAAAAAAAAAAAGACACCAGTCTGGAGAAATGCTGTGAATAACAATAGCAAAAGAGGAAACTCTCCCCATTTCAGCTGCATGATTGTGCCTGATTACTTTCCCTTTTTTAATCTTGTTCTGCTTTAATTTAATGACATTTTAATAGCTTCCCATTTGATCCACTACATCACTGGTATTCAGGATCTTGCTGCTGCTGAATGTGCACTGAGAACAGTTGGCATTTCATTAGCTTTTAGAAGCTTTCAACTCCTCTTGAAGAGCAGTGAACAGAGCCAGCTCTTTGTGTGGTGTGGCTCCTTGTCCTCAGCCTGCCAGCTCTGCTGCACTGGTTCACACACGCATGGGGACACTAAAGTCCTGCTTGCCAGGTATGCAGGACCAGCCTGGAGGCAAGCGCAGCATGGCACCTCCAGGCTCCAAGGGGGGCTGGTGCACCATGCAGGGTGAGCTTTGTGTTTTCCCTCCTTCTCCCCTTTAAAGTATTTCTGTGCCTGTTTGCTCTTCGTGTCCTGCAGCCTACGGCACAAGTAAATGCAGTCAGTGTGAGAACTGGACACAAGGTGACACAATATTGCCTGTCTCTTGACCTCCCTAGGAGCCCATGCAACAGTAGTAGAATCAACTCACTGATGGCCATCAGGGCAGAGAGAGGATGGGGCGAAGTGAGAGCAGCACATTTTTAATAGGCAGTTTCCACCACCATTTAAAATTACAGAAAGAAATTGCAAGGTTTCCTAAGCAAGAAGATTTGGTGCATGCAGTTCAGCACACAAGCCATTGTTAGAAATGTGAATGAAGCGCATACAACACAGCTAGCTCTGTTTTCAACTTGCTGAAAGCTCTTGGCTCACAGTCCGTGCATGCCCTCTCCTCTGGGCAGGTCCTGCCTGGTGATGACAAAGACATGGGTGAGCTGAGCTGTGGGTGCTTTTTCAGCTTTTTTCCAACTGTATTTTTCCTTTATTTTATTTTTATTTTTTAATTTCACATGTAGTTCTATACATAGAAAACTTTAAATCTTGGTCGTGTGAAAAAAGCTAGCGTGGAGTTATGGTTCCATGGTGTAGTGTCAGGTTGTTACCTGTGAGCAGTCTGCGTACACAAATTTGGGGGGTCTGAAATCATATCTGGTGGCTAGCAGGTGACCATTGTTATCTTTAGTAATTCCATTCTGTTCTAGCCCACGTTTTGCCTTCCCTTCCAGTTCCCCGCAAGCTACCAAGAGAAAAGCAGGTTGTGTCCTAAAAAGGAAACAAGCAGAAGTCTCTAATGTTCCAGAGGAGTCTCAAGCAGTCTCTGTAAACCTTGGTACAGATAAACCATAATATGGGGGAGTTTTGCCTTAGCAGTCTCCTTTAAAATAGCTTACTGTGGCCTGAGTTGAAGCAGTGATTTGTAAAAGTTCAGTGTTTCAGACAAAGTGCCATAATACAAGGCTGCTTTTATATTACAAGGATGCTTTCAGTTTCTACAAAATATGAAGGAATGTACAATTCAAAACAAAAAATTAAAAGTAAAATCGACTTTTCTACAACAGCATTATCTGCTGTATCTTTAAAGGACTCAGAGCAGGATTTATTTATTTATTTTTTAATGACTCATGGTTTTCAGTGGCTCTCCTGAGATTTAGGAAATTCCCATGCTTGCATTCTTAGTTTGGGGCTTCAGAAGTGAAGACACAGCAACTTGGTAGTCATCTTCCACAGTCTGTTCATGTCTGTACCATTGACTGGCTTAGATTAAGGTGTTGAAACAAGTCACTGCTCCTGCTTACTTCTGGCATTTGAAACACTGGTGCTGTGGAGCTCTGCGATGTCTGAAATTGGGTAAATATCTTTGTCTTATATTTCACGTAAGTGATAGAACAGTACATTAAGTCAATCTGCCTGACCACTGCAGGGATAACCAAAAGTTATTAAGGGCGTAAAACAAAGGAGAATTTTGTTCCATCACAAAAGCACATTGAACAGTAACATCCAGTTAAAATGAGTCGATTATTAGAATAATTTTCACATTCTGATATTCAGTTTTCACCTGCTGCTGTTTCTGGGATCTGAAGACTCCGTAACTCGTCTAACAGCCCGATGAAGTCGATCTCAGAATGCTTTTTTGTGATCCTCTGGACTTGAAGTGCCCCCTGCTGGCATTCAGATTTAATTCTCTTGTTTTGGAGCTCCTTAGGGATGTAGCGCTGAGTTCAAAAAACTGTGACAAAGAACTGTTAAAACACCTGGAATATTTTTCTGTATGAGTAAGAAGAGAGGGATAGTAAGAAAAGAATCTGAATCAACAGCTTGGTTCAGGAAAAAAAAAAAAACAAAAACATAATATGGTTTGAGTCAGCAGTGGTGACTCAATACTATATTGAACAAAGGTTAAAAAGGAGATTACAGAAGAGAGAATATTAAATGGAGCCATCCGAAGATGCTTATTTATCATTTTGTGTTACACAGGCCTATTCCAATTTGTGATAATGCTGCATAAAAAAGACATTGCAGCCTAAATGTCAACAGAGTGGCATACTGAAGAAACTGCACGGCCTGGGCATTGTAATATTAACGCAGTTGAGAAATGGCGTTTTCTCTCTCCAAGCTAAAAGATGTTATACGTTACTTCAGAAACTGCAAAAAATGGCTACATTAAATAACGTTTAATTTCACATTGATCTCAATTTCATTGAAAACAAAACCAGAAGGCTGCCACAGTTAAATTTGATACTACAACAGACACATTAAAAAATGGTTAACGTCTTCTGATTTTTTCAGCTGAGGTGGTTGCTATTGATGGAAAGTGAAATGTCATGCCCATCAGCTGAGCTGGAGGGCTGGTAGGAGGCCTGGGTACCTTGATAAGAGCAGAAGGGAGTCCCTCTTGCTCAAGGAATAGCTAAGCAGCTTGTCCTGATCAAAAGAAGGGACTGAGTTCACCTGTGGTTAGCTGACATTTTCAGAAGTTGTGCCTAAGTTCAAGCCCTCGTACTCCTTTGTTGTAAGAACAGGAAAATATCTTTGTGTTTTATTTTTATTACCGCTTTATTTAAGATAGCTTAATGCATACAGAAGCAAGCAAACACTCTTCTCTCCAATATAGTAGTACTTCTGCTTAAAAGCACTCAGAAGTGCAGAACAGTGCAAGGAACAGCAAGAGTCACCCTGAAATACATTCAGCTTGGTGCCACGAGTGGGAAATCACAGTCTGACAGCAGTTTGTTCTCTTTGTTATTATCTAATGGCCTGACATTTTTCTTGTTGTTCTTCAGCTTGAAGATAAACATAAAACAAACTGTTCTTTGGATGAGACTCAGGCTTGTGATGGGAAGGCTTTCTTATGAGACTGACACACCAAAATTCACATGTGTGTTTGAAGAACACTATTTGCTGAGGGGGCCTATTCTGTCTGTGTCTATCTGTCTTTGGAGATTTAAAGCTGAAGGACAGAAATGAGAAGTGATTTAGACTTATGTTGATATAGCCTCACTTGCATTATGTTTTTCAGAATGAGAAGTCTCTCCTTGTGACCCCTTTTCCATTGCGGCAGTCTAGAGTTCAGACTATTGTGCCCTTGGTGAGATTCTCAGTGTAGAACAAATCATAGAGGAAGGTTAAAAATCTCCTAAGTGAGGGCCTTGTGGGTTCCTGTCACATAATATATTCCGAATACTGAGTGCAGTGATGTGAAACAAGCTGGACACTTAAATTCATGGGATAAAGAGCTGCTGTAAAAGTTGACCGTGTACTAAAAAAAAAGCGCCTTCATTTATGACCCTTGACAGCATCTTTTTAGGCATAGGTTTTCTAAGGAATCTGAAAGACTGATCCCACTTAATCTGCTGGTAGTCTGTGTGCTGCAGGATTGTATAAGGAGCTTCAGAGTTTAGTGTGCTTGTTCTTGATTTTCATTTCAGTAAGAGTGTGTTTTATAAACCATTTTACAAAGGAAGTTGCAGAGACAATTTGATGAACATAAAATAATGAGTCCCAAGCTGACAAACACCATGTCAGAGAGCTGAAGGTGTCCAAGGACCCATCCACTTCATGCACAGTCGTGGTCATAAAACTAAATAAAATCAAATACTTACTAATTAATGGAGAATAAAATAGAGATCACTGAGTAAATGTAATCTCTGCTCATGTATTGAGTACTGTGTACAAGCCCTTTTCCTCTTAATTTATATCCAATATATATATCCAATTTTGTGGAATTAGATGTAGTTTCCAGGAGGAAAAGAAAAAAAAAAAGTTGTAATCAGAAGTATTGCATGACTGCATGTGGCCATGGCTAGAAACCAGTGAAATAAAAATCCATTGTGGTTAAAAGACGCGCAAAAACCATGTCTAGATCTGGAATGTTCTTCTAGATCTGGCAGTTTCTGAGCAGTAAATGTCTGGAAGGTGGAGGAACACAGAGAGGAAATGCTGGGCATCTCTGTAATGGTGGCTAGCAGAAATCCAGAGTGGGCAGGTAGATCACTGTCCTGACTCAGTGCTGAGCCTGGCACATTCTAAGCAAAAAAAAGAAAAGTATATAGTTGTGTGGATACCAACTGTGCTAGAAATGTTTCCCATCAGCTTTGGGTGTAACTGTTGAAACACTTTCTGTCTCTTCTTTCAGCGGTGAAAGTGGTGCTGGTAAGACAGAAAGCACTAAGCTGATTCTCAAGTTCTTGTCTGCAATGAGCCAACATTCGCTAGAGATGTCTTGCAGAGAAAAGACCTCCTGTGTGGAGCAAGCCATTCTTGAGAGCAGGTAAGCAGGTACTCCCGTTGTACCCTTGCACATAGCCCTGGGTGGTGATCGAAGGTTCTATTAACAGAGGTGCGACAGTTTTAGAAGATGAAAATATTTAAAGATATTAAAAATGGAAAAACACAGTTTTATTCTTTATTTGTACCAAGGGCCCTATTGTTGTTTTACAGAACACCTATTAAGGTGATGTGGGGTTAACAAAAAGTTGATTGGATCAAAATTCTGTGAAGGTCTCCAAGTGCTTCAAGCAGCTGTGAAAGACTGGAGAAAATTCTGCCCCTTCCCTCCCCAACCCCCAGTCACGTATGCCTTTTAATGCCTTTAAAACCATCTCATGAATGAAGTAACCTTCCTTTCTTCCTGTGTAGATTTGTGCAAATTATTACTGGTCTTGTCTTGATCTCATTTTTAGGAAAAGGCTAAATAGCTGAGAAGTGGTTTAAAAACAGTCTCTCAGCATGTGCAGTATAATATATACGTTAGCTGCTTTTTATAGTTGTCAGTACTGCTGACAAAAAATTATTTTTTCTAACAGACATAAGCTTTGTCATTGAAATATAAGAGCTTACAATATAATTAAAGATGTAGGTGCATGTACTAGACGATAAAGTGAATATCAGAAGATGGGAAAATTTCCATTAAACAAAAGTACCCAGGTGCTCTAGAGAGACGTGATCACAGTGGGATGAATCAAAAAGATTTGTGGTCTGGAGATGGATGATTTAGTAGCAGTTTTCATTTTTTGTTCAGAGCTGAATTCGGGTAATCAGTGAGGGACATGGGTGATGGGAGGAAGAAACGATTGGTTTATATAGCCTGAGGATAACGTAGAACAAGATACAGTATGGTGAGGATAAACCGTGTGAGCAGTAAAGGGAAGATAAGGGGGACTGATAAGATGGATGTGTAAATGCATCAGATAAGTTGGACACTACAGAAGCATGAAGAAGTTCTCTGTGTTCAAATGAAATAACACATGATTCTAAGCTATTTAAAAACAAAGACAATTTGAGATGCTGTTATTTTTGTTTATCATGCTTCATCTCATGTTTATCTTTTTACTGACTATATCTTTGTTTATATTTTTTAATTTCCTTAGGACAAGCCCTATTTTTCCTACATCTGTATGACAATTTCATGAATTGAGATTTCTTATTTCTATGATTTGAGTACCATAATGAAAGCAGTGCGCATCTTTTGCACAATTGCAGATTAAGCTGCCAAGTAGTTTAGGACTGTCAGTCTTCTTGTTCTTGAATAATTGCTTCTCTTGATAGAAAATTGAGATGCCCACTGTTAATAGAGGATAGTACTGAAGATGTTGTCTATGGTTGAGGAGGGTGTTAGAAGTAGGCTTTACAGAGTGCTATTCTGTTCACCAGTCTGCTGTGAAACTCATGTCATTCTGGTCACACATTAACACTTTTGTCATTCTTCCTTATTTTTGCAGTCCAATTATGGAAGCTTTTGGCAATGCGAAGACTGTTTACAACAGCAACTCAAGTCGCTTTGGGAAGTTTATTCAGCTGAACATCTGTCAGAAAGGAAACATTCAGGGAGGAAGAATTATAGATTGTATCCTTGTTTGGTGATTTGCCTCCATTTGCAACCTCCTCTGTGGAGGCCTGAGAGAAATGTCTTATCCTTTTCTGTCTTTTTACCCTATTTTGAAATATGCACAATTAAATTGACGTGGTAGATCACGTTGGGAAAAGGTTGGGAAAAGGACGTAGTAACACGAAATTCTGCATCTGTTTGTGCAAACACACCCATGTGTTTGTGTCAGGGTGGGATGTGTTAAACTCTTTGAGGATCAGGATTTTATGTTGCTGCTGCAAGCCTGATTCCTGCACATGCTTCTACGCTGTGAGCTAATAGAGCCTTAGTTCCTGGGATAAGTTGAGTTATCCCAAACTCTTTCCCTCATTCATTATATCTGAAGATACATTTCTCAGTGCTGGAAAAGTACTTAAAAGGGCAGAGCTGCTGAATTTCTACACTGTGAGTGTGGGTAGGTCAGGTGCTTGAGTTTGCCTTGCAGTTGGCAAAACTGGACTATGAGCCAATTCCAGAAGTGTGTGAAGATGAGAACATACCCAGGGATGTTCCACCCAGGGAACAAATTTCATCCTTAAAGCTGCTCCCAAACTTTACGTAACAGACAAAGTATAGGAAAGCAGATGCTGTTTAAAATGTAGGAAGTTGCAAGTCCAGTTTTGATGGGATGGAGGAGAACGTGGTGTGGGATTACGTTGGTATTTTAACTGTTGTAATATTACCATTGTTGCTACTTTGTTCATCTATTGTAACTCAAGTTTATAAGTATTATAAGTATTATAAGTATTATTGTGCATTAATTTCTTTTTGGTTTATTCCTTGACGAGCGTTTTTGTTCTATAACTATAGATTTATTGGAAAAAGTAAGTTGACATTTGCTTATTCTCGGATAATTTTGTTTGATATTTTCTTTAAAACTGTAGATAAAGAGTTCTTCTTAAAATGCTGAAATAGAAACTATTTTTTACTTTGACAGAATCGTGTAGTAAGACAAAATCCTGGGGAAAGAAATTATCATATATTCTATGCTCTGCTGGCAGGGATAGAAGAGAGGGAGAAAGGTGAGTGGCAAAGCTCAAATTCTACAACTGTAATGGTTCTATATTAGCAGTCAGCCACAGTAACAGCAGCAGAAACCTAATAAGCTAAGTGAGGAAATAATAGATTATTTATCCAGCTGGAATTTATGGGGTGTGAATCCGAGCTCTACCTGATAAAGTCACCTGCTTAGTTGAGAAATGTCACCAAGCTGTGGGTAATTTTTCTCTCAGCTTCGTGAGAAAACTGGTGGCCCTGGGAAAACTATCTGGGGACAAACATGCTTCACTCTGTTCAAGCTGTATATTTTTGCCAGTACTGAATAACTCCACAGCAACAAGGAGGAGAATCCTGGTTCCTCTAATCCTCTCTCATAAAGAATAAATCCACTGAACAAAAGAAATGACATTTGTATATGTGCAAATTTGCCTAAAGCTGTTTCAGTATCTCCCTTTGGGCCTGATGTCTTTGCATGCTAAAAAGTAGAATCATCTCTATCATACAGCTAAAAAAAGCAAAACGTAGCAAAATAAAACACCATGTTTGATTTTAATTTAGAATTTTGATTCATGCATTGTCATAATTCTGAGCAAACAAATTGTGAACTGCGTAGTTCTGACATACTGCTCTGCAGAAAGCTTTTGTTTGGGGGTATTTTTTTTTCACCTTCCTCTTTTCTCCCCTCATCAGATTCTTTTTACTTATCTGTGCCGGAGAACTACCACTACCTGAATCAGTCTGGATGTATAGTGGATAAGACAATCAGTGACAAGGATTCTTTCAAAGAAGTCATTGTGAGTTGTTTCACTAATTCTTTAAAAAATGCTAGAGTTGGAGACACCTGGGGCCAACTGATGGAGCAGAGAACAAGGGCTTCCTGTACTTACCTATGCTCTCTCTGACATTCTGGTTCTGTCTGAAGCCCTCCCATAGAGGACTATGCTGAGAGGGGCTTAAGTTTTCTGATAATGCACCACCGTCACTTTGAGCCCATCTCTACGTTCCCTCCAGTATTTGATTTTTAATTCTGCCATTTCTAAATAGATTATGATTGAGTAACATGATTATGTTTGGGAAATAAAATAGTATTAGTTGAGAAGATAGTGGGGCTTTTACATATCTTTGCAACTCTGTACCTGCCCAACTGTGGGACATTTACAGGAGTTTGGAATAATGAACATACCATCTATATTTGTACCAAAATTATCTATATGCCTTGCTGGAGAAGCATGTCATGAGGTAAACATGAACTGCAATCCCTTTGTCAGGGCAGCCCGTGTCTTGAATTAAATAAAGCATCATAAGCAGAGGTGTGAGCAGACGGCACGTTCTGGGATCCTGCCTTTAAACCTGACTCATTCCAAACATCCTCTGACAACTTTGTTCTTCATTATAAAAGTTCACAAAATAAAGTAGTAGATTTCCTGTCCCTCCTTTGCCTTCCTGCAGTATAAACAGAACTGCTATATCTACAGTGAAATGGACAGTTATGTTTATAAAAAGGCTTATTTTATGTCTCCTACTTACGTGAAATTGTTCACATAAAACTGTCAGAATGGACAGCAACTGGGAAGTAGCCAGGCTATTCCACAGAGAAGGATTTTTCTATTAGATAGTTTTATGTTACAGGTATGTCTGTTTCCACTGCCTTTTCATTCCAAAGCTTTATGTGGATTTTGTGGGAAATGCAATCATATGGAGTAATTTACAGGACAGAGATGAGTAAGATGTCAATTCAGATTGAAAGACAAATGCTGATGAAGACTTTCTCTGAATGGTTTTATGCCTTATACCCGTGCTAATGTCAGCAATTAGCTGCAGCAATTAAAGTGTACTGACTGTTAGTATATTTGCTAATTGCTTGCCAAATCACTGAGGTTATGTGTAGTAGGTTTTAAAAATCAATACAAATGAATGCTTTTATGCCCTTCCCCAAATGATATTTGCTTAGCTACTTCACTCTCTTTGCCAAATTGAAAAATTAATGTGAATTAGAAACAGTAGTTATGTTTAGTATAAGACTTCCTAACTTGGAGGGTAGCTGTTGGAAATGTTAACTTACCTACACTATAGTCACATAGCTTAAGTAGATTAGCTTGACATTTAATTTGTGCTAATCGCCCAAGGGTGGGTGGAGTATGAAATTAAGTTGGCAGGTGGAGTTTTTGTGCTGTCTGAAACATGGACACGCTTTGAGTACAGCATGATGCTGCTCAGCTGTTTTCCTGGAGCAGGAGGTGGGCAGAAATCTTGTCGTTCTCACTTGCCTGTTGTTTCCTATTCTGTTCATCCACTTTATTATGATTTAGGTCCTGGAAACATTACTTAATATAAACTTCTTTTGCCCCCCTCTGCTTTCTTAATGGACACTGTCCTGGAAACAAGATGATTCTCAAGTCCCTGTACTTCAGACATTCTTTCCTTTGTATGTCTTTTTGTAGGAGACAGGAAGAAGCTGAACAGCAGCCATGGGGATGAATTCATAGTGTTGCTGCCTTTCTTAGAGCTCTGTTGTGAAAGGTCTTCCATATAAAGTACATCTTCAGCCTTTGCACTTTTACTTCCAGCATGAATCAGGTTTTCCATTTGTAACCAGTGGTTTATGAAAAATGAAGTGTATCACATCATCTGTGTATCTGCAGTGACCATAACTTGATGTGCCTTAACTGTAAGGGTAAAAAGCCATGATCTTGTCTCAGAGAGAATCGTAGAGTCACCAAGGTTGGAAAAGACCTGCAAGATCATCCAGTCCAACTGTCCACCTGTCACCAATAGTTCTCACTAAACCATGTCCCTCAACACAACATCTAAACATTCCTTCAACACCTACAGGGTCAGTTACCCCACCACCTCCCTGGGCAGCCCATTCCAGTGCCTGACCACTCTTTTGGAAGAGCATATTAGATCCAAGTTTGGGAATTTCTGGTAATTAGTTTTTGGCTTAAGGCAAAGGAATTAACTTCTGGTAGTCCTCTGTCAGTACTGACTGGGCCTGACAGCACAGTTGGTGGGTTTGTTCTTGCCCCCATTATTCAGTCAGTGTGCATTCTTTTTTTTTTTTAAGAAGTCCTTATGTCATTCCAGACTGCAATGGAAGTGATGCAGTTTAGCAAGGAGGAGGTGCGAGAAGTTTTGAGGCTGTTGGCTGGCATTTTGCATCTAGGAAACATTGAATTTATCACTGCTGGTGGGGCACAGGTGTCCTTTAAAACAGGTGAGAAGGGTGCACTTCCTTGTAGTATGTCAATATTTCTTAAGGCTGTGAAACGCGAATTCACTGCTAGTGTATCAGACCATATCAAAAATGTTGAAAGTCTTATTGCATTTTAGCATCTGTAAATGTCGATTAAAGTGTTGGTTTTGCTTTTTAACAGATGAAGCAGGTAAGTCTTCATTGTTGGATGCTAGATCTCAGGTAGGAAATACCTTGAGCGTAAATGTTTATTCCGTTAATACCAGTGAAATTCCACTTTAATTGCTTATTTGAAATTATATTTTTGCATTAGAAAAATGCTAAAACTTGCATGCAAAAGTATTTTCCTTAACTAAGAGCATTCGAGGAAAGAATAGGCTTATGAACATTTTAAATATTTCTTCATATATAAAGAAATAACATTTTGTACTGTTTTACCTATCGCAGAAAAATTGCACATTAGAATATAAATGTGAGGAAAAAAAATTAATTGGTCTTCCTAATTTTCATCATCCCGAGGAAAGCAGAAACACATTCATGTAGATGCTGATTTACTTTTTGTGTATGGAAAAGTATATTGGTGTAAGAAGAAGATTGTTGTAATCCTTGTCGTGTAGCGGTAGGAGGGAAAATGAGTGATTTAATTGTAATGAATTTCTACTACTGAATTTCTTCAGCTGTTCGATTTGTAATACCGTGCCTTACATATTCAAGGACATACGTGTGTTTGTCTCCTCCTTTTGGCAGCTCTGGGTAGATCTGCAGAACTACTGGGGTTGGACTCCACACAGCTAACTGAAGCATTGACGCAGAGGTCAATGATACTCAGGGGAGAAGAAATCCTAACACCTCTTAGTATACAACAGGTAAAAGCATCTGTGTTTTGATGTATTTCTATGGTCTCTTAAATACATGAATCTGCTTTCTATCAGAGTTAAATCTTTGGTTGCTCAGGAACAGAAGCTTAGCTCATACATTAAAGTTGCTGTCAAAAATTTTTGTGAAAGGTGTAATTGGACTTCTAGAAATCTCTGTAGATCTTATTCTGTCGTTCTTGCCTAGGCTTCTAGCTTGGCTCTTGTAACTATTATTGTCTGGTTGCTTAACATTTTTTTCCAAATTGTAATCATGTAGGCTAACATTATCCATTATGGATGTTTGTATTTGGTGTTTGTATTTGTATTTGTATTCAGTGTTTTGGAAATTTTTCATTAAAAATAATTGTGTTGTTTATAAGAAAGGAATTCGACAAAGATGTGTATCAATGGAAGGGGGCAAAATAATGTGTTATTTCCTACCCTTCTCTTTTCTTCATCCCCAGTTTAAGTCTGTAGTTTTCTAATCTTTGACTGCTTTAGTTTTGAAATGTAATTTTAGAGCCACATAGATTAGATATGCTATCACTTACCCTGTTAATGCTTAATTGAGGAATCTCGGTGTCTATTAAGACAATTACTGTCAAGGTACATAGGGATATGAAACCGCTTGCACTATAGCTTGCTTTGTGCTGTGCAGAGAACACTGGCTGCCTAAGTCTGCTAAGGTCTCAGTTACAGTGATGAATGAGGTATTGTGTTGTTTTTATTGCAGGCAATAGATAGCAGAGATTCTATGGCTATGGCACTTTATTCTCAGTGTTTTGCTTGGGTCATTAAGAAAATCAACAGCAGAATCAGAAGCAAGGAGGACTTCAAGTCCATCGGAATTTTGGACATATTTGGATTTGAAAACTTTGAGGTACACTTCAAAAGTTTTTTCAGATGGATTGTCTGATACTGATGCTTCATTGTTCTGTATATGTTTGTCATCTTCATTGGAGTTTGATTATTAAATGCGTAATGACTTAAATCAGTTCATTGTTTGCAAGTAAAAGACTTAGCATATGCATTTTTTAAAATGTCTTGTCTTTTTAGGTAAACCGTTTTGAACAATTCAATATTAACTATGCAAATGAAAAGCTCCAGGAGTATTTCAATAAGCACATTTTTTCTTTGGAGCAACTGGAATACAGCAGGTAAGGGTCTCAGGTGAAATTTGAAAGAATTTTGGAAACAGAAATATTCACTTGAAGTTTGGGTTACCAGCTACTTCAGCTTAATTTGAAAATATCTTATTCTGTGGCTGTATGTTTTTTTAAAAGCAAGCTGATTTCACATTAGTTTGCAAGACAAACCCATCATCTCCTCCCATTTGTATATTTAAAATCTTTTCCCTGTAGTTATCAATAAAAAGGCTCTCCTTATTTTCCTTAGGGAAGGTCTTCTTTGGGAGGATATTGACTGGACAGACAATGGCGAATGCTTGGATCTTATTGAAAAGGTAATAAAGTATTTGATATTGTCACCTAATTCTAGGTTGTGTTCTTAAGTAATGTTTTTAAAACACTTGCTGACAACAACAAGCAATTGTAGGTGATAGCAGCTCTTGTATGTTTAAACAGTGAACTTTTGATGTGATTGTTTTCATGCGTTGTATTAACATATTCTAGATTGTATTCTAAACTCAACATCCCTGTCTTTCCTTGTCGTAGCTTTTAACAGTGTACAGCCATATACAAAAGCAATATTTGGAAATGGTTAAAAAAGGATGGGAATTGTCTTCAGTTATGAATCTTTCCTTGCTGCTTTTTTTTTTTTTTTTTTTTTGCATATTTTTCTATTAATTACTCTAATAATCACAACAATAGTAAAAATTACAAATGGAACTTAACAGAGTCCAAATTTAAAATGTAAAATACAACATATCTTTTTCATTGAGGATTTTGCAAGTCCTAAGAGAATGCTTACTGGTGGAGAAGGGAATGGGATGGGGCAGAAACAGTGACAGTGTCTTTCTCCCATAATTGCTTTTGCTGGTTTGCCTGACAATTTTTGCTTCATCTGTAATTTGACTTGTGTTCTGATTAGTACTAAAGAAACGTGTAAAAGAGCATGAGGTTTCTGCATGATTGTTAAGAGGAATATGAGCAATGAAGGGCATATGAGATCTAAGATCACTGCCTAGAAATGACTGAATTCCATCTGGCTAGGTGTCCAGGCCTAAGTTACATATAGTTTCATTCGTGTTCGCGTCTGGCAGCAATACAAGAAAGCAGCATGAGTTTATTTCTGTAGTGGAGTGCATGGCTTTTTGAGTTCAAGTGATCACAGAACTGTGGTGGTGGGCAGAAAATGCATTTGTCAGGATGTGACTGCCATTAGGACAGTGGAGTTTGGCAGAGGCTCCTCTGGGCTGATGGGAGGTAACGTATTAAAATGTGCACCTGAAGAACTGTTTTTCTGAGAGGCTGTATCAACCTAAAATTTGCTGGACATATTAATTAACTGCAAAGTAGCTTACTTTGTTTACCACCTATGCTAGTACAAGAAGTAGGGAACATCAAAGGAAATTATACAGAGACGTATGCAAAACAAAGGGAGGGTCTGATTTACATGGTGCATAGTTAAGCTGTGCATCTCTTGCTATGCCCTTGGCACTGTGGGTGCTAGAAGTTCTCATTGGTTCAAGCAAGTAGATCATAGAATCACAGAATTGCTCAGGTTGGAAAAGACCTTAGAGATCATCGAGTCCAACCCAACCTAACTATACTGCCCTAAGTCTAACAACTCTCCACTAAATCATGTCCCTAAGCACCACATCCAAACGGTTTTTAAACACATCCAGGGATGGTGACTCAACCACCTCCCTGGGGAGCCTGTTCCAGTGCTTAACAAACCTTTCTGTAAAATTGTTTTTCCTGATATCCAACCTAAACCTCCACTGGTGCAACTTGAGGCCATTTCCCCTCATCCTGTCACGTATCACCAGTGAGAAAAGACCAGCCCCACTCTTGCTGCAATCAGACATTGGAAGAGAGCAGTAAGGTCTCCCCTCAGCCTCCTTTTCCTCAGACTAAACAGCCCCAGTTCCTTCAGTCGCTCCTTATAGATTCATGGAAGAAAAACTGTTGAACAACTCAGACTTGGGGAGCTCCTAAGTTACCAATTGCCAGAGATCCTGGAGGCTGGAGCTGTATTCTGGTTCAATGTCACTGTATGTACCTAAACATTAGCTACATCAGGAAAGCTGTGGCTTCTTTCAGTACCTTCTTTTTTCTTTATTTTGCCTATATATCATATGTTATCTGTTTCAAAAGAAAATTTGCCTGAAAAATCGGATTGCAGACTGCTAGGAGACTGGGTTTTTAGTCATGCACTTTCGGCTTTGCATTTCTCTGCAAACAATAACTTCAAGAACATTGTAATTTTTCCAAACTGAAGACAAGGTCTGTATCCATGTAATTCATCTTATGCTGGTTTGGTTTTTTTTTCTGCTGTTCTAGAAACTTGGCCTGCTGGCACTCATCAATGAAGAGAGCCATTTCCCTCAAGCTACTGACTCCACTTTACTGGAGAAGCTGAATGCCCAGCACGCTGTATGTGATGTTTTTCTGATGTGCTCTGTGTGCAGTATGGAGGGTCCTTCTGCATTTGTAGAAGTCTGTGGTTCAAATATGATTCATAGTTGTAGATGTCTTGGATGTGATCCTACTTGCATGGCAGGCCACATCGTTTGCTTTGAGGACTGAGCCAGTTATCTTCTTACTGTCCAGTCATATCTTGCTACTAATCCAGTTAAAGTTCCATGCTGGCGAACAGGTCAAATTCTGCTCCTAGATCAGTGACAACCTGCAGTAACCCAGTTTACTTAGATTTTCCATTTCCCTTGATTTAATGAAGTAATCACATTGATGTCATTTACCAAAGGGTTGCTGTTCTCTCTGTACAGATTAGTATCTTTAGTTGTAATCCTGGAAATATTGTCAAGAATTTTGGTGGTTCAGGTGTATGTCTACTGATCTTTGTAATTGCTGGTTTAAGGCAGAGCCTTCCTTTTCAAAATGACAGGTGGGTTTGCAGACTGTTTCAGCTTTAGTATTATGCCTTTGTAGACGCTGTAAATCTGTTGTTTTTATTGCATTTGGAGCATCCCAGACTAACAGATCCTATTATTATAAGATGGTTGTTTACTTTTGCAGTACAAATCTTCTGGAAAGTTTGCAGAAAGACAATGTTTTGTTTAAATCAGGGTTTAGAAGATAATATTATTCTATTCCCCGAGTCCCTCAAAATATTTCTCTCTTTTCTTTTTCCTTCAATTAGAACAATCCTTTTTATGTAAAACCACGAGTTGCTGTTCACAACTTTGGAGTGAAGCACTATGCTGGGGAGGTAATTTTATTTGCTGAAATTATTCCAAACAGAGCTTTCATTAGCTTAATTTTACCCTGAGGCTGCTGAAAATTAACTAAAGCACTCTGTTCCCTCGGTGCTTTTTACAGTAGCACCATTGTGAGGGCTGCTTGACTGCTTGGCTTGTTGTTCGAATCAGCTCTGTTTCCTGCTAGGTCCAGTATGATGTCCGGGGGATCTTGGAGAAGAACAGAGATACATTCAGAGATGATCTCCTGAACTTGCTACGTGAAAGCAGGTACGTTCCTGTGATATTTATTTTTGGGGGGGGATATCATGCTAAGAGGTATCATATCAGCTAGTTCTGCTAGGGTTTGACTATGCTAAATGTTGCATAATGTTGCAGAGTTTAAATAAAAAGATATTAAATCTGGCTGTAATCAGTTCTCACCGAGTCAGGCTTTCCCACATTGTACAGTACTTTGTTCCTCTTCAATACAGGGGGGTGCTAGACAGCCGACTAGATACTAGATAAGTAAGGATACTGAAAGTAGTTTATGATTTTTCACTGTTTCAAGATGCCTCGCAGGCAGGTGATTGCATGATTTTTGTTTCACATATAGCTCAATTACCTCGTATTTCTGGCATTTCCTAGTTTGCTTGAAAGCTTAGTGTTCAGGACCTACCACAGTGCAAATTAATTGCAATAGTTTAAAAGGAAAGATTTCCAAAACTAGTTTATATTACTGGAATTTTACTCTTGGATGTCTTTGCTACCCGTGTGCCTCCTGTCATTTTATTGCGTAAGGTGTCAAGATCTTTACAGTACTTCGTGAGCTGGAGCAGGACCACACGCCTTTCTGTAAGGATTTGATTTAGACTCCAGGACACACTGAGGGCTCCTAAGAGAAGAGGGAACAGAGCCCAGGTTGTTTCTGTTTGTAGCTGCTACCTTAGTCCATCCAGTTGTCCTGCTTTGCTCTGGGAATTGTTTGTAAATCCCTCAGCTCTTCTGTGCAGGGGAAACTATTAGTGAGAATTTCCTTCACAATGTTCCTTGTTCTATTTTTTGTGATGTATCTGACATGACAGCCATCAACCGAAGTATGTAGGTAGAAGTAGCAAATGAATTAAAGATACAGAACCTGGTTTCGCTCTTGCACCAATGTCTGTATGGAGTTTGGAGTTAAAGGATCTGTGTTTCTGTATAAGTGGTAGGAGAGGGATACCAAACTGATAGTGTGAAGAATAGCATTTACAGCTAGCATCTGAAAGTGAAGCTCATGCGGGTAACTATTTTGTGTTGTGGCCCATAACAAATAGGAATTCTTGGATTTTAGTCCCTAGGTACTCGTTATGGTCGCTTGGAGTTTTGTTTGAGTGAATAGAGTAAAGTGCAGTAAAGATTCTTCACTCTTCGTTTCCCTAATTGTGTGCTGGGAAAGAAGAAGGAAGAACCTCCTTGTTATGTTTTGGTTTGTTTTTGTTGGGGTTTTTTTTGCTCCCCCAAATACATTCTGCAAAGGTAGAGTCTAAGTTTTGTAGAAAATTGTTAAGTATTGTTCGCACGGGGGAGTTGCTTTCAAAGAGACAGAGCTCACTCTGCATTTTATAGTTGTAAATCATATACACTTCAGAGATTTTATTTTTCCTTCCTGTTTCAGTCTCGATTTCATCTATGATCTATTTGAACACGTTTCAAGTCGCAACAATCAGGACACTCTTAAATGCGGAAGCAAGCACAGAAAACCCACTGTCAGTCTACAGTTCAAGGTTAGTTATTGTGTCATCTCTGCTCTGTGTCTAATCAGTGACAGATAAACCCCATTCAGTAAAGAGCAATTGTGGATCAAAATAGGTGAAAATTCAGCATCAAAGCACTGCTGTCTCTTCTATGACACTGTACTTAGTAATCAGCTGATGGGGCATACTAGCTAGCTTCAAGCAGAAGCCAACCTTCACATCACACCATCCACATGAAACTCCAGTTGCTTTCCACTTGCTTACCTGTCCTTATTTTAAAGCTCTTCTATGAAGTTGGTCGCTGGCCTTGTTTTTTTCTTTCTAATTCAAAACTAACCACACAGTGGCACAGAGCCTTACGGCGGTGCCTGCGTGCAACAAAAAATAAGCTCTGAGTAAATACCTCATTAAGGTGTTACACTTCTTTTTAACTTAGTTTGGAAAACATTTTTATTAAACACCTTTTTATGAGTCTTTATAGCCTTGCCATCAAGAATGGCACCAAATTGAAATCTAGCATAAGGTCTATCTGCAAAGTACTTAAAAGTTTGGCACAAACCCCTCCTTAAATTGCATGAGTACAAGTCTGGATTAGTTGTCTTTCATTTTGCTTAAATTAATATACATTTGCACTCTTCATTCAGTTTTTTTTTTTTTAAAGGGTGCAGACTCAGTCCCCTTGAGGGCAGATTTTATCCTAACAGACTATTGCTGACTGTTGGACAGAACAGCAAGTGATGTATTCTGGGACGCACACAGTGTATTTTATTAAAAACACTGATGTTATATTCCCTGGACAGCCTGCTCTGTGCTATCATTGCTTGTCTCACAGAATACTCACTTCTTGTGATGGGGTGGTATTATTTGATATCTCTTCAGGATAAGGGAAGATACTGCTTCCACATAGTTTTTCATCTTTGCGCGAAGTAGATCTTCAGACATTACTGCATAGAAATTGATCATATTTTTGCTTCCACTTTACAAGGAGTAGTATACAGAGTTCCATCTCATCTTCATCAGGATCTATGGGCAGCATAAAACATGATACAATATGAAGTAAAACCATGATTGCCTCTTATCTAAAGCTGCTGACCGTTAACTGGTCAGGGTGCTTTACAAGAAGTTGACTTCCATACCTTCCCCGAAGGATCTGTTTGGGCATTTTTTCCGTGTTTTAAAGCCTTCCAGGGGTTAGTACATCTCATTTCAGTTGAATGAAACTGAATGAAACAGTGAAGGCAAAGTTCTTAGTATAAGTCGATTAACCTGCTGCTCTTCATTTGACAGCCTTGACTGGGAGGGTGCCCAGGGGCTGCATGTAGAATAGTTGAAGTTGGCTATCAGCCTATTACTTAAAGCAGGGCTTCCTTTGGATTGGTACATCATCTGACACTGACTTAAAGGTGTGCAGAACTTTGTAAAATCTGGCTACCTGTATGAAAGCTGTGAAAACATAGCGACTCATTTTTGTTTAGACTGACTGAGTTTCTAATCTGTGCAAGTTGTAGCCACTGTTGCCAGAAGTCTTAAGAATTGACTTAGTTGTCCATAGATACAGTAGCGTTCATTCAGGCTTGTACATATGAAGCCTTTACTTTTTAAAGCTGTAAATATTTGTCCTTACACTAAAATATTTGCCTTTGTATCTTCTTGCTGTTTAATATTTGCTGCCCTTGACTCCTGGTCTGGAGGCCAGCAAAGACAAACAAGCCAGACAACTATGATTTGTGTCTCCAGTCACTTCACCGTTTGCTCCTTGGCTCTGTAGGAAATCATCTGTACATCCACTGTTTTGCCTGTTGTCTTTATCACTTCACATTTAATTATCAAGAAAGCCCTTGGTTTGCAGATTAGAGCAAGAATTTCTTGCAACACACTGCCCTTGGCAGTTTCGCTCAAGAACATATGGTAGGACACACAGTTGCTCCTTTAAAAAGTGAATTTTCTGCCTCCGTGGCAGCTTGCTCTGTATTGTCTCTGCTGCCTGGCACACAGCACTACCTTTGAGGGATAAAGCATTATTGTTGCTAGTTTTCAGGGCCATTTAGGGCCCAGGCTCTGTTCAGTCGTTTGTATCTCTGCAAAGTAAATATAAAACTTCAATTTTAAATGGTGTATCTATGTAATGATACAGAATGGGGCAAGTTGGAATAAGGTACGGAGTGATGGCTCAGGAGGGAAAGGAGTGGATGTGTAATTAAAATAATAATCATAAAAGGACTGAGGGGTTTTTGTGATTTTTATCTCCCGTTTGAGGTTAAGATAACTGATAGCCTAATGTGTGTTGGGTCATACGGAGTTCCAAAACTTGGAGTATTTTATTTTTACTGAACCTTGTAATCTGTCTTTCTGTTACTAAATGCAGTCAGCTATCAAATGAAATAACCGTGGAACTGCTTAATGCTGCAAGTGTTGTCTTTCATTCAGATGTGTTTTCTTCGCCACCGTATTCTTTACTCAATTTTTGTAAATTTGGGGCACTCATTTGAAAAATAAGTACTGAAAAAACAATGGCTACTGTGTCCTAAAGTATTTTTTCTAAAATGTTTTACATTTTTTTTCCTGCCATCTTTTTGAATTACATTTACTACCACAGAGTCCTTTTAGCAAGAAAGAGCAACACTGTATAGGAGAGAGGAACTCTGTATGCGCAAAATGCTGCTGATTGAAGGGAAAATGGACAATGAGTGGGCATGGGGTGGCTGGAAGGAAAAGAGGAATCCTGCTTTTTGCAGCTATTTAATTCCACCTTAGACCCCACTGTCCTGCTTTGTGACCTGCTTGAGTATAGCAGATTGGGAGTACAGAATTTAAGTTTTAAACACTCATTCAAAGATAATTGAAACAGCACTTTTCCAGCTTGATGTTTCCTTATGAACAGTTTCCTTCTTATCCATCTGTATATCTTGTTCACTGTAGGGCACTGATGGTGGTTTTAATCTGAACAGCCAGTAAAAGAAACAAGCACGCATGTATTTGTTCTTTATGTTCATTGTCCAATGACGTGACTTACATAATACTGTAATTTCTGGTGAGAACCACTAGGTGTTGCAGTAGATACTCTCTGCTGAGCTAAGCTGTAAGACCTTCTGCCAGGGTATTTTACTTGTGCAAAAAGCCCACTCGTCAAGTGCTGTCTTTGTGTTTTAGGAATCACTTCATTCCTTAATGGCAACGCTGAGTTCTTCAAATCCTTTCTTTGTTCGGTGCATCAAACCCAATGTGCAGAAGGTAAGATTTAAAATTGCTCCCATCTTTTCTGTGTGTCCCAGGCCCAATCTTTCACTAACTCTGTGGTTATTTCAGGCTTTGTGAAGCAGGCAGTAGCATTCTTCACTAACTTTCTAAAAGAAACTTCAAAGTGAAGACACTGGAAGAAAGTTTTTGAATTTTGCAGGCAGCCTCTGTTTCTGGGCACCATTTTAATAGCTATCGTTCAAAACTCTCTGACGTGTACCAAAAAGTTATAAAATGCTGCACATCTGACAACTTTGTGAGAGCCTACTTAGGAGAAAAAAATGTCAAAATTTCAACGTCAGTTTTAAATCATTAGAGGAAGGGAACGGTTGTACTAACAGCAAAACAGGCATCAATGACTTGCTGTCATCAGGGTTAGTCTTTGAATGTAAGTGCAATTCTAGGCATTCCAGCTGCTATGTTCTCTTACAGAATTATGTTTTAAAAAGAGACTTGGAAACTGAGGCTTACTGTATCAATTTATCTTTGAGTTGCAGATAATGAAAGACAGTGTCAAGGCTTGGATGTATTGGAGGGTTCTGTAGGGGATAAAGAGATAATAGTATAGCAGTCGCTAACGTTGATGTTATTAGCTGGTTCTGATATTCAGGGATTTTATGTGCCTGTTTCTGGCTTTGTAAACCGTTGTTCAGCATAGACTGCACGTGTCAAAAATGCAACAAGTTCAAGTACTAACAAACCTGTTTTATGGTTTTCATGTTGTAATTTAGAAATAGGTGACTTTGCTATAAATCTGGTTTATATACTACATTCCAATGAGATATCTAGTTTATCAGCACAAAAAATGTCATCAAATCTAGCAAATGTCATTCCAGCTTTTTTTTGATTATTTGGATGGTACATCTCTGCATTTACATTCTCTTTTTAACTCCACTTCTGTGTTGTCCCATGTAGTATGTCAAATAACATGCAGACTGCATGCATCTTAGCAAGAGGGAGCAGTCAGGAGGGGAATTGAGCCTGTTTTATGTTTTTGGAAGTATTTGATGTTCTAAATACACTTCGCTTTGCAGCCTGTAGGTATTCAAGACCCCATGAATGACAGAGCCTCAGCTGGCAGCTGAGGTCACTGAGCACCTGTCATAAAATAATAGAATTTTTGAGTTGTAAGGGACTTTCAGAGGTCATCCAGTTCAACTCCCCTGTAGTGAACAAAGACACCTACAGCTAGATCAGGTGCTCAGAGCCCCATCCAGCCTGACCTTGGATGTCTCCAGGGGCGGGGCATCTATCACCTCTCTGGGCAACCTGTTCCAATGCCCTTTCACCCTTATTGTAAAAGACTCTCTCCTTATATCCAGTCTAAATCTTCCCTCTTTTAGTTTGAAACCATTTCCGCTTGTCCTGTCGCAACAGGGCGTGCTTAAGAGTCTGTCCCCTTCTTTCATACAGCCCCCATTTAGATACTGAAAGGCTGCTGTCAGGTCTCCCCTGAAGCCTTCTCTTCTCCAGGCTGAACAGCCCCAGCTCTCAGTCTGTCCTCATAGGAGAGGTGTTCCATCCCTTAGATCCTTTCTGTAGCTCTCCTCTGGGCACACTCTAACAAGTCCACATCTCTCCTGTACTGAGCACTCCACATCTGGTTGCAGTATTCCAGATGAGGCCTCACCAGTGCAGAGCAGAGGAGCAGGGTCACCTCCCTCGATCGGCTGACCATGCTTCTTTTGATGCAGCCCAGAATATGGTTGGCTTTCTGGGCTGGGAGGGCACATTGTTGGCTCATGTCCAGCTTGCCATCCACCAGTACCCCCAAGGGATGTGTGCAGCAACATCTCTGATCACTAACGGAATGCATTTTGAAAAGCCTGTTCTCCTTTCTCCCATTTCTTTCTGGAAGCTCCACAACCCTTATAAAGCCCTCCTGCTGCCATTGGAGTATAAGAATTAGTTCAGTAATTTGCATTCTTTTTCTTTTTTGTCCATTTGCATCCAAGAAAGGCTGATCTCCACAGTGCCAAAGTGACAAAGATTTGCCATGGTTGATGCAAGTCGTGTTTCCACAGCAAGGAGACGGCTGAGTTCTCACTCCCATATTCCTTGTTGTTCTCACACTCTTTTCCCACTGGAATGCTCCATCCCTGATGAATTTGGCATATGCTACTGTATCTGCACATACATTTTACTAGCATTAAAACAAAGTTCTCACACAGCAGCTGTGAAAATGGAAGCTTTAAAGAAGTCTGAGACTGTTTCAGTCTCAGAAACCACATCTAAGTGTAGGATTCTATGCAGGAAAATGTTGTAAAGGACCGTCTACAGGAATTTCTCAAAGTATGTGCAAACATATCAGTGAAATCTTACACAAAAATTGTTGTCCTTGTTCTCCATTTGCATTAATTTGGTTGCAGATTAATTGGATTTGATGGCTTTAACAAATAAAAAAAAAGGCTATTTGAAGAACTAGATTGATGCCAGAGTAGGGAAACAGTCATGCATTTTACTTGTTGGAGCTGGTGCAGTAGAAGGCTTGGTGGGAAATTAGAAGGAAAACCATACACAATACTCGTGAATGGCATTTTTTTACTCAAGAAATTGTACTCAGAATGCATTTTTGTTATTTGCCATTGTGTCTGCTGGGCACTGCTGTCTGCTCCTTCTGTCTCACCAACACGGGGATTTTTAATGCCATCTAGTGAATTAGTTGGTATTCATCGGTAGTGTTGAGCTCCTACTGAACAGTTCTGCTGTAGAAGCAGGGTTGTGAAAAGCATTTGCTTCTTCCATAGCTTGGTTGGATTCCATGGATACACATCACATTAGAGTTAAAACTGTCGTAGTTTCTCCTGTCATATGACTGGTTGATTTTTTTTTTTTTGTCCAGCTGGACAAAGGAAAAAAAAGTGGATCAGTCTGCATAGCTCTGAACTGGCACAGCTCAGAGAGATGTTAGCAATATTAAAGGTACCAGATATTATGACATATCACTGAGCAGGGTTGGATAGAAATACAACTGCTTGAAACGTCCAGATGAGGCCCTGAAAGAGAGAAGTTAGGACTGAAAAAGACTAGAATTGTCATTGGGCGTTTTTCAGTATGTTTTCTGTCCAATGCAGTAGTAGTGACCTGAAATGCTAAAATGTTATCCTTCAAGAAGTATTTAAATAAAATAAATGCTTGGGAATTAACAAATGGTGTGAAAGAAAAATCCACCATAGCTGCTTTTTTGAAATATGTGGCATTTAAAGAGAGCTGGACAAGACTCTAAAAAGAGAGAGGTTGTGTCATCAAGAGCGAAGCCTCTCAAGCTACTTGTTGCACTCTTGATTGGATACTAATAGGTGACACCCATCAGCGAGCATCCCTTATAATTCTGGAGAGGAGGAGGTGAAGGTGCCCAAGAGCTGTTTCACACTGGAAGTATGGTTTGAGTTCTTCAGGTGGGTGAGGATAAGCAAATGGAAGGGATTCAAAGCTTTGTAAAGCAGAATATGCAGCTGACAGTTCTTCCTCTGCTCTTTTTACTCATTAAAGTTTATTCATGTTGAGTAAGAGATGTGATAATTTACAGTAATTATTTGATTTTTAATTGATCAAAAGTTTATTTTCAAATACGTTACAGTGGCGAGCAAAAACAATTCAGCATATGCAGTAGACTACTAAATATTTACATATCAAAGCAGGTTCTACACTCATTAGAGCAATTTCCTAAAGAGAACACTTAGAGTCCATGACCTTTTGTCACAAGACATTTCTGCAATCAGGCCTCAGACAGAAGAACAGAGGCTCCATTAATCTTTGGGAGACCCCTAAACAATCAATCTGTGTGTTTTCACAGTTTCCAGTCTTCTGAACTAGCCATAACGTGGAAACTTTTCCACTTGGAATGCTTAATGAGTGTTTTCTGCTAATGAAGCCCTTTCTCCTTCATTTCCCTTAACTTCAATTCAGCATTCAGAACTGCGTATCATTTCATCCTTCTGAACTTTGACACAACTTTCTCTGTTGCTTTTTTCCTCATGTTTTTTTTCATGCCTCCTTTTCTATCTGCTGATGATTCATCCCTGTAACCTCGTCTTTCTGTTCTCCATCTGTCCTTTTGGGGCATATTAAATAATTTTAAAAAAAGGTCTTTTAAAAACAAGCTACATCCATGTTTCTTCCAAGTTTGCTGGTAATAAAAACTTGTTAAGCCTTGGTGCTATTCGGAAGACTGTTCATGGTAAATTTAGGATATGTACTTTCTTTGCAAGCACTCCCAGAGGCAAAAATTCCCCCATTGGCCAGAAGGAGCCAATCTTGGCAGTTGGCTTAATTGCCTTCTGAAGTTCTTTTCTCCATTCAGAATTTTTCTTCTGAGTCTAAATATTGGTATAATCACTGTGAGTGGCCCCTACTTCCAACATCTGCATTTTTCTCTAGGACAGCCTTATCTGGACTCATCTCTTTTAAAACTTTGATTGTTACAGCTTGCGTCTGTAATTTCCTGTTCTTGAGACTTCAGCGGGTTCAGCAGCTGCTGTTTTCTCACGCACTTAGACAGGCAAGTCCACTTCTCTTCTGTTAATGAAAGAGACACAGCTCTTAGTCCAGTTTGGTCCTAGTGGGCAAAATCCTGGCTTCATTAGAATTGGCATGAAATTTCTGATGTAGGTAAGAATTTCACTTTTTGTGTTTAGGAAATCTGTGTTGGAGTAGGTTGCTTGAACAGAATTGTTGGGCTTCTATTCACCCCACTTTCTACTCATGTATTATTGCTCTCATTCCTCTGTTGCAGTGATAGTCCAGCCACTAGCAAAATGCAAGCCTTCTCTGAAGCATGTGATCTCTGAAAGGGCAATTATTTTTCTTTGCAATTATTTTACATATATGTATGTGTGTGTGTGTGTGTGTGTGTGTGTTTTAAACCTTAAAATTTAATTAGATGAGGTAAAGAAATGAGACAAAATTAAGCCTGTTTTGTAAACCTACTGCAAAAGTAGGTAGAAAAAGGTCATAATGGATTCTGTGAAGATTAATTTTACTTAGGAGTCCTATCATCATGGTGTGTATTCATTCTGGAAAAATCAGTGTCCAGGTGCTAAGATTGCTAACAGTGCTTCTGAGGACAGAGCCATTTAAAAGGATCAAGGTAAGACTGTTGGCACCTGTGATGCACTTTGAGATATAGGTCATTAAAGGGCCATGAGACACTGAAGTAGCAAGCAGCATGTCCTCTAGTATGAAGTAAGATACAAACATACTCACTTGGCGTCTGAATAAAAACTGCTCTTAAAATAGCTCTGAATCATTACAAACATAAGTATAGCATGATAACAGCCTAAGCACCAATTAGAGGTACAGCTCAGGGAACACGATACAGAGAAACAGTGAGAGATCAGCTTGGTCCCATCTTCAAGGATGATTGCACACAGGGTGTGGAGCAAGTAGAAGTTTGGTGAATGCAGTGTGTGAACTGGTTGTCAGGCTGGAAGTAGAATATTGTCCTACTGAGCCATCACCGTATGAATTACTGAGTTTACTTTGTAAGGAGTTTTTTGCAGAAATAGGCATGAGGACAAACCTAATATAATGCCACTGCAGCAAGAGCAGCCTCAAGATGTAGGGAGGTCTCTGAGCTTCAAGGCCATTTTACTAAACTTTCATCACAGAAGTGCTAGTTATTTGGGTAAAATCTTTATTTTTAGAAGTTTTTATTTAAAAAAATATACATATCCTTAATACAGTGACCCAGCTTCAGATTTTTATGCACATCCCACTGCAGTTGTTTCCCAAGAATATGCTCTATATACCAGCCTTGGTCAGTCAGCAGACTCTGAGTCTCTTTACTGGAGCGTAGGTGCCTTTGTGGCTTTTCTAAGGGGGCTGAGCCCAGCACTTAAAAGCTAAAAAGTGTTAGACCATAAATGGAGGCATCCTTATGGTTTACTGACTCAGCTGTAGAGCCCTGGGGTAGGCCTTCTGCAGGAAAGCTACAGTGTTCACTAGTGCTGGGAGCTGGCACATTACAGGGTACATCCATTAAAAAGGGAGAAGAGAAATCCTGATCATCATCTGTACAGCTTCACTGTAATACTTTGAAAGTAAAGGTAATATGTTATGTGGCCCAGGTACAACTAAAGGGTGTGTGCGGCGCTGTCTGTAGAAAGTTAAGGTCTGGTATTATTCATTTGCAGGTGTGGAAGTGGCTCGTGTATTAGAGATCCTTTCTGCCAAACTTTAAAATCTGTCTTTAATCACAGTCATTCTCAATAAATATTTGTCTTAAGTAGGCTTTCTGGCTGCCAATTACTGCTGTCACTGGTGCTCAAGGAAGCAGAGCCGCGGGCTCTGAGTGTGGATCCGACTTGCCGAGGCAGTCTGGTATGGCTCCCAGCACTGCTGTGCAGGCTCATCCTGATGAGGAGCCCAGCCATATCCCAAAATCAGAGCATGTTTCCCTGCTTTTGCATCGCTTGCCACAAGTGCACAGGGCCAAGCACAAACTATCCTTAGTGCTTTAACTAGCTTGTAAGGCTTTATTCTTCCCCAGGAAGGCACAGTCATAAGGTATGGCATCACGCCCAGCTGACGCTGCTTAATTCAGCTACCTGGATCTTGTCGCCTTGGGTTTTACAGAGTTACATAGCTTCAAATCAAGACTTGTGGAATATGTCCCAGCTGCATCATTTCCTGGCATATCACTTGAGTAATTAGGCCAGGCACTAGAAGAGTCCTGATATGAAAGTGTTATCAGAGAGTGGGTGTAGGGAAAGCTCTCAAAGTGCCAGCAGTAATGTTACGTGTGGATCTGAATCCACAGAACAAGACAGTTCCTGCAAGGAGTGTTGTGCTGCACAGGCAGTGCCCAGCCTTTCTGTTGTCTCCGAGGTGTGTGCCAGCAGTGCTGCCTGGGGTGTCCCTTTGTCCCTGTCCCACCGCACAGCTGCTTGCTGGCCTCAAGTAGGTCATTCCTCTTATGAGGCTACGTCAGACAGGTGTGTCCTTCTTCTTCAGCAAGGTTTGCTGTCAACTAAGCAGGGCTGGCTAGCATCCCTTTGCAAAGTGCATTGGAGTTTACCTTTCAGTCACCTTGGTAAGGATAGAAAACTGGGATGGTGCTGCCTGGGAGGAAGCAGCTGCTGCATTGCAAAGGTTACATCAAATCCCAGGCGGTGCAGGCAAAAAGATTTTGGCATGTTTTGCAGCACAAGTCACCAGATTTCATATAAAGACAGTTTGGTAGCAGTCTGTACATAAGTAGTGGGAGACGTTTTCAGATTTCAGACAGTAACCCTAGTGGTGCACTCCCGTGAGTGGTGTGGGGACCTGTGGGTGAGCAAGCGCTGCTTTGGGAGAAGCAACCTCCAGAACAGTCCAGTGGAAAAGTGAAATGGTATTTTTCAAGTGCATTACTTGCTGCGTTGTTAATTCTTTCTGAACCGATACTTGTGAAGTGGGAAGAACTTAGGCTGCTGCAGTAACAGAGACCCTCACCCATCTTATTCTGTGTTTTACACTACCTAGTAGGTTTTTGCTTTATGAATTCCTTCATATGTGATTTGTGACATGGATGGGCATTTGTGGAACCGCAACTGCTCACCACAAGTCTGCAGTAGTTGTTTTTTTACTTATACCAAGCAATGAGCTTGCCTTTTCTTCTTGTGCACTGCAGCAAGCCTTTGAATTGCAAGCATTGTCATGCAAATATGTGCGTGCAGAAAGTGTGTACTTCGTCTGGCTTTGGGAGTTCTCTTTTTTAACTGCGACAACAACAAAAATCCCCCCACATCTCTAGGTTGCAATTTACATTCAAATCCTGTGCGGTGTGTTCTCATGGTAACTACTGCAAGGGAATATGCACAGCCCATGATAAATAGCCATCGTTAAAGCTCCACAAGTGAGGCTGGGATAGGGAGTATTGTTCTGTAGCAAAAACTTCAGCATTTGTAACTCCCTTGCTGAACTGCGTCTTAGGGCATTTTGTGCATTTTATCTCTTAAGGTTTAGGAATTTGGCCGTGAAATATATTTACATTCTTGATGCTTATAAAGTGAGATTAGCCCCGCTGTCCTGTTAGTCAGGAATATCTACAGCAGTTGCTGCAGAGCCAGCCCTCGCCAGGCTTGACTTCCTTTGAGTGCAGCAGGAATGAATTAAGCAAGTACAGCCAAAGATATCACATGAAAGACTTGAAATACGAGTGAGCTGAAGAAAGCCCTGGTCTGTGTGTGTCTGTGCGTGTGTGCATAGCTGCCACTGCTAAAGATTCGGTTTTTCACAATGGGGGAACGCTGAAGGGTGAAAAAGCCTTAAAAGGTAAGGAGTTTAATTTGTGCATTTATTTGTGGGGTTTTTTTTGTTGTTGTTGTTTTGGTTTTTTTTTAGTAATTTCAGTCTTGCATGCTCGTAGCTGTGGTAGACTTTTAGAAAGAGAAAAAGCTGAGTTTGGCAGAGCAGTTTGTATGGAAAATGTTTACTGTCTTGTCTTTTCTTTTAAGGAGGCTGAGTGCTTGCAGAATCAGATTTATGAACAGATAACTAAACTACTGGTCTAATCATAATTTCAAGCACCAGAAGAGATTTCCTTCCAAGCAGTCTGCTTTAATAAAACACGCTCTCTTTAAGTTAAAGGAGTGATTGTTCACAGAGCAAGAAAAAGTCAGCAGAGCTAGAGCTGAGCGTATATGCAATGAAGGGAAGATGGGGGCTGTATTGATGGTCTGCTTTGGGGCAGAAAGATCTTTTCTGCTGTTCAGCAATTCGTGTTGTATATTTGGGAGAACTAGCTATGTAAAGCTGAGGAAAGCAGTACTCCTGCAATTCATTAAGGTGTAAGGCAAGGCTGTAGTTTGGCTTTGACTACACTATAGAAAGTGGCAGTGTGCATTTGGGTGTGAGGAAGTCCAGCAAGAGATCAGCAGCATCCAGAGGTCTAAATTAATGTTTTCGTGCTTCCAGTGGAACTTGATGGGACACTTTTGAGACAGTAATTCTTTTACTAGAGAAACACAAGGAACAGAGTATGCTTAAAATATGTATAACTGTAGTAATGGGAAAGACATTATAACAGCAGTTTACCTCAAGTTCGCTGTGTGTCAGTTGCTCCCTTCTGCCCCCTGTGAAACAAATGCCCAGCCCAGCAGGTAAAATAGCTCTGTTCTGAGATCTGCGTTTTACTCTTGCTTTCCCACTTAAAGAACTCGCCTCTGCAAGCATTAGAATTCAGCCACAGGGTTGAAAATCAGGATAAAATTGCTTGAGAGAACCTGTTAGGAAGGGAATGGGTTGAATCCTGCATCGTTGAAGACTATGGGAGTTTAATTCTGGTCTCAAGAGCAACCGTGAATTTGCCTTGCAAATCTAGATGGAGGTGATACGATCTGATAAAGAGCGTGTGGAACTGGGAAAAGGGATTCTCATCAGTCCCGATGGTTCCTCTCTCTCTCATGTTAAGATATGTCCTTTCAAACCTCAGGTTGTAACAGTGGCAGTAGATCAAAAAGTAGGTATTTTTGTTGTGTGGAACATGAATTAAATGTACTTAGTAATTTTTCTGCTAAAACTACATAGCTTCGAAAAGGTAACATTGATTTTGTTTCTTGTTAGCTTATTCAAAAACATGTATTTACAACCTGTGCACCTTGTGACATAAATAGAAGCGTAACAGTCTTTTTTTTCTAACACAGCTGGATTGCTGATAGAAAGCTGAAAGCTGTAGCACTGTCCCAGCTATTCAAATCATTGTCAGAAGCACCCTCAGAGCACAAGATTTATGTTAAGAGCAGAATGTAGTGTTGTTTAATAGTAGATTTGGGTTAGTTCTTAAACTTTTTTTTTTTTTTTTCTATTTTAACTGTATCTATGTGCATGTATATATGTAACATTTCTTAATTTAATCACAGGATACTGCAAACTGAGACTTCATGGGGGAAAAACTCTTTGTGATAGATTTGTGAGGACTAACTACACTCCAGAGCATCTGCAATTGCCTCATAACATATTTTAAATAGGAAAGATTTGCTGAAAGGGCATCAAAGAAGCTTTTTTTTTTTTTTGTTGCCTACTTTATACTCAGAATCTCTTACCTAGTGGTTTTTGGCAGTTTATAAGCCTAAACAATAAGACGTGTCCATTCCTTGCACTGTTGCTATGTTGCAGGATGTCTGCTGAATTGTGTCTGTGTGTTGGCAATCAGCCTAATCTGCAGGAAGTTTGGGGCAAAAGCATGATGATGTTTGAGGTTGCTTCTGTTGGTCTTTCTCCTCCAAGCTCCTGATGAGCTCCCCTTTCCAACAGTAGTGAGCTGGACAGCAGGCCAGGGCTCTTTGGAGCTTGGCTGCAGAGGTGGTTGGAAGCTAAACTGCTGCCTCCCTGGACGCTGTTCATTTTGTTGTTCAGTCCCAAGCATGGGGTAAGTATACACTTTATTTAGGCATTCAGTTCTGTGAAGCTCCAGGTTTTCTGCGCACGAGCCAGGAAATGCTTGGCACTGTGTAAATCATACAGGCCACTGAGAAGTTTCCAGTTTTGGCTGACACCTTGGACTGTCACACACACCTGTGAGCATTGCACAATGTTTAGTGTAGAAAAGGCGAGTTTGTTGCCAAACTGTCAGTGCTGTGTTATATTTTCAGAGTTAACAGGATGAGATATATCACGGCATTTTTGAAACTTACTCTCTGTAAACCTTAACTGTTAGGTATGTATTAAGTAAGGGTGTTGGGGAGTTCGAACTTCTTATGATCAAGCAAAGATAAGTAGCTTAAGAGAAGATATCCACTTTCAGAAAGCCAGATGAATGCCAAAGCCTCAGTGCCATTGGCTTTCTCAAATGAGTGGCTGCCCCAGATTCAGCACGAAAAGAACATTTGCCAGTCACACAATTTGTGCGTCTTTAGCCAAAAAGAGATCGTGTCCAGCATTTGAGCTACATTACCATTAACTGAGTAGTCTTTCAGAGGCAGAAATTATGATTTTTGTTTAAAGCAACCCAGCACTTGAATTTGTTATAAAAGTTGTTCATGTAGTCAGATAATTCACATAGCAAACAAAATCCAGAAAAGCTGATTCTACCTTCATGGTTCCTTCATGGACTTAAACATGTAGGGGTTATGTTTTGTTGTATACTTAGTGCCAGCCTAGGAATTTATCAGAGGAGAAAATAATGTGTAGACATCAAAAATTGCCTTTTCTCTGTGACCACTGGCATGTACAACTCAGGCCATCTCAGATCAGCCGAGTCCTTTAAGGGCATGTGCATCTCATTGGCTTCAATGAGCTCTAAGTGCATGTCAGAAGCTTTGCTTTAGTTACTTATGCTGCTCTGGATGTGCTGGCCTGCACGTAATGGAGTCCCTGTAGCCACAATGCCTCTTGTCACACAGCTTTGAAGAAGAGTGAGGCATATGTGCAGCTCTTTTACGCTTGTCTACCCAGACTGAAGTTGAGAGTCATCTGTGCAGAGGCAGAAGGAATTTTTTGTTCCAGTGATGTGCAGTCTACAATCCTATGCTGGAAAAACATAGTTTGGGTATGCCAGCAGTGAAAATGCATCTTACTAGTCAGGGAGTCTCAATATTGTATTTTCCAGATTTTCTAATCAGAGCGAAGATGGATAGAGGAAAATCCAGTTTTAAATGACAGAAAGAGCCGTGTTCTTAATTAAATGTAACACAGCAGATTCTAAAATTCTAAGCTAGGGCAGAGCTTTTCTCCACAGGATTGTCTAAAAGAATAGATGCAGTCAACAAAGTGCGTGCTTCATGTAAGAAGAAGCACTAAGAAAAGATGGAACTTGCCTTAGCAAAACAAAGGGCCATTGATAAGCGTCCCTGAATGTAAAATTTGCATGCTTAGTGGAGATGAACAGTGGCATCCCAGTGAAATCATTGAAGTGGTTGAAGGTTAAATTAATTAGGTGCTTATGTCATTTTTACCATCTATTACTATTCATTCTGTGCGTATGTGCACACTCACAGATCACATGATTTTATTTATTTCAGTGGCATATTGGTGTTAAGAGAGAATGATTGCCATGAGTTTGGGTGAAGTCTGGAGCATGCTGGTAAAGCTAAGTCGGTTAGGTCTGTAGTTAACGCTTGTTTCACAAGTACATGGGAAGTGGAACAAACGTGTAAGTTGGTGCCATTTTGTTGTGATAGAAAAATAGTGCTTGCCAATGTATAATCTACAGCAGTGAGATCAAACTGTTTTGTTTTGGACTTTTTTTGGGGGGCGGGCTGCCAAATGAAATTATTAGCAGTGGTTGTAGGGAGCATGGGTAGCTTCTGTCTGAGCTCCTGCTGCTGAAGTTGAGACATTTGTGCTTTCAGCCTGGCCATGATGGCAGCAGAAGTGGCTGTGATCTGCAAGGGGGTGTGGGGAAAGAGCTTCTCCATCTTTTGTTTAGGTAACATATAAAGAAAGCAGTAGTAAAAGGGCTTCTTGTTTGTTCTAGGAGGAAAAAAGTCTGAATTATTAGATAAATCTAATTTGATTTTGATGTGGTTCTCCAAAACATCAAAGAACTCATGTAGGAGTGTTTCCAACTCTTAATTAAAGAGGGGGCATCTGTTGCATTATAACAAAGGAGTCCAAGAGGAACATATTTGTTGCTTTTTTCTGTGATACACACATATAGAAGAACAAGCATCTGCCTTCATTTTCTGCCCTTTCTTTCAAACATACATACACTCATTCTCTTGGCCTTTGTATCTTGTTGTCTAGTTGGTTGTAGATCCCTGGGGCAAGTCCTGAATTTATAGTATAAAAAAGCATGAGGATAGAGGAGAAGTAGCACGAAGGACCAAATTCTAAGAAAAATACCAAAGTTAGACTGATGCTATCTGAGAATAAAGGAGTAATTAGCATGCTGCTTATATGGGATTAAGCTGGGTCATTTATCTGAGCCATCACATGACTCTTGATGTCAGGTGGATAGATATCTCTGCTAATTGTGGGGATCTTCACAACTTTCTGTAAATTTTGATTTCCCTTCTGTAGACTTAAAAAGTATCAGAATTGCAGTCTTACAGGTTTCTTCCTGCTTTTAAAACTTAAAGCAGGTCTTCAGCCCTCTGCAAGTCTACGGGACCTCTACAAGGCTGCAAGTCTGCTTAAGCACAGCTCTGTAAGCCCCTGGATGTCCTGGGCACTCCAGATGGAAGCGTACCCTTGATGATGATGTGAAACAGCAAGTGCCACGCAGAAAAGAAAGGGGTGCTGTGGTGCAGAGTGGTGCACGGTGGTCCTGGGGCAGCTGAGTGGTGCTCATCCCTCAGGGTTGCACGCTGCTGCAGCCTGTAGTGAGAGCCAGGGCTGCACGCTGAATGGAGCCCTGTGCCTTTGCCGAGATGGGAATAATCTGCCCTTTCAGTGCTGCCTGACCTCTGGTTTCCCAGCAACTCGAAGCTGCTCAACAGAATATTTTATGGCGTTCCTAATTTACTCATGTAAGGTATTGGCTATGATTGAAGCCTGGCTAATTTCTCCTAACAACTTTCATACAGAAGATACATGAAGAAGTAAGAGGACTCCTCAGGAGATAGTTTCATAATTCTTATCTTTTCTTCAAAGTAGGAAGTGTGCTCTAAAGTTTACTTGCTTGAGAAGGCAGCATGACTATGCATTACGTCAGCTCTGTCTTTCATAGCTGCCTTCTATGTTCTACTGAGGGATTAAACTGTATTCAGGCACAAAATGCATCAGAGAAGGAGAAACTGCTTGTGGCCACAGTATTGAAAAAGAATGTGATCAAGTGCTACCTTAGCTTTGCTTTAGTCTGGTTTTTGGTATTGAGTTTTGGTATTTGGTATTAAGTTGCTAGCTGTCATGGCCATAAAACAAATGCATGCACGCCATGCTTAATTAAAGACTCAAATCAAACTTTTTTATTAAACCTTAAAGTTTTTGGAGCTATGATTTATTATTGTTGCAGGGTTTTTCCTTTTTTTAACACTGGAATCGATAATGTGGAGGATTTTTTTGTTGATTTGTGACAAATCTGTGAAGGCATTGTAATGACTTAATCGAAGCTAGCACACAGTTCTGCAGCCTGTGTCTTTGTAGACAGTCAGCCGCAGTAAAAGCTCAGCCAAACTTCCCTTGCTGGACTGTCAAATACTTGCATAAGAAATGAACTTGTTTCTGCCCCGCTGATGCTTTTGTGTAGGAAGCACAGCTCTGGATAATGACATGCGTTGCAGGTCAGTAGCTGTGTGTCTCCTTCCTATCTTTGATGCAGAGTCAATCTTTGGGGGTTCCAGTACCAAAGGTTAAAGCAGCCAGCATTAAGCTTTCCTAAATAAATAAATCATTGTTTTCTCCACAAATGAAAGGGAGCTGCTGAGATCATTTAGTCTAACCAGCTGCATGGCAAGCAGTCAGGAAAACCACCTGCTGGAAGAAGGAAGACGCCCTTCCGTATTCTATTTATGCGTGGTGGTTTTAGTGGGTCCGACTACCACGAGTGAGCTATTCCAATGAGTACAGAGAGTGGAAAAAAATGTTGCGCCTTCTCATTTGAATATGTCTTCCATTGATTTTCGTGCTCATTATATCTTTATCTGCTATGTTTTAGAAACTGTTGTTGAAGGTATGCTCTTGTTTTAGGTACTTGCAGAGTACCATCAAGACCTCACAGCTCTCACGGGTGAGCTCCTCAAGGCTCTTACTCAAGACCCTTACTGCTTTTTTTTTTTTTTTTTGGTCTGGTCTTTACTCTCATGGCCCTTCTCTAAATGCTTTCCAGTTACTCATCCTCCTTTATTGTACTTGAGGTTTAGATGCAGTATTTCAGTAGCAGTTACACAGATGAAAACACGGGTTAGCCCACAAACATAAGGCTCTCACATCCTAAATGGAATTCAGGCATGTGGTCCTGAAGGAATGGTGTGTGACCAGACCAAGAGAAAGTGGCAGGTCAGTGCCCCAGGACAGAAACGCAGAGCAGTGTAATTTCGATTTATGGTTCCTCTTCAGCTGTCCTTGTGCTTTATGAGCTGGCATCTTTTGTCCTTCAGAGGACTGCGATGTTAGCTCCTATGTCGTCTTCTCTTGTGTGGAGTTGCAGTCTGAGAAAGGGATGCTGGATTTTGTCATTGAGGGAAGCAAGGAGAGTTGAAACAGTGGCAACAAGTTATCTGTAGTACAATTTTGGGGTGTACTGCTGAAGTGATACTGTATCTCGGCCAGAACCTAGCTACTTCACATAACTGAAGTATGAGATTACTTGCGGTAATACTGCAGTAGACATTAGAAGTAGACAGCATTAGGTTCCAAGACAAGGTTTTACAACTATTTACAACAGGCTTCGGCCATGCAAGATAAAATTCATCTTAGTAACAGATTCTCTCAAGTATTTTTGCCTTAATTTTCTACTTCCTGATAAACCTTTGGGTCTTTCAGCAATAAACGTATGATACTTAGAAATAGCTAATCACAGGATCATAGGGGTTGGAAGGGACCCCTGGACATAATTTAGTCTAATCCGCATGATCTGTGCCATGCAATCAAGAAGAAATCACGTTACAGAAGGATCCTTTTTCTGCTTTTAGATACGGAAAGGAACTTAGATGACCAGCCTGCCAATACGGTGTCAAATTAAAAAAAAAAACAAAACTGTAGATCATAGTTGAAGAGTCTGGTGTGGAGGAATGGAAGTATGGTGAAAGCACTAAAAACAGAACATGGGTGGAGTCTTAGTCTGTGTTGGTTAGCTGGAGTCCCTGCTGACCTGGAGGGCCAGGATGTTACCTTGTGCAACTGATCTGTATGCACCCTCAGCAGACATGGAGCAGTGTATGACAAAAGCAGGTGGCTTTGTTCTCTTGAGCATTGTGACAAACTGGCATTGACTGTCTTGACATCGGGTTGGTAAGGAGGACAGCTGTCTTTGTAATTAGTACATCTCAGTATGTTCTTCTATGGTGTGTAGCTATCAGGCAGCCTGATTGATTCTCTTCAGGAGAAGCCTGCTGACTGATCACAATGTGAGGAGAATGAGGCCAGATTGGGGTTTAGTCTGCAGGGATTGGAGGCTTTAATTAGGCTGACCTCAGATGAAACGGCAATGGATTATTCACAGGTGGGGAAGGAGGGCCCATGAAGAATTCTAGCTGGGTCTCTGCTGTGAGTTGTACCTTCTGTCAGTGCCCTGAGATGCTGCCAGAGCTGCTCCAAATCTTAAATCCCTCTTTTCCCAAATGCTTTTAATCGTCTGTTTCACATGGATGGTCCTGTAGGCGCTGTTTTGGGACAAATGGCCTGTGTGACCTGCTGTGCATTTCAATGGACTCTAAATAATGTGTTCAAGCAACAAAGGCTCACTTCTGCTAAAAACTTAGCCCCTACATAGATAGCTCTAAACCTACTCAGATAACTTAGACGTCTCCAGTATTTAAGTGTGTGCCTTTAACAGTCTGTTCCTATTCCACGAGATTTTAATTACTGTACAAGAAATTATACACCATAATTGTGAGAAATTAGTTTTCCTCTGGGATTTTAAATCACCACTATTGAGAGAAGTGGACAAATCCTGTCTTCAGATACCTTCAGAATGGAAGGTTCATGAACAGACTGATGTGTGTTTACTCAGGGTAGCATTTTGTTCATACAGACCAACCAAAAAGAAAATTACTCTGAAATGCAAGACAACAGTGACACAGGCTAGTAAAGTAATTTAAATAGCTCCAGGATTGCAAGGTTTTGAATATTGCTGGTGAAAGCGTGAAATCACAGCAAGCAAGTCAGAAGCATTTGAGCAGCTTTCCTCCAATCATCAAGCTAGTTCCACTTCTTATCTTTGCTACAGACTGGCAAGACCTGAAATGTGACATCTTTGTCAGTGGTCCTAACTCAGTCGTGTCTCAACCCAGTTGAAATCCCTAAACACTGGTGCCAGAGGGTCACTTCGGTAATATACTGCTGCATAGCTCTGAAATTATTGCTTTTGTTAAAATACCCTTGAGACGCCCTTACTTGTATAGTAAAGCTGGATGACAGGCAGAAGATAAATACTTCAATTTATTTAGGAATTTATTAATTCTCCACCTTTGACTGTTTTGGAACAATGGGTGAACTCTAAAATTGCTGTGTTCCATATACACAGCAGCATTTTTTAACTCCTGCATCTCTAAACTATAGGATGAGAGTTCGGTTTGTCGCTTAAACTGAGCTGCACTGGGCTGGATGATTAATCATGCAGGCCAGATGCAGTAGCTGGAATTGAAGAGAAGAACAACTAATCATGTAAACACTTGCTGTTGGTAAATGCAGTACTTTCATGTTCAGACCTGCAGAGATTATATAAATGAAGCAGTATATCGTTATCGTGTGAGCAGTGAAATCCAGCCTGGAGTCTGCAGGAGAGTGTTTGAGGTGTAAGGATTGACTTAACAATTCCCACGCTCTTAACAAGTTACCATCAGCAGTGTTGGTATTTTTTATAGGATTTTCATGCTTTTTTTGGCAGTTGTGTCGATATCCAGAGAATTTTGGAAAACAAAATATTCAGTTATTTAATGTTTATCCAAATATTCCTTGACTTCCCACTGCCATGCACTGGAAATACGAAGAACACTTTTTATCTGTGACATGTTCTTTGTTTTTATTCTTCTGTACCCTTACGACGCTTGTCTATATAGCCACATATGCTCTGGGATAGGAAGGGAACATTTTCAAAAATAGAGCCGGAATCAAATGTGCTGCTGTTTTGACCTGAATCTCTTCTAGTTACAGCTGTGTGCATGCTTGAGAAGACTTTAGAGGGCTTATTTTCTTTATCTTTCTTTGAAATGCGCCTGCTCTCAGATGACTGAGACTGATGCTCCAGACACAAGAGGTTTTCATGCTCATTGTGCTGCCAGTGTAGTGGTTATGGGGTTGAAACTCTATTGTATAGGAGGATTCCATCAAAGTTGATGGAACAAGCACCTCAACAATGTGTGGCTGGAGGAGCTGGGGGTAGAGAGGTGAAGTGGTTTGTTCAAGGCAGGACAGTGACCAACATAGCACTGCAGTTTAAGTCTCTTGAATTAACAGGGAGAGTGCCCCAGCCCCTGCCCATCCTGCCCTTGCAACTTGTTTTCCTATTGAGACCACAGGCATTTTTTTTCCTCTTCTGTCAGGTTGTTTGAGTCCTCAGCATAAGTAGAGGCTGCCGAGTTGCGTGGATGGATGAAGAACCACTAAGCGTCTTGTGGTTTAAAAAGCCAAACAATGGGCATGAAGAAATGTTCTTATCAGTTCAGAGAGATTATGTACTATAAGTTAATTTATTCACACATGTCACATTCATCTGGGAGAAAAGCTCAGCATTAGTTTTTACTTGTAGATTTGGTGATTGAGATCAGAGAAGCATGGGGGATTGTTTCAGAAAGATCTGGTTTAATAGGTTCCCCTGTGCAGACAGGGTAATTTTATTTCTGAAAAAGATACCAGTGCTCTTTGGGATGCAGAAGGCAACTGCAAAGCAGGGGAAGACTGACCTCCTTTTAGTTCATGCTGCTTTTTCCGGAGTAAAATTGCCAAGAGTTCATTCTAGAAGTGAAGGAGAACAGAATTAAAGAAAAGTGAGAAAAGGCATTGGTTTTCAAATAAAATATTACTTTTTCATATCCTTGTATCTACTGTTCATCTTTACCAACTCTGTATCTGTTTTTCACACTTGCGTAAGTGCAGAAAATTGAAACTTGCAAGATATGGCATCAAACTGATACCATCCGACACAAATTGTCAAAGAGAAATCTATAAACAAGAGACTGTGGGGATTTTTTGTTTGTTTTTTGAGGGTGGTTTTTTTTTTTTTTTTACCTTCTGATCTCTCTTCCTCTTTGAAGTTCCTCCTACCTAAACAAGATCCATCATTATTGTGGCTGTACTGAGGCAGTCAGTAGTTCTGGGATGGAAAAGGATGTCTGACTGGTGAAAGTCAGGTGTGATCTTCGTTTGAATGGAGAAAACAACCTGTAGAATAGCAAAAGTTGTATGTGTCTTATTCACTTGCAGCCTCTGCTGATGGCACTGCCCAGGGTAAAGGGATGCTTTTTTTCTGACCTCCATCAGACTTTAATCTAAGGAACTGTTTTATAATTAAAGTTACGCATAGAAATTAGATGTCTGTCCTAATGGCTTCTTCTAATTGTGGTATTAGCTGCTGACAGCAGCTTTGCCCTTCAGGAGGCTCACAGGGTATCAGAGCAGTTATTTAGCAGTGTATGGAGCCTGTCTCGCCTGTATAGGTTCCAGGTCACTTTAAAGCTTTGATTCTAGTGCCATACAGTGTGAATTCATGGGAGACTTTGGGATGATCAGAGGGTTGGAGCACTTCCCCTATGGGGACAGGCTGAGAGAGCTGGAGCTCTTCAGCCTGGAGAAGAAAAGAGTCTGAGGAGACATTATTGCAGCCTTCCAGTACCTGAAGGGGGCCTACAGGAAAGCCGGGGAATGACATTTTGTAAGGGCAGATAGCAACAGGATGAGGGGAAATGGCTTTAAACTGGAAGAGGATGGGCTTAGACTAGATATCAGGAAGAAATTCTTTACTATGAGGGTGGTGAGACTCTGGAACAGGTTGCCCAGTAAGGCTGTGGATGCCCCCTCCCTGGAAGCATTCAAGGCCAGGCTGGATGGGGCTTTGAGCAACCTGGTTTAGAGGGAGGTGTCCCTGCCTATAGCAGGGGGTTGGAACTCAGTGACCTTAAAGGTCCCTTCCAACCCAAACCATTCTAGGGTTCCTTGATTCTGGAAATGAGAAATTACAATTTGTGCTATAAAAGAGTGCACCACAAATAATAATAAGTAAAAAAAAAAAAAAAAAACGTTTCTCATGTTGAACAGTCCTAAATCTTAGCATCAAAAGCCTAAGAAATTCTACATACATGTTGGTCAGTGCCCAAATGTGACTGTGACCCATGTGAGTCAGTAGCTTTTGTCTTTTGATTTTGTGCGTCAGAGTGGTTTAGTGCTGCCATTCCTTGGATAAAGGGAGATATCTATAAAAACAAAACTGTCTTGAATTTTATTGCCTCTCTCAAAACTTTTGAAAGCAATCGGTTCAGTTCCTTATCTGCTCTGTCTTCTCTTTTATAAGGTTGATCTGCACAGCAAGCAGTTCTAATTTTACACTGGAAAACAATGGGAATCTGATAGTGTTTTATAATCAGTTATGATTCTGCTTTATGGTATCTGGATTTTTTCCAAAAAAAATACAATTTCTTCCAAAGTGTTTGTTTGTGAAGCAAGTCCTCTTTGCAATGACAGTGATAAATGTTTATCAGACCTCCATGTTACCTAAGTACAAGCCTGAAAATTAATGTAATTATCACAGGAATTCTGAAGATACAAGACTGTCCCTCAGCTCCGTAGGTAAATACCCTTTGCACAGCTATTTAATGCTGCTCCAAGCTTTGTGGTTGTTCTGAATGTAGTTGCAGCCATAGTTTCCCATTTTAGTGTGTCGTGTTCTGACTCCCTCCCTGACCGGCGGCAGCTCTCCTTATTGCTGAAGTATCTGTGATGGCTCAGCCAAAACCCTCCAGGTGATGGGAGATCTGTTTCTTCTGGTAACTCCAGAATGAGAATTATAGGAGTCCAGCATATTGCTTACCCCTGCCCCCAGGTTTATGCACAGCAGCCAAATTTATTGTGGATGTAATTCCAGTGATGCACCAGGGCAAGATTTTGACCCTCCAATTTAATACCACCACATGTCTGTCAGTAATTAAAAATAATTACTTAGGAAAGTGAAGGGATATGCTCATGTAATTAAAATGGCAATGGTCCTTATGTTGCCCTGCTGATACCATGTTAACATCTCTTGCAGTGTTTCCTGCTTTTCTTAAAAAATGCAAGCTTCTGACATCTCAGCTGTCCGTGACAGAACAGGGCTGAGCCTGACTTCCATATTCGCAAGAAAAAAGTCTTGAAAATGTTTCTTCTTCCCTTGTGAATCAAAACGTGGGTGGAAATGAATTAAAAAGAAAGAAAGAAAAAAAAAAAAAGAACGTTCAAACCAGCATTGTGGCTGACTTTTGACTCTTGAGGTGCCGGGGGCTGGTGTTAAAAGGATTAGGTAGTGGAGCAGCCAGCTGGCTCCCTGAGCTCCTTAGGCAGGAACAGACATCTGCAGCGTCACTGAAATTCTCCCCAACTCTGGTAGATCCACTGCATTCACATATCTGCCTTGCCACACTGAGAATGTGGATTTGTTTGCAAGTCTGGTGGGTAGTGTTACCCTTTGAGCCAACGAGAGTACGGGTAAAAGAATGGAAAGCAGATACTGAAAAAGATGTATTGACCTGTGTCAGTCTGTGGCATAAATCAGACATGGGTTGTACAATCAATATTTTGTTCTCATGGTTAGCATGTACATCTGTGCGCAGTGCCCTTTGGGAACCATTGGTGACCTGTGTAGAGGCAGGCTGTGTGTTCCTGCGGTCGGATGGTGGGTTTGCAAGGTGGGTTCCCTCACACACCTCTGCCATGGGGTGGGCACTAACAGAGAGAGCATTGGCAATTCCAGTCGTGACAGTTTCACTGCTTTCAACATAAGCATCCATACACGTGTGCAGTACAATACAAGGATTTGACTTGCGTATCTGACTATTGTTGGCAAAATCCAGATTAAACACAGTATCAAGAAAAAAAACTGTGTTTTCATCGTTCACAAAGGCATTTTCTCCCCTGGAACATTAATGTATATATGTGCAGGCACAGAAATAAAATGGTAAATCACATTATGGAGGCAGGCTGACAGAGCTGAGGTTGTCTCTGGAGAAGAGAAGGCTAGATCCAGGGAGACCTGGTTGTGACCTTCCAGTACTTAAAGGAGGCTTTATAAGCAAGAGGAGGTCCGACTTTTTACGTAGCCTGATAGATATGGCAAGGAGGAATGGCTTTAAACTAAAAGAGGGGAGATTTAGGTTAGATGTTAAGAAGAAATTCTTCACTCAGAGCATGGTGAGGCTCTGACACAGACTGCTCAGATGATAAGCTGTGGGTGCCCCTTCCCTGGATTGAAGGCCAGGTTGAATGGAGCCCTGAGTAGCCTCATCTAGTGGGTGGCAGCCCTGCCCATGACAAGGGTGTGGGGCAGGAGTGGCTTTATGAAAGTCTCTTTCAGCCCAAGCAATTCTGTGATTTGCAGCAGAGCCCTAAACCTAGTGGCAGCCAGTGTGGTGAAGAGTTGACACCTCTCCAGGGCTTCCTTGAATGCCATGCACATAACTCAGAAGTGAGCAGAAGCAGCTTTTGGTAGCAGAATTTCTCCGTGTCCTCATCCTCCTGCTCAGGTTGGATCAGACCCTGCAGCACCAGCTGCCCCGGGCGGGGCAGGGCTCACCACTGTGACTGGCTGCATTTTCAAAACCACAAATTATGTGCATTTTTGTTCAGCACTTTGGACTGCGGAGGAAGGGTCAGAACACAGTATTTTTCCATATGACTTTCAGCTCCTGTTCCAAAGGAAGGGGCTGGAGAATTTTGCTTTGGAAGGAGTGGTGAGGGCTGGGGAGGTATTTGTCATTGCAGCTCGGTACCGGAGAAGTAATCCATCTCTCACTGCTCCAAGAAGAGATCAATGGCAGGAAGGATCACAATGCCTTGTTTTAGACATTCTGCCTCTTAAAGGAGGGAGTTAAAAGGTGATGCATCAGTATTTTAGAAGCTACCTAGCTAGAAAATGAGAGTTAACATCACTAACATCGCTAGTATTCTGTTTTATGTGTAAGCAGATGAAAAAAATTGGAATATTTTTAATTAACTTTGAGTCTGTCTTTTCATGAAATTAGTTCCGATAAGTTCAGATTTCAGGGAGTCATTTATTTGCCAGGTTGAAAAAGAAGCATGATGAAAGCCAGTTTATAAATAATGGGAGAGTCCTCTGATTTAGAGTTGCTCAGGGCATGATCTTGCTTTCGTTTCTGTCAGCTGAAGCTCTTGCACTGGCTGCAGTGGGAACTACTTCACTTTTACGTAAGCCAGTGACTATGAAATCCTGCCTTCCAAACTTTCACTTGCAAAGTACTAAACTCTGCCCTCTAATCCTGCAAATTGCTGTCCAGGAGGGTAGACTGGTGTGCTTGAGTGGACCTTTGGGCTTGTGAGTTAGGGCACATTTACATGCGGCATTACTTCAGTGTCGGGACTGTCAGCATTTTGCAGGTGGTGATTAGCACTGTCTTGAGCTGCTTTGTGTGGTGGTGGCTGGCGCTGCCTTATCTTAAGACATGGCTGAAGCACAGGGCAACCTGAGGGCTTTGGAGATGAGACTGGAGGGCTCCTGAGAGCGGGAGCAGAGCTGGTCTGCACTCGAAGGTTTCCCTGACAAAGTGGCTATGGCTGTCTGTTTTCTCAATGAAAAATGATCCCAGAAGAATGACATGCAAACCAAGCAAAACTTAGAGAAGCAGATTTTATTTATTTATTTGGCTATTTAGAGGTGAAAACATTTCTGATGCTTCGAGTAGACATTTTTTCAAATGCTTGCTTGTTTCAGATGCCAGATCAGTTTGATCAGACGGTGGTGCTCAACCAGCTGCGCTACTCTGGGATGCTGGAAACTGTAAGGATTCGGAGGGCTGGCTTCCCAGTCCGAAGGCCCTTCCAAGACTTTTATAAGAGGTAAAAGCAATGACACGGGCACTTCAGGCGTGAGTCGTGGATATCAATCTATGTTCTCATGTAGAGGAACAATGTAAACATCACATATTAATACAGTAGAGTTAAAATAGAACGTATCTCTTAAATGAAGCAATAAATAATTTTTGATTACCAGGTATAAAGTTCTCATGAGAAACTTAACTCTGCCCGAAGACTTAAATGAGAGATGTGCCGTCCTCCTTCGTCTGTATGACAACACAAGTACTGAATGGCAGCTTGGAAAAAATAAGGTAAAATAATCCGACTGCACGTGTTGAGGCTACTGCTTGTACAAGGTTGAAGGGATTTTGACTGCACAGCTGCAGGAGTGTAGTTGTAATGGTAATTACATTTGGCCTTAAAGGAAGCTGAGCATGTTTGTTGATGCTCTAGAGACTCCTGTAAGTAATTTGTAGTTGTGCTAAGGAATTCGCTGTCTGAGGCACTTGAACCTACATTTCACTCATAGAGAAAGAGCCCACTTTGGTGGACTCACAGACAGGAGCGCTGGTGAGGATCAGAATGTAGAACAAGGTTGCTGGATTTTGGAATTCAGAGAAGTCCCTAGCCCTTGAGGCAGTGCTCTGTTCTATGAGGAGCTCTCTTCGTTCCAGTGAACTCACCTGCCTGGCACCTGCTCCGCAGGGGAAGTCACGGAGAGGGACTGTAGTCAGTGTTAATACAGCAGGGCTGGGCTCCACATGTTTTTGCTTGTCCTGGTCTCAGAGTTCTCAGAGGTACATTAGACCTCCATATGTGTCCTGCCAGACAATGTGAACTTTGCTGCCACTTTTTTTTTTTTTTTTAAAGAATTTCACATTGTTTTTATTAGAAGAGTGTAACTTTGAGTAACAAAACAATCCAGGTGTTTCTGCATGCTCGTTTTGCAAGTTTGAAGGTTCCCTAGTGCAGGATCTGAGATTTCCTGACTATCAACACATGGTTCAAAGGACTGATGAGTGGATTACAAACAGCATTCCTTGGCACATTTAAGGTGTCTCAGAGATTATGCTGGGAAATATGATTCGATTGTTCTAAAGTTATTTTGGGACACGAAATCTGAGATATTCTGATTGCAACTGAAGTCGTGTTTCAACCCATTTTTGTAGACTATGGCTTGCAAATCATACAGTGATAGCAGACAAAGCTAGATGTTGGTTCCCCTTATTGCGGGTGCAGCACTTACGCACCAACCCTGCACATGGCTTTAGCGTGTTAGCAAAATAACATCTGTGAGGACCCCAAATTGTTTTAAGCAGCTGCTTGGCGGGATCTCAGTAGGAACCAGAGCTCTGTTGTAACCTCCCATACTGGGGACTGGAATAATTGCCCCCAGAGCTGTGTGTGCATTTTTAAGAGTCTTCATAAATAGCTTATTGTTGAAGAGAACAAGGGGGCATTGGTTTCAGACTAAGCATGCTATGGGGCACTTTGTGATTTAAGAGGAGTAGTAACAACATTGCAGTGATTCAGCTTGAGTGTGAAACTTTCTTGTTTTCACATCACAAGCTGCATTGCACCTGCTCAGTAAAATGTGTTAGCCTGTGCACGGTATGTGCTTAACATCTATTTTGGTTCAGGAAGTAGCTGAATGCCTTTCTGAATCAGAATTTTGGGATGTTTTTAAAGCAAATGTATGCAAAGGAAGATTGCCCACTGAGAGAAAGAAAACAACCTATTTTATACATGAATAAAACTATGTATATAAAGAGCTGCCCAGTGCATCTCAGGTTGTGAAACTTGGGGACTTTCTATGGGATTCTGTATGTTCCTTAGTGTTTGATAATTAGTTGCAAAATCAAGTCCCTTTCTACCACATTTAAAACTCAGAACTGTGCCTTTCATCAGTTTCGTGATGATCAGTTTTGTCCCCCTAAACTCAAACCAACCAATCAAACAAAAGCCAAAACAAAAACAGTTGATGAATGTGTCTATGGCCATGTAAGCTCAGCTGGATGCTGGTTGGCTGTGAGGGATACCTGGCCCAGGCGTGTACCCAGCACAACAGTTCTACGCCTGTAAGTACGAGAGCAGGTAGCCTGAATATGGACCCGCTCTCATTTGAGTGTACTTCTGCAGGTTTATACCAGTGACATTTGAGGATTACAGAAGCTCTATTTGTAATGTAAAACAGCTGAATTCCCGGGGCAGTCTTTCTGCTCCCCAAATACCCTGCTCTGGGTGTCCTTGCTGGAGCAGGGCTTGGACTGCACAGACCCAGGAGGTCCCCTCCAGTCTCTGCCATGCTATGATTCTATGAAATCAGGAAGTTTATGCTAAGTCCTACAGCTTTTTGTCCCATGTTACTCTTCGATGGCAAAGCCTGGTAATGAATCTGTTAATTATATTTAGCCTATTCAGTCTTTTCCTGCTGAAATCCAAAGTCAGAAGATCATCTGCAGGTATTTTCCTTTAAAAGAAATAAGTTTTCTGTTGAGGAAATGATATGCTTGACTCTGAATTCAAAGTTCAGGCTTACTGCTCAGAATGGCTCTGTGGGCATGGCTGTCCTGTATCTATGTCCTTATATATATATGTCTGTACGTAACTATCCACAAGTTAAGACAGAATTTTTCTTGTGTAGGTTTTTCTCCGGGAATCCTTGGAACACAAGTTAGAGAAACAGCGAGAGGTGGAGGTCACCAAAGCAGCAATGATTATCCGAGCACACATCTTAGGTTACGCAGCCCGGTAAGCGACTGGATGGGAATGTCAGTAATAAAGCTTTTGGACAAATGGGTGGGTATCAGGTAGTAAAATTCCTTGGATGCAATTTTTCACTTTTTATGGGAACCAGGCATCCAAATCCTGTAAGTGGCTTTTGAAAATAACACCTGATAACCTTAGCAGACTCGTGAATAAAAAAAAAAGCAGAGTTAGAGTTGTTTTAATGTAATGAATAGGACAGTATGGAAGACTGGAGGTCAGCCATCCTTGTAATGGTATCCTGGTATGAAATAAGTGGTACAAAATCTAGCAGGATGGTACCTAGTAGGGCCCATCCTGCCCCCAAATTATGCATGTTTATCTTTGCTTTTTCATGGTAAGAGAGAGCAAATAGAACTAGTCAGTTTGGTTCTTTAAGAACTGAACCTTAGGTAAGTGATTAATGTTTCATTTGTTTACTCAGCTTCCTGCATTATGTATTAGGTGGAGTTTCTCATCCCATCTGTTTATTTCTCTGCTTTTTCTACAAATCAGCTGAGGACAGTTTGAGGAAACTTGTTTGCATAATGTGGTCTTCTCCTTATATTCTGACTAATATGTTTCTCAAAAACTATATTCATTTTTAATGACAGAGCTACCCGTGCATAATCTTTCTTTTCAGAGATGTTGGATAGATACCTGTGAGTATTTTCTCTGCATGCATACACACATGTACAAACTGTACTTGATAGCGTTTTCTTGTCAAGGGCACAAGAACATGTAAGACAGGTAGTGTGCATTTCCTTAATGAAAATACAGATTGCTCTGTCATGGAAATGAAGGAATCTCTTTCCTTTCCTGGGGAAGAGAATGTGAATTAGAATGGAGAAACCACCACAGAGACAGAAAAAATAAACTGCTTCACTACCGTGCCTCATTATTGCATGTCACTATTATAGGACTTCTCACGACTGCTCATTAATCCTTTGCTTCCTTATAAATTTATTTTGTGATGTTTTTGTCCTCTTCTTTTTTTTTTCCAGAAAGAGGTACAGAAAGGTTCTGTATTACGTAGTCGTGATACAGAAGAACTACAGAGCATTCTCCAGTAGGAGAAGGTTCCTTTGCCTGAAGAAGGCAGCCATAGTTCTTCAGAAGCAGCGGCGGGGCCAGATTGCTCGACGTGTTTTCAGGGAAAGGCTAGAGGAAAAGCGGAGACAAGAGGAAGAAAGAAGAAAAGAGGAAGAAGAAAGGTGCAGTACACTCCCTTGCATCACACTCCATTCCATATTAGGTTTTAGCCTGAAAAGACTTTCTTGCAGGTAAAGCCAAGTGATTTCAGAATTCTGTGCTTCTTTTGGTTAAAAAAAAGCATAAACTATCGTGGTATTTACATCTTCACGAACACATCCTTGATGACCTTATTTCTGGCTGTCGTTTTCTTGCAGCAGGTGATTGAAAACTGAGCTATTGCCCTAGCACAGGCATTTGACTATCATATGTTGAGCTTGATTTTCTAACTGTTTTCTTCCTTCACTTTTAGGGAAAGACAAAGGCAAGAAGCAGAGCGTCTTGCTCAGCAGGTAAATGATATTCTTAATACTTGCAGCCATTCTGTTTATTTGAGTATCTCAACCCGACCATTAAAAAAAATAAAAGACATTTGTGGCATTTAAACAGAACTTTGAGTTAGCAAATAAAACCAAAGGAAACTTGATACAGTTGTTTGCATGGGAATTTCTTTCACCTCATGCTTCATTGAATTTCTGGCAAAGACAGAACTTTCTGCATGTTCTTGAGCTTTTCAGTATCTCTGAGTAAATGCAATCATGCTTTCAATTTTCTTTCATTTTCTTTCTGATGTAGGGACAAGGGTTATTTTAAATGAACAGCATGATCAGAGTGTAGTGCTTAGGAAATACAAAATAGTCTTGCTTTGAGGAGGCAGTATTATTTTTTCTTCTATTTTGAATGTAGGCTGAAGAGGAGAGAAAGAAACAGGAACTGGCTGCCATTCAGAGAGCCCAGAAGGAAGTGGAGCTGAAGCAAGAGGTGGAGAGGCAGAAAGAAAGCAGGCAGGTAGAAGAAATCTTGCGTTTGGAAAAAGAAATCGAAGACCTGCAGCGTGTGAAGAAGCAGCAGGAGCTGTCTTTGACTGAGGCTTCGTTACAGAGGCTGCAGCAACTCCGAGATGAGGAACTCAGGCGGCTCGAGGATGAAGCTTGTCGAGCAGCCCAGGAGTTCCTGGAATCTCTGAACTTTGCTGAGATCGATGAATGCGTCCGAAACATTGAGAGGTCGCTCTCTGTGGGCAGTGGGTATCCTGCTGAGCTCGCTGAACAAACTGGAAATGCCTGCAGTGAAAAGCCCAATTTTAACTTCAGCCAGCCATATCCTGAGGAGGAGGTAGATGAGGGCTTTGAAGCTGATGATGATGCATTTAAGGATTCACCCAATCCAAGTGAGCACGGCCATTCTGATCAGAGGACCAGTGGCATCAGAACAAGCGATGATTCCTCAGAAGAGGATCCGTATATGAATGATACTGTGGTGCCAACAATTCCTGCTGCTAGCAACACCATGCTTATACCTCCTACCCATGATACAGTCAGTCTCCACAACTCTTCAAGTGGTGAATCTACATACTGCATGCCAGAAAACGTATCATGTAGACCACCAGACTCTGTGGAACTTATTTCTCCAGATGGAGACTATGATTACGACCAAGATGATTACGAAGATGGTGCTATTACTTCTGGTAGCAGTGTGACCTTCTCTAATTCGCACAGTAGCCAATGGTCACCGGACTATCGGTGCTCAGTGGGGACATACAATAGCTCTGGAGCATACCGGTTTAGTTCTGAAGGAGCTCAGTCTTCTGTAAGTATCATTCCTTGTATTATCTAATAATTGATTTATGCTTTCTGTTTTTTTTTTCACTGTACAACCATGCAGTCACTGTAGCTGTTCTTAGAAATGCTTGTATTGTAAAATTCAACTTACGTACACTGCATATGGGCATAGTTAAGTGTTGGTTGCAATTCTAGGGTATGGTAGGCAAGGGTGCGGTTCTGTCTGGTTTAAGGCAGAACTTCACATTATTTTATGAAGCTCTCAGTGCGTGGCCATGGATGCAGTTCATAAGCAAAATTTGTGTGTGTGTGCTCATTTGGAGTGGGAGGATTGGGTAGCATCGTGGGGAACTGATTTTGGAAAAGGCAAGTTCAGTTCTGCATGAGAGTCAGAATAGCGTTGAATAAACTGCTTGCAGAAATCCCCAAGATGTCACATTTATTTGAGATTATTTTAAGAGTAAATTTCAGATGATGGCAAATAGTAGAATTACTGAAGCAGTTAATTGAAGGGCTCTTTTTTCAGTGCTGTTTACTGAATTGACAGTTTACTCTCATGAATGTTTTTGGAAGAATACAATTTCTTCCACCACTCACAAAATACTTCAGTGAAACTGTGTGTCTGGGAAAGTGAAAACATATTTCAGCAACGCTGACTTCTTTAGAAGGAAAATGTTAGCGCTAAAATATCTACTACAGCTGAGGTAATGAAAGCCAAAGAAATTGTGTCCATTCAATACATCATAAAATGTTTTAGCTGAAGACTTCTAAACCTGTTTTCTCTAAGTTCTTTCCTGAGAAATCATTTTACCTTTGTTCCTTTCTCTCATAGTTTGAAGACAGTGAAGAAGATTTTGACTCCAGATTTGATACAGATGATGAACTTTCCTACCGAAGGGATTCCGTCTATAGCTGTGTTAGCCTGCCCTACTTTCACAGTTTTCTGTACATGAAAGGTACTGGGGTGAACAAGAATTTGTTAAACATACAAACTAATCAGAAATATTTAATAAACCTTGCACGCTAATTCCTGTAGACTTAAGCTCTTTTCAGAATTTTGAAAGGCTGAGGGAAAAGTCTGGAAAAAGCTGCTCTCAGATGAGGTTCCTTGCAGTACCTTACATCTGGCAATGATTTTCCTCTCTGCAAAGAAACAGCAAAATTTTTTGGCTGCCTCTGTTTCATTTTATATCTTTGCCAGCTTGTAAACAATGCAATATCCAATATAAACATAGCAAAATAGCTTGCAAAGTCAAACCGTAACAAATTTTGAAGAAAGCTTACTCCTGCTGTCAAATGTACCATGGACAGTGTTCTCTGCTGCAAACCAGTTTTACTGATTTCATTTCAACTTTCATTTGGGTTCTGAAAGAATAGAAGGAAGTGTATGCATAGCTCTGAAAGAATATACTCGGGAGTTCTCTGGTTAGGATTCTTGGACTTAACTTCTAATGATCAACACAAAATTATGGTCTAGGTGAAATCCCGTATCATACCCATCACTAGCGTAACTTAGTTCGTTGGATTAGGAACGGGGATGAACAGGTGCATGGGTACATTGATGTGAAAAGTAATGTATGCTGTCATCGCTAGCATGGTTTTTACCCTCTGACATAGTTAGCAATAAGGAATGACAAGAATATACTGGTTTGGTTGAGGGGGTTTTTTTTAAGAGTTTTTGGATTACCAACCATATTGTAGCTTTAAGGGTATGTAAAAATTAGATCTTTTATTTTATGTCTTGCAGCAGAGACTCCTTTCAGCTGCAGCACTGTTGGTCAGCATCTCCTAGTGTTGGTTTGGTCACAGCTTCTGTTTTATAATGTAATTGTTTGTCTTAACTATGTATGAACCCACATCTATCCCTTTTTGCCAGGTGGCTTAATAAACACGTGGAAACGACGCTGGTGTGTCCTGAAAGATGAGACCTTCCTGTGGTTTCGCTCCAAGCAGGAAGCACTTAAGCAGGGTTGGCTTCACAAAAAGGGGGGTGGATCATCTACTCTTTCCAGAAGGAACTGGAAGAAACGATGGTTTGTTCTCAGGCAGTCCAGGTTGATGTACTTCGAAAATGACAGTGAAGAAAAGCTAAAGGGTTCTATTGATGTCCGAATGGCAAAGTAGGTTTATATATGTTTATATGTTAAATGTTATCCTACTAAATACTTCTTGGGAGTTATCTGGGAATACACTGAGTGCTCTGAATTCAAATTGTACAAATGGAAGCATGAGTGCGTTTGATGAAGATCTTGAAAGCAAGTGCTGTCCTTACTTGACTCTCTTTTAAGTCCACAGAGCGCTGCAGTTAAGCCAATGCCAAGCTCTTCAGAAAGCTGCTGCTGTAGTGAATTCGTCTGTGCCTTCTCCCAGACTAGAAGCCCTACTTAGTCTGTAATGATTCCCAAGGCAATTCAGGGCACGTTGCCAAGTCTGTAGCTGGAAGCAAACACAAATGGAGAGGGTGGAATTAATAGGCAATGAATATAGATAAAGTTAGCATGGGTCAAATCTGTATGTTTGGTATACATTTATGACTTCTTACATGTTTGAAATAATTAGGGTAGTTCTACGTGAAGGTCTTCAAGGTGCATAAATGCATTTAGAATTGTATGAAAATGTAGAATTGCTAAATCAAACTTAACAATTTCTGTCTTGCTAACAGAAGTTTTTCATGCCTTAAAATTCCACGCTTTATATAGCATGCATCAAAAAGGTTTTTTAAGGGATAGTATTTTTACTTTTAAACAGTCGACATGTTTTATGGCTCAGTGGAACTAATATAAAAATTAAAGCTTGCTCATATTGATAGTCTTGTTTCTGTATAAAGATACGTAAGGTTTCCTCCTTGGTAGAGAAAATAGAACTGGCTGTAACACTTGATTCCACTCAGCATCTTGTAAACTGCAGCTGTGCATTTTATTCTGTTTAACAGAGGACTTGAAATAAATTGAAAGTGTAGTGTAATCTTTTACTTGGAAGTCTTGGTTGAGCCTGATTCAGGCAGGACAGCGCAGATAGTTTCAACGAGCATCCTGAGTTGCTCTTGTAAAACCAGTGTGCTGCTGGCTCTCAAGAAACTCTGAATAGAGAATAAATTTCCTGCCGTTATTGTTTTTGGTTGAAACTGAATTTGTTTCTGTCCCATATGCCATAATGTGTATTTAGTCCTTTTTCTAACGTGCTTAAACCAATTTTTGTTGTCACTGCATTGTTTCATCAACAGTTCCCTGGGGAAGCTCTTTGCTGAGCCTTCCTTTAACATAGTCAGATAACAGTTGTTGATCCTAACTTGAACTGAAAGTTGAATCAATGATTCGTACATAAAACAGCTGGAAGAAAGGGCACTTGTATTTAAAGAGTTATGTGTGTTAGGAGAAATGAGCAGTAGCTTTTCTACGCATCTCTAATACTCGCTGGGTATAACCCTAACATACCATGTGAAATATATTTCACCATTCTGTATTGGCCATCCTATTCCAGTTTTATAAATATTTGGCTGCTTCACTTAAAATACACGACAAGGAAGTACTGTGTTGGGTTACAGGGAGGAAGGAAGACAAAGTAAGGAAAATAATACGGAAAAATAGCATTTTGTTTATTTTCAATCCTCGAGAGCTCTCCCTTAACCATTCCAAAAATCATCTGAATTCAGTGACTTTTGCCTGGTTTGATAATGCTTTTTCTGTAGTTTGTGTTAGAACAGTGGAGTAGCCGACTTTGTACAGCAACACTCATAAGAGCTTGATTATTTGAATATAGGCATAAAACATGGCAGTTGTAGTTCGGTGTATAAATACTGCCTGATATCTCAAATTAATTAGGTGCAGCAATTCTGATTGCTGTTGTTCCTAGTGTCTGTGTGTCTCTCAGCACAACAGCATTTCCAGAATATGTTGGCTGTGTCTGACGCGCAATCTTGTCATTTTCTTCTTTTCAGGGAGATTGTTGATAATACAGGCAAAGAAAATGGTATTGATCTAATAATGGGTGATAGGACCTATCACTTGATTGCTGAGTCTCCTGAGGATGCAAGGTATGGAAATCATCATGCTTTTTTGTTCTGCTTTTTAGCCTCCGTGCCATTCTGACTTGTGCTTATCATTTTATTAGCCTGCTATCTCCAAATAGCCAGACTGTGTTAAACACGTTGCATTGAACACTTTTTCCAAAGACCTGCTGATATAAGAAAATCTCCTGGCAGAATATTACAGATTCAGACTCTCAGTGAGTCAGACTCAGTGAAGATTTCCCTAGAACTTGGCTGCGTGCTTTCTCTGTTTTTAGATACTTTAGGAAATACAGTTTGTATGTAGAGAAGCAGTAACTGGTTTTTAATGATTTTCTTTTGCGTTATCCTGCTGCATTTAGCTGCGTAGATTAAATCAATATTTAAGATTCCTCTCAGTTGCCTGAAATAAAGTACCATTTAGAGCTGAGATCTGTTTACCTAAGCAGAGCCTAAGTATTTTTCAGATAAAAGTTGCAGTGGGATCATTAGATTTTAGGATGAATGCATATTCATGAACAAGAGGAGCATGCAACAGTGTTGGCCCTTCTACCAATTCAAAAGAAGATCTTACTTTTGCTGCTACCATATCAAATGGTAGGGGAGGGCTGCTAGGTGAGGAGCAAGCTTAACTTGTCAGATCAGTTCTAGTGTGTATCTAATAAATAAATAAAATAAAACAAAATAGTCCCCACACTATTTGTTTTGAGATAATAATATGCTTGCCTATAAAATCAAACGTTTGAATAAAGTTAACTTAGTAATCAAATCTTATTACCCACTGTGCTGCTGCCTGAAGGGCTGAGCACAGGATTCCTGTGCCAACATTACTTGAGCTGGTTTTGTTCTGAAGCCTTGAAAGTTGCTTTGTATTCATTTTCTTTTTTAATTAGAATACCTTCATGTTTCGTATTGCCCTGAATAGAAATTCAGCAACGCTAACAAGGCAGTCATTGATTCATTTTTCGGCATCCTTAAAACCACACTTAAAACAGTAATTCAGCACTCATTGTGATTCTTGTGTGATGTGAGTAAATTTTAAAGGGAAAGATTAGCTAAAGTCTCATCTATTATACACGTGTACATGCTCCAGTAAATGCTCTGTAGGGATCAGTAAGGAATTGCCAGAGTGAAGACTTGTGTCTGTTGTCACGAATTTCTTTTTTTCCCTAAGCGTGGAGGAGAAGACACTATGCCCTATTTTTGTGTATAGTACACGTAACACACCAGCTAGATTAAATTATGTGTTAGCAATCTGTTCCACGTTTTCTTTTTTTCACATTGATCTATCTTAGAAAACTTTAATGTGGGAGATGTGCAAGGATTTCCAGATGGGCTCAACTCAAAGCCTTGTTAACGTTTGGCAATGTTAAAAGTGAAGTACAGAATTATTGGGCTGTGTTAGTTCTGGATCTGCTATTGAAAAGAATTATTTTGCGGATGGGCTAGATGATTATCTGAGGGAGCTTTTTGTTCGTATGAAAGGAAGAGAAAAGAAAAAAACCTGAGCCCCTCCCAAAAAGGAATTACTTTTTCAATCATGACCATGGCGTACTTGAGAAGTAATGTTTCAGGGGGTAGCCACTGTTTCAAAACCCTCGTCTGTCCTTGTCCCTATTCCTGTGTTCTACTACTCAGCTGAAAGCCAAGGGATGTCCCAAGGGGGAAGAAAGTAAAAGGAGAGTAAAATCTGCCTTTGTCTTTTTGCCAAGTGCAGTGATGGATTTATTTTTCATTGCTTGGACAAAGATTACACAATGACATTAGGAAACCTAAGAATTGTTCTTGAAAATTGAATAATAAATTATTACTAACTGTGCATACAGTGCTATGAAGGCCTTTTTGTCATTTATTTGAAGACTGACATTTAAATACACTTGCAATTCCTGAGCCTAAAGGAAAAGCTGAATTTAATTTGTGGGAATCTTCAGGCAGATGAGTTTTTAGTTTCTTTAACTGATGGTTCTTTCTCTTTAGACAACTTTATCCTCATTTTGAGGAGTCTTCAGTGACCTTGTCTCATATAAGTAGTCTTCCAATAAGTAAGCGTAAAGCACAACCTTTCTGCGCGTATCTCCAAGTCTTAACAAATGAATCAAAACTAAAAACATTCTTATCTTTTCTTCTATGGTCAGGCACTCCGTATCTTCATTTTTCTTTGTACCTTGTGTTGTTCCTAATTGAAAACATAATCTGTTGGAAAGGACTTGGGATGATAATGGCAACGATGGTACCTTTTGACAGACTACACAGATTTTCTCAAGCGATTTTGGCAGTTCAGTTTCCAGTTGTCTACATTATGGCAAGCAGTTGGCTTCTGAATGCTGGAGCTAAGGAGGCAGCATTTCAGTTTCATAGGCATAATTCTTTGACTACAAAACAATGGCAGATAGTTTTACATTTAAAGCCATTTGTTTTGCATTTGTTTTCTCAACCTGGTGGTGGTGAACCCTGTGCACAGAAGTGAGGACTTAGTTTTAAAGGTTGGGCTTTTGAGTCCTTTGAAAACTCAGCCTCAGGTAATTTTCATTAGAATGGCAAATTCATATCTCAAACAATGGCATTCAGGAACCTGCTGAACAAGTCGAGCTCTGCCCTCAAATTTCTTTCAGTGGAATTGCTTAGAGCAGTTGAGCTTTATCATATGCAAATGCCAGAATGGTAGAGATTTCCCAGAAGCAGAAGGTGTGGTTGGAATTAAATCCCTCTGCAACTGCTGCTCAGCACCGAGGCCAGAGTACTGGAAACCCCTCTCCCAGTTTTCCTGTTGTGGAAATGTAAGGCTACTGGAGTGATGCAAATTGGCTCTGGTTCAACCGCATGGGTCCTTCCAGCTGCTGGATTTTCCACTGCTCCATTGGGAGCAAAAACTGTAGAGGTAGTTCCTTGGGGTTTCTATTCTTTTCCCTCTGTGAACTGTGAGGACGTGTTGTCCTCTTGGCCTTTGCAGAGGTATTGCTGTAAGTATTGTGTAAATTGTCACACTATTAGCGTAGCAGAATTTATAATCTGAAGGTTGGATTTTCCATTGAAGGCTTTGTACGTAGCTGGCAGTGGTTGGGTGATGTAGCCATCAGTTAACCCGACTTATCCCGGGGCCTCGACCACCCGAGGGAGAGAGAGACATAATCGTGGATGCCATGAAATCTTCTCTCAATTTAATGCTGCGTCACACGGCTTATATACCAGCATGGCTTCCACGCATGCGTGTCCCGTACACCCGCTACGCAACCCCACGCACGACCCTTCCTACTCCCAGAGTCCTCTCTTGCATAAACCATGTCAACGCGGGGCATCAGGAAAAGTGCTTCTTCATATCCCTGATCCATGGTTCCGCTTCAGCTGCTTCGGGCTGTTGTTATCTTAGCAGTTCCTTACTCAGGCCCATCCCCTGGTTGACCTTGTCCCACAACAGTTGGGTTTTCTTTCCCAGATGAAATGTGTAGAATGTGTTACTAATGCTTTCTTAGCACTCAGATGTTTCAGTGTGCTTAGTGCCAGTTTTATAGAAATGCCACATCTTATACAAGGTATTTGTCTTCAGGAGGAAGAGTATGACATGAATTTGAATGGGAGATCTCGAGGGGCTTGTGTGTATCCAGTAGTACCTGAACTGACATAAAGCTTTGCTGCTTGTGTGCATATTGACAAAAGGAATTTTAAGCAATTTCAAAAACCAGCAGAACCTGCTTGAGCTCTGCAGAACAAAGGTGACAAAAGGCTTGCGCGCAAGGGATGTGGTTCTTACACTGCTGCCTTTCTCTCCACAGCCAGTGGTTTAGTGTTCTGAGTCAAGTCCATGCATCCACTGAGCAAGAGATCCGGGAGATGCACGATGAGCAGGCAAATCCACAAAATGCTGTGGTAAGTCAACATCTGAAGAACTTTACAGAGCAGATATTTTCATAAAACAAGAGACACTGGTGGCTGCAGCTCCTGACAGTCACCAACTAAATTTCCTTAAATGCAGTGATAGCCGGGACACTGGCTAGAGGCTCCATGTCATAGGACCTGTACCTGTACAACAGGAGAGGCTGATTTCCCTCACCATCCCTGTCATTCACCTCAATGAAAAATGAGCGTTGGTTTCATTTTTCTTTTGGTCCAGTTATTTGCCACACCACAGTGTACAGTTGAGTTTGAAGCCTTGTAAAGATACAGTTAATGAGCAAATTAAAAAACAAAGAGTAAAAAATGTGAGATTACTTTGGTCCTGCATTTGTCATTCTTTACAACTTCATGGTTTAAATGATAAATTTGGAAGCTACTCTCAGGCAAAGGAAATAAAACTTCTTCAATAGGATGCCATTTATATTGGGTGGCACTTTTAGGACAAAACTTCAGGCAGATTTGGAAACGTAGAAGAGGAAGAGGAGTTTCTGAGCTGCCTCTGGCTTAACCGGAGATAATCTTTTACTGAATGTGAGTCTCCAAGTCTTAACGGTCAGGAGAAACTGATACCCAAATCTGCAGCTCATTTTGCTTGATCAAGGCTGCTGCTTCTTTCACATGTCTCTGAGTAAAGTGCTGTGAGTAATGTGATAGTAAATGTCTTCCTCCTTTTCTGCTTGGATATTTGTTTATAGGGTACACTCGATGTAGGACTAATTGATTCTGTCTGTGCCGCTGACAATCCAGATAGGTAAGTCAGAACAATGCCTAGTGACTTTCTTTCTTCTTCTCCTTTCTCTAGTCAAAATCAGGTGCTTTGTACTTTAGTCTATATATTCTGCTGACCAACCATGCATTAAATTATTCATTATTGTCTACCTTTTGATAGTATCAAACACTGTGTTGAAACAGGAAAGGTAAGAATGGTGTTTTGTGTGGGGGCTTCACTAACTTCACTGGCATTGCTCCATATGTTCAGCAGTTTTGCTACCAAGGTGGTCCAAAAGCAGAGGATTTAGTATTTCTTTCTCTTACAAAAGTAACACAGTGGAAAAACAAAAGCACATTTTTGAGTCCTTTCATAGAATCACAAGTTGGAAAGGTCAAGATCATCTAATCCAACCGTTCTCCCATCACCATTGCTACCACTAGCCACTAAACCACATCTCATAGCTCCTCATCCAGACGCCTCTTGAACACCACCAGGGATGGCGACTCCACCACCTCCCTGGGCAGGCCATTCCAGTGCCTGACCACTCTCTGAGAGAAAAAGTTCTTTCTTATGTCTGATCTAAACCTCCTCTGGTACAACTTGTGGCCATTTCCTCGGGTCCTGTTTGTTGCCTGAGAGATGAGGCCAAGCCCCTCCTCATCACAACCTCCCTTCAGGAAGTTGTAGAGTACAGTGAGGTCTCTCCTGAGCCTCCTCTTCTCCAGACTAAACAATGGCAATGAGGTAGGCAGAAAATTCTTTTTAACATTTTACAGTTTATCTTCCTTTGCAAGAATGCTGTATTCTATATGGATGATAACAATTTCCCAGAATAAAACTGTCTTTTATTACAAGCAAGATAATGCAGCATTAGAAAATAAACAAACTGAAAAAAAAGAAAAAAAACAACAGGGTATTCTTAGTTCTCAAACTAGCAACAGTGTATTGAGGGATAAAAAGTAATCTGAGTTCAAGGTTTGGCTTGGGTTACAGGATTACTGGCTATGAGGTATATTATTTGCACTGTAACAGTTCATTCCAGTCCTCTCATTGCAAATGTGTGAAACAGCTGGCTTTAAGTTACTGGTTTCTCCTTGGCTTACCATGGTCCGGAAACCTGCAAGTAACTGTGATACAATCACAGCCCAAGCTTCCTAAATAGTGGAACACAGATGTCCAAAGCTTTCAAAATGTTGTTAGTGAGGCACATCTCACAGTTTTGTGTTTTTTTCTTGTAATTTTTTTTTCTTTCTCTTTTTTTAGTTCTCCGAGTCTAAGAATGTAAATCGGGGATGGAAGGGTTTTCAACTAGGAAATTAATTTGACTGATGTAGGCAATAAAGTATTTCTATCTTGATTAATATGAAACCACTGGTGCAGCTAAAAAGAAGCTGAGCAAGGAGCTCTTTGAATCTATATTCAGAAAGAATCCCCAAAATGGGGCTTCTGTCATTTTCCCAAACTGGGGAAAAGGAGAGCCTGGAAGGTTGGCTACTGCTGGTTGTAACCTCGTTTGATAGCTTGATCTACTTTAGTTTATACCTTAGCTCTATCATTTTTCATGTCCCTTGCTACCGGTTCTCTTTTGGAATCACATCTGACTCCTCCTCAAGGATTAGCAAAATTACTCTGTTCAGTTCACATCTCTGTGTGTTTCCTCATCCACCACTTCTGAATAATTTAGAACTGCAGCACCGAAGTGACTGTGATCAAAACATTAAGTTCTGATCTCTCCTTACCCGCTTCTGTCACGCTGCTGAGTGCTACCCACAGACAACACGTTTTCTCTGGCTTTATTAAAGTGTATTAAATATTAAATGCTACTGAAGTATTCAAAGATATTCATTCTTTCTATTTTTCTGTATTTGCATCATTATGACTTATTTACACACATTTTGCATTACTTGATTTACTGTAATCTCTCTTCAACCAGTATTCCAATTTTACCTCCTAATTATTTTCTTTATACTGACCTCCATCTGGCCTTTAAAAAGCACACTCTGGTTTTGAACAATGCCATCATACTTAGGTGAACCAATCCCAGAAACAGTTCTAATTGGTTCTAAATTCTACCCAATTACCTTCTCACCAGGACAATAAAATGAAGATCTATGACTTTCTTGTGCATAGGGCAGCCCAGGCTGCATCATTCCCATCTTCTACATCTGATACAGCTCTTAGGAAGTGGGTGGATGTGGTCCTTGGCAACCTGCTCTGGGTGTCCCTGCCTGCGCAGAGGAGTTGGACCGAGTGACCTCCAAAGGTCTCTTCCAACCTCTGTGATTCTGTGATGAAAAGAAGTGATGGTAAAGGGTTAAAGCAAGTTTTTGTAGGCTGAAAAACCTGCCCCTCTAATCCAGAAAGCCATCAGCACGCTTTGCTCGGGCTAGTTCTTCATGCTTCACTGAATCCCGTGTAGGATTGAATAAAAGCCAAACTCTCATTAAAAATAGATTGTACTGTCTGCAAATTGGGTTGCACTGCATTAAAAATAAAAGAGTCCGTGTTCACATGCTGTTTCACTGTAGAGCTTTATAAACTGCAGTTGGTTTTGGCTAATGGAACTACTGAAGCAGACACTCTAAATAAATCTGACCCTGAAATAAAGTTCTGATTATGATCAAAAGCTGATTAAAGATTGGGGGTTTTCTCACAATGGATTTGATATATGACAAGTTGCAATTTAATTTAAACTCTTCCACCACGCAGAGCCCTGGCACTTTGGCATGAATCGGAAGTAATCGTGTCTTTTTAAATGCATGATATTTTTAGCCGTAGTGGTGTTGAAATAAATGTTACAGAGATGGACAGTGTTTATCTGAGTACAGAATGCAAACAGTGAGTAGTGTCTGTGCTGACAGCAAGCGAGTTAAACAGTACGTTGACTGTAAAGGTGTTATTGATCTGTGTTTATTTTCATAGACCCAACTCCTTTGTGATCATTACCGCTAATCGTGTTCTTCACTGTAATGCTGACACACCTGAAGAGATGCATCACTGGATAACTCTGCTGCAGAGGTCAAAGGGGGACACGAGAGTGGAAGGACAAGAATTCATTGTGAGGGGTAAGAACCAAATCGAATGAAGTGCACAAAGGCCATTAACCAAAAAGGAGATCGTTCCCTCTGTACGGTCTTCGTAGTATGCCAGCACAGCATGGTAGCGCTGGAGCCTCATCTTTGTACAGTGGACTTTACTCACAAATTAATGCAGCTGAAGTTATGCTCCTGATGAGCCAAGTAAGAAATCACTGTAATGAGGACAAAATCAGTTTTGTGAGTTGACAAAAGAATTATTCTGTCTGTACGCCAAAGTTGAAACATTTTCATATGGATATAATACCATATTTTCATCATGAAACTGTTTGATAATCTTACTCAAAGTTGTTTAATATATTAGCTAAACAATTCACATCATGCTTTCATTGTTAAAAGTATGCGCTAACTTTTAGCAACTTAATTTTATCCAACTTTGTTTTTCTTTTAATTGTGTTTTTCACAGGATGGCTGCACAAGGAAGTAAAAAACAACCCAAAGATGTCTTCGTTGAAACTAAAGAAGCGTTGGTTTGTTTTGACACACAATTCTTTGGACTACTACAAGAGTTCTGAAAAAAATGCTTTGAAATTGGGTACGCTGGTCCTAAACAGCCTCTGTTCAGTGGTCCCACCTGATGAAAAAATCTTCAAAGAGACGGGTAATTGTATGCTCTGGTTCAAATGTGCTTTGTTACCTTCTGTCCTACCTACCTTGTAATGCAACAGACACTGTCCAAGAATATTTTCAGTGGATTATTACATTTGCAGTTTGAATAATCGAGTTCCTGAGTCACTGAGGGATTTTACAAGGATTTAATGGGCAAAAGACTGAAGTAATAATGTATATAGCAGTAAAAGTTGCGCTGACCAACATTCAGGTTATCATAGACGAGCACCGTTGCTAAGTTAGCTTGAACTCTTACGCTTACACATCAGGTACCTGGAGAAAGACAAATGGGGAGCACGCTCCTCATACATTATTCTGTATGCTGAGGAACGTTGGTGGAGCAACTATAAGGATGTGCTAACCTACGTGCTACACTTGAGTCAGCTCCCTACTGCATTTTCAGAACTGGTTTTCAGCTCAGACATGGCTGTTCACAAATGAGAAGCGGCTGTTGACAGCCCTATGTAATCTCACTGGGGTCACCAGCACTTCAAAGAGGATTTTGCTAGTGGAAGATGAAATGGCTTTTCTTAATTGAATCTGCTTCATTAAAAAAAAAAAAAAAATGCTTTTCTTGTCATAGTTGCCACTTCATTTATGTGAAATTAATGACTTACTTACAGGTTCTTTGTCGCTGAAAAGCTGCCAACACAATCCAGAATTCAGCACTCGGTGTCCGATGGGACTACACCTGTTTTCAGATAGAAGTCGTGGTAGTTTTGATTAATAATTTGTATTGTTGTCCTAGGCTACTGGAATGTAACCGTATATGGACGCAAACATTGCTACCGCCTCTATACCAAATTACTTAATGAAGCGACCCGCTGGTCAAGTGCCATCCAGAACGTGATTGACACGAAAGCACCAATTGATACCCCAACTCAGCAACTAATTCAGGATATTAAGGTAGGAACGAACAGGTGGGGGTGGGAAAAGAGGGCTATTTAAATATTTGACATCAGTCTCTTTTTTTTTTTTTTTCTTGTTGCTTTTCAAGATGTGGTAATAAAGCAGAAAATGCAAGTTTTAATTATGCAGTGACATGGATTGAAGTTGTGGAACCAGCAATATTCGTTCACCTGCTGAAGGAATTTCTATTTAAACAGTGTAATAACAAAGTATGAAGTGCAGCTTGGATGGGAAAAGAGTTGTTTGGGGGTTGGTTTTTTTCGCATGAAAACAGTAAGAAGCTGTACTGGTTTGTGTAGCTTACCAGGTGTTGCTGTACCAGGCAGAAGGGTGCAGTGTGTGGGTTCATGGGTTAGCAGACCTGTTCAGCTATGTCCACTGTGAGACTCACACCAGGATGTGGACTAGACAGCTCCTGGGTTTGTAGTTTTTCCCTTGTGTTTCACTTCTTGCTATTATGGAAGCACGGGCTAAGCATGTCTCCACATGATGAGAAGCGTATTCAGTTAATGCTTACTGCTTTATGTTGAAGATGTTGCGTGTTAGCCGGAGGAGGTCTTCCTGAAGGTTTCTGCTTTCAGGAGAGGGGATGATGGTTTTCAGAAGAGAAACGAAAAAGAAAAAAATGGCAAGGGGGAGACCTACTAACCTTTTCCCTTAGTGAGAGTCTCCCCCGTGGAGAAGAATTATCAAGTCTAAATATCAGGTCTGTGAAGGCTGTTCTTCGGAGTGGTAGAAATATGTGGAAGTTCAGGATTGACAGAAGACGGTGGTTACACATTTGTCAGACCTGGGCTAAGAAAGAACAGTGTTTAGACGTCAGAATGAGTGCATCAGGTTTACAACAGCTGTTTTTCTGGACTGTCCGGTTTATGGTAGTTCCTGTAGATTACAGCTGAAAAGGCCAATCAGTTTTGCTGTATAAAATAATTCTAACTAAAAATTGATGACTGACATCTTGATATGACTCCAGTCATGAGATACTGGAGTAAGACAACTATAAAATTAAAACTCACTTCCAGAAACTGTATGAAACTTTCTCTCCTGCAGTTCTACTGTGGTTAGTTTTTAATTGCATAGATAAAGTAAGCTTTTGCAAGAACTTAGGTTAGGAGACAGTGAGCATCCATAGCCTACAGAGTGCTGCAGCAGCCACAGCTGGAGTTACTACCAGCTAACACTGGTTACACAGATAACTAATCTTTTCATAGGGAGCCTAAGGGCACAAAGCACTGCATCGCTGTTAATGCTGGACCCAAACTCCTTCTTTTCTTACCCCAATAGGAGAACTGCCTGAACGCTGACGTGGTTGAGCAGATCTATAAGAGAAACCCCATTCTCCGTTACACTCATCATCCACTGCACTCGCCATTATTGCCACTGCCATACGGGGACATCAATCTAAACTGTAGGTTTTTCAGTCATACTTTTCCTTACGAAAGATGAACTGTAGGACATGAGTTTTCAGTCTGTGACTATATTACAGTATTGGTAGGCAAAATATATTTTCCAATGAAAAAAAGGTTTCTTTGTTCTCTTAAAGAAGGTAGAGAACAGTAGTTTATCTAGCACAGAACCATGGGCTTGTGGTGCTCCTACAGGGGTGTAACAGAAGGGATTGCCGTTGCTGCTGTAATGCTGATTTGTTACCCTCACCTATGCAACTGAGAAGACAGTTTGAAAGCCTGGCACTGAAATACGGAACTAAGCCCAATTCATTCAGTCTCCTCGAATCCCTCTCAAATCTTCATTGGTTCACACCCTGTGAAGGGAATTGCACAGCCTCCAATTCAGAACAAGTGTAAGGTTCATCAGTTGTGGTGGGAAGCGTTACTTATAGATGTGAGTGGAAATGATTTGAAAAAGTAGTGGTTTGTTTACTCCTGAAACAGGTGTAGCCATGTCTTTAAACATCCCTCGTTCAGTCACTAACTTAGAAGTCTGTTCTAAATGAATTGTTCACAGCTATTGATGATTATGAATTTAATGTCCTTAAGTGTACTTATGTTGCAATTGTGTATTAAACAAGGTCTGACTCTGATCAGAAGCTTCATCTCTGGGAGGTGGGTGGGAAGTTGACAGCAGATTAAAAGCTAAAGTACTTCCTGATAACTCAAATGATATCTTGCTGCTCAAATGACAAGGAGAATTAAAACCTTAGAAGCTTTTCCCTTCTCTTTCCCTTCCTCCTCCTGTCCAATGGCAAGGCACTGTTCTGTTCTTGTCACTCTAGCTGCTAGTCCCATGCACAAGCACAGCACGGCTGCTCTCTATTCCCCATGGACAGAGAAGGCAAGCTTCCTTTGAGGTAGAAGTCTTTCCAATGTCTTCCAGATTGTAAATAGAGCTCCACAGATAGACTGGTGCTCGGTTGGTGCCTTGACTTACAGATTAGTTCCATTTACTTTCTATAACAATACACTGGCTGGTTAGAAGCGTAATATTTGTGAGATACATCTGTACAGTTCTGTGCTTTGATGTCCAGTAGGCCTAATTGATTCAGACATCAGAGTGATCTCTTCCACCCCTTAAACCCAAGTACTGCATGGTGCTTTCAAGTATGTTGTGAAAGTTGTGAGCCCATGCTGAATAATCTGCAGTACAAGAACCAGTCGCCTTCTTTTCCAGCACTTGAGAAGAAAGTTGCAGTTTCACAGCAGGGATCTTGTTTTATTAGTATTGTTTGGATTTAATTGAACTTCTACTGCAGTAGACAAAAATGGTGTTGTGTATCTTTGTCATAAGGCGCTTATGCTTTACCTCACTTACAATCTGATTAGCTTATCACTTCATTGTGACAGTGACAAAGCAATGCACTCTCAGCAGTGTGGATTGCTCTGGAGGGAAGTTTCTCCATAAGAAAACCAACAGTCTGATCAAGCAAGATATATATTTTAAGCTAAATGGTCAGAAATTTCAAAATGGTAGTCCACGCAATTCAGAACAAATCACAGTAGCAGAATAGCTCATAGAATGAGTTGGCACCACGCATTTGAAATTGAAAACATCCTGCATAATAAGGGCTGTGAAATATCACTGAACAATTCCTATGCTAATTCTGAGTGCTCTTTCATTTCTCAGTCTAAACACTGTTCTCCCCATTTTTTGTTTGTAGTGCTGAAAGACAAAGGATACACAACTTTGCAAGACGAAGCAATCAAGATATTTAACTCCTTACAGCAGCTGGAGTCTATGTCTGATCCCATCCCTATAATTCAAGGTATTCTCCAAACAGGACATGATTTACGACCTCTTCGAGATGAGCTCTACTGTCAGCTCATCAAGCAGACCAATAAAGTGCCTAACCCTGGGAGCATGGGGAACCTGTATAGCTGGCAAATACTCACCTGCATGAGTTGCACATTTCTGCCAAGTCGCAGCATCCTCAAATATCTCAAGTTCCATCTCAAAAGGTGAGGAGCTTTCAACTAAAGACCAAGAAAGAAGTTTCTCTGCTTTTTCCCTACAACATGTAACCGTGTTTAGACATCTCGTAGCGAGACTACAACATGCAGTCACGTGGTAAACTGCCTACACTAAAGAATGAATCTGAGAAAACAGCTGTAAGAAAACTGTTGGAGTTGATCTCAGTGGAATTCTTCTTATTTGAAGAATCAACCAAAGCCCACTAAACTGAATGCATTATTTATTAATGTTGACAGAAGGTGGAGGGAAGCCTTCTGTGATTGTTGCTCAGATGATTCACAGGCAGTATGCCCAGGTCTCATTTCTAACTGTCCAATCAACCTGTTATGACGTTATTCATCCTTCTTACCTTAGTTTTGTGAGGTGTGTATTATGCATGTTATAGACTGCAGCACTGAAAAATGTACTTGAGGTAAAAATGTCCATTTGCAAATCTACTTTAAGACATTAACAAGTGTTCAGAAAAAAACCAACAAAAACCGTTTTTGCCAGCCCAGCATGAGCCAGAATGTGGAATTCCTTCTGCTCCAAAGCAGTGGAAGAATGCAAGGAGCATGTCATTAGGAAAGGCAGTTTATTAGCAGAAAGCTGTTCTCAGTGATTTCAAGTCATGTCTGTATTTGTGCTAGAGCATGGACTGTGTAAATCACTTTGCTAAATGTAATTATTTTATAAATACCTGTAAAAACCTTCAGTTCAAGATATATCTTTCAAACAAAGTAAGATCACTGAAATACGTCGACCGCTTTACATAAATGTTAGAATTGAAGAGAGAATCAATCTTGATTCACTTTTTTAGTTTAACTCGGCTCATAAAATAGTCTTCTCATTAAAAAAAAAATCTAGCTGATACAATACTTGTAGGTTTCAACACTATCGCTGCGCAGTCATCGTAAAGCATCACTGTTAGCCTGCAAGAATCTTTTTATGCTGTGTATATCATGAATCTCTGTAATTTTTCATACACTTACCAGCTTCTGCCAGCTACTAAGGTTTAATTTGTATTTAATCACTGGAAATATTACGAAAATGCTCTCTTCTGAGAGCTACCAAAATTCGAGAGTTTTCAATAATTAGGACTTCATTGAAGTTCATTATGAATCAATAATGTAAAATAATATAGTATAAATAATAATCACAAATGAGTTCATTGAAGTTGTTGCTGAATATTCAGTAATGTTTGGGGAGAATCCTCAAGAATGTCAGGAGTGGAAATCAAGTATCCTAAGGGACGCTACTGCAAAATCGAGCTGTCAAAATTCTATTTGCCTTTTTTCTGCAGTACCTCAGTGTAGTTTTGTCTTCATTCAACCACTGTTACCGACCAAAGGGGCGCTGATTACAACAAGATATTTACTGTTATCTTGCTGTCAGATCTGAGCCATTACGATGTTCCTGTGGTTACTGATACAAAGGCAGTTGAGTTTTTGCTTTGCATTAGGTTTGTAGAACCAAATGACCATGTATGTTTTCCCATGGTGTAAACCGCATGAGAACTCTTTGCTTGACAGTGAGATGAACCTTTGAGTGTGTCAATTAAACAGCATGCAGAATACAGGGGTATTTTATCGCTTTCAGGGAAAAGAAAAAAAAAACAATTCTCAAGTAATTAAGTTTTCTGTGTCACAGATTGGCAGCTCACAGCAATCTTGGTCTTGCAGGGTTCGCGACCAGTTTCCAGGAACTGAAATGGAAAAATATGCACTTTTTACTTACGAATCTCTGAAGAAAACCAAATGCAGAGAGTTTGTGCCGTCACGGGATGAAATAGAAGCTCTGATCAGCAGACAGGAAATGACATCTACAGTTTATTGCCATGGTGGAGGCTCCTGTAAGATTACAATCAACTCGCACACTACAGCTGGAGAGGTGAGAAGAGGTGACAGAACAGCTGTGGCACACAACCGATTTCTCTTTACACGACAGTTCCAGCCAGTAGCAGCGGTAACCTTCAGAAGCACTGGGGGTGTCTCCACCAGTTGAGAAGGCACAGTTGTTCCAGTCAGGAAAGGGGAAGGAAGACTTACAGGTCTTTGTACCCCACCCTGTATACACACACACACACATATATATAGTGTATATGAACTGTACTTTGCAGAGAAGTATCCAACTGCAGCTCTCTCTTGTAGGAAAAAATACAGGAAAGACAACTCAGTAGAGGTGTTATTGGAATAACTTCAGTAGGTACCGGTGTGTGTGAGAGACGTGTTGCTTGCTGAAGGTGGAACACTGTATCTGAGTTGTTGCAATACAGTGGTTATATCTGGCCAGGTGATAGCACGTACATGTTCTAAAATAATCATCCTTACTTAGGATAAAAGTTGATTTGGAATTTGGTAAATATTAATAGTGACAATGAGAATATCTGAGGAGCATTTTTAGCCTAATGGAAAACTGAACTCTGAATTTTCTCCTGTTTGTTTGTCTTGCCTCTGTGGTACCACCTTTCCATGCTGTTTTTCATTAGGTGGTTGAAAAGTTAATTCGTGGTTTGGCCATGGAGGACAGCAGAAATATGTTTGCTTTGTTTGAATACAATGGAACTACTGATAAGGCAATTGAAAGCAGAACCATTGTGGCTGACGTCTTGGCAAAGTTTGAAAAGTGAGTGTGCTTCCCTTTCCCTCACTGTTGTAATAAGTTGCCGTTAATACATTTTACAGTGGCAGTAATGCTGAATTCTCTCTTTCCGTGCTTGTTTGTGATGACGCAGCTGAATTACACACACGCCTATCTGTGGAACAAAAGCATCTTTATTTCTGTTTTGTTTGTTTTGTTTTGTCTTTTTTAAACAGATTAATGAGCTGCTTATTTACATGAGTTTGATTTTCCTCAATCTTGACACCAGTAGAGTAATATTTCTTATTATTATTTCCACATTTTCCTTTCCAATACCACAAAATTTTCTACCATTACTAAAATTGCAGCTGTCTCAATTCTGGGGGAACTGAACTCCAGGCAGTCATTGCCATTCTGAGTACCAGTGCCTAACTTCACATGGAAGTCACCACAGGATGGATCATTACATTCTTCTTACCAATGAAACTTAAACTACTGTAGTGTTTCAGTAAGGAAATGTAGTGCAAGCCTACATTCCTCTGTGTCATCCCTTACACTATATGCATAGCAGTCATCTTCCTTTTCCTATATAATATTGGGGGGGAAAAAAGGATTGGTTAATGAGCAATCGCATTTTTAACAGCACTTAATAATGTTGCTTTTATCAACAGTTGACTGAGTCACAAATAAAGGATTGTTATAAGAATCTGCATTAGAGGCAGTTGATTGAGAACTGAATCAACATTTGTAATTCCTTGATAAGGGTTTCCTTAGTCTCTAAATATATATAAATAAATAGATCTCCAGATCCCAAGAGTGAGGTATACTGATGAAAAGAAGTAACTGCTGTCAACAATACCAGATTGATACCAGGTGTGAGAAAGTAAAATTCAGCTAGTGCTTAGATTGCTCAGGTGTCAGTTCAGAAAGGAGTTTGATTGCAAAGATCTGATCTATCTTTCCTTTTCCACACACATGAGTAGGCTTGCTGCCACTGCTGAAGCTGGGGAGATGCACTGGAAATTCTATTTCAAGCTCTACTGCTTCCTGGACACAGAAAATGTCCCAAAAGATAGTGTGGAATTTGCCTTCATGTTTGAGCAGGTAAGGGGATGATAGGTTCTATTTTGAGGCACTTTTAAGAGAAGGAAGAAGCAAGAGATCGAGTCACCATGGGGAATGTTCTGACTGTGTGTTTTGTTTAACTCTGTGCTTCTCAAGCAGCATCAGCTTGTGCTGACGTAACTGACTCACCTTGAATTTCCAAAAGATTAAATTGGTTGTGCAAAGATCCAGGATTTGAGTCTTGGTTCAGAATCACGGAGGGAATTCAAGGAGGGAAGATTTAGGTTGGATGTCAGGGGGAAGTTCTTTACTGTGAGAGTGGTGAGGTGCTGGAACAGGCTGCCCAGAGAGGTTGTGGATGCCCCATCCCTGGAGGTGTTCAAGGCCAGGTTGGATGGGGCCCTGGGCAGCCTGGTCTAGTATTCAGTGTGGAGGTTGGTGGCCCTGCCTGTGGAGGGGGGGGTTGGAGATTCATGATCCTTGAGGTCCCTTCCAACCCGGGCCATCCTGTGAATCACAGTCCTTATGCTACAGACCGCAATAACATATAAACATTTTATTAATGTTATTATTAATTTAAAGATGTACTGTTTTCCCTCAGTCATGTTTATTACAAAGTTGTGGTAGGGCTTTGCTCGTTTGGCTGGAAACTTCCATTTCACAGTCAGATCATTAAATGCAGTAAATAAAACTAGATACCCATTTCTTCCTAACATATAGGTACATAGATGACATCCCAAATAAGCATTTTGATCCTGATTTTCTCCCCTTTACACATTCTTTTCCTTTTTAGTAATCCGGTTGTTCCTACACAACTGGGTTCTCAAAGAGCTGTGCCAGTAATTGCAGATTCCCCTTGAGCAAGATCATCAGTTGCCTTGCAGTTCTGGTAAACCCAGCTGAAGAAATCTGGCATGAGAATTCACCACACCTGATTGATGTGATGGATTATTTATTTCAGATCCAGGGTTTGCTTTGCACAGAGTCTACAGCCTGTTTCAGTCTTTTTAGAGACTTTGCACATGAAAAGCTATCTTTGTCCCCTCTTTAGGCTCACGAAGCAGTGATTAGAGGACACTATCCTGCTCCTGAAGAAACCCTCCAGGTCCTTGCAGCTTTGCGTCTCCAGTACCTTCAGGGAGATTACACGCTGCATACCACTGTACCAGACCTGGAGGAAGTCTATCCCTTGCAGAAGTTGAAGTCTCGGATTACGCAGTCTACCAAAACATTCACTGCAGCAGAGAAGGCTGAGAAGAAACGAGCCAGCTTTCTTGAAGGAACGCTGCGGAGGAGTTTTCGCAGTGGCTCCGTCAGCAAACAGAAGGTTGAGGAGGATCAGATGTTAGACATGTGGGTCAAAGAGGAAATCTCAGCTTCCAGGACTAGTATTATTGACAAATGGAAAAAACTACAGAGGATGAACCAGGAGCAGGCTATGGCAAAGTATATGGCTTTGATTAAGGAATGGCCTGGCTATGGGTCAACACTGTTTGATGTAGAGGTGAGTAAAACCTTCTGAACGCTCAAAATACAGCTTATACTGTATGGTTCGTGATTTCATTACAGTGGTGAAAACATGAATACCGTGTCACAATGCTCAGACAGCTGATATAATAAAATGTGATGTATTAAAAGCATACTCCAGTTAGCATGCGTTGTAGCCATTTAAATCCCCTGCTTACCATAAAATAGGTGAGTATTTTATGGGACAGGGGCTGTATAGGTTAGGTGCAGGCTTAGGAGAAGCATGGAACACTGCATTCAAAGAAGGACTAGCAATACACCTTTTTTTTCCAAAACGGCTACAGACAAGAACTTCCACAGTAAGTGTGGTGTGGCTCCCTCTATTACCTTCACTTTTAATTTACGTTCTTTCCTCTAGTGCAAAGAAGGGGGATTCCCACAAGAGTTGTGGCTCGGAGTCAGCGCTGATGCGGTTTCTGTCTACAAACGTGGGGAAGGAAGGCCTCTGGAAGTGTTTCAGTATGAACATATCTTGTCCTTTGGTGCACCGCTTGCCAACACCTACAAGATCGTGGTGGATGAGAGAGAGTTGCTTTTTGAGACTAGTGAGGTAAGAGCAAGAAGGCGTTTTCTTTTACTGCTCTAGTCTTCCTATTCTGATAGCCAGGCTACTTTATAATTAAAGAATTTGCTGTAAATGTTACCGGGTTTTTTAGAGATCCCTGTAGAGCTAAAAGGAAGACATAGTGAGATGGATAGAAATACTGAGTGTTTCTATCTAACAGCAAAAGACTTGTTGAAAGCTCAACGGTTTTATATTGTTAGTGTAGAAAGGAATTCATTCACTCAGGACTTGATGTTCTTTCTGTTCTTTTGGCAGGTGGTTGACATAGCAAAGCTGATGAAAGCTTACATCAGTATGATTGTGAAAAAACGCTACAGCACCTCTCGATCAGTGAGTAGCCATGGAAGTCAGGGCAGCTCCAGGTGAAAACAAAACCAGTTCTGCTGTGCTCTAAACAGAACATACTGCTGCTTGGCCTCAGGATGACCTGGCGATACTGATCACGTCTGTTGACAAGCTAACCAAGTACCAGAATTTCCAAGGAAAATACCTTCCAGCCTTCTTTTTAGAAAGACCACAGGGTGAGGAGGGAAAAATCAACTGAAATAGTCACTGGCAGTTCCACATGCTGGAACTGCTGGCTCAGTGAAAGCTTTCCAACACAGTATTACCTTCAGTTGATGTAACAGATGCCTTAAGACTTTGATCCACTGCAACACAAGCAGTAATAAGTGCCTTATGACATTAAACCTGCCTTGTATTGACCTATAATTGCTGATAAAAAAAAATCAAGGGGAATTTTTTTGTCCTTCCAGAACACTGAAAACAAAGTTGTATTCATCCATTCTGCACTAACTTACTGGTCTGCATATATGTGGGAAGAGGGAGGGAAGAAGAGCGAGGTATATTTTTTTGGAGAGCTGCTGGCAGCCTTCCTGAGAGATGCCAACATTTTGTTTCCCCTTGCCTCCACTGATGTGCACGTTGCACATGCCTATTTGAGCTGTCGGTGAATATGACTAATTTTATTCTGTATTTCCTAAGTCTTTCAGAGCAAAGGGAATAAGTATGTGCAATGGTGTAAACAGTCTTTCTGTACATTTTAATAGTTCAGAGTTATAGTTGTTACAATTGTATGGTTACTTTATAGGCGGTTTTATTAACAGGTAAATTCCAGAATTTTCTTACGTTGATTTTACTATTGCAAATATGTATTGCCATATAAGTAGCAGAAGTCTGCGCTCTGTATCTGCTGTATTATAGAGATGTAGCTGAGAATATTTATAGAGTACCCTCATACAGAAATACAGTTATCGGTTCCAGTACTCCATAATGTCAGCTTAAGTTTTGAATAGTTTCTTTTAAAGGTGCCGCTCTCTTTTAATCGTGGCTGGGCTCTCAAATGTCGGAGCCATTCAGAGTTGAGTAGAGAATGCAAAGTTGTACAACCCAACTGCTTTAATATAGAGTTCGCCGTTTTACCTGGTTGCCTAATGAAGGTTCTTGACAGTACCCTGTAAATACATTGGGGAATATCAGCTAATAGTACGCTGATTTTGGACTTCTATTTTTGTACAGAAATACTGTAATATAAGGCAAAACTTTGATCAAAGGTATCTTTTAATTCACAGAAAAGAAAAAAAAAAAAAAGAAAGAAACCTGAAAAAATGTACTGTTATTAAAAAAACTCAGCCTTTAAGGAATTATGCCTACTTACTCAAAAACAAACAAGTCCAGCAATAAAGAAAATGTATGCATTGTCTTTTGTTTCCACTCTATACCGTGTTGGATTTGCAGCAAACCCTTAACTTTGCCAAGCCAAGCACACAGTGTGACTCCATATGTGCTTTTCTTGAAAAGATACACACGTTTGTGCTGTGCTGAGAAGTTCCCATCTGCTTAAAACGACCTACTTGATCAAGATACGTGTCAGTTACACAAAAGCAACAACAAAAGGACTGCGGAGCAATCCCACTCCACAGGCAATATGCAAGTAAAGCTTTTGCCATTTGCATAGCCGCAATGTAAGCTAGCTGGTTTTTATTAGCCACCTACAGTAAGGGCACGTAACATGTGGAGGCTACAGGGCTTGCTGCTCCTTAGCAAGGCAGCCTTGGAGTAACAGAAAATATAGATTTCAGCCAGCGCAGCAAGAGGGTTTAGCTTTGTCCGAGTGCTGCTTATCAACATGCTCAGATAAGTTCCTGCCACAACAATATTATTAATGGGTGTTTTTATGTTTGGGTGTTTATAAAAGAAAAAGGAGGGGGGGGAAACGACAGCAGTCAAGCCTCAGCATCCATCCAGGTAAATGGCAGGATGAAGTGGCAGCTGAAAAGGAAATGCAGTCGCGCATCAGCCTATTAGCACACCAGTATCCCAGCGCCTTGAAGCTGGCTGTGCCTCGATCCCACTCATGTCCTCAGGCTTCTGTCTAAGAAGCACTTTCCCTCCTAATACAAATACATTCCATTTGTAAGGGTGCCAGAATTCTTAATAATCTTAATTACACAAGTTATGCACAGGAAATTGCTACACCCAAGAAGTGTTGCATCAGAAACCTAGGTGCCAAGCCTCACATTTCTGAGACGTATGGCTCTAACAACAGGTACATGCAGGTTTGTGCCAGTACAAACACCTAACAGACATGCTACCGAGCAGTAAGACGACCTTACAGCAACTCAGGCAGAACAGTGGGAATTTCCTGGATGCAGACAACCTTTAGTTCTCACAGGACATGCGCTCCAGATCACCGTTTATAGCTCTGTCAATTAAGTATGGAAGAATACCAAGCAAATACAGAATATAACTAATCCTGTACATTGTCCAACCCTAGAAACCCACTGCATTTCATTGTCTGCAGCTACAAATGAGGTGGCACACAACGGCTGCGAGGTGGGTGAGGTTGCAGAGACAGGCATTTGGAGTATGGCAGCAGGACTTTACATCTGTCCTTATTTCTTTCAACTACAGAGTTACTAATTCCAGTTAAATTCACATTGCAAGCAAACACCTAAAAAACTTTTTTATCTTGAAGGAATCTTCTTAGAATATCCCCTACAATACATTGCAAAAGACACCGGGCCTTCGGTGCAACACATCAAAACTACAAATACTATGGCAGCCATGGGAACCAAGCAGAAGAGGTCAGCAGCGATCCAAAGGAATCAGCCACTAGCGTGGTTCCAACTGTAGTAGATCAGAACAGGAAGGTGGAGTCCTCTCTTCACTGCTGCTGTCCAACAGATGTTTGATTAGGACAAGCAATATCTACTTGGGCTGTTTCTCAGACATACCAACATCTTCATTCATCCCTAGGTTTCGGTAGCCATGAAATGAAAAATAACTAAGTATCAGTGGGTTTGGAGAAAGGGGATATCAATAAAAGAAACCCACTCCTCCTTCCCAATACGTGATGATAATTAGTAGTCGCATCAGCTTCCAGCCTTCATTTGCAAGATTACTCAAGCTGAAGCTTTCTTTAAACCAACTTCTCTCAAAAGCATGTGCTTTGTTCCCCTTCATCATCCTTACAGCATTTTCCACCATCTGTTACAATACAAGTTATCTAATAAAGAACTGTGCAGTGTCCTAAACCCCTTACGGTTGCTTTGTAACAACAGTATTCTTCTTATCTACTGCAATTACTTTACCTATATCTCATAACCTTACTTGTCTTTTTGATAGTGACATGCCTTTCATTCTTCATTAGAATTTTATATGCGTAAAGATGAAAGGGGGACGAAGTGCCAAATGCAGTCAACTGACGAGACTTCAACTTACTCCATAAATTCTTGAAACTAGTTCACAAGTAAGATTTTTTCATTGTTTTTCACATCTCATTTCACTTACTCCATCCATGAGATCATCCAGTCCTCTCCGTAGAAAGCCACCGTGAATGCCAAGCACTTTTCTGGGCCTCCAACCATCGATCCTCAAGTGAAATTACCTGTTGTTTCTGTCATTCTCCAGAGCACGCTGACAGTCCCCAGCCCTCATGCAGCCTTAGCCGAGCAGACTTGGCAGCACTCTGCCTGACAGCGGTGGGCAGTGCAGTTCTGGCTACTCACACGTTCAATGTATAAAGTCATTACTGACCCTCTCATATACATTCAAACAGCAAATCTATATAAAGGATTACAGTAATTTGGTCCAGGATTAGGTCGATGAAAATCAGTTGATGTTATTAAACTTCTACATCATGATTAAACAGAAAAGAACTCAAGACATTTTGCAGTTGAACAACACCTGTAAATTGTTGCATAATTATTTCATGAGGTGGCTGTACAGTACAGTTTCTAGACTAAACACATCTGTTTTAAGTGGTTTCTTAGCAGGTTTTAACCGTAGCCTGTGAACATACATTTTCTTCCAGAAAATCCTTTGTCTCAGATCCTAGACAATTACATCAAAGTATTTTCTTTGATCCAATTGGATTATCCAAGCAATGGTTTAACGCCACACCAACAATTCAGAATGTGGGAACGTGCATTGGTATGCCAGCTCAATTCTGTAAAAGCAGAAAAGAATACTGCATTTGAGAAAGGAGCATTTACTGTTGCTGTCACACGTACCGACCATGCAGAAAGGAGTATTTCTTGGAGGGGTAGGAGAGCATCCTGACAGGAAAAAAAACTAAAACTGCCCAATAAGCATACATACATCCCTTACTTCATAGCTGGATTCTGCTGTTACAGCTGGGAGTTCGTCGGCATTGAGAAGCAGCATAACCTAGTGGAGAAGGAAAAAACTACCGAGGTCTAACAGTTCTGGATAAGAAACAGCATCAACATTCACACGACTTTGTCAATTTTTTGTTCTTATACTTTTTTGTCTTGTACTACCTTGTTTTAGCTTACAGGGCCAATGGGTCCAATGAATTCAAGCTGCCCAACAGACAAACATTTCATTGTTATAAGAGAAAAGTTTGAGAAGTCTGAACTGGGAGACTCCAGTTTCTCTTACTATGCTATGCATATTAATTTCTCCCATAAACGTACATCTGTGCACACATGGTGTTAAAAAGTACCAAGTTTTCATTTCATCCTACCAACTAATATTGTCTACCACAACCCAGCATAATTCCATGCACTCTAAGCCGTCTCATAACCTCAGACAACTAATCATTTCATTTTAAGGTCACATACAAGCTTTTGCAAGCACAGGCTTTTCTTAAGATTTGTTTTAGAAATCACCCATGGCTTTGATTTGTAAATTACAAGTTTTTGTGCTTTTCATTATTTATATTGGGAAAGTACCTGGGAAATCTGTTTGAGATTGCACCCGGTTTATTATGCTTGGCACCGTGCAAACGCACATTATGAGGTCAGTAAAGACTTTAATCTGCAAAGACTTCAATCAGATAGAGAAGAAAAAGAGCAGGTCAGGAAGATACGAGGAAGCAATGCAATCTTCCCCTCAGCGGACAACAGGGATACTGAAGTCAGAAGGAAGGGATGCCATCCAGAAGCACCCTGACGAACTCAAAAGGTGAGCCCAAGCGAACCTAATGAGGTTCAACATAATGAAGTGCAAGGTTTTGCTCTTGGGCCAGAGTGACCCCAGATACGTATACAGACTGGGAGAAGACCTCCTTGAGAGTAGCCCTGCAGAGAAGGACCTGGGGATCCCGGTGGATGAAAAACTGAATGTGAGCCAGCAGTGTGCTCCTGCAGCTCAGAAGGCATCCTGGTCTCCAATAGAAGAGGGGTGGCCAGCAAGGACAGGGAGGTGATTGTCCCTCTCAACTCTGCCCTCGTGAGGCCCCATCTTGAGTACTGCATTCAGGCCTGAAGCCCCCAACACAGGAAAGATGTGGAGCTGTTGGAGAGGGTCCAGAGGAGAGCCACAAAGACAATCAGAGGGCAGGAGCACCTCCTCTGTGAAGACAGCCTGAGGGAGCCGGGCTTTTTCAGCCTGGAGAAGAGAAGGCTGCAAGGAGACCTCATTGCAGCCTTCCAGTATTTAAAAGGGGATTATAAACAGGATGGGAATCAACTTTTTACAAGGAAAGGCAGTGATAGGACAATCGGGAATGGCTTTAAGCTCAAGGACGGAAGGTATAGATTGAATGTCAGAGGGAAGTTCTTCACAGAGAGAAGCCTGTGCAGCCTGTTCTAGCACCAGATCTGGAGGTTGGTGGCCCTGCCTGTGGCAGAGCAGTTGGAACTCGATGATCCTTGGGGTCCCTTCCAACTCAAGCCATTCTGTGATTCTATGATTCTAAGATTCCATGAAGTAGAGGGCAGATCTCTCCACTCCCAGCCAGTGCTCTATTTTCCAGATCACTGTAACTTTAAAATGCCAGGAGAGGCATAGTCCTGCTGATAACAAAGTGTTAGGGTTTGTTTCTTCAAATTATTTTCTTCCATAAATAGTCCTTTTATATATATATATATAAAGAAGGATGAGCAAATTTATTAGCATGACAGAAGTAAAAATAAATAGACACTAAGCAGCATACAGTCTTCATATGGTACCAAACAAGGTTTTAATGACTAATGTTCTTGAAAAATATAACTTCACACAAGATATACTGTAGTGCATTTGACACACAACAATACCTCAAGAACAAAGAAGCCAGATGCAAAGCTGATGGCTGAAAGAAACAGCAGAGGGCAGCCTCTAAAAGCGTTTCCAGGAGGTGACGGACGTTCTCCGGGAGAAACTGCCAATTGTGACTCAGAATTTTCCTGCATTTCCTTCAGCTACTATCAGTTACAACAACTGAAATATATCTGTACTGAAGCCCAAGACCTGGAATATTAAGCTGAATCCTGTGTTTCAGAAGCACGTGGCAGGGGATGAGGATGGAATAGGATATTCAGCGCCTGCTGTTTTAACAGATACATACACTTGTACGTGAAATACTTCAGTAGATGCAACACAGACCTACATGCATGATGCAGTAACGCAGGACAACAATTAACACGTTCCTGCTATCTGTTTTAAGGTCATGGTATATTCCATTTAAATAAAAGAAGAAATGTTCTACAACAGAGAGACCTTTTAGATGCTGAAAAGCTCAGAGGGTGGGCATCAAAGGTGAAAAACTCTTTGGCAGTTATTAATTGTGAAGTTGCTCTACATTTTAATCATAACTACAACAGATACCAGAGGTTAGTGAACAGTGAGAAAGACCACAAAAGCATCCAGGAAGTTTCCAGCAGAAGCAGGATTAAAGAAAGTTACACTGCATGTATATCACGTTTGACACCAGTCTTCAGGAAGAGTGCAGGTGATCCAGGGAACAAAAGGCTTTTAATGTTAATTAGGAAGGATTAAAATAAACAGTATAGCAATTGGACACCTGAAGAAATATATTCTGCTGAGGAGGAGCGGAAGAGACTGTAAAATAAAGCTATGCCCTAGAAACTTGTTGGAGTTCTTTGATGGTGCCGATGAACTGTGAATGAAGGACATACATTTTAGGTGGATTTCCAGAAGGCTTTTGGCTACATCCGTCACCCAAGGTTCTTAAGGAAGCCATGTAGCCACAGAAGTAGCGAAGATCTGATGAGGGAAAATAAATGGCTAGTAGATAGGGAAGAGGCAATGAGACTGAAAGGTTCATTCTCAACACAGGAAGGAGACCACCACTGAAGTTTTGCAGGGGTTCTGCAGCAGTAGATGAGGTGGGGGGAAAAACCGACCCCAGATTCAACTGTACAGCAGCAAGCTCTGAACCAATTAATATCAGCAAAGGACAAAATTGTGAGGTTTGAGCAGTTCCTGGAAAATATCAACTCAACGTTTGGAACCAGTTAAAGTAAATAAATAAATAAATGGAATGAAAGAAAGATGTTAGAAATTATTACAAAAGGCACAGAGCAAACCACGGGGCGTTAATATGAAACTATCTAAATCTGTGATCGCCTCCCATTCCAAATGCAGTGCTGATGTGACTAGAACTGAAGAAGAAAGGTATCTTAGAACTGGAAATTTTCAGGGAAGGGCAACGAAGATGATCGCTGCCGCAAAAGTGCTACTATCCAAACAATGATTACAACATGAATCTTTAGCCTCAAAACAGACAAGTTAGGAAGTGGCACGGTGACAACTGGATACGGAGTCAGTAAGCATACAATAGTTATAGGTCATTGACAGGACAAGGGAAGTGATTCTTCCTCTCCTTCCACCATTTATGAGATCACATAAGGAATACTATGTCCAGTATTGGGCTGCCCAATACTAGACACGTGGTGACGTACTGGAAGGAGGCCAAAGGCTCCCTAGAAGGAGAGGCTGAGAGAGCTGGGTTTGTTCACTGTTGAAGACTGAAGGTTCATAGAATCATAGAATGGTTTGGGTTGGAAGGGACCTTTAAGACCATCTAGTTCCAAACACCCTGCTATAGGCAGGGACACCTCTCTCTAGACCAAGTTGCTCAAAACCCCATCCAGCCTGGCCTCAAGTGCTTCCAGGCATTCCAGGCGTGCTTCCACAACCTCTCTGGGCAACCTGTTCCAGTGTATCATAGAATCATAGAATCATGGCTCAGGTTGGAAAAGACCCTAAAGATCATCGAGTCTAACCACAACCTAACCATACTACCCTAACAACCCTCCTCTAAATCATGTCCCTGAGCACCACATCCAAATGGTTTTTAAACACACCCAGGGATGGTGACTCAACCACCTCCCTCGGGAGCCTGTTCCAGTGCTTAACAATCCTCATAGTAAAGAATTTTTTCCTGAAATCAGTCTCACCACCCTCACAGTAAAGAATTTCTTCCTGTTATCTAGTCTCAATCTACCCTCTTCCAGTTTAAAGCCACTTCCACTCATCCAGTTGCTACATGTCCTTATAAGTCTCTCCCCAGCTTTCCTGTAGGCCCCCTTCAAGTATTGGAATGCCATCATAAGGTCTTCCCAGAGCCTTCCCTTCTCCAGGCTGAAAAGCCCCAGCTATCCGGCAAACTGGAAAATACAGAAAAGATTTTTTAAAAGTCATTTTTAAACTATGTTAAACAATATGCATAGTATATCAAGGTTCTTGTTTACCTCTTCAGATCCGTCCTTGTCGTATGGATTAGATTCCGATTTTTCATAGATCTTGAGAGGCAAACAAGAACCTCAATCTTCCACGCTTTGTCAAATTGCACGTTTAATATACTTTCACTCTTTAATAAATGTTCTTTTCTAATTGAAGGCGTGCCTTGCTTTTGTCCTTAACCTAATTTTCATTGGTTTTAAAATCATTAATATTACACCTAGTGGGCCAGCAACTGAGGTTAGAAATAGCTTTTTGACCCTGAAACCCTGACCAGAAACACTCCTTGGTTCCACACAGTACCTTTTTCCGGATGTGTGATTCGACAACCTACTGACACCTCATACAATGGAGAGCCAGGGAAAAAGACAGATAGCCATCAAAGCTTTTAAAGTATCGAATTCATTGAGTATGGGATTCGACTGTGACAGCAAGAATTCACAGTCTTCTTTGGATTCAGTTTATTCTCAGTGGAGAAAGACTAACCACTTTAGTTACAAACAAAAATTACTCTGTGTATAATTTTTCCCAGAAAAAAAGATCATTTTCTATACATCAGGTCTAAAGGCAGCTCCAGTAGGTCAGCATCCAGAACAATTCACTGCGCTGCACAAAAACAGAGTCAGTAGATAAACTTCAAATTTTTCAGAAAATGCTGTTGGTTTGTCTATAAATATCAAGCTATGCATTTTCCACTGAAGGTATTTTTGATTACTGCATATCATTTGGAGCTGGAATCCTCAAGTCAACACTGTTACTCCGTGCTGACTCAGAATTTTCAGACATATTATTTCAGAAGCATTAGAAGGCTTTGATAACTGTAAGCTCCTTTCATGCAACCATTTAGAAATCTTTCTCCTCAGGCTTCATCTATCATTTACATCACAGTCCTTGACACCAGAACTGCACTCTCTACTCTAATTCTGTATGCAGCTGTGCACTGGGTACCACTCCTTCGTTTTTCCTGCACAGATAGCACACAATCCTTTCAAACTCAAGCAGTCAACACATCAAACTACAGACAGATCAATGCCAGAGAGCATATTTACTGCCACATTTAACATCTAAAATGCAGTGCTTCACAAATGAATGAGCCATCTTTTCTCTCACACTGATGTTTCTACCAGAGTGCTTTCAGTAAGTTCAGTCACATAAATCAGACCAAGCTCAGTCACGTAAATCACACCACTAACTATCAACAGTGGAAAAGAAAAGCTGTCATCCATCAACACATGTTTTCCATTAGCTAAATAACAGAAACTATTCTGGAAGATTTTTTCACTAATTCCAATTAATATCCTTTATGGTATAGGTCAGGAAAGCAGAGGCCTGTAGGGCAGAACAGAAACAAGTCTAATCAAGATATAGAGGAGTTGTGTACCTATAGCCCGCCCTGACCTCTAAAACCACTCTTCATCATCCCTGTTTTCTGGGGAGCAGGGAATCCTTGAACTCTTTATGTCTGATTTAATCAAAGGGACAGTGATGTGGAGTTTAAGTGGGGGGGCATTCAATCATATTCCAATCTTTTTGAAAAGCACAGAATATTGGAAAGGGTTATTTACCTAAGATCTGCCATGGCTGTAATCCTTAGGGCCACAGGACTATAATGCTTTTATCAGCATTTCACAAATTCAATACAAAGACCTAACACTGGCTAAACTCAAATTTAAATATTTTAAACCAAGGGTGCTTTCTGTGGCTAGCTATCCCATGCTCACTTTACAGTGCATGAGGAACACTTGACTTCTATCCCTGCTTATCTCGGAGTTGTTTGGAGTCAGCTAGACTTAGATCCCGAGTAGGTCAGCCCACAATACCAAAATAACTGAATGCTGGCAAGGGAAAGATGGCTGCTACTGGCTAAACTGGGGAAGGTTTGATAGTATTATGGACAGCATTAACCACAACAAGCAGCTTGGCGCACACAACAAATCATCCTAAAAAGGCCTGAAAGAAGGACGACTGCTTTTTCTCTTTGTCAGAGATCCCTATTTTTACTCCCACATACTCATAAAATTCTACTCCCACTCCCCAAAAGAGGCAATCAGAATCTGCAGGCATCCACTGCACCCTAGAGGGCAGGAGGGGTGCTGGAGCAGCACCAGAGAGCTCAGCAGCTAAGCAGCATCCTGCACACCTAGAAGACAGCTGCCTATTTGCCAGCACTGCAAGGACACGCTGTCTTGATGAAGTCTTTTCAGAGCAAAGCTCCATCCATCAGCAAAGGGCCAAAGCAAAACAACAAAGCATTTGTTGCTCCAGCCTAGCTGAAGCTCCTACCCAGGCCTTACTTTTCCACCCATGTGTTGTTGGGTTACAAGGAAAGCCTGTCTCTTTCCTTTTACTCTCTCAGACCTACACAAGCAACACGTAATTACTTTCATACACTCACACGCATGTGGAATCATAAGCAACGGAACTCCTTCTCAAAGTCATCTGCTCAAACCACACAGAAGATCTGCCAATCACAGCTGAACCAACTCCTCAGTCTTTTGTCTTTCTTTACCTCAGAAAAATAAAAGGTATGTTCACCTCTAAGTGAACAAGCCCCCTTTTGCTGCAGTGGTCAAGTGAAAGGGGGTGCGTACCCAATTAAGCTTGAAATACATGTTAATCTGCAACCCCAAATTACTGTATTTCTGTTAGTTTTCACTGCAAGAGCCAAGTATTTAATGAGTTACCAGATTTCACGCAGCTTACACTGACGGACACGTTCTTTGAGTCCCATTTTGCCTGTTCAGCAATTGATGCTCAAGGGATGTACCTCAGTGGGTGTGAACCTCTCCAAGGTTTGAAGTCGGTCTCTTCTCCCTTGTAACAAGATGGAATGGCCTCAAGTTGTGCCAGGGGAGGTTCAGGGTCGATATTAGGAAAAAACTCTTCTCAGTGAGAGCGGTAAGGCCCGGGAATGGGCTGCCCAGGGAGGTGGTGGAGTCACTGCCCCTGGGTGCGTTCAAGAAACACGAAGATGTGACACTGAGGGACTTGGTTTAGCGGGCACGGTGAGGATGAGTTAATGATTGGGCTGGATATCCTACTGGTCTTTTCCTACCTAAACGACTCTACTATCAGGGCGGAAGCTGGGGTCGTACGCCGGGCCGGCAGCTGCCCGTCACCGCCACCCCCCGCCAAGCCCCGCCCTCCCCATGCACCTGCCACGCGCACGCGCAGCCCCTCGTGACACCTGCCGCGGTGACGTCACCGGCGCCGAACGGGGTGGGGGCACGGGGAGGGAACGGCTGTCCGGCTCTGCTCCGCCTCCCGCCCGCCCGGTCCGGCCCGGCCCAGCCCGGCCGCCGCCACCCAGCCATGGCGAGCGCGACCCCCGCGCGGCCGCGGCAGCCGGAGACGGGCGGGGAGAGCGGCGGCGGGCGGGAGCGGCCGCAGGGTCCCCAGGATGCAGCCCCGGCAGAGGTGTCGGGCGGGGCCGGGGCCGGGGCGGCGGCGGCTCTGCTCGGGGAGACGGGTCTGGCGGTGGGCTGCTGCATCGCGGCGGCGCTGAGCTGGGAGCGGCCCCTCCACAGCCTGGGCGGCTTCGTCTGCGCCAACCTGCTCTTCTGGTGAGCGTGCCGGGCGCGGGGGGACGCCCTGCCGGGGGACAGCACGGCCCTCCTCCCCGCCCCGGGAGGAGCCCGGGCCGCTCCCGCAGCCCCTAGGGTTGCGAGGGCTCGTCTGCGCCGTCGCTGTCCCGCTTGCAGCCGTCGGGACGGCGGTGGCGATCGCAGAGCAGGTGCGGCTGAGCGCTGGGCCTCCGCTGCCGTGCGGTTCTGACGGCTGGCGGTGTGGGGCCCGCGGCCACCGCTGTGCTGCTGCGGGGTGCCTTCACTCAGGGGTTGGTTTAGGTGCGTGTGCTTCTCCCCGTCGGCGACCCGGTCAGCCCTAATGGAGGGGTGGCAGTGGGAATGTTGCTGCAGCGCACTAAGCCTGCCTTTTCAACTAAAGTTTTTCTAGTCGGGTGTCGCTTGGTTGACAAAACTCGGAAATTCACAGAGATAGCTTCGTTGTTACGTTTGTAGCACTTATTCTGATTATTTCTGTAGAAAACAAAAACTTGTCTTTCTTTGTGAAACTTCTTCAGAACTTCCCCTTGACCTTAGGGAGGTTTATGTGCTAGAACTCCATGTGATCATACAGCTGAGACCCTAAGACTGAATCCTGTAAGGACAGGCTGAGGGAGCCGGGGGTGATCGCTTGGGGAAGAGAAGGCCCTGGGGAGACCTCATCACAGCCTTCCAGTGCTTGAAGGGAGCTGATGAGCAGGAGGGGGACCAGCATGGGCAGATAGTGGCAGTGTAAGGGGGAATGGTTTAAAAGTAAAAGAGGGGCGGCTTAGATGTTGGTGGTTTATCACTGAGAGGGCAGTGAGGCACTGGCACAGCTGTCCAGAGAAGCTGTGGTGCCCCATCCCTGGAGGCTCTCAAGGCCAGGTTGAATGGAGTCCTGGGCAGCCTGAGGTGGTGAGTGGCAGCCCTGGCTATGGCGCAGGGTTGGGTCTGAGTGGGTTCGAGGTCCCTTCCAACTTGAATCCTATTTCTGTGAACTTGAACTGTGTTTCCAGTGCTTAGAGCTTCCTCCTTTCCTCTCCAATGAACAAGAGGCAAACAAGCAAATAAGTGGATTAACTGTAAACTCCACCTAGTTCCCCATATCCCTAGTGGTGATCCAGGTCTCACAGAGAGAACTTTCTGAAGCTTTGCACTGCGTGAGAAAATATCTGTGCAGGTATCTCCAAAACCACTTCATCCTCTCAAATCCGAGGAGCAGCATGTGTGATGTGTAATCTAAGTTGATTTTTGTTATCAGTCTTGCTCTTAAGTGCCCTTGGTAAGTCCTTTCACTAGGAAAATTATGTGGTTCTGCTCTCAGAGCTCACTTGCTCTGACGGCAATTTGGAGGGTCATAATGCTTTATGTTTCTTTGTAATTGGCTCTGATAAAATCAAGGGCGGTGTTTAACTGGTTTCATTTCTGTGCCTCAAGGAGTAATAGTTGCTGGATAACCTGTTTGCTGTTCTTTTGTCCACGTGTATAGTGCATACTGTGTATAATATGTACAGTAAACCTCACAGTCCCACTGCAACTTGTGAAGTGACCTGTGATTGAAGTTATTTTGTTGGGATTTGTAGCTCACTCTACTTTCTTAGTGTCAAAATGAGTCAGGATGAAACAAAGTCAGTGCAAGGATTGCTTTTATTTTGGTGGTATTGCTGCCTCTCCTTGGAAAGCTCTTTCCTGATGCCAGGGAAGCTGAGAGACGAACTGGGGAGCTATGCAGTAAAATTCTGTTGTTTGAGACTGAAGAACATCAGGAATGATCTCATCAGCAAACCTCTGAAAGCTGACACTGAAAATTAAGCACTGGTTTAAATCTGGTCTCGCATTTCTCTCCTTTGGTGTGTTGGCATCATGTATCTGCAGCGCAGCATGCTTGCTGCCTCTGCTTCCCTCTGGAGCTCCAGTCCAGCTGGTCAGCCTGGTTGCTGTGACTCAGCTCAAGCCAGGACACAGAGCTGGGTGTGAGCAGAGCCCAGCTGCCTGCAGAGCCTGTCCTCACAGTGCTCCGTGCTGACAGCACTGTGGACTGGAGGAACACTGCTGGTTAGTGCCTCAGTGCTGCTGTCCTGTGCCTGGAATACCCCCATCCCTTTGCAGATTGTGCTCTCAGGGCGTAGGGCCTCAATTCTCAGCACTCCTCAAGACTGGGAGGAATGCAGAAGGATGCCTTCTTTTGCTTTATCAGCAGTGTTGATAGTGGAAGGAGGAGGAATGGATGGTGAAGTTTAATTTCAGTGCTTTCCAAATGTTGGAAGAGTAATGATGCTTTCTTCCTCCCACCCATTTCTTCTGGGAGGACAGTGTCTTTCCTCTGTTACTTTAGTTCTTGGATGTATGTTTGTCATTGAGAACCCTTTGTGCACAAACTGTTGCAGAATGAGCTGCTGAGGGTTAACTATTTCCCTGTCTCATCACAAAACCTTTGTTATATTTGATGGTAACCTCTTCCCCCGAGAAACCTTTCATCCAAATGCTGTATATGAATGCATTTTTTTATATTTACTACTGAAATAACATTCTTGTGGTACAAGAAATTTGCTAATTTAATTTCACCGTGTTTTCCAAAGCTCCTTTATTTTTGAATATTGCAAATAGATCATCATGGACTGTTTAACAAGGCATAAAACACATTGTTCTTGATAGTGACTGGATGTCTTTGGACTGCGAATTACTCTGCCATTTTTCAGTTTCCTGGGATTTCTCATGCGAAGACTGCGCTCAACTTCAGACCTAGCTCACTGCTTACAAAATACAACTTTCTGCTTGGTCTTGTCTATATCAGGAGGCATTTTTATGCTGGTGATGCTATTTGTAGGAGGCTGATGAGGTGATGGCTGCTGTTGTTCAGTCAGTGTAGTAGTACTGCCCGGGAGCCATCAGGCCAGTGGCTGTTTGCCCCAACTCGTTTGTGTGGAGCTGTTCTTAATGATGATTCATTTGGAACTACTTGTTTAATGAGTGTAGAGCTTTTGTCCATCCAAGCCACCCTGTATTACCAGTGTGCCACCAGATCATAGAATGGTTTGGGTTGGAAGGGACCTTTAAGATCATCTAGATCCAACCCCCTGCTATAGGCAGGGACACCTCCGTCTAGACCAGGTTGCTCAAAGCCCCATCCAGCCTGGCCTTGAATGTTTCCAGGGAGGGGGCATCCACAACCTCTCTAGGCAACCTGTTCAAGTGTCTCACCACCCTCACAGTAAAGATTTGTAAAGATGCTTCCTGGTATCTAGTCTAAGTCTACCCTCTTCCAGTTTAAAGCCATTTCCCCTCATCCTGTCCCTACATGCCCTTCTAAAAAGTCCCTCCCCAGCTGTCCTGTAGGCCCCCTTCAGGTACTGGAAGGCTGCCGCTAGTAAGAAATTCAGAGACTTTGTATCAATTGCATTGGCTATCTAAATTTGACATTTATTTTCACTTAACTGTCTCTAGATTTTTAATGAGTCCAGTTTTGAAACTGCAGGTAGTGATGGTGTACTCCCCGTGGCTTGAATTCGGCTTATATTCCTTCAGAACAGTTTCAGCTGTTTTTGAATCCTTATCTTGTCGAACGGATGCTTTCCCAAAAGCTTCCCACGCTTTCTGGAGTCAGGTTAATGTTCTGATAGCAATGTAAGCTGTGATTGAATTGTAGGGGCTACTTGTTTTCAGTTGGGCGGCTTTAATCTTACGTTTACTTTTCTAACACATGTTATTAAAATTTTAGAAGGCTTCAAAGGTAAAGTGGAATGGAAGGCTAAATCAATTTAATTAAGAAAAAAGGCACCATTATCTCAACAGCTTTTTTTGTGACAACTTGCATAGTTTTGGCTGAGAGATTGGTTTACTGGAATGAAAATTGACATTGTTTAAGAGCCAGGCTGTGTTACATAAAAAACCTGGCCGCTTGACAGTATGTTTTCAACCACTCAGCAGAAAGCAGGATCAATGAAAAAATAAATCAAGGAGGATAATTGAGGAGCTGAGGGAAAGCGAGCATTACTGAGTAATTAGGGACCAAATCCAGGATGAGGACTTTATGGAAGATGGAAATCCTAAACCAAGTGGAATTACAACACAGCTTGGGTTTGTAGTTCTCTCATGACTCAGAGACATTCTGCACCTAACAGTAGCTGTGTTGAGAGAGAAATGATATTTTCTTTTTGTAGCTCAAGATAACGAGACCTTTAAAACAGCAAGTGTAATCTTGAGAGCAATAGAAGTTCTAGAAAGATGTGCTATGCTCCATGGGAGATGTTACAGGTCTGATGAGAGCATTAGAGAAAAGGAGATTTAGGGCAGTGTGGTGGAGGTGGGTTTTTTAACATCAAACTGCTGCTACTGTATGAGAAAATGGGATTAAGAGTTCTGGACTTTCCCAGAGTACAGGTTAATTGAGGTCATCTGGGCAAGTTTGTACAAGAATAAAGGAAGGCAGGTTCTTTGATTTCTGTGTTTAATTCAATGTACTTTTAACTCTTGGAAGCATCTCCTGTTTTCACTGAAGTAATGCTAGCATTTGATGTCATGGTAGACTCAGAAGGTTGTTTAGGTCACTGAAACATCCTCCTTTTATACGCTTTTATTTTAAATGCCCATCTGAATGGAAGCAGTTATGGCAAATCTGATCTATAGCCCACAAACGTAGTTCTAACTACTGCTTTCCCCAGGAGGTTTTCCTGCACACATCATGAGATAACGTTGCAGTGGAGCATTTTGTTATTCATCCTATTTCCCAAATCACCATTCCGCTTGCAAATTTACTACTTATAAGCAAGTTTCTCTATGATGATTGAATGCAGACCATTTGAAAGGGGTTTTTTAATCATATTTTTGCTTAGAGAAGTCATGTTGTTCTCATTTTTTGTTTAGACCTATATGTAAGATAGAAATCTTGTTTCCTGTAGTTGGGGTAGAGAGAATAAGCCATTTCAATTCTTATCCTTTGTCTTAGTGACTTTTAGCTAATAATTGTAATTCTGTAGAAGTGTTCAGCAGTCTTTGCCTTTTGTGCCGCTTCTACAGGTGGCTGCCAAGTGACAATAGGTTGACGTGATGGGAATCTTTCTATGATGGGACGTAATTTATTACTCCTGTGAATAAAGATTGAGGGAACTGAGCTTGTTCAGCTTGGAGAAGGCTTCAGAGAGACCTCATTGCGGCCTTCCAGTATTTGAAGGGAGCATATAAGCAGGAAGGGGAATGGCTGTTTACAAGGGTGGATAGTGGTAGGACAAGGGGGAACAGTCCTAAACTGACGCAGGCGAGATGTAGGTTAAATATTAGGAGGAAGTATTTCACACAGAGGGTGGTGATGCACTGGAACGGATTGCCCAAGGAGGTTGTGGATGCCCCACCCTGAAGGCATTCAGGGCCAGGCTGGATGTGGCTCTGGGCAGCCTGGTCTGGTGGTTGGCGACCCTGCACATAACAGGGGGGTTGATACTCAATTATCATTGTGGTCCTTTTCAACCCAGGCCACTCTATGGTTCTATGATGATTCCAAGATCTTTATTTCTAGGAGGTTTTCTAGGGAGCTGCTGTCCAGGTTGATGGATGCCATTTGTGCTTTCTGTCTGAACAAATACAGTCCTAATCTGTTGTATAAAACCTGGCAAATAAACCTCTTGAATAAAAGGTTGAAGATTGAATTGTCTTTGTCTTTAACAAAGAAGCAATTGAAGAGAATGTTGCAAGTTTTAGAGTAGTAGTTGTGTCCTCTTCTGGTTTTTGTTGCTTGGTTGTGTATTTTTTAATTATTTTTATCTATTTAATGACAGAATTTTTAGTTGTTAGGCACTATCGGTTGGAAGGTGTCTTGGTTGGCTGATAAGTCATGAATTGACTACTTTCCAGTTCTTCATTCTATTCTTGTTTGAGTGTTTTATTGAAATCTTCAGATGTCTGTGTTCTTGGGTGGCACGCTTGCTGAGAGAAAAGTTCAAGTGAAAAAGGTGTTTCTTCTGACGTTGTATCTGAACAGAGAGTTGCACTTTTCTCCACTACATGAAAAGTATTTTTAGACTTTGAAAATGTAAAGAATCGAAGGAGCATTGTATTTTCAACTAACCACAGCTATTTATCTTCAAACTGCCAGGCACTGACTGTGCAATGTAACTGACTGTTGCAAATTTGGATTCACGTGCTGTGATTTCTTTGAGAAACCTCTTCCTTGACTGGGCATCAGAATTTGTTGTGAGCAGGTTGCTGCTGATCAGTCTGGCAGTACACATGGAAGAATGGCCTTCATTTGGCTTCAAACAAGATTCAGCCATGTCCAGGAAAGAGTTGTGACCACATTTATTTCCTTATCTACTTGCATCACTGTAGACTTCTTTCTGAAACAGTGACAGGCCAAGAAATAGAAGCTGTTGTGCCTTAAGGTTCTGAGTTTAGCATTTCACAGTAAAGGATTTGTCATTCACTTTTAATGGAATAAAAAGCGTAGAATGAGAGTATATTCCAGGTTGGTAGGGAAGAAGCTTGGGAGGTCTCTAGTTCATCCTCCAGCTCAATGAAGATCAGTACTTAGTCCATTGCAGGTGGTTCAGGGCTTTGTATTGAAAGCCTTCAAGGATGGAAATCCCACAACATCTGTGGGCAATCATTCCTTAATTATCCTAAGTCAAGAGTTGATCTCCCTCCTGTATCATTTTATGACCATGGTTTCTCGGTTTCCCACAATAGTTCAGTAGCAGCTTTGGATCCATCTTCTTTACAGCCTCTTGCAGATAATGGAAAACTGCTGGTACATTTCTCCCAAAGCCTTCATTTTTTTTCCAGGCTGAAGAAGCCCAAGTTTCTCAGTCTCTTATCACCAGACAAGAGCTCCAGCTCATCCCCAGCTGCATCTTGGTAATTGTCTGCTGAATTTGCTCTTGATTACTGATATATTGGGAGACTGATGTACTGGGGTACCCAACACTGACTGAAATATTCCAGGTGTAATTTCATGATCCCTAAGTAAAGGAGAAAATCACTTTGTGTCTCTGCTCTGGCTGAACTGCTGATGCAGCTTGATACATTGTTAAGCTTTCCTCACTGTCAGAGCACACTATTTACTCAGGTTAAACCTTCTGTCAAGCAGGATCTACATATCCTTTTCGACAGAGTATCCCCTCAGCCAGTCAATCCCCAGCCTGTGTAGGTGGCAGGGCATTGGCCTCTCTTGGGTGCAGAACTTTGCTTCTCTTTGTTGAATTTCATGAGGCTCCTTTCAGCTGCTGCCTCTTGTGTGCTCACTGTCCCTCCCTCCATCTCCCCCTGTTTAGTGTTAGTAATAAACTTAATGAGAGTGTGCTGTATAACCTTTGTTAGGTCATAGATGAATTTACGAAACAGGACTGGTCCTTTGATAGCCCTCTGAGGAGCTCAACTTGTAAGTGGCCAACAGGAAGAGCACAAACCATTAACATGACAGTATTAATTGAGCCTGGTGATATAATGAGTTTTTCACCCATCTAAGCAGGCCACCCATCCAGATTACTGGAGACTGTCAAAAGCCTTTCTTATGTCAAGGTGGATTAAGTGCTGCTCTCGCCCCTCATCCATAAATTTAGTCATTTTATCATAGAAATCACCAGGTAAGTCAAGCGCAGTTTACTCTTGGAGAATCCATGCTGGCTCCTCTCTGAAGGGGTCCTACAGGAAATCTGGGAAGGGGATTTTTTTAAGGGCAGGTAGCAACAGGATGAGGGGAAATGGCTTTAAACTGGAAGAGGGTAGATTTAGACTAGACATCAGGAAGAAATTCTTTACTGTGAGGGTGGTGAGACACTGGAAAAGGTTGCCCAGTGAGGTGGTGGATGCCCCCTCCCTGGAAGCATTCCAGACCAGGCTGGATGGGGCTTTGAGCAACCTGGTCTAGAGGGAGGTGTCCCTGCCTATAGGAGGGGGGTTGGAACTAGATGATCTTAAAAGTCCCTTCCAACACAAATCATTCTATGATAATCTTGTCCAGAAACATCAAAGGGATGTGTTGTGTCATTTTCATATGAACTGAAATGAGGATGAGCAGCCTATACTTCCCTGGTTCAGTCATGTTGATGTTTGTGGGGATGGATTCTGCTCTTCAGTTGTCATTGGCCTTCCCTGATTTCCACTGATTTTGAAGGGTGATGGGAATTGTCCTTTGCAATGATTTTCATCACTGCTGAGTGCAGCAGATTAGGTTTTGTGGGTTTGGTGGACTTGGAGGATGTTTTATTTGTTTCTTGTTGAGAGGTCCCTGACTCAGGTCTGTTCTGCAGTTGGTAGCTTTTCTTCTCTTTGAATGCCATCTCTGAGCACAAAGGGGACCTGGCTGCCGAAGAACAAAGCAAATAAAGCATTAGGTCAGGAAATCATCAGCCTTTTTTTGCAACAGGACTGACTTTGTTTAGAAATAGTACCCAACACTCTTCAGAAGCCTAAAATTGCTTCTGTCCTGACAGGTGGCATGTCAGAAGATGTCAGAGGAAGTTAACTTATCAGAAAGAGGTAAGGCATGTGATCTAAAGGTTTCCTCGAGTTACTTAAATAAAACTACCTCTTCCTCACTGACACTGTATCACCTTTACTGGCCTTTGTTGGGATCCTCACCTACAAGCTCTTAGCTTAGCCTCTCACAATACCTATTGAATAGCTCAATATATTCCAACTGTTTCACTATAGGACAACCTCCCCACCTGGTAGAATTGTGGGGAACAACACCTGGGTCTTCATATCCTTTATGATTGCCTCCAGAGCTCTGCAGTCCATGTTTGTTTTTCCTGTTGTTCCAGTTCTTTCTTGACAGTGTCAGTGGTGCCTAAAGTGTGAACAACATAAGATGACTTGGACATTAAACCAGCAGCAGACTTGTCATGACAGCATGTTTTGTGGCACTGTTTGCTTTCATTCCCTGTAGAAGATGATCTTCAGCACCTTAACACTTTGTGCTTCCCCTTGGTACTAATGCTATGTTCATGCCCATTTGGCTTTGAGGCCTCTCTTAATGGAGCTGTCTTCCCTCTACTGACTATTACAGCATGTCACAGTACTGATTTTGTGCATTGAATTCAAAGGGCAGAGAAGGAACTGGTTTGCTGCCACAAGAGGCCTCACGCTCTCCCGTCTTGGAAGTCTTCCCTCAAGGTGCACCTAACTTTCTTGTTTTGCATTGCCTGAACTTGAGCTGCTGCTTCTGCAAGATACCATGTAAATCACCTGTTTGTAGAGTCATAGAAGACCATAGGTTGGGAAGAAAACAGGATGTCATCTAGTCTGACTCGTTGTTAGAAGTGGGTCCAGTTAGGTCAAGTTACTCAGATGCTTACCTAATCAAATATTAGAGTTCATACTCCCCAGTGATCTGCCCTCTGCTTACTACCTCCAGTAGCTCTTCCATTTGGCTGCTGTAAATGTCAGCCAGAGGATGTCTTACAGGTGAGATCACTGTTGCCCAGGTGAGAGGTTTGAAGCACTTCTAGCTGCCCTAAAACCAGATGGCTGCATCTGAATCTTTGTCTGAGTAAAGGCCTTAAATATACTGTATACAGTATATAATGGTGTCATTCTGGACCCTCTCAGTTTTGTTGGGTATGTATGTATTTTAGAAGTATTCAGGTAATTAATTAAATGTTAATTAAAATAAGAGGAGGTAAAAAACAACTCCTAATCATAAGTGAAAGTACTGCTGTGCCACCGTGACTTTTTGTTAGTCTGGTTGCTATGCCTCTTGTTGATAATTCCTTTAAGAATTTTGAATCCCTACACCATTAGCATAATACGTGGTTTTCAGATCCCAGCATGTTGGACTAACCTTTCAATAAGCTGAGGGTAGACATGTGCCAAAAAAACAGGGAGAACATTATCAGCCATTGAACCCTAAGGGACTTAAGGGCATAGACTTGTCTGACATATGGCTCACAGTTTTTCTAATCTGTATTACTGGAGCACCTCAGGGCTGACAAACGGTGGCTGTGAATGAGCTTGTATGAGATGGTCTTTGTTGCAGTGTGATCTGAATTAAAAAATACTGAAAGAATTGAGGAAAGATTGACAGCTAACAGCATTAAGACACCAGAAATCCTTCACAATTTGAAGTTCTCCATATAAGTGATGAGACCTCATTTGACTACTGTGATAACTGCTCCGTATAGATTGTATATTTTTTTTTCCCCCAAAAGTTATGGAGCAGAAAGACTGTAGTATCAGGAATGTAGAATGAGATGTCTTGGAAACATCTTTTAGACAGGATGCTACCTTGCTAATCCTTGTTTGCTAATCCTTGTCTGTGTTAGTGCAACCGTTTTTAACAGCAGGTGACAGCTGTGATTGCAGTGAAACTATGAGTATAGCTTAGTCGTGACTGTAAAGTAGGTCAAATGCTTTCTGTATTCTTTGGAAGGTAGTAAGCATCTTCTCTTACCTCTAAGAACTGGTAAAATGTGTGTGTATGAATGTGCATACGCATAAAATCCAGTATTGCTGTATTTCAACAACTGAGGACTGCCCAGTGTTAACTGTGAAGTTAGAACGTATTCGATCCTATAAGATACTAATGAACAAGTACCATGAAGAACCTATGGGATAGTTGTAGTATTCTGTACAACTTAATGGTCTGTGTTTGTTACAAACAAAGAAGTAACATTAAAAATTCTTCTCTATAGTGTCACAACTTCCCTTCTCCCCGATTGTCAGCAAGTTTAGAAAAGAATTAAGTTAGATGAAGTGCAGTCGAACTTCACCCTTTAACAGGATCAAGGATATTTAAGGATAAAGACTATTATTTGATTTAATGAGAGCTATGTGTGGGCAGTTATGAACGAACTTGTAAATGTTTTTCTCTAAGCATCTCTACTGGTTTTGTTGAACTAATTGGAATTGTAGAGTAACTGATTTGAGATTTTTTTTTTCCCCCCTGTAGAATACTCTTTTAATTCAAATACGCTTATAGTTCAATTCAGAACAGAACTTTTAGATTGAGCTTATCTGTTGGTATCGGAGATCATATCCTGATCTGGTCTAGATGTTTGGGCTTTCTGAATTTCTGTTGACAGCATTAAATATGGAAAGTAGTTTCATGGAGGTTTTCTTTGATGCAGTTCAGTTTTCTCAGGCCTGCAAGGAACATGTGAGCAGTTTTCCACAACTGTGTGTCTTTAGCTTAGTAGAAACTCCTAGAAGGCTATTTTCTTTATATAAAAACCTAGCATTCACAGGGTTTTCGTTGGGTACTGGAGGACACCATGCTTCAGTTCTTTTCCCCCTCATTCCTGCAGGAAAGCTGCCACAGCAACTAGTTTTGTGTCCAGTTGTCCTGTTTACAGACCATTTTCATGCTTCGTATTATTGTATTTGTAGTTACTCTTATTTGATCCCTGGACGGTGGCTTCTTACTATTCTTGGCTGTCCTCAGCTTCCATCACTTATTTTGTCTTGAATTAATCATTTTTGCTCTTACCTTGTAAAAGGTGTTGATATGGTAAAAAAAAGTTATCAGATCTCTGATGTAAGGTACTTGAAACAAGCTGTTAAAATACTTTTTTTCATTTAATTGAATGTTAACTATTTTACACATCAAATCCTTTTTTTTCTGCGAGTTATGATATTTGTCAGTAAAACAAAAGTGCTAATGTAGACACACCTGGAGAGCCATGTCAGCAGTGCATGAGATTCAGTCATCTCTTGTGAGTCTGGGTCTGTTGGACTCAACTAGGCATGTTGTAAAAACTTTTTGTAATGAAGAACAAAAATCACAAAAGCTCATTATGAAGACAAGTTGGAGTATTGTGCTATGAATGACATGATTTTACCTCATCTTCGCATTTGAAAGAATCATTTGTATAACAATCTGCTGCGAAATTAGGTCCTGTAAGAAACACAGGAAAATGTTTAACTTCTGCTGTGTGTGAATAATTAAAAAAAAAAAAAAACCTGTTTCTGTTAATAAAACCTAAATTGATTTTCAAAGTAACGCTTCTTATGCAGTAACGAAAATACTCTGTTTTGTATACTTCAGCTTTGCTTAGATAAGTGTGGACAAAAAAATCTACTAAAAACTCCATGTTTGGTAAATGAGCCTGTCATGCTTGGAGCTTTTAGTGTTTGCTTCCTGTGAAAGCACAGGGGGAAGAAACTAGATTTGTCTGATGTCCTTTTAGTCTATTTTTTCTTTTTATTTTCAATGCTAACAACACCTGTAAGTTTATATATAATTCCAATCATTTACAAGAATTCAGTGTTTATTTTTTCTTAACATTCTAGGTTTGTTGCGCTGACCCCTTGGAGAGTGTATCATCTGACTTCTCTCATAATACTTGGACTGCTAGTTCTACAGATAATAAAGGATTTGGTGTTATCTAGGGTAAAAGGTAAGGCACTATAGTGATAAAATTCCTTGCTTTAACACTCGTGTTTCATAGCATGTAAGTACATTACTAAATCTTCTTTAATATTATGATACTAGGATTATTGCAAAAATATTAGATAAAGTCTACAATGATCTGTTACCATTTTCCAGAAAGTTTCTCTCTGTTTTATAAGCAGGGTACTACTACTACTACAAGACTTGTTTCAGCATGAGTATAACCACTATCAGTGAACAATCATTCTTGTCTCTCAGCTGCTTGATCTGAAAATACATCGCTTCCCTAAAAGTTCCTGTCTCTTCTGATTATACACTAGATGACTATTGGTAGGTTTGGGAGATCAAATAGGAATCAGTCAACTTTGGAAATAGGTTGCGAAGTGACCTATTTTTTTGCACAGTTGAAATAAGTGAAAGATTTTTTTCTTTCTAGTTTCAGTTTCCACTGCAGTTTCCGGTGCATAAAAACTCTTATGTGAATACTACCAAGTTTGAAAGAGATTAATAGTTCATTGGCTGATTGACTGTTTTTTATGTTGCTTGTTTGTTTTTAATTTATTTTGTCTCATATTTCATTACCGTCTTGAAAATTATTTGGCAGAATGATGATGATAATCATTAATTTGTCGTCTCTTATACTTCATGTTATTAGGGAACATTTTTTGAAGTGACATATTTTGTTTGTTCTTTGATGTTGAATCCAATGCAAGGTGTTTGAAAAATCATAAAGGAATGCAGGAAATAAGCATCAGAGATTCCTCTGCATTATGCTGTCTTTTCATTTTTGACTTCCCCAGCCTATGTTCCCTGCTAAGTTACAGTAGTAACTCACAAACTTTTTTGAAATATTGTTCACTGTCATTGTCTTCTCCAGAATCTTAATTGCTGTTCTGCTACCTGCTTAGTGGACAACTTAAATTTATCATAATTAGGTTTTTAGACTTAGTATTGTATAAGTTACCTCTAACATTGGACAACACACCAGTCAGAAGGTGGTGATTTACACAAGTTCTCTCTTAGCTGTTTCTGCTAACTAATGTTTTTGTATTGACCAAATGCAATATGTGCCAATATTTACCAACCTGGCAGAGTGAAAATACCATCCCGTCTTCATCTGGCGTTCACTTCCATTTCAATGGGATTACTCAACTGTTCATCATAGAAATGAAATCAGGAAGACCTCTGTTTCCCAGCCTTATATTCACAGTACGATTATTTTACACCACTTACATTGCCTTCAGTGTTTTTTGATTATTTTTTAACACAAATTTCATGAATAGTTCAATAGTTCAATCTGTATTGAACGGATAGAATAGAAATATTTCTTCTTGTAGTAATTTGAAAATAATTGTCACTCCAAACAACAAAGGAAATTCTTCCCACGATAACAATTCTGTACAGCTACTTCCTACTTCCAGCTAGCCACTAGATGGCAAGATTAGTACAGGGTCGTAAGGAATGTAGAAAGTGATTGTCAGTTTGTAGTTGTAAAGCAAGAGTCATGTTGGTTACCTTCTACTTCAGTGTGAAAATGCAGCTAGAAACTATTCATTACTATTCGAACTGGTATGTTAAGTTTACGAAAAAAGATGTTTTCTGACAATTGTCACTCTGGTTTTAATTGTAATGAAGGCTTCCTTCATCATTTTGTCCCAAATTTGCACATTTCTGCAAATAAAGAAAAGACTATATGAGAAGAAAAAACTATATGAGGTTTCTTTTTTAGTGTATTGTGAATCATCTTATGTTCTCTTTGTTGCAGGTGCACAGCTTTGGAGGTGCATCACTGACAAGTAGGTATATTATTTTTAATATGCTGTTTATTTGATATCATCTTTTCTTGTAGTTAATCTGGAATTTAAGAGCATACTTTCCCTGTAATTAAAATAGAAACTGAATTATTTTAGTATCTTTTCTAAGTTTGTTATTGTTTGTTTCAGTTTTAGTAATTGTCCACAAACTATTTTTTCTGAGTTTAATTGTATTAAAGAATACATCGATGTGTCAAGTACTTCTAGAAATGCTTTTTCTCAGTAGGTTTACAATGTTTTGTGTTTTCTGGGAATCAGTGTTTCCTTTGAATCCAGTTATTAGGGAAAAGTGCAGTACTGGTTAAGGAGGTCACTTTCATTTAGAACATCACTGTACAAGGACCCTCTAGAAGTAGGTAAGCTTGCGGTGATTTCCTTTATCTCGGTAATAAACAGTACAAGTAATCAATTTAAAATTTCATTTCAGTTAAATATATGTTGAATAATTGTGAAATCTGTTGATTTACCGTTGCGCTGACTCAGCTCACAGGCAAATGTTTATATAATGTTGTTAGGGTGGTGTATGTAACTGACTTCATTTGTTCAGGATTTATACAATATTTCTGAGTGTACAGACTACTTCCACAGTAAAAGTTTGTATATTTAAGGTATTTTTTTCTGAATAGACCACCAGTAGTCATTGTATACCCGTCATCATTTGAAAGCAACTGTTGCGTTACAAATATACATTAGTACACTACTGTATTAAGCTCTGACTCTTAGGATATAGCAATTTCCTAATTATGTTCTCTTTCTCACTGTAGCCTATTCTACTAGCTGATATAATGCAAGTGTTGTATGTCTCTGTGCAAGGTAATTTGCAATAACAGGAACACAGGATCAGTCTGGAAGTCCATCTAGCCCAGTATCTCCTCTCTAGGAGCAGGAGAAACCTGGCCAGCTACAGTGTAGTCCTGTACAGTGTACAGGACAAGCTTCTAAGACGAATCTCGTGATGTACTTTCCCAGCCTTCAGCACCTTCCAGCTGAAAGACTTTGATTGAAGTACCACGTAACTTGTGTTTTCCCTTCCCCCCCAAGCTGTGCTGGGTGGACCTTTTCTTCCATGAATTTGACTTGTTGCTTTTGGTATTACAAGCTTCTGGTGTTCACAGCATCATGTAGCACAGAGGCCCACAGCTGAATTTTATGTTATATGAATAATACAGCCTTGTGCTTGGTTACTACTAATACATAGTAGCATCTGAATTCCATTCTACCGTTTTCCTTTTTGGTTGGAAGAGTTAGTAAACAATCACTCTCTCTTAATACTCTCCACTAGTCTCTGTCTGCTAAGTCCACAAATTTAATAATTATGAGAACAGAAGCTTTCTATAGCTTTGGTATCTTCATTGTGCCTTTTCTGACTTTTCTTTCATTTCCATCATACTGACGATGTGGGGACAGAGTTAGAAGTTGTGTTCCACTTTCAGAAGACCTTGGACTGTGCATTAGAATGAAAATGCCCTCATAATAAATCGTCATGTTTAATTGGCTTTTTTTTAACCTCTGCTGAGCACTGAACTGATGTTTACATGGGCATATAACAAAGGTCACCTTCATGCCTGTGTGGTATTTAAGGTTCTATTATCAGTATGAATCGCTTCATATTTACCTCTCTTTCATCTGTCTTTTGGCAAGCGAGTCACTTGATACATCATTGAAGTTCTGCGGTTCTTTGCTGTTGGTCTTCCTCTTTACCAGAATCATTTAGCATTGTAAGGAGACTTTCATCTTACTGCTTGCCCCTTCCTCCAGAATTTTATCCAAACAGCACAAAACTTTATTTTACTTTTATATAGGTTGCTCTGAAAGTTATTTATTTCCATGGAAACTACAGCGTGTATAAAGAACACAATAACACTGTTTGATAGAGCAAACTCAGCTACAGTGTACTATTTTTCAGCACAGTCACCACCATTACCTCTGTGTTTTCACCAATTGTCAACAAGAACTCTTAATTTCCTGGTATGATGGTTGTGCATGGCTGTCCAGAATAATATGGCTTGTCATGTCATCGTTGCCATTGCTAGAGCATAACACCACCTCACTGTGCTTACATCCATTTCTTGGTCAGTTCTTCCAATTTCAACCCAGTCAGCAGGCATTCAGGAAGACAAACAAACAAAAAACAGCAAACAAAAAAACAGCAAAACACCCACACTGCAAACAAATACGAAGTCCTTATGTGAGCACATGAGAGTTCAAACTGAAAGGATTTAACAGGTGAAATATCACTTCTGTTAAGTAAACTCTCAAAGCCACCTTAACACCAGAGGACCGTGAAGTGTCTAAAGGAGAATCTATTTCTGGAGAAGGTATGACACAGTAATTCAAAATGTCAGTAAAGGCAAATCTGTTCTGTGCAAATGGTCAGAAAATCTAGTGAAGGACATGTATGCCTGTTCTACACTGCACTGGGGGACTGCAAGCACAATTTCTTAAAGGGGCATGACATCACAAACCTTCTGTACTTTAAAAGAGTCAGCAATACTGCAGATGAACGCTGATATTCATGAAAATTCACCTGGATTTCCTATTAGGCTTTCAGTAAAGTCTCTCATAAAATGCTCTTACCAAGGCTAAGAATTCATGCAACATGAGAGGAAGTCCTTGCAAGTACAAGGTCTGCTCTGAAAGTAGTGCCTACTTTGTAAGGCGTTGCTTTTAAAACTTAGTCCCAATTTTAGGATATAAGTTTTGTTTATGTGAGTTCTACAGTAGGTGCTCAGAAATTTTCACAGTCCAGAACATTCTGCTTTTTGTAACACAGTGTAATATGTTCTTATTTAATTCCTTCTTACCTTTCATTAATTCATTTTTTTTTACCTTTACATTCCTGTTTTTTTTTCTCTCCTGACATTATTCTGTGTGATACTTGGTACTGTTGCTGTGTGATCTCAGGTGCCACTGTGTCCTAAAGCTGGTGGTTTTTAAGTAGTTAACCATGTTTTCTGTTTCTGACTGCAGTTGTGTGTTCTTGCAACAAAGAAGAGAGCGCTTGGCGCTATGCAATTCCTTTTTTAAAAACTAGTATCTCTTTGTGATATTTCTTAAGTGGTGGCACAGCTTTTTGAGGATTTTAGGAGTAAAGTGGTATGCGTTAAGCTTTTGTGTTTGCAGTTAACCACGGTGATTATTTGAAGCTGGATGATTAATTATCTTTGTTCTGATACTTGCATTTTTTTTTTTCCAACATTCATCTACGTTGCACATCCCTTCTGCTGCAGGTACATTCTAAGTTTTGAACTAAGCATTAAGAGTCCTTCAGCAAAGTTACTGTTGATTTGCTGCATTTGCTTTCAGTTCTGCTTTGTCTTTATTGAGCACTGCTAACTAGGTAGAGCAACATGGCCTTGCTTCTTTTTCACTGCCCTGCTTCAAATGGGAATGCTAGCAGTCTCCCACTTTAAACGTGTCTGCATAAGGAGACCTGTGGCTTTTGTTTGTAATAGAGTTTTTTTTATACCATATGGAGTTAACAAATTTCAAACCAAATCAAGATGAGATCTCATTATGAACCTTTCTCAGTGCATACTGTATCTGAACCTACTTCCAGTTCTGAGGAACCTTGCAGTTCTAGGAAGGTTCTCCTGGCTCTGATTTCAGATGAGAAGACTCTTTCTTCCCTGAGTGGTGCTTGCCTCTCAGGTGGACTTGTACATTCCCATGCCCTCCCAAAAGGAGGGAAAAATAAGAAGGCACAGCATCCTAAACAGCATGTCTTATCCACCGCTGCTGCATTTTATCAGACCAGTCAAGATTTAGACTTCTGTAAGGAAACAAAGGAACACTGCAAGCAAAAAGACATTTCTTCGTTGCTGCTTCTAACTGATAACTGAAGCAGGTTAGTTGCTCAGTGCTGAAAACCGTGAGCTTATCATAAGACTCTGCTCAGTAGTTAGCCATCCTGGATTTTTCTTAGACAGTATCCTTGCTGACAGAAGCATACAAACAGACACGTGGAGGTTATTGTCTAGAACTCCCCTGTCTCTTGCCACCCCCTGCAGTGCCTCATTCAGATATTTCTTTCCTAAGAGTTTACTGTCTGTGATAGATGTGACCTCTCAGAACTGTCAGAGTTGCTATTCACTTGCAGGGGAACAAGTGTCATTGCTTGATAGGAAACTCCAACTACTGGGCCAGCAGATGCTACATCCATTCCTTGGTAGAGCAACTTCAGACTGTACCTCTCTAAGATCTGTTTTCATTGACCTGCATAAATTTTGCACTTGTGTCAGCCCAGTTTGGAGAAGTTTGTCTACATTATAAGGGTCAGAGTACTCACTCTGTGCAGGTTGATTTTCTGCACTGCAAGTATTGCATGTAGAAATGTTTGATTCTTGCTTATTTGTTTGTTTTCTAAGAATAAGAAGAAATATTTTTGAATCTAATTGTAACTCCAGTAATGTGCAGGTGCATAATTCTTCCTAATATGTCACAGACAGCAGTGGAAAACACTCATCATGTTATCGCTGCAGATAAACACCTTTCATCTAATTAACACGTGGTGGATGTGCTTCATTTACTACATCTGAGGCATTACATACCTCTGATTATCATATGCTTTGCCTGCTGCATTGATTTAAGACGGGCTGAGATTAATTCAGTAAAGGTTTTTTTTTATCTAGTCTACCTAGTTTTCCATGATCAATTGAGAAGAGGAGAAATGCTTTGCGGGACACATAGCATGATTTGTCTTATCCTCAATGAGATACCTAACCAGCCTACAGGCACGTTATGCCTTAATGGTAACTTTTTGTTTCCCTTGAATATGCTGTACACCTAGGTGAGATGTCAAGGTGCGCAAGGTTTTGTGTCACTACTTCCTGTTGTTCTGAAGGCTCGTTGATCTTAAGGATGTCGTGGACTAATGCTAATGCTTAGAATGAGAAGCTCACCCTTGCAGTAATGTGCTGGAATGCCATACATAGACATAAAAGCTGTAGGGTTGGACAAACAAGCCCAGGGACTGAATTCTGGATTGAGTTCTGCCTCTACGCATGCAAACAATTTCTCCAAAATGATTATCCAGCACAGTATGATTCTGTCTTCAGATCACTCTTGAGACCTTGAGGATATACTTCATCATATCTCAAGATGAGTGTTCTTTCCTTTAGGGTGTTTGTGAAAGATCCATCTGAAGATTAGTAGATGAAGAAATAAGATATTTCCATTAGGAAACAGAATCAGGGTTGTAACAGAAATGCTTTTGTTTTATGCATGTTAATTCATCTCCTTGATGCTGCAGATAATAACAAAGCTAAAGTAAGCCAAGGCCAGTCATCTGTGTGCCAGTACTGAAACTGGACTAAGAGTATCAGTTTCTTTTGCTAAAACCCTTGGTCTTGGTTTGATCATCCAGACTAAATCTGTTCTTCACATGACAGTACTCAACTGCATTAAGTCTGTTAACAGAGTTAAAAAACAAACAAACAAACAACCCCTCCCTCCCCCGGATATTTCCCCCCTCCTCAAAAACAACAACAACCAACCAAACAAAAAACAACAGACCCACAACTTACAGGGCACGGGTTATAGTCTAAGAAATAAAAATAGACTTCAGAATGCAAATATTGCCTTCATTGTTTCAGTGTATTCTGAAGGCATCAAGTGTAATCATAGGCTTCCACTCCTAATGTTTTAGGAAGTTTTCTGTTCTCTTAGCGCATACGTTCATAACAGTTTATGTTGAAAAGTATGCATAGCTGAATTAAAGCTAGTCATCATACCTCAAATAGTTCTGCTTACAAGTATGAACAAGTATGACTTTCCCAGATGTTCTTCATGTAAGAAGTGGTTTCCATCCTGCAGAGAATGCATGCATACCTGTGAAACTACAGTCTTAGCAAATAAAAAGAGGGTTTTATTTGCAGTTCAAACATAGATTTTATTTATACAGTAGCCACTGTACTGTTGAAATGTAAAAATGTAATTATCTTCTCTTTTACATGATGCATTGTCAGAATTCAGGTAATAATTTGCATGGTGTTTTTTTTCCCAAATCACAGAAATTAATTATATATAAGTGCTCAAGCACCTGCAGATTCCATTTAAAAAAAGGTATAAGTTATAAAAACTGCCTGCCACTTGAATTTTTGTTTTTTCCTACTTCCTGGCTGAATGTTTCCAAATTGTTCCTTTCGTTCTCAGGTAGCATGTTCTCCAGAGCTTATTTCTACATTTGGTAAACCACGAAGTCAGCATTCTGCTAACATTTTGCTTGTTAAGTTTTCCCACAGGAACAAAAAGTAATACAAATTTACTAGGAAGGTTATAACTTTGGCAAAAGAGTCACTCCTGAATTCTGAAGGACATTTAATGCATTTTCCTACGTGTCCCTGTTTTTCAGTTGGTTGGCTCTTCTTTTAAGGGGAGGGGAAACGAAGGAGGTGCTGCAACCTTTGCACACGTTCTCTATGTCTTTGGCAGTAGTTAGGTTATTTGGCTGAGTTTGTTTCTTTGGTTAGTTTTTGTGTGTGTTTGCCAGAAGTAGTGCTTGCATACAACTGATCTCGCAGAGAAAGTAACTTGAAAACTTTTGAAGTCAGATCCGCATCCTATGGTTCTCTAGTGCTTTGTCTGTTGTGGCTAAGGCAGAATCATGCTGCAGACATTTTCCTCTCCCTCATCTCCAGGAGCTCGACACACCTTTCATTATAAGAGAGTGCATGGAAGAAATAAGAAAAAAAAAGTTGGAATTGCCTAGACTCTTTACTACTACTAAACAAATATGGCATACTTCCTTAAGTAAGCCTAACTTGCCTTCTGTCTCTATCGGCTAAAAAATAAAGGTGATGCGTTCTTGTGGTGGCAAGAAGGGAGTAACTTCTGAGGAAGTACTGGCTGAAACAAGGGACCAGGGGAGTTTTACTGGAGTTTCTTTAACTTTTTTTCTCCCCAGATATTTACTGATTTGTGAGTTAGGCTTTCAGAAACTGATCATTCATGTTGCTTTTCTCATAGCATCCGTCCGTGTATGCCCTATCATAGTGCTGCAAACCAAGGCCTTGTCATTATCAAATATAAAAGATCAATTATGCTGTATCTTGCAAATATATTCCAGGAATAGATTTATTTTCTCTAAAACTATTGCACAGAACTCAAATAGCTTAGATTCTGTTGTGAACATTCTCCTTTTTCTCTATACTGCTTCGATATTCCTGTTTTTGCATTCATCCATTTGTCTTATAAAACATTACACTTCCTTGATGAGTTTGACTGGTTGATTGTTTAATGCCATATTCCAATCCGACCTCCTCTTTGAACCCTGTTTCTGTCCTCTATAGTTTCTGCCACTCCTTCCAGGGTATTTCCTCTCAGTCATCTGAAGGATTGGTGTGGGTATTGCATGAAAATACTAAGGATGTGTCAATCTTGTATAACAAGACATTTCTAATACCTGCCCTTTGGTATGGCTTTTCAATGAAATGTGCTGTTACCTTATGGGGATTGCATATGGGCAACACAACTCTTGGATAAATGTTTTACTCCCTTCTTTCCTGTCCTTTCCTCTGATAGTATTTCTGAACCTACTGACTAGTTGTAGTCAAAATTATCAAGGGTTATCTAGAGACAATCATAAACTATTTTGAGAGCTCTGACAGATTTACATTTACATATATTTTGGTTTTGCAAGACTGAGATACAAGGGAGGAGATTACCTTTGCATATTTCTGATTTTTTTTCTTGTTCTTCTGATACCAAAATTGTTTTCAGACAGATCTTTAAATAAAATGTCAAGATACAGAAGAATAGTTTGCATAGTCTGGTTTGACAATTGTTTCTTGGTCTAGCAACTCTTGTTGACAGGAAATTTCATTAATTGTTTCTAAGCTTGTTGAAACATTCTTTTTTATATCTTCTCATGGAGAAACAGTGTGGAACAGGAGACTTCACATGGAGGCTTCCAAAAATCCTTATACCCATCATTTTGTCAGTTTTCCTTGTGTTGGAAAATAGGTCACCTGAGCACCAGCACCATAAGACACGCATGTATTCTTACTGTGCTTAAATAAACTAGATTTTAAATACTTTTATTCAAGTGAAGTCACTGCATCAGTGATTGAACGTGTGAGATGAGTACCTGACATAAATACAGCCTTTGCAAACTGCAGGGTATGCTACATCCTGTGCAAATGTGACTCAGTAATTAATTTCCTTTGTTACTCATTGGTAGAAATGAACTATTGCACTCAGTTGAAAAAATGCTAGCTTTGTAATGGTGAGAGGATGGAAAAACAGCCTTTGTTCATCATTTTACATAAGCCTAAGTCAGCCTTTCTTCAGCAATTTATAATGTACAGTAAAGCCAGCTCTACTTCATATTTAATTTTTTTTTTTTTTGAGTAAGTATGGTGCTACAGTCACCTTTCAATTATTTGTAAGAATGTTTATGGATCTACTGTGCCAAAAAAGCAATTCTGTTAAAGGTGTCTATGAGTGCAGCCAGGAGGCTTTGTACATTTGAACAACCCCAGAACTGCTAATTCTGAGCTGACCCAATTCTGAGATCGCTGTTTCATTCTCACTGGCACGTCACATAATACCTGTATTATCACCAGTGAGGAAAAAATGCAACCTCCCAAGTTGTTTTGATTTTTGTATTTTTTACATCAGCTTATTTCCAGAATTAAGAAAACAGAACGGCTCCTAGAAACAGGCGAGTTGAATAGAATCGTAGAATCACAGAATTGCTCAGGTTGGAAAAAACCTTGAAGATCACCAAATCCAGCCACAACCCTAACTCCAACAACCCTCTGCTAAATCATGTCCCTGAGCACCACATCCAAGTGGTTTTTAAGGCACAGCAATCAAGTGAACACAGTCAATTCCATAGAGGAAGTGGGTGAGGAAATGAACCAGAGATTCAGACAGATAAAATTGGTAGAATGGCTAGTTACTGCAGAGCTCTCCTGTGCCACTTGTCCCTTTCTCCACTGTACTAGCTCAGAAACAGATACCTACTTTCTGTCTTAGGCAAGAGCATGTATGGCAGATCCTGCAGTTGAATTTGCTCATTTGTACAGTGCAAGAATATCCGGTGCAAGAACATCCAGTTACCTGCGTTTTGCCAAATTTTCTCAGCTTTCAGCAAAGGAGTTTGCAGGTGTCTTTTAGTACTTTCATGTTTCACACTGATACGGCAATATTATCACCGGTATTCTTCAGTACGAGAGAGAAAGCTTTAGAAATCTCACTACAGGGAAAACGAAATGTGTTCTCTCTTGTGTTGACTTTGTGGGTAGAACTTTTGTCATAGGTGAAAACTGCGAGCTTCTCTTAAAATATTAATCTATCCCATCTTCACAGGATGATTTCTTAAGCCTGTGAACATCTCAATAGGAAAACTCTATCTTGAAAACTGTGGAGAGAACTGCTGGTGCTGTCTGTCTCACTTTTTGTACATCTTGAGGGATCTCTGTTGAAACAGTTATTTACTTTACTTGTTCTGGGGTACAAGAGCCCCTCATAAGAGTGTCAAATGAGTAGAAGAAAGGGAAAATGCTTGGCTACTTCCTGAATTGAAGCCAATGTTGTTCACAGACCATTTTTTAGTAGATCAGCTTTCTAAGAAATACTGAATTCTGTTTGCTAAGTGTAGCATCTGTTGCACTTTCCCTACTTATTCAAAATTCCTTGGAAACTATCAGCTTCTAGCACACACATTATGTATGTTGCTGTCAAATCTGAGTATTATTGCACTTGTAGTATATAGCCCTTTGCTTTATTACTTTTTTCTTTCTTTTTTTACTCTTTGCTATTGACAGAGTGTTTATTATAAATAGTGTGCTTCAGAGGCAGGGTATAGAGCAGTAACTTATTTTGGCTGCTGGCCTAAATAGTATTAGAGGAAAACATGTCCAGAAACGTGAACGAAATGCATTTCCTCAATGAGAAGGTGAAACTTGAAGTGTACGTGCGGGAAGCGACAAAGCCCTCTTGTATCTTAGATAAAGATCCTTCCAGATGAAAGATCCAAAAGGTTTGAACATACTTTTGTAAAACGTCAGCGAAAAAGTAATGTTCTTTCTTAGACAGATGGACTTCACGCCTTGAGTTGAACTCAGCCTCAAGTTATAAACTGTCTTTTGAAGGGTAACGGTGTACTTCCTACCAGACTTAGACAGGAATGGATGGATACAATTGCAGCATTCTGTAAAGAAGTGCTTGCAATTCCCTGCCTCTTTCAGCACGTACCTAGAGTATTTATTCCTAATCCAAAAAAGATATCTGAATGAGTATTTGGTCTGCTAGGATTTTCTAATTTATGGTAGAGATCCATTTCAAATGGCTTGCAGTTTATAGTTGTGTCTATGCAGAAGCAGCTGTATATCAATATACAAAAATTAGTTTATTAGTTGGAGTGCAATCTTTAATTGTTTTGATGTGTTGTATTCCAAAGCATTGCAGACATTGTAAACTGGAAGTCAGTTTCTTTTGAAGAATATTCTTTTGCAGGGCAGTTCGAAACACCCAGAGTCAGTAAGGCTATTTCTATTTCAAAGAATTCGAAAGAGCTCAGGCAGATTTAGTAAAACGTATCTCCCATTTTTCTAGAAAGATAGATCTTAGTTGCGTATTGTTGTGTTTTTGAAATGGTTAACAATCAGCGGTATCGTGTTAGGATTGTAAGGTACCAAACCCCATTAAAGAAGGCAGAAAACTGAAATACATCCAAAAGATCACTTTTGTAAAACTTTGCAGAGTTATACCATATATTGTATTTGGACTACTGTCCAGACACAGGAACAACCTTTTTGATTGCTAAATAGTTATTGGGCATCCTTGCTTGCTTCAGGGATTTGTTCTGTTTGTTCTTTTTTAAAAGGTTCTTTACAATTAGGAAGGGTTGCATGGAATGATTAATACTTAATCTAGAGAATATAATTGCAGTAAGCATGAGACAGCTCATGAGTAGGGGAAGTCTGCATTTCTGATCACCGTGGAGCTTTGAACAGAGCGACATAACCTCATATTGCTCATCAGCAGGGAAGTTCACAATACTGACCTTTTTAAAGGGTAGAGGGTAAATTTAAGTGGAAAGATTCGTGGCAGAATGTTCATGTGCCCTATTCTCTATGTTTATTCCATTGCACATGTAACATCTTCACCATGGATATTTTTATTCTATTCTTACCACTTTCCATTTTAACAGTTGAACAACTGCGAGAGATAACTTACAATCCTGAAGTCATTTGACTTGTCATCTTAAAGGGTATTTATAAACTATAGCATTCAGGGAGCCCCCAGTGTTACTCTAAATAGAGATGCTACTTTTAGGATTAAGAAAAATGGACTGTTTAGTTTTGAAGTTGCTTTTCGGAAACAAGTCACATATTTGAATAAAATCCCATAAGAACAGGTAGCCAGCTTAGCCATATTTTATATTTTGATATAATAATATCAAGACTGCTTGAAAAGCAAATGGTATGGGTTATGCCAAGCCAAAATGTGAAAGTTGCTTTTCTGCTACAAGCGCGATTAGCTTTTTTCTTCCTTTAATATTGGTCTAAATTAGCTGTTTCCTATAGGAAGAAGTGTTGCTTTTTGTCTTTTATTATTTTGGGAGAAAAATAAGGTTTTTCTCCATACAAAAAGGCTAAAATCAAAGACCTAAATCTGACATAAATTTATTTATCAGAGGCATTTGCTTGTGACAGTTATTACCAACCACAGAGTTTTTCTTGCCACGTGGATCAGCACAAGTCTGATTATGAGAATATATGTATATAAATGGTTCTGCACAGAAATTGCTCCGCAGGCAGTTGTTCCTGAGCATTGATTTCAGCAGTGTTCATGTCATTCAGCAGATAATGCGCAGTTTAATCAAACCTGGGACTGAAATCATTGAATCTGTGCCTCATTGTTCTGCTTAGGAAGCTTGCTTTTCTGTACTACTGTATATGATTTGATAGACTTGATTATTTAAGTAATATTTTGTACTCTCTTACATCTCAATAGCAAAACCACAGGTTATAAAGCATGTAGAATTACACAGTTTTCCATTAGGGTAGGCTTCCTAAATGTTGCAATAATATTTTACACAAAAAGAAAATGTACAGGTCCCCAACAGCCTTCGGAGTGAATCACTGCCAAATACTCAAATTCTGTATAATTTGAAAGGCCAATGGAAAATCGAGGGTAATAATGGGGAAAAAAAAAAAACAAAAAACAAAAACAAAAAAAAAACAACAGTCAACCGGTTAATTTGAGAACTTGATAAATGTTTCTTACAACTCTTATGAATATTGAAACTAGGCATTTATAAATACATACTGGATGTTGCTGTGGAAGGAAGAGGGCTTCACTGCACAGAACCTTTAGAATGATGGCAGTCAGGAGTAAGACCAGAATAAGTATAGTTGAGTTTATATAGTAATAGGGTTTTGACCTTTAATTGCATCTGGTTTGCCAAATACAGGCATTAGATTTCAAACGCATGATGGAAATTATTTACCGAGGACATAAGAACTTATAGTCATTGGCTCTTCTATTTTTTTTTGATGTTGCAGACGTGTTTGTTGTAACACATGAGGGTGTGTTTCCCAGCGCAACATCTGATTAGTCACTAATTTAGTAAGGAATGTCCTGGCATACAGTTTTGTCGAAGCATGTGAGCCTATCAGCAGAGTAACATATTCTTTTAGGTGTTTCAACATACAGTTGAGTAAAACAGCTCAGCTGTTTTGAAACGAGCCTTATGATATTCCTTCCTTGAGTCTACTTTCTTTCTTCTTACTAGCAGAAGAGCTGTTTCACATTAACCGACCAAAATACATTTGCTACCTAAATTCTTTTTCTGCTTACGTTCCAAAATGCTTTAGTCAGAGTCTAAATATCGATGGAAATCAGCTCTCAAGCTGCACGTCTTTCACCTTTACACTGAGGAAAACAGAGGGTGGCATATGTTCATTGTTTCTCATTCTCAAGGCAGGTTTCTCCTCTCCTGAATATAGGTGGTCAGACTTACTCAGGAGAACAGCTTATCAAAAATTTTCAGAGATAAATGTATGCTGTAGTGCAAGAGTATGAAAGTTCTCTGAAGTCCAGCTGCATGTCCTGTTCACAGCACTGTGTGACACACACTTCGTTCTCCCATCTAAGATTTTATACAGGGAGGATGGTACTCTAAATTTCTAAGCCTTTTCTTACTAAGAGCTTTGATTGGTACTACAGTTAAGGCATAAGTGACATAGCTGTAACCGTTGACATTACTGCAGGCCAGTTCATAGTGTCAGAATAATTCTTAAGAAAATTTCATGATAAATATAAAAACGTCCAGTATTGAAGTAGTAGAAATATTTTAAAGTATTTTAAAATGACAGAAGTATTTAAAAGTAAAAAATTGCACAGAAGAAAACTGACTGAGTGATGAGTAGAATTTGACGTGGCCAGCTGAATTTCCAATAGCCATTAGCTGAGTTTCACTCTAAAGGCAAATAAGCAACTCTGCAATTTGAGAGAAGACTGCCATGCATTAAAAAAAAGAAAAATTATTAAAAGAATAATCATATGGAATATAGGGAACAGGTGAGAATAAATGTGTAGTATTCAAGTTACTGGAATGTCATAGAAGGAGTCCTTCAGTAGTGTGGAGTGGTACCATATGGTTAAATGTATTCATAAGTGATCCCAGAAAGGAAGGTAGCCAGGCTTAATCAAGTTTTTCAAGGAAATAAGGACAAGAATTTACTCTGAAGAATTTCTGAAGGTCCCTAAAAGTTTCTTACACAGCAAAACAGCATCCAGATCTATTGTGCTGCCTTCTAGAAAAAAGATATGTGAGAAATGCAAAAATTCCTGGATAGACCAGCAACACTGAGCAACGATAAGGAACGGGTGCCATACAAGGAAGAAGTGAGTAAGGTAGGACTTCTTGGAAAAGGAATAATTAAGGAGAAATATAATGGAGTTTTCAGGATATCCTAAGAAACATATCTTTTCTCTCCCAGTATTGGAATGAGGGAACATCAAAATAGCAAGTAGCAGATTGAGGAAATAAAGGAATGTAAGAAAGCTTTGGAAATCCTTGACACAGGATTGTTGTGAAAAGTAGATCTATATGTGGATAAAAAATATAAATTACAGGACAGTTCTTTGAAGAAAGTTAATAACAGGCTTTTGAATACAAATTCACCGCCTCTGGCTTTGGAAGTCCCTGACCTACAGATTGATGGAGGCTGTGTTTTGTTTTATTTTATGGATGTGTCGTTGCATATTATCCTGCATCTTATTCTGTTCTTTGAATATCCCCAGGTATTCAATTTTGGCAACTCTTAAAGACAGGATACAGGGCTAGACAGGCCATAAGCTGTCCCAACTCGCATGTTCTTTTTAAGCAAGTTATGACCTTTGACTTTTCATTGAGTGACATAATAAGTAGTTACCTAAATATCACCAAAAACTTAAATGAATACATCTATTTATTTCTGCATGTGTATGAGTTTTTAATAAATTGTAAATAAATGTTGGAGTCTCAGAAACGCCAGAAGGGCATGGGAGATAGCTATTGTCCAGTTTTTGGCTGAGTGTTGTTACCAACAAATCCATGGAAGGTGCATGGTCAAAATGTATCGAAGAACCCACTTTTATACATTGGAGTTTGAAATCGGTGTCATAAAGTCAGTAGAACAGTAATATCTGAAGTTTGCATACATGATGTTAAATATATAGATATTTATGTATTACATATATATATATATATATGTATATATAAATGTTTAGCTGGATGCATGTGCATGTTTCCTTAGAACATAAACTGAGACAAAAGCATATAGTGCTATTGTCTTGTATATTGGTTGTAAGGGCTCTAAATGTGTCTGAACATTTATAGTGTGGAGTTTTATGCCACAACTGTACAGGAACAAATCTGATTCAATTCCAAGTTCACTGTAGACATACAGATTTCCTAGGATGGACAGCTGGGTGACTTCAGTCTTCATTTGTTCAAAGAATTCAGCATTTTGTACTGTAAGCAAAGCATAAGAATGAATGTGGGCACACAGATGAAAAATCCTTTATCTGACGATAAATAGAGCTATAAAGAAGTTTCTGAAAAGGACATGCAAGCAGGATTTTCTGTTAAATACTTTGCTCAAATGTGTTCCAGTTGAACTTTGGAAGATATCTATTTCAATCAATAATAATAATTCAAAAAAGCATACCTTTTTTGGTGAAGAGTAGCTTTAGTTTATGAAAACCTGTCTTCAGAGGCTTCCTTTGCCAGTCACTGGAGTGAAGTGGAGAGAAACACAACATACTTGAAACTTAACTGAAAGACAGTGTGGATATTTACCACATAAAGGCATTTATTTTTTTTTTTAGTAAAAACTCAGTTCTCTGGATAAAACTCTGTGGGTTGTTTTTTTTTTTTTTTTTAGTCCTCCTCTTTCCCTCCTATACAGGAACATCTATTTATAAACAGAAATTTTTTTCAAAGCAGGGATGCTTTTTGGTAAGTAAGCCTGACAAAAAGATTCTGAAGGAAGCAGCAAAACCTATGACAAAGTAGCATACAATTTACAGATTTATGTATATAAAATACAAGCATGCTTGTGTAACTTCTAAGTTTATAGCCTAATTCCTTAGTATTCTGACAGCAAAACATACAATTTAAAAGTATTTTCTACAGCTTAATGAATTATTTCTTTAGAAATCTATAGACCACCATGAGAAATGAGGGAGAAGGAAGTCATAATGGGGATAGGAGCTGCTGCTTTGCCTTGCAAAACAAGGTGTTTTTGACATGCCTTCTAAAAGCCCTTATGGTATGGACTTAAATAAAAAATAATAGGAAAGGAATGGGGAAATTTTAATTCTTTAGTGCTTTGGGACGAAATTCTTGATAACTGACATTAATTTGGCTTTCTGATAACACTGTCAGCCTCTCGGCAAAATGTCATCCTCATTATGATCTTTTTAAGTCAGGGCTAAGGGTTATCATTTCAGCACTTGTGGCTGAGTGCTCTGGCAGCATTCACACAACTAGCTTGGTATTCCGCTCAATTGCAAATCTGCCTGTGTGCTTGGTTACAAACAAGCCAGGCTGCAGCTCTGTATTTTCATTGCTCCTGGTCTGAATGTTTCTTGATTTTCATCATCCCCAGAATGGTGTAAGTTGAGGTTTTTGAGGGGTGTCATTGCAGGAGGGGTTGATTTCTCTGTTGCAATCTTGGCTGTATTTTTTGTGGAGCTGTATGGTGCTTTATTGGCCTTCAAAGATGTAAATTTTGCAGTTATTTCACTTAAGAGCTGGATACTAAAAAAACAGAAGTATTGCTGTTTGACAAGTATTTGCTTTGGAGAAACTCCACTAAGAAATTAGGCACCAGTCACTCAAGAATAAAGGTAGTTTTGTTTCCATCAGTGAATCTCAGAATTAACTATCCAGTTCAGTCTGCAGTTGTACACATGTATGAATTTTCATCACATGAAGCATACCATTTCTCCGTTGATTCTATTTCTGATGTTATTTCTCAGTTTTTGCCTATCTTACCCAAGTGTTGTTGTCTGTGGTATAATTCAAGAGTATTTTCTTTACATTTTGGTGTTAGCATTTGAGAACTTTATGAGACTTTTCACTTTCCAGCTGGCACAGCTCTGCTGTGGTGAGTGAGGAGTTCCCATATTTTTCTGTTTTGTTGTTTGTTTGTTTTTTCCTGATTGCTCTGCATCCACAAGTATATTCCTTCTGAAATGACATGTGGTCACAGATCCATTTAAAATGGTGAAAACTTGAAAGCTATATAAACTTACATGTCCTTGTTTTTATTATAATACAATAGGTTTGCTTATGTGCTGTTACGTATACTGAAGTTGGGCAGTAGTGATAAGTGGCATACAAATTCTTAAATGATCCATCAGATAAAATCTGGCCTTAAACTGAGTCACAATCATAATCATTCTGTGGGTTTCTGTGTTGTTTTTTTTGTCTCTGTTGCTCAGTTTCATAAGTTGCCACACTGAGACTAAATAACTCAAATGAAAAAGGGAGAGTATTATTATTATTTTCACTTCAGACATACTGAAGTTAATACTTTATATTCTGTCACATAGTAAACCAATCAATAGGTAGTAAATGAGAAAAATTAACAGAATGATTTGGGAAGCTCCCACTTGCCTGATGTAGGTGTTAATAGAAGGATGCCCTACAGGGCAACCAGAAGAACCAAGATAGTCATACTTGCTAAGAAAAAAAATCTGGCTGGGAATCCTGAATATTAATCAACAACTTTGGCTCGTTGAGCTGAGGCATAAGAATAGGGTTGATGTCAATGAAAATGATCGATATGTGAGTACGTTCTGTGCATCCATTACAGTGTACATGGAGTCCTGCAGTGATTCATCCTAAAGTTTGCAGTGTCTAATTCAGGGCTTGTGACCTGAACTTTGATCTAGTTATGGCTTGCAATTGCAAGATTTTCTTACATTGCATCTAAGAATAAATAATATAATTAGATGGACAACTCTTCTTCCTCTTCATCGCTGAATACCAATATCAAAGCTTGCTCTTAGTGAACTGTTAGAAAATCAACAAAATCATTTAGACGTAAGCATTTGTCAGTATATGACTTGGAGTGATTTTTTACTTCCTGAATTTACTTACATATAAAAATGTCTTCTAAATATTCTTTTCCTTGCTAGCTTACTAGCAGCCTGCTTTTTCACATTTTGTGGTGTGTTTAATAGTTATATTATAAGTAAAAAAATTCTCAGAGTTGTGCTATCTTTGCATCAACACTTCCAAAAAATATCTAGAAATCTTCATGTGTTCTTAACTACTTTTTAGCCTGTACTGATTGGCTCAGTGCAAGCTGATTTCATTGTTTGGGTATCTTGCTATTTGTTTTGCCTATGTACGTAGGGTTCACCTCTTTGCAGGAGAGGAAGAAAACCATTTCTGAGAGTAAGCATATTCAGTTTGCCAAGAGAAACAGATGGAGAGGCAGGTTTCAAAGTCTTGAGTATTGTATGTGCCTAGGAAAGAATCTGCATTTTAATATGACTTTACTAAATTACAGGTCACGACTGTACATCTGTAGGTCTTGTAGGTCTTAGGGAAATTGGAAATGTGATATATAGTAAAACAATAATTTCATGAAAGTGTATATAAAAAGTCTTTTGGGAAAAAAAAAATATTCAGTTGAAAGGTGACATATGATGGATTTTTTTTTCTCCAAAATATGTTTCTTTTATAGTTGTTTAACAGGATCCCATGGTCAAAAAGTCCCAAGGCAGTTGAGATTTTCACCCTTAGTGGTAAGATCTTACACCACTCTGTCTCCAGCTCTTCTCTGTTTGTCACATAAATCTAGCATGACCTATCACATTTGTATGAGAGGAAGATTTGTTATCTTCATGTGACTAAAATGCTTTTTAAACACTGCTGAAGACTCTTTCTTCTTTTAACTCTTCTTTTTGCCTATATTAAAAAACTTGGAAATACTCTCATGCACTTTGGTGCATGCATGCTTTATGATGAACCACTAATACCTCATGACAATTCATTGTTCCTCATATAAGTCAGGTTTTGGTGTTTGTTAAATAGTCATGTTGCTTTCATATCCCATTTTTTGTAGCTCTTTAAAAATACATATTCATATGCATTGTTCTGCTGAGCAAATACTTCTTGCATGTGAAATGTGATCTCATGCTTACCTTTGTGAATGTTGTGTCTTATTTTTTTCAGTCAAACCTTTATGTTGATTTTGTTTTGTTATCCTGAATATGCAACTTATGATTTAAAAAATGCTGTAACAATTTGTTATTTCATCTAGATATGAAGAAGGAGTCCTGCATAATAAACAGGATTCAATGAGGAGAAAAAAAAAATTCCTGAGTACTTAATTTCCTTACTTTTGTTGGTCTTCTATTGAAAGATCTTTTTTTTTCGTTTCTAGTCTCATATATGGGAAAGTGCAAAACTCTGCTTTGTGTATAGATGTCTTTAGTTTTTTTAAAACACTGCTTACCAGATTGAGGTCATACCTGATAGAATACTCTAGCAAAGTATTTCATATGTTCAGTAGATCTACCTTGATAATTTTTTGTTTGTGCTTGTATGAAAGGCTTATGCTCATGCTTGACCAACCTCATCTCCTACGACTGGGTGACCAGACTGGTAGGCAAGGGAAATGCTGTTGATGTAGTCTACCTAGACTTCAGCAAAGCCTTTGACAAAGTCTCTCACAGTATTCCCCTGGGGAAACTGGCTGCCTGTGGCCTGGACGGGTATACCCTTCTTTGGGCAAGGAACTGGCTAGAGGGCTGTGCCCAACGGGTAGTGGTTAATGAAGTCCAGCTGGCGACCCATTACAAGTGGTGTCCCCCAGGGGTTGGTACTGGGGCCCATCTTGTTTAATATCTTTATTGATGGCCTAGATGAGGGGATTGGGTGTACCCTCAGTAAGTCTGCAGATGACACCAAGCTGGGAGGTGGTGTTGATCTGCCTGAGGGTAGGGAGGCCCTTCAGAGGGATCTAGATAAGCTGGATTGCTGGGCTGAGGTGAATGGGATGAGGTTCAACATGGTCAAGTGCCGGGTCCTGCACTTCGGCCACAATAACCCCATGCAGCACTATAGGCTTGGAGGAGAGTGGCTGGTTGGCTGTGAAGAGGAAAGGGACCTGGGGGTGTTGGTTGATGCTCGGCTGAACATGAGCTGACAGTGTGCCCAGGTGGCCGAGAGGGCCAATGCCATCCTGGCCTGCATTAGAAATAGTGTGGCCCACAGGAGCAGGGAGGTAGTCATCCCCTTGTACTCACCATTAGTGAGGCTGCACCTCGAGTATTGTGTTCAGTTCTGGGCCCCTCACAACAAGAAAGACATTGAGGCCCTGGAATTTGCCCAGAGTAGGGCAACGAAACTGGTGAGGGATCTGGAGTGGACAAGTCTTCTGAGAAGTGGCTGAGGGAGCTGGGATTGTTTAGCCTGGAGAAGAGGAGGCTCAGGGGAGACCTCATTGCACTCTACAACTTCCTGAAGGGAGGTTGTGATAAGGAGGGGTTTGGCCTCTTCTCCCAGACAACAAACAGGACCCAAGGAAATGGCCGCAAGTTGCACCAGAGCAGATTTAGGTTAGACATAAGGAAAACCTTCAGCCCAGAAAGCCGACCATATGCTGGGCTGCATCAAAGGTATGGCCAGCAGGGTGAGGGAGGCGACCCTGCCCCTCTGCTCTGCACTGGTGAGGTCTCACCTGGACTACTGCTTCCAGATGTGGTACAGGAGAGATGTGGACCTTACAGAGCACATCTAAAGAAGGATCACAAAAAGGATCCGAGGGATGGAACACCTGTCCAACAAGGACAGGCTGAGAGAGCTGGGGCTGTTTAGCCTGGAAAAAAGAAGGCTCCAGGGAGACCTGAGACTGGCCTTTCAGTATCTAAAGGGGGACTATAAGAAAGAAGAGACAGACTTATTAACAGGGTCTGTTGTGATAGGACAAGGGGAAATGGTTTCAAACTAAAGGAGGGGAGATTTAGATTGCAGAGAAGGAAAAAGGTTTTCATAATAAGGATGATGAGGCACTGGAACAGATTGTGCAGAGAAGTGGAAGCCCTGTCCCTGGAAACATTTAAGGTCAGGCTGCACCAGGATCTGAGCAACCCGATCTAGGTGTAGGTCACTGTTCATTGCAGGAGAGTTGGACTGGATGGTCTTTAAGGGTTCCTTCTGACTCAATTCTGTGATTCAATATCCAATTTTAAGTTGGATTTAAATAGAAAAGATTGGGATAGGTATCATTCAGCGTATTTGGATGTTGAAAATATGCGAAAATTGGGTGTGCATTTCAAATTGATGAAATACTTTTTGGTGCGTGTATATAAATGCATAAATGTACATTAATCCTAAACATGCCTTCAGATTCTTGCTGAAAATAATAGCAGCATAAACTGTATACAAAAGTAAAAAGCTAGACTTTTCATTTCTTCTGGAAAGCTGATCTAAATTGTATTCTTTTTGTAATTTTATTTTTGCTTTGGGTCAGTTGAGGGGATTTTTCAGGTTTTTAAGGGTACAGTACAATGTTCATTATTTTCCATCAACTTTATTAGAAATGAGACTCACTCGCAGCTGAATAAATAGAGGAGGGTTGTACAATGAAAGCACCATCTCACTGTCCTTACACATGAGGAGAGACACAGAAAGCATCAGGGATTACATCTAGCTCTGGAGCTGATGGGCCAGTTGAAGCATGACTAAAATATTTGCAGGCTTACAGTCCATGTGAGATACTGGCAGATTGTCCCCTTCACACTCCATGGGGATAGCATACTGTCTTTCACTCACCAGCTGAAGCCCTTGAGCATGTCCAGTATGTAAAACGGTGCATCCCACAGCATTTTCAATCCTCTGCTCAGTAAGGCTACTTTCTTGTCTCTGACAAAGACATATGCTTACTTTCCTCTGTTGATGATAACTGCCTTTAAAGTATTTGGTTTCTGTCATTAAAAGGTAAGTTTCACGATTTGGTGAGGCCATTTACTTGGTGATTACAATACACGTTCAGTCCAAATCAAAGGCAAGAACATAATGTCTAGGAATCCTTGATCAACTATTATATCAGGCTAGCATCAGATCTATGTTCCAGCACATCTCTGGGGTTATCTTAATAGGCATAGGCAAACAGAACAGTTACCAACTATCAAGAAAGGATTGAGGAAGGTCTACATGAAGTTTCTTTACTTAAAAAAACAAGTTCATGTAGATGAACACAAGTAATGATTGATTCTTAAAGTTATCCAAATAAAATAAAAAAGACTGTTTACTCTGGAAAGCTATGTGTAAAAATACCGTAATCAAGGCAGACAGACTTTGAGGAACAACTCACAAAAAGGGTAAAAATGTGTGATTAGTGTAATCAACAAATGTAGTAAACTCAGTAGTTCTGTTAACACATCAGGAGCAGGATATCTTCCAGAGACACTTTTTTTGTGTCAGTAGATGATCAAGCAGAAAAGGAAAATTCAGAGATTTGGCCATTGCAGAAGAACTACATGAATTTTCTGTTTGTGTTCACCATGGAGGTGGTTTCCATAACAGTGACCTTTAAGGGGGTATATCAAAGGATGTACAGCAAATTGCATCCTCATAAGATGGTAATCAAATATAATAAAAAATAACAAATACAGTTACGGCTCTGAAGGAATTCCAAGATGAAACAGTTGAACTACCGGCTTTACTATATAATTTTGGCACATGGTTACATGCAATTTAAAAACAAGAATAAGAAAAAGTTTATAGGGGACACCTAGAGGGAGCTGTGGTCTGTACAGGGCAAATGTGGAATATGGAAAGAAACAAAGCAAAACAACAACTGGTTAAATATAATACTGTTGAGGAAAGACAGCTCTTTTGGAAAGGGGAAGTCATGCTTCCCAACTCTGTTCTTTGAAGTATAAAAACAAGGGAATTTATGTGAACAGATGACTAATGAAGTCAAAAAAGCATCTGTAAGGGAAGAAGTAATTCTGAATTCCTGAAGAAAATTACTTGTTCTGAACTGAGTGTTCTCATTCAGAAATGAGATATTTGCATCATAATGAATTATTCCACAAAAATGTCAAATTAGCAATTGGGAAGAAGAAAAAAAAAAAAAAAGCTGTTATGAAAGGTGCAGAGACCAAGAACAGAAATACATAGATAGAAAAAAAAAATCAAAAAAATGCTGGATTTGAGAAGTGAGACATAGCAAAGCCAGGATGAAGACTGCTGAGAGGAGCAGGGGTTAGTCACATTGGGTGAGGCCTCGGAGATGGCAAAAAGAGCTTAATGGAACATGGAGGACTGAGCAAAGTCCTGTGCATTTCAGAAACTTGTAGTATTAGCTGCAACTAAACAAGGAAGTAAGAACCTCCCTGGAAACACCCATGGACAGGGGAGGAAGAACTTTTCCCTCCTCAGTTCTTTTCTCTCTAATCACCTGAGTTTTCCATGCTGAAAAAATTTAAAAACGATTTTTAACTATTCTCATACCAGCTCTCTTCTAGGCAACTCCACCTCACAACTCTGCAGTCCCATCAAAAAGCTAAGGGTCTGTAAAAATGCATTTAATAGCTGTGAAAAGCTAATGAGAGGTTGCTGTCCTCTACCTGTTCTAGTACATGTTCTTAGAAGTCGCTTGAAGCCAGAGTTGGCTCAGAGAACTCATTAGTTCAGAGCAGACAAAATTGGGTGATTTTTTGAGTAGCATGTAAGTAAAGTACAGAAGTCCTGCATGACTTTACGAAATGCTACCTATTGATACCTACTGAGGAGAGTTAAAAATCCAGTCCTTGCAGCTGGCTCAGGAGTCTTGAGCCGTGAGGTGGGGTCTAGAAGAACGTATGGAGAAGGTAGAAATGCGTTTTTTTTCCCTGAGCTGCATTTTTGTACTTAGCTGAAAATGCCAGATAGCCTTCAGCCAGATTCAGTGCAGTGCTTTTGTTCACCTGCTGTTGTCCCATCCAAGTGTATTAGAAGTTGTTTATCTCATGCAGTTATGAAACAGTTTGGAGCCCTATCTGATGGAGGCCTCCAGCTTGGTAAGTGCAAGCTCTCATTCCCTTAGCTATGGAAGACTTATGACTAAGCAAAAATTGGTGGTGAATTTTCCAGATAGTTGTCTTTGTGAACCTTAGTAAAATAATTTAGTGTTGTTACAGTGGAGCAAATTGCATGTTCACATGTTCTGAAGTCTGACTTGCAAAAGCAGTGAGCGCTGAACTCGGTAGAAACTAGTCTGTGAGTATTAACATGTTTTATAAATGCTCCGCTTTCAAAGTAACCGACTCTTGACATCTTGGTTGGGTGCTCATTTAGTAGACACTTCTGAACCTAATATTTCCATCAATAAGTAAGTAAGGTGATAATATCCTCCTTTCCTCGCTGAGGACATATGAAGAGTTCCAAGGAATCATAAAAGTAAATTATGAACCAACAGCGTGCCCTGGCAGCCCAAAGGGCCAACCATACCCTGGGGTGCAGCAGGCCCAGCACTGCCAGCTGGGAGGGGGGAGGGGCTGTCCCCTCTGCTCTGTGCTGTGCCTCACCTCCAGCACTGCGTGCAGGGTGGGTGCCGCAGTATAGGAAGGACATAAAATTATAGAGAGTGCCCAAAGGATGGCAATGAGGATGAGGAAGGGCCTAGATGGAAAGATGTATGAAGAGCAACTCTCCTGGGTTTGCTCAGCGCAGAGCAGAGGAGCTGAGGGGAGGCCTCATGGCAGCTGCAGCTCCTCATGGGGAGCGGAGGGGCAGCGGCTCTGTGTGACAGCAACAGGGCCCGAGGGAACGGCATGGAGCTGTGTCAGGGGAGGGGCAGCTGGGGGTGAGGGAAAAGGTCTGCACGAGAGCGCGGTGGGCACAGTGCAGGAGTTCGAAGCGTTTGGATGGTGCTCTCAGACTGGTCTGATTTTTGGGTGTTCCTGTGTGGAGCCTGGAGTTGGACTGCTTATGGGTCCTTATGGGTTCCTATGATATTTCTACTATCATGGTAGCACTGGGAAAATTATCATTTTTTATCAGAGCATGATGAAGAAATGAACAGTCCACAGTAGTACTTTAGCAGCGTGGATTGGAGCAAGTTCCAATACTGAAATACAGGGGTTGACATAATACTGAAATCTCTTCAGCCTATGAATGTGGTCATCAAATGTATTAAAACTAGGTGGTGCCGTAGTAAAATGTATGTGGCTATGTAAAAGTGTATCCTAAAACATGTAAAAGAGAGAAATTAAAGTTGCACAAGGGGGCTTAGTTTTGCTTTCACTTTCATTGCCACATTTGTTTTTGAACGTTGCTTTTGTGTGTTTGCAGATTTCATTTATTTGTTTTGATTCTTTGCCTACTTGGCAAACATCAGAATTTTGATCTGAAAGTAAAACTGTCACAGATAAGATTTTTATTAAAGAAGATTTAGAATTGAGCAGTTCCCTTGTTTTGGGTTAATCTAGAAGGAAATACAGTTCTAATTATCTCAGCTATACATGCAAGTAGGAAGAAGAAAAAAGGATGATGGAATAAGTGGGTATAGTTTTCCATGGAATATCTCTGTTGAGTAGAACAGGACTTCTGTTTATATTTTTAAAGAGAACAAATAATTTTAAATATAAAATAAGGTAATATATATTTATATTTAAATGCAGTCAAGAAGTAGGACTTTATTCCTGTTTTTATTCACCCACCTTCCTGTTTAAAGTTCAGTACTATTAAACTGTTAAGAACGTGACTTAAAAAGACTGAGGAAAGGTGTGGATGGATTTAGGAAGAGGAGAAAAGAACTAAGGAGAATGCCAGAGAAGAGTAAAATATGTTCACAGACATCTGGTGTCCCTGAGATCATTTTGTTAATTCAGATACTTGCATAATAAATATAAGTCACACAGCTGAAAGTAATGGATTTCTTGTATTGGAATTTTTGTAGTTTTTATCTACATTTTACAGTTTGAAGCATAGTCCTTTATAGTTTTGAAAGTTAAGCAACTTTCCACTGAGTACTACATGACCTGCAGTGCATCAAGTGCATCGTACCAAATGGAGGATACTGGCTGGTTGATTTTTAATCTGGCATACCTTTTGTGTTCCAGCTTTGTTTTTTTCACATTTCCAGGACAGTTCCTATTGCCTCATATGGGGCAAGCAGGTCTAGTCTTGCTGAGCTTCCTTATAGGACAAAAAAAGATTTCTGTGTGAAGATCTTTGGATGTAATAATTGTTTGAAGTTATATGAAGGACAGGTCAAGCTGTTTAATGGAAGAAGCAAGCCACGTGAAGGAGCAGCACTGAACAACACAAATATGTGATCCGTGGAGTCTTGGGCTGATGAAGCTACAATGCTTCATCAGCACAGATAAGGTGGCTGGGGTGTTGAAATTTAATAGAAATGTAGCTGGTGTAGCTGGAGTGACAGAATCCTTGTCATGCACGCAGCCGAAAGCGATATGAGGAAAGTGATTTTGTCAGTTCAGCTTAGGTTGTTCACAAGGGATTTGGAGGTATTTTGGCAGAAAACCTCCTCCTGTTGGCATACCTTTCTTTATTTGAGGGCTGCGAGTATAATTTGCTGGTATCCACATGACAGTCTGTGGCAGGCAACCTTGGAATCAGAATTTAGAAGTAATGCAATTAATAGTTACTGAGAAGTTGTCCTCCTGTTCCGTATTTGAAAAGAATGGCTAAGTTTGTTTTTCATCTGTGAATTAGTCAGTGGAGAAAAATCGTGACTTGCACTTTGTGGGGAATAAAATTTGAACTTTTTACAGTTACAGCAAGCTCTTTATTTTCATACTTTTCAAGATTATTACTTTTTAAAGTCGAGTGCCATCCAGCTTTGTATAATTTTGGTTTATGTTTACTTGCTCCTAAGCAAGTGGGAGACACTGAGGAAGGATGTCAGTGGAAGGAGAAAAATAAGATGCAATAACTGGGTGGTGATTCTCTCTCACATGACCAAAAGAAAAAAATGTTGTGCTCTTGGCTGTGCCTGCTACTAAACACCCTGTCATAGTGTGCGAGGTGAGTCACGACTTGTTTATTTATAGCATTGGCCAATCAACGCAGAAGGCTCTGAAATTCATTCAAGACAAGCAGACACTTAGGATGCGTTGTAAACATTTGCTCTTTGAGCAAGGAGCACTTTTCTCCACAGCAAACAGAGCAGTTTCCTGGTTTGGTGCTTCTAAAACACAAAGCAGGCTAGAAGACCCTTACCTGGATTACCTAGATTGGTTGAGAGAGAGACATAATTTCTTTTTATGTCTGAAATGCCAGACAGTGAGGACCTGGGACAAGATGAAAGGTACTGTAAATGATTCTGATGGCCGTTTCATACAGTGTTGTTTAAAGCAGAGCTGCTTACAATTAATCTCTGTGAAGTCCGATGTTTTCATACTAGGTCAAAGATTAATTTGCTGTGTGTTAGATCACCCAGCTCTTGAGTGTTTTGCCTGTAATGCTAATCTAATATTTCATAAAAGAGAAGAATGAAATCTTAATGTCTGTGCAGTGGTTAAATTGTACATCCCTTGTATAATTCTTAAACTAAAGCTAAATGGAGCAAAATACTGGGTGATTTCTACAGGTCACTTTTCCCAACCCTGGGACAGCTTACAAGTCTCAAAATGTCAGAGAGGCAAATAGTTTATATGCAGCCACGTACTGACAGAACCATAATTCATTACTGTGAGACAGGGCACTGTGTCCCTCTGAGGTATGTCATTTGTTTTGAAGTTGAATTTTTATCTTTATTAGTTACAGAAACCAACAAGCGGGACAAGAAGAACATAGATGGACCTAAAACTTCAGAGCAAATTAACGAATGCTGTTTTTACAAATGTGTTGTAGCACATTCCTATGGAAATAAATGTGCTAAATATGTTTGGCTAAATAGATTTTAAAATAGATATTTTAAAGCAAATATTATTGAAGTTTGGCTATGACAGACTTTATGATTTGGGTTTCTTTACGTCCAAACTGTCTTCAAACTGTCTTTCTGTAGTTCCGGTTTTCACTTTCTTGATGCTGTGTAAAATGTTGTCTTCAAAACAGTGCTCAAAAATATTTGATACCAAAGAGGAGGGGGAAAAAAAAAAAAAAAAAGGTCATATATTTAGTAGATATTTTTTAGAGGTTAGTTTTTTAAAAAGAAAGTTATATAAATAGGCAAATCTAAGAAATTACAGAAATCAGAAGAGAACATTCTGCCATAGCTTGGGATTCAACCTGTTTCTTAAATTTAAACACTGTAGATGTTTTTCTAATCTGTACGTGAATGCATCATTGGGAGATGGGTGAACAACTTTCTGGATGTCTGAAGTAGATGAGCACGTTCAGACATTGTCACCTAACTGGATGAGTGCGGGTGAATGGATCCCCAGTGGTATAATTGGGTCTTTGCAAGGGTGGGGTCACCTACACATTTCCGTTTGCAGGGATCTAGGTTGTGCCCTATATATGGCATAGATTACAACTAATTGTAGCACTGGGGAGCACATTTTTTTCCTTTTTAATGAAATGTTGACTAAATATGTGATAGCTACGGAAGTGTTAATTGCCATTCATTAAAAACTGTTTAGCTGAATCTCCAGCTTAATAAATTAGATATTTTTCAATACAGGAAAATAGCAAGGTGCATGACACATTGAAGAGAAAAAAACAGAGGATTCAAGTCATAGTCACTTCATTTTTATTTTTTATTTTATTTTGAATCAGTTTTATAAAGGATTTGCATCATGTCCTCCTTCGGAAATATTTAATTGAATGCAAGATGGGAGGAAATGTTAGCAGCTGAGAAAAATAATATCGAAATTTTGATTAAAAAAAAAATACAGTGTTTATCAGCACATAAGAGGATGCAGTTCTATGCAAAGCATGCACACTCTGCCATATAGAACGTCTTTTGTTCGCAGTTCTTTCTCCATAAAGGCTTGGAACAGGTTTTGACAGTTAAATAAGAAGTGATATTAGGCCCAGACCTCTACGACTTCTTATTCTATGAATCAAAGCTTTTATATTAATCAAAAAAGACAAATATTTCTTAAGCAGTGACTTGAAAAAGTATGATAATAGGGCCTGCTCTTCCTATTTATCGTTTCTGCAACCACCGCTATATGAGTTGATCCTGATCCTAGTCTCCCATCCTTTTGTGGCTTTGCTGTTCAGCAGCAAGGTTTGAGAAAATAGTCTCATCAAGAGGTTCTTATTGTCTTGAATTAATCTGCCTTTGGTAACAAATACAATACATCTCAAGATCAGTTTTACAGGTGTGGTAATGATATTTTGTGGAGGTGAGAATATTTTGGTCCACATTAAACAGGAGGGAATAAGAGGAAGATCTGTTGGACCTGTACTAGAGTAGTATGAGAACTATACTATAGCAGTGCATTTTAGGGTTGCAGAATTAGAGCTATTAATTACACAGATGCAGATAATGTAATTTTGAGGGTGCAAAGAATCAAAGTTGTTGGTCTGTTTGTTAAAAAAGGAGGACGCTTGTATTTGTGTAGAAGCTGTAGAGTAAGCTTTGTTCACTGATTGGCTTCAGCTTGCTGCAGTCTTTGTATTCCTCAGATACAACTGAATACTTCATACGTCTTCTTCCCTCTTGAGATCATGTCCCACGTTAGAAAATATTGTGTCACCAAGGTATTTTATGAACATTGTCATTCAAGGTGTGGCATTGGTCAATAGTCTGTTAGTCATACTGTGAATCTAGATAGTATAATAGCCAAAGGAACATATGCATAAATACATATAAATGCTTCTTAGGAGGGATAGTAAAAGGCTTAAGAGTTGTGAAGATCAGGTACCCACTTCTGCTTTGTTTTGTCTGTGTGATCCCAGGTCGTAGCAGATGAAAAACAGTGAGCAAGGATGTAGTCAAAGGTCAAGGACTGAAGTAGTTAAGATAACAACAGTATCTTCCTCATTACATGCAAAAGTTGCTGTATTTAAAAACAAACAAACAAACAAACAAAAAAAGCAGCATAAAAAATGACAGCTCATGAGGAATCTAATGATGGTCAAGAATGTATTAAAGGCACAGTGAATACAGTTCTTCACGCACGTACTGAAGTGTAACTATCTGCATTAGAGCAATGTCTTTGTTGTTCTAATTGCTGTTATGTGCTTATTATCAAAAAAGATGGTGTACTAAACTGTTAGCCAGGAACCTTTGCTGACTTGGATAAAAAAAGGCTGTGTTATTTTGACCTATATTTTAAACCAGTTGTTTTTGAACTGTAATCTCAGTGTATGACCTCTGTCACTATATGCTCGGACTTAGGAAAAATGGAGATCTGGTTTAAAGTCAAATCTATGTGTTATTTGATGACTGATTTGTAATCACATAAGAATAGTTGTGTCTTCTGCTAACATTAACTAGAAAAGTGGAAAGTATTTGATATTGCTTTAATTGTTGAATTTGCTGCACAAATATAGGCAGTGAGTGGTTAGGAGCTCTCAGTAATGCATCAGAGCGAATGGTCCCTGGTTCATACTGTCACCGAAGTCAGATGAAAACAGAATGGCATTCTTCATAGAGTTAAAACCACCTTGTGATATCATCCAAAAAAGTCATTATGATGCTTTTGCAAATTTAAAAGTATTCTTTGTTTGGCAGTTGAAAATGCAGTTTTCCTTTCTCATGCAGCTGTTCTGCAACTCAAGGAGTGCTCAGCTCATCTTTCCTAGCTGTTTGACTTCAAGAGGACTTGAACTAGAGGTATCTCAGCTAAAGAATGTGGAGGCTGAAGGAAGAAAATGAGTTGAGTTTGTGAAAAGGGTTAAAAGAATTGACTTTGAGGGGAGGAAGACTAATGTAAAAGAATTGCTTCCAGCAACTTGACAGAGTTATGTAAAGTTCAGCAAACAGAACTTCATGCTACTGTTGACAGAAACAAAATTTCCTTATTTTTCTAAACAAAACTAGTGTAATAAAAATACCTCTTTTACATCACCGGTTTCTATTACAAACGCGAGGCTGACCTGGAAGATCCCAGCCCTTGTACTCTTCTGCTAAAAATACAGCAGCCCACAAAGAGTAGTAATAGCATTATAGCTTCTACTGAATAGAAAGCAAGTCTGTAATAGTATTTATGTGACTCTGAAAGAGTCATTTTCATACAAAAGGCATCTGAAGAGTCTGCGCTGATTTAGTAAATCATGACTTTGAACTAACAGCACTTGACCATCGGCTTACATTTCACATTCTGGATGACCTCAAACTGGAGTAGCCAGTATTCTTCTCCAGAGAGCAGGGTGAGAGTAGTGTGGGCCAAAGGAAGTGCTTCCCGTCAGAGCTGACCTGTCACTTTGCTGAGGAGAGTCAGCATAGAGAAGCTGCACAGGGGAATGCCCCACATGTTAGTAGGAGTGTATTTGCTAATCTAGCTGGGCATTTGGCAAAAAACAACAACACTTAGGAGGCTCTGCTGTGGTGAAGAGTGCTGGGCTTGCCAGTTTGAATCTGGTCTTTAAGAAAAGACAATACAGCTCCTTGACAACACTTTCTAACACAACTGATGTTATAATTGAATGTAATAGATAAATGCATCCTCTCCAAATACAATCTTGGTAGTCATCTGCCTTTTATTTCTTTTTTCCTCGGGCAGCCTCTAGGACAAGATGAATTTCCCTATCCCTTTATAGAGTGTGTTTTTATGATGTTAGTATTGCTTTCTTTTTAAGACAAGTTTTTCTTGATGAGCGATAATAGAGGGGAAAAAAAAGATCGTTGTTCATGGGATCGGTATGGCAGCACAGTGGTGACAAGTTGTTCCCACGTGAGCTGAAGAGAACAAATGCTGTCACGACTTCAGTTTAACACACTGTGCAGGAAGCTGATAGACACAGGGATGAAAGGTTGCATATATTTTGTTTTGTTGACAGTCACATGTGTTGACCAGTCTGCTGTGCAGGCTGCTGAGAAAAGCACATCCAGGCTTATCACATGCTGGTCATTTAAACATACTTACTGTACAGCAATATTACCAAAAATAGAAATAAAAGGGGACGTGCTGTTACTGAAAGCTGTGACATAAGGCTTTTATAAAGCTGCTTCTGGTACACCTTCCCTTCAATAATAGTAATAATAACAGCTATGACTAAAAAGCACAAATTTTAGGTGTCAGCAGAAGACTGATGAATGTTCAGAACAGTTTTAAAAGTTTGAGCGTCAGTGCTGCATGCTGTTGAATTAATCTAGGTCTTAGAAATGATGCATTTGAACTACAAGAGAGATGGCAATTAACAATTTTTTTGATTGGGAAGTGTTGGTGTTACTCTTCAAGGCTGATTTTTTTTTTTTTTTTATGAAAATGTAATTTTGTACATTTTAAAGATTCCAAGCATGCCTAATCCTTAGTAGTGAAAGGATGTTCAGTGCGGTTGCTTAAAGGATATATCTACCACGTTATCACATCGCACCAAGCCTTTGCAGTGTTTATAGATTGACAGTGAGAAATAAAGTGCATACGGGCATCTGCAAGCTGGAAAGATTTCTCTAAGAAATACAGACCTTGTAACAAAAAGTTTTAGGATGACGGTTCTCAGGGAAGTGTGAAAAGCAGTGTATTTCCAGATGCTCGCTGAATTCCTCATTCTTTCAACTACAGAAGTAACTCTTCCACAGATCTCTTTTAAGAAAGTAGAATTTTACACGGTGTCCCAATGATTCATTTAAATTGCAAGTTTTGTTGACTGTGTCATAGTCACATGACACAACAATAATTATTTCAGTATACTTAACTATTGCATAGGATCCAGAAGTGGCGCAGGTTAAAACACAACTCTGCATAATCACCTTTGAAACTAGCCATATTGGTCATTAGGATGCTATGCCGTGAGTTCACTGGTATTTGCTATTATGTCTTTCCATGCAGTGCAAATAGCATCCACAGATTGGGTATACTGTACTACACTAATGCCCATCAGTATTGCTGTATTTTCTACCACACACTTCAGTGACAGATTTTAGAGATTGTATCATTGGTTTTTAATTCCACTTACTTGTAAGTTGCATTTCTTCTACTATTATATATTTTGGAGAGTGAAGGATGGTTCATTTTGAGTATACGGTCACCTGAAAGTTAAATTGCAGGGCCGAAGGGGCACATTTAAGGATTTTTCACAAACATTATCTAAATACCACTTAATATCCATTATCTCTGAATGTCGCTGAATAATTTAGAAGACAATTTTTAAAATACATTTTTGAAACAGGTATATGCTGGGTATGGAATGCTTCTTTCGAAGAAAGGTAACTGCATCGTTATAGTCTCTCCCTTTTGCGCTGCGGTGGTTCCTTTCTTCCCAGGAGAGAACTGTGATAAGCCCTGAGAAAATAAACCTTCCTGATCCAGTTTTGCTCACAGTTTACACACTTGATCTAATTTGCTTAAGTTTTATACTAAACTCCTGATTGCCTTTGAGGTTTGTCCTTCAATGTCATGTCCCTTATAGGAAAATCATTTTATCTGATGTTTATGCTCTGATGTGACACTAAATGCTCCTTAGAATGGGATTTCTATAAGCTCTAGGTAGCAAGTTTAAAAAAAATGCCAAATACAGAATAGCCACATTACCTGTATTTTGGTTTACATATAATTTAACTACATGTATTTTGGTTTACATATCTTTGGTAATTTAACTTTGAGCTCTTCCACCCTGAGAAACAGATTCTAAGTTCCACTGAAAATTACAGAGTCTGCACAGGTTTGGAGTGTGTACATTTGCAGCAGGGAAATGAGGCAGGTTTGGAAGCTCTATAATTATCGACTTCTCTGTTTATGTAGGTGCAATCCTTCAGTTGCTACATCACGTTCTGCTCTGTGCCCCCTGCACTTCTAAGTAGTGTGTATGCGTGGATATATACAAAACCATGTACACATAATGAAAAAAAATCCAGCACATCACGAAGAGATGTTGAAACCAGTAACATGAGAGCTACTGACCTTTCTGAGAGAAATGCGATGGGGCTTTGCTCAAACAGATGTCTAGATACAAACTGAGAGTATGACACCATCAGTCATATTTAGAGAATGTAATGCCAATGACTCTTCTGGCCAGTGTTTGTGACTGTGATGGGTTGAAGCATCTGGGGAGGGAGGGTGTGTTTTTGTACGGCTACTGGGAAACAGTTTGTATATTTGCTCCATTTTAGAAATGATGTAGTACTTACAAGGATATGAATAATTAGTTTTCTCTCTGAATGTCTTCAGTTTTACTGACAGTTCAGGAATAGGACTGTAGTGTTTTATATAAAACTCAATGTAAGATAGGGGGGTATAAAATTTTCCTTTTTCCAAATGGTACACAAAAACTGTGAAGCTGTTCAGACACAGCTGGCTGCTTACATCCTCAAAGAGACACTTTGGAATCTTGGAATTATAAAATCTATTTTGGCAGGAAGGACAGGGTTCATGTTTAAGTCATTCATTAAAGTACTGTAAGTAACATTATGCTGGAATACTTTCTTATGTTCTGTGTTGACTGATGTCATAGTCACGCACTCCACATTTATTATCTGCAACACTTTATAGCTCCTTTTTTTTTCCGTTTTCTCTTTGAACACTTATTTAGAGTATGCATTCTTCAGTGCATGTCAGCTTTCCATATAATCATGGAATGGCCCAGGTTGGAAGAGGATCATGAATCTATAAACCCCCCTGCCACAGGCAGGGCCACCAACCTCCACTAGAGGTTGAATACTAGACCAGGCTGCCCAGGGCCCCATCCAACTTGGCCTTGAACACCTCCAGGGATGGGGCATCCACAGCCTCTCTGGGCAGCCTGTTCCAGCACCTCACCACTCTCATAGTAAAAACTTTCCCCCGACATCCAACCTAAATCTTCCCTCCTTCAACTTAAAACCATTTCCCCTTGTCCTCCTGTGATCTACCCTTGTAAAAAGTTGACTCCCTTCCTGTTTATAGGCTCGCTTTAGGTACTGCAAGGCTGCAGTGAGGTCACCCCACAGCCTTCTCTTCTCCAGGCTGAAAAAGCCTAGCTCCCTCAGCCTATCTGTAGGGGAGGTGCTCCAGCCCTCTGATCATCTTTGTGGCCCTCCTCTGGACCCTCTCCAACAGCTCCCTGTCTTTCCCATACTGGGGGCTCCAGACCTGGATGCAGTACTCCAGATGGGGCCTCACAAGAGCAGAGCAGAGAGGGACAATCACCTCCCTGTCCCTGCTGGACACCCCTTTTCCAATGGAGCCCAGGATACCATTTGCTTTCTGAGCTGCAAGAGCACACTTTTGATCTGATGTAGGTTTCATCTTTATCTGTTTCTACTAGAGCATTCAGGAAGCTCTACACCTTTGTATATATACAAATATACATTGCTCCTGTATTTTGCCTTTTCACTCCCCCAGGGCCTCTGCTGCTGTCCCTTAGTTTCACCCTCTGACCTCTGGTGTGCAATGCCACTCACGTGGGTCCAAAGAACAAGGGACCACAGAGTCAAATTTTGCTGGGGCTGACAACTGATGAAAGATGTGAGCAAAAAGAGGCATACTGTGCATGACTGTTGAACTGAAGAAGATCAGTAAGCCAACTTTCTTACAGTTCTAGTTGCCCAAGATCAGTAAAAGCTTATAAACAGTCCCCTGGTGTTCCTCATAAAATAAAAATGTGTGGACATAGCAGAACAGACAAAGATTTCTCATGGCTTCTTGTGGCTTAATGCTACAAGAAACTGCCAAATATTATTCCGTGGAGCAAGCTTAGGAATAGGTTTGTAATGCTTAGATGTAAACTTCACCTGTACAGGTGTCTTGCCGTGCTTGGTTTCTTCTTTGTCAGGGTACCACCAGCTGACCACAGACCCAGGGCATCTGGCAATACATTGTATCTGCACTGCAGCTCTCACATTCATCTTCTCAGTCTGGTATAAGAGGGAAGTGGTTGCAATCAAGAGAAGCAACTCTAGAGAACCTTCCCCACATGTGATATTTTTCTGCATAATTTGTGTATGCTAATTGTTACTGTTCTTCTCTTAGTGCCTTGTAGTGTCTCCTCCACAATGATCTATATTGTCTTTATATTGGTGGTTAGTATATATGGAGATACTCTGCATTATTATTACAGCTAATGCCTTCCTTTTTTTCTTTTTGTTTTTGCAGTTAACTTTTGACATTAGTAAACTAACTGCCTACAGTTGTCCTGTGTATTTCAAAGCTCTATTTTGAGAGCAGACATCAGTCCTACCCATTTCATCTCTTCCATTAAGTCCCACTTTATTTGCCAACAGTTTTAAATAAAGGATAGAGCAAAGTGTATGAAATGATTTTGTAGTTCATGATACTGTCACAATAGTAGTTTTCAATACTAGAATAAACAGGCAAGTCTTAAAATGCGTATTAATGCTGTGTTACAGTAGCTGGAAGCATTGTTTCTGTAAGGAGAAGAGCCTATCTATAGAATACTATTCTCATAAGACAGAATTCTAGCACAGTACTTTTCCCAGGTCTCCAACCCTCAGTGAGGATGGACGTTGAAAGCAGTATTGTGGATGTGTTGAGAACACAGAGTTCTGTGTTACTGACATTCCTAATTGCTCCTGCTGTGTTTCTGCCGAATCCTCCCTGAGTTATTGAATGCCTTTATATGTCCTTTGTCAGAGGCAAATACCTGCATGCAGTGTCCTGCATGGTTGGCAAATGTGTTTTCTCAGTCTTGCAGAAGTCACCTCATCTGAGACATAGGACACACGCCCTACAATCTTCAGATACACTATTTAAAATGGTTTGATTTTTCTTAAAGGGAAATAGCTCTCTCTCCAAATATTCTGTAGCGTGAGAGGTAATCACATTACTGCAATACAATAGTAAAGACTGTACTATAATACGTACTAGAATAACACCAGGAACTGGACAACAGTTTGGGTTTTAAACTTTGACTGGTTTAACACTGTGGCCAAAAAATGAGTTCTTCTAAAAGCTGTGTTCTTTGTTTTCACTATGCATACCATAGTTCGAATGTGACTCCCTCTCCTTTAACACTATGTATGTTCTGTGTAAAATGGCTCCCAAACCTTACCCTGACACACATGGTGCTGTATCACCACCTCGTGGTGAACTTGCTTTGCAGCAGTTAAATAGAGGCAGAGGGAAAGGTTGTCTGTGTGTGTAAATAGACGTTTTAACAAAAATTCTTCCTGACTTGTATAGAAAAATGATGCTATCTAGACCACGTATTTCAAAATAGGAGAAGATGGTTGATCTCTGTCATGTTTGCAAAGCTGGTTCAAAGAAATTAAGAAGCCCACAGTGCATTTTTATGTGTAAAGATATGTGTAAGCAAGAGGAAGGCTTATTCTTGGCTTACAACTAAGTATGTAAAAATTCACAAATTTAAGTGCAGACAACAGATGGACCAAACTGTACAATTCACCAGAAGCCTGCAGCCCTCTTATCCTGCATATTTAGGAGACTGCTTTTTTTAAGACAAAGTAGCATTAGACTCATCAAGCACACTGCTAAATTGGATGTCAGATATGTTTTCCATTCATTTCAGTCATTTTGGCTGAACTGTTAGCTACAGGTTTCAAGGAGAGCTTAAGAACAGTGTTACTTTCGTGAAACACTGGATTTGAAATTCAGAGTTCAGTTTCTTCTTTTGTCACAGTTTGTAGAATATGTGGTATATCCTTTGGGTTATTCAACTGAAAATATATAAATAGTTGTTTTTTTTCACTGGAAAATAAAGTGAAATACACGTTTCTGCATATATTTAGCAAGCGTGTGAATGGCTTTGTTGTTGATCTGTGACCAGAAATCTGAAGCAACGGTGTAATCTAAAGCCTTTCTTTAAAATTGAGAACACAATGTACTAAAACATGGGCTGCATTATTTTACGTGCTCTCATGATTCACTGATCAAGGCTTCTGCCTCATTCAAGCCACTTGACCATTTTAACAACCATCCCTTCTGTGCTGGATTAGCACCTTGCCTGCTCCCAAAACTGTCTGAAAGTAGCAGCACAGAACTTCAGCCCTGCTAGGAGAAGCTTATCTTTTTAGGAAACATCAGCATATTTCTTGTGGTGCAGTGTAGTTGTACGTATAACTTTGAAGCACTTCACTCCTTGAATTCCTCTCCATTTGCCTTCAATTATTATCTCCTTGGCTTCCTAAGTAAACTGAGCTGCATCATCACAGCTTTTGCTTTATAGACTCAAAAAAAAAAAAAAAAAAAAAGAGAGAATAACATGAGAGAGCAGTGTTTTTTAGACATTCTTTTTTAACCTTGGGGTTGTGGGTTCCTGCAGATTTGTGAACTCATTCCAAGGGATCTGTGAAATACTTATGAGGACAAAGAAGCCTGTGTTGGTAGGGATCCGTCTATCTTCTGAAAAATGTTAGGCGTTAAGTAAATGAAGATGCCAGTAAGTCTGTCATTTATGGGAACAAAACTCCAAAATAACTGGGCCATGAGGCTCAGCAGACTACAGACAGCGGTGCTGTTGTATGTGTGCATTCATTCTGAGAGTGCCTCACAAAAACACAAGCATATGTTCAAATACTTGGAAATCTCCATAACTTTCCTTATACCAAGAAGTGAGCGATACTAACAAGTTCATGTTCCAAAATACAATAAAAGGTAAATAAGAATGAACATAAATCATAGCTAATGAAGTATGACACAACAGTAGTAGGCTGTGTGTGCGTCCTGTAGAGAGGCTAGGCAAAAGCAACCAATCGAATAACTTCCTATTGAGAAAAGTTAAAATTCTTATGAACTCTTACAGCTTGTACAATATGTAAAGAAAAAATATGTGTAAAATATGTTTAGCCTGCAGCGTCCATTGGATATCTGAAGGCTGTATCTTTTCAGCATGATTAGTTTGGAAGCCAGTAGGGCTTCACATATTTTCAATGAACTTCAGTATTCATGGGAGCTACAACTAAAGTTGTTGCATATTTGTGTTCATTTTACTCAGCTGGGAAGTCATCAGTTCCAGGCAAGACTACAGACCCAGAATAAATCAGTGCCTTTCAGAAGCACTGATGAATTTATTTGTATTTCTTCAAGAAATGTCCCACTTCAAGGAACAAAACCCTGGCAAGGTAAGCACTGCCAAGTTAAGAGTGATAACTTGATACTGTTGGATACAAAGGTGAGATAGATTTTAAAAAAAGGAAAAAACACAGAAAAAGAAATCAAAACGCATATTATGATATATTCAGTCATGAGTTTCTACTAAGTGCTGCCTGTGTGCAGAACACGGGTAGATGGATGATCAGTGAGAAAAGATGTCCGTGGTAAAGTTTATTAGCAACAAATTCCTGCCTTTTTAGCTGCTGGAACCTCACTAGTCATTCTGTGGAAGATTTGAAGCATCGCTATTTTATGAAGCCTATAAAAAGCAATCAATCTATTAATAACTGCACCATTCAAAAACATATGTGTGGGTTTTGTTTTGTTTTTTTTCCAAATAACTGTAGTTTGCAGAAAGGATCATATTATATGATAAAAGAGAATTCTTCATATTTTATTGTGATAATTTTTCTTCTATACAGCTTTAGGCATTTGTTGCTTTTTTTTTCCCTGCAAAACTGAGCTGTCGAACACAGTTCATGAAGAAGCAAGCAAGAGCAGGGTTTATTCTTTCCTAATAGGAAGAGGATGATTATGTAGTTCTAGTCCAATGTGAAGCAGCATTCTTTTTCTAAGTAAAAAAGTAAATAAATGTACCAGCATGTAGTAGCAATAGCACTGGGAAAATGTAGATTTCACTTTCACATTTTTATTACTAAACATAAAAATGTAGAAGGAGATTAGAGTATTTATTTTCTTCTCTTCTGATCACAATTAAAAATGCTACAAAATTCTTCATGAAAGCCCTTAAGAATAAGCACATTGGAAACACGTAGTACTACACAAGTATATTAGGAGTTCAGACTGAAAATACCAGTGAACAGGAGGGTCCAATACATTTCAAAGGTATATGAATTACAAAAACACATGCAAAAAAATTCTGTGGCTAGGATGATAAGGTGATGTTTAAAAGAAAAGAAGCTGGAGTATACTGAGGTAAGGAAATGCAATATCGCTATACACGGTACTGTAATTTTGCCCTGTACTAATGTGACAGAGTAGCTATATCCTTAAGATAGGTCTAACCCTGATTTAGAAAAGTTGATTTTGACAGCATGTTTTCCTTTCTTTTTCCTGACTCTGTTCTCTGAGCCATATCACTGCTTCGCAGTTTAATTATAAGCACATTAGTGCAGATGCTGTGTGCAAAATTTCTTGGAATTCCAAGCAATTTTGTTGCAGTTCCACTCAAAAGCAAATGAATTTTTACTGTAAACTTTCCAACAGATCAGTTCTGTACTCAACATTGTGCTTTGCAGAAAGATGGCTGGATGTGGCTCTGGGCAGCCTGGTCTGGTGGTTGGCAACCCTGCCCATGGCAGGGGGGTTGAAACTGGATGATGATTGTGGTCCTTTTCAACCCAGGCCATTCTATGATTCTAAGTACATCTCAGTTACAGCGGAGGCTGGATCTCAAATTCTGTATTTAAAATTCAACTCCATCTTGTCATTATGGGATGTTAGGGTGACCAACAAGCATCAGAACACAAAACGGTTGTATGAAACAATACAACAGAACTATACAACTTACGAAAGGATTTCTTGCTTTTTTGGATGTATGCATTGTAAAATTGAAGCTAGCGATTTGTTTTGTGTCTTGCATATTAAGTGTTAAGCCATTTTTGTGTAATGAAAGCAAAATTTGTTGTAATGTTAGTGGTAACTGAGCTTGTGAATAAAAATAGCGTGTTTTTTATCATAGAAAAGGAAGTACATTCTGACTAGCAAAAAATACACTTTTATGCTTATTTGCACAAGAAGTGTTAATGCATTTCCTAATTTAAAACAAAAAAAAAAGACAAAAAAAAAAAACCCTTCTGTTTACCACTGCATTCTACATTCATTTGGAATGCAACATTCTGGAGAATTTTTCTTTGCAAAATGATATAAATATTTATAAAAATGGAAATACTAATGGCCAATTTTCATATCTTTGTCAGTTTTGCCTACTAGTCTGCAGTGTATGTACGTTTTTCACTGTCTTAGGAAGTTACATTCCTGGAGTTGTCCTCTCCTATGTCTTGCGTAAGTATGGTCTCTTTTCCAATCACAGTTTATGTATGTGGTTTGTTCATTATTTGGTCTCTGTATAGAGAGTGTCTTTTATTTATAGTTATACATACACGCATATATACACCTGTATATATGCATACATAGATGTAAATTCTGACAGATGTCACTTGCTCTTGGGAAGACAGCTTACAAGTTTTTTCAGCTTGTTGATTCTGACATAATGTTGCATAGCCACGTATCTCAGACAGAGATGTCAAAATCAGACTAAATCAAGATGATGATAAATGTTACAGTGATCATAAATTGTCCCTTGCTGGAACAAAGAATGGTGTCATTTGGTATGCATGCCATGGTATTGTTTTGTGGTGAGTAGGAGTGGCTCCCAGAAAATGGATTTATTAAGAGTTTGTCAGACACGAGCATTTCAAGGTGGGCTATCTTATGCAAAATTAATTATATTGTGTAGAATTAATAATACAGTGCATTGTTTAATCTTTATTTATTAATGTTTTTAAAGCAATATTTCAGTGCATTTTTTCTTTCTGTCTTTATCACAGTATTGTGTGCCTTTTTATGTCCTTTCCTCAAGTGCAATGAATTCGGACAGAAATTGTGCAACAAAGTTAAGTCTGTTCTGATGAAACTAGATTTTGGAATAGTGGAATACATCAACCAGAAGAAAAAAGAGAGATCTGGTGAGTAACTAAGTACAGTCCCAAATAATGCATTTCTGTATGCAGATGCCACCTTATTCGCCTTGCAAACAGTTTGACTTGTCCTGAGAAGCCAAATGTAAAGGTGTTTCTTACTTCGAACCTGGCTGTCATTAGTTTAATGAATGGTAATGTATGTCAAACATCTGGGTATAGTGACAAAAAGGAAAAAAAAAAAAAAAGATTTAATGGAAGGAGGCAAGGCAGGATTGATGGTTCTCTTCATATGTGATTAGCTGTTCTGCTTGTAGATTTTCAGGAAAAAAAGCCTACTTGATGTAAAGTATGAAATGTCTATTTCTATTTAGATAAGGCAAACTCATCCAGGAGGGAGAATCACTCAAGAACACAAAACTGTACATCACAAGATGTTTACTAAGAGACTGAGCTCTGTTCTAGCATCTATATCTGCCTTGTTTTACTCCCAGCAGCAACGAGAAAAAAGAGATGTTTTCTTCCCAAAATACTCAGTAAGCATTTAAGAATTATAGTAGGCCATTAGCTTGAAATTATTCAAAGTTTTTAGTCAGACCAGGGAGAAGTCAGCTTAAAACAAAATCTCACCTATCTCAATTGAAATCCTTATAACCTCAGAAACTGTTGGATTTTAAGTTATAAAGCAAATTTGGGAAAAATATTTTAAATGAATGAGGTTATCTTAAGTTTGTTTTTGTAAGCACTAGTTGTGATCATTGAAACTTCATAGTTGTAATCGTTTTTGCAGGTAGCCTAACGTTTTTAGTCAGCATTATATCAGTAGATTTCATATCTGCTTTAAAATGTGTATTTCTTATAGCAGTTAATCGTATAATTTCCTATTCCTAAACACAGTGAGATGAATGATCTGCATTTTTTTGTTTCTCTCACAAATAGTGAAATAGTTGCTGGAAATAAGGAATAATGCATTGAATTGTTTCTTTCATGCATTGTTCCACCTTATTCTAGTTTTAAGTGATTAGGCTGTTTCATAAATTTCATAAGCCATTGCTGGAAAAATGGGCCAATTTAGAGTTGTTCTTTCCTGCATCTCATCCTGGAGGTTAATTTAAGCAAGACAAGCTCCCTGCATTGCTTAACCACTTGGCTTCAGCTCATGAGTTCACACATCCTTGCACTGGCACAAGAGAAGAAACAGCAAGTTGCAAAAACTATCAACCAACAATAACATGATTGTGTTTTCCAGTGATGCTGGCTTATATTAATTTAAAATATTCACCAGGTTATTCTCAGACAGAGAGGAAATTAGGTGAAAGTTGTCTTTCTGTTTATCTGCTAGGAGCAACATTCTGCTAGACATCAGAGGATGCTTCATATGCATGTTTGCATAGAAATGTTATGAATGTGGAGTAACTGGGTGGGAAAAAAAAGAAAAAGAAGAAGAAAGAAACTAAAAAAAAAAAAAAAAAGGGGGGGGGTGGTGGGTGGGGAGGGAATGAATACTTCATGCAGTTATCCAGAACACTGTATGTTTTCAGGTAAAAGTAATGCAGTGTGCTGGTGTAACTACACTGTCTGTTTTAACAGTATGTTGCAATTGCATCTTGTACTGGCAGCATAGTTTAAAAGATGCATATATATTATTGAGGACACAATATATTTTATGGATATCTAGCCTTTTACTCGGTCTTTTTTCTCACCTCCATAGCATATTACATAAATGATGCCTATATCAACAGGTGACAGTTTGCTGTACTACCTAAATTGTGTGATAGAGTGCGCACACACAGCCTGGAAGTCAATTGTCATGAGGAGGATAATTTCTTTTTTTTCTTTCAGAAACAGCAAAAACAAAAGCCACAGAAGATGACAGTGAATTAGACATATCAGCCCTGTGTCCTAAGGTGACTTTTTCAGTTTAAAATTTATATAGATAATATCTAGACTACTATCTAGATCAGTATGTTTATTTTGTATTGGCTGTGGAATGATTAAACTAGAATTTCATAGCAAGGACAGCTGTTTGCATTTGCAGAAGTGAAGTTGCAGCTAACTTTTTAAAATTAAAATATAAAAGAGAAACACGTAGAAATTCTACATCATTTGTCAAATACTTGTTTAATCACTTGTCAGATCATTTTCAGCAATACCATAAATCAGTATATTATCTACAAATATCTTTCCAAGTATGTATGAGAACACTCTAATACCTCCTTTTTCTCTTAATATGTATGACAGACAACTTTTCCATTATAATCAGAACATCAGTTGTTAAAAAATGCAATTAGATTTCTAGAAATTCTGATGCAATATTGGATCAGTCGTGTGTAGAGCCTGACTTTGACAGAGATCACCTTGAAGGAGTTTTAATATTCTCAAATATATATATATATGTATATATTGGGATAAACAGTTGTAGCAGACATAATTGAACACTGATAAATTCTTAAAGGATAATGAGTTAAGATTTGGCTGTTTTTCAGTTATCTCATGGATAACGTTTTTGTTTTGATTTGATGCATTTATTTATATTTATGCATATGTTGATTTCATTACAGTAAGATATTACTTTAAGAATGAGTGATTGGAATTCCCTATGCTTTAGCTGAATATATTCATGAATTAAGAAGAGGGACGGTTCATTTCTATGTCTTCTGTAATATTATTTTAATATATCTACCATTAAAACTTAAATAGGAGACCATGTATAGTGCTGTGATATGCAGGATACTTTTTCAGTATCTAAACATTGGCTTCCTGAAGTGTGAATATTTGAATTTATACATAGGTTAGTCCTGCAGTTGTTGCCAAAGAGCTGTCAGTGTCTGACACAGATGTATCAGAAGTATCTTGGACCGATAATGGGACCTTCAACTTATCCGAGGGGTATTCTCCACAGACAGACACATCTGATGGTATGTAACAGCTTCATCTATTTTATCAGCAAATTGCAATCTTGTAAGTTACCTGAAAGCTATTAGAGATTTTGAGAAGTGTTTGGCCTTTTTTTGGTTTGTTTTCTTTTGTTTGTTTACTTGTTTGTTTTTCAATACTGAATTTAAATTTCATTCCAGTGTTTATTTTGGATACACCTTCTATAAGAGCTGTCTTCATCTTAAAAATAATGGAGTACATCACTAAGCATCTAAATATATAAGTAGCAGCAAGTAAAACAGATGCATCCGAATATGTGCCAGATCTCTTCTACCAGACCTACTAAGCAAGTAAACATTTTAAGTTAGTATCAGTTCTTTTAGGAAAGAAGCGTATACTTTGAATGGCTAAGCAGCCAATTAAAGACATCCAGTCACGAGCCTAAATGAAACATCAAGACCAAGACAAGGAAGAGATCCTCAAGCCCTTGTCTTCATCTTGTCTGGAACTTGAAGCTCATCCCTTTTACAGACCAAGCATTCAGTTGTACTAAGCCTGAATAAATACCAAGAACAACAGTAGTTTGGTGTAAACCTTTGTGTGGATTTGTTGCTCTGCTGATCTTGCACCTTTCTTCTAGAAGTTCACTGAAAATGGCAAGCAGGGTGATATTACGTATCCACATTATAAAGGCCAAATTATTCACGTAAATTATTTTGTTAATATTTCAAGTTGTAAATGGCCTGCATTGCATGATCATAGAATTGTAAATTGGAACGTCTTCAAAGCTGCTTTCTGTGTCATTGCCCCCAGCTACTACTGATGCATTCGTTATTCCATCGCAATTGCAAGACTGCACAATTCCAGACTTCATAACATTCCCTTTCAGCCCATTCATTTCTCCAGCCTGATGAGGTTTCTCATCTCCAGAATATTAATTGCATCTGCCACAGAGCAGTTTCTTTCTGTCCATCAACTTGCTGAGAGTGCACTCCAACCCATCAACCAGGTCATTAATAAAAACTTTGAACAGTGCTGTCTGCAGTATGTTTCAGAGGCACTACCACTAACTGGCATCCAGCTGGATTTTGTGTCACAAGTCAAAGCCCCGTAAGCCTTGCGGTTGAGCCAATTTTCCATGCACCAAGCCGTTCACCTACACGATTCACTCACCAATTGTGCCATAAGGAAATGTGGGAGAGTGTGTTGAAGGCCTTGCTAAATGAAAAATAAACAACATCCACTCTTTTCCTCTGCGGAGCACTTCAGCAAACTGGACATACACACAAGCATGAGACCGGATGGGATGAATCCAAGGTCTAGCACATTTCTTCTCAAAGCTCTGTGCATTTGAGCTGCCACTTTACATGCAACATAGCCCTTGCACATGACCTTTCCAGCCTCTTTTTCCCAAAGAAAATGAAGAAAATGATGTATCAGAGTTTTAGGATTCGTTTCCTTAGCCCTTACAAAAGCTCGTATTGCTTGTTCTCATAGAAAGTAAGTTCAAATTGAGTATTTTTTGCTTTCTCATTCAAATATTGCCTAGTAGTACCAGATGAAAGTATTCCCTTATGCTCATTCAGGTATATGCCACAGATCACATATTGTAGTCAGTATGCTTTACACATTTCTAAAAACATGACATTAAAGCAGTCATTAAAGCAGTCATTAAAATATTATTTTTTACTGCTTTGCATTCTGTTTTTATCCACTTGAATACATGAAACTATACTGGTCATCTGTAGTTTCCATTTTCCCTATGTTCATGTTCATGTTCCCTATTTTGCACAAGCACTGCACATGAAAGTGAAAAACTATGAATTAAGTCTTTACATTGGTTTTTCATCTTTGTTTAAACATGCTCTTAAAAGTTTGTTACACTTTTAAAAGAATTATTGAAAATCTGTGATTTTTAATCTGTAAATTTGTAATTTACATATATTGTAATTTATATGTATTTGAAGAAGACTTTAAAGACTTGTCACATTATAATTGCTAGGACTTCAGGTGTTTGTTGTATTTAGAACTGGCTGTGATGAAGATTTGCATGGGTTGTTTCATATGCAGCTAGATACCACTTTAAAAAGGTATTTCCTTCAAATAATATTGAAAGGAGTTGTTCTCAAGCAGTTTTCCAAATCTCCACATAAATATTGCAAAATGACTTCAGGCAGAAAATTTTAATGTTCTGGGCTCACTGAAATGGAAAATGCAATATAGCTGAGTGCTTGGTTTATTTTTTTGTTCCTTTGTTTTACATTTCAATCATTTTTAATGGGATTGGAATGATTTCCTCACACAGTATGAATTCAAATTCGAAGTTGGGTTGATATCAGGTGATATGAAGTACTAAGTTTTTATTTCATTTTAGATATAAGATAAAGCTCCTCTGTGTTAAGACTGCAGAAGATTATGGAATAATAAGTGTATTCAAAGGAAAATTGACAAGTTTCGTTTTTACCTGTGGCTGCTTTGTTGGGGAAGCCTTTCTTGTTTGCTAACAGTTTCTCTCTGTTAATCCTGTGATAGATTTTGACCGACCTAGTGATCACGAAGAAGCTTTCGCTAGAGATCTCTCAGAATTCCCTTCTTTAGAAAACGGGGCAGGAACAAATGACGATGATGACTCGAGCATCGGTATCCCCATCCAGCAAAACAGAATAAAAGAACAAATGTCTTCAAAGGCGGAGCATTCTTCCAGACAGAGTAAAGAGAGACCGTCCACTGCGGGGCTCTCCTTGCCTTTGACCAGTGACCAAACCTTTAATTTAATGAGCGGTATTGCTGGAGATGTCATCGCCGCCGCGGTGTCTGCTGCCATCAAAGACCAGCTGCAGTCTGTGCAGCCAGCTCCTTCACGCGCGGTGCCCAGCTTGAGTGAGGAGACAGACACCGAGGAAGCCGATGATTTTGAACTGCTTGACCAGTCTGAGCTTGAGCAGATTGAGAAAGAATTGGGACTTTCACAAGGCCAAGAAGCAGAATCCCGGGAAAAGAAGAAGTCTTCAGGCTTCCTTTCACATCTGCTTGGAAATCATTAACCTGGGAATTGCAGCTGGCGACATAAAGGAAATGAAACATAAAACACATACAAAATCAAATGAAAAAAAAAAAAAAAAAAAAAAAAAAGGAAAATTCTGAGCTGTAAGCTTTAACTATCACTTTAGATGTGTTGTAATAATTTCCCTTACGCAGAGTGAATTAACTGGATAAATATCAGCTGATACTGATAGTTAACGTTTCTGGTAGTCATACCTCAATGTAATAGCATGGAAATGAATTATCTATCCACTGTTCGGTCGCAGATGTGTGTTGGAGGTCAGTTGTTCAAAAGGATTGGGGGAGGGGTTTTTATTATCTTACGCCAAACATGCATTTTGTGGTCCTGAGCCAAATTTTCAACATCGGCAATTGATTTACACGTAGTTGCCAACCATGCAATACAATTAATGGTTAACACAGCAAGGATGGGTTATCAGAGGATCGCAGTGAGATTAACTAAATCTCAGCTCCTTCAGTCATGCCAGGAAGTATGAATCCCTGCAGTTACTGTTATGTATAGTGCATCTCCTACTTAAGAATGCATTAAGCAGCGGGAGCCTAGTTTAAATGTGTGCGCAGCACTATTGGAGCACTTGATTTAACACTTAAAAAACTTTGAGTTATATTGGATATGGTGATGCATTTCCACGTTCTTTGCTGTTTTAGGCTTGTAGAGTTGTGAAGTGGCACGCTATGTGACTGACCACCTGCTGTGTTCCTTCAGAGTCTGGTCCTTGGCAGTATTGCCTGTGGAAACTCAGCCAGTACATTTTTATAGATGAGTTACCGTGTAATCTGAACAGCCTTTCGGGGAGCAGGTGGGATAGTTAATTGTTCGGACTAGGGAAGATATAAAAGCTAGAGGTAGAGAGAAGGACTTTTTTAGCTGCCACATGCATAATTCCAAATGTTGGGGGGTCTGTTTCTGTTCTGTTTGTTTGTTTTGTTTTGTTTTTCCCTGTAACAACTGCCATCACTTTCAACGAAAGTTGTACAAGCTGGATCTTGTGAGATACTTAAAGTACTTAGTGATTCGCTATGGAAGACACTCAGAGTCTTTTTCCTGGCATGTAATTTAAAACAAATGATCAAGCAAAAAAGCACTTGTTTCAGTGACTGACCATTTTAAACTCCACACGTGCTCAGCGAATGGCATGGGATCTTAAGCAGGTTACTCGTTTAACTTTTCCTCGGGCTTCTTTGTTCACCTTTAACAAAATCAAATTGTAATACCACGCAATAGTAATCAAAGAAATAGGAAGAAGTAACGCTAGTTTTTCTACTGCGACATAAACTGTTAGCAAAGTGGAGGGACCATGTCAGCTGCTACTACTACTGAAGTGATTTTCCATTTGCTGGCATTTTAAGAGGTGAATACTGTCATCTAGGACCCTCGGAAAGTTCAGCAACAGAGTATAACAATTTCCACTAATGTGTATGTGTAGGTAAACCTGTGTTTGAAGTTAACTCCATTCTAATTACTTTTTCTTTTCTTGAGGTGAAAAGGTAGGCAGATGGCCAAACAGATTGTAGCTAAAGGACAGATGCTGAGAATTTTTGACACTAGCTTTATCGTCGCTTGTGCTTTTGTGTCAGTAATGCATATTGACCGTGTTTGCTGTCTTTTATCAGTAAAAAAAGTGAGCCTGTGCCTTCATTATCAAATCCATTTCGAAGTAAGTGGATGCTGGATGTAGATCACCCAAGATGCTGCGTTTGAAATTATAGCATCTTACCATTAAAAGCGAGTTTCTGCAAATTATTTGAAAAACATGGCCACGTCGCTTTCACACTGTTAAGTTTCCTTTTCAGCTTCCCCTAGCCTGTCCTTCCCATTTGGAAAAATAGAAACAAAGGAAGCTTTTGCTGGGAAATCTTGAAGTTTAAAGGCCATTTATGTTTCTTAGACAAGAACATTGTGTCCTTGCTGTGTGTACAGGGCAGTAGATACAGTGAGAAGCCTACAACTTCCAGGATGCTGATGGGACTTTGCAGAGCTCCTAGATGAGGCGTGCTCTCTGAACAAGGGTGCTGGTGCCTGGGGAAACGACAGGCTGCAGGATAGGGGAGGCTAGGGAGGCAGCAGTCCTTTGTGAGCTTGGCTGGAGTGGGTGGGTGAGAGTGGCTGTCAGTGCATTAGTGCATTGCAACAGCATGCACTTTATTGTTGTTTTATGAAGAATACTTGTGGTCAAGAAAGTACCTAACACTGGGCACTCTTCTAGGAGAATAAATTAGATCAAGGAGAATAAGCGGTTGGAGGAGTTTATTGGACTTTTTGTAAATGATCCATTTTCTGGTTTCAACATAGATCGGTTTTTCTCCAATGAAGTGTGAGTTTCAAATTTTTTTACAGAAACTAATAGCAAAGCTTGAGCAAGCAAATCATTGAAGATTAGGGACAGAGTTGCTTATCTGAGTGTCTGGAATTTATCTGTTCTCATGGTAGCTGATTATATAGTATTTTTTATGCAAGCCCCTAAGTACTGTGTAATGGGAAGGAGGTCATTTTATAGCATAGAATATTCCTTCTAAAGTAGAGGAAAGATGTTTATTTTCTGTGGAATGTTACCCCTCTGCTCCCAAACAAGGACTGAGTAGGAAACCCTCTGCTCAGCCACAGTACATTCCACAAGAGTTGGACAGCAGAATGCAAAAGAAATATTTCTCTCTTCTGTAAGCCCTTCCACCCTGTTTAGTTGGAAATAACTTCAGAAGCCTTCATCAAGCTGTATTCTAGCAGCAGCCACAACATAGCCATTACGTACAACTCTGGTCACATCATCTGTCCATGGTCTGGCTTGTCTCCTTGCTAACCTTTGCCATTGTCTTCTCATTTTCCAAAATTAAATACAAGGGCAAGGAGAAGGCCCCGTGAGCACAAGGCGATGCGAGACTTTGAAGCGTGTGTTTGTGATGCTAAAGGCCTGCTTTTGGGTGCTTTCCAGGCCAACCCCAGCAGGGTCAGGCTGTGGATCATGGAGCATGGAGGCGAGCTCACACTGAGCTTGATGCCTTGGGATCTGCCCACATGGTGCCCTAACCCCACTTGAAAACCTACCCATGTGTTCCTACACCTCAGTATCAGGCTTGGCTGTCAGCACTGAGTCAGGGATTTAAGCACGAGAAGTGCAGGGTGTGAGCACTTCTCTGCAGTGCTCACTGTCCTGCTGTCCCCGCTGGGCACTGACCCATGGCTCTCCAGCTGAAAGCAGCGCAGGAGGGAAACTCATTTGGCCCAAAGCAGTAGGATCCCAAACCTCTCTTGTTCTCTGGTTTGGTTTGGTTTGCACTTTTCCAGACTCCATCTCAGCACTCTGAGCACGTTTCCCCCCCAGTCCCACTGTGTGTTGGCAGCACACCGGTGCACGGCACCGCATGAGCAGCACCTCCATAGCGGGTAACCAGAAACCGGAGCGTTACAAATCGTCTGTATTTAAAGTACTTCACACAAGCACTTTACCTAGCGTGGTTACTATTTTGTAAACATGGAATTATTATACTGATTGTTTGTAAGACCATTTAATAAATATGTGTTAAGTTTTTATCTTTCATTATATCTAATTGTATGTTTGTTCTCAAGATAGGAAAAAAAAAGATGGCGAGAAAAGCCTTCGGTCGACTTTTTGCCGCACTTTGTTTATTCCTTTCCTTTCCCTGATGTGAACCAGTGCTTGGCGGTGTGTCGGGTCACTCTGAATAAACGTTGATCTCAGCTCTCGGCCACCGACTGCCGATGTGGCGTTATTTCCCCGGGGCCGGGGGCGGCGCGCTTGGGGCCGGCCTCCACGTCGGCAGGGGGCGCTAGAGGCGGCGGGGCGGGGCAGGGCCCTGCTGGACGGAAGCGGCCGGCCCGCAGCCCGGACTTCCTGCGCAGCGCGGTGGCTGCGGCTCCACGACTTCACCTCGGCGGGCACATCAGCGCGGTGTGGTCCTCTCGTGTCCCTGGGCGGTAGGTGCGTGCTCCGGGAGGGGGATGGCGGGCTGCCGCGGGGCCCTGCTGGGCCCAAGATGGGGAGGAGGCGAGACCTGGCACAGCCATCCCGGGCGGGAGCCGGGCGGCTGCGGTCGCGGCTCGCTGCAGGTCGGGCCTGAGTCGGCTCCTAGAGCCGCCCGGGGCTCTCGGCTGCTTCTCCCTTTTCTTTCCTCTTTCCCATTTTTTTTTTTTCTTTCTGTTCTCCTTCTTCCGTGTTTAAGCTGTGCTGACGCCTCTGGTTTGAACGCTGAACCGAACGGCAGCCGGGCCTTGTTGCCTCGTACCCGCCTGGTGAGATCTGGGCCGGTCCCCTCCCTGGCGTTCTGAAGAGAGGCGGTCACCCCCGGCAGGCGTGGCTCTGCGTCATCCCGTTTATAGCAGTAAAGTACATGTTTACGTGGAGGTGGGGGAGGGAGGTGCTCCGAAGGGTAGTTGGGATCCTTCAACGGATAGAGAAATGTTTTTAAGCATCCGTTCAATACAAGATGTGCCGTCTGTTTCAAATGAGATAGTGCAGCCTTCATGTCCCATCCACGTGTATTCTGTTGCTGCAGGGTGACAGGCAGAGAAAGCATTGGAGTCCAGTTCTCGAAAACTACTGTTTCAGACAGCAGCTCTCAATACGTGTGTCTGTCACTGAGGGGTCTCCCTTTTGGCAGCTTCTGGCAGCAGCTGCTGTTCCTCTGCCTGCTGTCAGACCTCTCTCCTCTTGATATGTCATTTCTTTAGTTTCTCAGATTAAACCAGGTGGGGCAGCTTTGGCGATCTCCAGTGTGAACACATTGTTTGGCCGTTTGCTTTTACCGTGTTCAAGAGATTCCATCGTTTTTTCTCCTAAGTGTCATTAAGTACTGAAAAGGAAGGGGGAGTGTGGGTTTAGGGAGAAGAACGGCTGTTAGAGGTCTCTGCCCTCCTGGTCTCCAGACTGATGACTCTACAGGACAGAGTGTTGTGAACTGTGTAGGCACCACTGCAGAGTAGCTTGAATGTGTTTTGTTTTTAAAAGTAGCAATTTTTTCTTCTGTTAGGGGGAAGCACTTCATATGAGAGTGGTGAGGTTCTGGAACAGGCTGCCCAGAGATGTTGTGGATGCCCCGTCCCTGGAGGTGTTCAAGGCCAGGTTGGACGGGGACCTGGGCAGCCTGGTCTAGTATTATATGTGGAGGTTGGTGGCCCCGCCTGTGGCAGGGGGATTGGAGATTTATCATCCTTGAGGTCCCTTCCAACCTTGGCCATTCTTTGATTCTGTGGAAACTTTGGGAAGTGGAAAACCAGTGTCAAAGTAAGTTTTCCCTTTTCCCTTTACTATGATGTAATTGCACATCTCTTCAAAAGCCTGTAGGTAGCAGATTGCAAGCTCAGTAGGAATTTTTCACTTAAAGTAAGAAGGGCTCTCACAGTACTGCTGTTATGGCAGAAAGCCCTATTTTTTTTTATCTGTCTGAGCCCTGGCAATGCAGTATGTTCTGAGTCCAGAGCTGGGCTGCTCCAGTGCTGCTGTGGTACCAGAAATGTCTGATAACTGTACATGATCCTTGCACTTGTAGATCCTCCTCATAGGTATGGTTATCACCAGTGTTAGCAGGTGGCACGATATCTCTTATGCTGCCTTATCTGGGAGCCATCATTATGATGTTGGGTTGTTTATGTTGTTGTTTATTGGTATGATTTTTTTCTTCTTCTTTTTTAGCTTTCCAGTAATGGCAACCTACACGTGCATCACTTGCCGCGTGGCTTTCAAGGATGCTGACATCCAGCGTGCCCATTACAAAACCGACTGGCACCGCTACAACTTGAAGCGCAAGGTTGCCGACATGCCTCCTGTCACTGCTGAGAACTTCCAGGAGAGAGTCTTAGCACAGAGGGCGGTGGCTGAGGAGCGGGACAAAGTCACTGCCACCTACTGCACAGTTTGCAGCAAGAGATTCTCCACCTTCAACGCCTATGAGAATCACTTGAAGTCCAAGAAGCACCTGGAGCTGGAGAAGAAAGCTGTTCAAGCCATCAGCAAGAAGGTGAAAATATTAAATGAAAAGAACCTGGAAAAGGGGCTTGCTGTGGAGAGTGTAGACAAAGATGAAATGAACGCAGCTATACAGCAAGCCATCAGAGCTCAGCCATCCTCATCTCCAAAGAAGACGTCCTTACCTCCTAATCATGCAAGCAGCTCTCCAGTTCCTGTGGAAAGCTCCAGTCTATTGCAGAGTAAAGAACGAACCGAGAAGCCTCCGCGGCTACAGTGGTTTGAACAGCAAGCAAAGAAGCTGGCAAAACAGGAAGCAGAGGAAGAAGAGGATTCAGAAGAAGGTGAGGCTGTAAGCATGCTGTCAACAGATAGCTTGGGATAAGCTGTGTGTGGAGTTGTTTGTGCAAAAGCCACTTTTCATTTCCTTTAGTGGTATGGTTTTTTTCATCACGGAAGACCTTCCTGTTAAGTTTTCAGTTTAACGGAGCATTTTACGTCAGTTCATACTTGCAGGCAGAGACTCTTTATTGCAGTGTCTGAAGAGCCAGCTGCGCAAGACATTAATGCACTTGAATGCAGAATGTAAACGCTGATAACAATACAAGCACCATCTTCTGTGTGAAGTTCCAGAGGAATGCCAGGGCTAACACAGAAGGTTACCCTAAAACTACTATAAAAAAGATGAACAAAATCCAGTTATGATTATTTGCTCTTGCACCATGGTTAGCTTTCCTGCTCTGTTGAAGGGAGGGGGGAATGGAGGTTTTGTTCTTCACTACCCATCAAGACCAGAGGAGGAAATTTGCTCCTTAGCCTGTCGCAGTGTGACATGCCTTCTCAGCACATTGGTATCTGTAATAAAAATAGCTGAAGAATTGTCACCCCTTCTTCCTCTTCTGCTGCCTCACCCTCCCCGTTTGTGTGTATACAGCTCTGCTGGGGCCAACCAGGAAGGCAGACAACTGAAATAACCAGAGCTTCAGAATTCCCAGAACAAAAAAAGGTTATTTTTAACCTGGACGCTGCCGATGCTGTAGTTTGCAGTGCAGCTTCCAAATGCATCTTTTAAAGCATTAGAACGAGATGACTAAACTGCATTAGTAGTTGGGGACAGGAATGCGTGCAGTGGGAACATGCTATTCCAGCTTCAGTACTGGAATGTAGGTGAAGGATACTCTTCTGGTGGTTTTAAATGTCTGTCATATTTGACAGTGGCTTTGTGCATTTACAAAAGGTCAAAATAAAGGAATTAAGAAATAATACTTCCCTATGGAATTCAAGCCCTTCCTGATGATCCCTGAACCTTTGGGGAATCCCAGTTGCTTGTATTCTGCAGTGAGCATGACAGTAGTTCTGCAAGCATGTCAACTTGTTAGTAAATCTTGGATAACTCTGAGAACTGTTTTTGCTCTCCTTTGTTAAAGATGGATGTGTGAATGGAAGAGCATTTTCCTTTGCTGTTAAGTCACTGCTGGAAATGAACGTTTTTATGTTTCTGACAGAGCTGTATTGTTTTTGATGAGGCATGCATGTGTTCTTGCGCTGTAGCAAATTAAATGTAAGGCTTTGAAACTGCAGTAAAGCGTTAATTGTTGAGAAAATTGGAGAGAAAAAACTTTTATGAGCAGTCTTGAGTTCTGCTGTGTGTTTTACAAAAGGAAAAGAAATGTTTTACTGGCAATGATACAATCTCGCGTCTGGAAATAAGCGTGTGGCACTTCTTGGAAAGAGTAGAGAACAATATTCTCAATTACAACTAGTTTTTAACTTAATTGGTAACTACTGTGCTTGGAAGAAATAAGTAAATGTATATTTCTTTCTGTTTAAAAGGCTGGGAAGACATGGATTCTGATGAAGACTTCGGCTCTGAAGAGGAGATGGAAGGTGTGGGAGAAGCGGAAGAGAAGCAAGCAGAAGCTGAAAGCACTTGTGCTGTTGGGGCCATACCAGTTACGGACTGCTTGTTCTGTTCCCACCATTCCAGAACCCTCATGAAGAACGTGGCCCATATGACGAAAGTTCACAGTTTCTTCATTCCAGACATAGAGTACCTCGTGGATCTCAGAGGACTAATAAAGTATTTGGGTATGCCTGTACATCTCCTCTGATTTTAACCGGGGTCGTTAAAGACTCTTACTGCTTATTTTCACTTGGACGCATCTTAAAGTGTGTTTGGACATTGCTTTTTTGGATTTTATTTTATTTATGTATTTATTTATTTGCATCAAGAAGCTTTCTAGTTTAGTATTTTGATTGTTGTGGGGTTTGCTAGGGGGAGTGAGAGGAAACCCTACTGTGCAAGCATGTGGTTGTGTACCCTGTATGTCTTACATGGTATTCTAATGCTGAGGAGGTTTTTCAGCTAACACAAAATCTGGGATGAAACTCAGTTGCTGAAGTGTGCGTTTGAACTATCTTGTACTGGGGGAGGTTCTGAATATCTAGTAAGTTATAAGTGACTTATCCATTGGCAGTACCAGTGAGAAAGAGCTCAAAGCTAGGCAGAAGATGTCCTCCTTGAAGTGTACGGGTAGTGATGAGAATAAATTAATTTGGGAGTATTGCACAGAAAGGTGTATTGGAACTATGAAATGTTTTGTTGAGAACATGTAGTGATCCATACCTTGTTACATGAATTCTTTCTGTGATACAACTTTGTCCCTTATGCCATATGATCTAGGCATGGGAACAGCAGGAAATGAAGGACTCGGGGCTCTTCCTCTGCCTCTCTGCCTTCAAGCTGGGAAGCTTACATCACTGAGCTATATTATTGAGTAGAGAGGCTCTGTTCAGATCAATAAAAGTGTCATTTTTTTTCTGCAGGAGAGAAAATTGGTGTTGGGAAGATCTGCATCTGGTGCAATGAAAAGGGAAAGTCCTTCTACTCTACAGAAGCAGTACAGGCTCACATGAATGATAAAAGCCACTGTAAGCTCTTCACAGATGGAGATGCGGCCTTGGAATTTGCAGACTTCTATGATTTTAGGTAAGGACGCTTTTCAGTTGAACTTCTCATCAGAATCTCTTGTTAATTTTTAAAATTTAGTCTTATTTCTGATTTTGATACTTAGTTTGTATTGATGCTTTGCCACCTTTCTAGTAGATTAGTTTAACAGCGTGATTGATTCTCCTCTCCACTGACCGCTAATACCTACATGAACTTTCAGTTCTGTTTTGTATGTTTGCTGTTACTGAGTTTAGATTTCACGGATCAAAAAAGATCATAAAAGGATACGTTTCTGTTACCTTTTAGGTAGATTTGGGGCTTACGGCATACTGAGGATGTTGTGGTGTGGAGGTCTCCTGTTGAACTTCTCTTGGTTATCCTCAGCTGTGATCATTTTGGTCAGAAACAGCCTCTGCTGTGGTGAAGCGCTGCCATTCGTTAGTTGTGCAGAACTGGTGGCTTTTCAGAGTAAAGAGCTGTTAAGTGTGTAGCAGCAGAACCGTAGTGGGTTGGAGAACTTTGTGGAGGAAGGGACTACTCTGTTTTCAGCCTTTTTTCAGGAGATGATATTACTGGGTAGAACTCTCAAACCATGATTGATGAAATGTGACACTACTTGGGATTTGCTGTAGCTGTGGGTGGCAAATCTTTTGTGTAATGGTTGTGGATGACTGTGGCTGCTTGCCACATATAAAACATATACTACTACTGCTCCCCAGGAGCAGTTACCCTGATCACAAGGAAGGGCACGACGTGGAGATGCCTGCAGAGCTCCCAGCTGAGAGAGAATTGGAATACGATGATGACACCATGGAGCTGATCCTCCCTTCAGGTAGCACAGCATTTCTCAGCATTGGTCCTTCACATAGTTTTCATAATATTCTTGATGACCGTATTTCAGAAGTAGCATCCTTACACTTAATCTGTCCTCTTCGAATAGGTGCAAGAGTGGGTCATCGTTCTTTAATGAGATACTACAAGCAGCGGTTTGGTCTGTCAAGAACGGTGGCTGTTACTAAAAATAAGAAAGCAGTGGGTCGGGTGTTGCAGCAGTACAGAGCATTGGGCTGGACAAGCCAGACAGGTAAGTGACATGTTGAGGTTTTGGCAGAAAAATGAAACGAAGCTTGCCAGTATGGGGAGAAAACGGGCTGACTTAATTGTGGAACTCAAATCTGTCTTTTGAAGTAGTAACCCTGCAAATGCATATCCGTCTTTCTCTTCTCCTTTCTCCCTGAAGGGGCAGTCTTTGCTCAGAAGCGTGATATGCAGTACTTGCAGAGGATGAAGTCCAAGTGGATGCTCAAGATGGGAATGAGTAACAACGCTACAAAGCAGATGCATTTCCGGCCACAAGTTAGATTTTGAGTACCCTGAAGAACTGCCTGCAACAGATTTTGGGAAGGGGAAATTTAGTGTTTCTGACTTGTGGATTCTGTTATTAAAATGGACTCGGTTTGTAACAGGTGTCAGTGTGCTGGCATGTTTCCCTGCCGAGATGATGTCTTTCAGGGTGCCTCTCTTCCATTGAAATGACGGTTGACCTAACTTAAAAATAAAGTGTATTTAATGAAACATATGGCAAAGTAATCACCGCAGTGAATGAGGATGTGTGCACAGTGTTGCAGCCTATCTTTGTGAAATACCTTTCTGTGGGGCAGCTGACACTGTCATTTGTCTGAATATCTTGAGTTTCCAGTTCTGTGAAACAGTTGAGGCCAAAATGAGATCCCAGATCTAAGAGTCAGAGTTAGTGTATTAAAGGTATGTATTTGTGGTGCCAGACTTCAGCTAGCTGGGTGTTTGGGACTTCTGGCTGGCACTAGTGAAGTGAAAATTTGAGAGCAGATATTCTGGGAAAGTTAAGTGATAATTATTTGAAGAAATACACTTACAGAAGACAGAATTCCAAGGTTAATTTTGCGTCTTGAAGTTGACTTGCTTGATGCTCCTGCTCAAGGCTTGATTAATAACTTACGGTGCAATTGGGTTATAGTGAATTTCGTGAATTTTCGTTACCTAAAAACTGCTCAAAATTACCATAACATGTAGGTGAATGTCAATCTGAACTTATGATGATTTGTTAAAAATTTCCTAATTAAAACTCGGTCGTTAATATCGGCTTCTGTTTTTCCCATTGGGTACTTTTGTTTCTTATGATCTTGCTGAAGTCAAGCGACTTGAGATATGTATTGGGTGAAATGGGGCATTCTTCCTGCCAGAACTGTGCTTTCCCGCTTGAGCAAATGATCTGTTACAGACTGGTGTGGAGAGAAGTTGCTTGTTCAAGAGCTCAGGCACTCGTGCTAGCGTTGATCTTGCCGTTGTAGATATTAAAGGCTTCGGTGACCTTACCAAGTTCTGACTTTCTTGTGAAGGGTTGGGCAATTACACACAAATTGTGGGCTAGCTCAGAAAGCCCCCAAGTTGTTAAGCGTATGCCACTGGAAAATTGTTATGTCCATTCATCTTGTTAGCTGCAGCTGTTTACAGTCAAATTGCTTCCACATTTTAAGATTATTCCAGACTCCCTTGTGGTGGCTTTGATTGACATAATTTCAGCATCAGAGCAGTACTCGCATGTAGCTTATAGAATATCCAAAACTTACATTAATTATAAGGCTTTTCCAGGATAGTTTTCCTAAACATAACCTAGTATAGTTACTGATGCCGTAGAGGTAGGTATTGAGGAGTGTAGGAGTGAGGGCAGAAATAATGGGACAACTGATGAGATGATATATGACTTTGAGTCCACAAGGTTCAGGCTGAAGGTATGTAGAGTTTGCTGCCTTCCTTAATGTGAGAGGGCAACCAGAGCAATGTACTGTTGTTGGTGCAGACTCACCCGCAGCACCCTGCTGCTTACGAAAGGATGGGGATCATCTGAGTGCCCTCAACAGGCTGGTTTGGAAAGATACGCAACATGAGAAACGGTGGTCGTTTGCCAAGTTGTGGGGAAGATGAAATAGGCAGTCTGTAATGTATCTGCCTATGGCTCAGTCCTGTACTTCCTGTTGTAGTTTAGTCAGGATAAAATGGAGCAATAACAGGGAAACATACAGATATATTGAAGGAAGAGGATAGTATGTCCGTTTAATTCCAAGACGAAAACAGGTGCCTTGGAAAACCAGCAGAGGGCATAGGGAAGCCTTTTCCAGCCTTGTATTTACTATGAAAAGAGAAATACAGTGTGAATACGTCCGTGCAGAGTACTGATAGAGCGAGGGAACAAAGCTCACCACAAATAATAGCTTTATTTAGGTCCAGGGAGAACGTTGTTAGTAAAGGGCGGTAGAAACAAGTATGCGGATTATCTGTAGTGTTCAGCAACAGGCTGCAGTTGGCAGGTAACTCCAACTTTGTCAAAGAACCTGAGAATATTTTTATTAAATGCGCTTCGTAGTATTACTACTTGTTTGGTCAGCTACCTAGCCTAAAAATGGTACAATGGATAGCTGAGGGCAGCTTTTTGTTCCTTACAGGAACTCCAAGTGATGATGGTTGCCACTGAAGAACTAGGCTTCCAGCTGTACTATAGCCTTCCACTTGTACTCTCCTGATCTGACCTTGCGTTTTCTGATTCTTACTGTCAGAATGAGAAGAGAGTAAAGTCCAGGGACGAGCAAGTAAACTTGAGACAGACCCCAAATGTAGGGGCACACTGAGGCAAGAATTTCATGGTATGGTTGTGGGCGGGCTGTTCCCAAAGGAGGGGGTTATCCCTTTTCAAGCTGGTGCATCAGTAGTGGGAAGGGCTGGGAAGAGCATAGGAAAGGTATTTCAGTTTGGGGAACGTTGGAGAGTTCTGCTGCTTGCCCAGTAGTAACTGCACACTGAAGTGTGTGAAGTGGTCTTGATGCTGCATCAAGCATTGCAGGATGAATCAGCAGAACGAAAGAACTGTTGAAGCTCCTACCGTAGTACATCTGCCATGGGAGTAGGTCTTCTGTTGCAAGTATAATATACCTAAAAGAAGCCAGAGCAGTACTAGCAGGGAAAACATGCGTTATCTGGAGGGGCGGAGCTAGGAGTTGATGGGATGTGAGTGGCAGAGATGCAGAAGAGTCAGATATGTAGAGCATCCTAGCAGCTTACAACACTGAATTTGCAAATCAACAAGATCTGTTTCAAGTGAGCGCTTCCTTTAAGAGCGCGTTATTGATCCGTAATTGGTTTCCACAAGGTAGAGGACCTGAAATGTGAGTTGGACTGTTGCCCAAGTAGCACCTGGTGCTTGAGGGGCATCAAAGTGAGAATCCTTGCTACAGCTTTTAGGAGGGTCATCTGGTTTTGTTTGCTTTTTGTTTTTTTAATCTATTAGAACTGAGGCAAACTGTGTTAATGGGCATTGTCTGCTCAGGGGTTTGGTTGCCTTGCTGTGTGCTGTCTGTATAAAGCTGCAGGTGGAAGCCTGCACTTCAAGCGAGGTTATGCTATTATGACTCATAATAGACAAGAGGTTAGAGGTAAGCAGCCATAGCTGGAAAATAAGTCACCAGAATCGTGAATCCCTGCAGCTGGCAGAACCTGGGTAGCTGAGATGGCAAGCTACCATATGCTTCATATGTCAGAGCAAGCCAAATCATCTCTTTTCGGCAATCTTACCCAAAGAAAATGTCTGCTGTCTCACTCGCTACATCCCATACTATCCCTAGTAAGGTGCTTTATTGGATTCTTAAAACTTTTTGATCTTTGCAGAGTATTTGCAAGATAAATTACATAATCCTATGTGTGAAAATGGGAGGCTTGCTATTCCAATGTCATGCATTAGTAAACAAAAGCCCACATGTTCTAGGACACAGAAGCACATGTTCACATTTTTAGATGACCTCTCATCTTAACATTCCATACGTGAAGGATCTTCAGGAATCAGGTGTGGGTAGAATTACCAACAGTAACTTGGGTGACAGAATCAGCAGTGACAAAAACTAGTGTTTTACACAGCAAGATTTGTAGCAAGGTTCATTTCTCCTTACCACGCTGTTCTACCAGCTCAATGAGGACTATTTTAAAGCATACCTGGAAGACCTTGCTGGAAGATTACGAGGCTGAGTGGCTCAGTCAGGAGTTACTAGATGAAGAGAAGTTGCATTTGTACAACAAAACACTAACCCAAGCACCTCACACAGCTAAGAAGAATGCTGCAGGGTAGGCTGTCGCTTAGCTGTGGACCCATTTTCTGGGAAGCTGGGAGGAAAAACGAAGTCTCAGCATCCATGCTGTGACTTATCTTTTAAAGTGCTGCAGAGAGGGTTTCTACACGTGCAGCACACTAGTGTCAGGCTCTGCAACTGATGAAAGTGCAGCTCTAAACACTAGCTAAGGCCTGAGTTCTGTGTCCTTGCCTCTGTTATTTCAGTTTCTCTTAAGCTAGGAAAGAAGTAATGCTTGTAAGCCTCGAGGCCAATTTGCCTTCTTACTTTGCTCCCCCTCAACCAAATCCCACTATGCAAAAACGATTTTGTGTTTCCTATCCCAGCCATCGCCTGTTAATGACTTGGCAAGGTCTCTGTAGTCATCTATAGACATCTTGGCTTCTTTTTTTTCTGGCATGGGTAGCTTTCCACCCTTACGTTTCTTCTCTTTACAGCCATGAAAGCAATCTGGATTTCCTGGGCAAGATCTCCCTTTGGTCTCACAGAATTCTGCTTCACTGAACTCCATTCATACCTTAATGGGTGGGGCAGTTATGTGTTTGCTTATGGCATATGGCACTGAAAGTATTTGTGGAATATTTCTTGAAATGTTCCACACTCCTGATATTTTCTGACATCTATAATAGATGCAGTCATACCTTGCCTCCTTAATTCTCTGCAATCAGAGTATTATTTCAATAAGTTTTGTTGTTTAAGTCACTGTATTTTAACTAATCTATTCTGGTGAAGTGCGTGCTTTCAAAGTACAGAAGATGAGGAATAGTTTCAGTATTTTTTCCACTAACTTGTAAGCCGTAACAAGAATAAACACGGGCTGTTGTTTTTATTCAAACAGTGTATGGTAAGCTGATCCCACACAAAAGTGCCTGGTGAATGGCATGGTCTTCTTTTTTCTTCTTTTACAGAGGACACTTGCTAGCTACATCATCTTTTTTCCCACTGGCAGAAGGCTCTCTGTCCCACAGAGAAGTGAGCTGTAAGGTGCAGAGCTCTGTTTGTCATCCTTGAATGCTTTGTAGAGAATGTCTCCAACAGGTCTCAGTAGAAGCCCTATAGTTCATGGTACAGTCTACTTTTGTCTGTGTACTTGTCCACCTAGCTCAGCCTTGCCTTAGCTGCAGAAGGGGGCATCTTGTGCTTCGGTTTGTTCCTGCCTCTTCCCACAGTGAAGTGACCGTGGTTCTACTTGCAATACAGTCTCTGGCAGAAAGTAGTGGAGTGTAGGAGCGGCATGGTCCCATGTTTGCCTGGCAACCACTTGGAGAGCACAGCGAGAGGTCTGGTAGGCTCAGCTGAGGCCACATAATTCTCTAGCAAGGAGCCACCAAGAACTATCTAATGCAGCATCTCACCTTGCCCCGGAGCCTGGGCACCTGTATCGGTTGTGGTCTACATCACAGAGTGCTCTCCTGAGGGCAGGTGCTTTTCGGACAGCTGAATGGATTTGGGTGTTTAAGTGCTTGCAGGAAAGTGCCAATTTTTGAATTACTAGGCCAGCTGTTCAAATTCTTTGTTACTAGGCAGTTAAACACAGAAATCAGCCATATGTCTTAGTAGTTTTATTTCAAATATCTTGGTCTTTTGGCCCCACCGTTCATCCTTTTTTTTTTTCCCTGTACTGTGGCACAGCTCCAATAAGCAATCCCAGCACAGCCATTAGGAATAGCTGAGGTACTATGGGTGAGATTACAGCCAATGCAGTATGCACATACATCAGTTACTCTGGGTAAGGAAAATAGTGTCAGAAACTGCAGTCATTCCACCTAAAACACTTTTACCATGTCCCAACAGCAAGATCATGTGTACGTAAGAGGCCACCAAGCAGATCTGGCACTGAGTAGTTTGAAATCCCACCTGTTCTAATGGTGGTTAGGTACCCTGGTGCTGTGCGCTTGTTATGCTGCTGCCTGTATGACTTTGTTCTCTTTGGCATTTCACAATGGGGGTAGTGCCCAGAACTGAGTGTGGTAGCCCAAAATGTCATCTTTGTTCCTTAACACCAGCCCTGTTAGGAGATCAAATTTAAAAGAAAATAAAATAAGCCCTTGGATAACTCTAGCAAATAGCAAAAGGAAATGGCACAGAAAAATAACTTTTTTTTCCACGTTTTGCATCCTGCAGTTTGTGTGAGCAGAGGCAGATCACAGCTCGCATTCCCTTGTGCCCACTGAAGCAAGACATTCCAGCATGCAGGCTCTTGAACTTCCAAGCCCGTATAATATGCCTATCTTTGACAGCTGCAGCTATTAACAGGAAATCATTGAAGCAGAGAAAATAAATAAATCCCCCGTTATACAGCATAATATTTTACTGGCTCATTGACTTTGCTGAAGTACTCTGGTTTGGACTGGCCTGGCTGGTGATGTCTAGCAGCAAGCAGAAGTCACCATGCCAAGGGGTGAATGTCACACAGATGCCTCAAGTCATGGTGCTGGGAGCATCCAGTCCAATGGTGCCCCACCTGCCCCCATGGTTAGTAGCTTTTATGAACAATTTTCCCATAGCTCTTTCAAATCTTCATTCAAAAGGAAAACAAAACAAAAAGCCATAAGATTAAAAGGCGATGGTTGCCTTGATGTACTTGATCCTGCTTTGTATTTTTGTTTCAAAGCAGAATTACAAGAGTAGTTCCTGGGCTTTCCTCCCTCGTTAGCACTCCATTCTTGCTTTTCCTCATTAGCTCCCTGACAGTACCTCTTGGGGTTATCTGAGTGAAACAACGAAATCTGCAGCGCAGCTTAAAGAGTTTGGAGGAAAAGAAGCTGTGTAATGAGAAAAAAGGATTTTGTGCAGTCTGAGACCCCTCGTGTACTGAATATGACAGGGTTTGCAGCCTGCAGTACAATCCCACTGGATCTCTAGAGGTAGTATTTACAGAGCAGATGCTTAATGTTCTGAAAGCCCATTGAAGAATCGGGTGAAGTGTTCCTAAAAACGAACCAAATGCTTTGGAAATATATGAGCTGTAGCCACTTCCAGCTGTGAAATTGGTGACTGGTTCTCAAGTAGATGCTAACTTCTTTGATTTAGTTCTTTTTAACTTCTCCGCTTCCCTTATTTATTTGTCACTGCATACACAAGACTTTTACTTTTTTTCTCTGTACTGTGCTGTGAGTAGCTGTTTTATGGAGCCATTGAGCACCAGACTGGAACTCCATCATTAATACAACAGCATCAATTCATGAACAAGTATCCAACAGGCTTCACAAGACTGTCTCCCTCCTTTGCCGAGGTGATGATATTGCAAAAAGCCTCATCATTCTTCTACATCTGTTTATCTTCGCCTCTGATGTGCCCTCTGGAATAGAGCTACAAATCAAGTTTACAGCAAGAAAAAGGTACATGTATCCAGACGGAATGAGAAGAAAGGTTTGCAGAGGGACCAAGGTCTCTTCTGAGACACGGAGAGCCACACAACTGAGGAGATTCTCTTCCCCAGGTTTGCTTTTTGGAAGCTCTCTGCTTCCAGCTGGTCTTTGAGATTCGTATTACAAGCAGGATTTTAGTTGCTCAAGTAGCCCTGGTTATCATGAGGCATTCTGTCACCTGTTGTGCTCCTCCTGATGTCTGTTGTCTTTGTACCTCCTGTATTTGGAGACTGAAATACAGACAAATACTGCTCACTTGGTCATGGCATCTGTCACTCAGGTTGATGAGCTTTGGCAACCTCTAAGCTTACTTATCTATTTAGTTACAGTAGATGCATATCTTTGCAAAGATCCAATATGTTGTGAATGGTTTCAAGAGAGTCAAACCGTTCCTTGTTTTTTATGTAGTTCAGTACAGTGATTGATTTCTCACTTCCAAAAACTTGTTACAGTTTTGTCCAGAGGCGTAAATATTTAGATAACAACAGGCTACCTTGCAATAAGTTATTTGTCCATCAAACATTCCATCCATCAAATCCATAACTTACCATTTCAGAGAGAAGGGTGTTATGAGGGGACTGTGTCAAAGGCCTTACTGAAGTCCAGATAGATAGATGACATCAGTGACTCTTTCCTTGTCTGATGATGCAGTTATGCCATCATGAAAAGTGACAAGGTTGGTCAGGCAGGATCTGCCATTGGTGAAGCCATGCTGGTTATCCCATATCACTTCCCTCTCTTCCACATGCCTTAGCATAGCTTCCAGGAGGATCTGCTCCGTGATCTTCTCCAGCACTGAGATGAAGCTAACAGATTGGTAGTTCCTGAGGTCATCCTTTCTACCTTTCTTAAGAATGGATGTGACATTGCCATTTTTCCAGTCACCAGGGATTTCACCTGATCGTCATGACTTTTCAAGTGTCATCAAGAGAGACTTGGCGACTACATCAGCCAGTTCCCTCAGGACTTTAAATACTGACAGCAATCTGACAAGTGGTGCAGGCAGGGCTCACGGGGACTTATGTCCTCCCTGCTCTCTTTTTTCTCACTGGGCTGTTTGCCCAGGGATTGCTTCCAATTTGCCCTCACATGGGTGACAAACCAGGCAGATGGCATGTGGGGGCAAGTGGATGAAGGATCTCGGGTTCAAAGGAACAGCCTCGTTACTTTTTCTTGAGCTGGTGCTTTACGCAAGCTGAACACTTCTAATGTTAGCTGCTGCACCATCTGGGAGCAAACAGTGGCAGCTCCCAGCATGGAACACAGGCAGAGGGACGTGTGCCAGGGGTTGTGCCCTCCCTTGGCAACCCTGCCATGAGCACTCAGTTCCCACAGATTGCACTTGCGCTTGCCACTTCTTCCTCCCTCATCTCCCCTCCCAGTGTCACACTGCCTGCTCCTGCTCTGCTCCCTGTCTGCCCCATGGCAATGCTGAGGCTTCCGCAAAGTGCCAGGCTCCTCATTTTTTCATCTGAGAGCAAACACAGGTGAGCCTTTGCATGGCAAGCAGAGATGTGCTCAAGGTCAGAAAAAGAACCACTAGGATGCAATGGTTCAAATCCAGTAGCCGTACAACCTCTGTAATCCTAATGGAAATTACAGTTTGTCCATCCAGCACACCTTCCTTGGCCTTCAGCAGAATCACAAAAGCTTTTAGATTTGTTACCCAGTCATAGATGCCAGTTTTTCCTTTTTATCTTCTCTCAGTACCGTCATCTTGTGTGATTAAATAGGGATCAGTGGTGTCACTGCATGAGATAAAGATAGCTTAGTCACAGAGCACATGCTGATTCACCTTGGCTGATTTTTATTTCGCTTCCAAATACAGGAATCCCACTCATCAGCATACAAAGCTTTAGTAGCAATATTCACGAGGCAACTGATAATGAACTTAAAAGTGTTCATATTGAGAAGACAGACCTGTAAATCAGAACCTCCTTTTGCATATTAGCATGGTTAAGCAAGCTAAAAGCAGTCAGTGAATGAATGGAGGAGGCGCGAAGTACAGAACACGAAGAGTGACGCTGATCCAGCTGATAGACACAAGTTATTTGTGAATGGGAACCATGCTAATACTCTGTCACAGGAGCATGATGATGTGGACTTGATGCCCAGGTGTTCCTCTTTACTGATGCCACTTGGTAAGAACTGTATTTGTGATTCCCAACAGCACCGCCTGTGATCTGGGCAGGCCCCACACTCAGCAGTAGAGCTTTGCCCACTGCCCTAACTTTTCCTCTGCATGGTTGGTAGAGGTGTGAGATGGTACAGAGTCTTTTTTGGAGACAGAAGACCAAGGAGTACTGGAGAAATCAGCCAAGGGCCTGATCATCCTTAAGATCCACAGCAAATACCTCCAACCTCAGTGGAAAGTCTCCTCCTCTGAGACCTGGGTTAAATAAAGTAAAAAAAGCCCATGCCCTTTTGCAGTATTTTGGCAGCATTAATGGTGGCTGCTCTTCTTGATGACTGTCCTGCTAAACTTCACATATGTTAAACCACAGAACTGCAGCACTGGAGTATGTTCAATCCTTTCATAAGAGACTACAGAATATCCCTGAGAAAATGACAGATAATGCAGAACTACAATAGACATGATCAACGGGACTAAAATTAATATGTTGATCACAAGAATCTGCTTTGCATACTTAATTACATGTTGTGTATTTATGTGGAAAGTCTGTACCTTGCAAGCCCACAAGCTTAATATGAGGATGCAGGAGTGCCAAGGTAAGAGAGAGGAATATTAATTTTCTTACTACAGTCTACTTTAAAGTTCATCGGTGCTGCAGCTTGAATGATGAGTCTAAACCTCAGGTTTAGATTGTTTTCCTTCTAAATGGGAAGAACTCCATGCTCTTGTTTTAATGGCCTAATCCATCCTGTTGAATTCTCTATTCACTAAAATACATACCTGTAGAACTGGAATAGGTTCAGTCTTTTCAGAAGAGAGACTACAGAAAGCTTCTTTCATCTTCCTCGTGTTACTGTAGAGGCTTCTAAAGGTTGACATTGCAAGGACCAGTGATGCATCTGGTACCACTCCCTCATTTTCTGGTGGTTGGTTCTGGAGGTGCTGGTGGCAATTACCACTCAATATCACATTTTCCACTTTCCTAACCCTCTACTGGGGAAAAAAACAAAACAAAACAAAACAAAACAAAAACAAACAAACAAAAAAAAAACAACAAGGTGAAATATGGCAGAAAAGTTGCATGGACTCTTATGAATATTTTCATGCATAGTTGGACTGACTTCTTTCCTTTTATATGGCACTGAAAAAAAGCCATGAAGAACCAAGGATGCCTCAGTGTCGCAGAGGCAGGTTTTAGCACAAACCACATCTTAGCTCTCCAACCCAGCCGTACTCAGTGAAGTTGGCTGTGAGGGCTAACATCTCACAAACAAGCACAGTGCACCTGGCATCATTCCCTCCTGCTGAGCTTTTTCTTCAGTCACCAGTACAGGCAGTAGGAGATGATTGTGCTGATACTGATACAAATACTTGGCAGTCTTTGAGCCTGGCCATTTTCAATGACTCATTCTCCTCATATTTCCTCAGCAGTCATGTTCCATTTCTGCTACTTCCCTTTAGCTTGTTTCCTTTATTAGGGATTATTTTCCCCCTAGACATGTAACACACGTTTATTTACCTTCATGCTCTCATCTGTCCCACTCCCACCACACACACGTGCAGTTTTACAAGATCCATGCCATCATGCTGGCATTTTGAGACTGGAAGTTCTCATTACCTCCATGTTTTGGATCTTTCTATGCTCCTTTTCCAGGGAATTGATGAAGAAAATGAAAAAAACCCACCAAACCAAAGCCAGATTCCAGCTTCTGTTTGTAGGTGAACAATTCAGCAACCTATGTTAAGAAGTTACCATTAAGCTGATCCTTTGCTTTCTATCCACTGAAGGAGCATTCCTTAAAAACAACTCAACATCTTTAAATAGCTTCAAAAGGTAAAAGGCTTGTTGAAAATTCAACTGTATTATGTCCAATAGATCTTCTTTATCCATATGCTTACTCACAGAGCTCCAGCAGGCTGGTGCAGAGGTTTCCTGTGATGGAAGCCATGCTGGCAGTTTTCCTACTGACTGCATTCATCCAGTGCTCTGAGGTCCTGTTTTCTAGGACAGATTACCTCTTGCCAGGACTGGAAGGATGGCTCACCAGTCTGAGAGTCCCAGAACTTCCTCAGGGTTTTGTTTGTAGCTGGGACTTACCCTGGCAGAATGTCTTTTTTACACACTGGTCAGCTAAGCATCTCACAATGCCTGGCACCTCCTGCTTTTTAGTATTTACACAACTTTTTTTTGCTGCCAGCATAACTGCGCGTCCCAAGATGCTTTCTGAGGGTTTTTTTCAGCCTTTTTAGTTCTGTTTACATTTCACCTGACTTGCTTTGTGACCATTCTTGCTCTCCTCTTTTGAGTAACTTTCAGTTTTAAAAAGTACTGACTTTTTAGCCCCTCCAATGATAGCCTACCTGACACTTCTATTAAGCCCACTCTACTTTCTCTTTTCTTGTATTGTCTATTTCTATTTCTATTCAGAGTTTTATTGTCCTCTGTTTAACTTGTGAAATACCATTCCACTTCACTGACTGCGCAGCGATAGGAGAGCTCCCGGACCATGGGATCACAGAACAGCCTGAGCTGGAAGGGACTCACAAGGATCACTGAGTCCAGCTCCTGACTCCACACAGCACTACCGTGAAGTTCAGCCATCTTTTGGAGACTGTTGTCCAAACACTTCTGGAACTCCGCCAACTTGGGGCTGGGACCACTGCCCTGGTGAGTTTGACCCAGTGCCTGACCACCCTGGCTGTGAAGAACCTTTCCCTAAAATCCAGGCCAAATCTCCCCTGACACAGCTCCATGCCATTCTCTTGGACCCTGGCACTATCACCAGAGAGCAGAGCTCAGTGCTGCCCCTCTGTTCCCCTTGTCAGGACCTACAGGCCACCATGAGGCCTCCCCTCAGCCTCCTCTGCTCTGGGCTGAACAAGCCAAGAGACCTCAGATTCTCCTCATAGGCCTTGCCCTGTAGAACCTTCAGCATCTTTGGGAACTCCGCTTTGGACACTGCCTATGAGTCTACAATTCTATGATTCTCCTCTTACGTTGTGGCGCAAGTGTTCAGTCCCTTTTAAATGAGTACCCTTATATTTAAACAGAGGGAAAAACAAGTTACTGGTTTAAAAAGCTTTTTAGTTGTAAATGATGTTAACAATACAAACTCAAAAAGTTGGAGGGTTTCTTGGAAACCCACAAGTTCATAGCTGACTGTGCTTTATTAGCTCGATGTTGTGCTGGGTGAGCTCCTTGGGTCTCTTGCAGCCTAGCCTGTGATCTGTGAACCTGTGTTTGGCATGACAATGGATACTCTAGAGCCTCTCTTTGCTGGAGGAAACACCAGTGAAACTGAATTCCGTGGAAATTCATTGTTTGCTTTTTCTTGTGTAGCTGCACTTTCACAGAAAGACCCACAGGACTGTGCTCTTTTTTGAAATCAGACACTAGAGGAGAACATGGTTTTGTCAATTGCTAAGCTAAATCACCTGCCAAACATTGGTCTGCAATCAAATTGTTGCATTTACATGCAAGGGAAATCAGTTGTGCCTCCCATCTTTCTGTCCATGTCTGACATAGCTGGGCCTCATGGCGTTCTGTGAAGGATGCATCTCCATGGGCTTCATGGTATCCACTGCCGGATGCGGGATGAGTAGCCCCACACCCATTACTCCGCAGGGGATCCTGCTGGGTCTCGAGGCATGTTGAGGAGGGATCAACTCCATGGGTTCCTCAGCATCCACTACAGGATGGGGGAGGAGGAGCCCCATGCCATTTTGTCCCCAAGGAGCATCTCCTCTCATGGTCCCGTTGCACTTGGTCTGTGTGCCAGGTGGCATCATCCTCTGCGCTTCCTGGCACTGCCTCTGTCTCGCCCCACACCCAGGTGGGCGGTCACCTGCCTTCCTGCTCTGATTCCTCTCCCGTCCATGCATGTGTGGCACCAGAAGGCCTAAGTTTGGCATGTGGTGGGCCAGCTGCCGGTGCTCCCGTACTTGTGGGGAGGTGCAAAGGGCAGGGCAGTGGTGGCTGTTTTGATGTCTGCAGGCCGCTGCAATGGCCACCGCGACAGCGTCTGATGCACGCGGCCAACCCTGCATTTATTCACTCTTTCACAGTCTAAGATAGCCGAGACTTCTCCAGTTATCAGTCCTAAATTTTCAGGTGATGTGATCTGAAATAGCATTTCCTAACTTTATCATCAGCTTGATTATGGCGTTAGTACCATTTCAGTCTTCTTACCCACAAGCATTCTAGAGTCAATTTCTTCCTTATCATACATTTCTTCTATTACTCTTCATGGATAGTGTCACTCCTCAATCTGTATGTCCCACTTTATCTTTCCAGTGCATGGCACACCTGCCATGGGTCATCTTCCTCCCATGGCATACGACAAGTTTTGTTTTGGTGATGATTGCTATTCGATGCTAAGCATTCTATCATCTCCATCATGCTGTTTTTAGGCATGTGCTGCTGTTGTGAATGTACTTGCAAGTACTGCCCTTGCTCCATTACTCAGTACTGGCACTGTAGTCAGTGCGATTTCCTCTGGTCATTGCAATTGTGCTATTTATTTCATTTCTGGACTTTTCAGAGGCACAATGCACGAGCCATGTTCCTTCCGATGGTGTGTCAGCTGTAAAGAGAATTTTCCATGCTTATCAACTCAGCTTATCAGCTGTGATTTCCTGTACCAATAAATTAAACCCATTTCTTTAAAGGTACATTCCACGCATCCCTTGGAATTTTCTCCTGTCCTCTGGTCCTAGTGGGCCTAAATCCTCCTGTTTTGCCCCCACACTTATCCATGCACTGATACTTGGGACCTTCGCCTTTCCTGAAGGTCTCTCCCAGGAAAGTAGTGGTATTTAGAAAAAGTCAGCATGGAGGTCTTGAACTTTAATCTTGTTCTTAGAAGCTGCACCTTATTCTACAGTGAATCTTCCTACTCTTCCCTACTCAACATACCTGTAGACCTACTGGCTCATTCTAGCACCCTTAATTGGCTCTTCTGTGTGTCAAACTTCACCACCTTGGTGCCTGGCAAGCAAGTTGCCATACTGTCCTCTCAGTATGGTTGTCCATGGCTAGTAATAAACTTACTGCCACCACCTTCTTCCTATCCTTGAGGGTCCCTTTTCCCGTCAGATTGTATTTGTTACAGGAGGATGCTGGCATGAGCTGGAAGGAAAATCTCACCAAAGAAGACAGCTGATCTTTCCTCCTGCCAGGTCTTTCTGGAGGAAGGGCTGATAGGCCTGACCAAACCAAAGATACAGAGAGAACCAGTGAGAAAGCACCCATTTCCTTGCTATGACTAAAAAGCAACCCCATAAACCCCATAAAAAGCAACCCCATAAACCACCCGTGGTCAATGGAGTTGACTGTCTTAAAATAATAGTGTCTGTAAAAGCTTTTCTGTTCACATGAATACACAATTCTCTCCTGTGTTCAGTATTCCTCACTTGTACCATTAACATTGTGCACGGACTACCTCAGAGGTGGATGCGTTTCACTGGTAGAGTATGTGAAAAGTGCCATTTGAATGATCTTTTATTAAATGCTTTTCCTGTGAACATTGTTCTTGATAAGTTGTCATTGCAGGGCAGTCTTTTCAGGATATTTCTTTTCAATTGCAGCTATAGATTTTATGGAAGCTACCTTGGCAAATAAAAAAGGAAGTAACAGTAAATGAGCTTCATAGTAAGATAATGCAATGAAAAGATGTGCTTGAACTTTTAAAGCATTTTCATTTTACAGATTCCTTTTTTTTTTCTTTTTTTTTTTCCTTTTTTTTTTTTTTTCTTGAAAGTATTCTGATTTCTCAGAACCTAATAGCAAAGAAGTGTTTGATCCTCCCTGTGCATTAATCACCATGGTATTATAGTGTCTCACAAGGAAATAAGGCAGGAGGTTGGCAGTCTTTTACTTGAGACTTCCAACAGAAGTGGCCCTTGCAGGACTGTGATAGCTTGCCCATGCCTACCTATTATCATTTGACAGGTGTACATCAGTGAAATGAACCCAAGGATTTCTGAGCTGCCTGGATGCCATTTTAACAGATGGCTGGGAGTATGAGAACAGCCCAGAAACTATTTCTGCATCAGTGGCGCTGCTAATTGAAGGCAGTGTTCATAACCGGAATGTGTTTTTTCACCCTGAGAGTGTTCTCAGATGTTTGAGAGGATGGACATGTCATTGATAATGTGGCCAGTTTAGAAAAGTACTGACTTTTTGACAATTTCTGAGATAGACAGGTTACAAATACCTTAAGCTGAGCTTGCTAGAGAATGGAGAAATTATCATAGATGTATTTGCTGTCTCCATTGAAAGGCTGCTCCCTGTTCATCGTTTGGTCTGACATAAAGGATGGACTCTTCCAGCAACACATGAAAGTACACATTTACATTCATGAATGTCAATAATGGGTCAGAAATGTAACCTCCTAAAATGGCAACACATTTTAATCGAAAGGAGCTCTGCTAGACCTCTTTCTCCTTTTCCAGCCCTCCCCCTCATACTTTGTTTTTCTACATGCCAGCTTCTCCAGCGGCTTCTGGGGTGCTGTGGAATCAGTACACAGACTTTAAGTAGCTCTTCTCGTTCTTCTAATTCCAGTTGATTGCAGACACGTGTAACAGCAGCACTCATGCCATTTTGTGGCCAGAGAGAAAATGCTGTAATGGATTTTCTAAAAGAAGAGCACTGCTATTTTCCTCTTTGAGCTTATCTGGCTGAAGACAGACCTTGACTTTAAAAGTATTTTTATTTATCATTGCCCTGCCCTTTCCATACTGCAGCATTTTCTTTCATTCCAGGAGCAACAGTGTGATAAAATGCCACAAAATTAAGTCTAATGATAGTTGAGTTTCCAGGAGAAAGCAAACGTGCCACACTAGTGGCAACAACAATTAGTCAGAGAAGAAATGCCTGTGTTCATCTGCAAAGTATCTTCTTTTAGTTACACAACATCAGCACAGATGTAAAGGAGCAAATACCTTTGGAGAGAGAAAACATCTGGCCCGAAATATATCCTTAAAAATATAAATACCAAATAATACATAAGTGTTTGGACAAAAGATTACATTACTCCCTTGCCACTGACATACAGTAAGATGCTAAAATGCCCTTTTTACCTTCCCCTGGTCTGCTATGAAACATGAGCAAAAGAAGGATTAAAAAAAAAAAAAAAAAGGAGAAGAAAGAAGGAAAAGCGTCATCTTAAATTTTCAGAGGATTCTGTAACACCTTGGCACCACGTCAGGCAGCATGTGGTATACATTAGAGGTAGCTCTGCTGCACCTCACAAACGTATCTTAGGGTTTCGTTTTTCCATATACCATTTAGCAACAGTGGGCATCTTTTTTTCTTCCTTACTAATACAAAGTTCTCCAGTGAGCTGGCTATGCAGCTGCCTCTTTCTAAGCAGCGAAGCACCAAACTGCTTTTTACCCATTTTGAAGAGCTGGATGTAAGTCACAGTGAAGAGCTGAGCTGGGCAAATTAATTTCTGCATCTCATGGAGAACTGCAAACGTAAAGGGGTTTTCCTGTGCAGAGGGGAACATCAGTAATGTCTGCTTATGAAGCGTTGCCTCTCCTCTTGTGAAAGGAGCTGCAGGGACTAAAGCCACTCTGCATCTCAAGTCACTGTGCAGCTGGTACTTCCCTTCTCTAAGGGCCATCAACAAGGAGAGTGGCCCAGGGGCCGGGCAGAACAGTGGGAAAGCATACATACAGGTTTCTGGCAGCATTCCTGTATGAATTCCACTGAAATCAAGTAATCTATAGAGAAGATTTATATCTGGAAGAATCAGCAAATCTGGTGAAAACATCTGTTTCTGAGCAGAACTAGCTGGACTGGCTTATGGTCTAATGGCTCACAGCACTTTCCTCCCTTACTGCTCCTGTTTTAGCTTTGTGAGCGCTGTGCAGATGAAGGAAACCAGTCTGAATGTCATGACTTTCCCTTAGTTGAGATAAAGACTTTAAGGAGAAAGAGGAGATGGCAAGTCAGCTTCAGCAGGCTGTTAGCCAGGGACACACACCACTCTTCAGTGTGATTCCACTTCAAGTGGAGAAATCATAAAAAATGGTATTCCAGGTCCTGAGAAAGAGTTGCCAGGTAGATAGCCTGTCTGAATTATTTGGGAATGAAACTGAGGCTTGAAGAATGGGGAGACAAGCTAGGCTCATTTTGACAAATGCCAGTCTAGTGAATAGTATGCACAATCATAGATGTGTTTCTAAAATAGACTTCTAAATGGTCAATAAACAGGTGAACAAAAATATCATAAGCTTCTTGGTTACTTAGGAATAGAGCTCAGACCCCTTTCTTAAACATATCTGAGATTGGTATAGTCCCTCCAATGCAGGGAACAGAGGACTCATTCAATCTATCCGACACTGACAACCGGGTCTGTGCTTCCCCAGTTCCTCTCTATCTATCTCCTTCATTTCCTTCTCTGAATCAATGCATCTGTGAAACCGTGACTGGACCCCTGCCAGGAGTATCTGAAAATGCAGTCTCATATTGCCCAAATCTATAAAGAGGAAACTATTCAGACAATTGATGGACCTTAAAGGCAGAGCATTAAATCGATCCTTTGGCAAGGAATGCCGTGTGTAACTTTACACAGCAATTCCCATAAATACTAATATGATTATCAGTCACAGCAGAGATCATCCCAAGCCGTGGTTTTGTTCTAGGAGCAGCTCTGAGGTAAGGGCCTGTGGTGTGTGCAAGCACTTGTACACACTGTATGCTCCCCCTGCTACACCCTCCCTATCATCTGCGCCTCAAGAAGCATTGGTGACAATGCATCATCGTGTATATTTGAGGTGGCCACGTTATTGCAGAGCAGCAAATCATCCAGCGGAAAAAGCACTATTAGATAATTGAAAGGTGATGGCTTAGAATCTCCACTGCCGGCAGCTGTTCCTTCCTCCATCTCAAGTATTCTGTTCTAAACACTGGAAGACCTCAGACTAAGCAGTGGGGTCTTCTGGGGCAGCCTGAGCCTCACTTCCCATTCATAGTGCCACAGCCAACTGAGCAACCCCTCACTGCCTCTGTAATGCTGCAGCTCTGCCCTTTCTCAGTCCCAACTGTTTCCCAATTGATTTGCATTTCTGGACCAGCACCGAAGGGCAAAATAGATGAAGCTCTGTGTTTGTGTGGGGGTACTTACATATTCACATATACACCACAGATCTGAGGTACAGTTTGAGTACAGTCCTCACTAGGACATTTCCTGACTTGCCTGCATAATTCTGCAGAAACTTACTGTGCTCTAAACCATTTTGCTCAGAATTTAAATTTAATGTAAACAAGCTTTGAAAAGAGCATTCCTGGAAATTTTTTTTTTTAAAGTGTTCAAAAGGAATCTTAAAAAATTAGCATGTCTTCAAAGCTTTCCCTAGAAACTGTCTGCCATTAGATATGCTATCACAGAAAGAGAGTTTTTCTCTCTGTCGGGGACACAAAAACACAACCCTTTAGTCCTTTCAGCATAATCTTTCTGCCCCTGTATTCTTATGCACATTTTTACTTCTTGGCTTCTCTTTGGAGACTGACCACCTACAGAGGCACATAATTATCTAAAGAAGATAACTGGTGAAATGCTCTTTGTGGTCAGTACGACTGAAGTGTTTGGTTTTACTTTGGATGCAGGGTATATTTTTGCATGTGCCCAGATATTTTTAGCTTGCTTCTAAGTACCAGATAACAATGGCACATATCATCACCCACACCGATCTCAACTTTACTTTGAGCTCCCATTGATACAAAGAACATATCACCTTCTGGTCACGAATACCTACAGATGAAGACACCCTGCTTTGAAAAACAGCTGATTCCAAAGTTTCAGAGCTAAAAAATGTTAAGCGTGTTCTCATAGCCAAAGCAAAGATTTGAAAGTGTGATGTATTATTAAAGGCTTGATTCCATTCTTCTGATGATTATTTGAGATCATTGAAGAAAATCTTTTGGAAAGACACATGACCTCCAGTCCTCACCGCAACAGGTCAGACTCACACTGACAGCAGGGACACATTCAACTGGTTTTGTGCAAAGAAACTTGGGCATTCTGTGCTGTGTGTTGTTGGGTGGGAGATTTGCACATGTTCCCTTTCCATCCCTCCTCTTCCATTTCAGGTAGCAGCCATTATAAACACATTCCCACCAGCACTTGCTGTGCTAAACAGTAACTTTATTTTTAGATTTCTGTACAAATAAAGATTAATTAACTGGTTTGAGTGGCTTAAAAAAACGAAGTGTTGCTCAACTGCATCTGGAAAGTGAATAAATGAGGAGATTCTCACCTGGGTACTTGGTATCCATGTCACAGAATGAGAACTTGTTGGTCATAATCATGCTAGCTTGTACCCATATAAAAACAACCAAACTTCAAGCAAAAATTACAGAGAGATATGCCAAAATTTTGCAGATCTACTGTTATATTACATCAAGGAAAACTTCAATTTTTATTTTCTTTAATTCTTTCCAAACTGTAGGTCTGACATGAAGTTCACAGAAACCAATAGTAGAAGAGCGTGTATTGGATTCTTATTATGTGAGTTACATTGATAGTTGTCTAATCACTCAATAATTGTGTTACAGAATAATAATAATTGGTACAAAAGGTCCAAAACCAATGTTAACTTCTTTTCCCAGCAGTTACACCCCAACAGGTGTATGATGGTGTAGATTCAGTGAGACCATAGAATCATAAAATAATACAAATACAGGTTGGAGACATCATCTAGTCCAACCACCAACTCATCTCCACCATACCCACTCAACCATGTCACTCAGTGCCACATCTACATGTTTCTTGGAGTCCTCCAGGGACGGTTGACTCCTCCCAGTGCCACCTTGCCAGGTGGTGGCACCTCCCTGGGCAACGTGTTCCAACTCATTACCTTCACTAAGAGTCAGTGTTTTTTTTTATTCTGAGGACTTTGACCCTTTAAGTACCCCTTGAAAGATTCACAAGAAAGATATGGCTCAACTTTAGAGTTGCAACTGAAATTCTAGTGATCAGAAAATCTATCTGGTTGACTTGGATTAGGAAATCTTTTAGTGCCATCTCTCAGTTTTGAGGAGGCTGGTAATATCTAGATTTCCAAGTTCTGCTTGCATTTGAAATCAGAAATCAACTTCCCCTGAAATTCCACCCTCAGAGGGCCACCAGATTTCTCTGTTCATAGAGCATAGAGAACGAAGAAGCCTTTGTTACTCAAACTGATTCATCTTTCATTCTCAAAAGGCTCTGCAGGAGTTAAAATCTCAGTCTAGTAAAGAGGGAGTTCTTGCTAATCCTCTTTTTTTTTTTTTTTTTCTTTTCTTTTTGGAAGTGGTCAGACAGAAAAATAAAGGAGATGTAACAGCACACTTCCATAAAAGTTGAGCTTCCTGATTAAGAATAAATGCAGGATATACAGATTATTTCAAGTCAAAATGCATTCCCTCTAGAATTGCATGAATACAATTAGCCATTAGCAACATCGTTACACACAGAGAGGCCTTAGATCAGGAAATAATAGAAACAGCCACATACTGCTGAAATGCGGAGAGGGGAAAAACCACAAAGCAAGAGCCAGCTGTTGAGTAAGTACTGTCCTGATGCTGCTCCATTTGTCTGTTGTCAAGCTGAGGAGAGTGAATGAGCGATCACATAGTAAAATGCGCAGTGGGAGCTACGATGCAGTGGTTTGCTGCTCATTATTACTGAGCTGTAGTGATGTTTAATCCCAGAATGCTGCAATTCACCAGCTAAACCCAGGGTATCCACACGTCACTACTTTCTGTGAATGAAAATATTTCAGAGGCAGGAAATCCTTTTATTTTTTTCTGATGTCCAAGTGCAGTGAGTACCAGTGACAAGCCTGAGCACCCAAGTGCGAAACTTAATTCAAAGTTATCCTACTTCTGATGCTGCTGGGGCCATCTCAGTGTGAAGTAAACTTCTCTGAATGTATTATGATGCCAGAGATTTCCCTTCCAACATTTTCCTTGCTGGGTGTAAGTCTTCTACTTGATTGGCAAGTACATCATCTGTACATGTGTCTGGCTCTGAGCTTCCTTCATCTGCTGAGTATAGTCCAATAGGAAACATTTACTGTCCTTGCAGAATCTTTACAGTTATGGTTTATAGAGAACCTAGATGCCACTGGATTTAAGAAACAGGTTAAGATAATCAAGTGTGCCTCAGCGTTCCCCTGTGGTTTGGGATTATCCGAATCTGGGGCTTTGAGACAAAAAAAATGCCATGTTTTCCATTTTGACGTGGAATACAACTACAAATTGTATCATCCAACAGCTCTTCCAGGTATTTCTGACATCTTGCTTAGGAGCCAAATTCCATGATATTGAAGCTATAATGAGTTCAAACAGACTTTGGGTCTGTGTCTTTGGTGGCTGTAATTGTGAAGTAGCATCACAGCTCAACCTGAGTACTGTAAAAGAAAAGCTATGAACACTGATGCCCAGAAGCTGATGTGAAACATCACTCTGCTTGTTTCAGGCTCAAAGGGGATCTATTCCAGAGGTCTTTCTGGTGTGCAAATAAAGACTAGTCTTCACAGCCTTACCACTCCCAAGCCCTAAGCTCCTAAGAAACACTTCCCCACATACTTGTAATTTATTTATTTTTTTTTTTTAAATCAGGAATTGATTTTATTGTCCGTGTTTGAGTTGCAGCAGCTGGCTCTTATGGCTGAGGAATTTTTTACTTCTCCTACTGAGCCTAATTTCCTCAAAACTGAAACAAATCATATAACTCTCTCCACGACTGTGCTGCAATGATGTTGTCATCTTTATTTTAGTCTTCTCTCAAACAACCCACATTAAACAGTGAATATTGCAAGGTTATTTAGTATATACTTATTTAACAATCTTAAACCTATCAATATATTTTTTACCATTCATTGTAGTGGCTTTAAGGTGTATTCTGCCTAAAACTTAGGTCCAGTCTAGTCAAGAGCAGGGTACAGCTCCGGAAAAAGAGAGAACAAGGGAAGTAAAAGCTCTGGGTAGAGCCTGGTTGAGAGCCAGCCATATTCCTATAGCAAGGCAAGTCTGGGAAATTTATTTACTGGTAATTAATCTCTGTGCACAGTTCTGAAGAAATCTCTGGTGGACAGATCAGCTGAACTGAATATATGCATAATGTGGTATGAACATGTCTAAAGAGAGAGTTAAAATATTTGACTTAAGCTTGCCTGAAGTAAGGTCACTGTGCTATCTACAGATTAATTGATATAATGCCAGTATATATGTGTTTAAAGTTTTACTATATGAATCCAAGGCTCAGAGTCTTATCAACTCCCTTTGTCCAGCAGCTTTTGCTTTGGTTTCTGAGAATTACTCGAAATCTGAAAAGAGCATCAGGAGTTAGAGAAATCTGAAATTCATCATCTATAGCTTCTCAAGTGTGAATTTAATATGAGAGTAAAGCTGACAGTATTATTGCTGCCAGGGTGCATGGCTCTGAAACCATCCAGCAGGGCCAGAATAAATTAGGTTTCTATCTGAAAAGGATGTCTATTGACAAAAGTGCTTCAGCCCTTTTCTCAAGGGAAAATCAAAACCATTCTTTTCCAGGATTCACATACAGAGCTTTGGAAAGCGTTTACTTTAAAAACAAAACCAGACGTATTGCTTCCTCTCTGTGCTGCACTCATCAGCTTAATATTCTAATAGATTTAACAAGAAACACTAATAAAAAACATGGTTTGGGCTGAAAAAAAAAATGATTTACAATGAATAATTTACAAACCAGATTAATTTAGTCTCATCCCTGTTAAAAACAAAACAAAACAAAACTAGTTTCCTCTTCTTTATGGTAGTTTCACCTTACTTTACAAGTGTTTCCATTGCTAAAATGAAAAGCTGCTTTTTAGGACAGGTATGAGTGACCAGCTCAAAAACAGCCATATTCAGATTCAGAGTAATTCATTACATTGCTTCCTCTCCTCTGTGCTCCTATCAGAGTAATTACCTGCAAATATTTGGGATTTTGTTATCTGAACTATGGGATCAGTTATAACTTAAAACATTAAAACATTAAATTGTTTCCTTACACAACATTACCATGTCTGGAGATGGAGGTAGATTGTCTCTCTCCTCAGATGAGAAAACATTGGAAGAACAGTTGAGGAAGACAGATGCACTTCCATTTTCTCAGTTAACAACGACAACTTAAAGCTGAGCAGCAGAAAGAGTTACAGAGCTTACAATAACAATATTGATTTTCATTTCTGGAACACAGAGTCCCTCTCCAAAGCATTGTTCTGAGTAGAATACTAGGCAGCTACCCCTATAGCTGCACTTAGCAGAGGTGTTCATGCTGCTCTTATATTGAATTAAGCAGGGTGACATGTAGCAAATACATAGTAATAATTATATGGCTTACTATTTTTCAGCATCAGTATAGTCATTCCAGTCATCTTGCACATACTGAAATCACAGAGGTGATTTAGCAGAGGCCATGCTATTGTCTTGTAAGCTTTCAGAAGCTACTCTTCCTTGTCTCACTAAGTCAGTTGACATAGTTACATACATATATGCACTATACTCACATGTTGTATCTAGAAATATATCTATTTTAAAGAAGATGGATGAAAGAACAGTGCAGAAAAGAAGGACCAATTTCTTTTTGCATCTCAGGGAATACTGTCACAATCTACTGAACTGTAATATGGGGAAGAATAACTACTGATCAAAGCAGCTGCAAAATTGCATGTAAGCCAGGGATCACAGCATCAAGAATTGGTATCTTTCACCTTCTTTAATCTTCTCTGGGTAAAGATTAGGACTACTCAAGAGCATGTACCCTCAGACTGCTCCCTCTGAATGCTTGCAGTGCCACAGAACTAGAGGAGTGACTGTCACACCAGAGAGCTGTGCAGCCATCCGGAGGGACCTGGACAGGTGGGCTGACAGGAACCTCATGGAGTTCAGTGAGGGGAGGTGTAGAGACCTGCACCCACCAGGGGCACCCATCTGGAAAGCAGTTCTGCAGAAAAGGCCAACCTGGTGGATACCACGTTGAACACAAGCCAGGAATGTGTCCTTGCAGCAAAGAGGGCTAGCGGTGTTCTTGGCTACCTTGGGCAAAATGCTGCCAGCAGGTGGAGGAAGGCAATCCTTTCCCCTCCGCCCAGCACTGGTGAGATCACATCTGGAGTGCTGAGTCCAGTTCTAGGCCCCCTGGTACAAGAGAGACATGAACATACTGGGGAGAGTCCAGTGAAGAATCACAAAGATGATAAAGAGAATCATCACTCACCTCTCATATGAGGAGAGGCTGAGAGAGCTAGGTCTGTTTAGCCAGGAGTAGAGGCTCAAGGAGATCTCATCAATGTGCATGAATCCCTGAAGGGATAGTACAGAGAGCATAGAGTCAGGCTCTTTTCAGTGGTGCCCAGTGCCACGGCAAGAGGCAATGGGCACAAACTGGAATACAAAGGGCTCACTCTTCTTTAATGCGTGGTTGATGGAACACTGGCACAGGCTACCTAAAGAGACTGTGGAGTCTCCTGCTTGGAGGAAAAAAGCAGTCTCAACATGTTGCTATGAAATCTGCTCTGGGTATCCCTGCTTGAGAAGAGATTGGACAATTGAGAAGATGATCTCCAGAGATCATTTTCAATGTTAGCCATTCTGTAATTCTGCCAGGAACACAGTCCAGAATCACCTTGGGCTGGCAAGATGGTCCCTTGGCTACCATCTCGTTTCAGCAGGGGACTGAAGGCCCATGGATGAAGGCAGACAAATTTCACTGCAAACTTTCACTACTTTCTGCCATATTTACTGAGGTTAGGCTTAGATGTCTGGTAAAAGCATGTGATTTTCATTTCCACACCGATTGCTACAATTTGGAGGGAACCTCCTCACTGAAAAATTATCAGTGCAGAGTACAGAACAAGCTTATTTCAGTCATTTTACTGTGTGGTCAGAATGGCAGCTTTTATATCCAACTCTCTGGATATTAACGTGTCAAATGAGAAGAATGTATCCTTGAATTCTGACACACCGAGGTCTGTATTTAAATTAGGATGTAATTCGACATTGCAACATGCTCTGAGTATTCAGAAATGCACCTTTGGCATAATAGACAATATTGATAGTCATAACATCAAGATTCTGCACGCCTTTCTCTAATTGGTAGAACAGAAAACATGCCAGTAAAGGTTTTGCAGCCCATGAATTTTGGAAGAAAAGTGAAGGCAATTGCAGAGGGCCTATGAACTGCCTTTGGCAATTATAAGATTAAATGAAGACACATGTCTTAATTCCGTATAGATTTTATCGGTTTACAGAATAGCCCAGCAGACTGCATTTTCCACATTTTCACCAGTCTTACACATCTTTTTGCAATTAACACATGGTTCAAAGATTGGAATAAAAAAAAATCATTGATATTTTCTGTTTATGTCGGCTGGCGTTCGTCCATTATTTCTCCCTAAGTTATTCCATATTGGCTGGCAATAGTGTTTGACAACAGCAGTCTTCAAAGGGTTAGTGCTGCAGGAGCTGCCTAAAGTAGATTCTGCAAACTCTTACATGAGTAGTCCTGGTTTAGTCAGATGATGATTAACAGAGAGAGCTGATCCAAAACAATTAAAGTCATGTAATGTCTTTTAAATGATTTCAGGCTGCTAGGGTGAAATACATGGTGTTAAACTCAGCAGCATAGTGCCTGGGAGTTAGGTGGCCATCCAACAAAGCAGGATCTGCAGCGTGCCAAGCAGCTGTAGGTACATGTAGAAAGGAAAAGCACCCCTTACCTACCAGGGACCCTTCTGCAGAACTGCAAGCACCCAAGGCTGCAGGAACACTAAAAAATAGTATTTTTTCTTAGTGTCAGATGCATTTAGATTTTCAGTTTATATTAGCTTTAGAGAAAATTTATCTTGTTAACAAATCTTGTTGGGTTTTTTTCCCTAATAAAATTAGGTTTCTACATTATAATAGTTCAGGTTCTGATATCTCTATGCCTGTTGAATCAGACCTTTTTCTGTCAGTATTCCCAAATGAAAACATTACAATGAAATCAAAGAGGTTTATTCTCAGAATAGGAGCTGCTTGTCAAAATAGCTGCAAAAATTTGCTCCTTTAAAAAAAAAAGTATATTTGTGCTCGACTGAATATTGTTAAGATTATTCATTATACATTGTGTTCTTACAAGCAGGGACGAATTCCTGGCAAGTGAATGATAGTGCCTTGTTAGTACTTTACTTTACCTAAAAGCTTTGGCAAACGTTAACAGAACTGGTCCTATGTGTGCCACATAGAGTCATAGTTCAAAGCTTACGGAGGCACACTGATTGATATAAGCCTCTGTCAGAGCATTACTGATGTGAATGACTGCCTCAGAGATTAGGTACAGGAGCAAACCTCTGGACTGAGGCATGGCCCAATGCCCATTGTAAAAATCCTCCTGAAATTACTTGCAAGAAAACGTGCAGCATACTCACTGTTTTGTATACAAGGGCATTGTTACCAGACATTGTATTTTCAGGCTATTTGCAGAAGTATTTGTGCAATTGTGCAAAACATCAATTATGTGTAATCTAGATTGTTATGTACCACAAAACCAAGATGGAATAAAGAGAAATACTGACACAGTCATAGGTGTGGCAAGCTTTTCTACAAGCCAAAATTCTGTATACATCCAGACTGCAAGAAACTTGTGCTTCCCAGCTCATGGCAGGCTTCTAAATAGCTAGATCATGTTGTTGTATGTGGGGAGCAGCGGCGACATCACAGAGATCACTGCTGATAATTTGGGGCAGGTGTGCCAGTTGAACTTCTCAGGCACAGCCTGATTCCTTAACAGGATGGGACACTGATGATACCTTTCCCCACTTACACATCTGATTTCCTTTTCACAGACCCACCAGTGCATGCAGGGAGGCAGATGCAGCACACACCAGCGAGCATCTCCTCCCTAACAAGCAGTAGACTGATTGTGACTTGATGCCAAAGGAAGTATGTGTTCTGCACCCCTGGTGCACAGAAACTACTGTTGCGTCTGTTAGTGTCATGTTTGGGGTTATGGAAGAAGGAATCATGTGCTCTATCACTATAACTGCTTCTCAACAAAAACCCTTGAGTGGTCAGACTAAAGGTCCATCTAACCCAGTAGCCTTTCCATTACTGATCAAATGCAGTTGATGTTATATGAACTAGAAAAACTTACATGAAACCAAGCAGGTTTAAAATCTTGGAAAAAGTCATGGATGCATTATGAAATAACAGCTCCAGGTGTTATCTCCAGCCCAAGATACCCTAAAGAAGGCCTTAAATAACTAATACAAATTGAAAAAGAGGCCTTCATTGAGGCTATGCATGAGCTTATGTTTGCATTGTTGCTCACGTGCTGTCTTTAGACATCACTACCAGTTATGGCTAGAGCCAGAACATGAAGCTCAATGGACATTTGAGAGGGTCTGAGATGTGTTTGCCTAAGTCCTTGAGTATCAATAAAGCCAGTTAAAATGGATATTAGGGGATATTGAGATGCTCAGCTTCCTGTCAATGTTGCTTTCAAAGTATTTTTTTTCTAGACTACTTTTTAAAAGCTCTGTTAATGAGAATGCCAATTCCTTGAGAGGCACTTAATATCCTTATCCTTAACCTCACTAGAAAAAGATTTCACAAGGAAAGAATCTGCAGTATCTCACTGCAGAATATCACTTGAATATTAGTGGATCCTCATAGAAGACCCTTGTGGAACCCATTCAACACAAACTTCTGTAATGACTGTGCACCTTAGTAACAACAATCTCTCTGAGAATGGCTTTTCAAATGTGCGTTATATATCTGTTCTCTTCTAGACTCACTTACATCATGTTTTCTAATTGACTAAGGATAACATCATGAGACACAACATCAAAATATTTTCTAAAGTAGAAAATAGAATATGCTTCACAATTGCTTCTTCTTTTTTAAAGTATCCGTTACTTACCATAGGAAGAAAGTGGATTATTCCAATAAGATCTATTCTGACAACATTGCCTTTGAACTCTCTCCGTGTTATGCTCCATGAAGGTTGTCTAGTTACTTGTTTCAGTACTTCTGTTTCCAGAAACAGAAGCCTTGATGACAGAATGCATTTTCTTCTTTCTTTTTTAAACCTCACCCTTCATATTACTTGAAAGGCCACCTACTCTCCATGAATTCTCAAGGGTAATTTTTAACAGCACTGAAATTTAATCAGCCCCTCTTTTATGCATCCTAGGCCATGAAGGTGCAGTACTCCTTTGGACTTTGACAACTTAACTAGCAAAACTAAGTATTAGTGGGCACTCAATCAGCTGTCTGATGATGGTAAAGGTTCATGGCGCTACAAGGTACATTCACCCAAAGACTAGGGCACATTAAACACGTGATAAAAGGTACCTTTGAGAGACAGCATTTTTCAAACTCTGCTGGGAACACGATGAGACATTCATGCCCATTGCTTGACTCCTAGAATGAGACTGAGAATAGACTGCTCTTCTTTATGTTCTTTGAGACCTTGTAGGGGCAAGTTCATCAGTTCTTATGTCATCGGCAAAGAGAATGTCACTGAGATGATGGAAAGATGAAGCACATGAAGAGACAAACCCATGTATGCTTGGTTCAAATGTGATTTTTTCCTTCTGACCTTGTTGGAGAGGAATTTTAGTAGTTATTGCAACAATTCTGTGAAATAAAACATATTGCTTTCCTATTCCCTTCTGCCATCAATTTCAAAAATTTTTGTAGCAGTGTAATACACAGATAAAATTTAATTTGTACTCTAATAAATGCACAGTGACCACAGAGTGCACATTTTGAAAGCTGGAAACAAGATGGTGTTGTTTCCAAAATACCTGAAATGTAAAAGCTGCAAACATCCTTTTTGTGTGTGCAGCCATTTGTCCTCTATACAACATCTGTAAGGTTATTTGTATCTCTTTCCATATGGTGAAAGCTCTGAAAGTCCACAGACTAATCTGTACAAGCAGAGAGCACCCATATATATAATATTAGACTAAGATCTGGGGGCAAGGGAAATTTGCAAGGCCTTATGTGTTCATTTTTATGCCAAGTACAATGATGTTAATGAATAATCCACTGCACTTGTATGTGATTTGCTCTGGAAAATGACAGTCTTCATATCTTATTCTCTCTGCTGCATTTTGAACCTCTCAGACAGTGAGAATACTATTATCTACTTGAACAAAATCTCATATATTATGTTAGCCTCCATGCTTGCTTATTCAATTACCTCACATACTGCATAATTGAATCTCAAAGCATTTGCTCTTTTCCAATATTTGCTAAAGATGGCAATGCCGATTTAATGATTTTATTCTATTTCATTTTATTTTTGGTGAGGGGAGGATCTTCGGTATAATTGCAGATGGAAAGCAAGTACAGTTTTTTGTGCCTTGAATTTCAATTTCTGGAAGGAAAAGAACAAGGCAGTCAAATTATGCTGGGGAAAGGTAATGAGTAGTACTTTCAAAGTAACAAAATACAGAGGCTTGTAATAACAAAGCTCTTATGTTTGCATGGGCATCGTCAACAAAGCTGACATCAGAAATACGGGGACACCTGAGTGTTAGGACATACTTGGGACCATTGTTAGTAAGTACAAAGAACAGCCCAGCCCACTTCCATGGCCAGCATAGCTTCCATTGTTTGCATTTATCTCATTCTTTCTTAATTTTGTGCTGTTTTCTGACACCTTTTCAAAAATGTTGTTTCCATCTCAGTAACACAGTTTCTGGATGGATCACGAGGCATAAGGCTTAACTTCCATACTGCAAAATGTCTGTATAAACAAAGAAATCACAGTAGTTCTTCCTCAGAACACGACTTAAGGCACAAATACGCAAAACAAAAATCCTTTAACTCTTATAGCTACATCAGGACAAACAAACAAACAAAAAACACTTTAAAGGACATCTAACAGGTATAGAAGTTTCACTTTGAAATTTCCAGTCATTTCCTTGCGCTATTTTCAACATCCCTTGCTGATGAACAAAACGTTAAGAGCAAGAGACACTTTGCAGCTGTGTTATGTATCCTTAGTGTGGCCATGCGCTACAGTATATACAGCAAAGACCCCATTTGTTGGTATAATAATGAATTGTGAAGTCACAAGCAAGAGGCTATGAGAAAACCATTTCAAATGATCTAGAAGCACATGCTAGGTACAGGAGGTCAGTCCTTTTATTCCATGAAGCTCCTACTGTAAGTCTCCTCTTGATAGCCAAGCAGATATATGCAGGTATTTGGCTATTAGGTTTAACAGAATATGCTGCAATGTACAAGGTCTAACTATAGCATACTCTTAAACACTGTCTGTGTCTCTGTTAAAGATATGGGTGCATTATTGAGGTCAAAATGGGATTTGTGATCTGCTTTCCCTCGAGAGGACAAATGGAAATACCATGGAAATGTCAAAACACAGTCTGTTTTGACAGTGAGTGTTAAAGTATCCAAAGTGAAGACTATCGAGATGGCTGAGACCACCTGTAATTCACTGGTTTGAACACTTGTTTTCAGCTGCCCACCTTCAGAAATTCCTCAGCTTAAACAAATTATTTAACCAACATGCTGTTTCCTGACCTGATTTATTTTTTAAAGTAGGTGCAAATACAGTAAATTCAAGAACTGTTAAATGAACTGGTACTTGAAATTAATGTCAACGTCTGTGTGCAAACACTCACCTCCACTGGATACTGCTGTTAGCTGCATCTCGTGTATTTAGATAGCAGCATTTAGTAATACAGATTTCCCCATACTGCAGCTGCAGGCTGTTAATGAGCAACAGGACGCCAATTAGCTATTAGTTAAGGCATTAATAGTAGTAATTCCGCTTATAAGGAAGATCCCTTGAGAAACAAGTGCAGTACTTAAACTCGATGCCACTAGAATTTTGTATGTCCTACCACAAAGTCAGTGTATTAATGAAAAATAATCAATTAATTAGTTCAGTAGATGAAAATCATGGTAAAACACCTAGTTAAGGGAATCACATTTTATGCACTGACTTTTCAATACTAAAGATGAGGTTAAAGGAGTGTGGTAGAAAGCAAGAAGAGCAAAGTCAGAATCGCCAAGGAAAGCAAATCTAGTGCTTTAGGTCATGAATGGGTCACTCACATGACTAGCATTTGAACATATATTTGGTCCCAGAAGGGCTTGACCAAGTATGGAAATATGCTGTGTATACCTTCCTTGAAAGATAACCAAAGGCCTCTGGCAGACAGTCAGCATCTCGCATTTAGTCTTCTGACCTTTTCTGGCTTGTTGTAACCTACATTCCTATGCATATTTGAAGAAACCATAGGCTTCTGTTTGCATACTTGCCCTGGAATTCCTTATAGATTTTTATGCTTAATTTTTCATAAAGTTTATTCAGAATCCAATATGATTTTTGATCAAGAATTCAGTAATGGTATGCAATCATATAAGGATGTATGCGCAATATTTTTTATTTGATGTCAAAGTTGCTGCTAAATGTATACAGGCATGAGAAGATAAAACACATACAGACAGGAGGATCAGTTAGCTATACCAGCGAACGTAATTTCCAAGATCTGAAACTTAAAAGTGCTAATTAAGGTTAGCTGGTAATTTCTCACGTCTATATTAGCTGTTGTAACTATCAATCATTGCAAATTGGGCATACATTCCAAAATGACATATTTATTAAAGATGCAAAAACTCATTTTCCCTGTGATTCAGGTGAACATAACCCAGACATAAAGAAATAAAAATTATTGGATATTACAGTGTACTCTGGACCAAACCATCCATCTCACTCCACTCTTTGAAAGATTCATGGCAATATTACCAAGAGTGAGATGAGAATGCTTATTACAAATAAACAAGCACAGATCAATTTCAGGAGAGTCACTGTTGTCAGGGGTATCGTCTATGAGAAGAAAACAGACAAAGGGCTGAAGTTTAAGTTATGTATTCAAACATCTTTCTTCAGTTTTTAATTAAACATCCATGCTTATCTTTCAAGTAGCGTTGTGCATTTTGGCTGAAAGGAGACAGGAAAATGCAGAATATGAAAAGCTCACAGTCAGTCCTGTAAGCTTTATAAAGGCTGCCCTATTTCACCTAAAGACATACACAGACACTCATGCATATTTAAGCATTCTAATTCAATGAGGAATAGTAATTAGTTTCAAGCACGTACAGCTCAAGGATACTTCCGTTCCTCTGAGTGTATGATGTTCTTTAGTTAAACAAATGCCATACATCTATCCCTACTGTAAATTATGAAAAAAAAACCAAAACCAAAAACAACAACAACCTTGTAGTTAATCCTGAGGCATCCTACAGATTGCTTGCTTTGCATCAGGTATAGAAACAAACAGCAACGCATGGCACAATACTGCCATACTGCCTCATAACCATACACATACATAGCATAGCTAGAGCAGCCTATGTCTGCCTTTAAAACTAACAAGAAAGAGTACTGCTTCTGTGTGTTGGCCAGAAGCCACTTGCTTTCCTAGAATGGAAAAAGTTGGGAAAAGAACAGTTTTCTGGCTGTTTCTGTACCTTTCTCATCGCAACATGATTTGCTGCTTTCCAAGGAGCTGGGATGGCTCCCTTGGAACAGCTGCCCTGCAGGGTCCTCTTACCCTTGGCAGCACAGCTCTGGAAGATGCTGCGCTACTATTCGTGGCTTCCTACCACAGCTGTACATCAAATATACAAAGCAGATGCCAGACAGGCTTTGGCAGCAGAACTGAAAATATCATGTGAAGACTGGGAGAGAAGTGACTCGTTTTTTGTTGTTCTGGTTAGAAATTAGTAACACAAGTACAGAAGAAGGTAATTGCTTATTGTTTCATGCAGTTGTTACAGAGAGAAGTCTTTGTTACCAGGAGAACAAGGGTCAAGTTCACTGACTGTAGATCCATTATTAGCAATAGGCTTAATCTAAGAATATTTTGAAGTTTCATCTGGGATCTATTCATCCAGTTTAACATTGCCCACATACCTCTCTCTCTACCATCAGCACCTCAGAATGACAAATGACAGAGAGAAAAGGACTTCTGACAGAATGAAATGGGAGTGGTAATGCTTCACTTCAAGGAGCCTAGCAAAATAGTTTGAGATGCATTTAAGCACAGTGTGACACTGCTTCACTTCTATTTCTCTAGCATTGGTTGACTTAAGGTTTAATAGCTGCAAGCACATAGGTATTTAATGCCATTTTGAATGTCCTTAGGTATCCTACTTGACTTCCAGATACTACCCTAGAAGCGCACAGGTTTCTTGGATGTTCTGTAGCATATGTGCAAGCTATGCCTCAGAGGAATGCAATGGTATCGTGTGTTCAAAGGATACAGATTCCTGATGAGCACACTTACAGTTTTCATTGAAGTATGTACCACTGGATCTGCAGCCATTCCAGTCCCAGAATCTTCACAATGTCCAGTATCTCACAGACATGCTTCATTTTGCAGCTTTAGCAGACAATGAATTTTAAAACCAGTTGCAGGACTAACCTGCACTCTATCCTTTTCCTGCCACTATGATCCAGTGGTTCACATATGTGCTTAACACATGCCTTTATCTCTCAGATTTTATTCTGTTCAGTGTTCAGGTTCAGGCTGAACAAAGCACAGTTCATCAGGAAGGGGCAGTTAATAATAAAACAGTAGTACTGTAGCTCTCTAACATATTTTGTCTGATTTCTCTTTGCAGTAAACTTGCAGATTCTGAGCGTGAAGCCAAATCCCCTGGTGAGGACACCCATCCCTACTTTGCCTTCCTGTAGCGAAAGAAGGAAGTGTGCAGTGAAGGAAGTGGATATTGAACAGATACGGTCCTCACCCTTTGTGTACTCAGCGTGTTGGAAATTCATGAATGAAAGAAGTCCAATGAAAGACAGTAAATCTTCCCACAGCCAGATCTGGGTGTTACTGTACTGTTAATACTAGTTTTAAAATCCCCAAACATTGCAAAGCTAATGTTATCATGACTAAGTCTTCTCATCCCATCACTGGCACAGTTTGTGAAAATATTCCTTCAAGTACTGTTTCTGCAAAAAGGACACATCAGTCTGGTATACAAATCTCCCATGCTTAACGATTCCTTCTTTACCAGGAGTATCACAGAATATAACAAAGGTCCAAATTCTGCATATCTGTAAATTCTGTAATAAGGACTCATGAAGCAGGAAGCAGAGGAGGTAGCTGAAGCCTCAGCAGTGACTTCCAAATTGAAAAATGAGAACCTGCAAGTTAGATAAATGGATCTAAGCAATTATACCTCTGCACACAATCCACATGGTAGAGCAGTGGGCAGCTGCTTCTCTGATCCAGTCCTGAGAGCAACCACATTCAGGAGAATTCAATTCTGGAGGATGCATCAGCACCTTGCAGCAGGTGGATCATTCTTATATATGGTATCTAGAGAGGAATCCTCCTTTGGAGTTTGTGAAATTTCCAGCTCTGCGTTGCCACCAGCAATAGGTGCTTCTGTGGTTTCCTTTTCTCTCCTTGCCCTGTCCTACCTTTCTTACCTTCACTTCTCTGCATAACTTCCTGCTCAACACACCCCCAGGACTGATCACCATTGCACAGGAAATCCTACATTTCTTTCCTATAGATTTCAGACCTTGATTAAACATCCATCAAAAACAACCACTTCCTTTCCTTTTCCCACACTGGATGATATGCCCTCTGCAATATCTCACATTTTTGCAAGCGTCTTCAGAGGAAAAAAAAATGAAGACAAAAAAAATTAAACAGTTTTACCTATCATCTCATGTAGACAAGACAGTAGTCATCTGGCAAGACTGTGGGATCAGCAGGCGCAAGGTATGTACTGCTTCCCCTTTAAGAAGCATAAAAGATGTAACTTCTGGTTTATGTAACTGTCTTTCTGAAATAAGATAATTTAACTGGCAAGTACAGTGGACTTTGTAAGAAATAGAAAGACTCTCTTCAGTGATGTAACACCTTCCTAATCTAATCCCATGTGGTTTGTGGTGACTACTATGTATTTTCTTACAAATTTTTCACAAGAAGCAGAATTTTGGCTCCTGATGCACACAATTTTGTTAAATAGCCTTTCTAAACTATTTTTGAGAGGCCTGGTGAGTGGCAAGATAGAGTACAAAAGATGATTTCACAATAAAGCACACTCAAACTGAAACCTTGAAATTAAGAACTCTATTGCCAGCTCTCTATCAGCTGACATTTATGTTTGGCCCTCGTTGGGAAGCAAAGTTTCACATCTGCAGGAACTGGTCTCTTTCTCAGCGGGTTTGTAACAGCGGACCGGTAACTTCCACAGGTCACTTTCAGTAGAGGTGGAAACTCTCAGTCCAGCAGCAGCAAGCCTGGCTGACTGCATTTATGCCATTGAGTAATCCTACAAGCTACACTGATTCATCATAGCTAGGACACATCCTGTGACTTAAACCACAGATAAGACTGAGCACTCAGAGACGAGACCATCAAGACCTGCCTATGGTATGTGGAACAGCCAGACCAATGCCTCCTCAGCCAGGAATGAACATCTCAGACCTGGAGGTACCATCCCCCCCCCTTTTTTTTTCTGTTGCATATGTAACTAAAATAGTTTGGCAAAGTAAAAAAGTTGTTGCCTTCTGCCGTTTGTTTTGTGAAGTGTCATCTCCAGGCTCGTTCAGTGAGTATCTGATGTCAATGGCGTGGGTATGACACCATGATGTAAGTGGGATCAGCTCTACTTCATCTCTCACAAATTCACTGCTGTTTCCTTCTTGCTAGCAACTATCTGTGGGAAATTCTGTCTCCTGCCTTGTGTGTGCTGAAGTGCCAACCACACAGGGGCCCAGATCATGGTGGTGTCCCCCAAAATGAGTTTCAGCAGTAGAAGCCAAATTTCACTGCTTTACTACAAATGTTGTGCAGTCCATAGCTTTTTAAGTTGCCATACATCAGTGATGTACAGAATGGACTAGAACCCAGTGGGGTACTTCCACTGGGAAGGTAAGTGGGGAGTCCTTGCATTAATTTTGTTGTTTCACCAATACTTTTCAAGAGTTGAGGTTGCCTTTACTACACATTACATTCATTCTAATACTTCTAGGCAAAGAAATCAAGGAAAATGCTTAACAACAAAAAGAGATTATTTTTCTTTTTTTATCTGTAAACTGATAAAAACGATCTGTACAGCTGATACTAAAATAAATTCTCTTTGGCCTGGCTTTTGTTCATATGACACGTAATGGAAAAGCTAATTGACATTCTGTCATTTCTGTTTCGATAAACTGAACTCAGTGGTGTCGTCCTCTAGAATCCGTGGCAGCTGATCTACTTCCAAAATAAATCAAGGATCCAAGTTTATTTCTAAGCAGTGATTACCTCATTCAAGAAGCCATGTTAAATCTTTTTTTCCCCCCTCTCAGCAACTGATACAACAAAATTTAAAACACAAAACTTCCGAAGTGTTAAAGATGAAGAGGGAAACTGCATTTCGTAGGAAGCTCTTTGTTCTGTATTTCATGGTGGAGAAAAATCAATCATAGATATTTTCAAATGTTTTAAAAATAAATTAGCGGCTCTGAAGAAATACAGCATACTGGCAAATAAGACAGGAATGCAATAAAGAAAACATGGCAATTATGCATGGTACGAGACTATGCCAAGAAGAAAAATCGTATTAAAAAATTGAAACTTTTATATCATCATCCATGTCAGCCTTTGGAAGGACACTGAAATAATCAGTACCATGCGTGCCTTTAGGAGACTGGGAGCTAAAGGCCAGGATGGGAGCTATAGGGCAGGCAGGGGCCCTGGGGCAAAGGCTTGGCCAGAAACATCTCCCGTGGCCAGAGGCTGGTCCTGTCTGTGGCTGTCCCATAGCAGCCTGAAGTACCCTGTCGTTAGTCACTGGAGGAAGGAAGGGGACAACCACAGCTCCCCTGAGTACCAAGGGCCACCCCTACTGCAGCAGTATTGTGCTCAGGATTCCAACACCAAAGGGAAATCCCAACACCAAGGGAAACTGAGGAAGAAGTGCAAGTAGATGCCCTGCTTGGAAGCTTTTGCTATTCAGCACTCTATCAGCATGGAGCAATTCAGGGTTGGATAGGAATTAAGGTACGTGTTTCAAAAAAAAACAAACCAAGAGAATAATATGAAAAAAAAAAAAAAAAGATTTTCATGAGACAATAGGTTTCTGTATACATGAGATGTTAATTGCTTGACATAACAGTAAAAGCTTCAATTGTGGAATGAGAATGTGTTCATAACAAAAATCAGTCACATTCCACGAACAATCAAATAACACAGTCACTAGCATTGCTATTAACCATCTGCACGGATATTTTAGTGCTGTAAAGTGGAACATGGAAGTTTAACAGATGGGAATATTACTCAGAAGTACATTACATCTTGATAGAAACATGTAAAGTGCATTTCAAATTAAATGGAAGCCTTTGCTTACAGTCAAAATGCCTTATTTTTGTTTACAGGTGATGTCCACCACCTGTAGAGAACTTCATTCTGAAACAGACAGATACATACTATTTAGTAAATGGATTAATGATGTCTCTGCATTCTTATTCAAGTAGATTTCACTTCCTATCTGATTAGTATTTTATTTTGCATTTAATACACTGGAAAATTGCTCTCTTTCCTCCTTTATTAATATTTCAGAACTATATCATATTGTTTTCCTTAGAGATGCAGGAAGTAGCAAAACGGAATAAACCCGTAATTGAGCTGTTCTGTTACTGTATTTATGGTACAGAGTGATGTATTAATGGAAGTTTTTGAGAAAAAAAAAGGAGAGCTGGAGTTGGCTTCTAAATGTGCAGTGACGCAGTGCTTCCAATATAATATCCTGCAAGTATTTTCTTGCCTCTGTCCATTATTCCTGCACAACCAAGATAAAGGAGAGACAACTTTCATTCCCTTGGGCGCTGTATTTCTGCTTTTTTCATTGCCCACTAATAATGCAATTCATTTCACTGTCCCACGGCCTTATTACCTCGGTGTTATTTTTACTTGCATCATTGTTCCTTATAATTTGTGTTGTTGTAATACTTGGTTATCTTAGCCAAGATCAAGACGGTACAAATGTGGCCTCATTCTGCCAGTGATAATGGCAGAGGCAGGGTGAGAACAGAGAATGCAAACATTATTTTTTCAAGTTTATATAGAGAACAGGATAAGGAGAGACGAAGGGAGCTACACCTACACCTGGGGATCTGGTGCCAGCTGAGATGTCCTGCTGTTCCCAGAAGAGGTGGCAGATGTGACACCCGTTCCCCCTGCAGGCGGCTGGCCCGAAGCAGGGTGTGCTATGAGCCGCCCATGCTTGTATAACAGGGTGCCTTCAGGTCACTTGGCCAAGGTTGCTCAAGGAGCATGTCACAAAGTTGTGCTTACACAGAAATCCCACGGGACGCAGTCCACTGTCTTAATCCCATATTCACTTTTCCTGTTTTCAGCTTCTCTTTCTCCCAACCGCCCACACTACTGCTGTTATGAAGCAGAACACCCTTTTCTGCTTAAATTTTACTTCTTTCTGTTTCGATAGTTGTTTTTGGCTTCTATTCCCATCTCTCACTCAGCAGAAGGCTGAATGTTACTTTGGTTGGAGGATGTGTTATACAATGTTCTTCACCCCTTCTGCTCTTTTGTTGGCATCTCCTCCCACCCCGGCACGCTAAATAACACTAATACGCTCTGAAACATGAGGATCAGTAGCCTCTGCATTTTTATTTTAGCTAGCATAACACTAGCTGCTGGTAGACGTGCAAACAGGTGATGCATTAAAAACCCCATGTCTATGAAATACCCACTCACCATCAACTCTCCAAATTAATTACGTATGTGAGAAAGAATCATACTCCCAATTCAGATTGGATGTGTTCCCTTTAAGAGTCATTTCGCGCATATATTTTGAGCAAGATTAAGTAGGAAAGATTAACCTTCCTAATACAGTGCGTTATTCCATATAGTCATATCTTTCTTTCTTATTCTGATATTAAGGAGCCATTCCATTTCTCTGTTGACATTTTTATCTTCTCTTTGCATCCTTCTCAAAAGCTGTGTTATTTATTGAATTTGCGATGACGTACAAAGGGATGAGAAAGAAAAATAGTATAAAACCCCGCGTATAACAAATAGCAAGGGCATGCTGTTTTTCTCTCATGCAGATGAGTAACTTTTTAGCATTCATTTCTCATTTCACAACCTTAGTTTCCCCGTCTTTTCCTCCTGGTTCTGCTCCTCTTTTACCAAGCACTTCGGACTCATCTGTTTCTTCTGACATTTCTTGGGCTTTGTTTGTGATTGCCCCTTCTTCCTTTAGAATTAATCTATTTGATTAAGCCTGTCCCTGTAGCCCTTTAGTCTCTCTGGCAACTTCTCCAGGTATTACTTTGCCTTGAGAAAATTAAATGTAGAAGAATTTCTACATTGACAGTTCGTCAAAATGTCACCGTCGATGCGATATTTTTCTTTTTCATCACCAAATCAGGACAAATCCACGTCACTCACCTACTTAACCACCACCTTGGGAACAAAAGAAATCCTAGGCTTAGACTATGTCTCCCTAACACCAAGTGAAAGGGTCAGCATTGGCCTAGCTAGCACAGAGCCGTCAGAACAAGGGTTGGAGTGGTGTTTGGTGGGTGTTCAGCCATATGGCCTCTGGCTGAGCTGCATTCTATCTCTACACACCTCTTCCGTCTCCCAAGAAAACATCTGCACCGAGAAAGCCACCAAAGCTCTGCTGGAGGAGGCAGCACCTCACCTCACCCTGGCATGTCCTCATCCCAATGGCACACACAGAGCTGCCAATGCATTCTGTGAGGCTGGGCAAGCTTGTCGCCGCTTGGATCTAAATCTGGCTGTAGAGGAGCATGTGGCATCACAATTGTCTTTGCGTTTTCTCCTCCCCCCACGCAGGCAGTTGCTGTCATTTTCACGAGATGAAATGTGCACTGGCGTTAGATTGGATGCTGAGATTCACACATACTTTCCTAGCCAAAGTCTGAGGAACTTCTAGCCGGCGTGCTGTGTTGTTTTGTTCTCGTTTTTTTCTTTCTTTTTTTTTTTTTTTTTTTTTTTTTGAGACTATCGTGACGCTTTTAACAGATTTAATTTTGAAAACGAGGTGATGTAATGAATTTTCGAAAGTAAAAAAAAAAAAAAGAAAAAAAAAGAAGCAAAAAACAACAACAAAAAAAGCCAGCCACAAGAGACTCGGTGAGCCACCGCTCTGCCCCTGGGAACACCTGTTGAGCGTTTGCCGGCTCCCTCAGCCTCTCAGCAGCACACCCCAACCCCCTCAAAGCGCCGGGTCCCCCCAGGGCCGAGCCCGGGCGGCGTTGGCGGCGTTGGCGGCCCTCACAGACTCCAGCCCCACCGCCGCGGGGCTCGCTCCGGTACCGGTCCCCGCTCGCGCTCGGCGCCTCCTCCCGCCCCGCCCCCGCCCCGCCGCCCTCGCGCATCGCACCGCACACACACGCGCACGCCGCCGGGGCGGCTCTGGACCCGGCCGCCGGGGCGCGGCAAAGGGTGGAAGGGAGGGAGGGAAGGAGGGAAGGAGAGAGGGAGGCGGCAGCGCCGGGTCACCTTCCCGGCCGCTCGCATCCCGCAGGGCGGCCTCGCCGCTCTCCGCTCTCCCCGCCGCGGGTGCGCGCTGCCCCGGACATGAGCGGCGCCGCGGGGAGCGGCGTTCCGCACGCCGGGGAGCCGCAGCGGGAGCCCGGCGTCCCGCTGGAGCTGCCGGCCGCCGCGGAGGAGGCGAGCGGGGACCCCTCGGCGGAGGGGGAGAGCGGCGGCTCCAGCTGCGAGGCGGGGGCGGCGGCCGACGACAAGCAAGAGACCCGCTCGGTGTGTAGCAGCGAGAGCGGCAGCGGCAGCCACCCCGGCGGGGCCGGCCCCATCTGCAAGATCTGCTTCCAGGGCCCCGAGCAGGTGAGGCGGCACTCCGCGGCGCGAGCCCCGATCAGCACCACGAACAGCGCCCGGCGCCGCCTGCCCGGCCCCCGCCGCCACGTACCGCCCGCCGGCAGCGCTGCCCGTTGGGCTCTGCCGGAGCCCGGCCGGAACAACCGCCGCCGTGCCGCGCAGCGGGTCCTCCAGCACTGGCTGCTGAGCCGTGTGTCGTGTCGAGCGCTCGGGGCAGGGCGGTGGGGAGAGCCTGCCGTTTGCCGTGTTCGGCTTATGTGCCGCTTGTCCTCTGGTCATCACGGTTCGCTGGCTCTCCCCTCAGGGACTTTAACTGTACAAATTTCTCTGGTTCCTATTGTCCTTTTAAATTAGAGTGTTTGCTTGCAGATAACGTTAAAAAGGCGTCCAAGTGTCTTCACAGTCATTACATTACAGCAGTGGGTCTGTAACTAGCGGCTTGTTATCTGGTCTTTTAGCTTAGCTAGAAGAATCCTTCTAAGGAAATATGAGAATAGCCAATTTATAAAATGCTGAAATATATGAACTATGAGGGAAGTGTTTAGTTAGATTACTTCTGGTCCTGTCTGAAAGCTGGCTCTCTGATCAATGTAAAACCCTGCTCAAGGAGCGTGGTTCCCTGTGATGACATCAGTTTCTTTCCTAGCAATGAGTGGGGAAATACATCAAGCCACTTTTGGTACCATGTCATAGAATCATAAAATCATTAAGGCTGGAAAGATCACTAAGATCATCTAGCCCAGCTGTCAACCCATCACCACCCTTCCTACCGAGTCATGTCCCTCAGTGCCATGTCCACACATTTCTTGAACACCTCCAGAGACGGTGACTCCACCACCTCCATGGGAGGTACTTATTTGAGATATGCTGCTGTTGGCTGATGCACTGTAATCTTTTTTTTTTTTTTTTTTCACATGGATACACATATGTGCACAGATATAGTTACCTGGCTCTGTACTTCCAGGAGAGCTTACATCTTTTTAAGACAGGTTATCTTCTGAGGATTACCATGGCCAAGAATACATGCTTATTATTCCATGCCTTGAAATTGGAGCCAGTTCATAATTACAGAGGCTTAAATGCTTTTGTATTGAATGCAGATATGCATAAAATATTTCTGTACAGTTCATGCTTTTGTGTTGCCTTTTCAGGGTGAACTGTTAAATCCTTGCCGCTGTGATGGGTCAGTACGATACACACATCAACTTTGCCTGTTAAAGTGGATTAGTGAAAGAGGGTCATGGACCTGTGAACTCTGCTGTTACAGATACCATGTTATAGCAATTAAAATGAAGAAGCCTTGCCAGGTAATTTTTGTTAGTTTTTAAAACTATGCCTTTCCAGTAATTTTTGAAAAACAGTACTTTTATTTCAAATTTTTTGAAAAATTTGGTGGGAGAGCCTATATGCTTCACCATTTAGCACCAGCACCCACTTGAGGTTAGGTTTTAAGAGCAAGTTATATACTAAAACATGCAGTTGTTTGATTCTGGTGTGTTGTAGCTTTTGTCTTGCCAGAGAATTGGTCCTGAGAGGTTGCTAAATCCTGTAATTAGATAAGTCATGTTGAGACACAGCAGAAAAATTTGGATCTCCCTGCTTCTCTTTCTAAATTTTAAAAATATTTTTATATTGTGATGAAGACTCAGTCAGAAGTTAATTTCATTCATTCTTGTGGTATGAGGTCCAAAAAAGTAAAACGAGATGATTTTTCAGTCCTAGCACAGTCCAGAATGGAAGAATGGTCTTTCAGATTTGTCCACCAATGGCTGATTCAGAAGCTGTAATGTGCAATAATGTTTTTCACAGATCCCTTTTATCAGCAACGCAACGTGCGGCTGGAAGTTAGAATATTATAGTGGTAGCATGTTCGGGGAGAGGGGAGGGGCAATTCAAAGCTTTAGGAGATCTGTTGGGAAGTCTTAACTCCACTTTGCATATCAGAATTCTTTAGAGACTTTAAATCCCACCCTAGAAATTGAATTTCGTACATCTGAGGAATACATTTCATAAGCTACTTGTATCTTTTTTTTTTCTTTTTTTCTTTTTTAATTTTGATCGCATGAGCTCAGGGATTTTGAAGTTCCAGAGGGCCAAAGCACTTGGGTCATTTATCTCCATCTGAGTTTGAGAGGACTTTTATAAAAAGGCATGCTTGGATGGTAACAGCAGTTGTGTGTCAGTTATAAGCATTCATGGATGTAGGATATCTGGAAAATTTGTTTACAGCTGTTCATACTAGGTACAAGTACTTTCAGAGCCGGTTGTGACTTCAAGGCTTTCCTTAATGAATCCACAAAAGCAATTTTTTTAATAAGCTTTTCTGGATAAAACCTCTATAATGTAAAAAAAGTCATGGATTTGTAAAAGCCTCCAGAAATTGAAGATAGCAGATTTTGCTTTTACATCAGATTTACTCGGTAGTTTGGCAGCTCAGCACGGTATTCTGTTTGATCCTATTGGCTTTTGAAAATCTTTTGAAAATCTTTATTTCCTGTATATTCACAGCAATTGTGTCCTTTTTCCTAGCAAGAGTTATATCATTATAAACTGCTTGCAATGACAGTCCCTGGAAACAGTACTTTAACAGCGAGGGCATCGAGCAGTTTCCTGCAAGCTGACAACTGGTACAATTGAGATCCCCAAAGGTAGCCTTAGTATCTGCAGATATAACATAACTTACAAGAGGCTCTGGAACAGAGGCAGAGGCCAAGTGAGATACCAAAGCACATATGAAATATTTTTGGACCTGCGGAAAACAGAAGGAGAGAGTTTCAGTGGATGACAGCAACATTTGGCCAAGCTACAAGAGAAGTAGAAACAACCTGAAGAGGAAAAAGATAATGTCATTCTCTTCATCAGTTATAGCAGATTTTCTTTTTTTGGAGCAGGGAACTAGATTCAGCTATCTCCTTTAATAGTTTATGAGAATACCTGACTTGTTCTTGGTGTTATTTTTCTTTTTTATAGCAATGACTTATTTTTTTAATTATTCTTGACAAGACAGGATACAAAAAGATTTCATGGAGCTGCATACTCAAATCACAATTCATCTTGCATTCCTAGGATCAGATTCCTGAAACTCAAAAGGTTTTATGACTCTTCAGAGGGACATCTGTGTATTTTGTTAAGGGCAATCAATCTTAATATGCCTTCACCTCTCTTCCATGCAATTGACTATGATATTTTTAATAGCTGCCCTTGTTTAAGATTTTGGACAGGTTCTGGATCATTTGCTTAACTACACTAAAGTCCTTTTTAAGGTAACTTTTAGGTCAGGTTTTATAAAAATCTAAGGGTTAGAATTAGACCATTTCAGTACAGAAATAGTTTACAACATCTTCATTGAAGTAGTGAAGGTAGTTAGAAGTTCTGAAGCAAGCATTACATTAGATACAATATTTGCATAGGAGTTGTTCACTGTCTCTACAGCTGCCAGTATGCTTCAGCCCGTGCCCTTGGAATTGTCTCTAAAAGTCTTTTGTGGATTAAATCTGTGAAAACTGATCTTTCAAAGAGACAAAAATGTTATCTACCAAAGTAACTTTTTCTCAACTAAACTGTCTATGCAGATTTACACCAGGTCCTCAGGTTTACTTTTATCTCAGTTATTTATGGAATGCCACAATGCTTACAAAGTTAATAAATTTTCTATGTTTTCATACAGAATATTGGAATATTTGTGAATATTCCATTTAAAACCTAACATTTTCCATGGTTTCTGTTGCTTCATGGCAGGGAAGGTAATCCCAAAGGGACCTCTTTGGAGGCAGTATATTCAAGGAAAAGAATTTGCTGTGCTAAGTGACTATTCCCATAGATTTTTTTCAACATCGTTTTGTGTATTTCAGCGACCATTAGTTAATTCCATTTTAAGAAGCCAATAGTGGAAGCACACAGAATTTTCACACAGGACTAGGTCTTAAAACAAAACAAAATTAAAAAACTAAATTAACCAATGGGCTAACAGTGGAAGATGAGCGCATAAACATATTGGTGACATCTGATATGACATTTGACAGAGAAATGCAATTTGATTCTTTTTTTTTTTCAGTATTCTTCTCAGCATCGTATAGAAGAAACATGTTTAACCTTGGACTAATCCTTTAATGAAAGCACATGTTCAAGTTGCTGGACTTAATTCTTACAGCAGAGAGGAACTTGATCCAGTAATAGGGAAGGTTATATTAAGAAATCAGTAGAAAAAAAATACCCAAAATTATAATAAGAGGAGATGGAACAGATACTAGCTTAGGCAGGGAATTTGGGGTCTTTTTTGAGACAAGAAGAAAGGAGAAACTTCAAGAGTCTGACTTGAAAATTTAATCACTTAGAATTGCATTATAGATTAATGAGTGGAAAGAAAGCACAAGCAGAAATAAAGTTGATATTGGTTTGTTAGGCCTTATAATTTGTAAGGATTTCCTTCCTAAATGAAATATAAACATTGCTTTACTTTTTAGAGCTGCATAATTATTAAGCTGTCAATAAATTAGTTCACAAGACTTGCAGTTAAATGCGAATGTATATTGCAGAACATTAATTCCTTTGTACAATTCAGAAGGAATGTTTAGAAGTGGAACAGTGTCACACAAAGACTGGGAAAATATGGTTTGGTGCTAAAAACATCACCTCTATAAAAGTTAGCAATAAATATATTTAGAGAATGCAATTCTTGTAGACTGTTACTGTAGTCTGTCATAAAGTTACAATGGTGTGAGATATTTAATATACTCTGCATTTGTGTTCATTAACATGTTATGTTCTAGTACTTCAGATGAACTGGACTTGTTCCAAAATTGGTACAACAAATTGGTGCGCTAATTTAAAACCTAATTGCATGGCATTTCATCACCTTTTTTCTTTTGAAAGCACTAAAACAATCAGTTATTTTAAAAAGTAAATTCTTAATTGTTAGGTCTAATTTCTGAATACAGAAAAAAAAAAAAGAGATTGTTCTTATATGTCTTACATATCTTATATCACTGATATTTTATATCACTGTTATTTAAGCAAGTATGTAATTACTTGAGGTGGAATATGATGCATGAGTTCCATGGTTCTCAGAGGCTTACACTGTGATTATTAATGTCTGAGATATTCAACATAAAAATTATGATTTTCAATAGTTTGAATGAATTATAGGCTGATTTTTTCAAATTTTGTTAATGTGAATAGTTCTCACTTACTTAATCTGAGTTATCACAGTGGCATGAATTAGATGAAGGACTATGTAGCAGACTGCATGTAGGTATTTGCATGTGCTTTATATTAAAAAATGCAGAAATTATTAAGTTCTTTAGATATTTAAATTTTGAGGCCAGTGTTGTAAATATAGTAAATGTGTAATAAAAGTTATCTCTAATGACTATGCTCAGCTGGATGAACGCATTTGTTTTTTGTAAGCCATAACTAAGAAAGGGAAAGGGTAAAGGCTCAAATCTCCATTTGTGCTTTTTAAACTACACCACATTCTAACAATAATTGAGTATTGCTGCTATTACTCTACCTGTAATGAAGATCCAAGAGGATACGTGGTGTTATTCACTGTATCTTGGACCATCTACAAAGCAGTTTAAATAAGAGAAAAGGGAGAAATCTGTGTGGATATATAAAACTTGTCAAATAAGCAGTAGCCTCTCAACACTAACCATTTTAAAATTTTGTTCTGTTTTTGGCATCTCAAATGGGATGACTCTTAAGATGACTCTTGAAAAGAAAATAGGGTTTGCAGGCACCTTTTGAATCCGAAAGCAGCAAGGAAGGACTGTTAGTAAAACATACTTGGCTGAGATAGGTATTATGAACAGAACGGAGGTGAGACTCAGTGTCTGAGTAGTCATTAGAAGATAATTAATATGTCGGTAAAAGCCTGAAAGTACTTTTTAACAATCAAGTCTCTTTTTTATTTGGTGTGATGAAGAAGAGAGGAACCCGTACAGGGTTGACAGAAGGGCAGTAACATGGTCAAAGCAGAGGGCTTATAAAATTGTCTTTCAAGCAGTCTAATATTTGCTAAGAAAATTACGTTTGTCAAGTGCTTAAAAGCTGTGTTACAGTAATTGAGACCTAAGATGAAAATGATGATGAGAAATTAAATTTTTAAATATAGGTAGTTTTATATATGTAATATAGAGAGTGCCATAGAAATATTGTGAACAGGAAGATCCTAATAGATATTTAAAGATATTATCCGGGATACAGAAAAGATTCATGGGTTGGAGAAAGGCTGGAACATGAAAGTCTTGAGATCCATATATACCACATAGATTAGTTTTGAAAGGGGAGAGCGATCTGAAACAGAAAAGATTGGTCATGAAGTTAGACAAAGTAGATGCATATCTCATACTCTTTGTTTTCCTAAGCACCTACTTTTAACCACACCTAGGGAGAAGCTACTAGAGTAGGTAAACCTTCTGACTTGATAGATGCTGAGCAGTTCCAGTGACATGTGGAAACTGCTGATCGTCAGTACCAGTGATCTGAAAGTCATAATATAACAAATTAAAATATGTAAGTAAATGGACTAATTCTGTCACAGTGATATCACAGTAATGATTTGGTAAGAATAAAGAATTAATAACAAACACTGGATACGGACCTAGGAGAAAAGCTATTCTAAGCACTGAATGGCTGTTTGTTTACTGTGAACACCGAGCGTAATTTGTAAGACCAATGAAGAGAGATGATACACATCTAAGAGGTCAGAGTGACAGTCAGCATGTCAGCTGAAGCTAACAGGAAGGAACATGGGAAACTGCAAAAAGAACACTGAAAATGAAAGAAGAGGTTGAAACTGAATGTTTTTAAAAGAACGGACAATGGAAGGTTGGTGGAAGGGAAGGAAGTTGATTTGGTACTAGAGAGTTCTATGAGAGGGCTGAAAGTGAAGAAGAGGGAAGATTTAGGTGAGGAATGTAAAAAATGGGAAATCATATGTTTGAAACTATGATTCAGTTCAGAAACTTGCACATTCCTAGTCTAGACAGGATTTTAGAGGTGTATGGTGAAAAAAATATGCTTACTTGATGGTTGGAATAGCTGAAGATTGAAGTGTTAATCCAAAAGGTGTAGTCAATATTTGGGATATTGCTAGAATGGTTGTAATGTCACCAGCAAACTCTTGTGATCATCTTTCCTGATTCTCTATGTGCTCATCCTTCACTATATGGAACATTTGGTCAAATTTGGCATCTTAACTGACAGGACATCTGTCATTCTTGTCGGAGCATCAGCTACAGCACGCAGGGAGATAGACAAGCCACTCTGGTGCTTTTGTCTGTTTATTTAAGATAGAGGATTTGCAGTAAAAAATAGGTTGCACAAAGAAGTTTTAATTATAACACAGAGAACAATTTTGCACTAATATGTAGATAATGATTTTAAACTTACCATATATAGCTCTTTCGCATTCTTGCCACATCTGTCATTATTTTGAACTGTGCATTAACATAATCGAATACCTACACAAAATAAGTACAGCATTAAACAAACAAACAAACAAAAAAACACCAACAGAGTAGCATCAGGGTGTGTAAGTTCCCCTTCCATGTTATTCTTTTACTTTCTATTGCTCATAAAAAAACCCCAATTGATTTCTTGTTTTATTTTTTGAATGCTTGCATGGTGTGAAACAGCAACTAACACTAACACTATGTAGACTGCAAACCATGCTTGAAAATTTAAAGCATTAACTGCTGATGTCATCCTGATCTAGTGATAATATATGTATGTATATTTAAAGAGTGTTGTTATCTTGGTGTATTATGTAGTGAATTAACTACTTTAAGGGAAAATAGTGGATTCGTTCATAACTAAAATTTTCGTGGGGCAAAGTGGCTAGTGTTTGTCATGAAAGAATCTTGAATAAAAGCCATTACTGCAATTATAACCATAAATTACACATCTCAATTAGAAAAATACTTCCAAATTTTAAGGATAGCATGGATGGGAATCCAGTTAGCTACATAAATATAGCTACTGGCATTCTAGATGCTTAGGGTATCTAGGTAAACATGGAAGGCTTAAGATAAGGTGTGGGACTTGCTAGTCAACTCAAAGCAATTCAAATTCTTCAAGTTACTCTTTTTTGTCTTTTTTTTTCTTAATTATGCCTAATTGATTGGACATTTCCCAAAGAGCTTGATAGCCTAACATTGATGAAATTTATTTAGCTGTGAGAGGTATGTCAGATTTCCAAATACAAGTTTCTTTTTTCTCAAGTCCAAAGTCCTGATCATTCAGTTCTTTAATTCCCATCGCCAGGGCTTAGTGAAAGAACGTTATAACCAATTACCATTTGTTTTTTGTTGTTTTTTTTTTTTTTTCTCAGCAGGCTTCTTCTAACTCTTAATAGATAAACTTGTTAATAAATGATAGTGTACTACTTTTGTACTTCTTGTTTATGATTCCTTTGCTCATGCTTGCTTGGCAGTGTAAGTAGCCTGGGCACCAGACATTTGTCAAAATCTCCTTGCTTCTCTACCATTCATCCCGTGTCACATGTGAAATGCTACTGTAGTTTTTTCCACAACAGAAATTTGTCAAAGAAAGTTGGCTTTATTGACTTCATTTTAAAACCTCCTTTTAATGCTTCTTAATTTTGAATTTTGTCAGTTTTCAATAAAGTCTTCAAAGCTTTATGTAAATAATCAGTGGTTACACTGCTTTCATATTTAATTGGTGTGATAGCTTTTCAGCTTACTGCACTCACATTTTTTATGGTTTTTTGTCCCACATGTAGATTCAAATCTAGTGTTTGGTATTCGGACTGGAGATTCTTGTTATTCGTGAAGAATGTACAGAAGACAGCCAGTCTCTTTTCATGCCAATAGTGCAACAGTCAAAGAACCATTTGACCTCAGTTCTTCTGAAGTACTTGTCTGAGTCAGAGCTCTCTCTCTGCATTGTGAGTTTTTCCTGCATGACTCTTTTCCCATAGGGTTCTTTGCTTTTTGTTGTTTAATTTATTTCATCTTTCCTTTTTATTTTCATTTTTGTATTTCTTCTCCAAGTCACGTTTGTTTACATTTCAATGAGGCCAGGAGAGAATGAGTCTTGGAGTTTTTTAGCTGCACAGTTTTCTTTCCACTTAGTAGTCTTCCCTTTCTATATTTTTAGATATTTTTATGGCAGTGTCTTCCCTCCAGGGCAGTATTAAACTTTGCCATTTCTGTGATGAGCATATTCCCAGCACTGGGATACACCATACTGATGCCCACACAAACTAAATTATTGGAAGAAGGCCATATCCTAAGCTAAGGCTCTTCTTCTTTTTTCTCCACCCCCCCCCCCCCCCAGGTCTTTTATGTCCAAACAACAAATAAAATTCCAAAAGTAGCAAAAGTAGTTCCTTAATTGTTTTAGACAGTCATGACTTTCACCATCAAGATAAAATGCTTGCTAGCTTCGTGCGTATTTAGCGACTATGCTAACACTGAAAGAAGGGTCCTCCAAGCACTACAAAGATCTTGAAAAAGATAAATACCGTAACACTGGCATCCAGGAAACTGTATTCTGATCAAATAAGAGTACACTTCAATATGCCTTCTCTTCTTTCATGCTAAGGAAGTTCCTTCTGCTCACCAGGGAAGAACGGTCTACTTCTTAATGGGACATTTTACATATCTCTAATGGCCATTATCTGAGCAGTCTGCAATTTACAATCTACTATACCTTGTGGTTACTTCCAGCACATTGTGTTCCTTTGTGGATGACAAGATTCAGCATCTCGATTTCAGGGCTGGTGTTTCATAGGAGGAAAGCAATCTGACATATTCTGCTTGAAGGAATCAGCATAACACAGTTGCTTACTGTATCTTGTCAGAAAAACATTAATAGAATACAGGAGTCCTATGTATGCAGTCTTTTCCTGCACTTGCAACACTGTTCTACACATATCCTCTTTTTTCAGAGCCTCCAAGAATTATTTGGAGCTCCAATCATTTAATGTCACCTTCCAAAGGGGACACTTTGCTTGCATCGAAATATGCAATGATGGCTTTAAATTCTCATAAGATTTAATAAGGAGGGTCTCTTTTTTCTTCAAGCATCACTTACAGAGTATTGCATATCATCTCACTGCTTTCTGAAAACTTGCACCAAATAGTAATTTGATGTCATCTGATGTCTGTCAAACTTGAGGGGAAGTTCTTCATTCATTGTATGGCGAGGGAGCATCAAATGCTTATGGATTTCAAAAGTCTATTCTTTAATTTCTTTAGCTTTGGTTGAAAGATACAGAAATATGTTGCATAGCTGATGATTCTGAGAAAATGTGTCTCCTTCAGAGGTTTTCTGTCAGTGAGAGTTGATACAGTTACCAGGTACTTGAATGTGTTCAGAGATTTGTGGATTCACTGGAAGAGTTTATGGCTACGGGGGTTTCAAAAATTCATCTATCCACTGGGTATTATCTTCATACTTTTGTAGATCTTTCTGTTATGAATGCCATAAATCTAGCCATGACAATTAGGACCTACAAGATCTAAGAACTTCAGCCTTCTAGCCTAGATTATTTCTGAATTGATGCAGTTACTTTCGGATGTCTTGGTGTTTACAGTATGACATAAGGGAATCTTTGTCTTCATTGCAGAGCTATCATGCATTAGCTCCTCATGATAATCTTTAAAATGTTCCTTTCTTCCTTGTTTGGGTTCAGAAGTACAGGCACCAATTCTGTTTGCTTAAAACTCATCTAGCATTTCCATGGTGCTGTGTCTCTGACCTTGAATTAGCACATCTGAAGTGTGAATATTATGCCATGTCTTTGTCTCAGTGTCACTCTCTCCTATTTTTTAATCTTTTCCTAAGTTCATTCATGAATTGACCAGATTAAGCACTGAACCACGGTTGCCTCTGACATGTGAATTCCGAGGGTGTGATCCTTGGTTAGGACACTGAATTTGTCACTCTCTACTCCCCTCAGTAACTACACTGACTACTACCTTTCCAGGTTTATAACAGAAGTCAGAAAGATTCTTGGGGTAGAAATCTCCTTTAACAGAAGTTAAACTGTCTTTTTTCCTTCTGATAATCAAAGGTCTAATACCATTTTCTTTCACGGAGGAGGGTATTGTAGAATATGTTCCATGATATGAAAAGGAAAATGATTTTAGAAAGTTAAATAACTTCAGTTACGAGCTCAAATTCATCTAGTAACTTGCATTGTTCTAAAAGGGTGATTAATTTGCAACTCTAGTGTTTATTTTCATGAATAAATCAAAACACTTTCTGAAAAAAATATGTATGTGATATGTTTGATCCTACTTCTTGGTCTGCCTGCGGCATTCAACATCTCTGGGGGGGGCATTATGAGTGCCCAAATGGCAGCTGCTTGACTGCCTACTGGAGAATTCTGCCACTGGACTCAGTATCTTGGCTGAGACTGAGCTCCTTTACTTTGGTGGGCCATGAGTAAGCATTCTAAAAGCTACTCCTCCATTAGAAGCTTGCCAAGGCTTGTTTTCATAGTCACAAAAAACACAACAACCTTTCTCTTGCGATGTTAGGGCTGCTTAATCATTCCCAGTTCCCCTTCTGGAGAAATGATTAATTCCTTTTCCCATGATCTTTTCTCAGAATCCATTATGTGCTAAGGCCAGCATAGCAGATCTGGTCCTCTTCAGTACAGCACAACAAAAGATGTCTGGCATCAGCGTCAGAATAGTGTCCATTTAGGGTAGTATGGTTAGGTTGCAGTTGGACTTGATGATCTTTAAGGTCTTTTCCAACCTGAGCAATTCTATGATACTATGATTCTATTTTCCTAATTTTTTTTTCATACAGACATTTGGGATATTAGGCCATAGCCAACATCCTCCACTTTAGAACTGTATGCTAGATAAGTTACTAACCGTCAACCAGATCTGCATGACTGGGCAAACCTCCCTGAAGAAGAATATTAGCTTCTTTTCCTACTAGATGTCTGAGCCAGTTACCTCTTTCATTCTTTGAGCCATAAGATCTTATACTAACGGTTTCACAATGGTATGCTGCATATGATGCGTGTTCCGTTAGCTCTGTCTTCACTTACCACTTATAAGTGCTCTGCACTTTCTTAGTTTACAGTCATGATGTTTTTGAGAGACTAGTGAGTTTTGTTCTTACGAAAGCAGCAGTAGTTGAAAGGGACCTATATAGTTACTGATATACTTGTAATTTAGTTGACTCTGAATGCCCTTTTCATTTAGACTTTTTGGTTTTCTATGGCTATCACCCATGCCATAAAATAAATTCAACTGAAGTTCCTGACCAGGGCAATGCCAGATTTCTATGTGGCATGCTTTCTTCATCAGTGTTTGGAGGGATGAGTTGCTTACAAACTTCAGATATCAAGGGACTTCTGAAGATCTGCTTGCCTGTTTCTGTCTATCTGTTCCAAGGAGGTGAACAAGAGCATTCTATGTAGAAAACCTTTCAAAGCGTCTCAGGACATTTCAAATTTTTCAGGTTGTCTCAGGACTTCCTATAGGATCACTGGAGCATTTTTCAAAGAGCAGCCTAAACAAATTTCATCAAGTCCTATTGTTAATTTTGTTGAGGACTTATGTAATACTGCTGATTTTAAGGTAGAGCAGTTGATGTGAAGACCAACACCTCTGTCATACATGATTACTGAATTTAAAGAGGGGACTACTGTCTAGAGAGACAACCAAAATACATACAGAGACATACTTGAAAAATAATTTTCAGTAGTTCTAGCTAACTAAACAGTACGTAGTTCTTTGATATAAGTGTTTTCTTTGTGTACAGCATGTGCATACCCTTCTTTCTTTTAGGTGCTTCTTGATTTGAGAGAAAACAAGGGTATTTTTATGTCTGTATTTATTTATACTGGAAGGGATGGTACATAGGTTATGTGTGAGTCATATAACCACCATTAGGCCAAGAGCAATTTATAGTTTAAGGGCTTCCAAGCACAGCAGTATGACTTGGATATAACAGTTTTTATTATTATAACCGTTGCTTCTTGTAGTGTTATGAATGTTGATGCATCGTAAGCAAGAAAGTGGCCAGCCCAAACTGTTAGAAAAAAATGGATTACTAATTCAAACAATAGTACCTACCAGCCTGTAGCTGTGATTATGTAGTAATACCTGAAAAAACTAAGACAATTGATTTTTAAAATGTTAATGCTTATTAAATTAGAATTAATAGTAATAATTATTTCTGTTAGTAATTGTAAAATGCATACATCATATTACTATGTATAATCATTGACGTGCATCTTTTTATATTATGTTTTAATTATTATACATTATACATAATATCTAAAACAAAAAGAATCATAATAAATTAATTTTTTTATTTGGCCAAATTTTCAAGCAGTATGCTGCATACTGTCTTAATTTGCATAGTCTGAAATCATCTAATTATGACTACATTGTCTTCAAGTGAAGATTTATTGCAAATGTAATTAATTACACAATCAATCTAATTGATTTGTCAATCTAGTAGATTAATCTCTAATTGAATTTTAAATCAAGTTTTGCCAGATTTTGTGTAAGTCAGAACCTAGGATCGCCTTCTCTGTGATTACATGGTGGTTGATAATACACTGACATATTTATTGTCCTACTTTTTAACCATTGCCCAAGATATACACATCTTGCTTAGGGATCGGGTGAGGCAACAGCCTTAACTCTAAACTAAGTATGTTTCTTTCACCTTGCCCTCAAAATCTGAAGTGCCCTTGTTTTATATCTCACAAAGATATAAAACTTAGTCTTCCCTCAAAGATTTTCTTAGGGTTTCATGAAAATTTTGATACAATTCTATGAATTACTTTGGTTATGACTGAAAGGCCAAATGGCTTGAGGCCAGTACTTGCTTTCTTGTGAGGTACCCTTCACTACTGAAACACATTGTTGTCATGGAATAAAAGGAAGAAGACTGGATAGTGAATGTCCTTCAGATTCTGTACCTAACGGGTGCTAAAGAGCTGGTTTGTGCCAAAATTACTGAAAAGGGCCTGATTCTCAGCTGTGTATGTGGCTTCTGTAGGATGTAAAGGAATCCAGTGACAACAGATGAGGATGCACTACTTGATATCTTGTCTTATGGACTTGGACAGAGGAGAAGCAGATGGTGGAAAGCAGTACAACGCTGGATGCTTGAAACAGAATACTTCACAAGTTTTTAATCATGCTTATCCAGTCAAATTTGTTTGTACACCTACATTTTTGTCTCAATCATTTAACAATCATTGTGTGTTGGGCCTAGATTGGAAAAATATATTAATACTTAGCATTTTAACTTTTACAGTACTTAAATGATATAGAAAATTCCTTGCAGTCATTTTCCAGTAAACTCGAAACTCTGAAATCTAAAATTCCCATTGTATAGCATTTCTTCCACCTTCACATCATTTTTATGATTCTTTTTCAGGAAAGACCATGGCCTCCTTGTCAGCATTCAGAACAGCTGAGGTAGACCAGTGTCAGAAATAGGTTTTGATGCTTTGTGTAGTATTAAAATCATGTCCCCACTCAACCTTATAGAGGTGATATGAGTATAGGAATCAATTAAATTTGCTTTCTCTTTGGTTCAGCAGACATCTGTGTGTCTGGTATATATGAACTGGAAGTGTTCCAGTAAATGATTTTGAAGAGTCATTGCATATTCTGAAAAATGTGTCAATATCCTTTATTAAAACAGCATCTTACAAGGTGGAAGTTTAAAATCTTGCTTTAACTCAGGTGAAGAATGGGTTTGAATGAAGGCCTTTCAAAAGGGAATGCATCAGCCATTAGGATGTAGAATATTTTCAGGTTATACCCTTTATTTTTCATCTTGTATGAATTGTAAAAGTAATTAATTATTCGTATTGTCAAAAAGAGAAATAGGAGCTACCACTTTTGGAAAGTCCAGTTAGCACGTGAAACATGAGTTTCAGTAAATGAACTGGAATTAATAGTTGAACACTTCAACATAGACAAGAAGACACCAGTAAAAATGGTCAAGAACAGATGACCCCTCTTTACACTGATAGGTGGTCAGGGCATTTTGCAGGTGAGGCTTGTTCCCTCCATGCTGAACAATTTTTTCTACACCTTTGGCGAGTGCACTAATATCTTAAGGAGTTGCATGATCTTATACTCATGGTCAGCTTTTTTTTCCTTTTAAACCTATTCAACCATCTTAGCTAAAATTTGCAATTAGTTCCTTTCTCTGAAGAGAAGGAAAATGCATCTCCAGGGTTTTTTTAATACTATTGTTTTGTGTCCAAAGCAAAATAGAGTTCCAGGATTTCTAGGCTTCCATGATGCATCCAGTGTAAGTGCAGATGTTCTACTCTGCCAGGTACATACAATAAGCCAACACTTCCAGGAATGATCAGCTAAATTCCATGTGTGCTGCACAGAATGTCTGAAGTATGAGTACTGCCTTCCAAGCAGACTGAGAAGTTACATGCAAGCTGAATTATCTATACTCTTGACCTATATGATTCATAAAAGAAAAGATAATTGCATTATGGATACAGGAACTCTGTCTTAATAATTCATCAGAATTGGTAAGCACTAAAGGCGAGCCACAATTTTTGTATCATCAATTACTTTTTTTTTTTTTTTTTACTTTTTTTTTCTGCCAGCAATTAACAAAGGCCTGCATGCTGTGCTCATAAACATCTGCATGGCTGTCTGGAATGTGTTTTGTCTTTCACATTCCTGATATCACTGCTGAAACACATGATCCATTGCCTCCCTTTGCTTCATACGCACTTCCATATCACATGCCATTCTGTCAGACTCTGCTGCCATCTGTGACAAGGCAACAACACGTAATGAATTATTGGTGGGAAGGTTCATCTCTTCTGCCACACTACCAACATCTGCCTCTGACATTGTGGGTCAGTATGATAAAATAGGAGGCATTACTTTCAGAACAGCCCACATAAAAATATGACTAAAAAGGGCATTTCAAATCTTTACATATATATACTCGATCCTATGCGCCTTTTTCTGTCCAAGTAGGTCAATAAGTTGACAATATCTCTGCATATTAAATCATGCAAAAAATGTTATGTGCATACTGCAAAACATATTAGAGAAATTATCTGATCATTTAGACTACTAACAATGAATAGGCATTTCAAAAATGATGTACTGGACCTAAATCATTGAGTTTTTTAACTTCTTTAGGTTTTATCCATAAACAGATTGCAAATCCTGTTATGCATAATGAATGACTGTGTTTAAGAACTTGTTCCTGTCACAGCTACCTGTTTCTAGCAGCCAGAGAAAGTAGAAGATTCTATAAAAATCTTTTAGAAGTCATATAATTAATACATCTTCAGGTTAATCATACTATGTTATAATAGGTCACCATAAGGTTGGTTCACCACCAGCTATTTTTAATTACTTTTACATTAAATACACCTTCCAGAATGACTAGAGGGAACAAGAGCCTACCATCAGCTACCCTCACTCCTGTGATGGCAACTAAATAACCTGTCTCTAGGTGACAGAGCAGATAGTTGGTGGCAGCCATGTCAAACTACCACATCAAAATTCAGCAGATTATGAGCATCTTCAGAGAATTTAGATGTCTCATAGCAGACTAGTTGGTACATTATAGTTCAGTATTATATCTAATTTAGCTTAACACCAACATGATAAGGTTGATGATGAACCAGTGTGCACACATATGCTACTTCTTATTATATTTTTAAATTAGATACATTTTTATAATAACTCAGAATCCTAGTTGCATTGAATTCCAGATTAGTACATGAATTCAAAGAAAGTGAAGAGAGCCCATTGTATATGATCACATGCTGGAAAAACCCAACACTGAGTCAAAAATTAAGTAAGTGGTAAGGGTACACATATTCGAAATATAATGTTACCCTTCACAAACAAGGAATAGTCCATGCATGCCTTCATAGAATTATAGAATAGTTTGGGTTGGAAGAAATGTAAAGACCATCTATTTCCAAACCCCTGCAATTGGCAAGGACATCTTCCAGTTTTGAGACCATGTTGCTCAAAGCCCCATCCCATATAGCCTTGAACACCTCCAAGAAAGTTTTCTGTTTCATCACCTGTTGCTAATCTTCCTGAATTGGTAGTACTATATGCAGGGAGATTACTCTCTGTCATCTAATCTGGGCAGCCATGAGGAATTTTCATATGTTCTTTATTAAGGATGTAAGAAAATCTGCAGTTTCACTGCAGACATTTTTCATATAAAGTATTTTGAGCCCAATTTCAGTCTCAATGGGTGCTTTTAAGATCACTTTTCTGCCGTGCATTTTATGACAATCAACGGGCTTTTATAAGGCACAATTTAAAAAAGCTAAGTTAGCACTGATCTATCTCAAAGATGATAAATCTTTGAATATTGTATCAATTCTTATGTTGGTATATAACATGCATATTTCTTTATTAACTTTATTCTTTAGCAATTAGCCCTTCAAAGCAGTTATGTTTCTTTCAACTTCTGGAAGTCTCTACCTGAAAAAATATGAAATTATGCAGTATTTATCCTTGATAGAGCACTTATGGGAACAATGGTTCTGGAGTTAGAAACAGAACTATAGGGTGCATTAAATGTACCAGACTCCTAAATGATTTATGAAAGGAAGAGTAGTGGTAAATAAAAGAATACCAAAGCCAAATATAATGAAGTGTCAGTAGAAGTGAAAGTGTAGGGAATTCTCAAGAGATGAAAAAGCAGTGCTGTATCAAAATCGGAAGCCTGGTATGGCATGGTACCTCATAACATCACAGATATGATGGAGAAGAATATGAAATGGGATCCTATCTTTCAATGAAAAATTGTCATTATTTTTATCAGACACACAATATTTAAAGTTTTCTTTAAATTTTGATTTTAAAGCAAAATGCCAGTTTGTATCAAAATATTTATTTTTTACAGTTATGTACTTTATAGAAGCTTGCAATAGAAAGGCTGCATAGAACTTTTCTGATTTGTTAAAACTTAGCTAAAAGAACTTAATGTTCATGGGGATGTATAGTCAGCAAATGGCAAAGACAAATTAGTAGGTCATAATTTATAATCCTGAGCCACTAAGAGTAACAAAGCAGGTTATATGAAGAAAATGTGAAAATAATGGATTTAAATTATGACATACCAACAATGATATCTTTCAGTTTGAGATGTTAAATAATCCAGATTGTTAAATTCTAAACTCAATTTCTTTATTGCTGATTATTTTACCACATTACTTTTGTGACCTCTTTCTTTATCATAAGCAGTTACTTTAATACTAAAAGTTGAAGTGAATAGAACATGTAGCAGGGCATGCAGTAAGGTGAACGATTGTAAGAAATCAAATAAGGCTTATACGTCTTTGGTATTTAAACAGAAAAACTCTTCTATCCCTAAGTATTTATCTGAGTGTGTACTCACACTCTGTAACTACACTTTGCATGAGATTTCAGACAGTAGAAAGCATCGCAACTACAATTGCCGTTCCTCTTCATAAATCCTGTTATGAAATGCAGTGTAACCAAACAATACAGTCCCATGTAGTTCCTTCTCATTGCCTAATGGCTAACATTGTCTACGGCTAAGTAAAGAACTAAATCTTCACAGCTTATTTACATACGAATAGTGCAATAACTATGGAATACCTTCTCTATGTGAAAAATATGCCTGTCTCATTCCAACCTGCTTGCTCTTTATAATTCATACCCAAACACAATAAAAGCTAAGGGAAAAATGAAGCCATATATTTCCCGAGAGGCAATTTCAGACTAAGTTTCTGAAGCAAAATCGCATGGGGACAGAGGGCCAGGGAGAAGAAAGTTTCATTTCTGGTCATTTAGACATCATGCATAGTCTTCTTTCCATTTGCACTAAAGAGGGATGTACACAGTAACCAAGGTTCTTAATCTGATCATGTTAGAGTTTAACACCTATCTACCCTACTCTGTCACTGTAAAGCTGTTGGATTCTTCCAGCAGACAGCCTTGCACCAGGAGACAAGTTAGCAGTTTTGCGTAAAACTGTTTGGGCTTCTTGAGTGCCTTCCATATTGCATGTATCACCCTTCCTCCCCTGTCTACTGTGGGATCTTATTGATTAGTTTAACTTACATACTGTACTGAGAGGAAGATAACGTATGTAAACTGCTTAGAAACTGCTGACCTTCATATTCAGGAAGGTGGAGGAGTATAGTTTCTTTTGTACAGAAGAAAGGCAGCAGACACCACAAAGGTCAAAGCAGCTGAGTAATAGTAAAAAGAACATCCAACCCAAGAACATCCAAAGGAATTAGGAACCGTGATCTGTGGAAGGCTTATGCATTTTCTCAGTAATTGAAGTGGCTCCCCTTCCTGGTTGGTAGCAAAGTAGTATGTTGAATTTTTGGAATCATTAAATTTACGGAGGTTGAGAAATGATTGTTACTTACATTCTTGACAGCCAGTTCACCTGATCTCAAGAACAACAAAATGACTAGAGCACATTATTAAGAAGATACCAGGAAGAGACTGAGATCGTATCCATGTCTCTTAGGACTTCTAAAGGTCAAGATTTTCTAAAAGGAAGTTTGGGGAAAGTCAACAGATGCCCTAATGAGACCTTTACAGGAGGAAAAAAAAAAAAAAAGAGGCAGAAATGGCTGAGTCTGGTTATGAATGGGAGATAACAGAAATAGAAATTGCATGCCTGGCAATGCTAGAATAGAGGGTAAGCTTTATATCTAGACTGCACTCTATGTTACTTAGCCTGAACGTTTGGACTGCTTTTCCTTCTGCTCAGTGCTAGCTTTGAAGAATAATTAAGAGTAATTGAAGTTAAAAAAAAAAAAAAAAATAGAATTCAAAGTAAGCTGAACTAAGCTTAGGGAATTGCACTGTGAAAGACCACCTGATTATTTCAGTGATAGATTTTTTTTTTTTTCCAGTTTATTGCTAGCTTCTTTCATGAATTTGATAGTTTAATACTTTATGACAGTTAATGCATAAAACTAAATTTTACTTCATGTAAACATACTATGATTTCATGCATTCTGAACAAATACATTACAGGTCTGTCTTACGCTGATAATGAAAGAAGATAGAAATACATAACCAAAAGCATTTTCGACAGCTTTCTGCCAGGTCACACTGTGTAGCGTTAGCTGTGAAATGAAAAATAATTTTGTTGAACATATCCCCACCAAGTCTAAAGAGAGCACTGTGAATTTCAGCCATGACATTTAAGTCCTGTGTACAATATCTGAATCATGAGAAGCTCATACCATTCTGTCATGCATCAATTGTAACGGACCTTCCTTGACCTTGTAAAAAAAAACTTTCCTAACAAAAGAAATGAGTATCCATACTTGCTTTACTATTAAAAAACCAATTTTGAGATACAAAAATCATAAATTGCATAGCTACCTTTTTGTACTGTTATACTCAGAAGGCTGCAACAAGTGGAGGTAAGCAGGACCAGGTGTGCAAATTAGGCTCCAGTTTAAAAAGTTAATGGGAAAGGCTGAAATGGAAGAAAAGGGAGGAGGATCTCATTGCTCATCTAGCAGTGGGACTTGATGGGAGAGCTTAAATTGTGGTTCAGACTGGATGTAAGAAAAAAGTTTTATGACCTGAGAGCAGTAAAGAAGCGCACTAGATCTCTTGGAGGAGTTGAGCTGTCTCCATAATTGGAGATTTTCAAGCCTTGAGCAATCTGGCCTGATCCCATCACTGACCCTGTTTTAAGCAGAAAGTTGAACCAGAGACCTCCCACTGCCCCTTGCAACCTGAATTATTCTAGCATCTTACAATCATACAATACTGGCTACCCAACTGCTGTTAAAAAAGAATGCTTTCATAAACTAACAGAGAAAAAACTATTACCAGATGGTTAAAGAAGTAATAGAGCTGTTGGTTCAGTAGAACCAACAGTTCAGTAGAACCGGTTCTCCACCTGGTCCTTATTGCAACCCTGGAAGTGGGCAGATATTTTCAAAATTAGGAACAGAAGTGATGTCAATTGAAAGATTTAGCACTCATCTCTGGAGCAGATCATGGTGCTAGAGTGGAGAGTCTGCCAAACTAATTCAGACAAATTGGCTACAAAAGACCACATACATTAAGGGCAACCTAGGATGATTTTTTGTTTGTTTGTTTGTTTGTTTGTTTGTTTATGTTGTGTTTTGCTTTTGTGACCTTTTATTTTAACAAAATCTTACTTCTATTCATATCTTGCCAAAATTCAGTAAGCACATTCTTTATACTAAAATCTTGTCACATCACAAATCTGAATTATCTCACATACATAGGATCCAGCCTTCCTAAGAAAGGCAGACATAGGTAATGTGCATTGGAAAGAAATGTGCATGCTACCTGTGTTTGGGGCTCTTCCCAAGTCTTCAGATTGCCTCCATACTAAGCTATGGATATATCTTTGTACTGCTAACACTGGTTTATGAACAGAACCCCATCTCCCTTGGCATGCCTAGAGACAGCCAGGAGCTTCTTTGATGAGCAGCAGGAGAGTGGAAAATGGCTTTGGACTTGGCGGGGGGTGGGATGGGAAGGAAAGGTGTCACTTTCAACTTGTTATACTAACATAAAAACAGACTTAGAATGGCTTCCCAACTTTCTTTGTATTCTGTTTGTTAGCATACAAATATGAAAGGCTGAGTTCCGTTCCTAAGACTAATTTTTTCTTTGCTTATGTATTCAAAATAGAAATAAACTAATAACTCTTCTGACGTTCACAGCTAGATGGTGATGGTAGTGATGCTGGAGGAGATGGCGAAGCAACTATTAGTTTCAATTTTAGTTAAAGTGAAATAGGTAAAAAGGTTCTATAAAATGTTAGTGTCAAAAATATTAGTAACATTTTATGAAGATATGTATACATTTTAAAGTAATTTCTGATTTCAGGAAAAAAAAAGTGGAGTTGAATGTACAATCACAGAAAATAACATTTTTATCTTATACACCTTTGTTTCTCTTTTAGTGGCAAAGCATTACTATAACACTGGTTGAGAAAGTGCAGATGGTTGCTGTAATCCTAGGATCTCTGTTCTTAGTAGCAAGTGTGACTTGGCTTCTATGGTCAGCCTTCAGCCCCTATGCAGTATTGCAAAGAAAGGACAGCCTTTTTCAAACCTGCTATGGATTGTATGGTTTTATGGATCTAGTATGCATAGGTAAGCTCAAAAACTTTAAACAGCACAGACTGTGGTTTAAGACTGTGACTATCTATTTTTCTAATTGGTCACTTTAATTAATCACTCCAGTTCTTCTCCGATTTATTCTCAGCTGATACCAATATTGCTACTTACAGTGTTACCAATACTGCAAAAAGAACCAAAGAGGCTTTACTCTCAGACTGATCAAAGCACCTTAGTGATGAGAACAGGATCAGTTTCAAGTACTTGAAAATATAGACAGCTAGCAAATTTCAGAAATTCTGAGTGATAAATGTTGGTGTTATCCCAATCTCCTACATGGGAATTGTGAAGGACAGTGCTGAATTCTGCTCAATAAGGCTCAAGGAAACTGTATGATTCCCAATATCAAGGCTTTTGCTCCAACCATAAAGCCATATTGTCTTTTACTGTCACTTCATTACTGTATCATAGAATCATAGAATGGCCTGGGTTGAAAAGGACCTCAAAGATGATCTAGTTTCAACCTCCCTGCTACGTGCAGGGTCACCAACCACCAGACCAGGCTGCCCAGAGCCACATATGAATGGCTGATGGCCATTTCTATTTGTTTTGTAAATTTTACGAGAAGCCCACTCTAGAATATTTTTGGACAGATTTTCTTCTGTGAATCTTCTCCAAGAAGTGAACACAACTAAAGCTTCTAACACTCTGGGTTGGTACTCAACTGTTAATGAAAAAGAAACCAAACACCTCTGTTTCATGACCAGCTACATCCTTGTTCCTGCTGAGCTTGACTTTGATAGGTATTGCATAGATGGAATAACCAGTTCTTTCTAACTATTTTCATTCCGTTTGATTTCTCTAGTTGTTAAAACTAACAACCTAAAAACCAACAGAGAATGTCTGTGGATGAGCCAAAATACTAGTGAATTTATCTACATAAATAAACTATTCTAAGGTGTGTTCAATAGGCTGCTACATGCAGTTAGGTAGTTGCCCTTCAAGTCAACCAGGCTCAAGCCACCACTGGACTGGAAGTTTGACTTGCCTTAAATTACACAAATATAATGTTTTACAGGCCTATCAGAGAAAACATATGAAAACCTTTATGATGCTTTCTCCGAAACTGAATATAATTAAATGCATTTGGACCCTGGTTTTTTATAATGCTTAAATTCAGTGCACACACGACTTATCTGGAAACTCAGAAACAGAAGTTTGGTAATTGAAAAATTCTGATAATACAGTCATTCAGCCTACACAATCTACATGTAATTTCAAGTAATCTGCATTCTGTGAGCTTGTAATACCAGGAGTTCTCGTAACTTTTCCAAATATTTATTAATATATTCAATTCTATTCAATTTTATCGTAAAATGAGGAAATTTAGATTGATAGTTTTAATTTAAATTCTTTGAATAAAGTTCTCTAACAGACAAACGTAATTACTATTTATGAATCACATAAAAGCACAATACTGCCAATTATGCTAATGACTTCCCAAAGACATTAACATATGCTTTTTACCATTGCATATCATATATAATCTCTTATATCATAATGCTTGTAATGCTTACAGCCAGCTACTTCTTATTTAGTCTGTCCTCTGCTCTCATTTGTATCTAGTCATCCATGACATTCTTTCCGTTTGAGCTTAGTCTTACAAGGGATTTGCAATTATACATATACTCCCACTAAAATCGCTGTCTATTTTACTCAAAAACTGTGCATGCAAATGAGTTTGCCTGTGCAGCACCTATTCCAAGACAAGTGGATGAGTTGCTGATGGTATGATCAAGATTTAGTCCAGCTCACTTGAATTATGCTTCCCTATACCGTTGCACAAACAGTATTTTTCTGGCCATTTGTGCAGTTTAAATAGCTGTACTTTTTGAAGTATTTTGTTGTTATCATATTAAAAGCAATTCGCCCCAAAGTAATGACACAGTTACACCATGTCTTTCAATACTTGCCAATACTTGCACATACTTGGCCTTCTAACCCCACTTCTTTTTTTCTTAGATGCTGTTTTTTAGCGAGACACTATTTTGAGGGTTTTTTTACCTCCCATCCTCACTTTGGTCAGTACTTTTTCTCAGCCTCATACTTTTTACTCAGCCTCCAACCTTATTTCAGCCTCATTTTATGCTAGGCTTCCACCTGTCTTCAGCCTCCCATTACCTTTCAGCTTTTATTCTTGCCCCTCACTCCTCTTCAGCCTCCAATTTTTCTCAGCCTGTACTCATTCATCTTGTATTTTTTTTCTGACTTTGCACTGCTTTAGTTTATTTTTCCTTTGCCTCCACCTCCCATTTTCTTAGCCTTTACATTTTTCTCTGCTACCCGTCCCTTCTTTTTTCCCTCAACCTTTTTTAGCCTGGACTTTTTAATTAATCTTTTATGGTTTTCTCAGCCTCACATCCCTTTTTAGCCTCAAGCCCTACTCCAGCTTCTTCTTATTCTCAGATTCCTACTTTGTCAGAGCTCCCAAACCTTCTCAACCTCCACTTCTCAAAATCTACCAGTTTCTCAGCCTTCCACACAGTTTCTCTCTCCACTTTTCTCTTATCCTCCATGTTGTTTCAGTCTCCACTTTTTCTCACACTATTTTCTTAACGTCCCAATAACCATGGATTTTATTGAACCTCCCACCCCCTCTTGGTCTCCTACCTCTTTTTTTGCATCCCACTCTTTCTTTGGCCTCCACCTTTTTCCAGCTTCCTTTTTTTATTTCTTTTTTTTTTAATTTATTTTGTTGTTGTTGTGCAGCCTCCCACCACTTCTTGGCCTCCTACTTTTTTTTTTTTTTTCTTTTTGCCTCTACTTTTTACAACCTTTTTTTTTTTTTTTTTTTTTTTTGGAATCTTCCACTCCTTTTAAGCTTCCACTTTATTTCAGCTTCTACTTTTCTTTGGTTTCCCACCTATTTTCACCATTCACACTTTCTCAAGCTCTATGTTTTCTTATGCCTGCCAAAGGTTTTTTTTCAGCCTTCCCACCCCTTTTGGTCTCCTACTATTGTTTTGGTATCTCGGCCTTCTTTTGTCCTCCCACCTCTTTTTTAAACCTCTTAATCGGACCTCCTACTCTTTTTTGTCTTCCTCCTTTTTCTTCCTCTAACTTTAATGCAGCCTTCTACTCCGTTTTTTTTTGCGCTAGTCATTTTTTTCAGCCTTCTATTTTTTCTCAATCTTATTTTTTTGTTGTTCATCTGCTCTCTGTTTTGTTCTGCTGCTCTTTTTTGACCTTCCACTCCTTTTTCAGCCTCCACTTCTTCTCAGACTGTTTTTCTTCAACCTTTCAATGAAATAGTCCTCTTTCAAACCCTGTTTAATGCCTTTTTCTCTCCCACCATTGCAAATAACATCTATATAACTAATTCCCTTAGTTGTAAAACTGTACTGGCAGAGGGTTGTTTTTTTTGTTTGTTTGTTTGGTTTTTTAATAATGAACACACGTAGCTACACTTCTTAGTATTTTTTCACTCAGAAACCATTTTTTTCACAATTCTATCTAACTCTAAATAGTTGAGAAATAGTTAAATTGCTCCTTTAAAGTGGATGTTTCACTTTAATGCTTTGCCAAATATTTTTTTTTTTTTTAGTTTGGTTGGTTGGTTGGTTTGGTGGTTGTTTTTTTTTTTTTTTTTTTTTAATATTATTTGTGAATCTTGACACCTCTGTCCAGTGGGTGAAGGCTGTTTTTAAGAAGTGTTTTTAATTCCCCATTAAAAAAAAATGTTTAGGCTTCTGGGATGATAATTCCTGAGTGATTATAAGAGAAATTAATGTGATAAGTAAGATAATGCAGGAGCCTAATGTCACATCATCTGAACAATGATGTGTCCTTCTTGTAAAGACATTCAGTATAAAAAAGCTCAAGTGTTCTGTGGTTCAGGATATGAAAGCCTTTGGACAGAGCAAATGAAAGAATCTCCCGGTACTTTACAATGAACAAACAAAAAATGATATCCTCATAATCCTATTGTCTGGCTCCCACCGCAGTCACTACATTTTAGAAATAAATCCTGACAGTAAAAGCCTTCTTAGAACCTTAGTACATTTTGCCAGGTCTCTCATTCCCAAAACTCTGTTCCTTGTAGATGTTACTAGGACAGAATGTTGGAACAGCTATAGCACTGAAATCTAACACTACTTCTTGGGATTGTCTAGGTCAAACAAAGTATTCTGCTGATCTGTAATTTTTTTCTTCTAGGACTGTGCGAGTATGTTCTCTGTGCTATTGAAACTATGGGTTTTGGAACAAGTTAGTATAATTCAGGGATTTATCCTTGTTTTTTCTTCTCTTGTATCCCCATTCATTGCCATGAACCTCTCAAGAAAAAGACTCAGTATCATGCAGCTTCATTTTAGTGACTAACTAACCACTTATATTCTGATCATCAGAACTTCTCTGTTACTGGAAAATCATATCCAGCACTTAAACCTTACCCAGATTTCCCCTTGTTTATGGTCTCAGAACTTTTGGTGTAGAGAGGTGTTTTATCTTTTTTCTGCCTGAAAGTTTCTTTCAAAAGAGACAGGCTGTCTACTGGCATTCTTCTGCCTCCTCTGTACAGATCCTTCTGAATTTGCAGTTTTATCAGATAGGAAATCAACCTTTTGAAGAGAAAAGTTAGGAAAGTGCTCCTTTTTTTCCTTCAGCATTGCCAAATCAGTCAACTTTATTTCAAGCCTTGCAATATTTGATCCTTTGTTCCTTAGCTCTCTGAGAGCATATGTGAATAACAGCTTCCATTTTAAAGCAGATTTATCTTCCCTACCATTGTTGAGAAAAATCTGAAAATATAATTTCACTAAATCCTGAAAGCTCAAAAACAGGGAAAAATAGTTCCTTAATATAAAACAGTCCTATGACTTTTCTGTCACAATTCTGGGGGGATGCTTTTGACACTTTAAGAGTACTTCACATACTTCATCGATCATTCCTCATTGCTTCCTACTGCATTCTAAAATATGCTGTTTGGGCACCAGTGGAGAGCAGGCAGACATCAGAAATCTTTAGACTGGGGTAAATAGGTTCTCTCAATTTTGTTTCATCACAATCTTGCAAGAAATTGGACTGAACAGTATTAAGATCCAGGAACAGGTAGAGGGGAACTACTATTATGCTCTTTTCATTCTGTAGGAAAAGCATCAGGGAAAAAAAAAAAAAAAAAAAGAAAAACAGAAAGAAAACAAAAAGAAAAGAAAAAGGAATTTTCATCACAGCAATAAAACCCTGGCTTATTTGGTTTGTAGACTTCATATGTGATCAAAGATCACTTAGCCTGTATCAGACACTTCAAGGAATTCTAGGTGAGTTGAGAGGCTCAGAGGGCTACTACACCTGCTGTCATGTGTCCTGGAAGCAACCTCACTTTTATCCATCTTTCAATGCAATGATCTTTAGAAGTGTATTTGAATACGTACTGTTATCTGAAAATCATTGCAGTTGAATCGGAGGTTTGCTCTTCATGTAAGTTCTTTTATCATTCTTTCTGCTTGTGCCATCTCTCTTTGAATGATTCTTTTCTGGTATCAGTTAACCCCCCTAAGAGACTTGGATGCTTAAATTACAAGTTTGTTGTGTAGCAACAGGTAATATATGATCTCTTCTTTTGATAAAGAAGCGTAGCCTGTGGTGCAACAGAGGATACTACAGACTTTGATACGTATGGGAAAATTTTAAGCAAGTAACACGTCAGACAACTAATATATTGCAACATTACTCAGAACCATACAAACTGTCATGCCTGCACAGAAGAAAAAACTAATAAGGCTGAAACTCAGTGAACCCCGCAAGTAAATTCATATTTGAAACATTCATGCGTGAAGAATGTGCATATAAGTATAAATAAATAAAAGTATATGCACACCTATGACAAATGAAGAATTTCATTTAAGTAAACAAATTTCTTGCACGGTTACAAAAATCACGAGCCTACGTGGAAGGCCAGAAGCAGATTGGTCTATTCAGAACTTCAGATAAACTGTGTTTTCCTTGAAAGGACCATCTGAAAGATTTCTGGGGTCTCAGCAAGAAAGGTCGTGCTTTTGTCTGCTGAATTTTAGAGTGGAAGAAGAAAGCCCATCTTCCTTGCCATGCTCATCATAGTTAATCATAAGATGTAATTTCTTCTTTTTCTACTGAAGCAAGAAAGGAAAGTCATTATTCTTGGAGCTGTTCCAAGTTGTCTTAACTTTTCTGTGCTCCCAGGCTGAAATAAGAATGTAAAAACAGTACCATTTGTTTGTATCAAATTCAACAAAACACTGCTGAACAAATTTAAGATCGTTATTAGAAGGTCCAATTTAAAGATCTACTTAAACTGTTAGGATTCTCAACGATTTATTAAGACTCACTGTGAACAAGGATAACACCAGCATGAATAACCAGTTTACAGATCTGCTGGTAAAGTTGATTGATAGTGGTTTACTTAAACACAAATACTTTTTTTTTTTTTCAGTTAGGCATGCTCAGATAATTCCAGTATTCATTATGTTGAGCTTCTGCTCAGAACAATCTTATTCCCTACTTAGGAGGACTGGGAAATTTGTGTAATTTTGGGGTTTTGTTTAAATAAATGAAAGAAAAGTTTAAAATTGCAAAAAATATACAAGTGCAGTATTTATGTGCATGCTCCCTTTTCCCCAGTCTTGAACGTATGAATATTACATGGCACATATTCAGCTTATTGGAATTCTCAGCTGTAGCGGCTAGATTCATTACAACTTGGCATTATGAACTAAATCTGTATTTACTCTCAAGACGGCACCCTGTGACATCCCGTACAAACTAATGTCTTCTTTTCTTAATTTCAGGTCTCATAGTACACGAAGGTGCACCTGTTTATCGAGTGTTTAAGAGATGGAGGGCTGTGAATCTACACTGGGATGTGTTAAATTACGATAAAGCTACAGATATAGAAGAGAGCAATCGAGGAGAATCCTCAGCAGGAAGGACATTGTGGTTACCACTGACTGCATTTAGAAACAGAAATTTAGTTCACCCAACACAGTTAACCTCACTAAGATTTCAGTGTGGCTACGTATTGTTACATCTGCTCAACCGCATGAGACCTCAGGAAGATTCATCAGAGGATAATGGCTCTGGGGAAGTAGTAATGAGAGTGACCTCAGTGTAAAGATTAAGCTCACTGTGCTACACAGATAAGAATAACATGCCCTGATGTTGCAGGGGTTTGGAATGTAGCTACAACGAATGGTAAAACCATTAACACTTGAAAAAAGAAAAACAAAAAACACATTTTTTTAAAAAAAATTTAATGCTTTTTATATGATCAGCTAAATCACAAATACATTTTTCTGACAAAAACAAAACAAAACAAAAAAAAAAACCAAACACCACCACAAAAAACCAACACCCAACCTCTTGCTTTTTATATAGTCTGGTTTATTAAATTTTTTGTCAATTTGTTACATAAGGTGTATACAATTATAGTTTAACTCTTAGGTCTTTGAATGCTGAAGAAAGTCATTTTTAAGTAAAAAAATATATTTAAATGTATTTTCTTAAACACTGGCTTTAACCCACTGTTATTATTTTTCCCACTTTCATGAGGATTAAACTGAACAGATTTCTTTCAAAAAGAAAAAAAAAATGTTGACACAAGTCAAGTATTCTTTCTTTCCTATGTCTTCATTTTTGTTGTCTGTAGCTCAGTTTGGGCTTGTAAAAGTGAGGGCTATAGTGTCCCTTGCCTTTAAGCAGGAGTTGTTCTTAGAACCAAGAGGGAAGATGCCAGCCCTTCTTTTAGCTCTCCCAGGGGGATGTTGATGTCAGACACACGTAAGATACAGCAAGGGGAAGAGTATGCAATTGCTCTCTCATGTCCAAGGTCTGCAGACTGCAGGAGCTGTGCCTGTGCACAGAAATCACACTACATTCCAAACAGTGGTGCTGCATTTAGCAGCCTCTGAATTTCCAGCAGAACTCTGACTACAAGCCATTGTCCAACCATATTCTTTAAAACAAAGAAGAAATGGGCATTATATGTATTGACAATTGAAACAGAGTTGGATGGTAAGAAAAAAAGTTAAAACACTGTCATCACACCCACCTTCTTGCTAGGCACAGCCTCACTCCTCCATCCCTGACCCCTCCACGTCCTGCCCCCGAGCAGTACAGGGCTGGAGAATGGGGTCAGTACCTGCCAGCCCCTCTCTGCCAGCCCCCCATCCTCACACCATGCCCGGCTCCAGCCGAGCCTCCAAGTCAGGGGCTGAGGGAAAGCCCTGCCCAGCGCTGCTGGAAGGCCTCCACTCTGTCTGTGTCTGGAGCCCACCCTGCCTTCCTCCTCTCCACCTGCTGCAGCCAGGACTGTTTCTACTGCTGTTGGTGGCTCCCAGCCGCCTTGTGCTCTCCTATCCCAAGGCTCCCCCAAACTCTGTAGAGTTCCTTTTGCTGATGAACTCTACAGAAGGCCCAGCGTTCTGCATTAATTCTCACAAGCTCAAAACTACACTTACCAAATCTACAGATGAGTTAGTTCTCTTGAAGCAGTTAAAGTGAAAAGTACGCTAGCCGTGATCGGCAAAATGCAATCTCAACAAAAGGCACTTTATATCCTCCAGGACAAACTGCCAACATACAACTGCCAATCTCACTGAGAAACTGTGAGAATTCCTTTCCATATTAACTTTCAGCAATTCCTCAAAGGAGGGGAGAAACAGAAGAGGAGAGAAACTGTGTTTGGGGAAACCTGCTGTATCACTGGGAATTAACTATTCTTAATTAGTACTTAAATAAAGCCCTCTTTCCCAGAAGCACCACAATTCCACATGACCAAGCTGAAATCAGAGTTAGCATCTCAAAGCCGCTTGCAGTACAAGGTGCACATACTTAAAAGGTTCATCTCACACCTCTTAGGTACTCATGATCTGTGGGATTTAAAGAATATTTCAGCAGCCTTCTAACCCATCCTAAAATAAAAATGAGAATTGTCTTAAAATGTTTTGTTATAAAGAGATCTTCTTCATTCACATCCAAATAAGTACGACGCTGGATGGGAATGACTCACCAGAAAAGATCAACAGTTCCAATTTAAGAGAGGAAAAGATTTCCATTTACAAATGTCTGAAAGACGCGTGTCCAGAACACTTAACAACTACTGAGGGGAAAATGTTTCAACCAAGAGTAATGAAAATCAGTGAGTGAAAAAAATGTGTTGGGCAAATACCAGAAAAACCTTTTTAACAGCAAGATTTGTCATCCTTAATCATTTCTGTGGCACAAAGATATTGCGTATGTCTGAGCCTATGTATTTCTATATATAGAAAGTGAGATCAGGAAACAATAAATAGTTACAGGATTAGTATGGGCAGAGTGCAGTTATGGGAAAAAAAAAAAAGAAAGAAAGAAAGAAACGTTTGATGAGATGTACTGCGGAATGTTTTTAGTAGCAAGAGTATGTAGTGCAGGATACAAATATTTCTTCATTGACCTTGTATTTGGATTTGTGCATTACTGCGGTGCTGTGATAACCTACGTGCAAGATAAATGAATTCAATTCAGAACAGCTGCAGAGAAGGGAATGAAAAAGGAGTAAGGGCTGTATTTCACACGAGGAAATTAGAAGAGCGTGGCTTATTCTGTTTAACAAAAGCCGAATGAGTGTTATTGTTCTTAGTTACTACATTGCAAAATAAAATGTTAGGCAACGAAGACTAAGAAGAATGAGAACTCAAGGACACAAATAGACCACACATCGATTTATCTGGAAATTCAAATAGTTTTAAAATAGTCATAGCATGAAGCGCAGACAATAATTTAAGTTAGAAGGCCCATGGGAGGACATCTAGTCCAACCTCCAGGGTAAGCTCTAGGGTCAGACCAGGTTGCAAAGGGCTTTCAGCAGCTGAATCTTATAATATTCAAAGGATGGAAATTACACAACTTCTCTAGGTAACCAGTTCCAATTACTGTCTGTAACCAGAGCATATTCCTTCTATTCTACTTTTGTCTCGCCCTCCCACAAAGCCCCACTGTGGTAAGGATGGTTTTGTCTTCTTATTAACCACAGATTATCACAGGTCCTGGTAGGTTACTGTTTGAACTAGAATCATAGAATATCCAGAGTTGGGAGGGACAAACAAGGATCACTGAGTCCAACTCCCAGCTCCACACAAGACCATCCAAAATTCAAACTGTGTCTGAAAGCGTTGACCAAAACACACTCCTTGATCTCTAGCATGTGGGGGTGCCCACATGAAAGGGCGACTTTGGAGTTTCACTACCAGGACACTCTTAGAAACAGCAAGAATTCTGCTTGAAATGCCCCATTCAGATTTGGCTCATTGAAACAAAGCAGTGTTTGCTGCTTAAACTGAAGGTGCCTATCCCAAAACTGTGAGTGGTGAAATGCATCCTTCCCAGGCTCTCAAGGTCAAGGCCATTTCCAGTCACTGTTATGCATAAATGATTTTTAGAAGTTTGTAGTAAAAATTCCAGTTTTATAGCAATTATATTACTATTAGAGGCATATATTTCAGAGAGTCACATTCAGCAGAAGTCTCTGGGTAGGTACACTAAAGAACACTTGATAGCAGCAAAATAAATAAATAAATAAATAAAAAGCCCATTTTTACTTAAAAAAAAAAAAGTATGTAGGAACTATTATGTGAAATAAAGTTGCTTCATAAACAGTTTCCTGACCACAGAAATGTAATCTGATGGGAACTCTACCAAGTAGCTCCCTGAATTCTCAGTTCTTCCCTTTAAAATTTAACTCACTATTAAAACAACTCATGTCATATTTAAGGTAAACCTTTACACGTATTCCCTTCCTGAAACTGCATATCACCAGTATTAGCCTCCCCTGATGCATAAATCACACAGGAGCAGCCCCAGGAGCACTGAACTCACTGAGCTGTGCCAGTCTGGTTATGCTCCAGACCACGCCACAACTATTTCATGGAATGGTTTGATTTATCTAATATGGTACCACTTGACCCATTGCAATTACTAAGCAAACTGGCATTTGCCACTGAAGAATCACATTGCTGCTTAGACTGCACTGCAACAGCAATTCGGAGGAAAAAGTATATATGATTTGATTGTAACTTCTCATAATAGCTGTTAACTATGGAATATCTTAGCTTATCACAGCTCTGCTCTGCAAATGACATGTCCATGGAATGGTTGCCATTATTTTCTACCTCAAATAAAGCTACAGCAGCACAGGACAGAACCAGCTGGTGCTCCTGTAAGGAGAATTGTATTTCTCCCTCTAAAACTCTGACAGATGTTTGAAAGATAGCTCCGGATTTCTACAGGACTAAATTTGAAAATTCAGTTAGTATCTGTCAGATCTGTGACTCCAGTAATTATGTTTAACAAACATGAAAATTTTCTAATGCTTGAAATAAATGAACTGTTAAAGTTTTCTGGGGAGAAATGAAGATACCATTAAAACCATTTAATCTTTCTTGATGGCCTTACATAAGCCAATTTATTTTCATAAGCCTCGTAAAAATTTCAGAATCCCCAGCGAGCTGCCATTTTTTAGAATTACCTCTCAGCTGCTATGTAAGAAGTAAAGCCATCTTTAGGGCTGAGGTACTACTTTACAGGGGATACCAGAGAAATCATTTAAAACAGGTAATGCTTGTATTTCGTCTTCTTGAAATCAGAGATTAGGTTTCAGATCTTTCCACATTCGGAAATTTGTCAGCTGGATACTGCCTCTTCGCTTGGATTTAAGGAAGATTTATAATGTGCTGCAGAGTGCAACCACCATGTGAGTTAAAGGCAATGCATACATTAAAACCAATCCCAGGGCAAAATAGAAAAGAGAAGGAAGCATCAGGAGACAGGCCACTGAGAAGCGTAAATACCTTTCCAAGGTCACCCACAGGTAACAGAAAAAGAGCAGCTCATAGCATAGTCTTTTCCTGCTGTGGCCAGTCAGTCATGCTGCAGGCGTGTAGAAACCCATGATTGTCCTCCTTCTTAATGAGCCATCTCCTGACAAACTGAAATTGCCCTTTTCCCTGGAGTCTCCGTAGGACCACCTTGAGCCAAAGCTGACCCTGTCTTGTCTCCATTTGCTCCCTTAGTTCAGAAGCTGAGACTTGAAAGCTGTCCTGTGGAGGATAAAAGACACGTCAGCTGGCTGAACATTTGTAAGGGCCTCACAAAGTGACATCTTCAGCATGAAGCAGCTGACTGGAGCCAGACACAGAATTATTTCAACACCTGTTGAAGCAAGCTGTCTTGGGTCAAGTCCAACCTGTTGGTAACAGCTGGGTGCTGGGGCACAGAATCAGCCATGGTAGGGACCAGAAATGCCACCACAGTCACTACAAGGGGCAGAGTTAAGGTAAATGGAGGGGGCTCAGACAGTGGGCTTTTTTGGTGACTAGGGTTTTCCCAGGTCCCAGACTCACTTCCTGGCCCAAAGCCTCACTTCATCCTACACTAAGGCTGGAAGAGAAACAGTCAAACCTGAGAAAGCAAAGATCAAGTGGAATAACATGAGTTCACAGGTCCTGTTTTCTCGGTCTTGCTACCTTTTTGCAAAACAACAACAAAAAAGCCCACAACCAACCACCAAAATTGCCCTTCCCCTCTCATCTTTGCATAATTTGCCAGATTTAAAATAGGAGGAATGGAAAATGCGGCCAAAACCAGGGAACTTTGTCTTTCCAAGCAAGTGTATCACAGCCACCATACGTTCCTCATCAGGACTTTGCTGGAGTTTAAAATGTTGAACTGGGACAGCCAAGTCTTTAAAGGGGAGGAGGGAACTGACTGCTGTAGGAGACAAATGAAATGTGAGTGATGTCCCCCTTCCCACCCACTGCAGGAAGATTTTACCAAGTACAGCAGTTTCCAGCAGCTGTCTGGGAACAGACTCAGTCCTTGGGTGCCTTGGTGGGCTCCCTCACCTCTGGGGCTGCCTCTGGTGCTGCAAGCAAGGCCTCTTCTAAGTCTTCACCTGTGTGCCTGCAGTGGGTCTCAGCCACAGTCTGTTTTTTTTTCCTAATGCAATCAATCAAAATGAGTAATAGCTAGAGTTCCTTGTAAGGTCAGAAATTCAGTGCCTGCTGCATTTCTCCTATCAGGGAGCATCTCTGAATGCAGCTGTTTCATCTCTTTTATAAAGAAAGCAATTCAATCCAGAAGAGGCCCAAATAATTTTAACAAGAGATGTTTGGTCCACTCAGATCAGCTTCCCAACCTGTGCAGTAGATTCCTAATCAAATAAGATGAACTCTATCATCCAGACACAGCCTGGCTCTGTCTGGGTAGGGTTATTGGTAGGCTTTGCTGTTTGCTGCCCCATGGAAGTTCAGCTTGTGTTAATGAACTTCAAAAAAGAACCTGTAGAAGCTTTCAGCTTTGAAATGGAAAACTTTTCAGTTTCTGTGGGCAAATACTAGCAACACATTTCAAGCTGGTGCCTCTCATTCAGAGTACATGGGATAAGGGGTTTGTTTCAACCAAACACATCTGGGCTATCTCTCTCTCCCAGGCATTAATGTAATTCATCAACGTTCCAGTTTGCCACTAATGACAATTTGGCATTTATCCATGAAAGAAGAGTTTCCAAGAGACTGCTCAATATTTATCTTGATACCATCAAGTGTTTAGCACCTTCATAGGGCATTAATTTGCATTTTACATGTTTAATAAAACACCCTTTTACTCCAATGGAGATAAGTGTACTTCATATTGTTTATCAATTAAAACACTTTTTTTTTTTTTTTTTTTGAATGCAGACACAATATTAAGTAACAACTATTTCCAGTCATAAATTAGTTTTCCTGTCTTCTTCCCGAATTCTCAGGGTTCATTTGGTGGCAGTTTCTAATCCATCACTCAAGAAGAGTCTGAGACATGCCATGAGTCATGCATAAAGGCATTTACTTTGCATAAGAGCTTTAAACTCACCATGTAGGTGAAACAAGCATTCAGGTCAGGAGCCTTCCCTTGTGACTGGAAGGGAGAGAGCTCAGGTGGTCTCCTTGTAGGTATCAGCCAGATGGGGCTACATGCTGCAGTTGTTTCTCTCCCCAGATGACACAGATACTGCTCACATCACAGCAACCTCAGGAGCCGAGACACATCCTGACCTCCAAAAACCATCAGATGTCCTCTTATCTGCCCTCAAAACTTGACCATCCATTACACAACTGACTGCAATAGGCTGCTGTTTGCCAAGTCTCATTCTGCCTTTTCCATCTCATTTGTACACCTGTTCATCTTGCCCCACAGGAAGAAAAGTGCAGTGGCACCTCTAGAAGGAAAATTACTTGCAACAAGATTTTTTGGAGAAAGAAGCTGCTCACTTCCCAGTGGGTCTTCTTTGCACACAGCCCTTCGGCAACAGGAGAGCAGCTGTGGTGGCTGGAGTGCGGCATCCTTTTTTTTTGCTCTGAGAACTTGAAAAATACTCCATGAAGATGATAAACAAATCTCTGTGCAGAACGGGAGAGGTCATGTCTGGGCAGGGAGGTGGGGGGCGGCGGGGGGACATGAAATAATCCCAGCAGATGCCACTTGAGACAAGGCTGCGGTAGGCTGGGATTAGTGCCAAGAGGAAACAGGTGGTGAAACGGCGTTGATCAGCTATTACCCTTGAATCTGTTTGCAAATCATCACAGGCATCTCCAAAGCATTCGCGGGTTTCAGACACTGCCTGTCCCTTCTACCATTTCTGGGTGGAGAAAGCAATGGCAGCATTGGGCACAGCATGAATCATGTGTTCACTATAATGTTGGAATATACACATGCAAGGTCTTTTACTATCCACTGACCATTCCCCTACTCAAGTCTAGGGGAAGCTTTCCGTCATGGAGAATATCCTGGCAAGAGCAAATGGCATTCCTGCATGCAGGAACTGCTTCCTTTGAAAGACATCCTCCAGCTGTCTCAAAATGGAAAACTTCATATAACTTCCACTCCTCTTTAATCGAATGAAAAATGTGCAAGGAGGCAGGAACAAGCCTCTGCCAGTGACCCATGGGAGGACAGGAATTCTTTCATTGCTTGAGGCTTCTTGATTATCAGGAAAAGAGTTGAAGCGGGTGGGCCCTGATACACCTAGACAGTCCTGCTCAGCACCCAACTGTGACCTGGGGGACACGTCCTTCCTGATCCCACTGGTACAACTGGCTTTACCACAAGCAGGAGAGCAGAAGTGGCTGGATGCATTGGGTCTCTTGAGGGTGGCCCATACATGTGGCACAGCCTCCCAGTGTCCCAGATCACCTGAACTAGTTCCAAGAGGAGGATCAGGTGAATTGAGCTCAAACCAGATTTCTCCTGACCATTCGTTGGCCTCAGTATACATAGCAGCCATCACTTTAACAGTGATGTAATTAACAATCCCTATGTGTGTGGGCACTGGCTACGATTGGAGGATGCAATTTTGATTTTGAGAACATATTTTGATTTTCTGTATGCATACATTGCATTTTACACATAATTTCCATTGCTCCGATTCATCCCAGATTAGTGGCTGCCAGTCCTGATGCACAGGCTCTGCTCTGTGTGAGACAGCAGACTTCTGTGTGGCGGTTTGCAGCTCCTGTGTGCTCTGACACAGCCATTTGTCCTCCCCACGTCTCCCCACCCTCACGGCAGGGAGCTGCATGGCTCACACCTGCCTGTAGGAAAATCCCTGGTCCTAGCACTAAACCTTGAGCCTCATCTGTGGTGAAGGTAACCTGATTTGCTCATAATGAGCTTTGAGAGAGTCCGATAATTATCTCAGGTACCGAAATACTGCCCCACTGGGTAGATAAGTCCTTCCTGCCTTTTTAATACAAGTCTAAAACATTTACATTCAGCTGTCACACCAGGAACACGAGTCGCTTTGGTCTTTGTCATGGAGGTCCCACTGATGAGAGTCGTCCAAATCTCACCACTTATGAGGAGCAACACAGTAAAGCTTACGTGTAATTGCCACCACAAACTGCAGGTTGCTATTCTTCTCCCTCCTTCCCATGTTGAGCCACCTGCAGGAAATACTCTCAAAGCTTCTCTGTCAGATTGAGCATGACAAGAAACACCGTGAAAGATGAGACACCCAGCAGCTCCATCATTAGCTCTGTCCTCCGTGCCACAGGAGGACAGCATTCAATTCCTTCTTTAACTGAGAAGTATTGAACATGCTGCTATGCTTTCCCTTTCTGTCCTGGAGGTTGTAAGGCCATTTGTCATAAAAAAATCTTTTGAGCAACTTATATGTCACAAAACTAATTCAAGTATTTAAAGAATTGTTTCTAAGAATTCTTCATTCACTGCTACTGTAACACTGTATAAAACTCTTACTATATTTCTGAGCAGATCAGAAAAGAAATGAAGCCTTGCTACACGTTCTATTGTAAAATATATTTCCATGCAAAACCAATGCAAGCTACCAAATCACATCCCTTTACAAACTGGAAATTCATTTTGAGGTGAGGCTGTCAGAGAACACTGAACCTACAAACCCGATTTGCTGTGTGGCCCTTGCCCTCCAATTTGTAGTATGCATTAAACTGCAGAGCTGCCTGAAAAAGTTTTTCCATGTCAACAGGACATCCATTCCTTTTGAGTAGGGTATAAGCCAGCCCACATATAAATGCTTCCAGATTCGTGGTCCTTTTGTAATTGCATGTTGTATCTCCACATCGACTTCCCCCTCCCCTTTCCCATTTTCTTTGTTTCTTCTTCACGTATGATAAAACAATGAATCCTTCAGAAGGCAGGGCAATTCATCTTCAAGATGAGTTGTAATTCAATTTTTGTCTTCTGATGGTCTCTTTACCTACAGTTTGTTTGAGAAGGAGGAACCTGCGCTGACCGCATGGTGAATAATGCTTCCTACATATCTTTCTAGATAAGAACATCACTGAGAGGAACCACATTATTGATTCTATATTCATATAAGTTGTTATAAAGATTCCCAGATGTCAACACCACAAGATGGAAACCACTTCTAAATGTACAGCTCGAGTGAAAAACACGTGGACAGAGATTATTTAAAATACACTTGGGATGATCAGCACATCCAGTTTTAGAAAATATATTTTTGGTGAAGCATTAATATTTAATTATACTACAGAGCAGCTTTTTGAATGCTTAGAAAGAACTGGGCCATTTTTAGAGGACTTACTCCTGTTTAAATGTTGCATCCAATGGACAATGGTTCTTTTTGCCACATGTACAGTATTTACTGTGGTCCACAGCACAACTTATCTGATGCCCTCGGGATGTGATGCAAGATAGCACATGACAATTCTGAAGCCCGTGATGCACATGATGCTATCTTCCAGCCATGCAAAAATCTCCATCAACTGCAAGAGGGGCCAGTAAGGAGCATCTTGGTTACCTTCACCTGAATTCAGAAACTTCCTTCACTGTAAACCTCAATCAGACAAAAGAAAGCAGAAAATTGTTGATTGGGTTGCGGGGCATTTTTTACCAGTGCCAGTCTGTCCTTTGAAAAATGGCCTGTTCTGGTTTTCAGCATTTTTAGATAAAATTTGTTTCATATGTCCTTTCCATTCATATTTGAGGATCTTACGATGTCCTGTTGCCTGACTACTCTTAAAGAATATATATATTCATATAATTCCATTCTTGAGTTTCAAGCAAGGTTGGCAATTGTATATTTACAAAACAATCAAAAACCCCCCAGGCCCCCCCACACAAACCACACATGCAAGCACACTGAGAGCATGAACTATTATCTAGCTGAAGAACTCACGGGCATAGCTCCAGACCTCTTCAGTTCAGCTGGTTATTGGCCAAGGCAGCGCAGGAAAAGGAAGTTATCAATGGAAAGGGGTACAGGCAAACAGCAATGGAGGCGTTTATGCCAGCTCGCCCAATGACTTTTCACTCCCTTTGTTTCTCTTTACCCAAATCCCCCTCACCCTTTATGTACTTTCATTACATTTGAGATACTTAGGATTTTTAATTTTATTTTAAAATACAGCGTTCTTGCTGCACATGCATAACATATCAAAAGGGGCCTTCACTTTTTAAAGCCAACCTGAATGTAACATAATGTAATAGAACAGAATCCACACTCCAAAGCACTAGGATAGTATTACACTTTTACTAAACATGGATCTTATATTCAATGCTTGTTCGAATTCAATTAATTCAAGAAGTAAATGTATAGAGCGTAGTGAGATGCGCACAGATTCAGCCAAACAGGCTCACTATTCCAGGAAAACGTTCACAGAAACACACCAGCATGCTGAAATCCTGTTTCTGCTGCACACATTCAAACACAAACGTTTTACAGGGGGAACATTCCAGGGGGTGGGGGCCATCCTAAGACCTTACATTCAAACCTAAAAACAGACAAAGATGAAGTTACTTCCCTATTACTTAAATAGTAACTGTAGGTGTACACAGGATCTTGAAAAGAAACATGAAGGCAGTGATTATGATTTTAAAGCCTGCTTCAAAGGTAAAAAACGGTAAAAATAAAATAAATTATGGATTTTTATAAAGCCTTCCCTGAAAAACAGTCATCTGTATTTTACACAGAAATATCAGAGCTGCAGCATTTTCGCTTTTGCCAGCCTGGGCCTCTCTGCATACATGAAGTCTCTTTCAAACTGAGCTGTCATTTGCTCTCTGGGATTTTTGTTTTTTCCTTTTGTCCCATTCAACTTGAATTCTCAAGTGGCTTCCCAATGACGAAACAGTTCTGCTCAGCCAAAGTGGAGGACGGCCAACACATCCAGATAAAGAGATTTTCAGATGAGCTGCGGGAAATTCATTACGCTGAAGGTATCATTATGTTCAGTAGCATTTGGTAATGTGGAACAGGCAGTAGGTGATTATTAATCATAGAAACATTAGCACTTTGGCTCCTCTCTGTAACCTTTCATCCTCTTGCATAAGCTTCCTCTGCAGAAGTACAGCCTGCGGCGCTGCTATGGCACACAGAAGCCAGCGTTAACACTATTTCAACCCTCAGAGCAGAAGTGCACTGCTATCCAGTATTCTTCCAGTTGCATAGAAGAGAACCCCTTTTCACTTACTGATAGGTACACTGAAAACAATTCTTCTAGAAGAGCATGGACACACTGGGAAGGGGACATGCTGATAGAGTACTTGTACAAGATGTGCACTCAAGTGAGTGGAAATCACAGCCCTGATACAAACACTTCTGCTGTGTGTGCTTGCAGTTTAAGGGGCTGTATGTGCAATCGCTTAAAAGATATGCTATAAAAACAATAACAATTTTCCCGCAGGGGTATACAAACTATAACCTCGGTCTCATCTGCGAGTTAGATAAACAAACCTTGATGGTATCTGGAAAAGGGGATAAGTCTATTTGTGAGCAGTCATTTCTGTTGTCCTCTTCTGCAGTTCAGAAGCCCACAGATTAATGCCTGTGAGCTGCATACTGTTATTTAAAGGACAAGTTAGAGTAGAAGAGAGAAATATTAAGTAGGAGATATTACATTTTTCTGCAGAGCCTTTATGAAATCACAGGATACTTACGTGCAAGGCTTATTTAAAGAAGACTCAGAAATTCCTGAGCCCAGAGTGGCTCTCTGTTTCTGAACATGAGTAGACAGAAGCAGCACTGTATTCCAAGATTCCTTGTGTGCACTGCAAAGCCACCCGTTACGGCCGTCTGTTATTTCTGGAGGAAGCTGAAGGGTTAAAACACATGAACCTAAAAGAATGTAATGATGGCATGAAAACGACTTTTGGTGGTGGAAAGCAGAGCACAACTCTAGCTGATTTAAGCCAGATAACTCTCCCTCTAGCTTACTTGGTAAAACCCATGTCAGCCATCCCCCAGTGTAAGGGAGAGCATCAGTTGTCCCCCTCACAGTGAGCTCAGCAGGTCTCAGCAACACCTGCCAAGAAAGAATAGTAAAATTCCAGCCTTCTGTATGCTACCCACTTTGGTACAGTGAAATACTTGTGCTACATCAAACAGAGGCTATTTTGGGGCTATTTCAACCTACTTAACATTAATTCTCTAGAAATCAAAATTATTATACCAGAACTGTAAATGCTGCTCTGGCATTGAAAGTCTGTTCTTCTATCAGACACAGTGCTCAGAGCCTGCTTTGTTCCTACGGAGCTCGAGCTTCAGGAGAAGAGAGAAATTAGAGGACAGCAAGAGGCCGCAGTGTTGGAGGACTGGGGGTGCTGCAGCATTCCTCTCTTTCCCCCACAGATCAGCTGTTCTAAATTGGCATTTGAGAACTAGCAGTGATAATGTGGCCAACACTACATGCAGATAAGAGGAGAATGGCTAATTTCCCACAGTGGAGTTCCCTTTACTGGCAATATCTTTAAGCCAAAGTTCAGTTTTTGCAGACCACAAGTACATCAGCTTATTTCACGACCAAGGAGCTCCTCATGAGTCCTGGACTGGGCTCCCAGAATATATGCACACATTTGCTTATCCCCAGTACCTGAAGAAAATCTGAACTCAGTAAGGCACAGTATCCTGTGCAGTCCTCAGTCATTTCACCTGAAAAGAGGATTAGATCACTACAAGTAATGAGAACAATCTTAGGAACAGAGAAATGACACAGCACCAGGTGAGCTGGTCTATAAAGTAAAACGAATGTGTATGGCAAGCTGTTGACTGATGTAGGGGCTGCAGCTGAATGTTTGGGATTCGGACTGCCTCACATCACAGCATGATTGTCTCAGTTGGGAAACAGAATTCGTTCCCCGCCACCAAAAGAAGAAATAAGTTTTGGTCCGATGGCACCTGCCATGACCGCTCTGCCTGTGCTCTTCAAGCTCAGAAGAGAGGATGGGCACTGCTGTGAATGCCTGTAAGAAACCAGCAGCCCATCCCTCCCCTGCACCACGACTTCCCCCTGCACATCAGCAGTCATGTGTGCTGCTCCAGGAGCAGCAAAATGATATCCAATTTGCTTGATAAGTGTTTTCTCCTCTAGAGCCTGATGTAATTGAATATCAGGTGCATAGGCAATTCCACCAGCTAAATTGCCTGCATTTTGTTCACAAAAAAGAACATTTATTTGATTCTGCTGTTGCGCGGTGCCCTCTTCAAGTCAGGTTAATTAAGGCAATGCCATTAGCTGCACAGGAAGGCCCTTCTCAGCACAAGCAGGGCAGGGAGATCCTTGCACCTTCCTGAGGTGGTCAGTGGAACGCAGAGGTGAGATGGAGGCAGGGTAGGAGAGCTGCCCGTCGCAGGAACGGGCAGCACTTCTGTGCTTCGGTGAGCTTATCCTGACAGCTGGCAGCCCAGTGGGGGTGCGCTCATCATGCTAAGGGCCGGCAATTAATCGCACCGCTGCAAGGACATAACGCTGACAGTGCTGAAAGCGAGCGAAGGAAACATGCCTGTGTGACACACTTCTCTTCCCTAGGGAGCTTTTGTCATACCTATTATGGAGATGTTTACTTCAGGAACACTGCGGGGGGAAATGGTGCAGCGACGGCTGCTGACGGTGATGGCGGCGATCACGAGCAGTTATGCACACAGAGGATAAGAGAGTCAAAGCAGTTCCTAGCTCTCACAAGTCTCAAGGAAACTTACAACGGGAAAGAATACCGTATCATTCAGAAACACAGCTGCTATAGCACGGAAAGACCTTTTCTTTCTCATGTGGAGAATGAGAAACACTGGAGGCTTTTCCCCTCCTCGCACCGCACCGCCGCATTGCCTCAGGAAAGACTTCAGTCCTGCTCCCTTAGGCGGAGCTCTTGCCCAGCAAAGCCGGCCTGATCGCGTCCCTCCGGCAGCAGAGCGGCCTGAGCGGGGCCGGCCCCAGGCGGGTGTTCCGCTCGCCTTATCTGACTGAGCCTTCACTCCGGGAGATTTACGTTCAATGAGCTGGTTTTATTAGCAAATTCCAAGAGAAGCCAGGATAGTTAGGAAGCGTAGATGGAGCCCGACAGCTCGCCGCTGACCTAGCAGGGGATCAGGATCGCAGTGGGAGCTGAAATGATATTAAAAGGGTGCGAGCTGAGTTGTCAAGCAACCGTAGGCTTGGCCAGGGAAGGATTACAGTCTGCAGGCACATGCAGAATCTTGCAGTTTTGATCCAGTTTCCTATCATTGCTTCAGACTACCAGGACTATTACCCATTGACCTTTCTGTAAGACTTACTCATATGTAGGTCACTCCAAAAGTAATGCCTCCTATTTATTTCTGTGGAAACTACAACAGATACGAAGAGCACAAAAACACTATTTGACAGCAAATTCTTGGCTCCAAAACACGATTTTTCAGCATAGTCAAAACCGTTAGCTATGCATTTTGGCCAGTGATGAACAAGAGCCTACGTGCCATGCTTGTAACAGTTTGCACCAGAAGAGGTGACCCAGTGTTTCATGGCTACTGTGATAGCATCATTGCTAGGAACCTGTTGTCAGTAAAATCCATCTTTCATCATCTGTTTGGTCTCCATAGACATTCAGTAAGTGTCAGTGAATGTCAATAGGTGCAATTTTCAACTCTTTGAAAGGGTAGATAATAGCAGGACAAGGGGAAATGACTTTAAGTTGAAGAAGGGAAGATTTAGGTTGGCTGTCAGGGGGAAGTTCTTTACTGTGAGAGTGGTGAAATGTTGGAACAGGCTGCCCCAGAGGTTGTGGATGCCCCATCCCTGGAGGTGTTCAAGGCTAGGTTAGATGGGGCCCTGGGCAGCCTGGTCTAGTATTAAATGTAGGGGTTGTTGGCCCTGCCTGCAGCAGGGGGGTCGGAGCTTGATGATCTTTGGGATCCCTTTCAACCCAAGCCATTCTATGATCCTGGGATTCTATTATTTTTTTTCTTTTCCACATGGAGGAATTCAGTGACACACCTTTGCTTTATACGCACTTCCAAGTCAGACATCATTTTGTCAGACTGCCCCTCAGCTGCCATCACTCATGCTGCAACAACCTGCAATGGAATATTGGTTGGAAGGATCTATCTCTACTGCCATGTCACCAACATCTACCTCTAAAGTTGTGGGCCAACACAACTTGGAAGCATTACTTTTGGAGCAACCCTTGTATATTTCCAAATGCTCACAAAGGTGTTACGGGTTGCCATCTATACAAAAGGAACAGTGAGTGGTAAAGCTACATCTTCTGAAAAGAGCAAACACAAATGTTCAAATGCCATATTCCTGTAAAACACTGTAGGTTTCAAATTTTGTTTTATCGTGAACTATGAGAAAACAATTTTAGAAGTGCTCACAGAGTGGAACTCTACATCTAAATGAATCATGCTAAAACCAGTGAAATGATACATGCTGATGAACTCCAAATGTTTTATTTGGAAGCTGCTATCATCTCGTTGAATTGTTTTTAAGTGTTTTTGTTTGAACAGTGAACCGAGACATTTTTGGAGAGAGCTTGGACAGGTTGGGAGGAAGGGAATGCAACACAGGTTGTATCCAACCCTAGATTAAAAAAATCCCAACATTTAAAACGATTTAAAATTGTTTTTAAAATCCTTTAGTTCTGCATCAGTGCAATTAATCTCATTTCACAATTCATGGAGATTCAAATAGTTTCATCTAAAAAAAGCCATTGTTTTTTTTTTTCAAGAATACAACCAGCAATAGTTTTGATCCCGAAGCACCGCATTTCTTGGCTGCCAGTGCAGCAGAGAACTAGATTACAATAACGAGACAGATGTTATCAATAATAGTAGGCCAAGAAGTAACAGCATGCCTCAGTATGAGATAGCGCTCTGTACTGTGAATCTGCTCAGGCTATAAGGAAATATAACAGCATTGTCACAAAATCAAGAATTGTGACGCTAACTAATGCCACTACTTGGATACCTGATGAAGATAAATGCATGTACTGCATATGCTCCTTTCGCACACTGGGTGATCAATGAATTGTGCGCCCCTATTACTACGAAACTTCATGTAATTCTGCAAAAAGATGCAGTTACTCATGATACAGAACCACATACCCTTCACTGACTGCAAGTGAACCTACCATGTTCTCATCTTGAGTTACCCGCATCTGGGTGAATTTGATAAAACCAAAGTACTCTTCTTCGGGATATGAGGAATTGAAACAGCTCGCTGCATGCCAACACATCTTCAGCAGAGGAAAGGTGGTTCAGATCGCAAAGATCAGCCCAAGGACCTCTGCTTGCAGACATCAGGTTGGGAAGAAGTCTCCCCTGTCTCATCAGGGGTGTCTTTCTCAGCCAGATGCAGGTAGCAGAAGCCCGCAGAGCAGCTTTACAAGATAGAAGAAATGTAAATAGCAGAATCTAATTTTCACAATTGTCACGAACACTTAGGAGCCATTCACACAGAATACTTTTTATAGTTAGGATATATGCTATCTGGTAATTGTATCATTTAGCATTTTAAACATAAGGTATCTTGTAAGGGGTGACATGATTTTTGCTAATGAAGTAAATTGCCCAATATGGGAACAGGCTGCTGTAGCAGCCACAGCTTTTAATCCAACACTGTTGTGACAATGAGTGGCTTCATTTAGGATTATTTCTACTACTTAAGTGAAATGGCAATTTGATAATCTTGTTCATTAGGAGATCTTATTAGGAAGGCTGGAATGAGAGAGATGGGAAATTTGCTCTGCAGAATAAACCTATTAACACCTCCTTGTAACAAAATAAAAGGGGATACTCTTCCTGCACGTTATGAGGATGCAGAAGGCATCCCTACTTTATTCTTTTTTTTTAAAATAAGTGCTGTTGCTTAGCAACTATAACTGATTCTGCTTTCAGGGAGTATCACACGTGCCACAATTCAACACAAACATTTATCATTTTCACATGAATCATTCACCTTGGGTAACAAACCGGGAGGACTGCTTTACAGGAAGATGCTCACGCTCAAAACAAAAGTAAATTAGTTTCATGCTGTCACCAGCCACCAGATTTTTCCACACAAACCAGCCCTTACTTGCAAAGGATCTATCAACTGTTGTAGCTACAGAAGGTGATACCATTTTGCAGGTAGCTTTCATCATTCAATAGTCTGAAATCATGGAAAGCAACGCTCTCACTCCTCTTTCATGCCTGCCATTAATGGGTTATGGTAAAATCTTCCCAGTATGGCGTGCTGAGAGAAAAAATAGAAGACATCAGGGATTTCTGAGAGACCTTTAGAGCGTCTGTTTGGTGAAAAGAACGCGTGCATATTTGAAATAAAACAAATAAGGTTGGACTTGAAAACCTCTGTAGAAGCAAGAGAGAAAAAAAATGAGGGAAAAAAAGAAAAAAATGGGAAAACAAAGCGTTGGGCTCTGGGCCACAGGCCCTGCAGGCCCCGTCCATCACAGCACCCTCAGAAGCACGCTGAGACATAAAGCACCCCTGGGCAGTGCTGCAGAGGAGCCGGAGACACAGCTGCAAGGTGCAACCAGCTCCACATTTCCTCCTGTAACTAGGGCTCGACGCGAGATGCTGTTTCTTCAGCCGCTAAATGGCAGGACCTAGAACAGAGCAGAGCTGTGTCCCCGTGGCTATTTTAGGTGTTAGGATATCCTCAGCGATTCCCAGACTATGACTCAACATCCCCTCCCCTTCAGCTGGGGACAGAGCCAGTGCGGTGGTTTCATATGACTCCTTCATTCGCATCCCTGAGAGGGGCCTACCCGACCTGCAGCAACAGCTCAGATGTCTGACTTTTTTTTTTTTTTAATTTAAACATCAGAAACATTTTGGTTTTGAAAAGGAAATCTGAACTGTCCTTTCTCTAAGAGAAAATATTTGCTTAAAAATGGTGGCAGCCAGCATTACAGAGCGTGGACAGGCTCATGTGACAGCCATTTCTGTACTTGCCAGCATAGCCAGTCATAGAATCACAAAATCATAGAATGGCTTGGGTTGAAAAGGATCACAATGATCATCTAGATTCAACCCCCCTGCTATGTGCAGGGTCACCAACCACCCGACCAGGCTGCCCAGACCCACATCCAGCCTTGCGGCCCAGCGAAAAACCTGAGGGATCCCACAGAGATCTTCCCTGTAACTTTAGGAAGCATGTTTGTTTGCTGCGGTAAGGACATCTCAAGCCATTGGCGATGCTTGAGAGCACCTGTCTGCCTCCCTAGGGGCAGGAGTCTTCCTCGGGGCCTGCCTCACCCTGCCAGACCTGCAGGTGGCTGGGACAGCACAGCATGTCTGTCACGGCGTTGAATACCCATGTCTGGACAAATATATTGAGCCCTTGGTCTAACACTTTTCTTGAAACTATTAGGGAATAAGTACAAGCTGGAAAGTGTGCCAGGAATACAAAAATGTGTGGATTCCATCTCGGTGACAGGTCCCTGTACAGACTTCTGCTCCATACTGCTATGAGTTCCTGCAATACGAGCCTTCATTTATGCATAATATTTTAGTTCTCTTTCTCTCTCTTTTTTCTTTTTAAAATGTATGAATGATCTCAGCCATGCACAAAGCAAGGATTTGACCCTACTGCAGTGTCACTGTCCATCCTCCCACTTTGCTTTCAAGCATTGCCAATGCTCTGCACCCTACCTGACAGCGCCCTGAACAAATGGACGTGTATTTTGGCCTCAGAAGAGAATGATAAAAAAGAAACGATTCCCCATCTGTTTAGATACATTTTTAACCTAGATTGATAGTGCTCTTGTCTTTCTTATTTTTCTGCAGGTTTCCCTAAGCACAGTATCAAAGAAAGAGTTAAGTTCTCCAGCATTCAAGTCTTGGTCCAATCTCTAAGTGAGAGCATTTGGGGCATTTGTCTGAAAACCTTGGTGTACTTTGACATCCAGCCGTGAAGAGAATGGACTTATTTTTTCCAGTCCTGGCAAGAACAGCCCTCTTAAATCAAAACAACTTAGTCGTATTATGAAAGCTGAGACCCTTGTGAGTTTATATTCCTTGCTGTGTTTGGGTATTTGTGTGGGCCCAGGGCCAGTAGTAAGCAAAAGCTTTTAAGAAGAGAGGAGCGACTGTGCATTGCTGATTTGAACAGCATTCCTGCCTCCTTCCGGCAAGTCTAGGAGTTACACAGCCATGAACTGCTGCTTGGTGACTGTAATTGGGACCAAATCTGTTCGTTCACTGGTCGTGCCCTGGCTTCCAGAGCCAATTGTTTAAATGTGGCTAAACGACTGACTGATCGGTAAGCTGCACTTATATGGCCTCTTATGTCTGAAATTATCAGAATAACTGATAGCTGCTTTTAAAAGCAAATAAAGGGAAGCAGAGGCATTTCTCTGCTTGAGCATATGCTGAGGGCAAATTCTAGTGTCAATTATGAAGATACAGAACAGCCATCTTAAAGGAATCAAGACCTGCGTGGGGGGGGGGGTACCAACTACTCCTTATAGATGACAGGAGTGAGAGAGACCTAAAAAGCAGCATGTCTTTGTGACTGGCTGTTTCAGTCTCACTTCCCCACTTGTGGGAGTCCAACAGGGTACAAAACACTCCCCTTCAGCCAGTCTCTCTTCCAAGCAGATGTGAACAGAGACATATTTGCCAGCTTACACCAGTTCTGCTACAAGAGATACCTTTACGGGAGAAAGGGGAAAGCAAAGTCTATTTCTTATTTTTAATGGCTTTGTTGACCTGTTCTGTTCAAATGGGCTCTTAAGATACTGAGTTATTTCTCCATTGCCTTTGTCTCAAGCTCAGAAACAGGCAGGCTTTCACTGTATTAGGTTCCTTCATAGATAATGGGGAGCAGTGAAACTGAAAACTGAAATAAATCACTGCTGTTTTATGGCATTGTCACAGCTCTGCATCTGAAAAGTTTGCAAGACTCCACCATAGAGCTACAGGAACTGACTCACGGCTCATGCACCGGACATTGTTACAGCGCTGAGACACAGAACATGTAGGAATTTCTTTTGCATTCATGTTTGTCAGATCACCTCTTTTATTTGTACTTCTCTTGCTCTTAGTCTCTTTTTTATCTACTATTCGACACATTGGATTTCTGAAACAAATATTTACACAGTACTATTTCCACTGGCTTAAAGGACAGCCCTTGGCTTGACCTCCTGTCCCTGGCTCCACCTCTGGAACCTCACAGGTCACCGCAAGTTCTGCAAATGGCATCCAGAAAGGAAATCTCCACGTTCTGAGAGTCCCCTTACCAACAGCCCAGAAGCCCAACTTGACTTCCTCTTGATTCAGGGGCTAGTAGGCAAGAGATAGAAAGAAAATCAGTTGTACATGTACTGGGGAAAACTACACAGAAACATAACATTAAGCCAGGCACATAATGACTTAGGAAGCAAAGCACCTGTATCCTTTTTGATTCAAATACAGAGACACCTTTGTTGCACTCCTGCAGCAATAGTGCGTAAATATGCAAAGTACCCAGCCCCTAGGAAAATTTCCAGTGCCTACTTCCATGAAAGTCAGTAGAGAAGAATGTTAGCTCCTGACTAGACTGGGTTTTGCACTCTGGAGCATAAGCATTTTGGAAAAGAGGGTGCCAAAAATCTTGAGATTGAAGGACTTTGAGGAACTCTTACGGTACTGCAACTGAGAAGTAAATGTGTGTTCTTTCTCAAGGACAGGCTGAGACAACATCGAAATATGGAAACAGACGCTGACAAAAGGTCTGTGTAGCTGAATGGTCTATCTGACAGTAGCCGAAAAACAGATGCCTAGAGAGAAGTGTAAGAATAGAGCAAGCATATTTTCCCAGAATAGTCTGCCAGGCTCCAACACTTTGTGCCGCAGGCATTTCCTGAGCCAGAGGTTGTCTGTTATATTTAATAGCTGCACAAAGACTTCTCCTCCATCAACTTGTCCATTCTTCTCCTGAACTGATGTGAACATTTGGCATCCACAACATCCTATGGCAAGTGTCCAAGGCCTTAACACATGGCAGGCATAGAGCTACTTCAATTTGCTTTGAATCCACAACCTGCTAGCTTCATGTTATGCCCCCTCGATTTTACTTCTAAGTGTGATGGTAAATGTTCAGTTCCCTTCATTCCCGAAGCTGCCCATGATTCGGTGACCCAGTTATCCCTTCTCCGGACTGAGGCATCTGAGCCCATGCTGTGATGCCACATGCAGCAGCCATCCTGGATCCTCTTCTAGCTCTGGTGCATCCCTTTCATGGTGGGGAGACTGCACACCCGAGGCAGGACAGAACCAGATGCAAGGACATAGCGATACCTTGCTTTGCTGTTGGTTCCTTCTGAACAGCTCCTGATACTGGGCTGCTTTTTTGACTGCTGGGTATCGTGTCGGTCTTTTCTGTCAGCATTTCAACACCTTGCTCTTGAGTGGTCACAGTTGTCCAGTGCTGTGCTTATAAAGCCAGGAGCTTGTTTCCTACTCACCGTGTGGCAGCTTCCACTCACACTGAGCTTAACCTGCCACATTATCACTCGCTTCTGTGGTTTTCACAGCGCTGTTGCTCATCTATACAATCACTATTGTAAAAAACCTGTAACTCCTCATTAATCAGTCCCTTTTCAGCATATTTATGAATATGTTGGAAGGCTGGTAACTTCTCTCCATTGTGAGAACTGATCATTTATTCCTAACACTTAGATTTTTTTCACCTTCCATCTCATCATCTCTCCATGAAAGAATTTTCCCTCTTATCTCCGGCTCCCTCAGAGTCTATACTGAGAGACTTCATTAAAAGTCTATTTGAAAATCCAAGTAGGCTGATCAGATGCCTCCTGTCATGGCCCCAAAGGGTTCCACAACTTCACCTGTCCCTGCCCTGGCCCAGGCTCAGGCCCCCACACCAGCCCCAGGCTGTCAGCCCCTTCCCTAGCAAGGTGGTAGCAGAGCAGCAGATGGGCAGTATCTCCCCGCAGCCCTGCCCTGCCTGGCCATGGCCCCTGGGCAGCCTGTCCCCGTCCCCAGGGAGGTGCCAGGTGCCTGGGGCTGGGGCTGCCCAAGTGCCCTGCTGCCATGTTCCCCGTGGGATGCCAGGTGGGCCCTGCCCAGCCCACTTGGCGAACCACCAGCCTTCACAGCAACCTGACAGGTTACCCCATTATTTGGTGAATCCCTGTGAGGATTTCTTGCCAGAGAGCTTTGTTTACTCTTCCCTATTGTCACATCCACCCATGTGCTCACTATACATAAACTTTGTGATAGTTTTTGATTTACCCTCTGACTGCACCGGAGCACATTTGAGTCCTAAGGGAGAAAATACCTTTTAAGTACAGAATCACGCATTTCTGCTGGTAGCTCAGCTTGCAGTCCTGAATTCCTTTACTCTCTTTATTGGGAGTTTTGATGCAATTTTTCCATTTTTTCTCATTTTTTTTGGCAGTGGAAGGGAGGCCACTTTATCCTACTCTCCAGTTTAACCTGCCAGAGGTTTATAAACTCCACAGCTCAGGCTGCAAAGCCCTCTTGTGCCCTCATCAATTTGCCTTACAAAAAGCAAACCAGTGCTCAGAAATCAGACACCGCTCTGATTTGAAGATAAGCCGGTCTCATAATGTTTTTGAATGAGTTTCCCCTACAGACTGTAAATACCAAGCGACTCTAAAAGACTTCAAGAAAATACACACACACACACCATCTCAAGCATTACGAAGATAAGAGAATAAGAACTCTAGGAGGCTTTGTGTACAAGGGAGTCAGGCTGGCGGTAGGGCAGATCAGATTTGCTTGAATTTATAGCTGCATAATGTTCACGACTCTGATTATTTAGCTAAAACCATTAGAACCAAGTATTAGTCCTGGCATTAGTGTGCAAGATGCCTTTCTCCATTAGGCAGATGTGGAGTGGGCATGTTCCAGCTTTTCAGACTTGCAACCACAGAAGGGCACCGTGCCTTGATCTTATATTGTACACCATGCTCCTTGAATGGTGGAATGCAGGTTGGGCATGGAGCTGCTGACAAAGAAGCAACCTTTCAACAACCAGAAGTTAGAAGCTGCTAGAACTCAGTATGACAGGAATAAATAGCCCACTTGCTTCATTTCCAGAAAACTTCCAGACAGTCCAAATAGAAAGCTTTGGCTGTGCATTTGAGGTATGAGGTGTATGAGAAACAGCATTGCTGCCCTGGTTGGCACAGAAAAGTAAATGCACAGTTTCAGGGTAGAGCCTGCTACCTTTTGTTGACACCTGGATCACCCTGGGCTTCACTGAAACAACTAAGAAGCCAATTCTTGCAAATTTAATGTTCATTTATAATCAAGCAACGAGGATGAAAGCCTTGCCAATGTAACACAAGGTGACAGTGAATTCTAGAGGATGTGGCAGTCTTTTGTAGAGATTTTGTGGTGCAGCAGCACCACACATACACAGTAACACAAGGCTGGGGTGCCTGGAATCTCTTTGCACCAGTCCCTACCACATCTTCAGCAGCCACTCCTAAGCTCTCTGTTTTATATCCTTGCTGCCAGTCAGGGGCCCTCCTGAGAGGCAGCATGGCCCCTCAGTTGAGTGCTAAGCCCAGCTCTCCTACCACAGCTGTGAGGTAGACAGTGTTCCCCTCCTTGTTACACCCCGGTGGTGACTATGCCTTGACAAGTCCAAGTTCTGAGCAGATCTATGTCAGCTGCTGGGGATATGGACATGACAAGGTCTGCAGCTACAGGAGGGAGATGGTCCATCTGTTTTGGGAACTCTAGTGCAAGCTGTTTCAGTCTCTGGTTATCGCAACATGGTTGCCTCTGCCTTGTCCCAGCTTAGAGGACTGTCATGTTTTCCTCCCTCTCTCTCCTTGCCCTACAACAGGGCTGGCAGCGCCTGCAGCACAAACCCTTCACCAGCCACACCGCGCAGACTTACCACTCAGCTTCTGCTCCCCAGTGTCAGCTCTGAAGGGCAAGGAGCAGGACTGGAGCTGGGTTAAACCACCACAACCTGCTTGTCAGGTGGAGGCAGAGATGGTCCAAGAAAGTTTGGATCATTTCTGTGCTGTGAGGGCACAGTAATGTAACAGTGGAAGGAGCAAAAGCCACACCAGCACCACTACAGCGGTATCGCTGAGTAGCTCACCAGCAGCCCAATCCTATACTGGAATCAGTGGCTCGTGACAGATGTGCACCTGATTTTCTACTATGCTACTCTGGCAATGTATTTTAATCATCAGAATATATCAACAGTGCCCCTTCCCCCCCCTCCAGTTGATTCATCTTTCATCACGTAGTCTTATATCACAACAAGAACAAGCATTGGAAAGCATAGTCTTTACTGACACTGATGCATACTTTCCACCTCCAGTGTGAAATGTGAGCAAGATTTGGCATAGCGGTCACTGACTTGGAGTTAATCACTTCAGTCCATCACCCGGACTGCTGCCAAGCAAATGAATTTATCCTATGAACACCGATCCACTCACCACTTTGCATTACCCATGTCGACAGAGGCAGAATATCTCAGCGTCTCACAGGAGCTTGGATTTCTCTCCAAGGTCAGAAGAGGAAAGAACAACACAGAGAAAAAGTCTGTTTCTTCATCAGAGCTGGTGTTTAAGTTAGTGCTTGTTCCTGTAGTTTACCTCCAGTAAAACAGAAGAGGCTTCACTCAATAAAGAAATGGATCATTATAAAGCACAGTCCTTGAAGGTTTGCCTTCATAATGCTCATGCTCTTTTTCCTTTTGAGTGCAAACCCCAGTTTAAAGTGGCATTACTCATTCTTCATCCTAACTATAGAATCATAGAATGGCCTGCGTTGAAAAGGACATCAAAGATCATCCAGTTTCAACCCGCCCCTACCATGGGCAGGGTCGCCAACCAGTAGACCAGGCTGCCCAGAGCTACATCCAACCTGGCCTTGAATGCCTCCAGGGATGGGGCATCCACAACCTCCTTGGGCAACCTGTTCCAATGCGTCACCACCCTCTGAATCAAAAACTTCCTAATATCTAACCTAAACCTCCCCTGTCTCAGTTTAAAACCATTCCCCTTTGTCCTATCACTGTCCACCCTCATAAACAGCCATTCCCCCTCCTGTTCATATGCTCCCTTCATGCAGGAGCATGATACCATTTTGCGGATGAATGTACTTGCTATACGGAACTTCAAAAGAAATTGAGAGCTACCAGGCTATGACTTTAACATGAGTAGAAAACAAGCAAAAGGAACTCCTCCTACCTAGTGGTCTGGGCTCTCCATCTCTTTTATTTCCACAGTGCAAAGAAGGCATAGGATGAGGTATTTTTAATTGTTTTGGCAAACTAGGAAGGTGAGCCTCCCTGGAGGTGTACTTCCCTGGAGCCTCTCAGCAGCACAGCCCTCTGGGATCCCACTCTGTCGCATGTGTTGGTGAATGAAGCAGAGTGCAGGGATGCAATCAGGCAGCTTAACTCCGTGTCTGACTGCAGGAACACACAGCCTGCAGTAGGAAGGGAGACCATTTAAGGACAGACATTTTGGGTTTGCAAGGAAGACTTTATGGCTGCCAATGGTGTGATTCAAGCACACTCCTCAGTGTAATTCAAGTCCAGAAAACTGTTTTTCTCTAAGTGCTTTCATAGAATCCCAGAACCATAGAATCACCAAGGTTGGAAAAGACCCACAGGATCACCCAGTCCAACCATCCACCTATCACCAACAGTTCTCACTAAACCACGCCCTCAACACAATGTCCAAATGCTCCTTGAACACCTCCAGGGTCGGTGACTCCACCACCTCCCTGGGCAGCCCATTCCACTGCCCGACCACTCTTTCAGACAAGTAGTATTTCCTAACATCCAGCCTGAACCTCCCCTGGTGCAGCTTGAAGCCATTCCCTCCAGTCCTATCACCAGTTACACAAGAGAAGAGGCTGACCCCCAGCTCACTACAACCTCCCTTCAGGTAGTTATAGAGAGCAGTAAGGTCTCCCCTGAGCCTCTTCTTCTCCAGTCTGAACAATTCCAGCTCCTTCAGCCGCTCCTCATAAGCCCTGTGCTCCAGACCCCTCACCAGTTTCATTACCCTTCTTTGAACACGCTCCAGGGCTTTCAAAACATAGAACACAGCATGATCAGAAAACCAGAGCAAATCCTAGGCATCAAATGGAAATAAACTGCGATTAATAAACATACAGAAATATTTTACTAGATGCGGTAAACTCAGTTTACCTGTTGCTTAGGATATATCCTTGATACAAGACAAGTGATAAAGATCTGGAAACACTCGAGAAAGAAGAAAGAATTGTAAACCATGAATGATCTCTTGCATATCGCAGCTAGAAAATGAGTGTCTTCAAATCTCAGTTATCTGTCTGCTGAGGCAATTGTATGAATGAAGTATATTCAAGAAGTAATGGAAACTTCTCAAGAATGGCCATTTAGTTGATTGTTAAAAAATATTTTAGGTACCGTCAAAGACAGACAGTGCAGTTTGAAACTGTTAAAAATATTCATTCCTTTTGGCACAAATCCATCTTTGCCTTCTCTCTCGTCTTTTAAAGATGGCTTTTTCCATTTTTACCATTCGTGTGAGACTGAGGCTACGGCAGTGTTTCTTTTAAAAACAAAGGAAAAGTAATCCATTCTAAACCCAAGAAGACAGTGCCTTTAGTCATAGAAACAATGGTGAAGGTTACTCTTCTGCATTAGAGGTATCAGGGGCACTTAGAAAAGCCTGTTTTTTCCTCTCCCTCTTCCTCTCCCACTCATTCTCCTCTCCTCATCCCTCTTTCTGGTCTCTCTGGTTCTCCCGCTGGTGTCTGTTTTGTAACTTTTGTATTTATAATGGCTTACTTTGACCAATCTATGGCCAACTGGATTGCTGCAGTCATAATATTGTATTAAAAATTTGTATTAGCAGAGCCTACTTGGAAACTATTTCCATTCACAAGTGCAAATCTAATATGCACCTCCATGATCATCCAGAGGACAAGGGAAAAATGACTTGATTCTTCTGTCCAGATCTTACAGAAAACAAAAAGAGAGGAAAAATCTGCTCTGAAGCACAGAGCTATACAGCAGGAGTGCATGAAAATAAACATCCCTCAACAATTTTATGGAGAAAATTGATTTAATCTGTTTAATAGTACGCAGCAGTACAGTTCAATTCAAAGTGTTTTTGTTAAGCTAAATTTGAATTCTGATGTCTGCTGCCTGGCAGTAACTCGAACCTATTATTATCATGCCCTTTAGCAGCCATCAAAAGGACAGGAATTTGACCCTCCACAGATGCCTGAACCCAGGCAGAAGAACTGGTGCTGCTGAAACCCACTGCAGCAGAAAGCGTGGGTATTACGAAACTGCCTTGCCACCTTCTTCTCAGTAGACGACCTTGCACAAAGAGGTAAAGGCCGGAACAAGACACAGATAGACATGCAGGCCCCAGTATACATTTGCAAAGGCAAAAGGTCTGCCTATAAAGCTTTTCCAGCTTCAAAAAACATTATAAAGGGTAGATATTGGATGTATCAAATCCAAAATTATGATTTCATTTCTGAAATACTGTTTCAAATTTGAGACATACTAAAAGAAAGAGTTTGCCAGCCTTGCTCTGAGCCTTCCCTGGAGGGAGTACACTGTATTTACTTTATGTTCAGGCAATTTTCTTCATGTTTCTGCTCCTGCCCCAAACATCATTCCTCAATGCTTGACTCACATTCTCTCTGATCCAACGCTCCCTGTCCAATAAGTCATACAAACCCAGTTCTCCTAACCCGACCCAATTTCCTTATTGAAAATCATTCAGTCTCATCTCAGTCACAGTCCTCTTGCTCACGAAATTTCCTTTATCCCTCTATTGTCCCAGTTCTCCAAATCTTGTCTTTCAACCCTGCAAGCAGCTTCCACATAATTCAGGTCGTTTCCTCCTTCACACTGCCAGAGTGATAAATGCCTCGCAGCTTCGCCAAATCTCTGCCTCGCCAGACTACAAGCCTCATCATATCCGAGCATGGCCCTCTTCTCCCCGATCACGGAGTCAGAGATGTCTGAAGACGTGTACTGCAGCTAAACTAGGGTGAATTTTAATGGGAGATTAGTAAGACACATCCTTGTCCCGAAGCTGACCTCCTGGCAAGGCTCACACTCTTGCTCTGAAGGCCATGGAGGAGATGGAGAGCAATGGACCGTTTTCAAAAGAAAGGTCACCAAGAGTTTACCGTGAGCAAAATGACATTTCCTTCTAGCTTTATTTACAGAGCCAGATGAACCATTTCAACTAACATTTTCAGACCCAGCATGGGAAGTTTCAGCCTGAACAGCTAAACTGAGAAAACTGTAAAAAGCTGAAGGCAGGGAGGACCCGTTTGCTACCAGCTCTCTCACAGAGCTTTTCCCCTTGTAACTAACATTGGCAGCAGTGGGGCAGCCAGTCTGCAGTCCAAATGGTCACTACATTTCTTTTTAATGCGGCTTTGGACCTGCTTCAAGCCTTGCCTAAAATTAGGCCTTTTACTAGCTTTTTAAGTTTTCCAGTTCAAAGGGCAGATGTTTTGTCAAGCCATTACTGAAAGGTTACAGACCGAGGTTCTGAAGAAGGCTCGAGACATCCAACAGAAGCTGTTTCACATTCTGTGGGAAGCTAAAAGAGCATAGCTCAAAAAGGCAAAAGCGTTGTACTTCACATTAATTGCACACTGCTAACCTCGGGAAAATACAGTTCTGCTTTTTTTTTATGAAAACCAAGGGAACGAGAAAACCAAATAGCTTGATACAGAGCTCTGGGTTATAATCACAGTGCACGGTGATTTAGATGCGCCCTTTTAAAGAGACCTCTTCCTGCATGACACGAGTTACTGCGGAGTCGTAAACAAATGCCAGCCTGACTGATGTGACCCACAGTTGCTTGCCTCGATGAGATCGCTGCATGCCGGGGCAGAGCAGAAGAAGCCTCACTGCCTCAGCCCGAATGTTATGGTTCAAGAATCAGCAATGTTTTTGCTCAGGAAATTGATAGTCTTTGCCAACCTCAAACTGGAACTACGACGCATCATTCAGATGCTGCATCCTTCCCAAAGCAAACTCAGCTCCAGATACGCTACTTCATTTTCCTTTCTGGTTGTGTCACTTTGCAAACAGACATTGGAAAAAGGTTAGAAGTCAAACAAGCCGTATCAATAAGTTCAACTCGCATTTTCTTGAAATACATAGCAGTCTCAGAGTGGCAAATCAGATCGTGTAAATCTGTATAGTAGAAAGTGTTTGGCTTTGAAAAATTACTCGTATTCATTTTCCACAAGTGCTCCCCAGAGTGCGTTTTCCAGAACATTCAAAAGAAACACTGCACTAATAAGTAAATGCTTTGCCCTTTTACTTTTCAGAACAAGTATGTTAGCTTGTCTTTAATTCAGAGCAGGGGCCCTCCTGGACCTTTTATACGTGAGCTTTTTACATGCTGGTTTTTCTTTTACTTACACCTCCAGTTAGTGATTACATCTCAGAGTGAAGAAGAACCTCGTGAGGAAAATAAAATTTTAAAGAGGCAGATAGGCAAAATCATAACCTATACGAATCCTCTGCTGTTTTCACAATCATCCACCTACTTATTGCGACGATTTGTTCATTCGTCTGCTTGGATTCAAGAAAACGAAGTTTTACAAGTATTTAATCTGTTCATTTTCACAACAAGCTAACCAATTACTGCAAATGACGATGCATGCTCATCAGTTACCAATATATTGCTTTATTTCTTGGTAGCAAATTAAGGCTTTATAGTGAGATTTGTACAGTACAGGCCAATTCAAACATCAGAAACCTTAAAAACCATGTAGCGCTATTCACTCAATTTAGCTTAGCCAGAAAAGTAGATTTATTTATTTTTTTTTCCTAATAAACAGTTAAATGTTACTAAAGAGGCCTTATATTTCATGAGTGCAAATGGCTCTAAATCCCACCATCTTCAGGAACGGGCTTAACATTTAACTGTTCTTGGGGCCGTTTTCAGATAAAGGATAAACAGAGAGTATAGCTGGCTCGGATAAAATACACTGTAATACTGGCTGGAAAAGAATCTCTAATTTTAAAAACACAGAAAGGAAAACTAAAGTGATGTTAACTGGTCAAAGGATGGGATTACTCTCTGCTACCTGCTGACCAGTAACAGTAGCAATAACAAAATCATGTTCCTTGGCCCTCCTCGCTTTAGTACAATCTCATTTGTAATTCACAGGTGGTGACATACCAGAAGTTAGGAAACTCCAAACTGGAGGAACATACGTACTTTACAGGACTTTCTGCACAAGTAGGACAAGTTCCCTCTGCAGGGACGTGCCCAAAGCATTGCTCTTTTGTAATCTGAGAGAGCACTGCTGCAAGTATTTCCTCAGCAATTATGTATTTTTTGTGAGCATGTGGATTTTCACTTCATATCAATGATTTTATGAGTGCTGTCTGGAGATGATGGAACTACTGCTTATGAAAACCAGACACGGTGCTTCCCTTCTTATGTTCTCTACCAAGACATTTATAGCATTTGAGATGAATGTATAAATTCACAATGCTGACTGTATGAATTCACCTGTCAGTCACGCAGAGGGGGCCTGCCTGAAAATATCATCACCCCTCACATCTCTGGCTTCCACATCTGAGCAGTAAATGCGAAACTGCAGAGAAACGGCTGCCAGAAAATGGTGAAGAAAAGAACCATGAAACGACCGTGTGCTCTGAGGAAAGAGGCGGCAGAGGGGGAATCTCCAAGCCCTGCTTGCTCTTGCATGAGCAAGAGTGACTATGAGAGTGCAGTGGGCTTGCAGTGTCACAGGGCAATGCTGGCATGGTAATTCCTTGCTGAACAGCAGCCATTTATCCAGCTTTTGGGAACACATGCAGACAAGGTTTCACAGAACGAAACCTCTGATGTGAACAACATTCTAAGCCCCTCTCTCTCCCTAACAGCAAGCTAACCTCTTTGAAGACCTGAGATCAGCCATCTACCTGTTAAAGTGGAAGGCCACAGAAAAGAGCGAGGTTTCTACGTGTACTAAGGCACATACTGAATGCACCTCAAGGCACGTGCCTGGGTTGTGCAGAGAGAGGCAGCTGCAGCAGTGCCACGGCTGCTGAAGAGGCACCGTGAAGGAGCAGGCAGACATTCTGGTGACAGCAGTACAGTGCAGCAATGGGCACAGCCCTGTTTCAGCTGTTCTTCATCATCACAGGGTCCCCAATGAACCGCAGTGCTAGCTCAGCTTGTTGCAGAATTGTAATAGCCTCTCAGACTGACTTGCTGGCTTCTCCCTTTGCAAGGCCACCAATATCTCACGTTTTCCTTCACTCAGGTGAAAACGTCACTGCTTATCAGACCCAGGAGCTGCTTCTACACGTGCAGGTGAAGGCAGATTTAGAACCAAGTGATGATACATAAGTGACCTGGAAAAGAGCTTTCCATGAGAAGCCGTGCATCAGCACAATCTCCAGGCTCGTGCAGCAGAGTGCTCAGCAATGGCCAGCAGGTCTTATTCTGACTCAGTGAAGTATATTTATGAACATCATCCAGTATTTCCTGAGGGATTACAATGAGTGACTACCAAGGAAAAACTACTTGGAGATAAGGGGATGCTTTATCAGCCATATTGGAGAAGTTGGGGAACAGAGACACATATTGCATAGTCAGCTTTAAGAGCACAGCTGGAATTCAGATGTGTTTGATGCAGCTTAGTAGCCTTTCCAAAGGAGGGATTATGTGCTATTTCCTTTGGAGGTAGCTACGTTAGCTTGGGACAAGATCATGGCTGTTATGGAAATGGCACCCCGCTAGGGATGCTGAGCACTCACTGGTCGTGCATTAAGGCAGCCTCTCAACAGAGACCCTTAAAAAGTGGTCAAACGGCACCTTAAAAAGTGATCATACAAAAAGCAAACAAAATAGTCCTCTAGAAACGCTCCCTCACATACAACATACAAGAAAAGCTGACTCCCGTGAGCTACAAAAAAACAGCATTACTGAATATGGGAGCGTGTGTTTATACATCAGTGTTTTTAATACTGCATTGTAACAACAGGGCTGGAGCATCCTTTCAGAAGAAGGCAGGGTTGGTGTGCTCTATAATACAGCGCTTGCAGTGTCGTTTAACAAATCGCAGAGCATCCACAGAAACATCGCAGTCCTGCACATTCAGCATCTGCAGGTCAAAACAGTTGGCAGCTACAATCTGGAGGCCCTGCCCAGTGATGCTCTCGCACGATTTCAGGCTGAGGCGCTTCAGGTTGAAGCAGTTGAGGGCTAGAAACTCCAGGCCGGTGTCTGAGACCAGAGGGCACTTGCCAATATCAAGTGATTTGAGTTTTGTGCAATTTTTGGCGAGGTACTCCACGCCATGGTCCGTGATGCCCTCGCAGCCCCGCGCATTGAGGTAGCGCAGCTTGCTGCAGTATTTGGCTATGTAGCGGATGCCCACGTCTGTGATCCGGCCGCAGTGGGCGATGCTCAGGTATCGCAAGCGCGACTCCAGCTTGGCTATCTCCCGCATGCCAAAGTCACTGACAAAGCGACAGTCGCTCACGCTCAGTTCCTTAATGGACGTGCAGTAAATCATCAGGTAGCGGAGACCTTCGTCGGTGATGCGGACGCAGCGGCGCAGGTACAGGTGGGTCAGCTGAGTGCAGTGGGCAGCAATCGTGTGCAGTCCTTCGTCCTCCAGGACAAAGCAGTCTGTCATGTCTAGGTAGCGGATGGAGATTTGTTTGCCGTGTAAGGGAGACAGCTTGATGGAGGCTTCGCGAGTCAAGCTGATGCATGTTACTTTGGAGCAGCCTGTGTGGAAAAACAGTCAATTTATGCAAACAGTAAGAATAAAACAGACAGCAAGACCAGAGAGGTGCACATGATATGGCATGCTGGATGCCATGAAGGCATCTTCCAGAGCAGATATCCACGAGAGCAGCCATCCTGACCGACTAGTCTGGGTTTGCTGCGATGTGTCCCTGTACCTGGGCAAAGACACTCCATTGGAGTCAGTGAGGTTTCTTTGGATTTTGAGGACCAGCAAAGCCACAGGCCAATTTTGCCCATATGCCAAATGTGAAATAATGGCACTAGGTTTACTAAGGGACACTCGACAGCATGTTACTACAATAGAAACCCAGTGTCAATTTGAGAAAATGGCATTACTTGAGAACCATGCAGCTTTTGGATCAGAGGCACTCTCATTGCTGACTGGTTGAGCTTGTAAACCAACATCAGAGGCTCTTGCACCATCAAATCCTGTGATAAAAAAAGAAGACAAACCCCACAAACAGTCTAAAATGCATCTGGGGAACAGATGGGAATCCAGCCCCAAGCCCACAATGAAGGAAGGATGCAAAACTATGGCAAGACCATGGGCCTGCAGAAGGGTGGAGATTTGAGTAACCCAACGAGAATGGGGAGAGTCAGCAGGAGCTAAGGCTTGTAAGGGCATGGGAGGACATGAACAGACACAGAAAAGGATTATTTGAAGTGTGAAAGTCTGGCCACAAATGGATAAAACCAGACTAGAGGAGAAAGACCAGACCTTGCAAGGAAAGAGAAAAAGCGAGATTAAAGGGCAAAACACGCTCACAGACTTTCTCCATTTTTGTATACTGGCGAATGAAAGCTTTTTTTGGAAAGTGCTGTTTCTGCTCCATTGCAAACTGGCAGTCTCAGGCTACTGAAGGGAAATTCTTAACCGTGTCCTGTTCAGGTGGGCTCACTGCATTCACGTTGCTAGAAACAGCTGCAAGGAAGAAGGAAGGGTTGGCCTGCAAGTAATCGAGGCCCGACGGTTTCAGCCGCAAATGTCTACTCAAATTCTGCAGCTTATACCTGAGGAAGTGCCCTCAGGAAAGGATAGAAGGAGCTTCTCTGTATTGCTGAAACACTGGACAAAAGCAATGAACTGACCCATGAAAAGCCAGAAAATTTAAGATGAAAGCCTTACAGCCCCATGGATCATAAATGCCGCACAGCTCCAGTAATCTGGAAAAAAGAAAAGAAGGCATGCCAATCTTCATATGGAGATCACCTCAAGAACTCGGACGATCCAAACCCATACCACTTGATACAACAGGTCTTATTCAGACATTTACTAGAAGGATTGAATATTCTTCAGAAAAAGGAAAAAAAAAAGAAAAAAAAATCTTCAGATAGTCCAGGAGGTTCACACAGATGTCCAGCACGGAGTATGGACTTGAAACAGTTTACGGTCTGTAGTTAAGATTTCTACATTCCTCACTTGAGTTTGCAGCTGGAATTTTAATTTAGGCATCAAATTTAGTTGAACAGATGCAAAGTTTACCTTAGGCCTCAAATAAAGAAGCTGGCAAATTGTCCACAGGTGATATAGAAGCTCTGGGACCTTGAAGCAAAGCGCTTTTTTCAGTGAACAAATTCTTAAAACTATTTCCCCTTCAGACTGCCTTGCAGATCCATCTATACTACGGTGCAATTTTTGGAAATAAATCTGCATTCGAATAAATACTGTGCAGACATAAAGCAAAGTTTTGTTTTTTTTTTTTTTAAGGAAAGGAGTACAGTTCATTACTGGCAGGTTTAAAATATCACTCCTAATATACGCTTTGGGCTGGCTGATACTAAACGCACAAGAGGTGTCCCCGTCCTCGAACTGGGTTTTCATAGAAGAAGCTGGCACCCAGGCATAAATCTGTCAGACCGGATGTAGCTGCTGCTATTGTGTTTGCACAACGAGGTTGCTGGATTAAGGCATCAGCCTGAATATTTCTGGATATTTCTGGATATGCTGACCAGAATTCAGTTTTCTAATTTGGTCAAATGAGAACGAAGGGCTGATGAGGTAGAGGAGAATGTTTAGTCTGCCGTGGATCTGAGAAAGGGGAGAACTTTAACGACCGCAGTTGAACAGCGAATAGGTCAGAAGTACCTCAGCAGGGCTGGAGTCAGGGTACATAAGTGTGTGATCACTGTCTGAGTAAGCTCAGCATCATCTTGTCTGGTTATTTTGGCTACAATGTGAAATATTTCATGGGAAGGGTATTCAAAATGGTTCCACCAGAGGAAGAATCCACACTGATATATAACTACCTGAATTTTAGGCAAATTGACAGGTTTCTTGGTCTGTAACAATTTTTCTGTCCTAAATAATAAAAAAAAAGTAAAAACAAAACTCTTGTAGCAGGATTTTCCATAAAGGAAGTAAAACTGATATTTGAAACGGAGGAGTAACTTCCAAACAGATTAAAAAATTGTTGGCAAGCATGTTAGATAATAATTTGCAGTCAAGCTCAACCAGCTTCTGGAGATATCTCAGACTTGCCCACAAAGTGGATGTTGAAAGTGACAGAACTTCCACTGTGGAGAACTCTGGAACTTAATAAGAACGTCTGGTTTTTACATTAAAGATTTTGGTACGTTCCTGCTGCCAAATAGCCATGCAAGGAGGAGAAGGATTCATGTGAACTGGGTTTTAACTAACTGGCTACAAGTACATCGTTAGCCTCCAGCACAAGTACCCAACCTTTCTTGTTCGCAATAAAACCAGATCAGTGAACTCTTTCAACGCTGAGAATTGCCTAAACGTGGATGCAAGCCTTGTCCTCCTAATTACTCCCCGTATTGATTACAGAAGCAAACTTCTCACATGAGATCTCCTAATTGTAGCCCAAATTCATCCGAGGCCCTAGAATGCAACCCGATTTCAGACAAGTCCAGGGAGAGTCCGTACAGCAATTAAAATTGCCGTTTGAAATCTTGTTCCTGGAATTCTTTAATATGGCATTCAGCTATGAAAGTAAGCGCAGGGTGTCTTTTTTCCTCAGTTCTTTTTGGCCTCCCCTGACATACCTTCTTTTTAACACTTATTTCCAAAAGAGAAATAAAAGAGAGCAGCTCTGGCACAGCTTGAGGCAGGGCTCAGCAAGGCGGGTAAGTTCATTCAGCAACTGCCTTGACACCACAATGCTGACTAGTGAGAATCTGGGCCCCCAGCCTTTGAGGAAGATGGCTTTTTCTGTTTTAAGTTCAGGAATCATTCCTTCTGTTTGAGAAAATGGAGAGGAAAAAAAAGAATGAGGGCAAGCGAATTTGCTTTATAACAAAAATCCCCAGAGACGGACGAGGAGACGTGTTAAGAAACAGTCTGAATCTGCCCAACAGCATTGCCACGCTCATCCATGGCTTTCTCTTGCTCTGGTTAAGGTGTTGCTCACTAAACCAATCATACTTTCTTTTACCTCAAACCTGTTTTCCCTCTTCACAGCTCACCCTCAGCTCAGCAACTCCACTTTTCCTGTGTCTCCAGAGCCAGAGTATTTGGGCTAATGAACTCTCCATACCACACGAGAGGATGTAGTAAGAGAAGCATAAATATGCATGGGATACAGCCAACCTTCAAAGTGATATGTAGCTCCAGGTTTAAATCACACAGGCATACACATTTACTCCTGATACTGGAGATGCTTCAACCTGAATGTGTGGTAGCAACCCCCAGCTGTTGTTTGCATGTGCTGACAGCAACTAATTCAGACATAACCTGACTGTGAATAGACTCTCTGGGACAGAATCCCTAATCAATTGTCAACTGCAGACAGAAGTCACAAAACAAGTGAATAATTTTGATTTGTTACTATTCGTTTTGATGCTATCCTTGACATTCTGCCACCCTGGGAAATAGTAAGTGAAAGAGTTGGAAAAATCAGTTTAAAAGGAAAAAAAAAAAAAAAGAAAAGAAAAAAAAAAAAAAAAAAAAGAGAGCAAACCAATGTGCACCAGCTGGGAAATGTTTTGAAAAATCAGCTTATCTGGACACAAGTGACTCATCAATGTTGTTTGCAATTCCTACTTTGCTCTGCTTGTAATATAGCCACCGATACCTCCGCAATGGCAAAGCTGGAAATCTGGTCTTGCTGATTATTATAAACATTTGACTGATAACAAAGCGAGATCGCAAAATAAATACTGAAATTCAAATTTACTTCAGAGATCTGCTTGAGTGCATCCTTTTAATTAAATACCAACATATTCTCTGAGAGGAAATTGTGTGTGGCTGACCTTGGGAAAAAGAAATAAATATCTTGTATCCCCAGACACATCTGGGGAAAACTTTCTAAAACATTTCTGCTGATCTAAACAGCAGCAGTGATGTATTGCAACTGTAGTGAAAGGACGAGGTCTCTAAGCAAGTGTATACACTATCAAAGAAAGTCTCAGCTAGCTACATCTGGTTAAAATAGGAACAGGAATAGGAAATTAGAAGACTTTGAAGTTTCACTAGGAATGACATTTGATATTTATACCTAGACAAAAGGCTAGCACAGGCTGCTTTATGCAAACATCTAAAAGTGCCCCAGCTGTCTGGATGGCTCATCTCTGTCAGCATGCCTCCATCACAGCCAGTCTGCCCGTGAGCTGCTGCTGGCATGCGGGGCGCTGAGATTCCGGTGGTACCCAGCACACTGGAATAGTGTGAGCGTATCTGTATTCCTAGCTTGAAATGTAACACAGAAAGGGGAAGCATGCAATTTTGGGGAGTAGATCTCTGACTAGCATGAGGGTTTCAGACTCCCAGGCATCCATACTTAAATATTTCCTGTTACCTGACACATCCAGATGCTCCAGGTTTGGACACAGTGACACGACATCAAAGACTGCCTCGTTGGAGATATTGTAACATCCAGACACCTCCAGCCGCCGCAGTTCCGGACAGCACTGGGCAATGGTGTAGAGTCCTCTGTCTGTGAGCCGCCTGCAGCCACTAACAATTACCGTCTCCAACATGAGACATACGTTGGGTGTATCCTGACAAAGCCTCCGCGTCAGCACTTTAAGAGCCCTGTCCACATTGATGGTCTCGCCGGTCAGGCGTATAGTCCTCCACAGCCGGGGGTCCCAGGCGAGGTTGTACCAGCGGCGGCACACGCGGGCGCAGCGGCACAGCTGGTTGGTGGGCAGGAAGGAGAAGATGTGGATCATGGATTGGTCGGGCAGCCGGTCGATGTGGGCCTGCTCCTTCTGCTGCTTGGCTGCCAGCCGGATGAGGGGGTGAGTGAGGCGGGTGGGAGGGGGAGAGTGGACCATGGCCACCGTTTCCCCAGTGACTGAGGATGACGAAGTAGAGGAGCCTCGACCATTCTGGAAACCAGGAGATGTCGGTGGGAATATCAGTGCTGGACTGGGCGTGCTGAGTGTCCGCATGCTCAGGTCGGAATCTGGAATACAAAAGGCAGGATTTCAGCAAGCAGCCATTTTACCAGAGAGAGGGAGGACACGCAAGTTCTCAGAAACACACACAGGACATGTTCTCAAGGCACCGCTCACCTTGGTGGCTGACCACCCAACACCGCTAACAGAGGGCAGGCTTTGGGCCCAAGCCCTAAGGTAAAGAGGAGACGGCGGCAGAATTCCAGAGATTTCACATTGTTATGCTCATGACTAAACGGCACAGGAAACAAATACGTTTGAATCGACAGAGAGTAACTGCAGCATGCTCAGCAGCAGCTGGGCAGCCGGGGGCTGCTCAGGGAGGTACGCAGCCATCCTTTGCCTCCCCGCTCCTCCAGGCATTCAGTGAGAAGCCAAGAGCAGTTCAGGAGGCAAACGCTGCTTCGTTCACCAGGCCTGGGCAGATGGGAAAAACACAGCCCCCTGCAGGTGTTTTCACTGTGTCTTCAAAGAAGTTCATTTCTCCTTCATGCAGACCAGGAGTTCAATTGAGAATCTGGCAACTGGCTGTGGGGGGTGTTGGCTGTGCTGCTTCTTGCCTCCAGAAAGGCACTCCTGTCCAAAGGGAGAACATGAACTCTGGGCGCATTTAGCACAGAAGAGCAAGCGGCAGGGAGACAGCATGCCTGGAGCTTTGTTACAGAGCCACTGCACAATGTTTACGCCATCTTTTTCCTAGTGCTGTTGTCAGGTCAAAAGCAGTTAACCCAAAACCACACAAAACAATTTACTCCTTCTTTACCCTCTCACGGGCGCAAAAATAAAGGGCATGTGCTACGAAGGAGGCCTGACTTCGATAGAAGTTTGTTTCAACAGTTTTGCATTTCTGCTGACGTCGCTGCCTAGAAGTCATTTCCACTCCTGCTCCCAGCTCTTCACGCCACGCAACGTAACATAAAGTAACAGATGGAAACAGCTAGGTGGTATTTCTGGGAGTCAAACAAATGCCACAGATAATATGCTGAGAGATGAATGCTGCCACAGAGCTCGCTCGTTCCCTCCCTGACCTGTTTCTGTTTGCAACAGAAATTCCAACCCTAACATCTCCATATTGACTACAACAGGCATTCTTTAAGAAGAAAAGCACCATACAGATGAATATAGAAACCAAAACACAGCACCCAGCAGAATAACAAGAATCAAGAACGGAGTAAGAACAGTGGTTTCACAACACCAAGATTTGCTCCACGGTGCATCTTTCCCTATCACTTCAGAGTTCAGGCATCTCGGGGAAGCATGCAAAGACATTTCCTTAAGTAACGCTGGCTCTGAGCTTTGTAACTGTGCAGCACTGATTCGGGCTAAGCAGGGCGCATCCTGAAATGCATTCAGTAAACCTACCCAAATCCACATTTAGGCAGAGTTTTTACATTAACTATGTCTTAGTTGAATTTGATCAGTGATACACAGATTTTCCCATTGAGCATTTAGCTTTCACTTCGCCCAGCACAGGTTTGGTCTCACCTCACTACAGCAGCAGCAAACACAAGGTTTGCATTTTCTGTGTGTATGTGAGGGTGAGATGCACAACTCCTTGGTTGGAGAAACCAAGACACAAAGAACACAAGTTTGCCCAAGGCCACTTTAGCTCAGCTGAAGACATCAAAATCACCATCTCCCATTGTGAAGAGAGAACCCCCACTACACAGTTCCTTTGCCCTTCCTCTTCCACGCCGTGTTTCACTTAGACAGAAACTCAGTATTTCAGCAAGAGGAAGAAAAAACATTTTCTTCAAGGTTTCCGAGCCTTGTCTATGGCTGTGTGAATCTAACCCAGGAATCTGTATATTTTTGAGCAAGAATGATATCTTAACGTGGAGTAGGTTTTGCAGACACCCTGCTCCCCTTTGAGACCCCTAATACCCCCCTGGCAGCCACTGCAAATAATTGCATGGAGGAGCGTTATTTGGAAAGGGTCTAGTATACTCCGGTATTTTAAAAATGAGATTTACAGCTGGAGCAGAAAAAATCCCACCAGCAGCAGCCAAGCTCCTGCAGACAAGCACTGGCTCCACGGACCACTTAGGCAACAGACCCGTAGATTAATTCTTGCAAGGCCTTACCATGTGTTTGACCTCCCTCACATCACCACCAAACGACAGTGCCTGAAGTTAAACATGCACATAAGATGTGGCAGATCTGGAGCCTTCACTTCTTGTTCCTTTCTTGAGACTTTAAGATGCTTTTAATACAAAAGAACAGTGTGATTACCTCCTGTAAGATGGGCTCCCAGCACTATATGAAAAAACAGAGTTTCAGTCTGTGGTTGTTGAAAACATCAAAAAACCATCCCTACAGGCTTGCATTCTTCACTACTCTTACACTTAATTATAGAACAGCTTCTAATACTCCACGATGCTCCCCTCCTGTGATCAAAGCACCAAGCCAGTACGGTTAATCTCCATTCCTTTTGGACCAGAAGTGGCATTCCTTCCTCGTTCCTGTGCTAACTGCGCATAGTCAGTACCTCAGACATTCTGGATGCATAATGAATCACCATACTGTGGTTTTTAACTTAAGACTTGGAGCTAAAAAAGTGGTGTATTTCTGTTTTATGGGTAGGTTTCGTGCTCTCTTCATGCTCTCTTAATTCTCTCATTAGTGTAGCAGCTCCAGATGTGCACCCTGCATATCCCGAGGGCATTCCATGTGCAACTTGCTCCCACACACCTTCAGGACATGGACTTCCAAACACGTATGCACAGGTCCATATGAACATATCCTTTCCTCCTCTCCCTAAGTACACCTCTTAAAGGGAAAAGGAAACACGGGAGGTGAGTTCAGGAGATTTTAGCCTGTAAAGGCTTGGAAGGCTTTCTGGTAGCACTCAGAGCTTCAGCAAAACAGTTGGCCTGCTATATGTTTTCCAGGCTTTTCTAGTATTGTTGGGAGGGACTTCCTGCGGCACTGCATCAGCTTCAGTTTAGTTTTTCGCCACTTACTAAGTGCCAGCTATCAGCCTGAGCCAGAACAAGAGAGGGTAGCTTACTGATGGTATGACAACAATAAATGCCATCCTGTAAGTGCAAACCAAGTAACTGACTGCAGTTCTCCGTACAGTCTAGTCACAAAATGTATACAAGCACATCTTGTCCTGAAAATAACCCCGTAGCTGTTTACAAACCTGAAATGCAACTTTGCATTTTGGTGATCTTCAAACGTAAAAAAAATAATTACATAGCAGCCCTGTGCTGCCCTCCCTACAACCTTGTTTACCCCTCTCCCTCCCTGATCACCAATGCATTTTTGCAAGACGCTTTTTGTTACAGCTTTGCTCAGGCTCTGAAAATGGTTTGTTGATGTAAGATGAAATTTCTTCACAATCTTTAAAGAAATCTCAAAAGATGCATGCCAGAAACAGAGCTATAAAAGCTGACACAGAGGGAGAAAATGCACTGAAGGGAGTTTTTTTATTCCATTAGGAATCTGGTTTATTTCAAACTTTTCTGTTTCTTTTTTTTTTTTTTTCCTCCTTAGTTCTATTTTTCCCCCCCTGGTTTGTTTCCCACTGCATGCACACATCTGGGGAAAAATAGCCTTCTACACACATGACTCAAACCAAGATCAAGTCTCCATGCATTCTGGCCCTGACAACAACAGAGATTCTGAATTCAGAAAGAAAAAAAACAGTGTCATGCTTTTGTTAGACAGCAATAGACATTAATGTCAGATACCTGATGCCTGGATCCAGCATGGACTTCTTGAAATTGAACCACTGCCCGTGTTGGAAGCCTGACTGGATTCAGCCGCACCTTTAGTTAGGGAGCTCTGTGTGCACCTGTTTTAAAGTGATCTCTATGCAGAGTTCCTCAGGCTTGTAACATTAAAATGAAAGTTTCAATAAGCATTAACAAAACCTCAGGTCCTTCTGTGACAACTCAAATGGATGCTTCGTGTTGATCTGCTACTACCGCTGAGATTTTTAGCAACACTAAGGCAAGAATTTAGACTAAAACTACGAGTAGGCTCTGAAGAGTCAGCATGGGTGAAGAAAACAAAAAGAAATTGGCATTTTTGTCAGAACATTAGATGCAAAACAACATGAACAAGAACCACTTAAGCATAGTACGGAAACACCATACATTCAGCATCTCAGCAGTAACAGTACTGCATAAATATTCGCTATTTAACTGAGTGCAATGTTGGTGTCAATCTTACGTTTTACCACTGTACCACCACCTGTGCCCATGCCCAGAAGTACTTTTTTACCGAGGCTGTGGAAAGTGGGAGCTTAACGACCATAGAAGCAGAAGTACAGAAATGGGGACAGGCATCTGACAGGCTTCTGCCAGAATGTTTCAGCACAAGACTCCTGGATATAACAGACTGGTTGTCAAACTTGGCTGCATACTCTCTGATGAACAAAAAAATGTAGCTAATGCAGCAGGCTACGACAGAGTCATTGGTGTTCCAGGACTCTGGACACAGAAGTAGTCCCAGAAAAACAGGTACCTATAGAAGAGCATCTCCCACATCCAAAACGTTGTCATGCGTTTTCCAGTTTGAGGAGGTAGCGCTGCTGACCTCGCATCCTCCCAGCACCAGGAGGCCAGGAAGGACTGGCTGGAACAAAGCTCACTGCACAACCTCACACAAAACTGCAGCAGTCAAGCCTCCTAGAAAGGGCTGCTAAGCAGAGGTACCTACGTGATTTTGCAACTTTTTGTGATCAAGAATGTACAGAAGAGTAACAGGGCTGGATTAGCTCTCTTGAGGTCTCTCTCCAAGTACACTTAAACCATCCCTGATGTGCATGTCCGCCCCTGTTCTTTATTTCAAAGGAAAGCTATAACTCAACTCATTGAAGTGCCTGTTCCAGTGTTGTCACTTTATCAAGTTTCTAAGTTTTTCCTATTACCCAACTCATGTAAGAAGCTGTTTCTTGCCCTCTACCAGAGCTTGTGAAGAACGATAGATCTCCATTATTTCTGCACGGATTTCTGGCAGCTATGTGCTGAAACTTCAGTCCCTTCTTCCTAGACACCTCACTAATACTCACAGAGTCTCCTATCTTCTCTTTTACTTTCTCCAACCTGTGAGCATTTCTCCCAAAGCACAGTACTCCGAAACAAGCACAACACTCCAGGGCATCACCAGCAGTGGCTACAGCTGAGTCCTCTCCTGTATTTCATGGAAAACTCATTGTCAGCCTTCCAGATTTCAACAGTCTCAGAAGGATGATGCATTCAGTATGTGATTCAACGTATTGTCCAGATTCCCATGTGTCATACAGCTGCCTGGCCATTTACTTTCATCATCTGCTTCTACCTACTCTGCTACCTGTCTCCTTAATCTTCGATTTTTTAAAGAACATTTGGGGTACAGAGGAACCTTCTAAAACTGTGCTCATTTTCAGTTTTCCAAATATACCATGTCATACATTTTAACCCATTCCTCCATGTACACGTAGTTATGTATGTCAATTTAATTCAAACAGACAGCTTCTGGAGAGGGATGGAAAACTAGCAAATTATTAAAGAAAACTGCAAAGTATGGCTCTCTTTGAAACATCATCACAGCTGACAAATATGCAGTAATAAGTATGCAATATGCTATCCCCCTCCTGCAGCCACATTACAATGATTTCATTTAGTCGGCATTGCTTCCTGGCTTATTTCCAACACACATATGCAAAAATCTGAATAAACCTGAGATAGGTTACAGCTCCTGTTTCCCTCTCACCATACAATTTATTCTTACCAAGACAAGAAATTAGCTAGGAAACTTAAGTAAAATGAAGGGATCAAAGAGACTTAAGAAATTAATTTCCAGCTTTGCTGATCTCGTGAGATCTTGTAGGTCACGCAACGCTCTTTCTGAGAGCGAAAGATCTATGACAATGCTCAGTATTTCAGTGTAAAAATGAGCAGCATCAGAGCTTATGAAGTAATTGCATCCACATGCTCCTGGAAGGAATGGTTCCACAGAACTTAAAATAACCCTTTATAGTTTTTAAAAACCTCCCATAGAAGGTAATAAGAAACGGCACCTTTTGAACAAGACTAGAGGCATTGTTACAAGACCATGTGGAAGAGGGCTATGTTGAAGTAAATGTGAAGCCATTTCACAGCTGTTTCTGTGTGACATTTTACACTTTGCATTACACCGGTGTGACATCCCTATGATGTTGAGCTCCAGTTTTCTTTAGTCCATAAACTCCTCTGAATACCTTTAGATTCCCATCTTGCATTCCTGGCATATTCACACTACGTGCTTAAAGTCAAACAGCACTGCAAGTGAGATAATTGTTACAATTTTATTAAGCAAATAATTCTTCCTTCCAGTATTTTTGTCAAAAGCTGGAACTTATTTGCCCCCTACTGACTTTGTCCCCTGCCACTCAGCAAGGATTAATTTTATCCACACCTTCTTGAGCAGAGCTAAAAATACAAAGACTGAGGGAAAAAAAAAAAAAAAAAGAGAGAGAAAAAAAAAAGAATAATTAAAAAAAAATCATTCATGGAACTAATTTTCATCATATTAGTTCATCATATTAATTTATGAAGTCAAACCATGTTAATTTTGTCTTTGATACCAGTGCTGATACTTAGTGTATCAGTTCTGATAAAAGGGTTTGTCAGCGTGTCGTTTCTGGAAAATTACACAGCGATAGACAGGATAGTGTGCTTTTAACACAGTCAGTAAATACCTAGCCCCAAAATGAGTTCCTCGCATGCTGAAGTACAAGCTCTTCTTAAACTCCTTCAGATCAGACACTTTCCTAGCTCCTTATTGTATGCCAGGGAACTCGTCCTGTGGAATGAGTAAGGAATGCAGCCCAGGAAGAGAAGACTGATGGAGCCCGACAGTTACTGCTAAGAACCCAACTGCCACAGGCCTGAGCAGTGGGTGCTTTTGGACATCTAGCTTCACCCTGAAGCCTGAATGCGCACTAGGTGTTGCTTCTGGTACTTTAGGTGTTCTGCTGGAGTGTATTTTTTGCCTTTGTTTCATCTGGAAGTAACTGGGTTCAAACACCTGTGGTGGTAACTAAAGCATGGTAAGAGAGGACTAAGAAGAGAGCTGTTTCCAAAGCGAGTGTCTGACTTCAATGAAAATGCTAATACAGGTGAACCCACTGGCCACTGAAGAAGCACTCACCCTCCACCTTCCCCAAAACCTGAGGTACCTCCTTCCCAATGCAACCCATGACACTCTGAGGAGAGGCATCCTGCTCCCCATTAGGTTCTCAATACTGGGTTATCGAGAGATTGGACACATCACATTTAATTGCCCCAATTTTTCAGGATTACCACGTCTACAGCAATCCAGTTCTTTTCAGTGCATTACTTCAAAATATGCAAAATACGATTGTGGTTAACAAGGAAATAGGCATTTACAAAGTCCCAGGCTTCTATGTAAAGGTTTAAGATAAAATTAGACAACAGAAATGTGTCAAGTTTGCTCAGCTTCAAAGTCATACTTAAGAAGCCTACCATCCGCTCTCTCTACACCCGAGAAGTTATTGTTAGACAGTCTTATTTGACACAGGATCTCCATCCTGATGAATACAAAACATTTTCTCAGCTTACCCTGAGAGAATGTCTGGGTTTAGTGAAACAGACTTAAAACTACAGTCTGTCCCTCCTGTGAGTCAGTCCGAGATGTCTGAACTACTCCAAGGTGAAAACTGCGTATGGTAAAACATTTTTTTTTTTGCTTGCCAAGCCAGGCAACATTTACATTTTTGTGTTTCACAATTTTTATGTATTGGTCTTAACTTTTCATTCCAAATCCACTTTACGTAACTATAGATGAGCGCACATTGCCCAACACTAGCTCTCTAGCTACAATTACATGTCCAGAACCAATCACTTGGAGTGACACTGAGCTACTCTGATGACTCTGGTGACAATGATGCTACTCTGTCTTCCAATGATATGCTGACATTAAGCTTCTGTCTATACAAACAGGCCTATGCAATCGGTTTAGATGGAAAACTTTAACAAATGCCTCATGACTCCCAATCAGAAAACACATAAATCCAAGCAGCCATTACAATCAGCTGTAGCTCTTCTAATATTTCACTACTCAAAAATGGGAGCATCTAGAATAAAGGGTTTATCAGTTTTCATTCCTACAGAACAACTTCAAGCCAAGTTGCTGTACGCAAGTATATGAGACAGAGATGTTTTCAAGACTCATGTTTTATTACATAGACTAAAGTGTGGTAGGCCTGCAGAATCTTGTAATTTAGTTTGGTAAGATGTGCATGGCTCTAAACTGAAAATAACATACAGACTAGATGAATGCTTGCCTTGGGGACAGCTGACAATAGAATGATACGCTCATGGTGTTGGGTAATCAAGATGACTTGCATCTAGTCGGTTGCAAATTTTACAGCAGACAAATAATTCCCCCAAGAATGACTATTTCCAGCACATCTACCAAAAGTTAATTATTTGTGGAACAGACCATTGTTTTTCATAATCAAATACTGGTGCTTTAAAAAGGCACAACTCTCAGAAATGACTGACTGGAATTAACAGGGGGTCTATGATTTGGCCGCAAAAACTGGAGAAATAATGATAAACAACAGGGTAAACATAAGCTGAAACAGTAGCAAGAGACTTAAAGCCACAAATTTGCACTTTACTGTAGTCTAAACATCCTGCCTAAGCTCAATGCAGGCTTTAAAAATTGAAAATCTACAAAGAGACAACCCTCCAAATTATGGGACAGAATTGTACACAGCACAATAAAAGATCTATAGATTTAAAGGGGAAAAAAAATAAAATGGGAAAGAAGTAAACCCCAGTTCCCACTGGATTCTGTTGCAGGATGCCCACAGAATTCTACAGAATGCCCCCATATCCCAGCTGAGGAGTCACATGGCAAGGCAAATGGAGGTGCAACCCTCCCACACAGTGCAGGGACAGGGGCACTGTTTCTCCTCTCTACCTACACGTGCCTCTGTCACCTGGGTTATCAGCAAGAGAAGTGATAATAAGAAAACCAGCAATGGAAGAAAAACTGCTGGATTTGTTATTATCCCATTGCTCACTTCAGGGTGACATTATTCATGGTGAAATCTTCTGAATCCTGTAAAATTACACTGAGGCGGTGAGAGTCTTTCAGGCAGACACATTTACTCTTAGGCTAATGCTTTCACAGACTCAAAGGGATGCCACCAAGAGCCTGACTTGGCTATGCAGGATGGCCACAGACTGCAGATAGTCAGTGAGACTGCACACAGTGTGACTGAAGGCTGACAGAGAACACCTGCTCCCCATCAGCTCAGCTACGTTTACACTTAAGGTTCCAAAGTTTATTTTCTTTCCTACAAATGAGATTCCTTCAAAAGCACCTGCTAGTATCCTGACAAGCATTCTCTCATTTGGTGAGCAAATATCTCATTTTCTATGTCTGTTTTCCTCTCCCTTTTGACACGTGGCCAATCTGAGAAAGTAAGGCTGGTCTCCAGGGCTTTTCACAGGAATGGCAGAAAGTTCCACTTAATCCAGAGTTTTATGTTTCTTACAAATCCATAGTGCTACCGCTATGCTTACAGACAAAGGAATAAATTCAGCAAAAAGCTGCCCAAAGCCACTTTCCAGAGGAATCAGCTCTGGACCTGATGGGGAAAAAAGAAATGTAATCTCCGAAGATAGAAACTCGGGACACTGGCACTGACTAATCCAACAACCCTCTAAGAAAGATGCATTAAATGTGGATTTTCTTTTTCTTTTTTTTTTTTTTAATAGAAGACATTTCACATTCTACAGGTCCTAAAGTGACAGTCAGCAGTCCCCTCAGCTGCTGCAAACATATGCAGTATTCGTGCAGTGATGCACTGAGCAAGCACATAATGCTTCTTCAGAACCACAGGGATTAACATTTTGTTTATGGGAAATTCGGGAGTTAAGCAGGGAGAGAGGCATGGCCACTGGTTGCTCTCTCCTACTAGAAAATGTAAACTGGCTGAAGCCCAGCAGCGCTAAATTGCGTGGATTCCTGACCACCAGCACAACACAGGCCCAGACTATGTCAAAACAGATGGTACTTAAAACTGCAAGAGCAGTGCATTAGCCATCCTCTAAAACCCAGCCCTGTCGTCTGAGTTCCCACTTGCTGTGTCTATGACTTGTGATGTATAAATTGCAGATTGCTATTTATATGCAATAGCATATGGTACTCTGACATGTGAGGAGTATCAGATGTACACACATGTAAATAAATCAATAATTCAGCACTCTGTATTTATGGCAACTTCAATAACTTCCCAGTATACTGGAAGCCACAGTAAATAATTGCTTCATTTTGCATAGAATATTAACCGACTGTAATAGTTCCTTTTCAATTCACTGCAATTTCAATTTACTGAAATGAGACAATCAAAATTATTCACTGACATTTTTTTTCCACTTCATTAAATCAAAATCAATATGGGAAGAAAAAAAAAAAGTGACATTTACACCTATACGATCATGAAAAGAGTTATTATTCAAAGCTAGAACTCTAGGGAAAAAAAAAAAAAAGCATCATTTAAATCCTTCGAACTCTATTTTTAATATTATCCTAACCTTATTGTATCAAACACTATCACTGATTTCCAGCTTTATATGCAGTTTCACATTTATCAGCAGATTTAATACCATTAGTTCATGGAGATATCTTAGGTAGTAGACATAAAGACACAGCAAAACAAGCATTAGAAAACAAGAAATATTTGTCACTGGGATAAAAAAAGAAAGTTACTTTATTTTACAAAGCCTCAAAAAGCGATCCATGAGGGGGCATCTCATCAACTTATAATAAATACCTGAATGTGGGGAGGGTATAAAGAAAACACAGCCAAGCTCTTTCGAGTGGTGTCCACTGCTAGGACAAAAGACAACAGGCACAAACTGGGACACAGGTGGTTCCCTCTGAACATCAGGAAGCATTTCTGTGCCCTGTGGGTGATGGACCACTAGCACAGGAGAGGCTGTGGGGTTCCCCCTTGGAGATCTTCACAAGTCATCTGGATGTATGATATCAGGACATTTGCTGAGCACTCTGCTCTGGATATCCCTACTTGAACAGGGGTTGGGCCAGATGGACTTTATGGAAACTGTTGAATCACAGCCAAAACCACTGATTGAGCACCTGTGGAAAGGACTGGGTCAGCCCCGGGAACACAGGTGAAGGCAATTCAGCTGTGTAACCAGAAGGGGTAGAGCCTGGCTGTACCTCTGTTAGACCCTTCCCTTGTGGAGCTTCTTCCTGTGAGCCTCAGTCCTCAGAGATGGGTGAGTGTTCCTTTCCTGTTTGTCCTTTTGCTATTTCATTCCTGTATTGCCTTTCCACCATGCTAATCCTTCTGACTGTAACGTGGACCCAGAGGGACTTCTAACCTCAACTTCTCTGGGATTCTGTGAAACAACTCTAACACATCTCCTACAAAAAGCATGTTTAGTTTAACTTTCAAATGTGCAGCATATGAAACTTTGGACTATAGTGCCAGGCTTCTTCAAATCTGATCTTCCCATCAAATGAGAGTTCTGCAGAGTTTGAGTTTTTTTCATTACGCTAACTCATGGTGCAAACTTAACTGATGCTAAATCTTCCTGTTCAAAAGTACCTTTTGTGACTGATAAAAAAAATGATCTCCTTCACCAGCTGCAGCTCAAGCAGGCCCGTACCTGTCAGCTGATAATATAGTTATTGGTGAGAACTAGCTACAGGATGCTTGTTCTACAGTGTTTCCCCCAAGCCAGACAATTCCCTGAAGCTTAGCTCTGGTTCTTCATACCTGTAGAAAGAATGGGCATTTATTTATTTATTTTGCAAGAATTCACTGAAAAACTCGTCTACCTCAAAACTTCCAATAGTAATCCCACAACGCTTGACAGAAATATTAAATTTACCTGAATGTAAGGTTAGTTCCTCAAGACGGTCTCTTTTTTTCCTCTATAGAAAGATGAATGCACTGAAGTTCCCTGTAGCTTATAACTTTAGTATGAGAGGCAGCATTCTCTGACCTCAGTTCTCAGTAGCACATAATATTGCTAGTATTCCTTCTCAACACACAAAAAGTAGTATATTCTCTGTCTTCATCCCTTTGTGGTAAAGGCATAGCTGAAGCTAAAGATTTCCTGGCTGGATGCTTTATTTTAAGCTCGTGGACAAGGACTACCTGCACTACTAAATTTGTACTGACGTCTCAGTGAATTCTCAGACAGACTCGCTTCAGTTCAATCAGTGCTTTCTAAGAGGGACCTCAGAAGCCAGGCTGATTGACACGAAGCACAGGTGAAAGTTGTGCTTGATTAAGCTGCAGAGAGAGCACAACACTGTCCTACAGGCACAACACTACTAGATTCCATTAGCAAAGTGATGACAGGGTAGTGTTTACAGGAAATGTGATGTAAATTAATTTATATTTAATGAGCCTCGGGTTCTAGAGAAGGCATTTGATACCATGCTGCAGTTCCACAAGGTACTGAAGTTTCAGGAATTATGGTAATGACTTCATCTCCTTCCCATTTGCACAAGACTTCAAGCAACAGACTTGAACGAAGGAGAAATCTTACGAAAATGTATTTCTGGCGTTTTTCAGTATAATTTGGAAACATGGAGCACAGCCAACAGATCAGTAAGGCACATTTTAAAACTTCTACCGAGGAGGTTAAAAGAGTTTGTGTTAGGAAATGTTTTTGAGACCCACGGTGACTTCACATTTTCCACCTCACTGGATTTACAAGCACAGAGGCTGATACTGCAGTATCTGGGAGCCGAGTCCTTCTCGAGATGTTCCGTCCCCTGCACTACTGGTGACTGCCAGGAGGTTAGAGCAGCATGTGACACAGTAGATCCCAACTCCCCCACTTCACACTACAACTGAAGCACTGCAGTCTCCACTCACTCACTCTGTTCTATTTGTGGCAAAGAGTCTTTTTCTGCTAACATCACTAATTGCCTGGAAAGTATTTCCCTCATTTCCTTATGCTGAGCTGCGCTTCACTCATGCTGGATGTGTGACTATTTAGAGCACGTACCATGTACAGTAACATGTTTTGGTGAGAGTGCCAGTATGAGAAATCCCGAATGAAGAAATGAATGAGATTGCTAACACTGGTACAACTAAGCTACTACAATGCAGTTGAAAATGTTTAATGATAGTTACTTGTTCCTTCATTTTAATTCCATTTACAGAAGTGTCAGCCATAGACAAGACAGCAGTAATGCTGGTATTACACACGAATCAGGAAAATACTTGTGTAACCCTGAGCACGATTCTAGAACTACAAAGTGTAGAGATGTCACTATTTAGTCTTATTTAGTCTTATCTAGTCTGGAAAAAAGTGAAATCTGTTGCCATGTCATCATTACTCTGTAGTTTGTAAGTATAGGTGTCTGCATCACCAGCCGTATCTATTGTTCAGTTTGGACAGACTGTTTTGACACAGGACATGGAAGGAAATGGAGATGACAAGGGCATTAAATGACAGGACGTTCTTAGTGACAGGAATGTGCCTTGTGTCTTACAGAGGTCTGCAGCAATAAAGCACAGAAATCTTTCCACTTGAATATTGCTCTGTTAAGTTCTCCTTAGAAGCATCTCCATACCACATGAGATGAGTCTTTTGTTCTCTACCTGTTGAAATAGAAGACTGTTCATAACCAGAAGACAGAAGATAAGCTATTATTAGTGGTCAGAAAACTTCCTTGCTCACAGGCTTTGTAGTAGGTCAATTCTGCCAGCACAGCATTGGACTGTGGTTTAACTGCATAAATACCTAACAGAAAGTAGTTGACACCTTACAGAAGGACACTGCAGCAGGGTCTGCATGAGAAGAGTGCAAGGCTCACAGTCAGACAGATGGTTCATACCGAGCAAAATCCTGCCTCTACCATCCTGCCTTTCTAAGGAAAATACCTTACAACTCTTTACATTTATTGAAGTGAAGCAATGTTTGACTCATAAAGTTTCTACAATTGAATGGCCTATGTTGATTCAGAAATCTCTATTTCGTAAATGCTGGAAAGAGAGCAGACTGTATTCCCAGACGATCTGCTTTGCTATGAAATAGCCAGAAGCCATCTGAAAATCACACAACAAGAAAAGGTTTCAGAGAGGTGCGCGGTGCCTCCACCCAAGAGGACTGATTATCAGGCTCAGACATTACCTCTCCCTTCTTCCAAAACAAAGGTGGGATGCCTGCCTTGGAACAGAGCAGACTCTGATGCATCGGTCATTTTTCCTCATTATTCTTTATATCTATAGAATTCACTGGTGATGTGATTGAGTCTTCTTTACCGAGCATAATGAGTTTCATGCAAGTGCAGCGGTATCTGGGGAACAATTCAGGCACAATAAGTTATTTTAGCTGAGACTACAGCTGGCAGAGCCCTCTGCTTTGGCAAATCGCTTATGTCCTTGTAATGTAATGAAGCCTTGTCTGCCTGCAGCACGCTTCAGCAAGGTTACCACCTTTCTGTGAAGGGCTATTTAATCTAGATATTTGTTTATTAAAAAACTCCTGATGTCAGTATCATAGAGCAACCTCATCACACCTGAACTGCATCCAGCAGCCTTGCTATACATGCAGGTATAGATGGATGAAGCATGAGATTACTGCCGATACCAAAATGAGATCTAGGAGTACCTGGCATTGAGATGACTGTGTGGTCCAGCCTTGGCAAATGGTCTAAATAATACCACCTTAAAAGATCAGAAAGTGTGCACGTTTATGGTGTGCATGTGTGACTGATCATGTTAAAATGGAAGTAAAATCTAGACAATCATCTTGAAGAAAACCATCAGCTAGACAGAACAGCTGCTTTCTGGCTGGGGGCAACTGTGGGGGCTGCTATAAGTGGGACCCACAGCTTAGGGGTGCACATGAGCAGGTGTGTACAAGCAGGGAATTGGCACCATCAGACAGGGCAGGGGCACTTGTAACCCACATGTGCTGGTGGAGATGGGCCATGCAGCACTGCTGTGTAGTATGCTGTGGACCTGCGAGAGTGGGAGATGAGAACTTTGGGGGGAATAGTTACTTGAAGTTGCTTATTCACAGTTGTTTGTTCACAGTTCCTACGTTCTCAGTGTTGTGATTTATCTGTGACATACTCATCCCTGATGTATAGTTCATTGACTGCTGATTAATTTCACGCCTGTAATAAACAGCTTCAATCCTAACTTTGGTTTAAAATATATTAACTAAATAGCATTCCCATGCAGCACGCGGCTGCGATTCATCACTCACTGCTATTTGTTCCGGATATATTTTATTAAGGATGAGAAATCTGACCTACAGCTGGTGTTGAAGAGAATTTAAAAATAAAGCTAAGGATTAAAGAGCATTGTTTAACCAGCTGCAACAAGCCATAGCTTAGAAAAGGTGTGGATAACTCCATCAGTAACCTTGCTCTCAGCACAGATTTGTGTGGCACCAGCAGCATTACAGTGGGGCAGCAGGGAGATTGTGCCCATCTGCACCGAGGAACAAGGCTCTGCCTTGGTGAGAACCACAGCTGCTGCGCTGTCTGGCTTTTCAGCAAGAGAACTCAACCTTGGGATAATCCAATTATCTCTCCAAATATATATGCATATTATTTCCATATAGAACTATATTTGGCTGTATTTATAGGCAGATTACTACAACTGCAGATGGCCAGTAATGAAACAGTGGTTCTGAATTTTCTTGCTAAGTATGGAAAGAACCGAAAGCCACAGAAGTGCTATAAACAAACAAAAAACTTACCTTTCATTTATGCAAGCGTGCACCAGGGGAAACCAATATACAACTAAGATGACTAGAATGTAAAATTGAAGACAATTAGATATATCATTTCAATTATTTTGCTAGAGAGGGGTGGTGAATTCCTTATGAGGATATTCCTTCCAATCTCTCAATTTCAATGGAAGGATTTTGTGTTATTAGCTTTATCTTTTTCACTTTTTTTTTTGGGGGGGGGGAGTCTTAAAGTACTTAAAAATTGGTATGTTGCAATAGTCTCTTTGCAGGATTATAAAAAAATTAACCAGAGGCACACTGGGGACTATTCTTAAGCTGATTTAAATTTAGTTTATTATGCTAAAATGGATTAGAACTTAATTAGATAAGCCACAGAATTCCTTTTTCTGACAAGTATTTGATATACTTTTACAATAAAGGGCACTTAAGGGGGCTTCACCTGCTGTGCATGCAGCTGATACACCTTTCCATAGCACTGCTCAAAGAACGGGTATTTGCTGTAAAACATTAAGAGATTCCAAATACGTAGATACTGTAGCTGTAAATTTGTGCCATGAACAAAATAGCTTCTAGGGAGTATCCAGTGTGGATCCTTGCATCTCAGCCAAGGAACTGACCACGCTATCATCTTTTCCAGGTTCCCACCTATGTTTTCTCTGAATTCTCCCATAGTACACATCTCCCTTTTCAGCAGTACAAGCACAGGACCAACATACTCTAGGAACGATCTCAGGTAGTAGCTGGTACTCACCCAAGCCCCGGTGCCCCTGTGAGATGCACTCACACAGGACCACAATGTCCCACCACAGGAAATGGGGCAGCCGCAAAAAGCTCAGCTACCATTGTGGGAAACATGCTGCAGAAATGGGACGTGTTCCCACATTATGGAAAGCATAGTGGTTTCTGAGGATAATGTGCTCAAGGAGCTGGCTTCAGTGCGAGTGCATAAAAGAGCTGCCATTTCATTCATTTCCCCTTTGTAATCCCTCTGTCCGAACCCACTACTGCACAATATGATGTCAAAAACATCATACAGATAATGACGAGTGGAGCCAGAGGATGAAGCCAGACATTTATTCTTATGTTTGGACTGATATAAATTGGATTAGGAAATTCAGTTTATACTTAATTGTATATCTTAAAATAAGCTGTTGTAGCTATTACGCTAACCTACAAGGAATTCAGATGCTGCTGGCTGTCTCAGCAGCCTTGATGTCAATTCATATTCTGCTTCTTTCAAAAGGCTGCATCCAAAAGAAGCACTGCATCAACATTCCACAAATACGTTGTAAAGACTTACTTACTCAGCACGTGCTCTGACAATCAGGCATAATTTTATGAGTCAGAGAGGTTGAGAACTTAAGCAAGAGACCTGATGCTGCTACATTTAACAATTTCAGCACGCCGAGTAAAAAAAACTGCTTTTCTTCTTCTGATTGATGAACAGGACATCTCAGCAGCTTGGCTTCATGCTTCCCACCAACACGCTCATGTCAGCATTCTCCAGCTTCAGCAGCCAGCCAGCACAGCACCCAGCAGGGCTGAATAGCTTCTTCAGCAGCTGGCACTTAGATGTTCTTCCTAACCTGGGAGGAACAGAGAAGCTCCAGTGCATTGATGCTGTGTTCTCCATCAGCATGCCCTCTACTGACTGCCACCAGCATTCCCCACCCAAGCCTTGGCAGCTTACTGATTGCACTGAGTAAGTCACCAATAATCAGTTAGCAGCCTGAGGAGGAGATCTCACATGGCAAGCACGGCCTGGGCTCAGAAGAGGTGTTTCTTTGCAGTTGTGCATTCTGGTACCACAGTGCTAAGTCAAGGGAGGCTCATAGAGATGAACTAAGATTTCTTTTCTCACTGGAATGTCACAGGTTGGCATGACCATGTGGGTCCCACCAACCTGAATAAGTTTTCTCATGTAACAGTCTAGAAACCAGAGTGAACAATGCATCTAGTAGTTGCACTCATACTGCTGTGCATCCTCACAATCGTCTTTGTATGCAGATCATGCTGCTAAATGAAATCTGTTGTTTCCCAGCACAAGCTGTAAAACCAATGCAGTTGGAGATGGATGTAACTTGCCTACCATCAGAAGCAGTGGTTGCAGCGGACAAAATCTGAATATGCTGATGCAAAATGCTTTGAAGAAGGAAAAAAAAAAAGCAGACAGTAGTTGCTTGGGAAAAAAAATCTGATGCTTAATACAACACAACCTCCTGAAAACCCTCAAGTTAGAGATGCTAGCAGAGTTAAAACCCTCTGGACACACTACAGTGCTGGTAAAATTATGCAGCTTGGAAGCACCAGAATCTTGCAAGCAGCTCTAAAATACCTGGGAACCATAAGTTTTGTGATGTGAAATACAGGAGTTTTTCAGCTCCAGCTTTGTTCATTTGCGTGGCCAAATATATCCAAGCTCAGACATGCAATGAGGACTCTGCTAGTAATCCCATAATCATAGAATCATGGAATATCCTGAGTTGGAAGGGACTCACAAAGACCATGGAGTCAAACTCCTAGCTCCACACAGGACCACCCAAAATCTAAACCCTGTGTCTGAGAGCGCTGTCCAAATGCTCCACAGCACTTGGGCTCATGCCCACTGCCCTGGGCAGTCCGTTCCATGCCCACCGCCCTCTAGTGCAGACCCTTTCCCTCACCCCCAGCTGCCCCTCCCCTGACACAGCTCCATGCCGTTCCCTCGGGCCCTGTCACTGTCACAGAGAGCAGAGCTCAGCGCTGCCCCTCCACTCCCTGTGAGGAGCTGCAGCCGCCGTGAGCCCTGCCCTCAGCTCCTCTGCTGTGCGCTGAGCAAACCAAGGGACCTCAGCTGCTCCTCGTTCGTCTTCCCCCGCAGACCCTTCACCATCTTCACAGCCCTCCTTTTGACACTCTAATCGAGGTGATGCTTCGCAGCACAGAGCAGAACGGGACAATCCCTCTCCATAACTTGCCTGACCACAAACAGTCCTCACCAGACTTTATTAACATCCACTTATTACGTCTCTCAAAACTTTATCAAACAAGAGTAAATACCACTTTAAAAAAAAAAAAAAAAAAAAAAAAAAGGAGAAATCGAGACAGGCATACTGACCAGCCTCTCCTAAACCAGGGAGTTATCTGGTGTCAGGGGTCTATGGTAGGAAGATCAAGTTATAGCTTTCACTACTGCTTTCTACCATCTGGCCAAACATGACACATTTCAGTTTTTTACACACTGAACTATAAACACATACTAAATTAAACTTTTGTGTATGAGCCTTACACCTGCAAAATCCGGAGTATAGAGCAGTGCATAATAAGAGAGATTTACCATCCATGGGATGGTTTGTTTGTGCCTCTAACTAACTCCTCTCCCGACAACACCACCCATCACCACGGCTTTCTGCAGAGAATCTCCCAGAGCTTGCTGCTATAAACACACACAGCAAAGCGCTGCTAGCAAGTAAACTTGGCGGAGGCCCGCAAAATACACAACTTAACAATCAAGGGCCTTGTTGAGTTGGGCTTTTATTGAATGCAACCACAGCCCTTGTCTCCCCTTTCTGTTTATAAGGCTTACCAAGTATATAAACTATTGCTCTTAAATTACGAGGACCCACATTTATGAGAGCAATTATCCTTTGTTTGTTTAGAAAGGCTATTTGTCTGTCTCCTGTATTTTAAATGCCTCCCTGCCTCCACTGCCCAAAGGGAAGCAAAATGTTTGGATTCTTATTTGAGGGTGGGCTCCATCTGAAGTTCTGTTAATGAGGGGAAATCTCCATAACTGCTGGGTGGGGGAGGAAGAGAGGGGAGAGATAAAGCCCTATTCCAGCTCAAACAAAATAATGGGCAAGGGTACTGTTTGGAGGAACAGATAGATAGATAGCGTTCTTGCTTTTATACCTCTATAAAGTTCATTATAAAGTCAGTCTGGTTTTGCTTAAAAATTCATTCTGTGAATCCATGAAGAAGTGCCTCGTGTCACTGTGTGCTACTACAGCAGGGTAGGGATTGAACACTTGCCTGGCCCTTCTCTGTCTGTGCAGATGAGATGAAAAGTAAGAAAGAACTCACTACTGGGGGACTAAAAAGAACATGCTATCCCTAGAGGATACGTGAAACTATGACTTCCCAAAGAATAAAATATACATTTGTAACCCTTCTCTATTTGGAATTAGTACTGCCAACATAAAACACATTTGAGGTCTGCAAGTGAGCATACTTGGCTGACTGGCTATGCTTTCCAGCGAGTTGTCAAGTACCTAGCATAGATGGATTTCCTTTAATGGCTTCAGAAAAATGATCCTACGTATCAGCTGTGTCGTTCCTATAGCTCCCACAAGTCTTAGACCTGAACAGCCCTGTGGCCTGCAGCCAGCCCAGAGGAACATTGCTCTTCCTTCCTCATCCGTATGTGCATTACGCTCCCTCTGCTACACAGGGCAACACTCGGATGGAACTTTTGAAGTCATCATCTATTTATTGAAAGTTTAGTTACCTGGCGAACAGCAGCAGGGAAAGGTAACATAAACTTTTGTCCACTCCATTCCTCAGTCACATATCTCACAGGCAGCAATGATTAAAACTGTGTTTAAATATGAGATGCTCTGTGTAGTGGAAACCCTACATCACACTTTTTGAAGTGTGAAGCTCAACAGAAGTTGTTCTAGGAGAGGATGCTGGGACAGATCTAGAGGAGTAGAGCCGTCACCTTGCAAAAAAAAGAGTCATTTTAGCACAAGCACTGTAGAACTGAGCCAAGAGAAGGGAGCAAAGGGCTGGTGGGTGCAAGGAAAGCCAGTTGGTGGAAGGATACCCACCAGCCACTGCAGCAAAGAACAGTAATGAGCATGGAATAGATCTCAGAGGAAAGCTGCAGTTGTTCTTATCAACAAACCCTGATGAGAAGACACTTTGGAAGTGAAATATATTTTCTATATTAGAGGACTCTTAAATGACAAGGAAAACTCATGCCTTAAGGTACAGTTCAGTGGCAGTTTTGTTCTCCAGGTAGCAGCTGCGCATCACCTAGGAGACTCATTCCCTGAAATCCTATTCTTTAATGCAGAGGGAGGAAAACACCAGACACGTGCAGCTGAAAGTGCATTTTGCCCTTTAAAAGCCAGAAGATAGATAGCAGCATCCATTGATATCGTTTGTTAGCAGAGATCTTGTAATGGGAGCTTCTGGCACTCATGTCAGACTATAATGAGCTTATCTTCCATGAAGCAGGATAACCACACTCTCAAACAAGGCACCTCTGAAATAAAATTACAAGTTCCCCTTCTCTCAGAACCTACTTCCAAGGTTAAATGATTGCCATCGTATTTTTAGTAGAAATATGAAACATTAATCCTGAAAAGCGTAAAGATGAGATCATACAATAACCAAATGCCATTCTTTGTTTCCAGAAGCAGTCTTTTTAACTCCCCAGTCCTCAATTTATGTATTTTTTTTTCAAGCAGTCAACAACTGTTTTTATGAAGTAACTTTACGCCATGTCCTAAACATGAATTTTATAGAAAGGTTTTGCTGTAAAAGAGTTGTCTGGTTTGATTAATAGTCATCTTGAACAGGAAATACTTGAATAATGCGAATACATCTTGGACACAGATCTGGCTCACAGTAGGTCTTTTGTGCTGCAGAGATTAACCTGGAACTGTTCCCACTGATACTGCTTTAAACAACCCTGCCGGACTGCAATGTGCGGGAGACCAGAAACTCATTCTGCAAGTTTTAAACCATCCAGCTTGAGAGGGGAATTTATACAAGTTCCACCATCTATGGACAAAAAATAGGAACTCCCCCATTACTGAGCTGTAGAAACTGGTGTTTTGGTCAGAGCATCTCAACCCCTACAGAGTAAGAGGTAACCCTGCCACTAAGGGAAGAACACAGACTTGTTACCTATGAGCTCAATATGCTCATAGGTAAGCTAGAAAATGCAATTAATGGGAAAGTAATGAATATGATCGTAAGCTGTTCAAGGAAGTAAAGATAAGGACTTACCCTGAGGGACTGCAGAAAAACCTTAATCACACTCAGTTACTGGACATCACATTGACAAGTAATTCAGTGGCAAGATTTGAATGAAATTCATTTGTGGAAAACCTATAGGCATGCACACGGGAACATATGATTCTGCATATCAAGTGACAGAGTTGACAGTTGCTACTCAGGAGGAAGATCTTGGGATTATAATGGGCAGTTTGTTACATTAAGTAGTTCCAAATAAACATTGTCTCAAACAAGCAAAACATAGCAAAAGCAAAATGCTAGGAAAGGAAGAAAGAATAAGAAAAGAAAAATCAATCATCGCAGAGCAATAGTACAGTTCGGTGCTGTATGCAGTTCTGGCCATCTCCTCATAACAACTCAGTCTAAGCAGAAATGGTATAGAGAAGGACACCGATGACAATCAAAGGCAAGGAATAGTTATTGCATAAAAAAGAACTAAATGCTCTTCAATCAGAAAAAGAGATGATTGAAAAACAATATGCAGATGTTCTGTGCACTGAAGAGCTGTACAGCATTTACTCTTGCAGTAGAGAACAGAAGAGTCAAACTAGCCACTGGCAGGCTCAGAATAAGATGGCAGCGAGGTGGGACTTCACACAGGCTATAGTTGGATGATGGCAACATTTGCAGAACAAGACTCATCACCCCTCCTCCTATGCATAATGCTTATCATTCTTGTTGAGCTCCATCACTGCTTTACATCTCACTCTTTCCTCTTCTCACATGGCTTTTAAATCATGCAAGAATGCCGTATAAACTCTTCCAATAAATAGATGACTGAAAACACATTCTGCTGCAAGTGTGAAGGGTTGCTGTCTATTCTATAGAGCATTGCAAGCATGATTAAAACTGATGAGTGCTCTCAAGCTCTAAGGCTGACGGGAAGGTGCAATTATGTTCCTTTTTGTAAGAACAGCTGGAGCCAAATGGTAGTGAAAAACTGGTAAGGGCCGTAAGTCAAGAAAGTAAGCTGTGAACCAGGTCAAGGAAAGGTCAAGTTGTAAACAGACAATCTAGCATTTAGAACTAAAAAAAATAATAATGTGCAGTCAATTGCTTAAGCTGGTAAATAGTATGCTTCCTAATAAGTGTCTGAAAAAGAGAGAAAAAAGCACAGCAGGAGATGATAGATAGGCATTTTCTGACACCAGCACAAAAGGAACGCAGACCTAGGTAACACAGATGCCAGCAATGTAACTCAGAAGAACGGTACCCATGAACAAGTCATGCATGGATGAGCCTTCAGCTTTCTAGCACCACTTAGGGCCTTCCTGAACTTAGGAGAAATGAAAGAATAATCTCAGACCAATGCCTGGAAACGGCCTTCCCCACTACCTATGTAACAGCCAATGGGTCAAGCTAGCATTACTTCAAATGAATATAAAATTCTTCAAAGTTGACCAAGTTTTATGGTTAAAGTTTCTAAGTTTCCGCCAAAGACCATCTGTAAAAATCATACAGGAGAGCTGTGATCCATTCCTGACCACCTGCCGTGCTGTACCACAACTCTGGTGGAAACAAGGGAAATTTTACTTCCCCACAAGGCTCTGGAAGACAAAAGCATCCACAGAATGGCTGGTGTTAGACGCGGCTTTCATTAAAACCTACTCAAAGAGGAAAGGAGAGTGTTTTCCCAGCTATCCAAATCTGAGGATGAGTACACAGAACTGTAGTAGTTATGCGGCAAGAAAAGATGAGGCTTAACACTAACACGACCTGCACATTTGTGCTTATTAATTTCAAAGAAAAAAAATGCAATGCACAAGAAAGATGAGTCATCTCTTCAGTGTATGAGAGGCAGCAGAAACTGAGGGACAGGCTTACACAAGCAGCTCACCTATATAAGACCCCACCTGGGAAAGCCTGACATGGAAAAAAGCAATTTCCAGAGAACGAAGCAGCAAAAGCTGCTGATGTAACCTGAGGAAAGGAAAAGGGCACTGGTGTGGGAAGGAAGCACAAACCCTAGTTACTGCATCTACTCCAAGATCGCAGACAGCTATCAAGGCAGCCTAAGCCATGCTGGTGCCATTTCTGTACAGTCAGTTTGCAGCGTAAGTGCACAGTGACATTTCCTCAGAACACATTTTCCCCCTTTGGTATTTCTCTGCTCAGGCTCACGCCTGAGTTCCTTCAGAAATCAGAGACACCCCAGGACTCCAGATGGGCTCCCAGGGAATGACGAGCCCTGTGGTTAGTGGCACTGCACACATTAAGCACCGCCCAGCCAAAACATGACTCATCTTCCTCAAGTGTGCTGATGCTGTGGTGCCCTCTGAGCCCCACGGAGCTACTCCCAGCAGCCCTAAGCTGAGCCCACATGCAAAGAAAGCAGCTTTTGCTGTCCTACAGCTGCAAGCACTGCTCTCAAGTGGAGCTGGATGACTTCTAAAGCTGTGTAAGAGGCCAAGGGTGTGCTAAGAGTGCGGGGAACGCACGCCCATTGAGTGCTTTAATCCCAGGAAGGGAGCAGTCAGTTTTAAGTGAAGCTGATTCAGTGAATTGTTCACACTGACCTTCAGCACTGCCGCAATTTCACCAGGGCAGAAAGGTCGCTTTTGCAATTATGAGCAACTCTATCAAAAACATTATTTTAACAGCAGTGCTGAGAACACAGCAGCTCTGTGATTGATAAAACAAGGAAACTCCACCAAGGTGTTTTCAAAGGCTTTGGTAAGAGGAAGAAAGCAGGGAGAGCCACTTAGCAAAAAAGCAGCAAAACAAAACACGTGCTGCACAGAGTGCAACAGGACTTCAGTCTCCATATTTTAAAACATTTTTTTTCAATGTTGTTACTGTTTCTGAAAGAGTCTGCGGTATGCAAGGAAAGATGAAGAGTCCCATAATTAAATTAGGTTAGAACCAAGATTCCCTTGGGCTATTTGTAAAGGAAGAGGTATCATCTAACAATTTTATTACATTGTTTGTTTGCTAGCCTAAGTATTCTGAACACCTGTAGGGAACAGATACGTAAACCATCATAGGTGGCTTTCACAGCGGCAGCAAGAAAACACCAATAAGCAGGACTTAATCAAGGGCCCAAGAGCCTTTACAGCCACATGGACAACCTTCCTGTTTACATCCTCCTGTGCACTGTGTATGGGCAGGTTTAGCAGCAGAGCCCACAAGGGTCTCCTTGCATGGGGATGAGTGCTGCTGTCTCAATCTCACAAGTCAGAGCACTCTGTGGGAACCAAGACATTCATCAGAAAAGAAATTACAGATATATTTTGATGCTCAGTCTGAATCATTAGGAATATGGTTTCTGTAGTACGGAGGAATCCTGCTGTAAGAAAAATCTATTATTTCCTTCATTACTGTATATGATTCATTTTCAAGTGAGGCAAATCACCATCACCAAGACAGACAGATGCAGTACTGTCAACACACACACACAAAATTGGGAGAGGACTTATCCTGCTGTATTGACAAGTGCATAGAGCATCACAGTATTTTTTGTTGACTTTCCTGCAGAAAAATGAGGAAACTAGTGCATTTAGCTCAGCCTGCTTCTCTTGACTAGCTTTACCTTCTAAGGTTCATGCAACTTCTCCTGTCATTTCATTCTGACAGACTGCTGTCGTACTGCTCCGTGCCTGCCTGATCTTTCAGCTTAAATGTTTATGCAAGAGACATCTCCACCCGCTTGCTTACCAAGAGAACTCTGCTTAGCCGTACCTTTCTATTTTCATCCTCTTCTTGGCTTGAGCAGTACACATTTTGAAAGACCTCACCTTAAGCAATTGCTGCCCACTGCCCTAACCTCCTGTAGTGTTTTTCACAGTACTCATTATTCTTCATAGCACTACCAACTGTAAAACCCCTGCTTCAGAATACAGGTAAGCATGCGCTCATCACAGCTTTTATCTCCTACTGTGAATGGATTGTGCAATAGAGCACGGCACTGCCTAATCTCTGACATTATGAAACAGAACAAAAAGTAATTTCTTCAGCAGGCATCAGTCACTAAGAACAAAAGACAAAGAGCCACAAGTGTGTTACCTATTGCTCCATGCTCCTAGAGCCTGCTGGCCCTTTTGCAGTTGCCCTTCTCTTGGCTGCCTGCTTCTCTCCTGCTAAAGCAGCTCTATTTCATTCTTCCAGGTCCGGTCTGTAGAGACCAAGGGATTCTCAGCTGGGAAGAAACTTGATGCTCCTCACCTTCAAACCTCACAGATGCAAAGCTCAAAAGCAGACCTGTATCACTGTTTTATATTCCCAGCTCTTCACATTCTAATTCACTTTTTGTAGGCTCGGTCACCTTTGCACATCTAGGAAGGAAATGGTACAAAGCAAACTGGAGAAACAAAATTGCTACAGAAAAAAAGCAGGCATTTGTCTGGTTCACGAGGTACAGCGCTGTTAACAGTTCAATAAACCTTGTAATTGAGCCAAATTATCAGCCAATTACGAGGGGGGAAAAACGTGCAAATACATTATCCTCCAGCACACCCAACAGCCCTTCTTCACCCTGGAAAACCCCTTCCTTGTCAGAAACAAAAGGAAAACAAAAGCAGAGAGTGCATGGTCTCAAATACTGGATGCCAAGTTAAACAGCTGTGCCTAACCAAAGCACTCCTGCACGCAGTATCAAGTTTGACTCTCCCTATGTGCTTCTTTGCAGGAGGAGACAGTGTTGTGCAATAGTTTCAGTAACTGCAGTTTTTCTTAAATATCTTTAAAGAGACACTTAAAATTTTAGCTTTTACCATCAGAAGGTTTACTTTGTCTACTGAAGTTAAACACTCATCTCATGCAAGCCTTTTTATGTAGCTGGAGGGGAAGCTTAATGCAATGTCAAACAAAGTGCATTTCATGCTGTATCCTGGACAAAAACAGATGCTTCGCTAACCAAGTCTACATTAAAAAGTGCAAATATAAAGGATTCAAGAGCTTAAGCCTGAGGAGAGCAAACAATTTAACACTGATTTTGGTTTCCTTTTTTTCTTAAATAGAAAAATCAGGGACTTTAAAAGAGACTAAATCAGGGACTAAAAAGAGAAACTTACAAACGTATAAGCAGCTCAGAATTTAGGCATTGTATTTGTTCACTTGATTTCTTTTCAAAGAATTCAGAAAATCTGTACATGGTAGGCTGGAGTAACTTAGAAATGCTTAACATGTTTGCTATTTTTATACTTGCACAAGACCTACCCGATGCCAACATAAAAAATTATTTAATCTGGAACTCAGCATGCATGCTTGCAACTTCTTCCAAAATTACTCAACTTTACATTCATACTGCATGATATTCTGAAGCACCGCTGGTATTAAAAGAGTGGCAAAACTATTCCACTTTCACTCTGATTCAATGTGACTAGAAAGTTTTCTTGCACACAGGCATTCACTCCAATGTAGAAACTTTTGATCTTCATAAAAAAGTAATGACGACAGGAAAGGACCCTAACATATAACTGGCTTAACCCAGCCAGACCAGTATTTTAACTTTTTATGTATTTTACTTGAACAAAATATAAGTGACCCTAGGGAAAGCAACTTTAATAAACATGATCATATAAACTTTACAGAGAAAATTCAATTTTACCTTTAATAGTGTCTCTCAAATAGTAAACTTTATTATAAGGCCAATAATTCTTAATCAGATTCTACTACCAAAATCAGGTGTTTCATTTTCAATTTTTAACCAGCTTGTCCAATTGCTTCTTGGAATATGTCATGCCCCAAATAAGATAAAAAGTACCAATGAAAGGGCAGTTCTGATGGAATCTGGACTGATGCCTTCACTCTTCGCTGTCCAGGAAAACTTTCCTTGACCAAGAAAAGCATTCCTCTCTGCTTACCCTGAGATTCCATACTCTCTGCTTACCCTGAGATTCCATATCTGAGAAGCAGAGATGCTAATACAAGAGCGGAAGGACTAGAAATTGTCCAGGAAGCCATTTTCAAACTTGGGTTAATTGTAATTTCAGATTCACACTACACTGCTCTGAGACAAGAGTGTGGCCCAAATTCTGTCTCATAACAGCAAGAAAGTAATTGTGACAGAAATTGATCACAGCTCTCTCTGTTTGCTAGTTCCAAGTCTCAAGAATGCACTGTACTGCCCCACACTGTCCTCCTCTGTGCTTACTCCTCATCTTTTCGTTTGACGTTTCCAGAAATGCTCCGGGACATTTTCACTCTGCCCTCATTGCAGCATTTGCAGCGTACAAACGCGCACAGCTTGGATTTTCCCATAAGTCTACTTTATGTTTAAGACACCATTGTTCTTTACATGCAAACCCATAATTTGCCAGACACTAATTTCTTTCTCAAGCCATAATGTCTTTAGCATATTTAAAGGCAACTCCACAAATTTTAAATGCTAGGTTAGCGCATCATTAACTTTTTCAGGGACGCTATTTACATCTCTTTCCAAAGAACACATGGAAGAGCTCTTGCCCATTTGGAAATTCTGCATGGAGCCAGGCTTTCCATACAAAATGCAAGCACTCAGATTCCTGGGAGCCATCAGTTCTGAACAAGACAGTATGCCCAGACACTACACCCAGACTTGCCGTAAACAATTGCTTGAGTTTTTGCAATGTGCCATAAGAAAGACAATGAAGATACAAACATAATCTTCTGTACCGTTGTAGCATTTCATCCACAACGTGGAAATAAATCTGCATGACTTCACGCAGCTGAAGTGTCTCAAGAAAAACGGCAGTTTGTGATCCACTCATGCAATTTCAACTTTGCCATGTACTGCTGTAGAAACAAGAAAAACTCTTGTCCTTGCAGAATTGTTCTGAACAGAAACAACGGATCTACCGCTTAGAAAAGAGAAATTTGGATTTTGCTCAAGATTTTCTCAAAAACACAGAAATACTAGATAGGAAATAAAAGCTGTCTTATACAAGGTGAATGTTTGCAGTCTTGTGGACTGTCACAGAATCACAGAATGGCCCGGGTAGGAAGGGACGTCAAGGATCATCAAGCTCCAATCCCCCCACCACAGGCAGGGCCACCAACCTCCACATTTAATACTAGACCAGGCTGCCCAGGGCCTCATCCAATCTGGGCTTGAACACCTCCAGGGACGGGGCCAACAGGACATCATGACAGGGACTGTCATGAAATAACTAAGGAGGGGAAACCTCCTAGAAATGTAATTTTGTTGTTACTTGAATCTTCTACTCTCTTTTCTGACCACCAGTTCTAATAATGTTGAAAAACCGGTGTGCTGACTTAGCCATAGGTACAGCCAAGAACCTGCCATAAATTCAGTATTTATCCTATGGAAATGCAATGATGTATGGCAGCTGTAAAATACGTACATTTTAATAATGTCATAAAAATACTATTTTATGCATATGTCAGTCAGTTATAGCAGCTATTTAAAATTTTCTAATGACTTTTAATGAATATTTTACCTCTAAAGGTGGAAAAATGTGAATCAATTGCATCCTTCTCCTCTAAGTGCTACTGCAGTTCTAAAGCATACAAAACTTGCGTATGCAGTACTGTATGGATGGGCACAAAGCACATCTTCTATGCTCTCTGGAAAGAAAAACACAACCAGTTTTTCAGAAATTCCTCTACTCCATTGCCTGAGATGCTGGACAACTTAGATGTACATTTCCAGTGCTTACCCCTCTTCCAGTAATTTAACAAGATCACAGGTTTCCACATACTCTTAAGATTTCTCAAACTTGAGAAAAAATATGCCGAGCTTTAGGATGTGCAACGGCACTACTCGAGCACACATGTGGACAGAAAGGCTCTCCAAAGTCAGAAGCATTAACGAACATAACAACAAAACAGACCCCAACTCTGCAGAAAGTAACACAAACTGTGAGGAACAGGTATTTATTTCATAAGGCGAAATGTTCCAGCGTGTTTCTGCTTGCAGAAAACTTTCTGGGTTCAAACACCAAAATAGCAGCTGCCCTTGATTAACAGCTTGCTTCTGCTGTTCTGGAGACTACAAACCTGTCATGCCAGAGGACAGAGTTACAAGATATATTTCTTCAGTGCCAAGCCAGATGCAGGAGGTTCCACAGCATCACCTGGATTGATACAACTCCAAGCAGAGACGCATCATTCACTAGGTTGCCGAAATGCTCTAGCTGTAATAGCTTCTTATTGTGTCACAGTGCTGCATGACTCTCACATTGAGATGTTTGGCTCTAGCTCATGTTTCAGCAAAGCAGCACCAGTCTCTTCTCGCACATTCCAGTGGGAATGGATAAGTGAACCCTAGGTGGCATGTGTTGTGCTGCAGCCAGAACAAGGACAGAGCTAAGAGGCCAAATGCAGCCCTCAGAGGTGCCAATAGGTGTCATGCTTCCCATCACCCTATGTGCTGGGGATGCTAGGAGAATAAGTTAACCCAAGGTTTGCTATAGGATGACCTGATACACAACTTTGCAGTCATGAACTCGAGCAATGCGTGACAGACACTGCACCTTCAATACCAGTGACGCATGCTGCAGTTGGGACACATGCAACAAGAATGATAGAGAATACAAGACTAGACCCACAAATCAAGTATAGAGACCTGTGGGCAGTTAGCTTCACGACAACGAAACTGAAATGTGAAGGTACTTAGCGAAGTCTGGCAAAGGATTTGCAGTGCTTAACCTTTGCTTTCAAAAACAGAATATCCAGACATTGGAAATGAGATGAAGGTGTAGGTTCTGAATCACTCTCAGCCTCTGCAGACTTGTAAGATACATGAAATAATACACTTCTGTTCCCAAACAAATGTATTTTAAATGAACGGTATGGAACCATTGCAAAATCTCCACGGGGAGAAATGTTTTAAGTACTCATTGCTATTGCCGTATAACTACCCCAGACACTATTCTTGCTGCTCACAGATGAATTCAACTGTTTAGTGACTTTAAATGACTGTTAGAAGCAATCATCTCTGCTGCCTTTATTTTTCAATCTTTATAAACTTTTCTCCACACATGCCTCCTCCTCGTTTTAGTACAAAATATGCTCCCATGGTGAATGCGACTGTCAAGAAAATGACGTTGTTTACAACAAGATCGATTCAAATTATATTTATACATTTCTTTCTTGAAAATTGGTATATAAAATCCCAGTTGTTTCAGTAGAATTAAAAGAGAATAGGGAAAACGTCCACAAAAAACTAAGCACAAGATGCTTAAACCCAGTCTTACTTTGTAAGCACATGTTCCACACTGCTGAATGAAGCTGCATGTTATTTCCAAATAATCTTCACTGCCATACAAATGTGTCCATTGTACGAACTTTTTGGATTGGACATATAAGCTCACGTTCATTTAATACTTTAACTAAAACCAGGCACATAGTCAGTACACAACTTATCCCAAGGTCAACCATTGCCAAAATGCTTTGGTCAATCTAATGAGAAAATAAGGGAAAGAGAGTCCTGAGAACTACATATGAAGGCTTGTAGCACCATTCCAAAGGAACAGGGTGTTCCAAACTAGCTCTCATTGCATTTGATGCATCAAACCACCCCTCTGAGGGAGGCCTTAATCAAATCACATTTCATCCTGCTACCGATTGATGGGGTATCCCACTAGCCTTTCTTAAGATGCTACAGAGTAAAGCAGCATCTAGAATTGCTACGGGATAAATCAGTTGTGCTTTCTGCATGATGCTGTGAAGAGGGCTATGTTGCACCCATTCTCCTAGCGAAATTCCTACATAGGTAGTCGTAATAGGAAGACTTAACAAAGATGGAGCGCTGGAAGTCTGTGTTCACAAAACGAAAGTTTGGAGCTCCTTTTATATGAAAGTGCAACACAGGGACAAGGTTCTGGTCTTATTCACATGAGCACAACATGAGAGAATGAGGATAGAGTTTAAACATTTTGCTCGTATCTGTTCAAGCCAAAGTACAGGTATGGTCCCTGCATGGTCTGCTAGACTAGTCAAAGAAAGTGATGGCAGACAAGAACCAGATGGAACATTTCACCAAAGTGGTGATGTGCAGCCAGATCACTTCAGCTAGGTTGAATGGCAACCACAACCCATACTGGCCTCAAAGAAAACTTTCCCTAGAAACCTTCACCCATCTCTAATTACACTTTTAAACAAGGCTTCAACTTGCTAAATTCATATAGTATCGGAAATTTGTTGATGGTTTTAAATTATATGAGCCAAAAGGAACTAAACCATGCTTAGACTAACATATTTTTCCAACACATTTCCAGAGTTGTGGTGGTAAATCCCCTTCGCAACACAATCAGCTACACAACAGAAGCCAAGTCTTGTGCATCCCAATAAGGAGTACATGTCATACGGAGGACGAAGCACCCTAAGGGAAGCTCTGTGGGTAAGAAATAGCAGCCAGTAGACGCCTGAATGAATTCATAGTTGATAAACGGCACAAATATCCAGTTACCAGAGAAGAAAAAAAAACCCCACAGTCCCCCATACACGTTCACTCAGTCTGGATCCTTTAAAGGAAAGTATAAAATCCCTTCAGAAGAGAATCTGGAAAGCAAAATTCATATAGGTTCTACTGGATTTCAAAACATAAAATAAACAAAACCATGGATTCTATAGGAATATTGGTCTTAGGGTATTCACAGGTCCCCTCCCTCCTTCCGGGTAGCCTCTCCACAGTTCACAGGCAGTTTAAGTTTCAGGTCGTGACCTTTTCCAAAACAGCATAGCACTTCTCTACCTTGCCTCCTGCTTTACAGTCACTGATCGCTTCTGTGTCAGGTGCCTGGACCAAGGCAGCCCATCTACTCCAAACAGTTGTTAAACTGTTAATGAGCTGTGAAGACCGCTGCAGCTATTCTGGATCTACAGAAGGATTTTATGTCCAAAAGCTTATCTTCCACCCAGCCACGATATGGTATTATTTGGTCCAAAAAATAAAGCACACTGCCCACTGCAAAGTGGGGTGCCTGCCAAAGTTGCATCAGAAAGATGCAGCTCAGTGCTGCCCTCCAAGTCAGCAGCATCCTTCCGTTTATCCACAAGCAGTGATTTTTAATTGTTTCCCATTCCCAAGTCAAAGTACTTAAACTTGCCAGGCAAGCACTCCTCAACTTTCTGTGATATACTTAATCAGTACTAATGATTCATCCTGAGCACGGACTTTAAGGAATGTGGGTTATTTTCTGTGCTTGTATACACACTAGAAACTTTTCCATTGTTTATATTTCCTTTCACAGCCTCTGAACTGTTTATTAGGCATCAAATATCAGTGATGTCCTCCAGGCTGGTGATGCTCTTGGCCAATCATGCTGATCAGAACAAGGCCAAAGTGTGACAGAACTGTCAAGTAAGTCTGTGGTGAGAAAGATTTTAACTCCCTAAGAGACATAATTGATCCCAAATATGTCATAAATATATAAATATATACACACACTGCATGATTGAGTGGTGTCCTTCAACTTCTTAAAAAACAATTTGGTAGCTTAGAGGAATAAAACAGAAATAGATGTTCTTCCAATTATTCCTCCCTTATTCACCTACCTTCTTGCTCTACTGTGCTCCAAGTATCTGTTTCACTTGTTAGCAATTAAGCTCTGGATTTCCTAGATGTTAACATTCCTAGATATTAAACCTATACATTGAAGTAGTATCCAAGGTCTACAGAAGACAATGGATTGTAGGGTAACAGCAAGAGAGTCAGTTCCCACTTGGCAAAGCTAATATAATGTTTGCCTCAGGTGCTGCGGATCCCAGGCAAGATATTGCCAAGGTGCTGCTCAGGCACCTTTACCCTGCCATGTTTGCCTTCATTCTGGAGTCCCTGCAGCACAGATTCAAGCGTGTGCTGAGATACTGTCTATTTCAGTTAATCAAAATCAACAACATTTCTAAAAGACATAACATAAGTGTTGACTGCAGAAGTTCAGATGGGAAATGGAAACATCACACTTCCCAGCATACTCTCTGAAAGGCAAGATGGGATAGAATCATGTTTTGTTTGTTGGTTTAATGCTCTACATCCTCCCCAACTCTGCAGAGAGCCTTCACAGCTCATCTTGGAGCTTGTCTCTTCAGCACAGGAAAAACAGTGATTTTAGTTCTGGAAGTTCCTAGTTCCTGTGATCAGCCAAGCTGGCAGCTGGTACAGGCAATCCTCATCAGGGTTCTATCCACACTGCCTCTCATATATCCTGTCATTCTTCTTGTGACTCCCATGGAATACAATCCAGTAAGGATGCACTACAAATATCACTCTTATATGACGCAAACAAGAAAAGCATCTGTTACAGACTGCAGTTCGGGGTTCCTCTGTTCAACCAGAAGGTTGTTGCAAAGGCATTAGATTTTTATCCCTCAATTCCGCAGAAAAAGTACATAATCCAATATTACCTTCTTCCATGAGTCACCACAACGGAATTGTGGTTTGGTTCGTGGATAAGGAAATGCCAAGCAGAGAGATAATACTGCCTCTATTTGGCAGTAAGGCAACTTCTGCTAGCATATCACACTGTTCTGCTGTCCATAACACAAATACTACGGAAGAACTGAAGAGAGATGAGCAAAAGCCACATCAAACTAGGAAATTTAAGCAGCTCAAGCTATTTATCTTACGGAGAAGGTTCAGGGTAATTGTTTTTAAATGCCAATAAGGAAAAGACAGATTTGATAGAGGGCCATTCAGCTTTGGGTATGAAACATACAATTAAATATAACATTTGGACAATGATCAATGGCCTAGAACTTGAACATAGGAAGTTCTGTACGGACAGGAGGCAGAACTTCTTTACAATACGGGTGATGGAGCACTGGAACAGGTTGCCCAGAGGGGCTGTAGAGTCTCCTTCTATGGAAACATTAAAGACCCGTCTGAACACCTACCTGTGTGGCCTGTTGAAGGGTACCCGCTTTAGCAGGGAGACTGGACTCGATGATCTCTTGAGGTCCCTTCTAAACCCTGCAATTCCACAATTCTGTGATTTGGAAACTGCAGAAGCCATTCTTATTAGAAATAAAGTTGTTTGATTTTTTTTTTTTTTTTTTTTTTTTTTTAATACCAAGCCCTAAACAACTTGTCAAATGTTGCAATGGATTCCCTTCATTACTCTTTTTAGCTGATATGTAGTGTTCTAAAAAAAAATCTGCACACATATACGGAATAAATGTTCTGTGGCTCCCGACTGTGCAGGAGAGAAAATGCACTCATGACAGTCTTTTCTGTTGCAAGAAACGCCTAACTTCACAGAAACTCAAAAGATATTTTGCAACATTTTTGAAGAGATTATTATTCTTTTGGATTCATCACCAGCAAGGTCTGGAAATAATTACTGTTATGTATAAGTTCGGTTTCAACTTCTCAAGAAAAATTATTCTGCCACCGACTTTGCAGCCATTTAAGCAATATCCCTGGATAACTACAAAGAATATAAGAGGAACACTGGCAAAAAACATCAACCCAGCAGACAATTAATTATTATTCATCTGCCTAATGCAAGAGCTAGCGCACAAAGAGAGCATCTTCCATAGAATTTAATCACTTAATTTGCTAAATGTTCCCCCCCAAAAAAGGAAAGAGCACCGTTTAATTCTCCTAAGGAATACTGCAGTTCAGTAATATCTGGAGCCTTTGGTTCCAGGAACCCAAACCTCCCCAGGTGCCTATGCATATTCTCATCTGCTCTTGCCATCTCTATCTTCCCTGCTGTGGTCACCAAGTTGCCGCAATGGAACATCTGAAGAGCTCTGCCTGCTTATGTACTGTGTGCTGACTCGATGCCATCCAAAATCACCATCTGGAGAATAACCCACAGAAAAGGAATCTGCTCTTCTGCTTTCATCTCTTCCCTCAACCAAGCCGCAGGCCAGCTGCAGACCCAGTGCAGACTCCCAGCCCTCCTCCTCCGTGGCTTGACATGTGTGCGGCACATGAACCGCCTCGCTGTGGCCTTGGGCAAGAGAAGGCCATGATGCAGCTGGAGGGCGTGCTGATGGGCAAGAGCCAGCCAGAGCTCCTAGGAGACCGCCTGCCCCATGCCCTGTGTAGTGGGCTCCCAAAGAGTTTCTTGATCCAAATACCAATTTACTCATTTGAAATCTGTTTTTTTGCAGACAGGAGCCCGGGGAAGAACCAGCGACCGCTCTATCTTGTCATGCAGTGGTATTCAGATGGGCCTCAAACTCCACGGCCTTTCCTTGGGCCTCAGATACTGCCTGGAGCAGGAACTGTGTGGATGAAGCAGCCCTGATGTAGCTGCTACCTACCTGCCCTGACACCTGAGGCAACCACACACCTTCACAGCCCTTGACAGTGTGGACAGGCCTGTCTGTCTATATGGGAGGTGGGAGAAGCTTGGAACAGTGCAGGGAGGCTGCGTGCCTCACTGGCTTAAGGCTTCATTTGTTAATTGGCTTTAGGAATCCAGAAGGGAAAAGCAAGCCCGTTTATGAAGGCATGAACCATCTGCACGTGGAAATTACTTCACCGATTCAGAATCCGATGGACAGTTTGAAGAATACAAACTGAAAGGAAAAAAAACAGGCTATTAAATTATCTGGCAACTTTCTGCTCAGGAAAGAGCTGGGGGAAATGTATCCCTGCTGATTATACGTGTAATAGCTCCAAAAGTTAGTCTGTATCAAACAAAGCCGTACAGCACAACCCTGTCTGCAGAAGGGAGAGCAGTTCTTTAACCGACCACTTTCAAAATGATGTAAGACTTTTACAAATGAGCAAGAAACAGAAAAAAAAAAAAACAAACAACACAGTCTGATTTGTGAGATCAAGACATACATAGTGAAGCTCATAATATGGAAAAAATACATGCTGTTAAAACCTAGACTGTTCCTTTACCACAGCACTTGTACATACCCAAGAGTGAGACAAGATCTGATACTGCTGAGCCACATGAGAAAAAAATACTGCGTCTTGAGAACCAAAATTAGGAAAAACACAATAGATGTTTCCCTCCTATTGCCCAACAGATTGTTACATTAAGCACTTACTGACATACGAAAATTATTAACCAAGGTCAGAGTCTTCGGGATTTACTTTGATGGTATTAATCACTGCAAGCAAAAACCAGAAACATTCATCCTAATCCCAGCTCTGACAGTGCCCACTTTGTAATGCTAGACAAGCCATTTAACTGCCTAGCCAAGTTACACTATCAAAAGCCAGGGTGATGTGTCAGAAGTTAATTGGCATATATGTGTATTTAGATTTTCCTTGGAGTCCAAGCATAAGCACCTATCCTTTGAAGACATAATGACAAATAATCAACAAAACCCAAGAAGACATTTCCAAACAAACTCTTCTGTGGATGGTAAATACAGCTCAGAGTGCATTTTCTGATGTAGCGGTTAGTCTATTTTCATTTGCTTCCCAAACTGAACTGAGAGGTGGCAGAGCACCAGCATCTCCCACTGGATCCTGATTTCCATTGGTGCACCGTCCTTCGACAGAGAGTGGGTTGGTCAGTACAAGCAGTGCTGGAGAGGAATGTGGTTTGCTTCTTGGCTCATCAGACAGCAGTGCTACCGCTCATCTAAGTGAGCCTAGTCACACTTCCACGGCACGCCTGACTGCACTAGCACTAGAGGTTAAACAACCAGTTCTCTTGCAAACAAATGCACATTCAAAATGCTTTAAAATCATTAAGCAGTGGTCTCCTAATGTCCCTAGAGGATCAACAGTTTCCAAAATCACTCAACTGACAGACCTGTGGTTCTGCTCCAAGCAGAGACTGGCCAGCTGGAACGAGATGGAAGATTTTCAGCTGGTTCTCTAACTTGGCTGACAAGGAGGCAAAACCCAAAATATTAAAGAAAGCCAGGTGATTTTCCTTCTTTCCCTAGAGCTACTACTAAGTTGAGAAAAATAATCAAAATAAAAGCTGATTAAAAGCTTCTACTGCATTTGGGCACCCCACTGGCTAAGCCACACAGCTTTTGATGGCAGTACCTACAGACACATCCTGGGGACTGTCCAAGCCCTCCAGTGATAGGGTTCATTTGATTCACACCAGAAATAAACCTAAGTACATTAGAGGAGCAAATGCCTGCCCCAAGTCTTCCTCTTCTCTGTAGCTCCCACCAGCTCTGGAGCTGCTTTAGGACAGAAGGCATTTTGAACAACTTTCAGAACTGGCCAGGTGAATAGCGGCATGGACAGGACCAAATGTGAGCAACAGCTCTCCAGCAAGAATGGATGCTGACAAAACAAAACACAGGGATAGACTCCAGATTAAAGCTAAAACAAAGGGTGGCCACCACAAAGATCAGCAAGTCTACTGATCATTGAATCTTACACAAGTGAGGACAAAGATGTCTGTGTTTTATATTCAAGACCATTCAACACCATTCAATTTCACGACCGAGCGTGCAGTTAACCTATGCTAATTGTAAAGACACTGGTTAATATTCTGCAAAATATTTCACATCTTTTGAAATTTAAGCAAGTTCTGCAAACCACCCTGAAAATTAAACAACAGCAATCAAAATCAACTAAAAAAAACTCCAACAAAAATAAAACAAATGAAACAACTGTTCTTTTATTACTTACCAACTACATCTTAACTGGCACACAGAAAAAAGTTAAAAGCCCTCTGGCAACTAATGCAACTCTACATTTAACTCTCCTTAAGCATATAAGTTTTTCAGAAGAACAAAGAGGTTTTAATCCCTCATTTCAAGAACAAGGACAGTGTAATTTACTCATTAAATATTTGATGATCCAGTTCAGTCACATGTGAAAAAGTGCCTTGGAGCAGCCTGGGGAACATGTGCTGGCAAGAGCAAAGATTCCCATCCTACCGTAACAGAAGAAAACCTACACCAGGCCATTAAGAGGCACTTGCAGAAATTAAGTCTTTAACAACGGGAATCAGATGGCAGAATATCGTAAGTTGCAGAATCTACATTAGCAATAAAAACCTTTCTGAAAACTTGCTAGAGGAAAAATAAATCCAACGAAGCAATGAGAGTCCATAAGTGCACAGAAATCTCAGTGGCCTTGCCTTATGATTTAACAATACCTACAGTGAATACAAATGGGGGGAGATGAGGCAAGCTTCTAGTATACAGGGTGAAAGTATTTACAGGCTCTATTCCGTAACAGTGCAAGTGGGAATGTCTGTATTGTGTTAGAAAAAAACCAAAACAACAACAACAAAAAGCAAGCAATGAAATGAAGAAAGCAAATATTGGCCACTGAACAACAGGTGAAGGTATGTTTCATTAGAAAGACCTTTAGGAGTTCTTCTGATTACTGACTGCGCAACTATACATTTCAATGCAACTACAGCTTGTGGAGGTGTACTAAAAACATAGTGAGAAATGCAAGCAGGAGCCTGATTTAACAAACACACATGCGGAAAATGTGAAAACAACAAAACGCAGAAACATGCAGATGATGGAGCAGGAGAAAAGACTGCTTGCTTGCAAAGAACCAGCAACCGATGACGGCCGCGGCTGCCTTACTTATTCCCCAGGCAGCCACTAGAGGGAGCCAACGGAACCTGATTGGCAACAACCTCCCCGCCCCAACAGCGAACAGCAGAGTTTAACGAAACAAACGAGCAACCTGGAAGCTGACTGCAAGTAACCAGACTGGCCTCCCCCTCTACAAAGCAGCAAGCTCTTAGCAGCAATTTAAAGCAATGAATTAAAGGGTCTGAATGAAAATCCGCTCTCTTCCTTTTTCTGAAAGTAACATCAGGGCAGGAGTACTTGGCTATTTCGCTTCTTTACCATCTCTTTTGGTGTTGTTTTTTTTGCTCATATTTTCACCAAGTTAGATATAAATGGCCTTGTTAAAATCATTTCAATCCTCACTAAGCAGAATCGAATTCTGCAGGTTGCTGCTTGAATTAATATTCAAGCAAAGCTGACGTGGAATATTCTTCCCTTTATAGCTTGCTAACAGAAATGGATTTTTTGTTCCTTCTGTTCCTACAACTACACAAGCTCCTAAAATACTGAAATATCAATCACTGTTTCAATCGGTTGTCATTTCTTGCACTCTGCCTTTCTAGTGCAGCTGTCTCTCATCTCCCATATTTAGGAGAAGGGTAAAATCACCATTCTCATTGTGAAGAATATTTATATTCACGTGATAAGACAAACTGCCTTCCCCCGATGTCTTACAATCACATTTCATTTTTACTTTCTACAGTCCTATCCAGATGTTCATTTTGTCCTATGAGTCTCTGCCAACCACTCCTGCTGGCAGAAGCACTGAAGATGAGTTTGCTTCAAATTTACCAGAAAAACCATCAATCAATCAGAAAAACCCAAATACCTCTCTCATACACACAAAACCAACCAACCAAAAAAACCTGCTAAGAGTTTCTGCTGGCTGAGGCAATAGAGTAATTTTAGCACTAATGTCACAGCATCCAAAGTGATTTTGAACATAATTGGTACTTTGAATTGTCTGCTAGTCTGGTGATTTATGATACAAAACGATGGTTTTACTTCCAGATCCCAATGAAGGACTGCTTTCATAATCATTATTTTTGGTGTTGTGAAACTTCCTGAGTTCTCCCAGATACTCAGTACAGCTACAATAGACACTCTTAAAAAGTGAAGATTTATCAGTTGTTATTGAGAAGTAGGCACAAAAGATTTTCTCTTTGTGCAGTCCCCCATAACATAGCCCATACCATGTCTGCTGCATCAATGAAGGGTTCAGTACCCACGTAGGTTCCTCTACTGCACTTAGAAGTCCTATGACATCATAGTTATGCAGGCTAAGACCAAGGAAGTGAAAAGCAAGATGTGGGCAGCAGCTTTCCACCTGTATTTTCCAACCAGGATTGTTTTACCTTGAATAAACTTCAAACTGGCAATAGGCTGCCATAAATAAAAGGGCCCTCTATCACCAGAGTATAAACTTTCTAAGAACTTATTTACCTACTCCCTAATGCATTCCTAATACTTACAGACGAAGTCTACAAGAAATTCTACCAAATCTCAAGTTCAATGACATCGCATGTTCCACTAGCTCAGCTAGGAACAGGCTTCTTCCCTAGATCACCGCACAGTGAGCGTACCAGGCACACTCTTCCCCCCCCTCTTGGTAAGACCCACCAGAAACATGCCAAGGCTGGGGATAAACAAGAGCACTGTGCTGGAGACAGAAAATCCTTGTCTTTGTGTCCCTAGCTTGTGCATGCTGCTTACAGTCAGAGAGATAGCTCCAGTAAGTGTTTCCCTCCCAGGCCCTGTGACACATACTGCAACAGGCTGAAGTTTTAATGGGAAAGTCAACCCATCCTCCTCTCCTAGAAAACCTGCCCTTAGTTCTCTTCCCTCTTCGCCATGTGCTCTGAAATAATGCCCTAAGACGCCAAATAAAGACCATAATTACAGATTTATTTTGTGCCACATCCTCGATTAGCAACAAGTGCTGTTCTTGCCTTTGTGGATCCAATGCAAGAAACCGGAACCTGAGTCAACTCAGACAAGGGGCTGGACCACGCAAGTCAAATGCAGGAAACAGGCCACTCATTTTAGCTATATTGCTCACTTGAAGTTAATTCAACTTTGAATTTTTGCCTGGCTAAAAAGCTGAAACCATGTAAAACTGTCAAGTTTTACATGTTTCCATCCACAAAGAATAAAATGACCTAGATTCTCTCATTCTTAGATTCCCTCACAGTTCTGGCCAGATTTTCAGAGGCTTGCTAACCTTGGCTGAGTTAAGGGTTTATAATGAAACACTAAAAACCAAGTATGTTTGAGCTGGTTTGGATTTTATTATGAATGTTTTGGATGGCTGTAATGTTAGAGTCAATTCAGACATTCTGGGTACTTCTCATCCAAAAAAACTGCTGCTTCGAAAAAAATCCCATGTTTACAATAAATTAAAATCAATCATTACTTTGGGCCTGATTCTCCACTGCTCTATTCCAGCACAGCATCTGGATTCAGATTAGGCTCCTGTAGTTGCAGTGAATGTACCTTGTTTTTATATCCTCTTACTCACTACAATAATGGAAGTAATTACTGGAAAAAGTTACTTGCAACTTTAAAAGTATAAGGTGGCAGACATAACAGTGATGAGTAAAAAAAAAAATGCTATGAAAAAACAGAGGCAGACAAAAATAATGCTGTCAATCCAAAATACATAAGTAATAGTTTAAAAAGTGTCTATAATTAAAAAGATTGTGCCTTCAAGCTCATTAGAAGTCTCACCACCTTGAGACAGATACAAAGATACCCCATCATGGTATGGTTTCAGAAATCGATTCTGATTCAACGGAGAGCTTCATCCTCATAACACTTAACCAAAGGCATACCTTGACTGCCAATCTACAGCTACGAAAGAAGTTGAAAGAAAGTTATCTGACATGCTGGAGTAATGCAGATTTGTAATGCGCTTTCTGCTTTAAAGCAGAAAAGGCCTGGCTCAGAGGGCTTGCATTAACTAGATGTGGTGTATGAAGGAATATAAAAGTTATCACGAATACACCATGATACAAGCTAAATAGTGAAGCACGTGATTTTCAACCCCTGAAGACTTCTCATTCTTTGATTAACAGGCTGTAAGGCTCTGTCACTATGTAGCGCAGACCACTTTTTCCCCTTCAGTCAGAATGGTGATTTCAAGCAAGGACATGGTATGAGATAGAGGGGGGAAAAAAAAAACATATCCTAAGTTGAAAGAAATCAGACGTGCACATGCTACCTTCACAGGCTTTTAGCATTTACTTTAGTTGTTCATTCTAAAGCAATTTTTTTTTTCTCCTAAAAAAACCCGTAACTATAGAAAAAAAAACACTCTTACACGCTCAACTTCTCAATAATAAAGGTTGAAGAAAGAAGAGTTCTGTATCGGGATAAAGATATTCTGTGATACACTAATGCTGTGTTTACCTTAGCAACAGACAGTAGAGATGCCTGTTTTCAGTTACAAATTAGGACAGAGTAATTCCTGGTTAACTTTGTCTGCGCTTTAATGAAATAGTTATGAAAGAAGGAAGAAAAAGCATGCTTCAAACTTTGCCAATATCTAAACAAAACAAACAGCAGCAGGGTTTTGTTTTCACTTAAGTTTCATTATATTTCATATACAGAGAATTAGTACAACTTAAAACTGTTGTGTATTTAAACCCATGTGTATGATGAGAGTCGCCAGTACGTTCATTTGCGAGTGGAAAAGTCTCGCTCTTGCCATTATTTGCTAGCATAACATGTTTTCATATGTTCTGGGAATCTTTCTCCTGAAACAAAAATAGACCTTAACAAATTAGCAGACCTGTACCAAAAGCCTAGTCAAGAAATCTGAACTTTGAGGAGTTAGCAGTTGGCTTTATAATTTTATGGATAATTTTCTTCTATCATAACTGAACTTGGATAATAGTGGCAAGAGAACACCAGTCACACAATGTTGGTCTGGAACAGAACAAGCAAAACGACACTGGTAGGGCTTTTGCAACACTCCGAAAACGAGCCAGTCAGCCAGGAGCAAGCTACATTGTCCCTAAGTCAGTAGAGGTTAGTCAGAAGAAAGCACTGCCTTGATGCTGCTTGTGCAGTTTGGCAGCTGAGTCATCTTAATTTGTGCTAATGGCCCACTTCAGGCCACTGATGTATGCAAACTTAGTGACTGTCAGAAAAAGAAAACCTTAGTTCAGCAAAATGCACCAGTTGTAGATCTCTCTGATGAAAACAACTCTCAGCCAAAATGCAACTAGTGACTTGCATAATGCACAAGTGAAGGCTTGGAAGTTTATCTGGAAAGCATTACACACTGGGAGAGGGATTAACCTTGCAAATGTTAGTCTCTAGAGGAAATTCAAGATGTCCAGTCATTTAGGGGTGATGTTTGGCACTTTAAATAAGCAGCCTTGGTTAGAATTACTTTATGCAAAGCAGCCAGTAAACACACAATACATTTCAAATAATTCATTAGACAAAACACATGTTAAAACTCTGCATTTTGCTTCTTTGTCACCTGCTAGAGTTGCATACTTATTTGTCTTACATCATCCAGAAGAAGCAGCTATGGAGTAAGGTAAATGTCAGGGCAATTAGGTTTCCAGTTAGCAGATGGAGCAAGAAGATTTTCAGTCTTACTGAAGTGGAAATACAGGAGAGCTCTTCTGAGCCAGCTTCTGTGCTGTGTATGTTAGCACTTATTCAAGAGCTTTGAAGAAGAAATCCATCAAGAAGCCCCTATAAAACAACCATGACCTAATGTAATCTGACTTAGTGAGGAATCAGAGGACACCTTCCGGCAGTTTCTAACTGGAAACTGCTCAGTGGTATTTCTGACACCAGTTCACTGAGGAATCATCCGACAAATATTAGGTCTCAATTCCCACATTTTTCATGCTAGTTTACCAAGCAAGCAAAATATTTGTCAGTCTTCCTCCATGCTCTGTCCATATTTCTACCAATGATCAGTCAGTACAGATACGATACACAACACACGATATAATTCATCTGAAATTTTGCTATAATTGTAGAGTGAACATGAGCCTATAGACTCATATTTAAAGACAAAACACTCTATGTTTCATCAACACTCCTACAGAAACTACTTTCCATCTGACTGAGTAATGCTAGTGATAACAGCAACCTCAGAAGTACCTTATACAGGCCTAATGGCCATGAACCTTCCACTACACACATGCTCCAGAGTGATGTTTCTCTCCTTCAGCTGTAAGCTAGAAGAAAAAAACTTAGACGCATAATTTGAAACAGAAAAGAACTCTTTTTCTCCTCACAATTTGCATGGTGGGAACTCCAAGGAGATTAGGAAGAGCAGTAACAAAAGAGGTCTCCCAGTTGTGAAGCAACAGTAACTTGCAAGGCAGATGGTCATCAGATATGAAAGGTGCAGAGTGTTAAGACAGAAAAATCAAGCAAATACATCAGTTCAAAATGGCCAGAACTTTCACATGGCTTTTCATGGATGGGCATAAACTTGTGACGATAAAGAAAAAAAGGTTAAAATAAAGAAGCATCTTGTTAGGACTATTAGAAGTAGAATGCAAGTGAAAAATATTGCTTCGATCCCCAACTCTTACCATGAAAGATCCAAAACAAGAACAAAAAAACATCACTTTAATGATTCTAATAAACTCTGAAGAGAAAGCAAACTCTAAGAAAAAGTGCAGGTGACACTCTGAAATGACACTATTACAGTCCATAAACACTTGGGAAAAGCCATTTGGTCTCATTTGTCCCAGTTCATTTAATCTCTAAACAGAGAAGCTCATCTTCTTAAGACTAATGGAGAAATAATTTCTTCAGCCTGGTAGTTCAAATGTAAACAAGTTTAAAATTAAACTATTTCCAATACATTAAAAATAACTGCCCTCATGCAGATATTCACACTCATCTTCCTGCTCTGAAAGAGGCAATCCAGACCTGACTCCAAGTTTCTTGCTTTGAGTGTTGTTCCAAAGCAGTTACTGTTTAAGTGTATGCAATCAATTTACTTGGCAGATTTAATAACACTGAGCGGTACCAACGTGACTGAAAAAAAAAGTTACAGTTTTCCAAAAAAACGCCCCCTCCACCTCCCATCCCCTCCAAAAAAATAAAGCACAAAAGAAAATATCACTAAAAAACTCCAAGCTCCTCAGACAAACCATGACCAAAACAAAACAAAAAACCCTCATTTTTTTTACAGCAATTTTGAAAAATCCCAGGTGACTGTAATGAATCGGAATCAAAAGGGGACAGGAACAACTTTTCAAAACTACGGAATGAAGCAAAACTAGTGGAAAATAGGCAGTAGGTACGCATTCACAAGAAAATGTAAGAACCTGGACTGTAGAAACTATGAGCTAGTGTTTGGATTTAATTTTACCCAGAACTCTTCTCAAAAAGGTGGGCCGTAGGGTGTAACTTCTGCTGCTGAGGAAATACAGCAGAGTCAAGCATGCTTGCCTGACTGGCAGTGCGACGGCACAAAATAAAGTTAATCCACCTTCATTATAAAGCATAGTCAGAAGAGTCTGTGCACGTCTCATGCATACTTTTCCATTAAGCAGTCAAAAGGCAGCAGCAGGAGCTCCTGAAGGTCATCTCTTCTTCAAGCTAAGCAAGCCGTGCCCTGTCAAGCCTTTGCTCACAGGTGGGTACTCCAGGCCCTGGACTCCCATGACAGCTGTTCACTGGACTGCCTCCATCATGTCAGCACCTTTCCTGAATTGGGGAGCTCAAAGCAAACACAGTACAGCAAGTATGGCTTCACAAGTGCCAAGTGAGAAAGAACAACTTTGCTGAATTTGCTGGCCATGCTTTTGCTAATGCAGCCCAGGATGCAGTTGGGATTCCTCAGTGCAGGGGCACACTGCTGCCTCACGTTCCCCAAGATGGTCTGCAAAGCTGCTTTCTAGTCAGCTGGCCACTGGCGTTTTTGCATGGAGCTGTTCCACCTCAGGTGTAGGACTCGGCATTTCTCTTTGGTGACCTTCCTGAAGATCTGGTCAGGCCACTTTTCCAGGCTATGGAGGTTCGCATTGCCTCAGGCACATCACTCACTTCCCCAAGTTAGGTATTATGCACAGACTAGCCAAGAATGCACACTATACCATGATCCAGGTTGTTAACATGGATGTTAAACACTGCTGGCTCCAGCATCAACCCACAGGGGCCACCACTGGTAACTGGCTGCCAACTGAACTTTGTGTCACTGATTACCAGCTGATTCACACTGTAACAAATGATTTCCTTCATACTACAAAACGCATTTCAGAAGCAATTAAAAAGAAAAAGAAAAAAGAAAAAAGAAAAAAGATTGAGTTCATTAAAAACCTTCTTTATGAAAACATCTCCCAGCATCTATCCAAACAGAAGCTTGTTCCCTGGAATAAGTCAGTGTGGCACAAGTTCAGGACTGTATTGCTGTAATGTAAGCATGAACACAGCTATTACTCATCTCCAGGAATGATTTACACCAAGAGCTGCTTACAGTTGCTGCATCGAAGTTCAAGCTCTAAGAGAGTGTGTCAGGACTGCCACAAAGACGGCCAGCCTCACAGGGAGACCGCAGTATCTTATGACGTGTCTGGGTTAGATCACTGACTCTGAAGCATCCCAAGAAGATGGAGATTATAAAAAGTGCCAATTAAAAATAAAAGACCTAATCAAGTCTGTATGAAACAATAAGGCATATTTGTCCCTAGAAACTGCATTAAAAATGTTACTGATTTTGAACAGCAGCATTACTGTTTCTGAATCCTTCAGCAATGTGCATGTTTTGGCGGAAGAGCTGAGTAATTTGCATCATTCTGTATTTTCACATAGAAGCCAAAAATTTATACCTGCTGAGCAAGGAATCTCCATAGCTACTTTTCTTGCAAGATATCCTCACTGACTATTGGCAAAACCACCAGTGGGCATCAGAACACAACCATTCGTAGTTGAGGGACAACAGAAATTGTACCTGACCTTCAACTTTACTTAAAACAGGAATCAACATGTCACAGGAGCAGGGGTTAAAAACACAGCTGGAAAGCTGCATCCCAAGGCCTAAATCAGTGCTATTTTTAACTGCTACTTCATAACACAAAGCCATGGATATACTGACCCATTCTGTCTAGAGAAATCCAATGCCTCTGATTTTCCATTTCACAACAAAACTCATTAGATGAGCGTGACTCCTCACGGACCACAATCCAGCTTCAGAACAGAACTGAAGAGGGATCACTGAGCCCTGCTCCCCACACCACAAGCCACCAGACAAAAGACATGAGCCCGAAACATCTGCGCTGGTCCCAGCATCAGCCACATGGCATTTCCCCCAGCAACGTGAGAAAAGCCCAGCTAACGTGTATCACAGCACAGCAGCAGAAAGGCCACTGGCCACTGTCCTAGACTCTTACAAGCCTTAGAATTCACTGAGGGTTCAAATACACCTGGGAAGCCAATTGCTGCTTGAAAGCTGGGGTAGTAGCGGTAGTGCAGTTTTACACAACCCAAATGTCTTTTATTATTGCTATTTATTCTGATTAGTAACAAGACAGACATTCATACTGGCATTAGTTGCTGCAAATGCACTAACAAAATCAGCCATACAGTATGAAACCTGTTCATACGAGGACAGGCTAGGAGAGCTGGGGCTGTTCGGCCTGGAGAAGAGAAGGCTTCAAGAAGACCTGACAGCAGCCTTTTGGTATCTAAAGGGGGGCTGTAAGAAAGATGGGGACAGACTCTTTAGCAGGACCTTGTGATAGGACAAAGGGAAATGGTTTCAAACTAAAAGAGGGAAGATTTACATTGGATAGAATAGAACAGTTTTTTATGCTAACAGGTTGTCCGGAGGGGTGTTGGATGCCCTGCCCTTGGAGACATGCAATTCTATGATTCTTCTGTGATAACAGGCTTTTAAGCACCCACTGACAGACTCCACAGCCCATTCAGGCAGTCTATGCCTGCACTCCACTATCATAAATTCATACGATCATTTTGCTATTATTTAAAGCCCTTTCTTCTCATTCTGTCCACTGTATACAAAAAGAGATTATTTCTTTCCAGGTAAGTAAAAGGCTATAGTGGAGTGTCACGGGGTTATCTAGATCAATCTGTGTCCGTGACAGGGGGAGGCAGTAGGCCCGTGGGCCCCCGGCCCCTGACAAAGGGGAAGGGAAAAAGGGAAAGGGGTAGGGAGATGGGAGCTGGGCTCAAGGAAACAAACAGAGCAGCGGCAACGATCTAAGGAGTAAAACTTATTTTACTATAATACAATCTAATTGAAATTGAGGCTAATAAATCAAGTGAAATAAGAGAGAGAGAAAGAGAGGTTTCCGAAGACCGAGAAGCCTACTTTGAAATTGAAGGCGCCGCGGCTTGGAAGCACACCCACACTCGCTGCCAGGCAGTGAGAGAGAGAGTGCCAGCGTCGCTTCCGTGACGTATTTTCCTCTCTGACCGCGAGGTCCCCTGGGATGTGTAGTACTTCTCTGTGCTCCACATGATGTTATGATGTGGAATACCAATAGCAAAAATTACAAAACCATGACATGGAGTGAAGGTTTACTTCCTTCTGATGCCAGTTTTCTTCAGGTTGAACATGTACTCACTCAACACTGTCTTGCAAGATCCTTTTACTAGATTTCTTTCTTCTCTCCCAAGTAGATGCTCTTCAGTCATAGAACCACAGAATCACTAAGGTTGGAAAAGACTACTAGGGTCACCAAGTCCAACTGTCCACATACCACCGATGTCCTCAACAAACCATGTCCCCAAGTACTACCATCTCCAAGTTTCTTGAAAAATTCCAGGTATGATGACTCCACCAGCTCCCTGCGCAGCCTGCTCCAATGCATTACTGCTCTTTTAGAGAAAAAAGTTTTCCTAACATCCAACCTAAACCTCCCCTGGTGGAACTTCAGGCCCTTACCTCTCATCCTATCACTGGTTACCTAGTAGAAGAAGCCGACCCCCACCTCGCCACAGCCTCCTTTCAGGTAGTTGTAGGTCTCCCCTGAGCCTCCTCTTTTCCAGACTGAACATTCCCAGTTCCCTCAGCAGCTCCCCATAAAGACGTGTGATCCAGACTCTTCACCAGTTTCACTGCCCTTCTCTGGAAACACTCTAGGACCTTGATGTCTTTCTTGCAGTGATAAGCCCCAAACTGAATACAGCACTTGAGATGAAGCCTCACTGGTGCAGAGTACAGGGGGACATTCACATCCTTAATCAGGTAGGGTTGCTCTTGCTCCTTCTGAGTGTCACCAATGCAAATGCGCCTGGGCTCATTCTCCTGCATGACTCACCAAGAATCACAGAGCACCTTGAGCCGGACAGGCCCCACAGGGACCAGTGAGCCCACCCCTGCTCACCTCTCTGCATCATTCTGTTGGCTCTCTGGATGCTGCACCTCACCGGCTTCAGCTGCCCTCAGCTGGCAGTTCCTGGCCCCACTGAGAAGCTGGAAGGCAGAGGAGGCAGCCTGTTTACTACTTTCTGAGGCAGAGTACCCAGAATAAAATATGCTTCTCCAGCTGACTCTTAACCAATTCAAAAGAAAAAATAATCATGAGAACACTGCTTGCAAGGTACCTTCTAGAGTCCATCTAGTTTAATACTTCAGTCCAACGGAGCCCTGAAAACCTCCAAGGATGGCGATTTTCACATCTTGAGTAATTCACTGCAGAGCTGCACACCCCTCCTAGCAGAGAAGTAACTTGTAATGACTCATTCTCAGTGTGCATGCTGCTCTGCTCATTATTGTTTTACTGATGTTCAAATTAAGCAATGAAACAGTGGTTTTCAAATTTGTGAGTGTAGTTTCCGGGACAATAATACCCATTAGCATGGCAAGTGACATTAAAACTGGGTCATTTCCTTTTGTGTATTGGATGTTCATATTCTCTGAAACAAAAGTAAATTCTGAAGGAATCAGCTGAAATACAGCTAAGAAATACTATACCATGTAATAAATTTAGACTCCTTTATGTGCAGGCAGTTCAATAGATACACGGGAGAATGGTTTTAAGCTCAAGAATGGAAGGTTTAGATTGGATGTCAGGTGGCAAGTTCTTTACAGAGAGAGTGGTGAGGTGCTGGAACAGGCTGCCCAGAGAGGTTGTGGATGCTCCATCCCTGGAGGTGTTCAAGGCCAGGTTGGATGGGGCCCTAGGCAGCCTGGTCTAGTATTAAATGTGGAGGTTGGTGGCCCTGCCTGTGGCAGCGGGGTTGTAACTTGATGAACTCTGGGGTCCCTTCCAACCTAAGCCGTTCTGTGATTCTATGATTCACCAGCTTCACAGACGAATCTGTGCAATACATATGGCAGCCTATCCAAATCCACAGCTGAAGTTTGCTTTGTCTCCACAAACAAGATACTGCACACACAGAACTTCTGCCCTCAATTCCAAAAATCTTACACCCAATTAGATCCATCTGCCATTGAACACCACTTGGGACACTCATATTTGATGGTAAGTATGAGAAGCTCTTACTGAAAAGAAACACATTTAACAATGTTTAAGTTTTTAATCTTCATAAAAACTGACAGATCGTGCCTTCAGGGGGTGAGGGGAGCTTATGAACTACCTGGTAAGAATGTAAAGCCTTTCCACTTAAGCATTAATTTTTCTAATCCAGCCCTTCATATACTTATCCTGCTTGAGAGCCTCCTGATGAGATGATTCATATTCATAGTGATTCATATATTCACATTCATAGTGATAATTACCCATGGTGGATGTTTCTATAGAAATAGACTTGTGCACCATACAAACATCTTGCCTTCGAGAACCTGTGCTATTAGCCAGCACTACTTCCAGCTGCAAAGCAATACTTCAGAGGCCTGTGTCCCCGCAGTGGGAGCTAACAAAAGGTGCTTGTTCTCGTAGTTCTGTGGGCGATGAAGCAGCAGAAGGAAGCTGTAAGGAAGACAGCATTCCCTGAGAAGCCCCAGTCACCTCTGAAAAGTTTATGATCCACAGAATGGGTATAAGTACCTCTTCAGTGTGCCTCAGAGGCCTACAGCAGCCCCACACCGCTTCTTGCCAAGCTCTGACTTCTTACTGTGCCCTTTTCTGAGGTCATCATGCACAAGTGTGGAGGGATGGGGAAAAGGCAGTGATTTTCTCTTAGAAACTGCGCACTTCTTATATCAGTACAAATCTTCCTGGAGGCTGCAGTCATGATGAAAACAAAAGTTTTAACAGACCAAAAAAAAAACAAAAAAACCCAACAACCAGAATCTCCCATCAACCTACCTCCAACAAAGCTTCACCTTTCAAGATAGTGCTCAGCCAAGTGCACTGCTTCCTTATTAACCAGACCACTTCAATGCCTGTTTTTGAAAGGTGACTGCAACAAGGCACCTCATAGAGCTCCAGAAGTTTAAGGAAACACAGAACTGCTAACGGTTTTGGATCCCAACTCCTGCGCTTTCACAGACTGAAAAAACACTTTGTCCCCCGAGGTCCCTGGGGCTCCTCCTGGCAGCACACTGCAGGGCAGGAGCTACACATCCAAGTGCATTTCCCTGGCACCTATTCCCCATGCCAAATTACATCCATCAAGTAGGAAGCAAGGGTGCACCAGCAGTAGCCTACATAGAGATCTCTCTTTATTTTCTCTAAAATGGGAGGCTCCAGGTGCAGCTTCTGCTTAATCAATGCTTACCAAATTGGACAGGAAAAGAGACAAGCATCATCTCCGCTTTTAACTATTCTGTGTAAGGCCAAGAGTGAATTACAAGGAAATTTTTCAGTCAAGTAGACAAAAACCTGTAACTCTACTTGAAGGCAAAAGGAATGGAAGAGAGAAGCTCCTGAATAGTGGTAAGGTGTGAACACTGACCTGAATCTCCAGTTGCGCATCTCAGTGGAGGAAAAAAATCAAATCACTATTCACTTATTCTTCATTCCCCATGACATGCAGTCAACACTTCATGCAGACAAACACTGCTTTTCAACACAGCATCCTGGGCAATTCTGCTATAGATGGAGTTGCTGAAAACAACTCTGTATGATCAAAATTTGCTCCACAGTGTTACAGCTGTTACTCCAGTTATGAGCAGCAGGTAACTGCTTGTCAAATAGCATGGGAGTGGTTCAGGTAGCTGTGGAAGAACTGAAGCAGTTTATGCAACCCTAAGCCACAAGTGTCAGGCAGGCAGCCTCCACCAAAGCTGCTATTTTCTTCTTGCTGTCATTAGCTTTGACTAACACTTGATCAAATACACTTAAAGTTCATTTACAGTGAGACAGTTCAGAGATATGGAAAAGACTTGCAGTATCATAAACAAACCCATTTCCACTTCCAAGTCATTTAACTGCTGTTGGAAAAGGGCATGTTGGCCCCAAGCAGTTAGACCTCCCCTGTTTGGCGCACACCTCCGTTTTTTCATCCACTGTAGATAATTAAAAAAAAAAAGACAACACACAAACATATTTAATACAGTAGATCAGTAAAATATCACTGCTTTCAAATTAAGCAACAGAGTACAACCTCAAAGAGTGTAAAAGACAGCTGAGATGAGAGCACATCCCCAAATGGGGCACAACTGCCAATATCACTCTTGTACTTTGAGGTGGCAAGCTAAATCAAAACCAAGGTACAGTTATAGCTCTTTACAAACAGCGTCTTAACCTAGGAGAGAATTTTTACCAGAGTGAAAATCGCTTGTAAAAACAATTGTTTCAGTTTTTTTCTTTAGATGACAGAAGTGGCTGTATAACCTTTTCCACTCAAGAAGCTACCTAAGCAACTGAATATTGACTTACTTCACGCTGGGTGGAAATTGGTCCCTCCAAAGACGTTAGCCTGAAGACTAGGATTTGCCTTACTCCGGAAGAGGTCAGATTTGGGTTTGTCTCCTACGTCTCAGCTAAAAACCCTTAGTAACTGAACTTCTGGCTATTTCAAAACCAGACGGTACCTCTGCTTCTGCAGATGCATGCATTCCTGTTACAAAGTTTGGATTCTAACAAGTCAGCATTTTCCAAAGACAAAACATCTTTCCTCAGAAACATTCACTGTGTCAACAGACAGAACAGTGCTTTTGACATCCATCCCTGAAAATATTAGGCAACCTAAGTGCCTTATATTCCCTTATTAAATTTCAAGCGATTAAACGGAACGAAAAAATGAGAGTTCAGTTCAGCAGTGTAGGCACACTCCTGCTGAATAGTGATGCTTGGATTTACCTATAGCCATGCCTTTGAGCTAAGCTCTAGGATCAAGCAGTGTAGCTTGTATCTAAATCTTGTATTGTTAAGTTTATCCAGAAGGGAAGAGCCATTTTGGTACAAGCCACGTGCACAGTGTATTACTGACAAGTCCTATTGAATTTCGAAAGCATGGGCAATTAAACATATACAATGTGTTTGCAAGTAATGTTTATTTTAAGTATTTGTACATGCACATACAATTTTTAAAAATCCCTAGAAAAAAAAAACAGGAAGAAAGGATTAAAATCTGCATTAAATACATTAAAATGTATTTAAAGGCCACAGATTCAAGCATACATTTTATAGATCCAGTCACTTCCATTCTACCTGCTAGCAGCTGCCACTTAAGGTATAATATGTTGATAAACTCATTTACTGCACACTGACCTAACAACATTTAGCAAGCTTTTCATACAGACAGGAAGGAGATGTGACTGTATTTCTGCTCTCACAGAAAAATTCAGTATCTGTAATAAGTCTCCTAGTTGTTGCCATAGCCTTAACCTTACTTCTATGATCTGCAAGAGTTAACTACTGGGTTTTATAATTAGTTATGCTAACAGCATATCTTGGTGTTATTCAATCAACAGAACAGCCCTTTTCCTTCCTCCTTCACGAAACAGATTTCTAATTCGGGAGAGATTAGTTCTTCTCCCACTTTGCTCAAAACTCGCATTTAACATACAGTGGTTACAAGAACACTGTTAACTAACTTAATAAATACACCAGCACCTCCTTCCCTTACCTACTGGAATCCTTAATGCCTCCTGCAAGCAAGCAGCACATGCTTAAACTCCTTGTGATTCCCACAGCAGTTCAAAGCATTGAGCATCCCATAGACTTGGGCAATTTAAAGAGCTTAACAAGTCTGCATATATAATGAACTTCATGAAAAATGCTGTTTCCATGGAGTGAAGAAAGTTATTCCTCATCTGAGAACTGCTCAGAGCTGTTAATTAAATGTTTTCTTCCCACTAAGGGTCATCTTGCATCTATTTCTATTCCTTCATACAATGGGATTAGGAGCTGCAGCATGAGTGAGTGCCAAGGAGGTCAAAGTGTTTTCTGCATCCATGAGAGGTGGGGAAAAAACCATACAAGTTTTCAGGAATGGAAGGGGCACATCCAGCACCAGTAGTGAAAAACTATACACAGCTTTTCTACACAAGCCTAGGCACTGGTGCAAGTTATAGCCACATAAACTACATGCTTCCATTGCTAAGATCAGATAGTCACCAAAAAAAAAAAAAAAAAAAGGGTGACTAACCCATGTGCATTTTCAGAAGTGGTTCCATCTCAGGGAATGCAGCCTTTTAGCATAACATCACGCCCACTAAGTTTTCAGACGTGGTGGGCATGTAGTTAGGGGTTTTCTTGGTTTGGTTTGTTTAGTCTTTGAGAAAGGAGGGACAGAAGAGGCAGAAGAGAGGAGGGATTCTGTAGCAGACCCTGGGGAAGATTAGAGGGAAAGGACAATAGTCCAGGGAGAACAGAAGAACCATTTTGTCTGATGCTTTGCCAATCCTGAAACAACAAAACTGTTCTAAAAGAATCTGTTAAATAGCAACAACTCCATCCCGATGAAAGATGAGGCTGAGCACGAGCTTCTGCTATCTCAGTTAACGCTGTAAATCTTCGCTGGTGGAAGCCTGCTCATTTGGTGAGGATCTCCATGTTCACCACCAGCTACTGCACAGTAGCCTTGAAGTGCGGTAAATTTAGTCCATCAGTTTTCAGTGCCTTCTGGAGGACCAACTCTTTCAAAAGTCACTGATGATTATCAGCAGTAGTTTCAGTCTCCCAAACAAAAAAAAAAAGAGACTAAATTACTAGAAAAAATCAAAGTGCACCTTTTCAAAAAGAAGACTGTATTTTTTGAATGAGCTCTTCTTCTGATCTCACTCAACAAAGCAAGCAATTAGAAACATTCCTTGACTGAAAGTGTCCTCTGTCTTCTAAGCTATCCAGCCATACCCACCTCCCATTCCAGGCATTCCTGTTACTTTATGGCACTTCTCATTGCTAAACGCAGGCTCTGCTCCCAGTGAAGTTATCCCCTTATTTAAGCCAAGACTCAGTGAAGCAAGATGGAGAAAACTAACTGGGACCATGGCAATGGAGCTATACGGTTGTGAGATGGTGTAAGGTGCTTCAAGAAATAGACAAAGGGGAAGACTGATACGTAATTTGTAGAAAGATGTTACTCTACACAACATATTGAGAAACACTAGATTGAAAAGATGACTGTCAAGAAATGGATTAAATATAACTTTAGAGAAGCACCTAAGAATGGAATTCATCATGCAACTACTTTCCATGATTCAACATATGGTTATTGACAGTAAGGCTGTTTCACTCCCTTCCTATAGCACAGATTTCTGATTATGTTTGTCTTCCCTCCTCTCTTAGCTCAGAATTTTCCACAGAAAAAGTCATGAAAAAAGAATCTTGCAGCTACAAAATGTTGCATGCTCAGATCAGCACCTCCCTCCTCTCATCTGAGCATCCCAGGACAGCTTGTACTCATCTCTATCACCAGCATACACGTGCAGCTCATATCAAGGCTGTGAGGAACTTGGCAGCATTTGTCTCTACAGGCTTGCCACTCCCAGAGTTTTGTTGCTTTCTGACCTGAATTACAACACAGAAGCACGAGCCAGAAATGCCTACTTTTGTTTCAGTTAAGAATCACAACAATGAAAAAGCACGAGTTTGTATGGTTAAGGTGAAAAAACTCTACTAACCATTTAATTTCTCCAAGCTTGACTGAAGCCCAGATCCCATAAAAGCAGTTTGAAGAAACAGGGATTTTCTTTTCTTAGGCCCAGTTTCAGGTTAGGATTGCAGACCAGACCAATGCTCATACTCATTCCCTCACACAGAGTTCATTTCAAGTGCAAGGGGAGACAAAACCACCCACTACTTCCACATTCAACTAAGTTAACCAAAAACGGGGTCTTCGTTGTTTATAGCCTAAGAAATAAAACTACCAACAAACTCTCTTTTCTTAACAGAATTTATTTTCTACCACCTAAGGAAGAAGGTAATTACAGGATTTCAGTTTTGACTCTTGTAAACTTCCAGCGCGGTCTGTGTGACCTGCAAGACTACCTTAGAAATGCCAAAAGAAAAATATAAAATTGCTGTCAGAATCTTACAGAGCTGCTGCTATCAGAGGTCACTAATGGCTCTTAAAAACTTTCCAAAAGAGCAGAAATGCTGGGAAAACGCTTAAAAATAACAATTCTGGCCCCAAAATAAAAACAACAGTACTTGATTAAGAGCAAAACAATACAGAGGCTTCAGCGTCTGTTATTTGTACACAAAAGTCCAGGGAATTATAAACTGAGCTCGGAAGGGAATATGACAGGACAAAAAAAAGTCATAAACCAAACAGCCCCTATCCTAAACTGCCCATATATAATAAGAAAGTGCTTTAAGGCGTAAGTGTGTGTTTGTGAATTTTGGCTGCATCTGTTGCTGTGTGCTGCAGCGTTCAGACGCTTGGGGATCTGCCATCGCAAATAAAATGATCGGTTTGCCATCAACATACCAAACATTAGTGGTCTCTAACATAACTGCAGGTTTTGCTCATGACTGCGTTGCCAAATGACAGCAGGGTTTTTGTTCAGCTGCTTGCTTCACTTTCTCACTGTGAAACAACTGCCTTTCTAGCTATTTGAAACTATGCATCAATAAATGCGCTTTGTTATATGCTCACAGTGAAACCATGAGGTTTCAGCCGTTAGCATTCAGCTCCAGAGCCTTTAATCACACAATCATTTTTCAAAATAGTTACCGTGTGAACAGCAGAAAGAAAATGCTATGGTTTCTCACAAGCCAGTCCAACCAACCCAAAACTGGAGAAGACATTTCCACTGGAATACCCACAGAATGTTGAAAAGGAAGTTTGAAATCTAGCAGTTCTTCAAGTTTCTGGCTTCCTTCACTTATCGTTTTACAAGCAATGAACTCTTAGCGTAAGTAATGGTAAGTCTTCTTGTTTCTGTGTGGTCAATTTGTACAGGATCAGTTACAAAAACTCAGATGCGATGAAAAGTGAAAATGTTTAAGTTCAGTGTAAGGAGACCAAAATACCACCCTGTTCCTGCCCATGGCTATACCAAAGTTCAGGTGAAAGCACTAGAACTTGTCCAGTGAAACATGCAAAGCAGAAAGACGGGTGCCTTCTTTACCCAGTGAAACCATGTTAAATGCACACTGGCAGATGAGCGTATTAAAGACAAAGTCTCTTTTAGAAGCAAAAGTGCAAAAGATCAAGATGACAGCACCACTACAGGCAACGTTTGTTAGCCCACACCCAAGAAAATGAGAGAATTATGCAGGAAGAAATATGAGCATCCTGCCTTTGTCAGTCTAACAGAGTTGAAAGCAAAATCTTTGCCATAAAGCAGTGTAAAAAAATCCAAGCAACTATTCTTTCCAATTACATTGCTCAGAGTAGTCAATTGTCAAAAAAAAACCCAATAAAACAAAACAAAAAATTCATCACCAAAGCCCCCCTTCTCATGGAACTCATGTGTAGGGGATGTCCACTCAGAATTATTTGAAAGTCTCTGCATGTGTTATATTAGCTTCCACCCAAAGCACAACTGCCTATCACACACACATCTCAGTGTACTGGTGCACCAAACATTGCCATCCTTGAAATAAAACAGTGGCTGGAGCAGTAAAGGACCAAAACTTGCAAGTTAGATGAAAAAGAATTGAAAAGATGGAAAAAACAGCAGGAAAGGAAGTGAGCACTACGTGCCAGTTATTCCGCTGCTCTAACTTGTTTGGGATTTCTTTTGACTCTGCACCCCGTGGGTCTTTCTTGTATCCCTCTGTGTATCTCATCTAGACATTTTGATATCACTAAAATGATACCAGATTGTCTTTACTGGAGGTATATTTGCTTGTACAAGAAATTACAGAATAGATATTTCATGGTGACCCCTTTAAATTTTGTGTGCAAATTGATGCTGGCATCAAGCAAATCCATGCAAGCACAATGCACAGATGTGCACTTTGCTAATACAAGCACAGGGTCAATGCTCCACAGAACCACTGACAGCAGAATAAGATACACAAAGAAGTCTCACTGGCAATGGCAGAGGCCAAATGTAGGAAGATAATTTCTGCACATCTCCTACATGTTACACATCCTGGAGGTGACCACAGATGACACCTTCACAGATGATGCCTCCACATGCTGTCCTGCTCAAGCTTGAACCAGATGGGCTAGAAGGAGAAGTATGACATCACATGAAAAAGTGGGCTCCGGCTGCTGTTTTCAGAACTGCGCTAACCCATGGAAAACTAGTTTGACATGAGGTATTTTGCTATATCACTACCTTTCAAAAGTGGATTTTCCTAGATGTGGTTCCATATCCTAGTTTACTTCTGCAGAATGTTGTCTCCCATAAGAGACAAACAGGTACTACTGGTTATACCTTGGCAAGTCCCTCAGTAATTTTTTATTGAGGTAAGCTGCTACTAATGGGCCTCTGCGATCTGACAGGGAAATGGACACACAAAGGACCTGCTGCTGCTCCACTAGGATTTAATGACTCTAAAAACTGAACTGTAACCAAGCCTTTAAAAAAAAAAAAAAAAAGAGTTTCCAGTGCTAGACTACCCATATCATCAGCTCACAGTCAGAAATCAACCCTACCCAACTTTCCAGTTGTATTACAAAGCACCTTCTCTTGACATCTGTGAAAGACAGTGAAATGGAAACACAAACTGGAGAAGCCATTTCCAGAAGATAAACTCTTTGTCGCTCCCTCTGGCTTGCAGCTCAGCCAACCTTCTATCTGGAGGAAAGACCTTCAGTGATTTTTTTCCTGCTTTATTATTAGGCTGGGAACAATAGCCCTTTTGTTCTATGGCAAGGATACAGGAGCTGAGCGCAGCGCACAATTGTGTGATCATTGAGCAGCGCTGTGTCCCAACCTTTCTGAACCCCTGCAGGCACAAAGCTAACCAGCTGACTAGCCAGGAGATAAAGGAGGGTCCGAGGCAAACAATGAACAAAATTGTCACTTCGAACAATGCAAAATGCCGCTTCAGTGTTCCCACAACCTCTTGCCAGTTTTTCTTTCCTTGTGTGATTTCCTCCAGCAAGTAACGGCTGTCAGTTCTGACTGCCTAAATGATTAATTATTCTGACTGTAAATACTCTTAGGAGAAATGAGAAGGTTGACCTAAAGCCAGAATGCTTGACGCGTGTGTTTTTAATAATTATCATAACTTTATGTCCTTGGATTTGAGGAAGGCTCTGAAACACTGAGTGGTTTCCTCCCTAAGCTGCCAGCCCCAGCTCCACCCCCCCAGCACCCCTGAGGTAGGTTCAGCTTACAGCGCCCGTGGCACCTCATCGCCGCAGAAGGTACCCACAGAACCAAATTACTGCATGAGCCAAGGCAGAAGTGATATTCCAAAGACAGAGAGACTTTTCTTGACGTGTTTTTCCCTGGTTAGGATCTAATCAGAGCCTTCTGGGTGTGCAGCAGCAGTCACGGTGCTGACTTTCAGCCGTTTGACAGCTGCATCTGCTCTCTGCTGCACTTCAGGGTACAACAGCATCAAAGGCCACCAGTGAGCGGCTTCTGCAGCCATACTGCCAGATAGAACGGCAACAGGTTGGGCATTTATGCTGTGTTTTCAGTGGGTCAAAGTCCTTCAAGCAGCTGTGGATATTTCTGCTGTTTACTCACGAGGTCAAGTTGTCCCATTTTGTGAAAAAAAATATTAGGGAAGAACTAGAGCATGGGCATCCAACCCTTCTGGTTTCCCTCGGCCATTTTAAGTGAGAGAAAGGACTACATATAAAATATATAATACAGTTCAGGCATATAAGTAACAAAACTTATTTTTCTTTTTTTATTTAATTTAAAACATAAAAAAATAGAGCAACAAAAACACAAAACTAGCAGGATATGTGACCTTGTTTTTGTGAAACTAATGCATCAATATCTGGTTCAGCTGCAGCGGTTGCAAGTCAGAGATTTTTGATGAAACTTTACTCTTCCTGTGCTTCACCCTTGACAATAATTGTTTACATATGTGCATACTGCCAAAAAGCAATGGCATGAGTAAGGCCATCCCCATGAAGTGAGGGATATCCTACTCTGGTAAGAGAGGTCTTATAGAAGCCTGGTAAAGAGACACAATGAGATTTTTCTTTTAACTGAATATTGGATTGCAACCCTATACATTCCATTTGAAAATTCACAGGTAATTATGACAACTGAAAACAGAGTAACAAGTATGAAAAAAATTGATGATTTTTTTGGAACTCTTGAAACTGGTTCTCAAATCCCTTTACCAAATCAGAAAGCATGGCTGCATATATTTTGCTGTTCATAGGACTGTGTTTTGCCAGTGTATCAAAATGCATAAAATTATTTGCCATAGCTTGATCTTGCCCATAATTAATTTAATTCTGAATGCTGCTATGGCTTGAAATGTGGCACAGATAAGCTGATTTTCACCTTGAAGAAATGTGTAACTCATTTAAATGAGTGGTCAAAGCCACCAATAACAGATGTTCTATCACATATTTTCCTTTTGATACCATAAATGACTTGATTACATTCTGCAAATCATAAAATCTTTTTAGCATTTTACCCTGACTTAGCCACTTTCTGTTAGAAAAGCAAATGACGAGGCAGAGTCAGCACTGCACTGCACCGCACCCTCCTCTAGTCCTGGTCTCAGCTCAGGCAGTGTTACCAGCACACCAATGGTTGGTTGCTGCTGATGGATAGTAGTGCAACCTGGGCTGGGGTAGGAAGAGAGCCAGAGCATGAATTGTGCCAAGCTGAAGATTGGATATGCCCAAACTAGAAGGTCTCCATCTTAGAGAACTTTTCACTTTTGGAACTAATGGACCAAATGTAATAGCAGGGCTGTAAAGTGCTGCTAGAAGTCCTTTGCGTTCACTTTGCAAAAGTAAACTAGACAGTGAGCTTAGTGGTGAAGTTCAACACAATTACAAGCTTTGCTGAGAAGCATATCTTTCTTCTAGGTGAAGAGATGCTCATTTCAGTCATGATCTGCTTTGCACATGGTGACCACTTAGTTTAAGCACTTAATGTTCAGCAGAGTCACAAAGATCAAATAGCCAGCATCAACCCCAAATACACCACTGAAAGCAAAAGATTTGCTTCCACTTGCACTGCTGTAATCGTGATGTGACAGCTCAGATGCCTGTGATCCAAGTACATTGTGTGCAAGGGAGAAAAGACATGTTCTAAATTCAGTACAATTCTGTAATAAATACCACTAAATCTCAGACTGGTTACTCTTTGAACTCCATCCTTCGGCCATCATACTGGGAGAGAAAGGCTACAGGCAGATCTCTCAAAAACAAGGGTGTGGGGGGAGAAAAATGGAACAGAGATTAAAGAAAGTTTTTATTATCCACGGTAATGGAAGCTTAAAGTTGGAAAAAAAAAAATAGAAAACCAGGAATGAACATGTCCAGGTTTTTAGACCATGTGTTTCATGTGGAGCACTGTCTTGCTCAGAGTTGCCAGGCAAGCATGTGCAAGATCTGGCAAGATAAGGGGAGGAAGCAGCAGGAGCTGTTACAAGGAAATCTACAACCAAGACACAGGATCTTTGGAAAAATTGTGCTAATCATTAGGAAAACTGTATGCAATGGAAGTTTCACTGTGCATATTTTTGTTTTTCCTCCTCACCTTCACCATACAAACTAAAAATTATTTGGGGGCAGCACCCTATCACTTGTACCTTCCACAACAGGGCCCCAGTATGTTGGCAGTTTTCAGATCCTATGAAAATAAATAATGCAGTAAGAAACAGATAAAAGAAACCACTGCCTTAGCTGATTGAAAGCTAACGTGGCAAAATTGTTACTTGTTCCTTACGCAGTGTGTCCCCTCTAATGACACAGGAAGAAATTTTTGACCCAGGGCAATGGTTATGGGGATTCTGTTTATCTCACCAGAAAATGAACTCACAACACTGGAACATCCTTACTCTCAAATAACACTATAGTGACTTTTTCCTTAGAGTAATGATTTTTGTAATGCAGTCTTTGGTGTGAAAGGTAACAGGAGAGCAAACAACATCTTTAAATAGATACTGAGAGGTCAAGAGGGAATGGCTTAAAATTAAAAGTGGGGAGATTTAGGATAGATGTTAGAAATAAATTCTTTACTCAGAGGGTTATGAGGCACTGACACAGGCTGACGAAAGAAGCTGTGGGTGCCCCATTCCTGAAGGCACTCATGGCCAGGCTGGATGAGGCCCTGAGCAGCCTGAGCTGGTATTTGGCAACCCTGCTCATGGAAGACTGTTGCAATTGGATGGGCTTTAAGGTCCCTTCTAACCTAAGCCATTCTGTGATTCCATGATTCTGTTAAATACTAAATGCAGTAAGATGCCCAAAGAAAAATTTGCGTATCTTCCTTCCCCTATCAGTCCACTCTGAATCAATTAACTTTGCAATTCAAATTTATGCAGACTAATTTTATGAAATTTATGTATAGGTACATGAATACAAATGATAAATGCAAAATAAAAGCAATTCTCAAATTCAAAGAATAGAACTGGATGCCCTTGTTCTTGGCCTCTCAGCTATTTGCTGTCTTGAAATTCATGACAGTCACTGAATGAAAGACTTTTTATTATAAGATCATACTATTTGGAGACCACGGTACAAAAATATGCTGGAAATACTGTCTCTGGTTCAATTTTAAATGGCTCCAATATTCAGGTTTCTACTTCTCATATAAGAAACCATTTTACCCATAGGCTCCATGACTCTTGCCCTCCAGTAACATTTTCTTGGTTCCATTTTAGGTAGGCCTCATCTCACTCACAACCACATCTCGTGGTTGCACAATCTCCACACCAAAGCAAACAAATTTCCCTTTCATCAGAAGAGAGTAGACATACAGTGAATATATGATTTTCTGGGATGGTTCACAGCACTAAGATGTGCTGTTCCCATCACTTTCGCCCATTAGTAAATCCTTACTCATTGTGACAAAATAACACACTGAATTTTGTCTGATTCTGTCAGGTAATCGTTACCTCCATGCAGCAAATGGCAGTTTTGTGAAAACAGAGCACATGCGAGGGACTGCAAGGGCAGAAGTTGCAGATAGGAAAAAAACTTACTTGCCAGCTGGTGCGTTTTTCTCATTTACATAGAGAAGGCAGAGAATTGATTATTTTGGGATAAAGTCCTAATGACACTGGCACAAGGAAGTCTACTGAGAAATCAGAATGCTAGTCATAACATCTTATATATCACAACAGCTGAAGGCGAGAGGATGACTTCATTACCTAAGAAAAATAAGCCCATTGTCATCCACTCCTTGGCAGTGAAACACGAGCTAGCAGTACTTTGCTCACACGGATGCTGGTGACAGTCAAGAAAGTTTAATAAAAAAAAAACACTCTTTTTCCTCAACCTTTCATTCTCTACTGAATTTTAACCCTGCTATACCAAGCACAGCTTGACCCTCACTATCCAGCACAGTTGGGCACAAGCTAGTGGAAACGTTTGCAAGCACAGCTAAGGCACGGCATAGAACTGGAAGCTCTACCACTGAAGCATTCCAAAGGGAAATGGGGAAGAAAATGCAAGAACCCAGTATACATGCCAACAAGGCATTGCAAACCAGCGCAAACCTATGCAAAGCTTTCATATTGCTCTTTTAGAGCTGTAAGCGATGGGAAGCAGCACACTGAATTCTGAGTCTACACATATCAGTTCGCAGAGTCCTTAACCACAGAGGTGCCACACATACCTATTTTAAGTTTCTATTTCAGTGAAGTCTAAACATGCTTTGTAATTGAGTGGGATGACAAGGGAAGCCACAGTCTTTGTAGAAGGATTAAGTCAAATTAACTGCTGCTTGCTACAGACAGAAATTTAAAATCTTCAGAGTATGTCCAACTGTACAGTCAAATGACAGCCACTGAAGAAAGCCAGCAAAGCTCCCTGATTTCACTGTTATTTCATGCGTCATGCTCACATGCACAGACGACAACAAGTTTTAAAAGAAACCAAGAGTTGAACGGTAAGGGAGAAGACAGATGAAATAAGTGGAGCATGTTAAATGCAATCCTTCTCTTTGGGGTCTTCTTCTCCCTGTCTGACTACCTCTGGGTTACAAACAGTAGTCCTTTTATTAGGTTGCACTGCTAGATATGTGCTGCAAAGTATTTGTAGTATTTGCGATATTAGTTTGTGCTGATACCGAGGGATATGCAGTCATTCTCAAAATAGCATAAAGTAACTCTGACAATTCATGACATACATTTAATTGTACTATCAAATTGCAAGGGGTTTCTCCCAAGCTCATCAGCCACAGATTTAGTGGTCTGACTGCTCTGTGCTGGATCCCTCGGCACACCAGCTGTAGCACTCACCACTGCAGCCTAATAGACAAAGTAATAGAAGAGAGTTGGCAGGAAAAAACAAAAATGTGATTTTATGGGCTAGCATATACCCGCAAAAAAACAGTGGTGGAACACAAGCCCAATCAATATAGGACCATGGGGACCCCTGTTTATGTAACACGAAGCCAGAACACATTAAACTCTGAAGTTCTTTCCAGTGTTAGAGGTTTGCAGCATGCGTTGTACAGACCTTGGAACGATATCTGATTCACTCTGCCAGCAAAAACATTACAGATGGAACTGTCAAGTCTTCTTGTTTAGTGGCGCCTGCTCTTCTAACACGTGACTTTTTTAAATAACAACCGTCACTCATCAAATGAGCCCAATGTCTTTTCCAGCACCTGTGAAAAATGTTTTGAGGACAAAGAATGGATTTTGAGAACAGGCAATCCACAGGCTTCCCTGCAAAAAGCCATTCCGGACTGTTTTGAATTTCGTGCTTTTCACTATTAGGTTTCTGCCTTTATTGTTGGTGTACAGGACTTGCATCCTATTCTTAAAACACATTAATTGCAACACGTTTCACTATTTCTGCCTTTTTGTACAGTAAGGAAACAATGTGCACATGCCAGATGAGGTGTCATCTTAGAGACGTCAGCTGCGTACATCGTGTAAAAATGGCTGCAACAAGGTTAAGTCTCCTGTCCTAGAAATTCCATTTAGAGTATATTTACTCATACCATTCGGGATTCAGAGAAGGCCTACAATATTCTCAGTCCTGTCAATGGGAGTAGAGGAAAACCACTGTAAACTGTATTTGAAAGCCAGTCTTGGAAAGCAGAACATCGTGAAATTTCACTGGGATCAAATCCTAAAACCAGATGCTGAAAAGGAGTTCAAAGTTGGAACTCAGAGTCTGGCTCCCGCTGCTTTCTTCACTTGTCCTTAGTGCTACACCTAACCTTGGTTTCACCGAAAACTGAACACTAAAAAAATCATTAGCGCGGGGTAATACATAAAGCAGTCTTTTTGCTTAAACGTATTTCTAAAAAAACCTACATAGTCCTATTTCATAAAAAAGAACGCTTATTTCATAACAAAGAACCCATAAAAAAATGCCGCGGCCACACAAGCACAGAAAGAGTTAATGAGTACAATACAATGGTTTCTGGGGCCTCACAACATTGCGTGGGAAGTTTGCAGAAAATCACTGCTACCAAATAAAATCATCTAGCAATTAATTTTAGACTATAAACTTTCCATTATGAAAACAGCAGTAATAAATGCTGTAAAAAAAAACAACCCTAACTGACCAAAAATATCATAATAATAATAAAATAAAATAATAAAAAAACAAAAAACAAAAAACAAAAAAAAAAACCACCAGCAGAGCTGCAGTTAATCAGAATACCAGGAAGGGAAAAAGCAAACTTGGAAGACTGACATTGGCACAACCCTTGTTGATAAAAAGAAGCAGCAGGAAGCAGGCAGCTTATGCGATATGACTTAAGCAGTACACGTGTGAAAATTTAAAGATCTACAAGCAGAAAAATGAGTACGAGGTATGAAGAACACACGTCGTACAAACAGAACAGTAGCATTTACAGAAAGGTCTATTCATAACAGGTACCTTGCTCTTTTATGATTTAATTGGTTGTTTCCTGTGGCAGATGTGTTTTTGCAAGGTTTAGCTGGTTAAACTACAAGAAACTATTTCACATTTTCACTGCAGGTGCAGCATCAAGACCTGAAATTATATTTTTGCTTGTAAATTTACTTTCCAAGTACTTCAAGATCACACACACACACACACACACACACACAAAAAAAAAAAAAAAAAAAAAGCTCACTGTAAGGCTTTTCTAAGGCCAAGCTACACTGATTGCCCATAATAAATGTAATAAATGTACAGATATCTAAAATCATATATATGCCCAAGGAGGTTGTGGATGCCCCATCCCTGGAGGCATTCAAGGCCAGGCTGGATGTGGCTCTGGGCAGCCTGGTCTGTTGGTTGGCGACCCTGCAGGGGGGTTGAAACCAGATGATCATTGTGGTCCTTTTCAACCCAGGCCATTCTATGATTCTGTGATATATTTGTTAAATGTGAATTATTTGCTCAGGTTGGTAGCACATCAGACTGTCTATGACCATGTGCCAGAAAAATACAATTGGCTTCAGCTGTAACTATCATTGGAACCAGCTAAGAGATTTTTATACCTTCAACTTCTTTTCAATGGGGTAGCATTTTGCAAAGCTCACCTGAAATTTAATCAACAAACTGAGCTTTAATGCACGTATTTTAAGTCTGGTGTTGAAAGAAAACTGCAGCAACATGTCTCTTTAACAGAGATAACCATTTAATAGGAAGCAACTGTCGACAGTGGTCCATTAGATGCTTACATCTAATTAACTACACACACTAGTCAACACTTCACTCAAGTGCTCAGTATTAATCAGAGCTGCTGGCTAATAAGGGGCCTAGATGCATGCACATCCACATTTATATAAACATGTGGTGCTAACCATGATACTGTCAGTCTCCTTTAAGAGAGGACTAAATTTGTCAATTCACTCCATGTTTCTTGCAGATGTTTATGAATGAAGGTTTTCTTTTTATTGTTTCTTTGTTTTAGTGGGTTTGTTTTTGAGGGGACGATTGTTTGCTTACAAATTGTTCCAGTGTTCAACCCACCAAAATAACGTTGAGAAAGTCCGTTCCGTGGCAAAATCTGTTTGAAGACCTAAACAGAAGGTTAAAAAAAAAATCCATCTCCATCTTTTCTGCAGCAATAAGGCAATAAAACACCATCACAAACTGACTAATATTCAATTCAAATGAAGATTACAAACAGCTACACAATCTACTTGCCTTCTTGCACTACTGCATTGAGAACGCTCATAGATCCCTGTGAGATTACATATAACACGTACCTAGTTGGCAGAATGTCGTCACTGGAAATTCTGATAAGATTCCAATTCAGTTATCTGAAATTCAGTTGTTACACTATGCTGCTTTTATTTTGTGCAATTAAAGTGGCTGTGAAGTTTCAGCCACGCACAGAGCATTTCTCGAAATTCCAAAACACTGCAGCCTTATCAGTTGCAATGTATCCATCAACTCTATAATACTGATGAGCACAACAAGTTGACATCACGGCCAGATGAGCGACAGTACATATAAGGCAGTGCTGTGGCATTTGCTCTGCAGGGCATCCTAATGTTTCAAGATGCCATGGGAGGGTGATGCTCGTAGGCAACTCAGTGTCCCTTTTGCTCTAAGGAAACAAACATAAGACAAAGTCATTCCTCCACTGAGAATTCTGCATTCCTCTGCCCACTCTACTTTATGGCAAGAACCATCCTTATTCTCCACCAGCTAACAAAATAAATTGCTGAAAAATGATCTTCAACATGTACTAAGTCAACAACAGTATTGAGAGCCACAAAGCCCCTGCCCTCCCTCCACCCCTCCCCCAAGCCTTTCTCCCTCATGAGCCTCAGTACTCTCTGAACAGTGAGAGACAATTTTTATTTAAAAGCTTCAAAGGTTTCACAAATGTTCCCTGAATCATCTCATTCTCATGAAGGTTTAGATGTAGGATGGGGAAGCATCCCAGAAGACACAACTTGGCTCAGACACTCCAACACAAAGGTCCGCATTAACCAGCTACTAAGCTGCACGATACAAATACAACACCCCCAACACTGAGCAGGCACCCAGCACAGCATGAATGCAAAGCGCACATTTACAGCATGACCATACAATCATTCATGAAAGGCAGACAACACATTTTGGGGAATTACTGGTAGCAACCTCGCTTGCTGTTTTGGCTGGGACCCTCACATCAGGAAATGGGAATATACCTGAAGCCACTGATGCCTACAGAGGTGACTGGCTGACTGCTGGACCACCCATCCTGGTTGTCCTGCTGAAGATCCGAGCAGGAATCAACTACAAATATAAGCTGGCTTTTACAGTTACCTTCCCCAAAGAAGAACACATTTCTAACATGTTCCTGTGCCAAGGTATCTTCTCTGAAAGAAGAGGGGTTTTGAGGAAGGGCTTTGGAGTTTGGGCTTTTTTGTGCGGTTGGTTTTTTGGAAGGTTTAATCCTTGGAAGGCAAAGCTACAGTCAGGAAGGAATGAAAGGTCTTCTGGACAGTCTAGATGATATTTAGTATATTAAGCATGGGAACGATGTATGCAAGTTGTGATCACAGAGAAGGTCAGATCTCTGTGTGTACAGTAGAGCCTAACATCCCATGACAGATCTAAATTTTCACAGTCTTACTATGTGAAAGGCGGGAGCAAAGCTGCAGGTCTAAATATGGAGATGCAGCCTGTGGTAGGGAAACTTTTTTTTTTTTTTTTTTAAACGTACGAACATTTGATTTTGTGCCTACAGGAAAAATACCCAATCTTTGCTTTGCTTCCATTCTCCTCTTCTATTAGGGTTTAATTGCTGACAGACTTTGGCTAGCCAAGACGGGCAGATCACCAAATTGTTCAACTTACAAAACCAGACTCAGTGGAATATGACTTACTCTTTTATTTACCAGCAGTTTGAGATTCATAGGATCACAGGTACTAAGGCTACCTTGTTCTGTGTTAAAGCAAGAACAGAAAAAATGTCCTTTTTAACTTGTGTCCATGCACGAAGCCTTGGCAAAAGGAAGATGCCTCAATTCTTCTCCCCTCCACTTTCAGTCTCAATGCCTCAGCCACTGCTTGATAAAAAACATATGAAAGAAGCAATGCAACAACAAAACATTCTCACATTCCAAGCATTACCATCACATATGCTGAGCACCAGACTCAATTATACTTTTAAAATGCATTACAGATGTAGCTCAAACCAAATGGGTGCAAGATGTACAGTCAGATACGAGTGTACAGATGAGTGTTAGCTGGCAAAAGGCAGGCAGTGTTGCTTCCATTTTGCCAGCCCAAATCTTCTCCCCTTTTCCCTCCCCCTTCCTCCTTTCTCTTTAGGAGTTTTGGCAGCTGTCTCAATCTCTTCAAATTACTCTAATTGGATGTTTCTATGGAAACAGACTAGAAGACACAGTACCTCTCCATTAAAGAGCTATAAAAACAAGAGGTGCACCATGAGAAAACAAAAGAAGAAAAAAAAGCTCTTACCAACAATGAGAAACTGTACAGCCTTTAACAGTTTAACAGCACACAGAAAACCAGGACCATACTGAGGCTGCCAAGTGACCCCGCGATCAGCTGGGATTCCACAGCGATGGCTTTTGACTGAAGAGTTTTTGTGCTCTCTTCCACATGAAATTACTGTGGGCCCTAAGTACCTACACTGGTGGCCCTGATATGCTCCCTGTCAGACCACACTCTCTGTAACACAAGATATGACCTTCTTGTGACTCCTCTCTGCAACCATTTAGTTTGACAGTCGGTGCATTTAGCAGCATCTCAGAAGGGAGGTCTCTTGCACAGGATAACATTCAAACCAGAGGAGCTGGGAATGTCAGTGCACCCAGAATGCATGCCGCTCCTTAATCAGGCTACACAGCTTAGCTCTTTAACCAGCATTTGTTTCACATAGCAGAAGAAAAGCCCCTCTCCTTCCTTACACCCACACAGCAGAGAGCTGCCTGTCCACACTCTGATGACGGCCACTGAGAAACTGCAGCAAGACACAAAAATACCAGGTGCTAATGTCCCTAACTGGGGAGCACCAGATGAGACTGAAAACAGGCATGCTTCACGTGGTGTCTTGCCAAGGGAAAACATTTACCTTCTTCACTCTTTTGAGCAGTTACCACTGGAGGGAAGCTACACTTAATTTAGGTATGCCTATTTATTGATACTGAAAAGAAATTCAGTTCATTAGAAGAAAAAGCCTACATCTTAACAATGCCAGGCCTTTGGGTCCTAGCATCCAGCCCACCATCTTAGCCCATGGCAAACGAATGAAGCACAGCAACAGGATTCCCATCACTTCAGATCCTCAAGCTATTGCAAATCCATCAAAATACACTGCCTGCTAGTGAAGGAATGCCACAGCTGCCTTGGCTGAAAAAAAAGTACATTTCATTCAATTGCAACATTCCCTTACCACATAGCCCATGACAGGAAGGGATCACATGAGGAAAACAAACTAATAAATAAGTAAAGCAGTTCAGAAGTATGAAGCAAAATTAAAAATTAAGGGAGTGAGAGGAGAAGAGAAGACTAATGCTTCATTACTTCAGAAGCCTATTACACTGAATGTATTAGTGCGAGGCCAGGAATGGCCAAGAGCTTTACCAGCCAAAACCTGCTGTAAGACTGGTTCATGGCCACAACACCAGGGATCTCGCAACACACCTTGGCATTTTCAGTCCTGGTGATAGAACCTGGTAATAACATTTTCCTTCATTTACTTATTTTCAAATGACTGTTCCAAACATACCTCTTTCTGCTTACAGAAAATACTGAAAAAAACTCAAAGAGTGATACTTGTCATTAAAATCTGTGTTTACTACCTTAGGATCTAAATTGTTGACCAGCTTCTCCAAAATCTGTCAAAAAAGACAAGTTGGTGGAGATTGACAGAATTTCTGCCTTTAAACAGTGTCAGCAGCTGCTGCTGCCCAAGTTCTGCTCTTCGACTCACCGAAGCAATGGAACTTTGCAACTTCCCTGGCATAAACAAAGTGGAATACAACACTTCTTCCAGATTCAATGAAGTTGAATTAGACTTAAATTACTACCTTGGATGTAATATATGTTAAGATAAATAGTCCCCCTCTATAACTTCTTTAAAAGGAAGGTATTAATTTCCAGCAAGATAAAGATAAAGACAAGATAAAGACAGAATTTATTAAACAACTCTTGACATTAACAAGGAGTACTTAGGACAAGACAGAGATTTTTAGCCTTGAAATACAAATCTTAAAGTTTTATGCTATTGCAGCAGCAAGAGGGAAACCATGGTTTTTGTTCAAGCCCATCAAGTTGGGTTTTGGTTGAAAAACTTGCTAGAACACCTCACTACTTAACAACGCAGTGACTTCTAAACAATATAACAGTTACTTAATCTGATCTTGCAAGTTCCAAGGTCTAGGAGCTGGAACTGAGATCCAAGGCAGACAACAATAGGTTGTGAAGGAAATAAAACATTAAATACGGTAAGTAGTTGCCAAGTGTTGCCTTGACATCAAAAGTTTATTCTCCACCTTCATCCTACCCTACCTTTTCCCTGTAATTCTCTTAAGCAGAATATCATAATTTAACACACAATCAGTTGATAAACCAACCTAGAATTAACCATGCTGTTGGGACAGGTTATCCTCTGAATTATAACTGATCTCTGCCCCCTCCCATTCTACCCTCTGAAATTTCTTTTACGTATTCTGAAATACAGAATTTGGTAGTTTTGTGAACATCCATCCCCCCTCCCCCCCAACTCCAATGACTGCAAGATTTTCTCCCAGAAGCAACAGCTACTCCTGTCTTCCTAAGAAATGTAAAAGATAGTAACAACTGCCCTACCAGCACAAAGTATGCTCACTACTCATGCTACAAAAAGGATTCACCAGATCACAAGACAGAGAACACATTCAAAATTTAAGAAAGGCTTCTTTTATTAATCACGTAAATGCATTATGTATGACAAGAATTCATGTCTTTCTTACAGTGCAACAAAAAAGCCCTTATTTTCATCAGTTTCTTGATCAGTCATCCTAATTTCCCCAGTGTACTGGGAACTCAAGTCCTTAACATCTGGAGCTCTTGTTTTTATATTGCAAGCCATTTGTTCAGAAAAAAAACTGAAAACAAAAGCCCAAATAAGACAGCTAATTACTCATTTTAGAAATCTATTGTAATTTTCCTCTAGTTCGAGAACAATCTCACGCCATGCTTAGAAAAATCTGCAGCAAAAAAGTACATCTCAAGGACAAGTTCCCTAGCTCTCACTAATGAGAGGAAAACCATCTGGTATTTCAACAGAATTAAGAAAAATATCCATTTCCTTTAAACAGACAGACAGGAAAAACGCTTGACACCTGCAGAAGAGTAGTCTTCTTCCTTACGTGAAATTCTAACAGCCTGTAAGCTTGTCTTTGAACAAGACAGTGTAATTTCATGAAGCCTTGTGCAGCTTCACGCAGATGAGAACAATAGTAGGAACTTGTACTACTGAGCGCATACATGAAGAGAAAGGTTCTCACACGGGCAGTAACCCAAAGTCATACCTAGCTCCAAGCTTGGACAGGCCACTGATTTACTGCTAAGTCAACTGGGTTCACTGTCTAGAAAAACGAGCATTTGCATACACATTCCAGACAATTTGAGCTATTTCTGATGTAGAAAACAGCTTCCATTTAACCCAACTCCTACTTACACACAACAAAAGTAATTCTTGCTGCCACTGTGCAGGACAGCTGTGGTATGTCATTGCCATTTTCCATCTCAAGCCTAGACAGAAAGCAGTAGTAATTTAGGTGCACACACTGCTACAATTATTTTTAAAAGGAGAGAAAAGGAAATTACCTACTTTAAAAATTAATGCCGCATATTACTCAGCAGTGCACTGAAGCAAGGGAGAGGAAATTGAAGAATCATGTTCTTTCTAACATCAACGCAATACATTACTTCTTGTGACATCGCAGTCCCCTCTACGTACCTTCTGCTGTACCAGCCCAAACACTGAGCACAGGAGGACTGCTGACACCTCCAACATTTTCAAAGGAGATCTGTAGCTGTATACAAATTGACCACATTTCCCTGCTTTCATGCACTTTATGTTGTCCCGTGACATCTCTGCTATCTGCCTGCTTCCTCTGAAAAGTGAATAGGAAGCAAGACATGGAATGGAGAAAGATCAGTTTGTCCAGGTATGAGCCAACAGTAAGCAGTTTTTTGAATGATGCCAATTCAGGAGCAGGATTTGAGAACATCTGGCACATCTTTGCAACATTCCCATACAAGTCGTTAATTCTGGTCTATCATTTAACACACAGTTAATATCCCTAATCTTCTTGCAAGAGCTAAATGAGACACTTTTACTAACTTATGAAATATCTGCTAAAGAAATCAATATGTACAGAGTTCAAACACTAAAGCATACAGTTTAATGTATACTGTTTAAGCATAAAGTTTAATGGAGGCTGTTTCTGACCCATCAGGTCTAACAAACAATGAGGGCTGCTTTTAAACTGCCATAAAGTTTGACACTCTCTGCATTTTTAAGTGTTAGAAGTCATTTGCTTCCAACTCTAGTGCACTGCGCTGTATTAAATTTATACAACAGAACTACCAAGTTTACTGCAAGAGTGCTACCTATCATGTTTGTTTGTAAAACGCATCATTTACACACGCTACATGTCCTGTACCCTACACAATTGTCTGTCAGGGCAGTAGCGTTATCTAGCTTTGTAAATGCCTGGTAAAATTCAGACAGTTAAAATACTCAGGCTTTCTAAAAATAAAATGCAACTACTGCTGAGGCAACACGCGTGAAGAGAACTGAGTATCATGCATTGCCAACTTTAAATTTATTTCACATACCTAACATTGCATTTCCCTCACTCAGCACAGCTTGACCAGAGCCATATTAAGTATGAGTTAAGTATGACTGCAGGTATATCTCTACTCAGGTACTGCCACCTACTATGTGCATGTGCACATGCACACGTACACCCTCTGCTCCCCAAATTAATGCCCAGAAGCAAACACCTGAACAACTTTCAAGAATAATGTACCCACAGTCCTATCCAGCATTCTGGTATTTCCCTTTGAATAAAAGTAATCTTTGTCCTTCCTAACTGCATCCAGGTTTGGCTTTCACAGTTTGATGCTCTCGGCAAGCAAGTTAAAAATCCAAGGTACTGATGGAAGCAAAAAGCTGTCATGTAAAACCATTGTTAGTTATTTGCATCAGCAGAAGCTGTAAACGTCTTCATTTTCAACTGTTACTTTCCATTTCAGTCATTCTTATTCCTCCTTTTCCAGACAGCCTATAACAGTTTAAGCACCCATACGTTTATTTTTGTCCTTTACTAAACAGGCAAGTCAGTACTTGTCCATCACAGGATGGGAATGGATAGAAAGTATAAAGAAGCGTACATAAGCACACTGAGAAAAAAATATCCTTTAAGATGTTCAGTTTCAGTTACAATTCCCTCGTTGGTGACAAAAGCTACCCACAAGAGTGGGTAAATGGTTGGGTGGCTATTTAATCTTCTAGGCATGACCTGTGGTACAGGAGCTAACTAGGGCTGGTTGATATGCTATGAAGCTAAACCAGCAGCATCTTCAGACCAAAAGCTATGAAAACAGTTGCAGCTCCATGTCTGTATAAATCCAAGTATCAAGCTTGAAGCTAGCATAAATAATTTATGGAGATGGCAGAGAGATTTTCTACTACAGAATTTAACAGAGAACAAGGGTTGCTTACTCATTTAGAACAACCGCATTTTAAAATCTTACATTTACTTTTGCGCAGAATACTGCCATCTCAATCCTTTAAGCAACTTTTAATAATCTGGTTTGGTATTTTTTGCAAAAAGTTGTTGCCTAACATTTAAAAAAGACTGTGCACATGTGTATGTTGTTTCCAGTGGAAAGAAAAGTGGCTGCGCAGGTTTGGATGGAACAGCTTCCTTCGTTTCCCCAGAAGGCAGTGAAGAGCGAAGAACACAGTGCTCTATCAAGTCCAATTTCATCCTTGCCTAGTAAGCTACACGGAAATGTCACAATTCATCTGATGGAACAGCAAACATAAACCAGCACCTGCCACAGCTTAAGTGATTTCTCTAAGCTCTGGATGGACAGGAAATGCCTTTTGTTCACTCCTTATAAACACTTCCCACTACAATGTCACTAAAAATGTTGTAATATTTTGGCAGCAGCTAGCTCTAACTGATAGCGTGATGCAGCTTAGCTACTAAATTTATATTCATCTTATGCTTCATCTACACTTAGATGGAGCATATCAATTCCTCAGCTTAAGCTAGTTAAGTAATTTAAGATTAAAGCTCTCAAGGGTCAGTACTGAGATCAATACTGTTTAACATCTTCACTAAGGACTGAATGTGCTTTCAGCAAATATGTGGAAAGTACCAATTCAGCATCAATATGCTGGGGACAGAACTGGTACTCAGAAGGATCTTGACAGGCTGGGGGGAAAAAAGAAAAGTGGATCTACACAAATCCTATAAACTGCACAGGCAAAAAGCATGTCCTGGGCCAGGGATGGTGTATCACTGACAGCCAGAGCAGCAGTTTTGCAGGAGAGGACCTAGGCAGCCCCAGCCACAGTGACTTTTAACACCAGTCAGAATTACAGCCTTGTAGCAAAGGTAATTAATTACCCATAGCGTGTGCTGTTTTAGTCACATGGAGCTGGCATGGCCTGGAAAACTAATTTTCCTTTGTGGTAAACTCTTGCAACTGGCCTCTTCGGGGGCTCTGACACGTTGGGGTTCCTTAAACAACAAGGACGTGATCGATCTGCAGTGAGAGGCCTGGACAAAGCCACAGGTGAGCACACAAATAGAGCACAAGGCCTACAAGGACAGACTGACACAGGTAGATTGGGCTTTTCTGGAGTGAAAAGGCCACGGGAGCAGCACCCCTCTCCCTTCAGCTCAAGAACGATGCAGGCAGACTCACTCCAATGGTGCACAGTGACAGTATAAAATGTAATGGGCAGAAACAGAAAACACAGAATTCCAAATAGAGAAGGAATTACTTTGTTGGTTGTTTTTTTTGCTGCCGTTGTTTTATTACCCCACCTCAAGAGTGGTCAGACATTGGATCAGCTGTCAAATATCCATCTTTGAAGCAAGTTGATGTAGTTGAACCTGCTCTGAGCAGGGAGTATCACTGCAGGATCACATGCAACACAGATTACCACTTGACTTTTGCTGAAATTACACCTCCTATCAAAAGAACAACAACAACAACAACAACAGACATAAAATGCATTTTCTTCCTTTTTTTTTTTTTTTTTCCTCCCATAAAACAATCAAACAGTGGCTGTCTTCAGAACTTCGAGTGATCTGGTCCTCTGAAACATCTCTCATCTTTGACTTTCATTTCAGAGGCACTACAAGAGCTGCATTAATCACAGAGTAGCTTTTATATACTGGATTAATATTGTGGTATATTGCACATACCACAACAATTTACCAAAAAATTACCAAGTACATTTTAAAATTAGAAATAGGTCTATAATTTGTTCATAGAAATAATCTGTAAAGAAATGCAAGGGTTGCCACTTTGACGTGTGAAGTATCAATTAGAAGTAATGCATCTGAGTACTCTTTCAAACAGCCAAAAGAGACACGCACAAAAAAAAAAAAAAAAAAAAAGAAAACCAAGAATGTTTGTTTCTAATGAAACTGGTATTATTTATCACTCCATTTAGATCACAGAATCACCGTATGGCCAAGTTTCAGGTGGGCTTCTAGTCATCATCTAGTCCAAGACATCACTCAAAAGAAGGTCAAATAGAGCAGTCTAATAAGTTTTCTGATACTCTTTCAAGGTTCTTTTCAAAGATATCTTAAACAGAATTAGTCTTATTTTTTTTTGGCAGTAACCAAACTGGTTAAGAGTTACAAAGGTACACTGTAAGGTTGCCATCACAATATCCACCAAAACCTAACAAGTAAAAGCATTTTCAGTTTGGCAGATAAAAAAAAATGAAAAGAAAGACTTTTTGAGATGAATTCTAATAAAAGTTAAATTATCACCAACAATAAAATGTGCTGTTAAAACAACAAATCCAGAATGAGCTTCGCAACTCCACCTAGTCAGTATTTTTTCTGATTAACTCACTGTCACTGGAAATAAGTATTTGCTGAGCTCAGAGTATGCTGACTGAAATGTTGATGCCACATTTATGAGCAGTATTTAGCAGGACTGTTGATAAGTCCAGTGAATCTACACTGGCACCCAAAACTCTCTGGATGCATGGATTCTTTAGAAGGTGATATTCCATCCACACTAGAGCCAACAAGCTCCTGCACCCACTCAAGGAGAAGTGATGTGCCATGAGCTGATGTGGAAGGAAAGCTCTCCATTCAAAAAAGGGCAAACAATGGCACACAAAGAATCACTTAAATAATAGAATCTTGGGTTTGTGTTGGAAGAGACCTTTAAGATCATCTAATTCCAAACCCCCTGCTACAGGCAAGGACACCTCCCATTTAGATACAGCTAATGGAGTGGGAGGAAGGCTGGCTAACATCTGAAGTGCTCAACCTTCAAGCTATCCTACACAAGAAGTGCTCTGGAAGGACGGAACTCCAATTTTCTTCAAAAGTGACACCTAGAAAACACCAATGGAAGCACCAAGGACGGGTCAAGATGCACAAGCAGAAGGCAGAAACTGCCAAAAGTCAATTTAAGCAGGCCTTGAAAAATTAGAATGGCTAGAAAAAAAGAAAGAACTACAGATGAAAATCATTTAGGAGCAGCCCAGTAATTAAGATACAAGAGCAAAAGAAGAACTGTTTTCACTAAAGTGTATTGCCTAAGAACAAATGGACGTTTTGGCCCTGGACAATTTTAGGCTTTGAATGAAAGAAATATTCTGGATCCTCAGAGAAATAAGGCTTTGAAACAAGCTCCCACAGAAACAGAGGGGTGGAGAAAAAGTACTTTAAAGAAGGGCTCAACAAGTTAATGAAAGGGACTGCATGAGGCAGAGCAGTTGGCTCAAGTGTCCCAAGACATTCCTTCAAATTCTTTGTTCTCCTCCAGAAAAAGCCAGTAAAACCCTTACCCACCTTTATTACAGTAGTCAGTACAACATAAACACACTGTAATGATTTGCAAACCCTTTTTAGCCATGAGTTGTTTCACCACTATGAGCAGAAAAAAAAATAAAGAATCCAGCTGAAGAAGTTAGCAGATAAGTAATACTGCTAAAGAGCTGAGAACTTTAAGAATTAGTCTGTACAGCATATAGCTAATACATCTTCCAAAATGGATCTGTATGGAAGTAAATAAAGGTTGTGAAAACCCCAATTCTCTCTAGAGGTAGAGATGCTACTAAGTTTTTTTGTTGTTATTGTCATGGAATCATAGAATGGCCTGGGTTGAAAGGGACCACAAGGATCATCTAGCTTCATCCCTCTGTTATGTGCAGGGTCACCACCCACCATACCTGCCCTTGACTTTGGTCCCAATTCTGAGACATGCACAGGGCAGTTTGTTAACATGTGCCATGGCTAGCTCAGTTTCAGAGAATAACGGTTGGAAGAACTTCAGTGGAAGCACTTTGATGAGATGTAGTTCTCTTGAAAGCAGCATCTTTCAGAAGACTAAAATAACAGTCAATCATTTGCTCAATTTTAGGAAGAAGTCAGCACAACGGCTGAAGAATTTCAGAAGTAAATATTTTTTCATTCTGAAATGAATGCTTTCTTTTACAGTAAGTATTAGGAAAAGCAATATTAGATGCCAAAATAGAAACGAAGTTTCAGCTGACAGGAATCAATCACAATTCTGATAAATAATATATATATATATATATATATATATAAAAGATTCTTCTTTTTTTGGTGTAGTCTTATACTGCAAATTGCCTTTACAGCAAATTTTGATCCCTACCTTGCTGTAAAAACTCTATTCCCTAGCTGTATAAAAACATCCCATTTTTCTAAACCTGTACTGTCAAAAAGTAGTCAAAACTGACAAGAGCTTTCTTTCCTTACAGTTTGTATCAGAGTAAGTATAGAAATTGAACACAGAGAAGAGCTCCTTCCCTTCACAATAAAGAAACTTGACTCTTAGTCAATTAAATACAGACTTCAATTAGTCAGCTGAGTACAGAATTTAGAAGACAAGCAGAAATGGAGTAAGTCTTCCGGAATGTACCACTTCTTCGCAGCAAAATGCTACAGACACACATAATCGTGATGCAAGCTTCAGGGTAGGAGGAGTTGGGTCTGGAGATTCACAGCACATACAGAGAGGGCTCCTCTTCAGCTGCTGGAGTGTCAATTGAAAAACGGAACAATGTAACTTAAGCCTCCATAAATTAAATGCTGTTCTAAACTGCAGCTAAGTTGTTCACTGCTACCAGTTTAATAGTCTCTCCTTGGTTTCATCTTCAGCTTTCTGTGGCTTACATTCCTTGCCTGTATACGTCAATCTGTATAAACCACAGTAGAGATTGTTCAAACCGTGATGTCTAGGCAGCTGTGCATATCCAGCCAACAGCGATCAAAAGCATACATACACACACGTATATGTGAGTGTATATATATATATATGCATATATAAAGATAGATGAAGAAATGAAACAATATGTAAGTTTAAAAAAAAAACAACAGACTCTGGAGGACATGGAGAGGAGTCAAATTAAATAAATCACTCATCCCTGCCGTAGATATTAAACATCGTGGTGAAAACTGGCCTCAGCCCTGGAGCCCTGGCAGAGCAGATGGGGCCTGCAAGAGGGCTCTGAAGACAGCCTTGTGTGTAGAGGGTGCTGGGTGCCACAGCACAGCAGGGATGACAGCACATCCGAGGCACACAGATGAAGCTGTCAAGTGAGGAAGGAACTTCTCAGCAGTCTAAATCTCTTATTTCCAGGATCCTGTGCTGCATTAAAGAAGGTTTTCAGCAGAAGAGCCCCTTTTCCTGCTGCTTGAACAAAGCCTCAAGGGAACGCAGAGAGCCTTGCAGAGGCAGCCTGAATGCTCTATGCAGGAAAGCAGCCTAGTGTCGGCAAGCAGTGCAACCAGACACCAGAAAGGGTGAACAAAGCTGAGTGCTAAGCACTACGTAACAGCACTGGGGTGACTGCTGCAGAAATTTCTGATGCCTCCCAAAAGGCAGGCAGTAGGAACATCTCTGCCAGACATTTAATGAGTACTTGCCAGTTAAGAAATCATCAGCCAATTCAATTGTTGTTTTGAAAGTTCATCAGAAGACTTCTGTGAACCCCATAAAACATCTTTAATGTGAGGCTCCACTGAATGCTTCCATCAGTCAAGAGCCTGGTACTGGAGTGATGCTTTGTGTCAAAACAATCTGTCTGTTTAGTATTCAGTCCTACTCTGTCGTTAATCCGTATTAGCTACAGAAAGCAGGGAAATGCACAGTTTTCAGCTTTGTGAATGTACACGAAATCCTTTACGTGGAAAAGTCCTTGGAATGAAAAACTGAAGCAGAATAATCATCCTACAGTTATCTTCTTGAATCAGGCCCGTCCAACTCCCATTCACGTTAGCTCTCCCATCTGAGAAGAGACAAATTTCAGAGTTCAAGCATGTCCTCCTGGAACCCATTTCTAGACACATGTAGTATAAGAAAATGACTGGAGACAGCGCAGCTTTTCCAAGGGTAAACTATGTCTGACACACCTGACTGCCATCAGTAACTAAACAGTTGCATTTGTACACAACGAGAGAAAACATGCAAATTCCACTTAGCTTTATTAAGCCTTTCCATGTCATTCCCTTCAACATTTTTGTAACCAAGCTGTGACATCAAGGTCTGGAAGAGTGGGCAACCAGATGAGCAAAAACTAGTTGGATGACTGAGCCCAGAGCACAGTAGTTACTGTGGAACAAGATGCTCCGAGCTCATGCAGCCACTATCCTTGGAGGTCTGCAAAACCCAGCTGGATAAGGACCAAGCAACTTGGTCTGACATAGCCACTCTGATCAGGCAGCTGGACAAGATGCCTTCCAACCTGAATTATTCTATAGTACTGGAGAATATGTGAGTTCCATAGGAAAATCTCTCTACAGAGTTAGTGCTGCATGTAAGGATGGGACAGATTTGCAAGCGCAGAACAATCTAGGACTAAGATGCTCACAAAATCATTCCTCCTATTGTCCCATTTCAAATTGTTAAAATTATTTTTAGAGAAAGAATGAACCATCCCTGGTCATACTGTAAAACCAAAACCAAGACTGATGCCTGTGCCATACAGCTGACTGGATTCTGACATTTAGGCTGTATTACAGCCAGATCCAACCAAAGAGGTTAATAGAAATTAGTGGAACCTCTTTCCAGCCTGCTTTAATCAATGACAGTCAAGGTCTGGCAAACCCCTCACACATGCACTGGCCTTTACTCAGTACTTCTTTCCAACAGCTATGGAATTCTGAGGTCTCAGCCCCTCAAGGTGCTCTCTGCAACAAACCAGACTACAAATATTACAACATCTATGAACCGAGGATGCTTATCAAGTACTGAGTCGCTTAGGACACGTCCACATTGAAAGCTAACGAGAAACACGTAAGTTGATCAAATTAGGCTAGGTGAGACTAAACTACACTGCAGCATTTATTTCCAGGTACCATCCTACTGTACTGCTATATGCTTCTTTGATTCTTAATGCCTTTAAGAACAGACCTTTATGACAGCATTTGTTGATATATTATGCTATTTCAAAACAGAAAATAAGTGTGAAAAAATCACATTTTACTCTCATAATGAAAGTGTTGCCTTCGAGTACAGAATTATGTTTTATTTTTTACTGGCAGTGAAGGGAGGGGAGAAAATCAAGATTAAAGACTTCCAAAAGACTCCTAAATCCACAGATTTTCCACCTCTATCATTTGGGATCTGTGACCAGCCCCTGCAGTTTGGAAGCTATCTAAATAAATTACTCACTTTTGGAATATTCAAGCCGTCACTGATCTCGCAGAAAGATAAGTGAACAAATCAAAACGCTTAGCGTGAGTCTGACATCTCCAGCCAGAAAACCTCACATCACTAAGTCAGTTTTATTACAAGTCTCAAGATACTGTTAATATAAATGTATTTTGTCCCCTGGCTTAGGGTATCAGTATGTCTCAAATTTTGCAAAGGTTTCTACTTCCAGCCCTGACAAGGGGAACTCAGAAATGCAAACAGCTAAAACTGTTCAACATGACAGTTAGCACACACCCGCTGGCAGCTCCTAGAACCCCAATATTATTTTTAGAAACTTGGTTTCTGAGAGCCAGTTTCCAAATCTTTCTTCTGGAATAGGACCAGAATCGTGCGTTAAGTGCAGGTGTGAATGGTAAAACCTGTTTTTTTTTTTGCCACTGCAGCATTTGAGCTTGATACCATAAAGCTGCACATCTGAAATAACATACAGCTATTCACAAAGGTAGCAAGGTGACTTCTTTTCAGAGCTAATTAGTCTATGCAAAACAACAACAACAAAAAAACCTAGCACTGAAAAAGCATTACTCCCTTCACATGGATGGGAGGGATAGAGAAGCTTTCAATCACTTGCAGATTCAAGTTACTGCACATAGTTTGTGTACCTGATTTATGGGTACAGGCGCTATTTGCCTCTGCACATTATGGTAGGAGGACTTCACATTTTGTTTTTTGTGGCTCCAGTTTTGCTTCAACAAGTTGATTGTGGGTGGAAGTAACCAAATAGTTAGATGCCAAGTAGAGGCCTCTACAAACTTGGCCCACAGTATACATCCTTGCTACAGTCTTTAGTTTTCTGTTCTCATTTTAATCCCCTGTGCTTCTAGCATCTGCAAATTGTTTAGCAAATTTAAGTCCTTCATTTATCTATTTACAACCCAGCCTGCTTTCCTATATTTTATCATCAGATTTGTGGAGCTGCCGTCTTTCCACTTGGATGTTAAATGAAGCTGGAGAATTAATGACTGATCTTTAAACTGTTGTCACCAGGAAGTTGCAGGTATTAGTAAGAGTACACTCTTACTTGAAATACTGCTGCCACAGATGAGAGAGTGCTATGAATCACTAGCAACACATTTGAAAGGGCCTTAAATACAGTTTTGCTACATCTCTAACAATTTTATTATGTTACCAATCAAATTATTTCCTTGCAATGAGTTAATATTAAGTATCAGTGAGATGTTAACTACACTACAGATTTAAGATTACTTACCTTTTTTCCCCCCTCTTCAACTTAGAAGAGAGGGAAAGACACCAATGCCTTGTGAAGTTTTTGACAAAATTTCATGCAAAACAAAAAGAGACAGTGGAGGATCATGAAAAGATAGATCACTGAAATGATACTACACTATGAGCAATTATTGCTAGTTTTGTACTGTATTAACACACCAGACTTTCCATTGTAGGAAGGAACAAAGGAAACATGATACAATTACAGCAGAGACAATGGCATTTTTTATGTAAAACACAAATTGCTCTTTGAAAACCCCACACGAACACTGAACAAACAAAGGAGTAAAGCTTAGAAGCAGCTCCCCACCGCACCTAAAAAAAACAAAAGGAAAATAAATACAAAGCGTGTGGCATGCAGTGAAGTAAAAAGAATCTTCCCCTCACTTTCAGTCTGCTGCTCATTTCCAGACAGTCATTCTGCTTCAAAAAGGCCAAGTATGGCCCAGGACATGATGGATTTTCTATTAACATTTTCAGCTAGATAGTGGTAATCTGCCACTAGGTACCTATTTCTGTGCATCATAATGAAACAGGATTACACCCTCAACTAGTAAAAACAAGAAAAAAAAAAAACCACCACCACCACACCACCACCTGTTGGGAAACATTCACGCTGCAAAGAAGAAATGCTGTGGGTAGCCCTTTTGCCGTGGCATAGCACTGCTCCTCAAGAGTCTTGTCACTCACTGAAAGTTTCTCTTGCTTCACATATCCTATTTCAAGTTCCTAGATGGACTGCAAAAATGAGTCCCATGCAGTTCTTGGTAATCCGCTTGGCTCCCACCACTCTTCCAGCCCTTCCAAGACCGCAACTGTTCCAAGGCAAGCGCAGAAACCCAAGTGCACTTCTTATTTGATGTACTGTGTAAGCAAATAATGTGTCTCTCTTCTGGAAAGAGATGTGAGTCCGACAGCTGTGCAGGGGAGGCTGGCCTTGCTCTATGTTGCTTAATTTATTTCAGACCTGGATAGCTAAATGACTTAATCGGTCTCAGCAGCTGACCACTATGATTTGATGACCACATATGGCCAAATATTGAGGGAAAAAGAAGGCCTAAGTTAGCAGCACAGCCAGAGCTTTTAAATGCATAACAGGTGAGAACACAAGATCATTTGGTTACCCAAGATAGTCAGCTGCAGACACAGAAAAACGAGACAGATGCTTGCAGTTGGTAGTATTCACTGTTAGAAAACTGACTTTCCTTACGGACTTCTACATTTGCAATAGATATCCCCAGGAAGATGACTGGAAAGGCACACAGGGACTTTCATTCCCTTTAAGAAAAATTCCACAGTAATTCAGAATATCTGCAACAGATGCTCATTTTTAAAAAACATGAGCCTTCAATCAAAATTCTTCACCAAAAAGATATGAATGAAACTGATATTTACATTTAATCCATTGCATCATGGGACACAAAATATCAGATCCTGAATACCCAAACAGCAGGGAACACGCTGCTTGACACAGATGCCAGCTAACACCAGGCAAGACACTTGGGAATATAGATATAAATCTGTCCTTTAAGATCTGGTATCTGCAATTGTTTTGGATGATAAACAACCACTCTCCTTTCCTTAAAAAAACATATGCACCAAGTGAGAAAAAACTGTTCACATGGCAAAAGGAACAGTAGCTGCTAGTGGAAGAATATTAGAGAGTATGTGTAACTGATGTCTGACAAAAAAGCACTATATGGACATAAAAAACAAACAGCTATAAAATTACACAATTTTGGGAAAAAAGATTGCCAAAAGCAACTTTCCAATACTGAATTATAGGTACATATGGATGTTTATATATGTATTTCCCCAAAAGAATGAAAGAAAACCCAGAATGAGAAAAATACTTGGGGAAGATTCACCAACAGGGTTTAGATCAACAAACAGCAATAGAGTGAAAAAAATGGCTTAAATGTGGTGACATGCTGGAAGAGGATTTTTCTCAACCATGAAGTATAATTTGACATGAATATTGTTTCTGGCATTAGGCATCCATAAATAGCATCATCAAGCACATGCTATTGAGCCAGAAGTCGTCATTGCCAATTAAACAAAATCAGCCTCCCCTTCTTCCCCCCTTCCTTTGCTATATTCAACAGCTCTACAACAGGAAACATGGCTGAATTTTAACTAGCAGCAACATATTTACAGAGAGCCTTCCTGAAGCACAGGTGAAGTGAGAACACCAAGGGCCATCATCAGGGCCATACTGATCCGTGGGTGAGACACAGACAGGCAGAAGTTATTTTGGTTTCACCCATTCTGTCCCACAGCTCAAACTCTTGTCTCGTACAGGAACATCAGAAGATGTTGAGCAGATTTCATTGCAACTGTACTTCCACCAAAAAGCAGAACTTACAAGCCAGCTTTAAAATTGCATGCAGTAGTACAGGACCAGAGCACAGCAATCAGTCCTCCCTCTGTTAACAACCACGAACTCACTAAAGCACCACGGGGGCTAAAAAGATGGCTGGAAATCTCTTCTTACAGTTTGCATTCTGCATTTCTAGCATATTCTGCCTTGTTGTACCAGATAGGGCTAGCTTTTAATGCATTAAAGCTCAGAGAAAAGTCTCTCTAGGATAAAGGAAAATAAGCGTACTGGGGTTTTGAAATGAACAATATTTCTGTACTTGAGAATAGAAGGCATGTTAAAACAACAACAAAAAACACCATGAGTTAACTCCATACAAAAGTAGCATGTGTAGTGGAGAACTTCTGAAGCAATCTAAGGTCATTAAACAATCAGGTGAATTATTGTTATCATCAGGCTTTTAAGCAGGCTAATTGCAAGACTGCTAATTGCTCATAAAGATGTTTTTTATAATAAGTAACATGAGTAAAAAATGCTGATGCTTGTGTTTATAAACATATATAAAGGACTTGCTTTTGGCATAGATGAGTGAATTGAGTACTCTGAAATTCGATGTCAAGATTAATGGACGCCCAGTATACATGTATTCAAATGGAAATATGCAGCATTGTAAGAGTTCACTTATTTCTTACTTCTTTTAACAGAGGTTTAAAAAAAAAAAAAAAAAGAAAAGAAAAGAGAATGAGATTTGGGTTATATTCGTCTGCACTTCATGATGAACAGCCGGAGTAGGCAACACTGCAGTGTAATATTTCAGCGTAAGGAAACCCATTGATCAGACAAATATTTGTTAGGTCATAAAAATCTGATTATACTGCAACAACCCTGTACTAAGTCAATGCTAAGTGCTGGGTCTTAATACTGTGTGTGTGGCAAACATACTCACTAAGAATTACGACCTACTTTGTTTATGCCCATTTTGAATGCTTTTCTCCTCAGATGATTTATAGTTTTATTTTTTTCTTTCAAGGCTCAGTTCCTAGAATTCTTAAACAGTTCCATCTCAACCAATTCCAGATTGTTCATTAGCTGTTTTATGAATTTTGAGATCTTATGTTGCCAATTCAGCATTCCCATCGCTGCCTCTTTTTCAAAAGTGAAGCGAGTTTCAACTAGTAGGTAATTCACCCCAAAATTGAGGTTTAGATTCTCTGAATAAGGCAACTTGCCAGCATGCCTGCTGTCACTAAATGGGTTTTTGTTTTACAGTATCCTCCCTGGGGCCACTTTAAGACTTGTTTGGAAATTCCAACCTCCAGTCCTGATTAGTCCACAAGCGTCCCATCTCCTTGAAATCCCACATCTATCGAACAATGTCAGATATGCAGCCTTCCTTCACATTTTCTTCTGACTTAAGCAAAACACCTCAAGCCTTCACGCACCCTTGGCAAATCCATTCCTCCTTGGGTTGGGAATAACTTGGTAACAAACCTCTCCCACAACCTGGGGGGGATGGATGGCGACACAAATGTAGAACAGTTTACTTGTGTCTGTATCAACACTAAAAAAAACATTCATTCTTTCCAATACAGTTGCAAGGCTTTCACAGAAGGCACTTAAGAAGCCCAAGTGCTGCTCTCACTGTCTGCAACAGATCAGTCTCCACAAACCAGAAAGTCTGCTTTCAGTAATAATTCTCAGTAAACAAAAGCAGAAATGTTACCGCCTTCGAAATAACACTCATTAGTGAGTAATATGCAGGCTTGCTGATATGCTGCATCACCCAAAGATATAGAAAGGTAGGAAGAAGGGTACTTCGAGAGAAGGATACTCCAAGAGGCCTAATGATCCTTCCTTAAATTTTACATAATTGGGATGACCATACACTGTACAGTAACACCCAGAAATACAGTGCTATTTAAACACTCCTAGTCAAGGAGAAAGCTATAGTGTTAATATACATATTCAATTTGAATTCTCCTACAGGATTATTTTGTCCTAAGGTAAGCTGCGTGGTTAGCCCTTAGGATGATGCAGCTTTTCATTCGCACCCATCTATTGCTTATCTGGTGATTCATATTTAAGTGCTGGGCTGAACTGCTGTATTACACTGTGGGTTTCTGCTGTTGCTGTTGTTTTTATTATTATTTTTATTTCTTCTTCCAACAATTCCCATAACATTTACATTACTGAAAGGATGAGGAGGATTTGAAGAAACCAGGCAAATGGCACTCTGACCTTTGCCCTTAAAAACAGGAAAAAAAACACCCCACACAGATGCCTGGAACGCTCCCTGGGTGGCACTCCCTGAAACATTCCCCATAGTCCCTCATGCAGCCACTGCATACAAAAGTTTGTGTTCTGATGATGCTTGAACATTCAGAAAGAGCAATGTGCCAGCAGGAAGTTCTACTGACCAAACAGCCATGTTGCACATTCACTGAATATTTTATCTCTGTAAACTATTGGGTTGTACTTGGTAAAAAAAAAAAAAAAAAAAAAAAAAAAAAAAGCCTGAACATCAGCTGGTCTTGTCACAGAGAAGAGGTACAATAAATAAACATCAAGCTGATTTTCAAGGGAGGGGCGACATGACCAAATGTATCTGAAATGTTTATTGTTTCAGAAATAATGTAGTCAGCAGGACTAGGGAGGCAACTGTACCTCTTTTTAATGCGCCTCAGGATACCCTTGGCCTTCTTGGCCACAAGGACACTCCTGGCTCACAGCCAACCTGTTGTTCACCAGAACACCCAAGTCCCTCTCTGCAAAGCTCCTCTCCAACAGGTCAGCCCCTAACCTATGCTGAGGCATGTGGTTATTCCTCCCAGGTGCAAAATTTTACACTTGCTTTTGTTAAATTTCATCAGGTTCCTCCCTGCTCAACTCTCGGCACAGCCTTCCAGTGTGGCAGCCGCTCCCTTCCAGCTTCGTATCATCAGCAAACTTGCTGAGGGTGGGCTCTATCCCTTCATCCAGGTTGCTGATGAAGATACTGAACAAGACCAGACTCACCACCCACCCCCAGACTCCACACTGCTCATGACAACTCTCTGAGCTCTGCCAGTCAGCCAGCTCTCAAGCACTGCCCGCTCATCCACCCCACACTTTCTAAGCTCCTTAACAAGGATGTTGTGAGAGACTGTATCAAATGTCAAAAAAAAGCACCACCACTTTTCTCGTAATCCTTGTCCTCCTCTGCAAGATTTAATTCCAAGGAGCCTTAGCCTTCCTCACTGCATCCCTATAGACCATGAAAACATTCCTAGGTTTTTCCCAAATGGACAGGTCCTTTTCCCACATTTCATACTTGAGGAACTCCGTACTTCCCTACAAATAGAGACATGCCAAAAAAGGACACTAAAGGCACTGAGACCCTGAAGCGTGTCCAGAGAAGGACAACAAAGCTGGTGAAGCATCTGAAACACAAGTTTTATGGGGAGCAGCTGAGGGAACCAGGATTGTTTCATCTGGAAGAAAGGAGGCTCAGGGAAAATCTTATCACTCTCCATAACTCCCTGAAAGCAGGTTGTGGCAAGGTGGCTGTCAGCCTCCTCTCCCAGGTAAAAATGATCAGATGAGAGGGAATGGCCTTGAGTTACACCATGGAAGGTTCAGTTTGGATATTAGGAGAAGTTTCTTCGCAGAAAGAGTGGTGAGGCATTGGAACAGGCTGCCCAGGGAGGTGGTGGAGTCACCACCCCTGGAAGTGTCGAAGAATCTTGGAGATGTGATACTGAGGGACACGGGTTAGTGGGTATGGTGGGAATGGGCTGACAGTTGGACTAGATGATCTTAGTGATCTTTTCCAACCTTAATGCATTTATGACTCTATGAAATCAATCTGACAGGCTGTCTCTGGAAACATCCTGTCTTCCTCTGACTGGTGGGCACCACTTGAACACTGCTAGCTCTGAGATAATTACTGCAGCTAGACTATGTCATTGCAACCAACAAAATAACTTTGAGGCTTCTGTTTATATACAGCCCTTAAGGTATTTTCATTGTGTAGAGGCAGTATAAAAAGGACATCAGCATAATTGCAGCGTTAACATTAAAACTCAGGGCTTCTGTGACCTGATTAAATGAAATAATACATCCACAAATGCAAGAAGTATTTATGGAAGACCTGCGTGATCTTAAAATGAGAGTCATTATCCTTCCATATTTGTGAAAAAGAACTGATACTTATTTAAAATAACTCAAATGCAACCTCCCTCCCTCTTCTTTTTCTTTGCAAGACAAGACCATTATTTTCACAGCTGAAAGCAATAATTTCTACATAGGAAAACACTGCCAAATGAGAAACTTCTGATTATCACCAAAGCTTTCAACTGTTTTTTTCATCTTTTTTTTTTTTTTTTTTTTTTTCCTTTCTTTCTTTTGGGGTTGTTGGTGGTTTTTGTTGGTTTTGGTTCTTTACTTCCAAACAAGCATCTGCAAAGATGGTAAAATTTAACACACTTACAGGAAAGTAGTTCTTCGAAGCATTTATGCTTTTTCTAAAAGCACCATTAATACAGTTCACATTTTGGCACCGCAGCTGTGCTCTTCTAATCTTTGGACAGGAGCTTTACTCACAGCACTTGGAGCATGAGCATCTTTCAAAATCTTATCTACTGAGTAACAGCAATTTTCAGACTGTTTTTAGTAAGTGTCACAAACCAAAGACTAGCTTCTGCAAGAACCATTTTTGCCCTAAATGTTCTTAAAGGCTGAATTCTGCTACATGAAAAGACTAGTGCTGGTTTTATGCAGGTGCTCCCCCTCTGCTGCTCTCAAAACCATCCTTAAGCTACCACCAAGCAGCAACCATACAGACAAAAATTACTTAAAATAAGCCAAATCTCTGCCCACGCAGACGGGCATGCACATATTAGAGTAATTGGAAAGAATTCTGGCAGTAGTCTTCATACTGAAAAGGTTGAATAACTTTGACAACAGGTATCAGAGGAAATGCTCAAGGGATGAAAGTATGTTTGGTTGATCACAGAAGTCCATAAAATATAGATCACTTGGTATCAGGAGAAAAGCAGAGCACACACAGCTCTCCAGGAAAACTGTCAGGAGATTGCATCAAATAGAGCTCTCTTCTCCTTCAGCATTTCACCAGAATACAATGACTACTTTTATAACCATTGGTAGGACTGAAATTTCATTTTCCTAAACTAACTGAACTGAGTGACATTGAAACGAATTCATGCAACAGCCTACGTAACCAAAAATCATAGAATTCATAGGATGGCCTGTGTTGAAAAGGACCACAATGATCATCCAGTTTCAACCCCCTGCTATGTGCAGGGTCGCCAACCACCAAACCAGGCTGCCCAGAGCAACATCCAGCCTGGCCTTGAATGCCTCCAGGGATGGGGCATCCACAACCTCCTTGGGCAACCTGTTCCAGTGCGTCACCACACTCTGTGTGAAAAACTTCCTCCTAATGTCTAACCTAAACCTCCTCTGTCTCAGTTTAAAACCGTTTCCCCCTTGTCCTATCACTATCCACCTTCGTAAACAGTCATACCCCTTCTTCAACGAGATGTCAGCCAAGAGCACAATCCCATCTTCACAAAAAAGATTTTAGGTATTCCATGTACAACTTAGTGGGTTCAGGCAGACAAAAAAAAAAAAACAACAACCCAGGATGGACAGCACTGTTACTTCTAGGAGTAATAAAGGGAAAAAGAATTAAACAATTCCTTAATCAGAAATCATCATGGCAAGTTGGTAGACTGAGCCCTTGTGTCAAAGTCCTAGAGATAACAATTTACTCTTAACTACCAGAGTTGACAGTGACTTACAGAAATGCAGTAGATTATTTTTCCTGTCAGCTCAATGTTATAGGCAACACTACCATCAACAAGTCTTCTATTGTTTTATCTGCTTTTTCCTGATTTCTACACAATGGGTACAGAACACGAGTATACATTATTTTAGGTTAACAGAAGAAACAGTAATGTCTGTGCACTAACAAGAGCAGTACATTCTTTGTAAGATTATACTGGATTTTGCTTTCCTACAAGATTTCAGGCTAAAACAGTAAGCACAGGCTTAACGAAGGATGCTGTCAGAACAGCATCGTGCAACTGGAGATGACAACAACTCACAAGTTACTATTCCCAAGCAAATTACATCTCTATACCTGGCTTTAGCCAAAATAATTCTGCAAAGAATGACACTGTACACAGCGGAATCTCCAGACACTAAAATACATTTCTTTAAGTGAGCTGTCTTGTCTGCTTCTATAGACCTTTTTCAGCCATGAAACTCTGGCTGCAATCCGTAAATCACACGTGTCTAATCAGAACACACAGCAGAACACAATCACGAGACTCTGCCAGCCCAAACCTCCAGAGAGAACAAAAGTGTAGAACATGAGGCTCTAACTCACTATTTATTATCCAAATTATTAGTTCAAAGTATGGGTAAGCCTAGTTTGGAATTACCTCCTTGTGCTCCCAGCCACAGAATCACACAGAATCACAGAATCACAGAATTGTAGGGGTTGGAAGGGACCTCCAGAGATCATCGAGTCCAACCCCCCTGCCAAAGCAGGTTCCCCACACCAGGTCGCACAGGTAGGCGTCCAGGCGGGTCTTGAATATCTCCAGAGAAGGAGACTCCACAACCCCCCTGGGCAGCCTGTTCCAGTGCTCCGTCACCCTCACCGTAAAGAAGTTCTTGTGCACATTCGTGCGGAACTTCCTATGCCCTAGCTTCATCCCATTTCCCCTTGTCCTGTCCCCACGCACTACTGAAAAGAGTCCAGCTTCACCACTATGACCACCACACCTCAGGTATTTATAAACCTGGATCAAATCCCCTCTCAGCCTTCTTTTCTCAAGGCTAAACAGACCCAGTTCACTCAGTCATTCCTCATAGGGGAGATGCTCCAGGCCCTTCACCATCTTTGTGGCCCTCCGCTGGACTACTCCCTCCAAAATGAAACAAACGTGGACAGCAGTACAGGTTTCCATCTATGCCCTCAGACAGTTACACAGCCCAGTATTTTAGGTCTGTTTCTGCTGTGGGTTTCTGGAAACTGCTCTGAAGATACACTGCAAAAAATGAACAATTTCTCAGCAGCAGCTGTTCATAAGCATGATAAAGACAGGCATTTCTAGTACACTGCACTTTTTTTTTTTGTAACTGGAAAACTTTGGGTTTGGGTGAAGTTGTTTCACAGTCAAATCGTTCAATTCAATTTCAACCTGAAAAAAAGGAGCTAGTTCAGAGGGAGACTCAGATGTCTGAAAGACCACAGATAAAACTTAGGCAGTTGTCAACTCCAGATCCTTCAGCTGTCCTTTGCTAATCTATTCATGAACAAATTTTCATCTTCTGAAAGTCTTTACACCAATAAAGCTGATTTGTTTAATATGAAATTTAGAAAGCCTTAAGTGAAGACACAGAAGTGCTTTCAGAGAAAAAAAAAAAAAAAAACCTTTTTAAAACAGAACTCTAATACTCCCTCTATTTTCTTGGACTTCAATGTGCTCCCAAATAGTGATTATGATTAACTGGGGTCACTCATGAGGCCATGTAATGCAATGGGAAGCAGAGCAATGACAGCAGAGCAGCAAGATCCCAGGCTGCAAAAGCAAGGATTCACTCAAATGCAACAGCAGTAAGCACAGAAATAAAAATTAAAAAAAAAGCTGCTTATCTTTAGAAGGCCTCAGGTAGGCAAGGATCTCCAGTGAGATACCTTTGCTTCTACTGCCAACCCTTAAATGAGGCCTGGGAATGAGCCAGGACCCACCTCTTCCAGTCATTCCAGTGCACTGCATGCAGCTGAGCTCCCCTGGGTTGGTCCTGCCTTCATACGAGCAGCTCAGTCACTGGCTCAAGCTGTGACTTAGCACTTCCCCTACAAGTTATTATCTGTATTTGTGTCTGACAACCTTCCTCTCCAGAAGTAGAACCATCCCAAAATCATACCTGTAACAAGTGCTCCCCAAGATAACAAATATCCCGACACTGGATATCAATTAATCCCACAGTTGGCACAAGGATACATCACTGCTGGATGCAGAACAGCTACAGACATTTAACTTGCTACTGTGGCCATGGAAGTGGTATGAGTTTATGTGAAAGAAACCTTACTACTGTGAAAATTAAGAGATCAAAAAAAAGTTATCCTGTAGAAGCTGCACTAGTGAGAAAACAGCTTTCCCCAGAGGTACCCCACACAATCCCCCAAAACTGCCATAGGTAACACTACAATTGTCCTTTCACTGTGATGTCTTGCTCTGCCTAGCTTCACCAATTCCTGTACAAAGGGAACAAATTAATTGTGCTCTAACATTCAAAGACAACTGTTTAAATGTCTGATAAAGAAGGGTTGCGCTTTTGGGAGAGGAGGGAGAAGAGTAATACTTAAGGGGATTAAGCCCCCTCAACTTTGAAAACGTTCACAAAACCTCACAGCAAAGGATAACAAGAAACAGCAGAAAGCTACAGATCGGGGAAAAAAAAGTGGGGGGAGGAGGTAGGTATGCACAGGAAATTAAATTAATTTCTATGGGTATAAAATGGAATGCAGATGAGAATAAATAAAGTATGGAGTGTTAAAGATCCAAAAGGATACAACTAAGTACGGTAGGCATCTGAGTTCCAAGGGGGAGAAAAAGACACGGGCAAAGACATGAAGACAGAGAAAAGAACATTACATTCTCTTACTTTGAGCCAAGACTAAATACCTGAAAGCAAGGGTGTGCTTGGTGGTGATGTGAATGAAAAGAAGAAAGAAATTCAACACGTGGAACCAATCAATAGTTTTTACATGGTTAGTAATAGTCTTCCCCACCCTAACTACTCTATGCAGGGTCCAATGGAATTAGTTCCAGTAAGTTACTAGCCAGAGTATGCATCCCAACTGAGTTAGGATAAAAGCTGGACTTTGGGAGAATTTCAAACAAGTCACTTCCACTCTGTACTGTAACAAATATTCTGTAGAGTTCTGGAACTCAGCAGAACTAGATCCATCTTTTTCAGCTTTGTATTGCAGAGTCCTGAAGACAATCATCACTCCTTTGCTTTCCCTGAACTCTAAACACAGAGCAGGTTTGCCAGTGGGCATTCCGTCATATGTTTTGTGGCACCACCATAGTGGTGCAGTCATATGCACGTTAGCAAAGAAACACCTTTCACAACAGAGGAGTGCTGATGGACTATAACCCACTCTGTGACAAAACCATACAATGGCACACCCCTGCACAACAGCTGGCTCTCGCATCATTGGCCAGGTTTGATTAAACTTATGACAGCAATTCTATATTTCACAATGAGCTAAGAGTCGTGCAACCGCAGGTAAGTTGCTACCAGTGCCTTTTCTACTTCCTTATAAACTCATGCAGGAAACTGAAGATCACCGTCTGAAGAAAGGTTGGTCCTTTAACTGTAACCACGGCACTGACTCACTACTATTTACCAGTGGGACCCTGTAAGGGTTCAATTCTTAAAAGTAAATTAAAGAAAAACAATGCCATCTTCACTTTATGCAGATCCTGATGGCATCAAAATAAGAATAAACAGGAGCATCACAGTTATGATACAATATAGTATGCAACCAGTAATGGGGGAAATTAAGAACTGAATTGGAGCAACACAGCTGAATATCCTGGGTTAGGTTTTATGGTAATTATGAAAAAGGTCCAGCTTCTCTCAATAGATTTAGTTTTTCAAATAAGATGTTGCAACTATTCAAGATTCCACTGCTGTGGAGTCTTTTCTTTGTCAGACAAGGAGCAAAGGAAGCGCTAAGCTTTCTTCCCTTCTTAGCAAAGATCTTCTCTTTTATCTTTTAACTGCCAAGAAAAATGAGAAGTAATGAATTGGAACTATCCACAACCTTAATGCGATTCAGTAATTCATATAACACATTGAGCATATTGTATCACTCAAAAAAATGTTTTAAATATTTTAGCATATTGCTTCATAATGTAACAAACTATGTTCCCGGCAGAAATTCAATCCATAGTGCTAAATACATGGATAATAAACAAGAGCGGCAAATTCATGAAAAAAAGAGCACAATTAAGCCCTAACACAGGATGTTTATGCTGTGTTATCTTAGTGTGGAAATAGTATTTTCCACTGTTCTGATAAAGCCATGACATTTGAGCATTCATAATACAATCTTACAAATACAAATACCACTTTTGCCCCTTCATTTTGTACTGCTACGTGGCAGGTTACTTAACAAAAGCATAAAAATGCAAGGATTAGTGCTTGCATCAGTGAAAAACCATGACAATTTAAATCCTAAAAAGGACTCCTAAACATAAATATGTTGGTGTTTGTTTTATGTAAGAAACATCTACTTGATTTCTTTTGCCCCAGTCCAAGGGAAAGTCAGTGTTATCTACACTATCACTACTGTAGAATAATCCTAAACTTTCTGAATGAGCAATTCTCTCTACTGAGATTCACATCTACAGAGATTAGTAGCCCCCAAATATTTGTCAAAATACCTGTAAAGGCACAAAGGATAAGACAAGCTCAGTTCATCATTAACTTCAGTGATTAGAGTAAGTCATGTTTTAGACCTGGTTAAGACAACAGTCAGCTGATCAGTACATGCAGAATCACCTTTTCTGCAAGTCAGCATCCATCTTAGAGTTGGTCAAATAATGATTATTATTGCAAAATTTCTTCTTTATTGAGCAGGAAAGAAAATTTTGCACTAGAGTTAAGAAAGTGGCTCAACTGATAACACTACAAGAGTCAGCTCCAGTACCAGTTGCAGTGCATTTAAATGAAGACCAGGGAAAATCATTTTCTTACAAAGATACCACAGAGATAAGAAAACCCTGCAGAGGCAAGCCATCTTTAGGCTCTACACCATGAGTACTGCAGGGGAAAAAAAACAACCACTTTTATTATAGTACAGCTGCATGTTTCAGTCAGTCCAGAAGACTGCAGTGAACAAAACTAACACAGAGCAATAATAAATCTGAAGTGCAGGTGTCAGGCTTTGAACTGCTTAGCAGTTTTTCATTTCTCATCTATAAAAAAAAATGTAAAAGTAACTAGATACACTTCTTAACTTTGGGGAAAAGACTTACACATTGCAACTGGGAAATGAGAGACCAGAACGAGAACACATGATTACATTCACAGTTGCATAACTCACACCTACCAGATAGTGAGGAGTCACTTTGTGCAACTCATTGGGACAGTAAGACTATCCTTTTCAAGGCAGTTCCCCATTAAAAAGCAAAATTAAATATAGAATTTCATACACACACCCCATACACCCTTGACTTAGCTTTTATCCCTGATTTTTTGAGGACAGTATCCTTCAAACAATTTGGAACACAGTTCCAACACTGTGCAGAGGTTCAATACTGCAAAATTAAGAGTACAGTACTGAAATACTGGCCATATCCACTGTTGCACAAAAAATACATTTAAGTATAAAATATTAGTGTATTTCTCAGCTTTCAGCTATAGGCACTTAAAGGATACTGTGATTTTGAATTTATGCATGGTGTATTACACTCAATAGTGGAGCTGCATAATTTCTGACACATGAACACAGAAAAACAAACAACCATGATAAAAAAAAAACCTTCTTGTTGTTCTTTTTTACTAGCAAAGAAAGTTTCCATTTGATTAAAAAAGAAATGAAATTGGTATCTGTCACGGTTTTATGGTCATCGGTATTCCACATCATAACATCATGTAGTGCACTGGGAATTAAAGTGTTAATGTTCAACATACTAAAGAGAAGAAACTACGTTCCCCAGAATCTTAAGACAGCTACAGGTTTATAGGCACATACAAATTCTACTACACTGGTGTCTACACAATGCTTGAGTTAATCCTCAATTTAATATAAAGTAATTGGCATTAATCATTTAACGCTGATTCTTGCATGCTCTCAGGTATGCGTCTAGTCTCAAACGAATTGCTTCTAAACTATATGAAAGAGGAATAATGTTAAGGAGATACAAAGAAAATAAGATGAAGGCAGGTTAACTTGATTTAAGAGTGATGCATAATTCAGTTTTGTCTCAGGTCATGTAGTGGTATGCAACTGCAGCCTCTTCTCTTATGTTTGAAGAAGTGTAGTGAGTGCATTAAACAAAACATTTGGCCCCCACTTTTAACAAGGACAGCTAACAGTTCAATATCAACAAGACAGTTCACTTTTTAGATGAACACAAATTCCCTTTCTCCCTCCCCATGCCCAGCGGACCCCCCATAAGGAACCACAAGGGACATCCAAAAATACTACCATTCCTCCTCTTTTGCCTGTCAGCATCATTTGGACATAAGTCATTTACTCATAAGCTTTCTAATAAGAAAAGCACAGAGCCTCCTTCACTGCAGATTGTCAAGTGGGCAGAGGCTTTTGCCCTCTACAACTGTGAAGCTTAAGTGGTCAACTGATCGCATGAATTTGCAGCTGATAAACTTACCTTTACCTTCTTGGCAAAAGCTATAATATACAAGTAGGGAGAGACCTTTCAGCTGATATGACAATACAACAGAATATTGGCATGTAAGGAAAACACCTCATACCTACCCGTATGTCCTCATGCAACTTACTGTAAGCCTACCTCTTGGGAGATAGTAATCTGAAGAAATAATTACAAGGATAAATGGTGCTTAATTTTTAAGGAACCCACAATGAATGGGCAAGGAAACAACATTTAACATACTCAAGGAATAAATTAAAAAAAAAAATCCACGTTCTCTCTTTGGAAAACACGAAGTTTTCTAACTAGCCTGTGTTCCCAGAACTCTAAAAGCAGGCATCCACAATCTGCATGAAACAGCACTGTTGCTGATGCTTAAATTCTCTTGTTAAATCTCCCCCATTTTATAGCTAATCACATTTTTATAGCAGGCATGAAGCACTCTACAAGGCCCTTGCTGAGCTGTTCCTGTAAATCAAAACCTTATTCCATCGTTCTGCTCGCTGGCAGCAGAGCAAGGTTACTTTTACCATTTATGGTTGTAAAACCCATCCAGCTTTTCCCCCCCTTCAGTTGCTGCCTTTTTTCCACTAGTTTTTCCTTCCCCGTCTTGCTCCAAGAAGGATATTCCAAGCTCAGCTAAACAATTTCAGAACTCATCTTTAAGCTTCTTCTTGTCTTGCAGTATGCTTACAACCTCATGAAAACATCTAACAAGAAGACAAGTGAAATATTAATACAGTATCAAGAGCCTCTTTCCCTAGCTTAAGTCACACAAAACAAACCAAAGCCACACAAGAACAGCAGCAACTCAAAAGCTCTTTATGGTTATCACTATGTGCCCCACGCATATACTAGCTCATAAAATAAGGCCCAGATTGGACTGGAGGTGCTCAGAATCATCGTTTTGCAAAAGATATAAACACTCACTGCAAAGTAGGAACAAGAATAAAGAAGAAACACAGTTAAATCTTACTGCTGGACCACCTCTAAGCAGCCACCATACTCAAGAATAAAGCGAGCTTAAAGACAAAAACTCCACCTTTACTGTCTAATTGCACACACAATCCTTTGTCACCGGGTTTTTAACTGGAACAGCCTCTACTGATTATGGCCACAGACTGAAAGTGTTTTGCCAGACCTGGTTCTGTTCTTCCCTCTCCTGCCACAGAATCAGACTAAGAGGACTGTCTCTGCCCATCCACAGCCAGGGCAGGGCACACACCTGCACCACTCAATAAGCAGCTCCCACAGAGCACAGAACAGTGATGTGCATTGGAAACTTCTAACTTCATGCTAGGAAGGGCTCTGGCCTGCGTGTATGACAGTAGTCCGTGCACACACAAATCATTACAAGGATGTTACTACAGGAAAACACATCTCTAGTATGAAAAGCAAAGCAATACTTGCTGTTTAGGAATCAATTTCTAGTGCTTTTTCCAACTGACTTGAAATTTACAGCGCTTCATAGAGATACAGAAAGATTATATAGCCTAAATCTGATTTAGCTTCCCATAAGGAACTGCTTTTCCCTCCAAAGCAGTACTCTAAGCCTGCTGCTTAAATTTTGTGGATCGAAAGAAAGTTAAGCATAACTCACTCCCACATTCATCTCATCATGGGATTTACTGACTCTGAGAAATCAGCACTAAAAAGTTACTGACCTTTAAGTTCACAATTTTCTGAACCTTAAAGGTAAAAGGAGCAAGCTTGTTAGACTGTAATGTACACAGGCACAGACAAAGGCTTTCCAAGCATACTGCTCTCACATTAACTGGGTGGCTCAAGGCAGAAAACTGGTTTGGGAATCTGCCTTGGTAAAGCCTTCTTGCCTCAGCAGAAATCTGCAAGTAATCAGCAGAAATGATGCAACTACCTGCTTATCAAGCAGGTTTTGTTTTTTTTTTTTTTAAATTTATTTCTGGAAGCATGCCTTAAATGAAGCTGCTCATTTAGATGTTTGATTTTGTGCATAACTTATTGTATATTCTATATATACACACTACTTTCCACCTGGAAAAGCACACTGGCTGTACTGATTAATGGTGCCATGATGATTACATCATTCTGGACTTCACCCCTCGTAATTAAATATATTTCACAAACAATGAGACAGTGTATGATCAAAGGAAATCAATTTGTAAGGTCATACGTTATTGATGCACACAGAGCATCAGCATGTGGTGCTTGAAATATCCTTGCATCCTTGCCTCTTAGGTGCAGGACGAGGGAACTGAAGCATACGGAGTAAGAGCTCAGAGCTGGGCAATAGAGGAATGGGTGCACACATCAGGAAAAGGACGGAGCATCCTGCTCTGCCTACAGAAGCTGCTACACACTCATCTAGCCCAGCAAGACACTGTACCACAGAGAGGAGCTTCGTTTCACCCAGAAAGGATGTCCCTGGGCAGGAGCTTTTCAGCTCCATTCTTTTCAGAATGAAAACTTCAAGGACATCTCCATTTGTATTCTCTATTTGATGATCTTCTCACATGATTACATGACTATTGAAGACAACTAATGCAACCACAAACATCTCCTCTTGACTATCTCACACAGGTTCTCACAGCTGCTAGCTTTACCTCCTTGCCAGGAAGAGAAGGTACAAGAATGTCCACTAAAAAGAACAACTCCAGAACTGAGGCTGCCTGCAAGAAGTTCCTTGCACTCAGAAGTAAGAAACTTCAAGACAGCAGTCCTCTCTCATGTTTCACTTAATTAGTTCCAGATGACTGCCTTTGAGAGCTCATCAACAAAATGGGCAGAAGGAACATGCTACAACTTTCCAGCTCCACGCTCCCGCTATCCTAATGGCAAACCAAATCAAACACAGGTTGTTTGTTGATCAAAACTAGAGGTCATGTTACAATCTCACAGTAAGATGAATGAATACCTGAAGTAACACTATTACAACAGCGAAGCTACCCTGGATTTACACACAAGTACAAGTGAAAAACTTTTGACTCCTTAGATCCCAAATTGCTTACAATGTGGCTGAGATCACAGTGTAGCACAGTAGCTGAAAGATTTAAAGACAATTCCACTTGGATGCGTTTGACCAAAAAGAGCAGGTTAGATTCAAATCTTACTGTCAACACAGCAAGGGTCTACATCAGTGCTCCTTTCTCTTATGCAATGAATTGTTAGATCTCAGCTGCATTTCTGCCCCAATATCTCCTGGGGGGAAGGACAGATAAATAAAAAAATTAAAAGCCTGCAAAAGTAGAAACATCTGCTATATTCATTAGTCACTGCTTGGCCTCCATTCAGCAGAAAGACAAACTACAACCTCATTCCCTTTTCTCTTACCCAGAGATCACAGTAAATGGGATCCTAGGTTTATGAGAATGGTAGCTATATCTGGAAGGGAAGATGGCTGTGAAGCTTACACACACTTTTAGCTGTTTGCACACAACAGCACAAAGATGTACTCACACACACTAGCATCTCATGGTCAGTCAGGAATTCATGATTTACACTACAGATACAGAGGTTCAAGTAGCAAAACAATCCTTAGATGTGGCATTTAAGACAACACATATACACACACACACTAAGAGTTATTTCAAAAATCTAATCTTACAACATTGAAAACCAAGAATTGTTGCAGAAATCAGGTAATATAAATTCACGTGAAGAAAAGCTCAGAGCCCAGTTCAGATGCCGGAAGCGTGGGTTTACCCCTGCTATTCAACTGAAAGAACTGAGGAATACTAGGATCCCAGACTTATTCTTTTCTACATTTAGAAATAATAGCAAGGTCATAAAGTCAAGTACTTGAGAATTAGAAAACAAATGTCAATGTGCTATTAGTTTGTCTCCTTTTCTCCTATGTAGCAGTAGTTATTCACAAGACAAAACTGCTTTCTCACACTCTCCTTCACTCAGGAGGGAAGTCTGCACATGACGTGCATATCTCAGTACCAACGGAGGCAAGAAAGCTCTGCAATGCAGACTGTTAGAATATGAAGGTATGACAAAAGTAAGTTAAAGCTCACAGAACTTTCTAATTTTTGAGTGTTTAAGCTCAAAGCCATGACTGCTATTTGAAGCTGTGGTATATAATGTCTAAATTGATTGTTTAATCCAACCTAAAATAGAATCTCACATTGCAGCCTTGTATCAAAACCCGCTTACTTCAAAAACTGTTGATCACCTCCTGATTCACCACACAAACCTCTGCTGTTCAAGCAGAGAATTCAAGAACAGCAACCATCATATACCATGATGAAGCACAGCAAACAGTCAGAGCTGGCCAGTGGGTTCCAGAGCCATTTACAAACGTTAGACACTAAGAAACCCCACCATAGATTTTGGAGGTTTTCTATCCTATCGCACTCTTCCTGACCAGGAAAGGAATCTTATTACTTCACCTTTTATTCCCATTTTCCTTCCATTCTCAGATACATGTGCAGAATCCTTTTCAGAGGAAGCAGACAAACACTTCCTAATACAGTGTCTGCCTCTTAGCTTCTAGGATTTGGAGGTCTGGAGAGTAGACCGTGGAGGGTGTTTTTCTTTGTTTTTCACAAGTTTCACCCTTAGTTTCTTTCTCCTCTTTCTCAGTTCAAACTACAGCATCTCTGCAAGCAGCAGCAGGATAAAGCTAGAGAACTAGGAAGTAGTTTCTTGCTCAGCTCACCTAACATCATGTTCACAATGACATCTAAGGTTTTAAAGGCTACGCTTTTCATCAAACATAGCCAAACCAAACTTTTAAGGGCTTGCAACTCAATAAGATTTGCATCAGGTATCCCAAAGATACATGCTTCTGTCAAAAACTCATTCTACTATCAAACCTGGGACTTTGCATTTCCACATCTAGACAAATTAACAATAAACTTTTACTGAAAGTCTTCATGAAATTATAAAATATTCTTCCCACTTAACCTTCTGAGAAACGTTCATCTCCTGCAATGAAAAAGGCTAAAAAGAAAAAGTTAAGTAAAGATCAATAGTATATACCAACATACTGTCATTTGCATACAGCATCAGAGTGAACATGTATATGTGTTATGCCTGAGATGGATACGGTAGTGGGAGAAAAATTCTGCATCTGGCCTGTATTTTAAGCCTACAGTCTTATCAGTTCACTAAGAAATGAGGTGATGTGAAAAAAAGACACTGCAAAATAGCAGCAATCACCAAAACAGGTCAACTGAGCCGTTATAGGAAACTACAGACAACCTTCTGCTTAGTGTTCCCACATCAGCTATCCTCTCATCCTACAGCTTAAGGAAAGACTTTTATCTAATAGAAAAAGAAATGATGACTTCGGGTTTCATTTATCAACTGGAGATTACGAGGGTACAACATGACCTTTATGTCTATAGAAAAGTGATCCCTATTATTAACACATATTTGCTCTCACAAAATAATTCATTAATTTATTAATTTACCACGCATCATACTTCCAATGAATTCCCTAAACACATTTTCATACAGAAGAATGTCTAAGTTCCATTTTACCCTACATGTTTTTTGAAAAAGAGGCCAAATTATTCTTCCATTTGTCCTTCTGCTAGATTTTGCTACAGTTTTAATGCCTAAAAGGAGCCAAGAGCAGAACAAGTAGATGGAAAGTACTGAAAGCTTCCTCAAGTCCCTTTATAATACATCTCAGTCACCTCAGAACTACCTTGAAGTTGCCCTGTCAGTGATACTTTCCAGCTTATGAAGCAATTCAAATCTGTTTTCTTTGGGCAGGTATTCTCCAAACACAAAATCCATATTTTTCTTGTAAACTAGAAGGATATAATCTTCCACACAGCCAGGTGGAGCCTCTCCACAGTATTAGTACACTCTTACTTCATAAACAGCGATTCTTGTTCAATTTACAGGTTACAAATTGCACTACAGTAAGTAAAATGTTGATTTGTGAACAAACCTGACAGGATGGCAGAAAAGAGGTGGAGATGCACAGGTCTGCAATAGCCCCCTTTCATCACCATCTACTTCACAGCAGTATTAGCATCTAGGCCAACCTTTCCTTCACATCTGCAGCAGAGACCCCTAACCCTACCACAGTCTTGTTCAACACACAAAAAAAAGTTTGATCCAGTATTAGTCTAATATAAATAAGACTAATTCCCCTCTTTCAGATCTAATTTTCTTATCCACAGCAAGCACAAATAGACCTTAATCCTTCCTCCTTTGCAATTAAGTTTTTCTGTATTCAAATATCCATGTGTTTCTTCTTCCTCAATTTAACAGGCTAAATAAATGTAGATATTTCAGTAGCCTCAAACTTTCTGGACTTCTGTTCATTCTTATTTTCCCTTGAATTTACTCTATTCATTACACTTCTAATAAGATACACTCATAAGCCCTCAAATCATCTACAAAGATGCTTTTTAAAAGTAAGCATACAGCTCGAAATCCAAAGTATTGAAATTCAGTCTTAAGAGAAGGTTGTATATTTTATCTTAGCACATTGCAAACTGAAGGAAGACATTTAAAGGCCAATGTGAAAGAACTTCATTTACATTTGCTTTTCTCTTAAGACCCAGCAGTGGTTGTTGCCACCTATGCAGCATTTTTTTTTTTACTTTCAATACACGAAAGGTTCCGCGGTGTCAAACTGTATAGCTGTGCCTAGTTCAGTCCCTTCTTCCTTACCAAGACGACTGAAATCCACCCAAGTGCTTCAGGACATGGAATTCATTCATTACAAAGGTACTTGCCTCTTGTGACACCCGATGGACCACATATCTGAGAACGGAAATACCTTTAAAAAGCCCCACGGCGTTACAAAGTGCAACACTGGATGGACTAAGCTATTCCACTCAAGTTTGCTTTGGCAGATTTTCAACCCTCCCGTCTATTCCTGCCTTGTTTTCACTCAAAAGACTTGGAACAATTCCATTCATCAAGTCTACCTAGATGGAGAATTAAGCTGGCCTCTAAAATAAAACAGGGAGGAAAAGAGGGAAAAGTAAGGCAATTCAATACCGTTAACAATTTTCTCACCATGGTTCTATGCCTGCAGTACAAAAGTGGACGGTGAACAGGAAAAAAATATTTGAAATTTGAAGACTCAGAAGACTGCTTTTCAAGTCACGCTGCCTGACCTAATACAACATTAGCTGAGTATGAAAATCTATTTTTGTGAAAAAATCATACCAAAAATAACGTCTCAGAATTGTTTTCTACTAAAGGTAGTAAAGGAAAACATTAATTTCCCATAGTATAATGGTTTTGCTACAACTGTCTACAAGAGATATTTGCTAAAATGCCTCATAGGACTAAAGAGCTTCCAGTCATGCACATATTTTATGCATATACCTATAGAATGGAGAAACATTTGTACGTGCACATATATATACACATACGTATCATATATATACATACACACACATCATATATAACTTAGAATTCAAAGCAAACGATTTTCCATTTTATTTTCAGATATTTCAATAAATCACAACTGTCACAAATGAAGATCTTAATCATAACCAACTAGATTTGAATTAAATTCATTACTTACAAAAACTAAGCTACTTGAATCTACATAATTCCTTTTACGGTGATGTGAATTTGACTTCTACAAACCAATTTAGTTTGGCAGAAACTCCTATCTACATTATGAGAAGTATAAGAATACGAGGGGGGTGGGGGGGGGTGAAGAGCAAGTATTTCCCACGGGCACGTTTTTCATCTTAAACATTCTTAGTGAACATGTAACAGTTTTGCTGTTTAGTTTACAGAACTTTGAAGCTACGTTCTTAGGATCATGCAGTTCCTAAAGCAGCTTTGCCAAACCTACTGAACATGTTTACCTATTACTCCATGATGTGTCACCCTTGGTAGTGTATTTTCTCCTCTGTGAGGCAGCTAGACAATCAATTAGACCATATACTCAAAGACCTTCTTGTGCTCCACGCTTTTGCTAAATATAGCTTAAGTCAGAACCTTGAAGTTATGCGAAAGCCTTTGAACATCAAACTGAGGTATTCTTAATATGCATTTACTCGAATTAGAAATAAGTTCATTACATACAGGATAAAACAATTCAGTAAGATATTAAAATTATAGCTTAATATCTACCATTTAAAACAAGCACAGAAAACAAACAAGAAAAACAATCAAAGTAGGTAAGAAAAATAAAGCTTGCTTTGATGGCAGACAACCATCCTGTTTTTTTCCTAGGTCAAAAAGGGACTGAAACGATAAATGACAACTTCCACAGATGGGTTTTCATCTCCTGCAATGAATGTTGTTTTGATTCTCATCAAAACAACCCCCTTTTCAGAAGGCATCTCATTACATCAGAAGTTTCTTCCTATTTTTGAAACTGCGGGGCTTTAGTACTTTCAATAATGTGAAAAAAAAGTCAGCCTGTTGTCAGCAAGCTTAAATACACAGCTGGACTCTGCATGCCATGGAAAAATGTTGAGGTCTACAGATCAACAAGTTGACATTCACAGTACATTACTTCCACTCTGTTAACTGGTTTGGCAAGCAGTGACTTCTTGTACAGTCATCAAGAAGTACAGACAATAATTCTTACATTCTCCCTTCTAGGTCTACACAAGATCCTTGATTAATGGTGTCTGAGTTTCACCAGTAACCGACATTGACATATTTAGTAGGAAAGACATGGAAAATTGTTTGCCTACCAGTAGAAGTTAATCATGTAATTCTTGTACAAAGATTAAGCTTACAAAAGATGGGACAAAATGCAAAGGAACAACAGACTGGTAACTTCCCACCACAGGAGCCCTTCTGAAAAGTTTAATTCTTTCCCCACAAGACTCATCCCAAGCAACAGGTGATATTGCAAGACTGCAATCAGATACTATTTTCTGTATCAGAAGAATAAATAAGGAACGTTTACAATCTCTGAACTCATTTACTTCGGGTTTGCTCATTTTCCAAGTGCTTCTCCCAGAACAACTCAGATCAAGCTACTTAGTTATGGCTTTGCTTCTCAAAGCAATTTAACCAGACATTTAAATTGTCCAAGACAGTTTAACCACTCCTATCAATTTAATGAACTTCAGAGTATGCAGCAGGTAAATAAATCACAGTGCTCGCTATGACATTCTATAATAGGATTACAGTCCTGAAGCCCACAAGAGTTAAGAAAAATCAGGCAAGGTTTTTATTCCTTTTTCCTGTGCGTATTTGGTGGAAGAACAGCTACAATGGTCACTTCAGCAATCATGTCTATCTTTCTGCTTGTAGAAATAGATTAAAAGCACTTACATCCTGACTGCTATTAACTTAAGGGTTTTTTTTTTGTTTTTTTTTTTTAAAAACACATGCAGTATGGAATATCAATTCATTTCAAGTGAGATTATGAAAATTACAACTGCACAAAATTCCGTCATGCAATTCCATTTAGTTTTTTTTCCTCCTGCAAGCAGACACTCACTTCTTTCCCTTACGTCTTCCACATACAAATAGGCTAGGGATAGCCTGTAAGTGTGCCTGAAGAAAGCTACAAGCTACTACTTCATGCCTCTGTCTCCTTCCATGTCAGGACTTTCATGCCAACTGTCCCTGCACTGGCATGAAAGGAGACACTGACTTCTTCTGCTGTCCCAAACCTAGCGTTAGAGACAGGGGCAGTACAATAAAACTAAACGCTGTCCCTAAGCCTGACCTCTCAACCAAGAACAGCAAGAAGTAGGTCTCCTACCTTACCTTGGTACCATGTTCGAAAGTGAAGACTCCATAAATTTGTTCAGGCTCAGCTAAGATGCTCTGACTAAAAATTACATGAAAACATTGCCCTGAGGGCTCAAGAGAAAAGGGTAACTCATTTGTCTTTAATTCTGTGAACACAAACTGCCAAGAATGCTCTATGGTTCTGTAGCCAGCCAAGCTTTTGAAAAGTCATACATGTCTATCATGAAAAAAACCTTAAGGTCTTTCAAGCTCAGCAATTCCAGTCCAGAGAAGCACTGTAACAGAACAGGGCTGCGCATACCAGTGGCTTCTGACACACACTACCAATGGTCCCTCTCACCCTCAACTTGTAAACCTCAGTGCAACTATACTTTATACATCCTTGGAGAGGATTAATTTAATTTTGATTTCCTCTCTGTGTTTGCTTTGGAGGTTTGCAGCTTGAGCAATACAGATGACTAAAATTTGGCAGCAAGAGTGTAATATGAAGTATATCATTTCAGGCTGGCTAGCACATTCAGGAAAACAACAAGCAGGCAGCAGTGAGGACAGCTTCATCCCACATTCAGAAAGTGAAAGATTGATGTAAGAATAAGGAAAGGCAAGATATTTCCAGGAGCTGAACTTAAGAGGGATAGGGCTTAATATTGTCCATGTGGCACAGGAAATACAGTGCTCAGCAAAACAAGCTTGGATCACAGAATAGAGAAAGAGGAAAAAGGCATACAGGTCTTCAAACCCGCGGTCTTTCCATTATCCAGTGATACTGCTGGCATTTTGCTTACTAGTGTTATCCAAAGCGTGTCAGAGTAATGGTAAAACTAGGGGAATGAGCAGAGGTATTGCTGCCACGAGAAAGCAGACAAAAAATTTCACTGGACTGACTTGTATATTTGTGCAGTGTGTTAGATTAAAACGTATCAAGCATGTCCTATGTAGTTTTTTCAATGGAAGAAATACAACTCAAGCTCTGAACTGTACTGCTTCCAATGTAAAATTCAGTGAAGCACCCAAAATTTCAGTCTCAACTTTTACTCCATCAGCTGTTCTTCACAAAGAATTTGTAGCACATTATACTGAACCAGTGATGTTCTATGCACAATGGAAAGTACCTTCTATCACATTCCAAGTACACAGCAACAAGATTACTTCCTTTTTTTGCTCAAGCATGTCTTTTTCCATAGCTGAAGCGCATTTGCCCAGCTGAATCAAATACTCAGGATGTGGTTCTTGGCAAATACTGCTGTCATGACCTTAGCATTTAAAATAGTTGATAGAGTGATGATGTTTCACAATTCTCTAACAGACTATCTATAAGGACAGGCAAACTTCTGACACTGCAGTTGTACGTACCTACAGCCATAAGCTCCAATCAATGCATAAAAAAAGCAATTATGGCCTACAGTAAAAAAAAAAAAATTAATCTTGACATAGAGAGACATTCTTTCAAGGATAGCCCAGTGCATAAAACTCCTTCAGGGTGTAAAAACTCTAAATTATTCATCACCACGAGCTATTATAATTTCAATAAGGTACCAATCTTTCAGCAATTCTAGATTTCCACTTATCTAGAATTGATCATGTTCCTTTTATTAGATGACTGATGTGGCTCTCACAGAACGGTTTTAGGCTGGCAGGGCCCTCTGGGTCCATGTGGTCCAATCCTTGCTTATGCAGGAACATCCAGAGCCACTTGCCCAAAACCATGTCCAGGAGGTTTTTGAAGAGAAGACTCCACAGCCTCTCCGGGCAGCCTGTGCAAGTGCTCCGTCACCCACACATTAAAGAAGAGCTTCATGACATGCAGAGCGAGCCCCTTGCATTCCAGTTTGCGCCCACTGCCTCCTGCCGTGGCAATGGGCACCACTGAAAAGATCCTCTCTACTCTCCATGCACCATCCCTTCAAGGGATGTGTACCATACACACCAGGAGGTCCCCATTGAGCCTCTTCTTCTCATGGTTAAAAAGTCTTAGCTCTCTCAGCCTCTCCTCAAAGGAGAGGTGAGTGATGAGTTCCCTTATCTTTGTGACCCTTCATTGGATTCTCCCCAGTATGTCCATGTCTCTTTCGTACTGGAGGACCTGGAACTGGACACAGTACTCCAGATGTGGCCCCATCAACACTGAGTGGGGAGAAGAATCACTTCTCTTGACCTGCTGGTGATACTTTGGCCAATGCAGCCAAGAACACCATTAGCTCTCTTTGCTGCAAGGGCACATTACTGAACAGTGTTCAACTTTCTGTCTACCAGGATCCTTTAAGTGCCTTTTCTGCAGAGCTGCTTCCCAGATGTGTCCCCAGTATGTGCTGATGCCTGGGGTTGCTCCTCCCTGTTGGCAGGACTCTTCAAATCCCCTTGTTGAACTCCATGAGGTTCCCATCAGCCCACCTCTCCAACCTGTCCAGGTCCCTCTGGATGACTGACTGCTTAGGTCACTGGTCTGATGGCCACTCCCTTTAGTTTCATGTCATCTGCAGATTTTATGAGTGCACTCTGCCGCATCACCCAGAGCACTGATAAAGCTGTTAAACAGGACTAGATCTAGTATGGACCCCTGGGGTACTCCACTCATTAATGGCCTCCAACTAGATTTTATCAATATTATGTCGCTGCTACCACAAGAACCTTTTTGTAAAGGAAAACCAGGAGTAGAATAAAACAGCCTTCATCTACCTTAAGGTATAATCACTTGCTTAGCCATTTCTTACTCCTACTTACGACATCTGAAACTATGTCCATATTTTCAGAACTATATATCAGAGAAGCTTTACTTTTAACAGTTTGCTACCTCTTCTCTTACCTTTTGGCAACACCATTTTGTTTCCTCAAACAGAATCCCATGCCTTCAGTTTGAGCAGTCCCTTTAGTCCTCAGAATAAACTTCAGTTTGGTACTTCTCTGATATGGAACTGAACTAACGTGAGGCAGAAATGCAAAAATCAAACAAAATCCTAGTCCATGCAGACTCCTTAGTCAAAAGATCAATGTTAAAGCTAAGTATGATCATTCATGTCTAACTTTTAAACGTGAAAGGACAAAAGCTATCAGATTCAACTCCAGTCATCAAAAGAACCCAACCTTTTAAAAAAAGTTATAAAACAATGCTTTTTTCCTACACAGCATTTTATACGGTCCCAGTATACAACATGAGATGCTCACACTGAGCATCAGAACACTTGTTTCAATACCTACATATGACTGCTCGCCTCCCAACCACACCATCACCTTTAAACCTTTGCCAGAAGAGTGCTTCATTCCCTTTGTTTTGGTTCAAGTACCTGTATTAGAAGACCATCATTATATGGTTATTTAAGAAGACATGATTTACAGGACAGTGCGACACAGTTAGCAAGCACCTGGTTTTCCCTGGCCTTGTTCCGTAAACCTACAATTCTTTCCTTGAGGAAATGCTGATTTTTCTACTGCTTCCAGATGTGAAACAGGAATGGCTCTGACCAGGACACCTGAAGCTTCAAAATTTTTGGCATTAAGATGAATCATCCTAAAATGCATCCAACTTGGTGAGCAAAGGCATAATTTTACTCTGCCAAGAGTTCTGTGTAGGATGCCCAGACAAACTGTGGTCAGAATAGGGTGTCCTGCATTTGGATCAAATTACCAGACATGATGTACACAAGAGGATATTAAGCTAGACCATCAGTAAAACAGAGCAGGTGGTAAAGAATTTCAGAGCCCAGAAGACAACTTAATCCTGAGGATAAGCAAAGCTGCTCACAGAACAGAAGGGTGTGCCTGCAACACCAGGTCAGAAAAGAAATAGCAATCACTTGACAAATTATTTCAGCTGATACCTATAGTCATTAAAACATATTCAGAGCCAGAACAGAACTATTGGTTGTTGTTGTTTTTTTTCCCCAATAAGCAACCGAAGCAACATATTCTTTCCAACTTTTCTAATGAGTAAACATACATATTCTTCAGCCTGCTGTGTGAGGTGAGGACTGGCAATGTGTTTTCAGTTGAGCATCCTCCCATGCCAAGTTTTTAGAAATTCCAATGCGCTCACAGATGGGAAGAATTGAAGCTCATCCAGGTCTTGTATTCAGTTCCTTTGACACAAGTTAATGAACATGAACATAAACAAGCAAACCACGCACAAACAGCACCTAAAATACACACAATTTTCTTGCTGCAGAGAAATGCATTAGCATGCAAATGGAGACTGGTATTAATGACAATCATTTTTCATACCAAAGGTGACCTTGCTCCTGATGCTAAAAAAGAAGTTGAGAAACATTCCTCAGATTTTCAGGACGGTTTCAGTTAGCCATTTTCCTTCTGCAAAGGCTTTGTGTGAAGTTTTATTACTAGTTTTAGGGATATTATTTTTCTACATCCCTTTGACAAAGAGGATCAGTTATTTCAGTCCAGTAACAACTTCATAAGAGGTTGGGTGTGCTTTTCATCTACAAGATCCCTGTACTCCTGTGCAAATGAGTCTTTGTAAGAATGGTTCATCAAATATGTCCAATTTTAAAGAAATATACTGATGGAATATATCTGTGAGAGTGCAAGGCATCCTTTTCAAAGATTAACTGAACTATTTCAACGTCTTGAAGAAATGTGGCCTCTACTAGGACTTAAAACTAGTAACTGAAACTTACCCTTACATTTGTTGAGATTAAAAACAACTTCATCGAGAACGATATGTGAACTATTTTTAGAATGACAATCACAGAGCACAACCCTGAAGTTTACCTTTTGGATTCATGAAGACTATCTGGTTTCTGAAGCAACACGATACATCAGTTTTTCCAGGAGTCACAAAATTCCAGAGGTTCACTAAGATTACATTTGCCGTTAACTAAACCATCCACTACAGAATGCTCGTTTCTCTGACCTGAACTGGCCAACCACACAAACAAAAGGACACAATTTCTATAAAGGGACCCAAAGGAAATAATTTATCTTTTCAGCAGTATCTCAGCCTTTACGGTTATAAGAAAAATATATCATACTGAGCAAGAGTCAATAGGATGTAAATGTTTCGTCAGCCATATTTTAACCACCTTTTTTATTTTAGTAACTTCACAGCTAATATATTTTGCTTCCCAGTTTCATTTACTCAACTAGCTTTACTGCTTGCAGTTTTCCAACTATGTTCTCTTTCCTCCACCCTGTGATCCTAGTTTTACCAACATTTTAAGTTACTGTTACATTATTGTTCTTTCCTAAATAGCAAAGTTTATAATATATTCCAATAGGGTGGCAGTTGCTCTAATTTAGAACTCCTAAATATTAACCAGTAAGGAAGTCATGGTATATTGTCCTTCTATGTTCATTTTATATCTGAGATACATGAGAAAAGAACTTTCTGGCATAGATAGGAATAAATAAGTTGCTCTAGAATTATATGTTCCTACTTCTGTGATGGTAGTAGATCCACACTGGAGAAAATTAGAACCACATAAAATTCTGAACTGAAGCATGAATAACAAGTTATAAGCAGAGTTATAAGAACAGTCTGGGCACTAATTTATCTGCAAATTTGAGAGGATATCACTGTTCTTCTCATTAGGCAGATTCCAAATCCAGTTCATACAGCCTTTTGAAATAGCAGACAAAAGCTAAATATCTATAGGTAGCCGTAACAAATAACTTAATACCTTCTCACCAAAGGAGTGCATGATGTTTAGTTCTGAAGCCTCACAGGAACCACGTATTTTTTAAAACTTTAATATCTTCACAGTAACAGAGAAACATTCTTTAAAACGTCAGGGGAACATGAAAAGGAAAAAAAGTAGTACTTTTGGTGTGTTTGGGGTTTCTTCTCCCTCACCCAAACACGCATTCTTAAAAAAAAAAAATTATGCGTACAAAATTAATGGATCAGTATATGAAAGCATTTACACACCAGGCTGAAAAAAGACCAATTATCCTTCATTTCAAATAGTCATTAAAGCGATTGGTAGATTCTGAAGCTAGTAACTGAATGGTCCAGCTGTTACTTTGACATGGATAAAATTTCTTGAAGGATGACATTCTTAACAAAGTCCAGCAAAATATTTAGACTTCAAGAAATGCTGTGGGAATCTGTCTTCCTCAATTAGACACTGATAGAAATGACCTTTAATAAATACTGAAGGAAGCTTGAGTATTCAGCATCCATCCAATGCCACATCAGAATATAGAAAAACAAATGTTCCTCTGAAGAGTTTTTTTCCCAACAGATGTTAGTCAGGCAGTCTGACAAAGCAGCAGCACCAAGAGACACCCACCTACTGACTGCTATATGTAGTTTTAGCTGCCAAAGCAGAATCGGTGTTGTGAATTTTGGTGAGATTGAGTGATCTGTTAAAACCAGGTACATTATCTACTTGATGAAAATGATTTACATGCTTAATGTTGCAGAAGTCTTCCAAATACAAACGTAAGGGAGGATAAAGTACGTAGTACAACTGTACCTGAGATACAAGGGTATTAAAAAAAATTGGGAAAGTTTACTGAAACAGTAAAGAAAAGGTCCACCTACAGTTAGAATCAGATTGGACTGAAATTTTAGCTCAGATTCAAAACAATGATTCAAGTTTTGTTTTAGAGCAAAAGGATCCCCCAGCAAAGCGTCATTTCAGAAAGTAAAGTTCAAGCCAATGGTTTATCTCATCCCACACTAAAGAAGGATCAAATAACCAACAGGCTCCCAAATGAGAACCAACAGATGATAGCCTAGTTATGCTTTTACTATTTAGATCACATTTGTTCCAATTTGGATGACAAACAAACATAAAGCAAACAAACAAATAACCACTAACACAGTACTGAAATAGCCCTCCCTGGTGCCAAGCAAATGACTGCTTTGCACAGTGCAGAGCTTCTGAAGTTTCAGGTGCCACGCAAAGTTTTTATTGCTCAAGTGGAATCTAACAAGCTAAGCTGTCATGGCTTACAAATGTTTATCTTGCCAGTGAGGGGGGAAAACAGGAATCTGTATTTATCAGCATGAACACAGAAGTATCTTCAGCTGAAGCAAATCACAAGCCTCACAGTTAGGAACAAGAATCTGTTCCTTCTACCTGCATCTTGAGATCTCTTAATACAAATGTCTCCAGCTGGGAGCTTCTGGAAGAGAAATATTTAACAAACAAGTAAAAGACTTCCCAAAAACAATAAATACTCAGTAGTCCTGTAAATTTTCACTTTTATACACAAGATGAAAATAGGTTTCACTTTAGGGAAAACAAAAAAAAAAAAGAGCTGTAGATTAAATTATCACTGGTAAAAACGGAATTTTAATTATCATGAGTCCAGTGACAATTTACAATGAACATTTACAATTTATCCAAGTGACTGCAAGCAGCACAAGTTTCAGTCATTCAGTAAAGCAATCAAGCTTCATCTCAATCAAGCATTCACATCTGCAAGGCATCATGAGCAGGATACAGGTAGGTTAGATGAGAAACCCCCATACTTTACTTTGCCAGAGGATAGTTGATAACTAGTTGATCTAAATGGATTGCCAGATCTTACAAAGGATTATTTACAGTGCATCTCCATCAAAATTCTGCCTGCCTTTTGGCAAGACACAATAGATGACAACAGAGTAGGTGAGAAGAAACCTCCCCTCTTTTAGCATGGTTGATCAGCTGCCAGAGGTCCTTGTTTTGCTGCATTAGAAATCTTTACTCAAACCATAAAAATGGCAAATATACCTTGATTTTCAAGGGGCTGCAACTCACAATCCACATTCACATTTAAATACAAAAAAAAAAAAGCCTTAAACATGAGAAGAAATATCAAGATGGATGGTTACTGAACATACTACAGGAACACCTCCACAGTACAAGTTAAACGTCGAACATTGGATGATTAAGATTGCATGATTAAATGTAAACTGCTAATCACCAGGTTATACTCAAATTCTGCTTATACCTAATTCTCAAGTCTACAGCAAGGTTTAGCACTGTTGGCAATATCATTCTTAAGAAATACACAGCCATTTGACAATCTGACAATAATAAATGATAGAGGAGAACAGAGGCAGGATATTTTGTGTCATAAATTTAAACTATGGTTCAGCACTTTAGCAGGGATTGTCAAGTTAAAGGCCAAAACTTGACCAAAAGAATGAAATAAAATTGGAATAGCAAGTTTTAGAGTTAAGCAGTTTCCTAGCGTCAGTTCATAAATTCCGGAAAACAGATAAGCCCCATATATTTAAACATACATTATTAGGTTATGTATATTCTTGAAGAAGTTCAGACATAGTCTAGCAATTAAAAATATATATATTTTTTAGACTAGCAAATGTTGGGAAGTCATCAGATGCTTCAAGACGACTTCACTTTTCTGAGAAGGAAAGTACTTATAGCACAGGCAGCAACAAAGAACTGCTGAGGGTCAAAAACTCCCTGTGATAGCAGTATACAAGCGGGTTGGTACAGAACTTTACAGAAAGAACTACATCTGGGACCCCAGATTTCTTAAAATCAGATTTACAGATAATTGAGCAGACCATAATCACTCCTACCAAGCATCACATCTTGCCTTGGAAAAGCGAACAGTAGGTTTTTAAATTGGGGTTATTTCTCTCTAACTATACTGTAAGTGCATTTGCTCTGGTAGATCTCACATTTCAGGCAGCAGATCAAGTAAGACTGCAGTTTTATGCACCTTTCCAATTTGTCCCTAGTACTGTTTGGGCAAGTTTTAAGCATTTGGCTATACCACTTCAGTACAAATTAGCCAGAATAATGTAAGGTTTCAATTTGCAGTTTTAACCTAGCCAACATCCCAACCACTTTCGACTTGTATTTGAACTCTGATTTAAATGTCGATTGCAATGGTATTGTTACAATTAGCAGAACAGCTTTGCAGGAACACTGCCTATTAGATAGCAAAAGCATAACAAGATGTGGTTAAACACAAAAAACAAGGGCTAACAACAAGCCTCTATACTACTTTGTACCTCCACATACTGCTTGAGGTGATTATATTTGCGTATGCATTCAGATATGTTGGTTGGAGGAGTTTAAATAGTGAGCTCTGTTTATTCTGCCAAAGTGTTTATAGATTTGGATTTATTAACCGTCACGCCTCCCACCCCCCTTATTCCTCCCCTGCTTTTTTGGCTTCAAATGATTCTATTTTGGCACATTGAGTAACACAACATTTCACTTTTCTAGAAAACTTCACGGTTAGAAAAGTAACACAAAACCCTAGGAAGCTTACCTGGTCTCTAGTTTCACTACCAACTGAAAACAGCCACAGTTCACTCAAAGCCAATTGAACCTCAGCCCAGATCCAAGTAAGTAGGGGCAAATTCAGGAATTGCTATCAAATTCAAACATGGCTTGTTGCACACAAAGACTGCTTACAGTACTTCAACAGGAGAACCAACAGCCTGAACTCCCAAAAACACTTCAAAGACATGAGGACAGAGGTAAACAGGGAAAGAACTGCCATCATGAATTAGGAATTATGCATATGCTTACATGTATTCAGAAAGAACAGATTTAAGTTCTCAGTTCCAATACTGAATTAGTAAGCATCTAATGTTAAAGACAAAGTGAAAGGAAAAATATTAAAGAACCGAAGTGGGAAAAGATTATTACAGGTATCAGACATGGGAATTAATCAAAAGAGCTCTTATTGCCAAAAGGACAGTAGAAAAACTAGGTTGGAAAATAGCATCTCTTTTCAACAATTTTTTCCACAACACAGAATTATGTCCATGTCCAGAGAAGATGCACAAGACATTCAGAAGCTCCAGTGGAACTCCACTATGTTAAACAAAGCTGTATATCTTATACCGCTAAACACAATACACAGAAGAGTTGCCTATTCATAAACTGGTTCTCTGGGATTTTTATCTCTCTCTGAAATAACATTAGGACTGTATTTACCCAAATTTTCAAACTCAGATGCCTCTTCTTCATGAGCCTACTTAATTTCAAAACCTACTTAAATATAAAAAGATTCAATATCAAAAGATATAATTTCATCTTTCCAAGTTTTCATGATGTCCATCAAGTAGAACACAAAGACCTCCTTAAACTCACCAAATAAATTAAGAGCTGTTTGGAGATGCAGAGATACCCAGCCTTTTTAAAGAAATCGATTATGAAGCCAGGAAAAATTGGCAGTATGACATCTTCCCTGAAAAGACCCTATAGTGTGTATTTCATCTCACTTTTTTGCTCATTGGTAAGCTGAAATGAAAGGCTTATCCCAAATGGAACTTCTTGCGTTCAACTAACGTTACTTAATATATGCTCAAAAAGAGCACTGACAAGGGCTTTCTAATACAGAGCTCAAACAATTCTGGAAAAGAAGGTTCTATAAAGTTCTTCAGGAAGATTTAAAAAAGCAATTACTAATTTCGTACACTTCTGAGTATGAAAGCCTGGGACAAAAATGTGTATCATTCTTAGATAAAAATAAGCGAGAGTGTGAAACTACTGCTTTGAGAGTTTTCGCATATCAATAAAGCTCAATCTGTCTTTCCATAGTTCATAAAGTTGTTTGAAAAGCAGCTGCTTTTTCCATTATTCTCTACAATCCTCCACAATGACTTTGATATTTTAGGTGTCAAAGCAGAATGCCTATTTCCTCAAACAGGCAGGCATTAATCATGCATTAATTCACTTACAGTCTGTAGAATAAAGAGATGTAGTAGCAATAGTTAAATTCTGGTCACTTCTGAAAGTCGCTTTAAAGTTATTTTCTTAAGAAATGAATCAACAGAAGAGCACAGCAAACGTATGAAGCACTTTTACATGAACAAAAGATAATTCCTCTTGAAAAAGCTTATCCAGCTACACTCTTTTTCTTGTTAAACTGAATATACATCCAGTTCCAGATACTTAGGTACCTGGTATTTCTGCAATTAGACAAAAACTTGAATGAGCACCTGCAATTCTACATTCAGAACAGTAGAAGTCCTATGAATTTCAGAGCTCTCAGTCAGAACTGCAGCTTGCTGGAACTCTAGGCACCAGTATATATTTATTTTTGAAGGAATGCAGCAATTACAGACAGGTCAGAATGAGAAGGGTACACTCTTCTCACTACAGCGAGAAGGGTAGTTCCTCATTCACAGCCACCCTTTCCTCTGGAACTTACTACACGTCAAGGGAAGAGGAAAGACAGCAGAAATTCCCTAACACAGACTGGGGATTGCCAATATACCAGCCATTTAAGTTTCATTATCAGGGACTCACCAGAAAAGGATGCCAAGGACCACAGTAATATTACTTGATCGGTCTTAGCCAGATGTCGTCTCACACAGGGTATACAGTAACGCTCTTACATGAGCAATTAAAGCATCACATACTTGTGAAATGCAACATTTTCACCCAAACGTGATTTAATGAAGTTTTTGATGGATGTAGTTATTCCAGTCACATTACTGAGGCTGTTTCACTCAGAACTGCTGAAAAGCTCAAATAAAATAGAAGCGAGGATACAACTACCAGAACTGTGACTGGGCATTTTCTTTGTGTATATAAAACAAAGATCTAAACTTTGGATGTAATACCTCTTCTGCTGAGATGCACTGCCAAAACAAATGCATTTGGTCTCCACGCTAAGCATAAAAGGCAATGCTAACATGCAAAAAGGTGTGTCCTCTTAATTTGTCTGTTTTCTAAATTGAGTCATTTTCAAGTTTATTTAAGGTACATGAACATCATGTGATGAAGACAGACACCGGAGATCTAAGGATACTGCTGAAGAGAAAAAAAAAATTCAAGGTCTCTAAAAGTCAGCATCAATAAAAGCAGATATAATTTTAATTTCTTCAGCATACAGCAACTGACTTCACTGTATTTCCACAGAATTTAAAATTAACAGGATATGTTCACAGGTATTTAAGCATTTAACCCTACTGCTAAAACAGTATTTTTGTTTTAGGCCTAACACTTCATTTTGATTTTATAGAAACTGAGAAATAAGTTAGAACTCATACATGGAGCTCATGCACGAGCTCTCAATTTAAAGCAGCCTCTGGATTACTATTTAAGAGCCATCTACACATGAAGTGCAAACAGTATTGATTTTTTTATTTGAAAAACTGTCAAGTTAATATGAAGCATCCAGCCTGGACATAACATTCCATGCTCTGCAGGTAAGTGTTAGAACAAAGCTCCCTAACCAAGGTAAGCCCATACAAAAACATTCAGTCTAGTCTTCTGAACCAAGCTTTAAACAATAATATTCCAGCTGAGGCTGTGTCTAGCAAATTGCATTTAAACAGCCCACAAAAATCCATTTAGTCTTCCACTTGCCAGAATAGCAATGGGGGGTAGCAAAAACTCATGTGTTCTCAAGTTTCTAACTGTAAGTGATTGATGGGGTAAAGGATTGCAGACAATGTCTGAGACTGGAAAAGAGGTAAAACGTAGTGTATATTGAAAGCTAAAGAAAACGGCATCCTCAGAAGAGGAGACAGAGTGGAGGCAAAGTTTATACACATCCACGGTTCACCATGCTTTCTTCTGAGCCAAGCTGTAGCCAGACTGTCCTATAGCATATACAGTTCTTCGCACAGAGAGGCCTTGACATCTGCTTTTTGCCTCCTGCCCTTTACTGGATTACAGAAAGTAAAAGCCACAGTGAGATCAACTTCAGCAAGAGACAGAACTTCAGTTTCTGTACCAGTGCAGCCTCATCACTGCACATGAGAGTGATGCATCACCATTATCTCAAGTTTAGGAAGCCGAGAGGTCTGCAGTAGTACTGTCTACTGTTCACTGGTAGATGCTGTGCAGTCCACCCAGGAACATTTGATAGCACTATAAACATCTTGTCTCTTTGAAACATCAAGATCATCTCCCACAACTCTACAGATATTCACAATCTACAGTGTGGAGGAGGGCACTGCAGCACTGTATTTAGGCAATAACCACATCTCCCATTCCCATCAAGAGATTTAACTGCCATCATCTCAACAGCATATCTAGGACTGGAACACCGTACAAGCCATTTCAAGCAGGTAGTAACTCATTTCTTGAGCTCACCCTCTACAGAACTATCACAGCACTGAAAATTCACAAGTAGAGTGAACGCAGAAAATCAAATTTGGAGTTCATTCGATTGCTCAAACTAACAGCAAGATAACACCTGCTGCCTCAGGGAGCTCCTAAGGTAGTTTCCTCTTTCAAGGAAGAGTCCTGCCTTGCATCTTTTTGTAGTCCTTGGGAATTTATACTTGCCTGCAAGTATTTTACATGACTGCTTCTCTAATGCAAAGTACCAAAGAGCTGCGTGAGCTGGTCTTATGATTTCCTTCCTTGTTTTTCCATGGCTTTTCAGGGATTCAACTTCAATAAGTGTTTTGTCAGCTGTCTTAAAGAAACAGAAGAGAAGAGATGCCGTGCAGAACTGGAGAGAGTTAGGTCTGTTTGCAAAGCTGAAGCAGGAGACAAGAAAGGCCTTCAGTCTTGCATAAAAATTCTATGCTCTTCACAGAGCTGGGCACTCAAGAATTCAGCCACCACTAGAAATTCAAGGGATGCAAAGAAACTGTCTGTAACTTTTTTTTTTTTTTTTTTTACGAGTCATTTCCCATGCCAATGAAGGTGAGGAAAAGTTCACCAGAAACCTTTCATACCCCTTTCTACTCCAGACCTAGGACGTAGACATCTCACTACACATCATGACTCATTCAAAAGACAACATGCAGTGCTATGAATTTACAACATGGGGTTAAAGCAAAGGACAGAATTTGAGCATTTGCCCCAGCTTCAGCCTCACACTGAAGAGCAAGATACACTTAGCAGTCTCCAAGGTGGGCAGGTACTACTGTATCACGACAAGCAAACACTAGAGGATAGAGTACTATAAAGGTAAATTTAACTAAACAGTTATAAAAAGTTATTTAAACACCCCAATGAAAAGACATAAGTGCAACTGCTTGTACAGTGCCTAATACAATCAAACTCTTGTTCTTAGCTGGTCCCTAGACACTACTCTGTAACTGAACTGTATAAAAGCATTCAGTCCTTTAAGTGCAGAACTCTTCTCATCTTGCAGAACATATGATTCCTTCTCTTCATTTGAATCCTCCTACAAGGTAAGTCTACTATACACGGGGGGGAAAGGCATCATTAGTTAAGAACAAACCAAACGAACAAAAACCCACAGACAAACTGGTTGAAAAATAGGCCTTCCAGTAACAGCACAGGTTTGTACAGGACCCTGTGTTTTGTTTTTTTTTTCCCCTTCAACACCACTTCCACTTCTCCGCTCTCACTTGACATAACTAGGGAGCCTGAGGGTTTTATGAAGGCATTTAAAGTATCTGACAGATTATACAGCAATCCACATTAATACAACTCATATTTAATTGATCCATATTAACTGCTCAGCAGAAAAGCTTGGTAGTAAAGCAACAGCAGCACAGATAGAGGGATGGACTACCACTGCCCCTTACTAAAATAAATGTCATCAACACACATCCCTATTTTCCCCCTTCTGTAGGGGATGTAGGCTCATATCTGAAATTGTCTCCAAGAGTGGAAAACATAACTCTACTGTTGTGAACTCTGTATCTGCACAAGAGCTCAGAAAACATCTTTACTACAGCATCTGCTGGCCTGTATTTAAACTTCCCTCACTAATGAGCTAAACAGCTGCAAAATTGTGGCAAAGATTTCACGATCTACACTGGTATTCACTGGCTCTACAATAGGCTAGATTAACAACATAAATCTTAGAGATTAATAAAGAATTATTTTGCATTATCTGATTTGAAAATAAGGGGAAAAAGACATGTTTTACTGATTGAAGTAAAACAGAAATTTAAAGCAATTGTTAAGGACTGACTTCAGAGTTTCCACTACTCCTTTGTGCTTTTTTTCTTGGCTGTCATACAGAAAAGTTAAAATGCTTTTAAACATTTCCTAAATTTACTTGGCATCTTGGCAATTCATCTCCTTCGTGTACCTCAAAACTTGCCGATCTAAAGCTTAGAGAAACATGAAGTCTACTATTCAACTTAACTTTATTAACTGTATATTCATTTATTGTTAAATTTATAGTTCAGACTAAAAAGCAGAGATTCTGAACCAGAATCTCATATGATTCACAGGTGCCAGATCTTCATTCTTGATAGGGGATTGTGCATGCCTAACCATAAACTCTCATGATTTATATGGTCATTTATTACTTACACGAACTCCTTTTACTGTTCAGATTCTACAGTCATAGCTAGACTTGCCAAACGAGAACAATTCAAACCCTACAGTTTCTTCTAACAATAAGAAACAAAACCAGACTGAAAGCAACCAGAGCTTATATCTTAATCTGTAATGGCAGAAGTGAAAGAAGTCAAATTTATTATTTGATAATTACCAAGTAAAACTGATGTATTTTGACTGAGTAGAAATTTTAGTTAAGATCTATAAATGTATCATTTAAAAAAAAAAAAATGCTTTCAGCTTACATCACTAAACTACATACAGATTTAATGATTTCCTCTCAGCCTCTGAAGACACTCTAGTAAAAACTAGGGCCAACGCACTTCCATTTAGCAAAGCACACCTACTCGCATGTAGTAAGGCAGCAGGAAAGGATCAGCGTTTCTCTGTTCATGAGCCAGTTAGTGCAATGTTATGTTACTACTGACATACCAAACCTCTCCTTCCCCTAGACATCAAAAATCTACTCCCAGGTGGTAGTCTAGTAACTGCAGGTGAGATGCATCGATCTAATTAAATCCTGTCAGCTCTTAATATCTACAGACACATTTTCGAAAACTCTGCAGAAACAAGTCACATTTCATGATGCTCTTAATATGAAAATAAGAGGTTGAGTTTTAACCTAGAACACGTGCCAAAACAAGCTTCCATCAAGTATATTCTTCAGAAATAAGTTCAAAACCAGATTACATTTAATCTTAAGTATAAAAAGTTTTTGCTGAAGAAGTAATATACAAAATTATTCAAAACTCTCCACACTTTTATTCTGCAGAGGTACCTTAAATCCTTTGTCACAAGCTTAAACCAGAAAACACGGCAGGCAGAAGCAGAAACTCCACACAGGAAGAAAAACTGCTTTTTAATTTCTTGTATGCTAATAGCACTGTACACAGAAGGAACTAGGAGGAGGAGAGGTTCCTTTTCTGAAAATAGCTAGGATTATGCTGGGGGGCCCGACCTGAGTAATGAACACCAGATGCCTACCTTCACTGGTAGCTGCATTCTTCTGGGCTTTGGTGGGCGTGTGATCTGTACTTGAACTCACGTCGGATGAGATGCTTGAGCTGCCTTTGCCTGCAAAGGGAGAAAGAGGTAGAGAGGGTAAGGAAGAACAAATGCAAGTATCAACAGCAAAGATTAAAGGCCCTCCATATCAAAACCTGGAAAAGTTCCAGAAAGCTTTAAACTAATTTTAAAAACAGCTGATGTTCATTTTGGACTCATTAGGGTGGAAGCTAACTGCATAGTAGTTTACAGCATGCGCATCCTTACATGTACTATGGCTGCAAACATGCTCCAGTGTCATAGGGGTTTCATGTTAAATGAAAAAAAAAAAGTGTGATTAATGTCATTATGAGAACTTTCTTAACCGGTTTTCTAATTCAAATACCTCTAAAACAGGTCAGCAGAAATAGATGCTGACCCTTATCAGCACCGATTAAATTCCAGATGTGTTAACTAAGTTTAGATTTATATGCTTACATGACATATTCAAGTCATTTGATCACCTGAAAATGAAAACAAGGTCACTGCTGTTTCCTCCTACATCACACCTACTGCTTGAAACAATAGAACTGGGAAACCAGTGCTTTCATGGTTGCTATTCCTCAACTTTCTTCTGTTTTGTTTTTGTTAACTCGGACGCTGCAGAAGAACAGATGAGGCTAAAACAAGCTCGTCTTTTTGTTCACCTGTGAGGATCTAAGAATTATTCATTTCTAATTCTCTCCACTCATTCTGCTTGAAGTCAGTAACTGCTAACAGGGATACACTCTGCTCCCCCAGCAGGAACCAGACCAAGCACCCTATCAGCAATATATGAGGTACATATAGAGAGGAAAGGCAACAAATGCTGTTACACCTTTAGAAATTACCTATCCTCCCAATGCTGCATTGGTAAAGCCTTTAAGAATTACGTTAGCTTTTGAACCAAAATTATGCTGTATGCAGAAAGCTAGCTGACACCATGTTTCTGTCACTTGAGTAAACCTATAATCACAGGAATGTTAGCAAGAGACTTTTCTGATCTGTTATTTCAATCAAGCATTCCTTGGGGTTCTGGGTTACAGTATGCCTGGTTTTCATAACATTTAGATGTAAGGAGGAGGTCTGCTTTTTAAAGGTGCCACAACAGAACAAGGATTTAAGGTTTAATGTGAAACGACTGGAGAATGTGCAAACGTAGGTTGCTTCACAACCAAGGTACTGCCACTTAATCCGTCAGCCAACCCTAGAGAATCGTTCTCCGCATAAAGTTGCTTAAGTTAACATGTTTGGATTTGAGAGATGATTGTGGAGTGAAAGGATATTAAAAAGGCCAGAAGGAAGTGAAAAAATAAATGGCTAAGGTCAGTAGTTGGGTGGGGTAAAGAGAAAAAAGTGCACCTTCAGTGATTCACTGACTGTTTTTCACATTCCTTTAAAGCACACTCAAAGCAGTGTCCCTAGAATATCACTTCCGCTGCTCTCAAACTGTGGCACAAGCTGAAGTAATGGACTGCGGTCTTTCTAGAAATGACTGCCAAATTAGCTCTGGGCTCAGGCAACAACTATGGCTGTGGTAGAAGAAATCCAAATGAGAAAAGAGAAGGCTAAGTGTGAGCCGCTAGTTCCCAGGAAGAGACGAGAGAACTTGGAATGCCTGCAATAGATGATATTAATCATGAGATGGTGTTTTTGAGGGTACTGCCACTATCAGCTGCAGCTGCAAAGGCAGGGAAACATCCAAGGAGTACCAGCACCCCTTAACAGACTGATAGAAATCAAATCCCACCATAGGGTGCTGAGTGTCAGTACATCCAATAGCAGCAGATTATTTACAGAACACACTTCTGTAGTAATCGTGAAACACCAGATATAAGTCAAAGCATTTCCCTACCACTTGAATATCAAAGTATTTTAACTCCTTGTGAGAAGTCAAAATTGGAAACTAAGAAAAACGTTCTTGGTACTGCTTGCATTGGATAACAATTCTTCCTACATTTTATTATTGCGTTAGTCTTCTCTTACCATATACAGCCCCAACACAAGCCTTTCCTCTGTCTACAATGAAATGCTCCATTTGGGCAGGGAAGAGGAGCAGGAGACATTTTCTGGTAAATTTTCAGCAAGTGTTTTAAACAGATTAGTAGGCACTACATCTATTGTAATGTGAAATTGCCTAGCTTTAGCTGCTGTAGCCTCATGTACATGTGCAAGAAATAAGCCATAAGAGCATTCAAGCATTCTACAGACACGTTTGATGTTGAGAAGAAGTACATACCCAGAAGTTAGCAGATGGCACAAAATAAGGACGTGTGGTCCTTGTACTACGACATCACTGCCATTCTAAGGGACCTTAATAGGCTGAGAAACGTGCTGGCAAGAACCTCAGGAAATTAGTTCAACAAAAGGAGATGCCAAGTCCTGCATGTGGGGAGGAATAACCCCTGCACCTGGACATGCTGAGAAACCATCTACACAGAAAGAGACCTGGGAGTCCAGGTAGACATTGGGCAGAATATGGGCCAGCAACAAGCCTTTGTGACAAAGGCCAGTGGTGTCCTGGCTGCAGTAGGCGAAGTGTTGCCAGCAAGTAGAGGGAGGTGAGTCCACTTGAAGTCTTCATTTAATAAAGGCTTCAGCCATTCTGAAATCACAGCAAGTGATTAGGCAGCAAGATGTGTGATAAGGCTGTTACAACTGCAAATCAAGCAGGCTTCCATCAACACACAGCAAGCATAATCTGCTACAGCTATTTAACTGTGTGTATACCAAATGGCATAAACTTAACCGTGCTTTTCATTTTAATCCAGTGTTTTTGAAAAGACTTGCCTTCCTGGCAATAAATATCACCCTGCTAAAGAGTTCTGGAAAAAAAAAACTCAATACCACACGTGCATTTTTATGTAATAGTTCAAAGCATTTTATAGCATAGTGAATAAGTCACTGTCTTAATGGCTACAGAAATTCAACAGTATTTATAATGGAGTTAAACTCCTAAGCTGCTTGGTATCAACTTCACCTTGCAAGTAGTTTCTTGAATCTTGTTGCTAATAAGACTCTTGGGAAAAAAAAAAAAAAGCACCTGTAAGAAGCTGCATCTAAGTACTTTACTGTTGTCTACTGGTAATAAGCACTGTCTGTCCTAGTCTCTCATAATTTTCAGTACTATTTTAAGAATCTCTTTTGTGTTGAAGAATCCCTAACTACTAGCTGTCAGGCTTGATGTTCAAGAACAACTTGCATTTTATTACTATTTTGTATCCATTCCCCTGTTGTCTGTTTCAGGATATCTTTTGTATAAGAAACTTCAGAAGGATATCTGACCAAGTGAACAAAATGCTACCAGCACACACTGTTCACAGAAGTGAACAGTAGATTGGATACGTAAGAGGTTGTTGAAGGAAGGCTTGCAAAGTGCATGGAGATGAGCAGTAGGAATTGCAAGCAGAGACTATCACCACTCTTCCACTTCTTCTCACATGAAAATCCAGTAAATCTGACAATTTGAAAAACATTTTTCAGATTTATATGCCTTCTTATGTGAAAAAAAAACAGCACAACTACAAAATACCGTGCTTTTTGGTTCCACATGTATGCTGCGCTGGGTCTATGTAACATTTCAACTGAAACAGTAGTTTAATTCTGTGGTGAACCAAACTGACCTTATTAACTGTCAGATGCCCACCCAATTGCTCCCCCTAGTCATACTGACAGCGTTCGCAGATGTGGTTATGCATACTTTGCTTAATGATGCACTGTATTGTGCTTTGCTTTCTGAGCAAAGATATTCAGGTTTGGGGTTCTTTTCCTTTTTTCTTTTTTTCCCCTGAGTAGTTTATCACAGAATAGCAGGGATTGGAAGGGACCTCAAGAGGTCACTGAGTTCAACTCCCCTGCTAAAGCAGGTACCCTACAATAGATTCCACAGGTAGGCGTCCAGATGGGTCTTGAATAATTTCCATAGTACACTTCATCTCCTTTTCAGTCTTCCATAAAATGACAGAACTAGTGATAGCTGTACAATACTTGTAAACATAAAAAGTGATACAGAAAGTCAGTAGTGTAGGGGTAACACAGGCAAACTAAAAGCCGTTGTTTCCCCAATTGCAGCAGTTACCACTTAATTATTAATTTTTAAATTTTAAAGAAAACCTGAATATATAATAATGTACTTTTAAATTAGTAGGAGTTAAGAAGAAAATCTTTACTATAAGGATGGTGAGGCATCGGAACAGGCTGCCCAGAGAAGCCGACCCACTGTGGAAGTGTTCAAGGCCAGGCTGGGTGGGGCTTTGAGCAACCTGGTCTACTGAGACATATCCCTGCCTATGGCAGTGTAGATCGAACTAGATGATTTGTTAAGGTCTCTTCGAATCCAAGCCATTCTACAAAAGAGCTCACGGGCTGAGATAAAAAACAGGGCAAATGATTACTATCACAGGCAAAACATACTTGAGGAAATTTAATTTAACATATTGCTAATTAAAACAGATTTGGATAGTGAGAAACAAAGACAAATTGCACCCGTGTATGCTGGGGGGGCTGAGTAGTTTGCTAGTGCAGAATAGGTAGCTGGGAGTCCAGGCAGATGTCAGGCATGAGCCAGCAATGTGCCCCTGTAGTGAAGACGGCCAGTGGTAACCCGCCTGCACTGGGCGGAGAGCTACCAGCAAGTGGCATGCATTCTCAGGTCTCATATGTTCACCCAAGCTCATCTGAGACAAGATTCCTCAGCACTTCTCTCAGGGTCTGTAACTCACCATGTCAATTCTAAGACTGCTTATTTCAACCATGCCATAGGAAAACTTGACATATTGTGGCATAACACTGCTCTTCAGAGATTAGAGCACCTTTCCAAGTCAAAAACTGTCAAGAGAAAGTCACAGTAAGTGAATAAAACCTGACAGGGGTTCTAACACAGTGACAACTAGAAGGACCAAACAGAGAGCAATACTGCAAAGATTACAGGAATAAACACTGTATTTGATTCTTTGCTTCCTTTGTGACTCTTTGTAAAAACTAAAGGCCTGCCAGATGTTTCCCTAGCGTGGCTTGAGATTGCCCAAAGCTTCCTCCATGCTTTCAACAGTTTTTGATTATGCAGCCAGAAGTCACAATCCAGAAGAAACTAAACTGCACTCCAGTAGTAGGTAGATAGGGTAGAAGAATGCAATTATCATTCAGCATAACATAATGCACAGCCAGAATGAAGGTAGCATGGACTTCATCACACCTACAAGGAATCATACAGCTACACAGCTGCAATTCAAATCATGCCTCCAACCTGCTTCTGAAGAAGGAAGAGCGTGGATGTTGTCCTGTTTATTTTAAATCTATGAGTGCCGAAGCCCTACAATAGGCAGAATCCTTTCCTGTGACACTTTAACCTAATATCTTATTTCCTACATATTATTGTGATTCTGCTGAGGAGAAAAAAAAACAAAAGCATGTCACATGTGCTTCCCCAGACCATCCAATGAAACATATTAGAAAATTATGCAAATAATTGCTTGGTCTTATCTCATATTTCAGTATTACTGCAAAAAAAAAAATTGCAGCTGCTTGTAAAATTAAATACTATCTTAGTACTTCAGCAGCACATTCATTGGAGCACTGTTCTCCAAATACCTCTGTCTTTTAGGCTGTCAAAGACTTGCGTTTTGTTTGTTATGCTCAGGTCCTGCATCTTATCCAAATGGAAGCGTTAATAAACACTAGGAAGAAAAGAAAACATGAAAAACGTTAACTCAAACATCACATTCTGTCAGTTACACTCACTGCTGGAAAGTGTTGAGTTCCTCAGAAGTGCATCAGGACAGAAGCAGCACAATTTAAACTTGTCCAAAAATTATAGTCTGTAGCTCCTGAAGGCTGAAACACCTACTTACTAAAAGCACTTATGTAAAGCCTGTCTTAATACGCACAGCATTTCTGACTGCATTACAGTCATCTTTTCGCATTTTGTTATTTGGCTCATTGCTACTGCACGTGCAATTAGCATAAAAAGAGGCGGAGTGAATTATGAGATACAAGTCACAAGACGCATGAAAATCACTGACCTATGAGACAGACAAAGGTGTGCCCTACAAGGGATTCTCTTTCATTTTTCTCTAGAATAAATTTAGTGGGTTTTCTTTTGCAGCACAGTTGCTTTTGGATTCCTGACATGTTTCTGTCTCTTGGTGGGTAACCTGTTAGTTGTTTTGGTGTTGTTGCTTTTGTGCTCTATCTTACATGACTTTCTAATATCACACAACAGTCTATCATTTTTGAAGTCACCTTGGAAAAATAACAACAATAGTGTCCTTGATATCGTGTTTTATTCTAATGATCCATCTACCTTCAGCAACAGAGTTAGTTCAGGACTTAAATGGACAGCAGACCAAACCCACTATTTGGCCAGCTTCCAGTCAGCGAGGATCTCTCCCCAGCCACACGTGACATTTGGTAAATTGCTGAGGGGTCCGGCTACAATGCCCAGTAATTTCTTCAACACTCTTGAGGAGAATCCCATGAGACCCTGTGGACTTATGAACACTGAGCTGATACTGCTGTTCCTTTAGAATTTCACGACAGATGGAAAAGTTACTGCTCCTCCAATCATAGACCTTCAACTCTGAGGCACGGGCAGCCCAAGATCAGTCATTACAGTTAAATACTAAGGCAAAAAACTATATTAATTGTCTTTGCTTTTTCCTCCTCCTTACTTGTCAAGTGACCATTCACTCCAAGTAACAATCCACAGTTTTCCCTTGGTCTCTTCTTGCTCCTGACACACTTGAAAAAGCCATTTTTGTTGTTTGATGTCATGGTGGCCAGGGTCAACTCAAGTTGGACTTTGGCTTTCCTTGTTCTCTCCAGCAGAGGTGAGCTGTAGCTCTGTACTTTCCCTGTGAAGACATATCTTGCTACCATAGCTCCTACTTTCTTTTCCTGCCCTAGCTCAAGGCAGAGTTCCTTGTTCAACTAGGCTGGTCCTCAGCCCAGCTCGCTTGACTTGCAGCACAATGCAATTGCCTGCTGCTGTGCTTTTAAAAGGTGGCTCTTGAAAACCAACCAGTTATCCCAGACCCCTAAATCCTCTAGATCAAATTCACAGGAGGCTCTGCTAACTAACTCACTGAGAAGCTTTAAGCCTGCTCTCAAAGTCCATGGTAGCAACTCTGACCCTTTTTTTTTCCTTACACAAACATTTTGAACTCAATTAATTCAAGATTACTGAGTCCAAGATAGCCACCTCCTGTCACCTTTCCCACAAGGCCTTCCTTATTGCGAAAAGACAGGCTCTTATTCTAGTTGGCTAACTCAGTATTTGTTACAGGAAATGAACTTCAACATGCTTTAGGAGTTTACCAGCCTTGTTGAGATAGTATGACACTCCCAGTTTACACCTGCGAAGCTGAAATCGCCCACAAGGATGAAGACAACTGATCCTGAGATGTTACCAGTTGCCTGAAGAATAGCTCATCACTGCTACTGTCCTAGGTAAGCAGTCAATAGCAGACAACCACAACATCTGCTTTGCTATCCATCCCTTAATCTTCACCCAGAGGCTCTCTCCTACATCATCCCTAACAGCAATGGCTGTACAGCCTGGTCTCTCCCTTGCATTCCGGGCATCACCTCCCTCCGCCCCCAGCACCGCAAGAGCCAACAGCCCTTCTTCCCAGCACTCAGCTGTGGGACTCATCCCACCAAGTCTCACTGATACTGATGATATCAGAGCACTTGGAAAGAACTAACACTTCCACTTCATCCCATTTGTTCTTCATAATGCATGTGCTGGTATACAAGCATTTCAGATGTGCTCCTGAATTCTCAGCATTCCCTGGAGCAGCATAGAAACTCCCATTAGCCTTGCTGCCATTCTTTGGCTTAACCTCAGTGTTCCTAATGGTGTCCATCCCCCAGCTGATCCCAGTTTAAAGCACTCCCATCAGCTTTGCCAGTTTATGGGCCAAGAAACATTTCCCCCATTGTGACAGCGCTCCTGGCCATAGCACTCCCTCTGGGCAGGCTCCACACCACTTCTTACCATTTGGGCTGGCCGTGCTCACCAGGCATGCCTGGCTCTCACCAGGCTCTTTCACCACACCACACCTGCTGGCCAACACCTCCACTTTGTGCAAACTCCTCTGATATCAGGCTTCCCCTCCAAGTTAGAGCAGCCTGCATGACAGAAGACAACACTAATTTGTACCCACACTTGTAACCCATTCCAAGCTTTACTTCTCAGACACTGGGAAAAGGCCACAATCAATTTAGTCCAGGAAGCAGATATTATTTAAGTAATGAGAAGGAAGGAATGCAAGTTTCTTGTCTTGTTTTCTCACCAAGTTCACACAAGAAATCTGTAGCATCCTCTTTTTTATTACTTACTAGGACCACCATTCCTTTACTAAGTCCTAAAACACAACCTTTCACTACAACAGATTAGCTGAGGATAATCCAAAAGCTAGTCCCTACTCTGTTGCCCCCTGCTCAGCTAGAGAAAATGAACGTATGGATGTTGCGTTGAGGGGTATGATTTAGCTGGGAAGTATTGGTAATGGTTGGACTGGATGATCTTCTAGGTCTTTTCCAACCTCGATAATTCTGTAATTCTGTGAAAATAAAGCTTTCTCTTTTCTTACAAAGTTCAGTGATTGGTAGGAACTTTTCCGTTTATTCAGTGTAGATCTTTTCATTACATTTTGTCTTCCAATTGACATCTTCTAAAAATCTGATTCATGAAACGTTGTTCTAAAGTTTAGTTTAAAACGCTTCCTTAGTACACACCTCCCAAGCACTAACTTACCTTAACTTTACTGATCATCCAACTAACAGTCCAAATTAGCTATTAAAACAGTGAAAGAAATTGATCAATATGACTGAGTTGGAAGATTTTTTTCCCCCATTACAGTATCTTTGAGAAAATCACTTCATGCCAGATCTCCACTCATTTGATTACTTTTGATTTGTTCATCCCCCAAAATTTCCATAAAATTCTGATCCTTCATCATTCACAAAAAGCAAGAGCTGTTCAGTTCAATGCCAAACATGAGTTGGTGGACTCTGCACATTACCATAAGAAACGCGCCAGTGAGTGAAGGCAATGCGAGAAGACGTGCTCCAGCATAGACCAAGTGGCTGCAGAATTGACTGCTGCAATAGAACACACCAGGTATTTGGTACAGGTCTAAATTACAGTAACATAACATTTAGAAGTCTAAAACTGAAAATACTGAATACATGGTTGTCTTCCACAATAATATTATCATCATTTAAAATCTGCATTTAGATTTTCCATGAACAACTACATCCCTACACTCCAGTACAAAAGGTCATGTTAACTTCTACTGTGAATCTTACTGCTCATTTCTCTTTAAGCACAATAGCTTTGATATTCTCAATGATCATTTTCATCCACTTACTAGAACTGCATCTAACATATGCACTGACATGCTTGGTGCCCATAACTGCTACATGAACAGACACACTATGTTCTTTGAAGCAATTGCGAATGCTCTGGCATCAAAGCCCTGCTGTTCTGCTTGGAGCTGACATAGGGCATTATCAGTCTAACAGATGGATCTTTAACCAACACTTAAAGAAGCAATTTTGCAGACCATTTCCCCAAATACAGTGGTCTTCAGTCATCTACCATCTCTTCACACAAAAGGACATCTAGAAGCAGAGCTACTTGGTCAGTACTCTAGTTTGCAGACCACCACTTGGGAAATGCCTGCAAGTGAAAGCAAATGGTTCAACTTACCAAAACAAGCATAGCAGTACCACAGAGCATAAAGGCATCTGGTCAGACATCTGACAAGTTTGAGTGAAGGCTTTTCACCAAAATGTGTTCCTGTTTGCACTTAAATCAAGCAGGTAATGGGTTTCCAGAACTTATCTCATGATACCATAATTCCCACAGTTTGTGATACTGTCAGCTAAAATCTAGCAAAACATGGGTACCACACTAACAATACTCACAAGGTTTTGCTTTGTATTTTGCTTTCCTGGTTCAACACTAAATTGGCACAATAAGGTACAGCATATATTACTGATCTGAAAAAAAAAAAAATCATTTTCCTCTCTTAATATTAATCAGGAACCTATAAAAGTTCTTCCTATAACTTTGTGACTGCTAAATCAAATACTGGGGATGTAAAAAGAACTCAACAGCTGAAGGCAGCTGCTGCGGCAGTGATGGCAGAAGGGCACTTTTGGCATATAGTAACACTGAAATAACCAACTTCACAATAATCCCCAGATTTCTAGTTTGAATGTCGACAGCTGATCAAGTCAGAAACGTTTGGGTGTTGTGTTGAGGGATATGATTTAGCTGGGAAGTATTGGTAATGGTTGGACTAGATGATCTTCTAGGTCTTTTCCAACCTTGATAATTCCGTGATTCTGTGAGATGAAGTGAAATACCTTTCATCAAGACAGCACAAAGTATTCTAGCACCAACGAACACTATGAGAAGTGATACAAAAGGCTTTCACATCACAGTACAACATGAAAACCCAAATCCACCTTTTTTTTTTTTAAGAGAAGAACAAAAATCTGACAGCTAAGGAGAAACAGACAAGGATCACATTACTCCTTTAGATAAGTACAGTCACTTCCAGCTTTTCTTCACTGATGGACATAGGGAAAGGGAGAGTGGGAGGGGGAAGTGGTAGAATTAAGAATGCAAGTAAAGGAAGACTTCCAAAGTCAAGAGATTATGAAAACTAAAAAGATCATTTATGAAAAAATCTATAGTAATACAAGGCGGTATTTCAAAAGCAATTAAAAGTATGCGACCTGCACTCTTAAGAAATGCCTACATTTTCCCCTATACAAGTCTACGAAAGTCACAAGCCACATTCACGTTCAGAAATCAACTCATCAGCACAGCTCAATTAAACATGTAAGAGTAAGAGAAACGGATTGTTTACAATGGCAAATAAAATCAAACTTTAAGGCTCTGCATTATATATTTGACAACTGAATTGTGCAGAATGTAGATAAAAAGGAGAAAAAAAACCTAAAGAACTTCTAACTACACACCAACCACAGGGCATCTGGCAATATTAGCAAACAAGATTTAAAAAGTAAAATAATGTCTGATTTATATATACACACACACTTTCACTTGACAAAGTATCCATCAGTTTCAAGTCTATAAAATACAGTTTGCAACTCTCAGTAACACAAAACTGAATCATAACAGATTATTTCATTACAATGGCAGTAGTAATTTCATTACTTCTGTTGAAAACTTTTGTTTCAATTGCTTAATCATCATCTTCTAGTCTTCACACTATACAGAGTAAAGAAGGCAGCACAATTTGGTGCTGCAGTTGCTGCCTGAATACTAAGACTTGGGAGTAGATGACTGTACAAAACAAAACAGAGGAGCAATTCTCCATCGAAATTACAGAGTTTCAGGGCAAATTCAGCAATTCTGTTTCCTCTGCAGCATTATCAATATTTCATCTGTTCTCTACATAAACCTTCTCAGAGAAAACAGCATGGTAAGGAAACTCTCAAGAGTTAACTGTAAATGCATCAGCCACAAGATATTCTAATTTCCTCATCTATTTTAAGGACAGTTTACCACAAGTTATCCTGACAGACTAGCAACACCTTATAGCCTGCACTGTAACCTTCAGCAGGGCGCTGTCATTTATAACCCAGACAGGCCTTCCGGGCAGGAGAAAGACACATGAATACAAAAATGAAGGTAGCTAGCATGAGGCCTGTTGATAAGTAATTCAGTTTTGTTCATTGATAATTTTTCCATTCTTACTTGGTAGCAGTACGTGCACTACTAACATAAGGATTGTCTGGCTATAGCTTGAGAATAAGAAAATCTCTTCTGAAATATATACAAGAAGCTCAGATTAAGCTAAGTAATTCTATAAGCATTTCAGAGTAATACTATTTTCAGAAGTATTTTTTATCCAGTATTGCTGTGAAAAGACATTCTTCAGTCCTTTCTGAAAATACAGACATGAAATAATTCTGTTCCTAGAAGAAAGAAAGCTTAAAAAACCACACTCCTTCAGCAGTGTTCAGTATTAGCACCTCATTAGAAAGAAAAAAAAAAAAGTTAAACTATGGTACTTCTGCAGCAGAAGTTAAATGAACAGAAACAACACGACAGCCCCTTACAGTCTGAGCCAAGATAAGCAGCTGGAAGAAGGCTAAGGACAGCAACCACTTAACCTTGGCTTGGTGCAGTCCAAGTAGCTCACACCATTCTACCTGAACCAGTCTAAAATCTTCTGTTTTTGTCTTAAGCTGAAGAAGAGATTATATGAAGTAGATTGAGTCCGTAAAGTCTCGTGAGGGTTTTGGAAAGGCATAGAATGAATTGGCTCAGGACACTGGAAGCCAAGCATTAGCCAAATTTACAGACAGCAGGTATGTTACTGACTATTGCACAGGACAGTCCAACCCACCTCCAGATCAGGATGTTCTTGACTGGATGGTTTCTGGAAACCACAGAGCGCATCAGGATGCAGATGCTGCCCTTGTGGCCCTGACAGTGCCGTCAGCCCTGCCTGCCCCTGCTCACCCTCACAGCCTCCTCTCACCTGCCAGGCCCCCATGGTAGCCCCAGCTGAGGCATGGAACCAAGCAGCAGCTCCTGGCAGCCCCACCTTGCCAACTCCTGTTCTGCTCTTTTATTAATGCCACATTACTTCCTCTGACCCAACTCATCAGCACAGAAGGGGGGGGGGGGGGGATCATCTGACAGCACATCTTCACCACAATTATATTGGCATGCATGCACCCTGAAGCACTCAGCATAACCTCAGTAAATCATCTCCACTTCTTCAACCCACTTTAACACGTTTTAATTAAGCAGCAGTGGTAAAAACTAACAAAAATTCTCACCAAAGATAAATATGAAGAATAGTCTCCCCAGTGTCCCCAGTGATTCAGCAAAAAAAAACAAACAAAAAAAAAACACCATTGTTAAGCTTGATAATAACTTGAGGAAATTGTTAAAACTGCATACAGAGCATATTAAGTGGCACAACCAACTGCCTATGGCAATCGAACAGTAATGAGTACAGAAGAAAGAGTTCATTATTTCAGAAAAAAAAAAATGCTGTGAAAAGAAATAAAAAGGCTTCATAACACAGGAATGAAACAAGAAATCCAAATGGGGATGTTAAGTGGTCTGAAGCTAATGGGAAGCACAGACCGGGCTCTGTGGACAGAGGCTAAAGCCCAAGCACGCTACCTGCAAGCTCCTTCTGGTTCTTCTCTTGCATGATCTTCCACTCAATTACTCAGTTCAGTGGTTTTCACATCATCCAGAAATCAGCGACACAGTGCAATGAAGGGAGATAGCCCAGTGGTTCTACTGAAAAGTGAACACCGTGTTCCTAGTGACTTTGAAAGCAGTGACACGATGAACCAAATGAAATTAAGCAGAGTCCACAGCAGCTTTAATAGCAGACCTGACCAATCACTCAACAAAAGACAACTCAACTCTTTCCAGTTCTTTCAGTGTCTCTGGCTAGCTTTATTCTGCTGAAAGCACTAATCATTGGCAAATCACTCCTGAGAGAGCACAGTGTGACTGCTCTTTGACTGCAATGTGACTGACAAGAAACACTCTTGAGGCAACAACGGAAGTGCCGAGTAGAAACGCCTGACAATTTAGCCATTCAGGATTCACTCTGCATCTTCCTGCCTTTGCTCCAACTTGTTTGATGATTTCTAACAACTATGTTTACTAATATGGCTGTGAATTTTAAGTTTTTGCTAGCAGATGGAACAAGTTGGGACTTTTGCATGTAAAACTAGAGAAGTTATATGCTGGTAATTAACAACAGTTGTCCATCTCTTCTCACCCCCTCAGTTTCGAATAATCTTGTCTAGTGCCATTTGGCACCTTCTATATCTAAGCACTTCTTAAATTAGTAAGCATCTATTCTTGCAGTTGTAGGTAATAGCAAGCTGTGCTTAATTTCCAGGGAAGCACACAGTTTACATGAGCCAGAGGGAAACACCTGCAACTCTCAGACTTAGTTTGCCTATGACTGCACATCAGATCAAAACATAGCTGACGTGAAAGTGACACAGGTGCAGGAAGCTTGCGCCAGTGCTCATTTCCACAGCATCCTTTTAAAAAGACAGCTTATCCTTTGCTAACTACACTTAGGAGAGCTGCTAACAGCTTGTATGATTTTTTCTAATGTATGTTTTAACTAAATGCCACTATAAAGTTACAGTTTGACAAATTCCGCATAACATGTTAAGAACCTGCCTTATTCCTTTTAAAGGTTAGTCTTCAAAAACCACCTGGACAGTGACAATGAGTCAACAGTTCATGTCCAACTTAATGACAAGTTTTGTTGATTTACCTTGTTCCCCACCGTGTTACCCAGTGCCATATTTGGTGAAAAGTTTAAGAGATAATCCAGCAACTCAACAGAGAAAGGACCTTCAGAAAGTTTTGAGATACTCTGACCGGTTGATGAGTATGTAATGCAAAACACAATTGAACTGAAATGCAAAAATAATTTCATGTGCGATGGAATAATTGTCAGTTGGATATATATTAATACCAAAATACAAGTTCACATTTACTAAAGCTGACAAGATACCAAAGCTAATACTGAAGCAGCAAATTCTCACTTCAACATTATCTAAGCATCTCCTTCAGCAGTGCCTTCATGAAAGGCAATCTGAAGGCAACCCTTTTCTAAACAAAGGTACAAGCCCTACAGCTGCAGCAAATCCATCACAGTACTGCACCAGGTCATGCTTACCAACTCTGTCCAGGGAGCTCACGGAGTAGACCCTGATCATGTCCCAGGGCAACAGCAGTCCACATTTTGATTACACTGCCCTTGGACATTACCTCACCTGTGCTGGTGGCAAGCAGTGCTTGCAACAGAAATAGAGCAGATCACATTCCTACACAGTATGTGCCTCAGTGCAAAAAATCTGCTACATAAACTTAAGCCAACTCCAATAGCATTTAAACAAGCAGGCAATTTTCTCCACTGGAACCAATAACAGCATGCTCATCTTAAATATACGACCAGAGGACCTAAAAGAATGCAAGAACACTTAAAATCATCACAGCTGTTTTTCTATTGTCTGTCATAGCCAAAATACATACAGTGAAACGTATCCAATGCCTATGTTAGGAAACAAGAAGGAATATGTGCAAAGTGTTTGGTAGCACAGGTAAGATCATGTACGGAATGCTTTCTAAAAAAATCTGCTTGCAGCAGCATGGAACAGATACTTATACTAACAAAACCATCACACTACACCTCTGAAATAAATCAAAATCTACCAGAAGGAAGTCACTGTAGGAACGTAGCTGAAAATAATTATGCTTTTAGAGGGAACATTTCTAGAAAAACATTCTAGAATAGGATCCTGCAATCTCTGCAGAAAAAGATTCCCTCTGCAACTTTTCCAGTAGGTATAGCACAAGAGATCAGCAAGGCACATATAATAATTCCTAGTTAAACCAAAGAATAAATGTTATTTGATCCATACTGACCTGGAAATTTAAAGAACCTTACGCATGAATACACAGATGCAGATGCATACAATCAAAGAGAAAGCTAATGGTGTTTCCATTTTTAAGACCAATCCAAAAAAGAGAGTCATACAATGCAACAACTGTAAACATTACCTCGCTTTCTCACTAGCCGCTCCTTAAACTGCGGTGACCTTTTCCTTTGTAACACACTGCACTTTTTATTAAAGCTTGAAAAGTTTGAAAAACAGTCAAGTCTGAAGCACAGCACTGAAATCCAGCTTCAAAAAGCATTACCATAGAATGCAAAGCTGTAGAGACCAGCATCTATTAGTGGTACAAACATCTTTGCTAAGTCCATTTGCAAGTGACCACATATATTCAACAATCTAATATCTAAAGCATTTAAAAACACACTACTACTGAAACTCTTCGCCAAAGTATTTTTGGCACATAAAGGAAGAGATGGATATTGAGCATGCATCTGCTGGACCAGGCCAGACATAAAGGTCAAGCCATCTCACAGTTCTGGCTTTCTGGCTGACAGTGCCAGACAACAGATGCCTTTTCGGCGCAGTTATCATGTTTGACTCTGAAGAAAAGCACACCTCTCTCAGAAAGGACTACCTACCATCAAGCCTTAGTTATTTTTCTTTCGGGTAAGAAAGAACTACTAACAAAATTCTTGTTTCAAAAGGAAAGTTTTTTTAAGGAACCCATTGTGCAAAACATCTGTCACCAGGATGACCTTTTCCTACTACGCAAAACATGCAGAGGGATAAACTGCAGCCTAAGAATTCCTTACACCTCTCCACTGGCTTGCAATAGTGCAGAATAACCTTTCTTAAGCATTCTGGCAGCCTCCTTTTCCAAAACAGATATTCTTGTTTCACAACACTACTAACAAACATCTTAAGGTGCACTGTTCACTTAAAGCGCAATGAAAAGTATCCCAGAAAGAGGTACTATTTGATTCAGACTCATTCATGGTTTACTATACCAACCACGTTGATCTCCTGAAGCACACCATTCAAATGGCTTTTCTTCCTCAGCCTTCAGTGCCACACGTTCCCTACTGACACTCACAGACCACAGTCACTCTCTCAAGATGCCATGCCCTTCAAGTTACTGCAATATCTGCAGACAAGGCACCATTGAGTCTCTCTGCTGAAACCCTCCTTGACTTGAGCAGCCTGCCAGTAGGCAAGTCAATGTCTCACAGGTCATCTAGTATTAAACAGTATTTGTCTGCTTACCTTTCTATACCTGATACATTCACGGCAATAGGCTCTGGAGGAGTGGAAGTTGATCCCAGGAGGAGCAACTAACTCAACCAATGATTCAATTTTGGAAGAACCCAGGAAAAGCTTTCTACTTTTGCTGATAAGGGCAAGCAGTTAATCTCATTTTTGCTGAAGAGAACAGCAGAGAATTAAAGCTTCCCTGCAAGCTGATCAAGTACCCACCACAGGGCGTAAAACAAACTGCCAAGTGACATATAACAGGATCCCTACAAAGGAATGCAGGGTCACGATACACATTATCTTCCATAAAGATTTATTCCTTTTAAAGAAAGCTGTAAAAATCAAGGGATGAAGTAGGTGGTCATGTCACTCTCCTCATCTAACAAGTCTGCACTGATACAGTGCACTGAACTAGATTGGCTGTTGTGGCAGCACTGTAAAAAAAAAAAAAAAAAAACAACTGCAGAAGTCTCTGCAACTGACAGACAACTGAATTGCATTCTTGCGAATAGCTACTTACTGCTCCTCCTGCATAGACAGGAGGAAGAGATTCAGCTCACCAAGAACTTGCCAGTGCTGTAGAAGAACTCATCTGCTCCCCTCATCTGTTCATCTCTTTCCAGTCTCTGAAGTGGAAGAGCATCCTCTGGAGAGCACAATCCCCAGGACGCATCAGGTTTCTCATCAACTGTCTACTCAATGTGCCTGTGGAGAATGCTTCAGTTTCCTCATGCTGGAATTTGGCAGCAGTCCTGACATTTAATTAAGCAGTTTTTTGAAGCACAGCCCACAGTAAGGCAGACCAAGCAACACAGAGAGCTAATAATGTGCCTCTTAACTGCTCTCTCCGTTTGGCATGGTACGAACTGTGGGAGTAGCCCTACTGTACCAGGATTGTAACATTTAAGACAGCTTGGGTGCCTAAATCAGGCTACAGGGTATCTGTAGCCAGGAGCACCAAAGCTGCTAATATTTTCAACAAACAGTGGAATTTGTATTTCCAAGTGAAAATGGCTGTATCACTAGAATTTAGAATTAGTACAGGAAAATGGTGTAATCACAGTAAAATAGGACAAATGCTTGTTTACTAGACATATTCATTCCTCCTGAAAATGTTATATTTGTGAACCTAAACTGTGGCTGTAGGCCACACTACTATGAGTTTGAGAACAAAGACACTGGTGGAAACATCTGAGTTTTGCGCCTGACTGGCAGAATGTAGCATGTGCTGGTGTACCACTGCCTCAAGCAGTGCATGCAGTTTTAGGCACCTCAATAAAATTAGGACAAACTACTAGAGAATGCAAAGGAGGGTTATGAACATAGTGAAGAGTGTAGAGGACAAGGTGCGTGAGGAACGGTTGAGGCCCCCGGGTTTGCTCAGTGCAGAGCAGAGTAGCTGAGGGGAGGCCTCATAATGGCTGCAGCTCCTCACAGGGAGCAGAGAGGCAGCGCTGAGCTGACAGCTACAGGGCCCGAGGGAACGGCATGGGGCTGCATCAGGGAGGGGCAGCTGGGGTTAGGGAAAGGCTCTTCACCAGAAGGCAGTGGGCATGGAACAGGCTGTCCAGGGCAGTGGGCACGACCCCACATGCCAGAGTTCAAGGAGCATTCGGACAGTGCTCTCAGATACATGGTTTGGATTTTGGGTGTTGCTGTGTGGAGTGGGGAGTTGGACTCAGGGGGCCCTTCCAACTCAAGATAGTCTGTGAACATGACCTCTTCCAGTACTGGGAAAAGGTAGTGTATATCCTTACAGATTTCCTTCTCATGGGATAAAAGGTGCACAGAGTAGCTGTGCCACTGAATCTCCATACAAACTTAAGGCCCAACAGGAAGACGACAAAATAGCAAGCACAAATGTTATAATTTTCTGGGCTTTTTTATTCAGATAATTACTTTCTCCCCAGATTACAGAAAGGTCAGTACAATCAAAACAACTGACCTCTTGTTTGATACCCCTAACTCTGGTAGCAGAAGTTAATTTTGAAATGTAACTACCACAATCAAGTATTACAGCTTCTGCTTTCAGCCTATTTCTCCATTACTGATTTATATCCCCCCACATTTTCACAGAGGAACCAGTGATGATCCCCCAGAAGTACAGAGTAAGCACATGCACTCACAATGTTGTTCTGCCCCTGGGAAACAAGTCCCATTTCTTTTTTCACTGTCACACACCACAGTCTTAAAAAGAGGTCTATATGGGAGGTAGAGTTCCCACTTTCTCCAAGCACTGTAACAGCATTTTCCTGCAGTTGTTCTGGCTTATATCAACACTGCCATTAAGGCCCTCTAAATATTATCTTTTACACAGTCTCTTTCATGTGTATATATAAGAGACCGTGTAAAAGATAAAAATAAGGATAAAAAATAAAATCTATAAAGATAAAAAAAGTAATTATATATATTTTAAATCAAAAAATGCTTTCCCTAAGACACAGTAGCCTTTCCCCACCTCCAGCTATAACCATGCTAGCAATCCACAGTTCACACAAGAAACACAATTGCGATCCCTCTCCTTAGCTGTTTTCAATCAACGAGATACCCATTATAGATTTTATTGGGCTCATCCCTCTCCATGCATCACTCAGATTCTTGTACCACCGAATTCACGCCACTTCTACTTTTCTACTCCACAATGCTTTGTTTCTGTAGCATAGTATAATCCTTTTGTAGTGGGAATACTTCCCATTGTTCTTTACATGTTGCCCGAGTTCATTAGTTCAGAGTCAATAATGAAAATGTTACTCAAGACAGGTCTCTGAGGGAACATCACTGGTAACATCCTCATTGTGGTGACTCCCTCTTGAAAACAACTTGCTATACTCTTCACATCGGCCAAGTTTTTGTTCATCCAAAACAAAGTTTCATTTCAGCCCCCCTCCCCTCCTTCCCCAACAGGAAGCTGTATCAGAGGATTTAATTAAAACTAGATGGGTAAGTCTAATGGAGTGGATGCAGTCAATTGTCTTACGTTTCAACAAGAAAAGAATTAGAAAGGATGACAAAAAAATTGGGCTGTCTCAATCTTTTTTCCCCATCAGCATTTTATTTCTCCCTTCCTCACTCAAGTCACAACCATTGGCTTCCAAACCTGAGAGGCTGCAGGCAAAATGCTGCTGTAGAACTTCGTACAGCAAACAGATCAGCCTCCTGCAACAGAGAACTACATCCCAGGTAAGAAGGATTTTGTGAAAAAAGGGCTAAGGAGTTACACTGAGGAACTGAGCATGAATTCTATTTCTTTAAGCCCTTGAAAGGCCTTGTGATAGGCAGGACTCGCTACTTGAGAAGATTCAGACTATCACAGCAGTAGGTCTTGCAAGTTCGGCAATTAACATCACTTCTCAGGAACCAGGTTTTCAAGGACTGCTGGTAGTAGAAGAAGAGGAGATGAGACAACAAAGACCTGCAGTGACCCTGCAGACTTTGACCAGTAGAAAAGGCACTCCGCTTGCATTAAAAGCAAAGAGAGGACACTCATGCACAAGAGGAAAGTTGCAATGAACACTAAGAACTCTTGTAACTATTCTGACTGCTTAGCAGACCTGCTTCAGAAAAAACAAACAAACACTAAAAGGCTAGAGCTCTGTCTTACGCGTAAACAAGATCATCCTCATCTTCAGGCAGAATCATATTAAAAGAAGAGGGGCAACCATAATTAATAGCCAACTTCAGATGTTTCAATTAATTATGCAATTGAACAAGAAAATCGCTGGGAATGAAACCAATTTATTTTCAGGGCTTAAATATAGACCGCTGCTAGCTCCAGTGGCAGAGGCACAAATACAGCCTAGACAGACTACTTGAACTTCAGTGTCCTATGCCTGCTGCAGATTCTCTGAAGATGATCTAGAAGAGAATACAAACAGAAAAATCACAACAATAGCAAACCTCAGCTCGTGGACTCTCTAATCAAGCAAGGTAGTTACCTTGATCATCTCAAGGCAGAAAGTCTGAATGTCTGCCTGGAAAAATTTCTGGTGATACAGCCACGGTCAGAGCACTTACAACTGTTTAGATAGTCATTTTCCATACATCTATTTTTGATCTGCACACAAAGTGAGTACCACATCTCACTACTGCTTTTCTTTTTTTTTTTTTTTAAATCACTTAACAGTTTCCATAGTGGTTTTCATTTATTTATTTTAAATGAATGGCAAGCCATGACATCATTCCAACTTATTATTATTTAAATGTCAGGTCTTTATAAGTACGTAGGTTGTTCCAAAAGTAATGCCTCCTACTTTAATCCCATGGAAACTACAACTGATAGGAAAAAAAAAAAGCAATGCTATTTTGATAGAGCAAATTCGCAGCTACAAAACTGTTTTTCAGCAGTCACCATCATTAAGTATGCATTTTCACCAGCAACAAAAAAACACACTTATGAAAATCCATGCCAGCAGATGTGACCCACTGTAACCACTGCTGAAAGGCACCACTACTGCCTCGCTATGCTCACATCTACTCTTTGGTCTCCATAAACATTCACGAAACATCAATGAATGTCAATGGGTGCCAGTTTTTCCCTATGGAGGAATTCAGTGACACACCTTCGCTTCAAACATACTTTCATGCTAGATACCACTCAATCAGACTGTCCCTCTGCTGCCATCTGTCACAGCAACAAAATGAAACTGAATACTGGTTGGAAGGTTCAACCTTTACTGCCATACCATCAACATCTACAAGAAAGACATCGAGGCCCTGGAGTGTGTTCAGAGAAGGGCAATGAAGCTAGTAAGGGAGCCGGGATCGTTCAGTCTGAAGAAGAGAAAGCTCAGGGGAGACCTTATTGCTCTCTACAACTACCTGAAGGGAGGCTGTGGAGAGGTGGGGGTCAGCATCTTCTCCCATGTAACTAGCAACAGGATTAGAGGGAATAGCCTCAAGTCGTGCCAGGGAGATTCAGGTTGAACTTTTGGAAATACTTCTCTGAGAGAGTCAGGCGCTGGAACGAGATGCTCCATGAGGTGGTGGAGTCACTGTCCCTAGAGGTGTTCAGGAAACATTTAGATGTTGAACTGAGGTTTGTGGTTTAGTGGGAAATATTGGCAATAGGTGGACAGTTGGACTGGATAATCTTAGATGTCTTTTCCAACCCTTGTTGATTCTATGATTCAATGATCTGCCTCTGACATAATAAAACAAGAGACATTACTTTCAGAGCAGCCCTTGCAGCCACATTGCTTTCAGAATTGCAAGATCAACATTATACCTAAAAAGCAACACTTCAGTCAAAAAAACTTCTCAGGACTAAGTTCCCTCTACTCTTACAGCACTGCAAGAGGAGTTCCCCTGAAGTCGATTCCCCAGTTTAGCTCACCAATCACAGCCATTTGCTGACCTAACATGGGGACAACCGATGTAGTTGGCATTTCCAACCCCCAGTTACTCTTTGTAATCTTAACACCAACTCGCCTGTGTGGAAGCAGAGCCATGTTGGCATGCTTGCAGGTATCCAACATCCAGCTACCAGAAGCTGCTCCTGCCAGGAGATACAAAACATGGCAAATGGGCCGGTAACAGGAGCATTCCTCAGAGAAAAGCAGCACATGCTGGGAGTGTTCAGCTTTTAGTAAAGTACCTTAGGTATTTAGAGTATTTGGCACTCTTCTTTTAAGAGTACAGTCCAGGAGAGAGCAAAATACCCTACCAGATCTGACCTACAGAAAAAGTTCAGCCATAACCATCAAACGCGTTTAGTCATGGACTATCCTACCTTGTGATGGGAAAACATCTCAAAATTGCCATTTATTCTCATGCTGAAGGAAATGCTCACTATACAGAAACCAGTATTTACAAAAAGCAAGCCTAAGCAAGATTACATAATTACAAACAGAGACATGCAAGTTAAACAGCTTTGAGTCAGGGCTGTTATCAAGCTACAAAATCCTCTTTTTGTAGGATTCAGCCAATAATCACAGATAGTAAATGTGTCTATTTGCCTGTCTTCTGTCCTTACCAAGGAGGAAACTTAGGCCCAGCATTCCTATTCCTCTTAAACCTCTGGAACAGGTTCAAGACCATAAAGGATTTCTGCACAAGTTATTTGAAATTCACAGGCCAGATCAACATTACAAACTTTAGCTGAAATAGCAACATCCATTAGCAACAAACATTCCCATGCAAAGCTTCTACACAGGTAAGGATCTCAGATTAAACAACTGTACTAGTAATATAAGGACTCTCCAAGGACACTTTACCAAACCTGAGGAAACCATTACACGCGATATCCAGAAATGCCCTTTCCCAGTATAAGCCAAACTAGACCTATCCTAAGACTTCCAGTTAGAACCAGCTGATCAAGTCATCTGGCAGATAAGCTCTCAATTCTCTTCTAAAGGTGGTCTTGCTTTTTCCAAGCAGAGCAGAGATGCCCATAAGAACAAGCGTTCCTTATGTATTCACACAGAGGCTTAGACCTGCTGACAGTCACTCTCAGTGAAAGCTGTCCCCATTGGTCCCATCAAGTCCAAGACATGGCTAGAAGATACAGCAGTCCCATGTAATATAAGTAAAGTATTTGAGAAAAAGATTTTTCAGGGTAAGATGAACCCAAGTAACGATACGCTTCAAAGGTTTTACTGTAAAAATGTTTTATAAAACCCATCCCTTATTGAGAGCTATTGAAAACAGATGAACAATAAAAACGCTTATGCAGGAAAAATAAAAGCCTTGAGAAAAGGCAGCTTTATTTCTTACTGTCCATAAATCCAATGTACTATACACATGACAAAATTGAATTTCCAGAACCCTAGAAGGGTCCTTTGTAGTTCAACACAAATTCATGGAACTTCAATTAAGTATCTTATCTTGAAAGGAGAGGAATAGCTTAGACAACTAGGTTAATGCACTGTCACACAACATGGCTGCACTTTAAAGCAGAGCCAGAAAAGCATCATTACGCAGCAAGGAGAAATTTACTCTCCCTTGCTAATGAAACTTCTCCAATTGCTGCTGCTCTGGGGCTCAACCACAAGGTGTCAGAAACATTTCTGAATAGCTGTATAAGACACACAGCCTCAACTCATAGGATTTAATTTTAAAAACAAAAAACATTTGCAGCATTTCACTTATACTAAATGCTTCAGCTGTAGTCATGCAAATAAGGAGCAATTAAGAACTAACAAGAAAAGCACATCTGTGTATATCTCATATTCCTACTTCACCTATCAGTCATATCTCTGAATTAAAACTCTAACTTACAGACTCTTACAAATAACCCTTCATGCAGTTACTTGAAACCCTAGCAGAGAGATGTTGCCTTCAGATCTCCTGGTAGGTCTGTTTCCTGATTCTCTTTCTTCAGAACCCATTCAGACCTCCACTGGAGTATAGGACTCTGGGCTCCAAGGACCACTTATGTCAGCCAGTACATGCATTCTCAACATCTGTGCAAAGGCAATTCCAAAAGCATCTTTACAGTCTTACCCACGCAGTCCCTTTCATCAAAGGGACTCTGCCACTGTTGGTAATCTCCTGTAAGATTTTAATTTCAATCACTGATCGATGGACACAGTTTGTAAGAGAACCCTGAGCTCTCATCCTTGAGAGAGATGAGCATCACCTGAACAATCAATACACAACATTTCTTGGGACCCCAAAGCAAAGAATTACTATTAAACTCTGAGAAAGAAAAAAAAACAACACACTTAGTCACTCCCTGATGGAAACTGATAAAAAACTAGACTGTCCTGAAGGACTAATACTCAAAATCCCACATTACAGAAGAAGGCAAGTAGTCCTCACAGCAGCAGCACACTTTCACAGGTCAAGTACATGTTTTGGGTTAGCAGAAAGCATGCTAATGAATCCCAAGGAAGCAACCACCAGTTGAGGTTAGCATCAAAAATAGAGGCGTTCAAATCTAAATGGCATTTATATATTACACATGTGCACACAACACTGAGATAAGTGGTACTTCATTACAAATGAGGCATAGGGTATTCTGTAACAATTTATTTTATTGTCATTAAACGTTCAAAGAAGCAGCAACTCTAGTCTGTTTATTATGGCCAAATGCCCAGCTTTAAATTTTAAAAAAAATTTTGCATGCTTCTGTTTAACCTAAAGACTGAATAGTTTCAGCTGCAAGAAAACAGAAGTCAGAAAATACAAATGATTTTGCCTTGAGGCAAGAGAACTTGCAAACCTGGCAGGTCGTTATCTTCACAAAGCAACTGAAATTTTGCCAAACCTGGAGATTTACACAAGTTTCCTCACACTTGCATCCTCCACTATTATCTTCAACCCTGATTCAGAGTAAAAAAAAAAAAAAAAATCAAGACCTTGAAATGAAAGCCAAGGAAAATCCTGCCTGTATGTTCACCTGTAGCCCTGGTGCTCACTGAGAGCTCACCGCAGGGCTGGAAGACTTAAGGGGAAGATTCTTCTCCCTTTTCTACCTGGCAATCTGGCTCTGAACTTCTACTTTCTCCGGCTTCATTTCCCCCTCCTCCTTTCTGAAGTGGAGGAGCCTTTATCTAGCTCTGTCACCTAATTCTGTCACCAGATTTATGAGAAATGTGAATAGAGACTGTGGGCAGCAAGGCCCAGGGTTCTATGACTCCTAAATTTTCCTTTGGCTGCTATAGTTCAGTTGGCCTTTCTTATTTCCTGTGCCTCTTACAGACAACAAACAGAAATATTCCAGACATGACTTTTTGTCTGGGTCCCAAGAAACATTTTTCAAAACACCAGCACTCACAGTGCCCACTCTTGTCACACTACTCCTAAAACTATATCACAGAAGACAAATCCTTAACGCTCCTCTGAAGGCACAACTACGCTACAGGCAGTGGAAGAACAGCATCTTAGCCTCTCTACAATTTACTGAGCAGTTAGGAAGCGTAACTAAGGGGTACTACCTCAGGATGTTAAACATCTGTGCTTTCTGAACTCCATTAGTACAGAAAAGCACTGCCTGAGCTGCAGTCAAGCTGCAGTTGCAGTAACGTCCACCGTCACCATGCAAGACCACAGCCAAGGCTTTATTCACCTTGCATGCAGTCACTGAACTACGAAGAACTGCTGTCAGATCTCACAAAAGAATCAGATTAACCACGCTATCAAATGATAAACCCAGTTTACTTCAAAGCAAATCTTCACATAAGTGGCAAACTAATAGAAAAAAAATGAAAAACCTTGTTTACCTCTCAAACTGATCAAACTCTTTCCAACATAGATAAAAACACTTCAGGAGTGACTGCCTTACGTGCCAGATCCTTAAGGTCTCTTGGACTTCAACCAAACAGAAAAAATACTAAGCTACTCGAACTCTTTCTACATACTGGGAACTCCTTCAGCAACTGGAGGCAAGCAACAAATTTATATTTACAAAAGCTATGATTGTACAGCTTCACTTTCTGGGAGTTACTCCACCACTGCCTAGATGCAGCTTCCTTGTCTCCATTAACACAGAATACCCCACTGGGAAGTCCCAGGGGAACGCTCAGCTGATTAAATCTAGTGTCATCATCTCTACCACAGGACAGCAAGCAAGGAACAGGTTACATCAGTGAATTCATTTTAACCCTAGACTCTCCAAAAAGCATAGCCCTGCATAAACAGACTAGGGCTGTCATGCTTCACTGGGTCTACTCAATGCACTGCATTAATATATATCAACACAGAACATTAGTATTAGCATTATCTAGGCATTAAAATATTAGTCACATTCTATGAATGAAGACATTCTTAAAAGTTTATAATATCTGTCAGGGCACGGTGAAACCAACTTCTTGTGTAAAAAAAAAAAAACAAAAACCAAAAACAACCAAACAAAAAATCCACTGATGAAGAGAAGAACAACTACATGAAGGCCGTATCTTCAGGTTAAAAGACAACCTGTGACAAAAAACATAGGGTATATCTTTTCCTTTCCTTCCCTGTTGCAGCTATGAAAACATTATGGCAAACTGTTTATGAAAAATGCAATTAGTTGATTTCTGGTTTGATGGAAACTAGATTTAACAAGATTCAGCTGATGCATTTCAGAAGATAGCCAGAATTTAATGACTTTCCTGTGTAACTGACGTGAGTTATATATTCTCAACAGAAGTACTGTGAATCTGGATTCCAGCCTTCTTAACACATTCCATTCTCATATCACTTGCGCTGGGCTTTTCCTGACCCCCGCTTACGGAGGCAACTCAGTATGCCTGACTGTCCCTATCAGAATATTATTACATTTCAATAGTGAAAATTGACGATACAGTTCTATTATTCAAATGTAGTATTACAAGAAACAAACCTATTTCAGGCATATTCATAGCTAAGAGCAGTCAGTCCACTAGATAATTATCTAGTGAAACAGTCTGACCTACTGTCTGTAAGGCACTCATACAAGCAGTGCTTTAGTTGACTTAAGATTTCAGTAGGTATCCAACAGAGACATTCTAGAAAACAACTCTTACCTTTCCATATATACATATCCCTTCTTACAGCTCATGGCTGCCCTTGAGATTATACTGCACTTTTTCCTCAAAGCCTCCTGTTGTCAAGTCTGCAACACCCAAAAAATCCTCAGAGTGGACTAGCATTATGTTGTTACAACATAGTAAATGATGGGAAAGAGCTTCCAAGTTCACCTTCAACAGAATTTAAGAATATCTACTGTTTGTAAAGAGAGAAAGTGGAACAGTTTTATTACTTATAGTTCTGACACCCAGTCATTGGCAACTAAAGATTAGTCCCCAATTCTCCTACAACCCTACTGACGTATCAACAATATTTACTGGCTACATGCATCCAAAACAGTGAGGGTGGTAGAGAGATAGCAGCTCTTTTTGCTTTTAGCAAAATTACTTTCCATTAGACTCCACAGAAACTCAGAGGTCAAAACCCAACCAGGTGACGTATAGCACCTGCAAGCATTATTAATAAGCCTCTTCCTTCTGTAGAAAAACAGAGCTCACTCTAGTGAGATAGAAAGGAAGTGCAGAGGGCTTCGGGGCAGTTCAGAGCACGAAGGTGTCACAGAGAATCAATTCCACCATTACCTCGCAGTTTCTGGAGAGTACACATAAAGCAGATTAGAAATCAGTAACCACCCCAATAATTCTTTGAACTCGCTTCTGAACTCCAGTGTAAAACACTACCTACTGAAATAACCTATCACATGAGATGGAAGAACTTCACCCATCTTTTCTAAAATGGTTGTTCTGGGGAATGAACCAGCAGACTTAGGGGTTCTTCAGGGGAGAAGTACCATCACTTCCAGACCTTGGAAAATAGAGGATTTCTTCAACTAACATTAAAGGGAGACTTAGAAAAATGAGTTCCACTGGTTCTAAGAGATTTTGTCTCTACTCCACTTGCTAGCCATAAGCCAGCAATTACAGGGTTAAAGCAAGAATGCTTAAGGATTTTTCTTCTCTTCAAGAGCGCAGTTAAAAATGTGGTCTTGGCTCCAAAATGCCTCCTAAATTTTCAGAATCCTTCACAATTTGTCTTACATTTCCTCCCACAGTCACTCAAAACCATGGATGGCAATCCTCAGAAACACACCAATTAATGATACGATTCACAAAAAGACCAGGCTCTGTGTCCTAGCTACCACACTCCTTTCAGCCAAGTGCTGATATCTGATTTAGGAAGAAAACTGAGGAAAACATGGATAGGATTAATCAGTGCTTGAAAGGCACAAACAGACAAACCACACAGCCACTAACTGCCAGCACTCCCACTTTAAAGGCTCCTATGTCTGACCAGACTTGTTCTGGTCTAGAAGCTAATCCTATGGAAGCTGAACTTCACTTTCCAGGAATGTTGCTGCTCATGTAGGGACTTAATTAAGAAACCCTACACTTCAGTGAAGGACGAGGCAATTGGGAGGGAAAAGCGGGAGACGTTACCCACAGAAAGGCATGAATTTTCTACAGAAAACGAAGCCTGGCAAAATGAAAGCAGGAAACCCAGAAAGGAGCAAGTCTGCAATGCTCACTTCTGTCCAAGTTGCTCTTCCAACACTTCCTCCCAAGCTCAGAACAGGTAGGCAACAGTGTGCTTTAATTCCACCACGTTTGCTGACCCAAAACTAGAGAAACACATTCAATGCTGGACAGTCATTTTAGTTCAGTTGCTGGAGACAAATACAGTTTGACATACCATGGTGAGAAGCAAATGACATCACCACCAAAGCCCTTAATTAAAACACAATGCTTCAAATCAATAAATTCCTGGACAACCGAGCAGAAACTAACCCTTCCGCTTACTCCCAGTTCCTGCCTTAATTCTTGATAAGCTGTGAGCCCATTCACACTTGGATAATTTCTCAGTTATGAGAAAAACTCTCGCAACCAGCCACTTGAAACCAAAGTGGGAAAGATTAGTAATTGTTTGAGGGAGAGGAAGTTTCACATTCACCTTTGTTCCAGCAGTTCCTGGCAAGAGCCAAAATACAACAAGCATTCATTCTTCCCCATAAAGACAACTAAATAGTGCGACAAAAGGTACACTGACAAAGAAATAAATAGCAATGGTTTCCCAAAAGAAACAAAGACATGAGCAAAACATTCTACCTGGAATGCCAACGAAAACTTCCTATCAGACTATACTGTATACTCTATACATACAAATGTAAAGAAAAATGGTTTGGGAAAAAAAAACTTAAGGGTGACATTTCTCATGTCTGAACATTTTAATTCAGAGAGTGGGTACAGTTCTGATCCCACAAACTTTCACAGACTTGGTCACGGCATAGGATGTGCAACCTTCCATCTTACTGGAAGGTCACCTCCTCTCCCATACAACAGAAACGTTTGTGGAATTGATAATACCAAGAGGTGAATTAAATCTCAAGATAGCTTTCTGGAATTTACATTTTGGTTTTAATACCAATATCAAGTAGTTGATCACACCAAAACTCAGAAGACGTTCCTCTGTGTTTTGTACAACTTTTTTAGACGAAATCCTTCTACGTCTGAATACAAACTTACATCTATCAACATGATTTGAAAGGAAGATTTAAGGTTTTTTATTATTATTATTTTTATTTGATTCTAGAATATGCAGAAAAAAGTAAATATCTAGAAGAAATCACTCTTATTTCTACCAGCAACTGATGAAGCCATGGCTACATCGACTTTGTAACTACGGAAATTATTTCCTACCATAACTAACCCTAAAATAACTTATTAATTAAAGCAACAATCTCCATTTTCTACAATAGCAAAAAAAAATATATTCCTGAGATAGCTCTCCATTCTGGAACTGGCAAAATTTAGTAGGAAGCTTTTCCTAAAAGCAAAGGCCATTCATGCTGCCAGACACAACAAAAACCAACAGAATCAGATTTGACCAGCAGAAGTCTTGGGAAGATCACAGAATTGTCAGGGCTGGAAGGCACCTCCAGAGATCATGGAGTCCAACCCCCTGCAAAGCAGGCCCCCTACAGCAGGCTACACAGGTAGGTGTCCACGTGGGTCTTGAGTATCTCCAGACAAGGATAATCCACAACCTCCCTGGGCAGGAAAGCACTGTCAGTCTGGAGAGAGTTTCTTTCAGCAGTGGAAAGGAAGACTTCTACCTTACTACTGCAAGGTTTAAAAAAAAAAAAAAGCTGATAATCTCTAAACCAGATGCAGACAAAAGTTTACAGAACACTCTTAGAAATAATCAGCTACTTAAAGACAGCCTTGCACTTGCCAGAACTTGCTGCAGTTTAATTCTGCTTATGAAAACCCAGTAGTACCTTCTGTACATGCAAGCAGCCAGCAGAACAGGATGGAGCTGGGGAACATGTGAACTGGATCAGAAGCAAATCCATGAGACCTGGCCAGATGCACCTCTCAGCACTGATGAAACTGGCCAGTGTCATGGCAAGGTGACTCAGTTATCTTGGAAAGGTCATGGCAATTGGGAGTGGTTCTTGAGGACTGGATGGAAGAAAAAAAAAAATCACTTCTGTCATCAGAGTGGAAAAATGCACTGCCAGCAGGATGAGAGAGGTGATCCTACTCTTCTCCATAGCACCAATGAGACCATACACATGACTATTTGGTCCAGGTCAGGATCTCAGCACAATAGAGATACAGACATACTAGGCAAAGTCCAGCAAGGGGCCAAAAACATGAAGAGACTGGCACATCCAGCATATGAGGAAAAGCAGAGAGAGCTTGGACCTCTTAGTAAGGGAAAAGAAAGTTCATGGGCAGAGGGGGCTTTCCCAAGTAACAAAGACTGAATCAAAATCTTCTCAGTGATAGCCAGCAAACAGACAAGAAGAAACGAGCACAAACTGAAATACAAGCCTTCTATTTTAATATAAGAACACATTTTTTCCCCCCCACCTCTCTCTTATACAGGCAACTGAGTTACCCACAGACACTGTAACAGCTCTACCTTTGGATACACTTAGAAATACATATGTCTGGACATGGCCCTAAGCAGCCTGCTCTAGCTGGCTCTGCTTTGAGCTAGAGTTGGACTGGCCATCTTCAGAGATGTCATCTGTGTACGTCAGGCTCTAAAGCATACATCAAGATACAGCCAGGAGTCGATTGGAAAATCTCAGTGTAATGTTACTACTGCCTGTGCTGATTTCCACTGGCAGTCCAACATTCCAGAATAAGAAAGCAACTTGTCAACAAAATGCTCTGCAGCAAGAGCACCTATGTTCTCAAGCCCTGCTAAAAAACAGATGAGGGCCCTCAAGCTTCTTGGCTACAGAAGAGTACAATCAAACATGAACTCAAGGATGGAGGTCAACTACTAGATCTTCTTGACATACAAAAGCATATTGTTACTTTCAACTTAATGCTAACATTGCTAACTGGAATTGAAATCCCACTGCTCTGAGGCTTTTATTTATACTTCTCAATAAATCCAAAGGTTCCAAAAATTCTAAAAGCATGAGTCGTAGTAGTATAACACCAACAATTTGCACCACATATTTCAGCAATAGCTTATTGTTTCCATCATCTTAGTCAAATAAAAAGTTACGCTGATGTCACAAGAAATTTTCTTATAAACTGTCGGAGAGAAGGCAAATGGAAAATGGAGAATAGAAGTATGTTTTACTAGGTACTGCAAAAGGCAGTACTGTGCAGTTCTTCTGTTGGTGAGCAGCCATTGTCTTTTGTCTTGTACTCCCGCAGTGTCTTCTTAGACCAAGTACTACCACCATTGTGCAGTGAGAAAACAGCATATTCCATAAGAGCTCATGAGCACTGTAAGTAACCCTCAAATAGACACACTGTTCATCAACTCCAATGACAACTTTGCTGCCTTGGAAGGATGGGATTTAATTGAAATATTTAGTCCAATTAATGTTTTTTTTTGTTTGGTTGGTTGTTTTTTTTAAAAAAAAAACAACATAATTTAAGGGGAAAAAAAATGACTAAACCCTTCTACTCCATCCACTCACACACACCTAAAGGACTGTGTGCTCTCTGGTAACAGTAGTAACAGAGCTTTAAATAAATGGTCTGCTTCTTCATAGTACAAGAAGTCATAAAAGATTATCCTTGTGATGCAATAACTGGACCTTATCCAAACTGTCCTTTCACTGTCATACCGGCTTGTTTGACTCTTGATCAAAAGAAGTTATCTTCCCAATGAACTACCATCAATATTGCTCCAACATTCCCAGTTTCTCCTACCCTTTTTTGTTTCTTAAAACAAGGCATCTGAGCTTTTAACTGCTACTTCCATAGCATTACCTGCAAATTTCATTAGTGCGCTTACAGAAACAAAGGAAATTAAGAAAAATAAGTTTTAGAATAGATTCATTGAGGAAGATTATTAAAAATCCTTCCTCCAAGTTAGTACAGTGTTTCAGAATACTTCAGTCTACTATTCCTCCTGCTGTTATACACATTTGTACACAAATCTCTGAGAAAGAAAGAGTCATGTGATTTAAGATGTTGATATGACAAATTTATGTATTGTAGACAGGAATTTCCTGATTCAAAACACAAGCATGAAAGAGAGCTTCCTGCTTCTCCCTTTACTCCACAAAGGTTCTTCAAAAGGATTTACTACCCCAGCATGCCCCTAATGCTTTGCAATACAAAGCTCCAGGTTAAGTACTTCACTAACATGAACACTACTAGAGCAGGAATATGATAGCAACAAGTCTAAGTACATGACTCCTGAGTTCAAGGGTCACTATCCCACTAGTTTCCAAATGCTACATTAAGCATTTTCACCTATCAGTTCTCCATATAGATGGGTTAAAACAAGCCCTCAACACTGAGCAAAGATCCACTAAAATCAGAGCAAAAGCTTATATGCTGCTATAGATTCCCCTGTTCAAAAGAGAGCCAGATATCTAAAAGCCAGGGCTGCATTTTCAGCAAAGTCCTGTTGAGCACAGGAAGGAAAAAGATTTCCAGTGTCATGCTGATCACTGCAATAATTACCCAGTTCAAATAGAAACCAATGCGTTAAGCCCCAAGTTGTATGGAAACGCACTCTTAGAACAGAAATCAGTTTGGTGGAGTAGAAGAAATGCATACAGAAAAAGAAAACCAGCAAGTTCCCTCCCATCCCCCCATTTACTTACTTAAAGGGGAAGTTACAAACTATACAGTGTGTGATGAGATGTATTTCACTAAGAAATGGCTGTTGTTGAGTCTGGCTGCCAACACCAAGCCAAAGCTTTTGTCTTCGATACCCAGCCAAACCCAACTGATTCAAACCTTCCTTCGAGGCAGCACTTGAAACAGTGCATATTCCAGACTTTCCTATGATCCAGTCTCTGTGACTGCAAGTCTACATATGTGTCTTTTGGCATAGGCATCATATTAAGGATGACTTTCTGAGACTTTTGTGGAGGAGCTCAAGAACAGTAGAGATACTACCAACTAATGTCACATGATGTAAACCACTAAAGAAGTTGCCATTCATCACACCCTTACATGCTTGCCTTTGTGGTGTCTGCCTCTGTAGATGGGTACTTACAGAGAAGTTGGCAGAGACCATGGCCATTCTTCTCAAGGAATTGGTAATGTCTGTGTATTGACAAAGGGAAGGGTTTTATCTCCGATAAACTCCTAAAGCAAACCCGCTGACACAGCTGACATGAGGGACATAACCAGAACCAACTAAACTTCTCCCTGAGGTCAGCTACAGCAATACTACAGGACTCAACCTAAATGCTGAGCAACAAAGAGCACATCCATCCAGTCATGCTGTACATCTGTATTTCCACGCAAGGTTGCATGTTTCATCTCTGTACTAAGAAAGCCGAACTTCTACTGACAATACACCACTTATACTCATTCTTCTGAAGGGTTTTTACTCCTGAATTAAAATTGCCCTAATTTACTAAAGAATACTGACATGGCTGACTACAAAACAAACAGCAGAACTAAACCACTTGTGTACTTCAGCCTTCAGATGTCACCCACTGCCTTCTGCCAGTCACTTTCCTAAAACAAACAAGGCCCACAAAGAAGCAAACCAACTCCTAGTTAGGAATTGTTAACAGAAGTGAGGAATCCAGAAGTAGCCAAAGGATGGAAAATGCCAGAAAACTAAGCACTCTGAGGTGATATTTTAGTGCAACAACTTCAACTTGAAAGCACATAGGCAATTCTGAGTGTACACAGATGCTTTTCACAAGTAGGAACCTGGAAGCAGAAGCTCAGCAAAGCACAGCACCCAGACTCAGACCCTGACCCTTCTCTCTCTCCACCCCTCCAGCCATGTGAGCTGAACAACAAGAAGTAACAGGAACACACAGCTCAGAGAAAGTTTACTATTTGGAGACAAACTACGTAAACACACAAACACAATCCTTTTGCCTTGCTCAGTTGTAAGCTGCATAAGAAAAGCCTACCCTTGCCAGCATTTACAATGGCCACTCTTGGTTAGCAACTGTTGGCCACTGTCAGAGCACAAGGTCTGAAAATTTACACAAAAATTAACACAAACTCAACCCAAACATGAAACCAAAGTGGGAATAAACTGCACAGCCCGGGGGAGACTTGTGCCTAACCTGATGAAGCTCTTCATTCTACAAGCTCCACACAGGGTGGAAAAACAAGCACCAGGCTCAAGATTTTCCCTGGCTACTGATAATACAGCGTACAGAGAGGACACCTCAGCAGAAGAGTCACAATTTCATCATTAAATAACTCTACAAACTCTAGACCAAGCTGCCCAGGGCCCCATCCAACCTGGTCTTGAACACCTCCAGGGATGGGGCACACACAACCTCTCTGGGCAGCCTGTTCCAGCACCTCAACACTCTCATAGTAAAGGACTGTTCAGACCTGACATAAGCAATGCTTGTGAAGTCAATCTACAAACAAGTTATGGGGAAGTAAATCCTAACAGGCCTATAGGTCCTTAGCAATGGGATTTTTGGAGAAAAAGATTTCTTCACACAATGTCTCATGAGTCTGAAACCTCACCATCACCACATAAATAGAGATCTGGTTTGCAAGCAAAGACAGCACAGTTCACTAGCAGCATTCAGCAGCAGCTCCAAAAAGAGAATACAAGTATGAAATACTGGGTCTGTAAAGTGAACATTTTCCCTCTCCTGAAGGAAAGGATTTAAGAGAACAACCTACTCTGATGCAAACACAGATGGTCCCCTTTCACCATGGTGCTTTACACTGGCTAACAATGCAGTTCCAGGAAAGCTGCAGCTGTGCACACCAGCCCATGCTACTCAAGTACCAGAAACCACCTCCACAAACTGTGCTGCCCATGATTTGTGGCTGCCACCTTAGCGATGCATTGAGGCTTCCACTCCCACATTCACATCAGCACAACACATGGATCTGCATGGGAATTACCTCTGAGTGGTGTGAGAACAGCAAGCACTCCAAAAAAAAGTTTGGGGAAGGATTTTGAAAACCAGAACTGGGGTAAAGTTATTCCCAAAGAGTTTCTACTTAAGCCTTCTGAAGTTACATGCGCAGATCCAAGAAGAAAAACAAGTCAGCTTGTCAGCAAAGCTGCTGACTCAGGACATCTATCTCCTTGCCCTAGCTGCTGTTTCATCTCCCCCTCCCTCACCACTGGCTGCACACAGCAGGGCTAGGTGTCTGATCAGCCCAGCAATACATATAGGGGGATACACTTCCCTCCAGCCTCCTCATCTCCAGGCCAGGAATCGTGCCTTATTTATTCAGCTGCAGCTCTCCTCAGAAATGTATTTTAAACAGAGATCCTTGAACAAAAAAAACCTGACTTTTAATGCTTCAGCAACAACTGGCTGCTCCTTCCATTCTCAGACATTAGCTGGGAACGCCTCCCCTTACAAATCAAGCAAAGAATTAAATCAGTGACAGAAAGGTGAAGGATTTATCCCTAGGGCAAGAAAGCAAAAGACAACAATAAGCACTCTCGGGAAAGCAACTAACCCCACGTTTCCACATCAGCGCAAGCCTCAGAAGAACTGCTCCATGCTCAAATGGATTTCTTGCTCCAGTAACCTGCAAGCTTCCGTCATGCTGCTCAGACCTGACCTCTGGAACAGGTTCAGAAAGACCAGCTCTGAGCTTTAACACATCACTCAGGATCTACCACACACTACGATAAGCCTGAAATCTCGAGCTCTGCATTTTTCTAGAGAAACAAGCTCTTGCAAGCCAATCCCCATAAGGAAACATTCTGAAAGACCAAGTGATGAACAGCAAAAGAAACTACAGTCAGTGATTTACTTCTAAGGCCAGGCAAACTCCTGTAAACAAAATTTGGTATGCTATATTTCTTTTCCTTTGAAAATGAGAGTTGTGGTCATACCTTGTCCACTTTTCTGAGAAGCAGTTCTACTGACATGTAAGATGGGTTCAGACTAGGCGTTATCCTGGTTCAGAATGAAGACTGGGGAAAAGAGTTATACTCGGAGGTGCCAGGAATTATTCGCTCAGACTCTGAAACAAGTTGTAATATCAAAGGTGAAGAGACAAGTAGTTTAAGCAGACAATTTCCTGATTTTCTACAGATGTACAAGAAGTAAGAAAACTCTGTGTAAAGAGAGGGCAGTTTTAAAAATCATTCCAATTTTCCTCATGAAATCTCAGTTCAGATATCAGCAAGCAGAGAATGAGATTACAGCACCAAAGTTTAGCTAAACTGAGATGCCTCCCTCCATCCCTAGAACTGTACATGCTGCAGTACGACATTAGCCTACAAAGCTGAAAGTTACACACCTAACTGCAAGTTCCACTCCATTGACTTCAACCTAGAGACACAGGTTGCTCCCAGGGCACAGTATAACAGGACACATTTCGTCAGAGAGGGATGGTGCCTTCACTCCACTGGGCGCACGACTGCACGGAGTTAAAAGCAGCTTTCCACAGCAATTATGTAGCCCGGTTGCCAATGGCACCAGAAGCCCCAGATTGGAACAGAGTACCTAATCACGAAGGCTTCCTTTCACCAAATCTAGATCTATTCTCCTCCCCATCACCCAGAGAGAAGGCAGAGATCAGGAGCCTCGCCACATTTCACAGTATTTGATGCCGCGCAGAAGCTCCCAGGAAAGCCAGACCTAGAGCACATTGGCAATACACGGCACAAGCGACCTGAATTGAAAGACCAAACTACTGGCCGCAATTTCGTTCTTTGTTGCTGCTATTCCAGCACTCCGTTATTTCCAACCAAGGCAACGGTCGGTGCCGCAAGCAGCTGCCATCCCAGACGCTGATTCCACTGCTCCTGGCCCCTGCGGTCCCCGCGGGCGGACATCACAGCCACCCTCCTCCACAACGAGCCAGCTCCCGCTCCTAAAACATTCCTGCGGGCCCACAGACGCAGCCCTACTCCCAGCATCACGCCCAAACCCCTCGACAATAGTACGTGCAAGGGACCAGGAGCGATAAAACGCCAACCCTTCCCATCCCGGGGACAAGGCAGGATTTCCCCGTCGGGAGGCACCCGAAGAGGCTCTGATCCCAATTCCCAGGGACCGACAACCCAACGCGCTCAAGTTCTGCCGGAGCGAAATGGCAGGAGCGGGACCTATGGATAACAGCTGGAGAACATTAACTCTCCCCCACCCGCTTCCCGGAGCGGATTTTTCTTCTCTCCTTTTTTTCTGTTCAGACAGGAAGCAGTCATACAGCATAACGCACGATATAGGAACCCCGAGTCGGGAAGCCTCACAAAGCCTCACGATCGCAACTCAATAGCAACAACTCGGGCACTATCGCGACTTGAGCCGCGGGAGGGAGGGGGGGGACGGGCAGGAGACAGGCGAGGCGGCAGGGTCCTCCCTCCCCCCCAACCCCCGAGCTATGGCTGTCCCCAAGCCAGGACCCCCTTTCTCTTTGCTCACCCTCGCTGCCGTACTGCTTGCCGTTGCTGGCGCCCATCCTGCCGCCTTCATGCTCACCGCCGCTCCCCGCCGCCCACCATCTCGAGGCGAAGGCGCCTTCCCTGCCCCAGTTGTAATCCACGGGACCCGCCGCACAACGCGCGGGCTTGGCTTAGCTTCTCTTCTTCTTTCTCCCTCCTTCCTCCCCTCCCTCCTCGGAGTTCAGGCAGCCCCCTTCAGCCACTTGTTGCCGGGCAGAGAGACCGGGCACAACCGCCGACCGCCGACTTTTGTTAGCGGCAGGCGCCTCCTCCCGGCGCCCCGCACCGCCGGACCTGGGGGGCGGAAGGGAGGAGGGAAAGAGCCCGGCCCAGGCCTTTAAAGACGCAGAGCCCGGCTTGAGGGTGACTTGCGAGGGGATAGGCGTGTGGTGCCCCAGTCAGTGGGCGGGAGGCGTCTGGACCCCTCGGATACTCGCTTTAACTTTCTGGTGGGTCCTGAGTAGACCCTGAAGTTCGCAGAGGCCCCATCATAGAATCACAGAATGGTATGGGATGGAAGGAACCTCAAAGCTCACCCAGCCCTAACCCCGTGCCTTGGGCAGGGCTGCCACCACTGGGTCAGGCTGCCCAGGGCCCCATCCAACCTGTACTTGAGCACCTCCAGGGATGGGGCACCTACAGCTTTTACGGGCAGCCTCACTGCCCTAACATCTTATCTAAATTACCACCTAACATCTAATACATCTAATCTAAATCCCCCCTCTTTTGGTTTAAATAAGCTCCCCCAGTTCTTCTCCTCCAGACTAAACAACCCCAGTTCCCTCAGCCGCTTTTAGCAAGACTTGTGCTCCAGACTTCTAGCAGTCATTCAGCAAGTGTCTGCTGTCATTGTTTTTCTGCTGGTGTTGTTAATTCTAATCCTCAACGTACAGCTGGCTGATTGCCGCTTCACTGTATGTACGTCCTTAGTTAAAAAGACAAACTGCTTCAATTCTGATTTAACCATAGATTGAACAGTTTTTCCTGCAGCACACTACAATCTTATATATAAAAAAGCTCACTTTCCTAATTTTATCCCAACACACACTAGACAATTGCTGTATATACAGATAATTTTGAACAATGTCTTCGTCAACATTTCCAAATGGCAGTACGAGCTATATCGCAGAGCCTAGCACATGAAAACTGATCATGCGACCAAAAAAAAAATTCTAAAATGCAAACATTTGTGAGTATTTAACTTGAAAAAATTTTGCATTTTCATCAAGAGGTGAGCTGATTACCTCAAGTTGAAACAAGTACTAGTGCTAATGACTGACAAGTCATCAGGCAACTTTAATTACACTTTTACCCTGTGAAATAACAGATTGGTACAGGTTCTTCCTTTGAAAAGGTCCTGATTCAAGATGCCTACAGCCCCTGCTCAGTTCTCACAAATCAGAGGAATAGGAAAATCATGACTTCTGGGGCTAGGTTCATTAAATTGGCATCTGAGGCTCTTCTGAAGGACAATGTGACTTAGCCTAAAAATATAATTTTCTGTAATCAGCAGTTAATTACTAACCACTAATATTAAATGGACTTGGTCAGGATGGCCATGGATGACCATGTTGCCTTCCCCTGAGAGGAACATCAGGACAGTTCTAGTCTCCAGCTGTGCTGCAACCAGCGTGTGTTTATGCTCCTTATGCAGCCCAGCTGCGCTGAATCTTACCCTGAAATGCAGCGACAGGAGTATTGCAGTAGCCACTGCAAACTGCTCCCTTGGCAACCTCTGGCCTCCTCAGTTATGTCATGAACTGCACATCTCATGGCAATCAACTACCTGAAAGTGTTCCTCTTGGGGTCAGAGGGCCAGAGAGGCCAGAATCCCTCTTCTAACTCCCAGAAGGAGCATTGACTGCAGCAGCCTTTCTTGTATATGAGAGAAATTTCTTAAACTGATTAGAGACACAAACTCACATAGACCCAAGGTCATAGCCGTAGTTAAGGGATTCAGACAGAACGGAGCTGCTGTGAGAAGAAACACTCAAAGTCTGATTTGACATAGTTGAAATGAATCCCTTTCTCAAATAGCGTTTTTAAGAACAGCACAGAATGGTATTTTGTGCAACATGAAGTTCAGCTGTCAAAGGAGCCCTGTAAAGAATAAAGACATTTGACAAACAAATTACCACTCCATCAAGCTTATGGCACAAAGACCAGGAATATTGACATGAGCAAAACCAAAAGGAAAGAAAGAAGGAAAGAAACAAGGGGAAAAGGAAGGAAGGAAGGAAGGAAGGAAGGAAGGAAGGAAGGAAGGGAGAGAGGAAAGGAGGAAGGGAGAAAGGGAAGAGAAAGAAAGAAGGAAGGAGGGAAGGAGGAAAGAAAGGAGGGAAGGAAGGGAGGGAAAAGATAGACAGAAAAGAACTTCTTGGATTATCTTGATGTTGTTGGTTTAGGAGCAGCTTTCAGATAAAGGACTGAGTATTCCTGCTGCGTTAAACTCTTTTGAGAGGAGAATGAAATGGAGTGCGCATGGAGAAGCAGTAAAATACAAAACCCATTTTTGTACAAAGACATAAAACTGCATTTATCACAGATGATACTGTTGAGAATGAGTGACCCTTTTGTGCAAGGTATCTAGGACAGTCAGTCTTGGAGTTTCATAAGCTCCAAAAGCGTCAACATGAACAGAGAAGCTGGGAAATGCTGGTTCAAAGAGGACGTACAAGTCTCGGCTTGGGCCACTCATCGTGTGTCAAGCACTCAGTTCATTGTAGAATTCACTGTGGGATTCACTGTGGGAAACTGGGAGGCCTATCATGCATAGGCATATGGTTTGGGGCTCAACACCACTGTGATGCCTAAGAAGATATTTTCACAGAAGAGTATTCCATTCTTTCCATACTTGATGAAGTAATGTAGTAGTCCTTTTCTTGGGTGGTTGTGGGCTTTGTGTGTGTGTGTGTGTGGTGTCTTATTTTTATTTTTATTTTTATTTAATCGCCGCCTTCTAGTTGATCGGTACCTTATTTGTAAGCAGCTTATGTAGAGACCATTCAGCTTGAACTACAAATATATTTGTACACAAATACAACAGACTGATCGGTGTCTCTCAGCTGTGGCCGAGTTTAGCTCCCTGAGCTACATGGTATAATTCCTTAATGAAACTCATTTCATAACAACCCTTTAAGGTACCTTAGCCTTCAAAATGGTGCAAAGGATCTGAAAGCATATCTGCCATGTTTTCAACATCAAGAGGAGATAAAGTATTTTCTGTTAGGACAAAGATCAAAGATCGAAGATGAGCAGTATATGCCCACCTGAGATAGGGGAAGGAGGAGATAGAGAGCTATCAACAAATGTTCTTAGAAGAGTGAGAAGGATTTATTATCATATGACATACACCTTCCTATATTGCCATTTTCCTTCTTCATGTAAAGACATCAGTGCATTCTTCTTAGTCTTGTTTCCTGAGGAAGGGCAAGAAAGCTGTGGGCTAAAACGTTTCTGTTTGGATGTGCTGCCACAGTCCTTCTTGGGAGCATTTTTATTACATCTCTGTTCAGTATGGGCCTCCCTTTGTGGTGCATTGCATGCCTCATGATGCACCATGTTTCTATTCCATGAATAAAACCACAGCAATTTTGGAAGCAGTAGCCAAACAAAGGGTTATGAATAAAGGAAAAATAAAGAAATTTGAAAGCAACTGTACTATTTCCATAAGGCATCATCACAGCAATTCCAAGACTAACTATTTTGCTCTGGGATTTTTGCCACAGTTGTGGGTTGTTGGATTTTTTTTCTTTCCTCCTTCAGTGTAAGCCTAAGTTTTCCTTTCTGAAATTTGAAAAAAAATAAAAATAAAAAACTTCCAGCTACTTCCAACTGTCTTTATGCTGAATTTCAGTTGAAAAGGCATTTGCATCCCAAACTTTCAAATCCTAGCAACAAAACTAAGACCAGTTTCCTGTTCGGCATAGGAAGCTTTGATTTTTCACACCTGAGACACTTTAAGCATTTGTTTTCAGACTTTGTATTTAAATAAGATGATGAATAATTTATTTATTTTTTCTAAGACAAGTAAGCCAAGTAGTATTTTTCTAATTAATTCTACTTTTACATCAGCGTGTTCATATGGCTACATATATTTTTTTTTAACACTCCATAATAATATGTGTTGACTGCTTTTGGGCACTCTGAAGTGAAAAAGAATCCAAAAGAAATTTGACTAACAAGTTACTGGCAACTTAAAGCAATTATCAAAAGCATATTGTTTTATTGACTGCAAAACGATCCATGAATATTACCTACCACCTACAGGAAAGACATGTCTAGCTTATCGTTATCATTACAGATAACAGTTAAAGCCCCATTGCCATATGACTTGAGAGTACATCATTTTTTTTCATAAGAGCCTTACTATAATGATGCATGAATTGAGCTACATGGCTAAGACTCTGCAGGACCTAAGGATAGCTCAGGGTTATATTTGGAGAAGTGGAACTTTTGGTAGACTCTGTTCTGCTGCTGGGAACTCTCACGCTGTATCCTCCCATGAGGTCGGGCTGCTCCAGCCAAGGAAAGGCTCTAGTTCCACACTGGCTTTGATAGATTTGGTTAAAATGCACTAAATCTAGGTGGTGCTCATGTTCTAGGACACTTTGGACTTGAACAAATTTGTCTTAGGATTGGTGCTGATGGAATTGCAGAACAGATGAAGCACAGGCAGTTCTGTCAAACAACAACCCAATTTTATTTGAAGCTCCTTTCAGAAGTTCAGTTAATTTAAATCTCAACAAGATTTCAACCAAGCTGAGATCTTAAGACATTTTTGCTGATTTTTCGGTTTTATAGGAGGAAATCCCCACTTGGACCAGTTCTTTTTTTCCTTCTTCTAACAACAAAAGCAATAAATAAACCTCAGACTCTGTTGGAACATGTTTTACATTACACATAAAATCTGTTGAAAAGAATAGTGAGCTTGCAAAGTCAAGCTCTTAAGTCTAAAGTGTTAGACAACACAAGATTGAAGACTGTGTGCAACTCCAGAACCACCATCCCAAATTCCCCTGCCTTGTCCACAGTACACCTTCCACAGCAAACAAGGCCAGGGCCCACAGCCAGCACTGCAAAAGCACTTCATTTCCCAGAAGCAGTTTGCGATTATGTAAATCATGGCATTATAATGCATAAGCACAATGCAGACAAAGTAGGGCTATACCGGCAAAATTAATTCTGGCATTTCAGAGCTTATGTCTGACCTTGCAATTTTAATGGAGGTTTTTTTTGTTTGGTCTAAAACGCAGAGTTGGCTGGTGCAGGCTCCAAGACTGGAGCAAAGAATGAACTCGTGGAGATACATTGCCTCATCTCAATGACATCTCCAGCAATAATTTGCAGGAGTGGAAACCTCTGCTTTGCTAAACTGACTGCTGTTAGTTGGACTAAGTGAAAAAGTGATGGCAACAGAAGATTTTCCGACTGCCACGGAGATGTCTACACCGTCTTCGTTCTTAGGAACCTTGCTGCAGCACACCATTCAGCACACCATTTGGCCAGGTTTCCACTCTGTAAAAACAGAGACTTTGGGTCCAAGCTGTGCATAGTGAACACTGAACACTCCCTGAAGAGGACATGAACAGACCCAACTGTTTCTAACTATCTCTATAAGCACTGTTCCTTCTGCTCTGATGTTGGTCCACCTCTGGTAAAAACAGTGACTGCCACACCATGTGCACACCGATGCCTCATTTCACAGCCTGCTTTTCACATCTGGCCAGCTGTAGTCTCAGCTTCTTGGGCTCAGTTTATCCCAGAGACTCCACAAAACATCCTTCAGCCCTGCTGGTCATCTCCTGCTTTCTTCCTCTGGTGCCTTCCCTTCCAAGGTGGTAACCAGCAACCTTTTGCACTTCCACAGAATTTTTCTCCTCAGCACTAATCCCTGCTAACTTCTCTGTATATTCAGACTTCATCTGTGTTCCCCGAAGCAACTCTTTTCTTCTCCTGGTCTCTCTCCATTGCTCCAGTTCCATTATTCTGCCTCACAGTGATGTTAATGCAAAACATCCTAACAAAATTCACAGGCAGCGGCTCTTGAATAGTTCAGCCCTAAAGGGCTCCCTCCCAGTTCTTTCTTCCTTACATAAAGAGAGGCAGAACAAGTTAGCAACACAAAAGGGTGTTTCACCAAGTTTCTTCCAGAAAGTTTTATTCTATTTTAGAGCTTTGTGAACTATTGTATCTGAGCTGTGCAACCTGCAGTCCGAATGCTTCATTTTCCCTTAGCAATGCATTTCCGTGCACAATGCCTAGATTTCCTTCATACTCATATTTGATGTTCCCTGGTTTTCAATAAAGAATTCACTGATAGCTCTGCCTGGGGCTTACCAGGTGAAAAAAACATCTTTCATAGAATCACAAAATGGCTTGGGTTGGAAGAAGCTTTAAAGCCCATCTAGTTCCAGCCCCGTCCATGGGCAGGGCTGCTACCCACCAGCTCAGCTGCCCAGGGCCCCATCCAAACTGGCCTTGAGCGCCTCCAAGGATGGAACAGCACAGCCTCTATGGGTGACCTGTGCCAGGAACTTACTACCCTCTGAGTGAAGAATTTCCTAATATCTAAGCTAAATCCCCCCTCTTTTAGTTTCTCCCTTGGTCCTATCAGTATCAAACTGTATAAAGACTTTGTCTCACCCCTCATCTAAATCCTGGAAGACCACAGTTGAGGACACCTCAGAGCTTTCTTCAGGTAGAACAAGCCCGGCTCCCTCAGTCTGTCTTCATAGGAGAGGTGCTTCAGACCTCTGACTATTTTTGTGGCCCTCCTCTGGAGCCACTCTAACGGCTCCCTTTCTTCTGCTGGGAGCCTCAGGCCTGGATGCAGAACTGCAATTTGGTCCCCACGAGGGCAGAGCAGAGGGGGACAATCCCCTCCCTCTCCCTGCTGGCCACTCCTCTACTGATGCAACCCAGGATACTGTTGGCCTTCTGGGCTGCATCTGCACATTGCTGGCTCAAGTAACTTGTGTCACTGCTGGCTCTTTGATGCTTTTAGTTCTTCCCTTATCCCTGGCAGATATCTCACCCAGTTGCTGGGCTGTTGAGTGGCCTGCGCCCACTGAAAGCAAGCTACGCACCTTCTCCTGAAGGCAAAGGCAATGAATGGCATCTGTGTTGGCTGCAGTGCTGCTGTCACTCTGTCACCATGTCCTACACTCTTCTAGCAAGAACCAGAATTTTGTTTGTTATCAACAGTGTGATACTCTTGGAAAGTGGCTGCATGAAGAAGCATTACCAAGAAGTTGTTTCAGTACTGTGACCTGGACTACTTGTACAACAATGCAGGAAAAGTGCATGTCTGGGCAACCATCAGCATCTACCTGTTGAAACAAAGCTGACGCACAAACACCAGGCATTCACAGTGCATAGCGATAGCAACTGTCCTGATGTGATGGAACTGTTCAAGCCCATGGAAAGCATGCATGCTTCCTCTTGCACAGCAGGACAGCCTAGTCTCTGGGCTCTGCTAGGAGGTTTTTCAAGTCAGTGTGGAACAGTTTTTCTCTGTCTGTGGCAAATGTCCCAGCAGCACGGCTGCAGCACGCTGAACAACCAGGTTCAGCAGAAGGCCCCCTGCCCCCCTCCACTTTCATCCCCCACAAGCAGCCTGCCTTATCCCATGTGTCCATGATTAATTTGAAAATTCACCATGAGGACAGTGTCCACATGTAAAGCCAGCACAATTAGCCTGCAGCTGATATTTCCAGACAGTTTATGAGCCATCAGCTAGCAGGCTAATTTCTGGCTTAATTAAAATCAGTCAATTGCTTCTAGGAAATATAGTGTCATTGCTTCTTTTCTATCATTCAGATCTATTATTCTGAATATTTTTGCTCACAGATGTTAAATCACTTGCACATGTCCTTAACTGTTAAGAGAACTATTACAGGGACCTTATCAGGAAGCAAGCCGACAGTTGAAGCGTTCTTTTTTCAATTTGATTTTCGTTGATACTTCTGTTTTGTGAGATGCTGCCTTTTGCTGCACAATGTGCCTCTCACTGTTGCCCCAGGAGCAGTCTGCTCGTTCATTACCACAAAGCTAGGCTGAAAGAGATACCTAAACATGGTGCAAAGAGTGTGGCAGACAGAGCTAGGTCCTTTCTTCAGTATATGATGGAATGAAATGAAGAGCATGCCTTCATATCAGCAGGCAGACTGCTGGAACCAGGTTCATAACTCATCCCTTTCCCCTGGGAATGAGATCAAACAGTCCAAGTAGAGAGTGGTAGCAGTCATTACAGGAATGTCTGACATAAAATCTTGGATTCTTTGTGGAACTGTTGTCTATTGCTAAGGCCCTCTTAAGATGTTTTTTTCCACGCTGATGTCTTCTCTTTCTATGTCAAAACCTGGTATTATATTTCTTAAAGGAATATCCAAATCAATGTCATAAATTTAAACATTTCATTATCAAAGCTGACGTCTTCTAACTGCCAATTACATATTAAAAATGGCCATGAACAGTTTAAAAGTCTTGAATGGATTTCTTCTAGTAGATCTTGCTCTGGAAGTACTGGATTTTCACCATCCCAAGTTGTGTGTTCTCGTGTGTAAGAAGACACTGCCCTGTGGCCAACAGGGCTTAACATCTGAGTGCTGCCCCTCAGCCACAGCTAGTCAAGGCACCAGGTATTCACTTAAACCATTAATAATCTTATTCAGTGCAGGTTTGTGTCAGCATATTGGAATGATGGACACCTAATCAACATCCTCTTCAGCTTCACCCCAGCTTCAAGGGTGATGGATGTACGCCACAAGCAGGTGAAGGACAGTAGGATCTTAAACTGCCACAGCCTTTTGCTGAAGAATCATGAGCCAGAGTCTCAACCTAAGGCAGAAACTGCGAACCAGCTTTTTCCCTCTGGTTGCAACACTGCAAGACGTTAAGATACGTATCACAAGAGCCAGTCCCAAAATGCAAGTTTATGATGCACTTAAAGTAGATGTTGCAGTAGAAGCAGCGGACCATCGAGGCATTAGCAGCTAAATATGGTCTACTCCAACAGCCATTACTTGGGACTGAGCCATCAGTCAGAGCTCAGCAACATCGCAGGCCCTGATAACCTCTATATTTGTTGTTACTACTCATGAGTGAGGAGGTCACTACCCACCATCCTGGACAGGAAGGAGGGTGATCAGTGAGGACATGTTTTATACAGGTGTTTGCAAAAGTAGCTTAGATGGTTTGAGTTCCTGTCTAGTAAACAGGAGAAGTCAAGAAGTCCCATGTACACCGCCCATCCAGCTTCAGCCTCAGCACACCACAGGCACAGACTGTGTACATTTTTATGTTAGGGGAGACACTGTGCCCAGGGAAGCAGTTTACCAGGATGATGGAGCTCACCTGAGATTTCCCTCTATGTTGGAAACTGGACTGCACACTTTGTGGCAGTGGGCAAAATGCTTTCACACTCATTCCCAAGCAAGAAAATAAACCAAGTAACCCAGTATATGACAGTAGGAAATGAAAGCCTGCCAAAAGCTCATTAATTTGAGATACTACAACCAAATGGTACTTCTGAAAGATAAAGCAGGATGTTGGTTAGGTACTTCCTGATCCTGTGTCAGTGTACTTCTGGTAAGTTGCCAGCTTCCTGTACACAGGGAAAAGACAAGGGGATAAGAAGATGCTCAGCATTTGTTGGATTACGGCTTCCTTACTGGCAATTCAAGTACCTTTTATGTATTTTTGTATTTCAGAACCAATTTTGATGCTTTTAACACTGAATAACATCTTATTCTGCCAGAACTGCCACTGAGTAAGTCTTTGCATGGAGAGAATAGTAGTAAATCTGAGTAAGTGTATCAGACTCTGACCAACAATCACTCATTTTTATATGTCTGTAAAGACTGACTGCTTCACATTTGTCCACCTCTTGGTGCTTTGTTTTTTGTGCTTTTTTTCCCCTAGAAATCTCTGCAGACCAGAGCACATCTGTTTTGCAGGCACAACACCCGAATTGACACCTACTTTGAGTGTCATTCTGTGTCCAAAATCTGCATGCTTCTTTTAAAATTATTTTGGAAGATTCATTGTCATTAATTTAAAACTGTCAGATTACACTTTGAAAGAGTCTCAGGATGAATGTATGTCTTGTGTTTTGAATAATATCTTAAAACCCAGTGTCCAGTCCAAACATACTCATTCTAATGACCAGTGTCACTAGAACAGTTATACTTAGAAACACTTCTAAAATCTGCTTCATTTCCTTGTTCTTCTAAAGGAGAGTGTCATCATGAGCCTTGAGGTGAGAGTTGCTCATGGGAAGGCTGTAAGGCCAAGGGCAGCCACAGGGCTGTCCTCCTGCCCTCCAGACAGGCAGACTCCCTGTAGGCCTGGCTGTCAGTAGGCTTCTTCACACCACTGGCACGCAGTGGCATCAGTGAGCCCCTGGCTGAGAGTCTCTGTTCTGTCTCCCATGGCAGGCCACGCAGCTCAGTGTCACATAGGGCATTCATGATGAGATTCTCCACTGCCCCTGCTGACCACCACTGTGTCCCAGAGATGATGTGCAGCTCCTGGTGCAGCCAGGGCAGCACAGGATCCCAGTGCTGCCTGAACAGGGCTGCCCAGACCTCAGGCAGGAGACTACTCATCATAAGCTCCTCCTCTGCCTCCTCAGGCTCCTGCTCATCTGGCAACAGCAGAAACAGTAGAGGGAATGGCATAGGAGCAGTGCCTGCCTGGAAGCAGGGAGGTACTGATGGTGCTGGGAGTCGGATCGTGAAGCCCAGGTCATCATCATCATCCCACGCAGCAACCTTAATGACAGTCATGACCCTCCTGCAGAGCAGGCAGCTCTCTTTCTGCCTGTCCCACTGCAGGATGCAGCCCCGACAGAACTCATGATGGCATGGTATGGCATAGGCAACATCCTTTTGCACACCACAGCAGATGGGACATATCCATACCTGTTCTGCTGCCATAGTCTTCACACTGTGGCCTGCTGGGGAGTAGAGAGGAGGAGCTGCTCCCCCCTACCAGTGCCTCAGTGGTGAAAGCTGCATCTACAAGAGAGAGAGAGGCCATGGTCATTCACTGTCACATGGGCAAACAGAAGAAACATCCATCTGGATCCCGTAGCAGGAAATTCTCCCTGCCCCACACCTGGGCTACTCCATGCCTTCAAAGGATCAGGCTACAGCCCTGGCAGTTTCCTCCATCCCAGCACACACCCCATTGCCACCCGGGGGATATGTCCCCACCCAACACATCTCTGCTGCTGCACGTGCACCCCATGAGGCCCTGGCTGCCTGAGCCAGGCAGGCCAGGGAAATGCAGGTGATGACTGTATGGATGGGTACCAAGAGCCACTGCCAGCAGTCCCCAAAGCACAACCCAGCACTCAAGCCAAATGCTAGTTCCAACTCCAGGCCTCATACATGTGCTTGGAAGAAGTGCAGGCACAAGACAGGCAGGTCCAGGCTCTGCCCGTTCCCAAAGATGAGCAGCGAGGGCGGTACAGTCAGGGTGGGGACACCTAATCTGATGGAAGGTCATGCCAGCCTTACTTGAATGCCAGTGAATGTACTGCATCATCAAACACCATCATTTTTATGACATTTTGTTCTTGAATGCTTGCTACTATCAGCAAGGCTAACCAGCACCCAAAGTTGCATTCTGTATAACTGCGGCTTCTCTGACTGCTGTCCTCTAACTGCCCCTTCACTGATGGGAATCAAGTTAAAGGCTGAGGAAATGAAGGCATTTCTAAATCCATCTCTTGGCACTTATGAACTCTGGTGACCGGGCTCAGAATGGCTCATTATAATGAATAAATTAATGAATAATTCAGAACCACTCATGGAAGTCTCCCTCAGCAATTTTCCTTCACATCTCACGTAGTGAGCAGTGAAGACAGCTACGATGTTGGCTTTATCACAACTTAGAGCTGTTACAAGGAATTAAAAGATAAGAATAGCACCACATGCAATTTCAAGTAGAAGTTATGTTGCACATGGTGATATCATGCCAATGTTCTCAAGAAAGCATTCATTTAGTGCACTTAATGAGGGCAATTTGTCAACAATTTCACACACCATTTGCCCAGAATCCTCCAATGCGGCATTTCACTGCATGCTCCTCACCCCCCCAAATAAACTGCATGTTGTATACAGTTTTGCCTGTCATTAATCATCTTTTCAGCGCTGCAAGTTCAATGCTGCTTTCCCAGTAGGAGACCAAGGGAGCAACCTAGCCAACAGAGGGAAAAGTCATGGGAAAATAAAAATATAAATGTTTGCTACAACAACAATGACAAAAAAAGATGAGCACAACCCCCCCCCCCCCCCCAGCCCTAGCAGGACCAGTTCCTTCTGCCCACAGTAACTGCCTCTAACGGCACTTTCTGCCGCTCTGCTCTTTACGTGATTTGAGAATGCAAGTGGGGCTTCTTGCAGCTAAAAAACAAATCCCCCCCACCCCAGTTTCTGGAATTATTACATTTTTGTTTTCAACTAGGTACAATTCTTTCTAAAGAAAAAGAAAAGCATTTATTGAAACCGTATCTGCAAAGGGCTTGACTTAATAACTAACTAACTTAAGAAGCCATTACTGTTGATTGTCAGCATTTTTCTGCTAACCAAGATGCCTGAGGGAAAAGCAGATGGAAAGTAATTAATAAGACTGAGAGTGAGGTTTGCTGGATGTAACTGATACTGTTGGTAAATCTGGGACTCATAAATGATTCTCCTCAATGAAGGGAGACAGATGTTTCTGCGATTTCAGCGACAAAGTAGGAGAGAGCAAGTAGAAATAAAAATAAACAGTGAGCCCACAAGTAAGCAGTGCAACAGATATCACACACTTCCTTCTTTTCTCTGACACTGCTGATAAGTTGGAAGAATTTAGGAAGTGAAGAGAGGGGATTCTTTGGAATACTCCTATTAAAATCATTCAATATGCCAGTAATTTTAATGTATTGCATGTCATGTGGACTTGTCCGGTAGGAATATGAGTTAAAGAAAGCATTAAGTTTGCTTCTGAATACCTGAGCTTTTAAGGAGGCATAGGATGAAGTGCCATTTGTGCCATAAAAGCAGAAATGGAGTGAAACATAAAAGGGAAATAGGTGGAGCTAGGCATTCACCCTGAGCACAGGATCCCAGGATCCTTCCCTGTTCAGAGAGAGGCATGCAAGGAGGCCGGGAGGAGGAGAATTATCAGCAAGTAGATTAAATGTACATAAGAATGTCTGTAAATGCAAAACAAATGGATATTCTTTTTAGAATCTTTATATATCTGCTTAAAGATACGAATATTTAAAAGCTTAATTCATGCTGAAAGATCAGGGATACATTTTAAAAAATAAGGAGCTGCCAACAATTGTCCCCACCTCCACAGTGTCCCCCCAGAAAGAGCCTGACTCCCTCCACCCCATGTACAAACCTCTTCCAACTAGTCAAATAACATCTATTGCAGAAAACAAATGTTGAAGTTTTTTATATTTACTTCTAAACTGAACCTTTTTTCTGGCAACAATAGTATTGGTCAGCTACCATCACCGCTATCAACTTTAATAAAGTAAATGCATAGAAGCTCCAGATGTGAGCTTTGAAATCACACCTCTAGACATAGTTTACAGTATGGTTAAAGTCAGAAAGGTATTGTAAAAATGACACCAAGAAGATGTACTATTGCCAGCCAAAGAAAATTCAATTTGCTCTGTTAACAAGGTGAAAGGCCTTTTCCATTTCTTTCTCTCCTTTGGTAGAAAATTCAGTGTGGTGGAATGGCTGCAGAGTGCATTTCTGAGTCAGTCCGCCCCTAGGGGAAGAAAAATCAACCGTGAACATTAAAGAGCTACCTGGAAATCACTGGAAGTTATGAGCTGTACTCACCTTTTATCAGCAGAAGCCTCCGTGTGCTCAGAACCTTCTGCAAAGAGGAGGTGGGAGAGCCACAAGGAGCAATGGAGTTGCTTCAACAGCAGCTTCTCCTGCCACAGAGAAGGGAGAGCATCGGTTTCATTAATGTCTTGACTAATTTTGTTACTACATGGTGAAATACGGACACCATCTTAAGATACACCATATGGAAGAAAGTGGACGAAAGGCTGAGATGGTGTTTTTGTCTCTGTGCAGTAGCCAGCAGAAAGTCTATAAACAAGTACAAATAAGGGACAGAGGGAAAACTCCACCCTTGGCTCCACGTTATAAAGATGTTATTTTGAAGTGACTAAGGTTCAGGAAAAAAACTTTCTGGAAAGTAAATCAGAAAGTTAGGCTTAGGGGTCCCTCTCATGAAAAATCTCACTATATCTCATATAAATGTTGTGGAACTTTCTGCCATGGGAGATTGCAGAGGTACACAGCAGCGGCAGATTCAGAAAAGATCACACAGAGTTGTGGATAGTAGGCCCATAAGCAGAAAGAAAACAGAACCGAGTGCACCCTTTAACATCTGCAAGCCATCCTACAGTGGAGCAATACAAGGGGAACAGACCAGAGGATGCGACCGTGTTTGCATGGTCTCACTAAACAGCAGCTATATTTATTCATGTTGCTGAAGAGAAAATCTACCAGAAGAGATGGCCCACTGGCCTGATTATGCAGAGCTTTTACAGTATTTATGTCCTTCTGCTCAGGCTTTTAATATCTGTCCCGCTTTTAAGTAGATTCCACCAGGAATGTCCGTGACATTCAGCAGACACACCTCAAAACTACTGAAGTATGCCATCATGCTTTCTGTACTGAACACAGCTGCATTAGCACTGATATATTATGGGCAGCCCTACAGTTATTTCATTATTTCAGAAGCCTGAAGAAAAACAGCATCGTAGTTTCGTGTCCTTTTATCCACGCTGATGTCTGCAAAGACAGTGGTATCAGGCACCAGTCTCCTGCTTAAATCTGGTGTCTCAGCTCTGTCCACCCCCATAGTGTTGTTCCCTAATGCATTCTTGTGACAAACTTGGAACAACATCTGACCTTCGAATCCTCTATCCACTTCTCTACTGCCTGCCAACAAATTTTGGCTAACACTTAAAGATATCTCACCACTGACCTGGCACCCTGAGTTATCAGCCTACAGCGAGGCCCCTGCAGTTTTGTAAATCAGTGCTCTGCAAGCACCCCAGGACTCCTAACCTTGCACACTTGTAGCCCATGTGTATTGGAGCAGTGCGATTCAGCTTTATTATTGCATCCTTATTAATTCGATGTATGTGTGCTCTTTTGCCTTGAAAAATAAAAGCACATGTCTGAATTGAAACAATTAGAAACACACAAGGGACTGTAAATGTTCAGACTTGTATGTCGAGTGTTCTCTGTAAGTTCAGAGAGGTTGGTAGGGGCAAAGTGACTGATCTCACAAGCTATCTCAGGACTGCCATGCCCTGACAAGCTATCCCTGCTCCTAGAGACATACTTCTTGGAGCTGCCTGCTCCAAACCTTTTTGAAGATGTTAAAAATATGTAATTTTGTGTGTTTAGATAAAATACAAAATTCTTCTAAAATTTAGAATTTCACATAAAACAGCACTGCCCAGTTAACAGATTGCAGTGGGGCTGTTTGTTTAAATAGATATGTTATTTTTAGGCAATTCCATTGCATTATACAATCACAGAATCATCTAGGTTGGAAAAGACCATCAAGATCATCAAGTCCAACCACCAGTCTGACCTACTGAGCCTCAGCAGTAAACCACTTAAAATATGCAAAATGTATTTAATACAGCTTAATATTTCACTGCAAGGTTTTGGAGGGGGGGGGGGGGGGGGGGAGGGGAGGAAGAGGAAGAAAAAAAAAAGAAGAAAAAACCCACAACTTTCTGTATTATTCTGGTATAGGAAAAGAAACTTAAATTGTCTCCTGACAGAAAACTCAAGGCTGTCAACCAGCTCAGATCACCTTCAAAAGGCAGGGAATATGTAAACTGTCTCTGACCCTGATTATCAATTCAGTAGCAAGGAATTTACATGATAAAAACAACTTATCCAGGATGTCCATACACTTGTCAAGAGAAAGTTTTTCCAACTACCAAACCTGAACCTTTCTTGCTGCATTCACTGCAGATGTGTAGACATCCATGTATCTGAGCCCAGTTAATGGACCTCCCCTCACTCTTCTCACTTTTGAGATGAAACAAATCCATTTCACTTAGTCCTTCCTTGTGAGAAACGTTAAGAGTCCTCCTCATCCTTCCCAGTGGATTTAGTCTTTAAGTGTCCCAAAGTGCAGCAGCTAGAACCAGAGAATTATTTAGGATGGAAATGACCACTAAGATCATCATATCATCAACCTATCCCCACCATGCCCACCAACCATGTCCCTCAGTGCCACATGCATGTATTTCTTGAACACATCTAGGGATGGTGACTCCACCACCTCCCTGGGCAGCCTGTGCCAATGCCTCACCACTCTTTCAGAGAACAAATTTTTCCTAATAACCAACATGAACCATCCCCCTCACCCCCACCCCCACCCCCCCACACACACTTTCAAGCCGTTACCTCTTGTCCTGTCACTGGTTACTTGGCAGAAGATACCAAACTCTGCCTTGCTACCACCTGCTTTCAGGTAGTTCTACAATAAGAGCAATAAGTTCTCCCCTGAGCACCCAAGTGAACACCTTCCCACAAGAGGACCCTTCTTACCCAGGCACCGCTCCCTCTTGTCCCCAAGTGTGGGCTCTGCCCTTATGCAGCAGCCTGACATTGTTGATTTACATTCAGCTCTTGATTTGTCTACAGGCTCTGCAACAGGCACGGGCAGCTGCGCTCTCTAGCCTGCTTAAATTGCTGCAGTCCTGGTGAAAGTGATAAATTGGCTGTTGTAGATTTATAGTCAGTTAGCAGACGACTCAAAATTGCACGCATTTCGCTTTTATTTTTTCTTTACTTCATCCATGGACTGAAACTTTACAAAGTTTGAAAGTGCCACAATGTTTTCTTTCCTACTTACGCCTCAGTGAAAGGCAGGTCAGAGAATGCAGACCCGTTGTACAGGACAGTGTGCATCCTGTGCGTACTTGTGTCCAGAACACCAAGTTTGCCCGCCCTCAGGAGTACAGAGCTCATACATAACTGCTTCTTTCCTATACAGAAACGGTTGGCAGCTTTTGACTGATTGCATACTTAAGGCTAAACTGTGATCCCAGTTACCTGAGCAAATTGGACAAATGAAGCAACTAGCAGTAAGGAGCCCTGGGAGCACTGTGGGCAGACAAGCTGCCTCCCTCACCCCGAGTGGATGCAGGTTGCACATGGAGGGCCTGTGTGCCCAAACCCAGTGGCTGGCACAATGGCACTGAGATAACAAGGGTCATTGGGCATGGAAGACAGCAACAAGCATGGCATATTAATGGATTCTTTATGTGAAAAACTGTAACAAGTTAGTAACTAAAAGCTTTATTTTTCCCTCATGTATCTAAACCAGAAACTTCCTTAGTCAATTTAGAAAAGCAAAACTCCTTGAGGATCTCAATTCTAGGTGCTCGCCAATTTAATTCCTTATTGCTGAATATTGCAGTCAAAAACACTGGCTACAAAATGCTTCTCCAAAAAGCCAGTCAGAGTCGGTATTTGTTCTCAGTAAAGCTGGCAGCACATGTCACTCTGTTGGCTTGTTCCCGATCAGCTTTAGGCCTGCAGGTGAGCACACCCACACAGGCCAAGGTACCCATGAGGTCCCCCCTGTGCCTCCTCCACCTGGCTCTGCCACCACTGTGGCAGTGCAGGAGCTGCTCTGCAGGAAGGTCGACCCCCAACCATGGGGTTAGCCATGGGCTGTCAGCATGGAACGCAGGCAGTGCTGTAAGTGGCAGTAACTCAGTGAACCTGAGCAACAGGAGGTATGTGCTGTGGTGTTGCAGGGCTGAGGGCAGCCAGAAAGCAAAGGGCACTTGGTCTCCTCATGGTGGAGGTGCAATTCCATTGCATTTCAGGAAGAATGAGTGATTTATTCTATGTTACAAACTCCCTTCTGCACCATGCTTATAAATTATCATTGTTCTAGCTGCCAGGTCTCCATTTTCAGCCTTCTCTCACTATGCACTTTTTTCAGAGGAGCAAATGGTGGAGTCTATGTGAGCAGAACAAAAGCAGAGCCAAGGATGCCCTGCTGACTCACCAAGTGAACACTGCTTTTTAATTTTTTTAAACAAAATTGTTAAATATACATGTGCCCAAATACCCACATCAATTTAAAATGGTTTACAGAATGCCCCTAATTAGTGCATCAATGGCCCATGGAAATAACACGCTACTATCAAAAAAATGCTCCTCATACAGGGAAGGAGAAGGACATTCACTCTTTTGCTCGAGAAAACTGTTCTTAATGTTTTTTATTTGTTTTCTGAGAAGCTGCTTTGCTGGAGATGTTGAATCTTTAGCTTGACTGGGAATTACCCCGAGTCATGCTTCTCCTCAGAGCTGAAGATTTAAAGCACTCTGGACAACCGGTCTCATGAAGGCTGTGCTGGCTCTCAGCATCCAGTTCAACACACAGACCTTTAGTCATGGAAAGCACATTTAGTAGACCAAGTCAAGCTGTGCGAGTAAGTGTTCTCTGGGTGTTAGGTGAAGAGGATCTCAGTGTAGAACTATCTCAGCCAAACTTTATTGTTCATCCATCTTACTGCTACAGAACTAAATGCAACCACATCTATCATCAGAAACCTTTTCCTCTATTAAAAACTAGACATCAGACATTGACTGATTGGGCTACACTGACTCAGTGATGGAAGTGTCAGCAATGTGTCTCAGAACAGGAGCCAAAAGCATAAGGAATAGTTCAACTTATGGGGTGCTGCTGCGAGAAATCTAAGAATTTATGTAAATCAACCCCAGACTGTGCTGTGCAGGGAGGGAGGAGAACTCGAACTTCACCATGCAAAATGATGCGGTCCTGCCGTATGCTCAGGCTTGTTCGGTTTACTGTAATACCCAATCTGCCAATATTAATTTCTTAATAAAAAACTTGCATCTGGGACATTACATTACCATCAAAGTGACAAAACCCACATCCTGCTTAAATTTCAATCACTTGAATGACATTTCCATGGAAAAAATCCTGGAGAAAAGAACCGAACTACAACAGAAGCAGACAAGGAAAAAGCTCTGTGTTTATAGAAAATACAAGGATATCATTCTTCAAAGAAGTCAGACCAACATTTTCACTAGGATCTACTCATTAAAAACAAATTTAAAAGATCAGCCCAAAACCAAAACAAATAACCAACAAAACCAGAATCAGAGAGAACCTCTGTGATTTTCTGTTGAAAATAAAATCCACATTTCTACCTAATATCTCTGGTAAAGAAACAGGTCCTTTAGTAGTAGGAGTGAAACAGTTAAATTCTAGATATCCTACATACTCCCACCTTTCCCTGCAGCTGAAGCTGTCTGCACATAATTTGAGAGCTGAACTAAAGGAGTACAGTATACATAGCACGTTAAACTATGAGTATGAAAAGAATGTATGTGAAAATCTTGCATATTTTTTGTTTGCCTTTAATTAGAGATGGATTCCTGATCTTGATTATCCTTAGCAGAAAATCAAGACCAGTCCCTGAAACCAGTCTTCCCTCTGTGGGCCTCCTCCTGATTTATGTAGGGCTTTAAACAACAGACACACAAAAAAACTTAGAGCTGAGGTTACTGGGGTTTTTTTCACATTAGTTGGTTTTTATGAAGATGCAGATGGACCTTCGTTTTAGGATATTTATTTCTCTTTACACCTTACAGTGCAAGCAAACAGAGCTAGGAAAAAGCACTACTGAAAGCAATATACTTTCAAAACCATATTTTGCTAAAGATTTTAATTATCTTTTGAGCGATGATCTCCCCAGTTTAAGATGTCCCTCACAGCAACTCCTTTTTTTTTTTGGTTTGGATAGCAATTCAGGAGTCCCCATGTCAATGCCTTTTTTGATAACTGGTCTTGGTTCTCTCAAAACTGAATATAGCACCCTGATAACTCGGTTGGATCAATTGACCTAATGTGGCTCCAGTCATTTTGCAACAGTAATTGAGCCAATGAAATGTTGTCAGAAGCTACGATTCCAGCTGTGGCACACACTCAGTGAAATGCCAAAGCCCAGCTTCTGAAATAGGTTGCCTGTGTGGTTCACAGCTGGTAGGGGGAGTGATAGGAAGAAGGTAAAATGGCAAAGGGAAGATTACAATGCTAGGAATAAATACTATTAACAGAGGGAAATGTGGGTTTTACCATCATACCTTTTGTCTGCATGTTCTCTTCTTGCCTGCACAGGGAAATATTTGAGACCTAGAGCTCCCCCATAAATCCCTGAAGATTGTAGAGTTTTCTTTCTTTCCCATGGCTAGAAAGAGAAGTAATGCAGGGAGGCTGAAGTCCTCCATTCCCATCACCCCCTTAGGTAATGGAACCATTCTGTATGCCCTCAGGAGGAGAGAGTGACAGGCTGATCTCTGACATGCTGCAGTGCAGAAGGAGGTCTTCCCATGGGAGGGAGTGCTGCAGAGAGCATGCTGAGCTAAGGGCAGAGGGAATGAAGTGCAGGCAAAGCAGGAAACTCATCTGCTTCAGTGCAAAGCAGCAACTACATTGCCACGAGGGATGAAATGACCCAACAAGGTGCTAAACTAGATGTACACTTTGTATTGCAAAAGGCATTACATGAAATGTCTCAATCGTTTCCCAAAATGAGAGAAAATAGCAGGTCAGTGTAACACGAAACGGATAGACCCTGGTCAAATTCTCATTAACTGAATAGAGAAAAAATAGAAAACCTGTTTTGCATTTATGCTTTCTTCTACAGCCATAGAATAACACATTCACTTCATGGCACTGACAAATTCTGAAGTTATCATGAGATCAGCCACTATACCTCATCTCTGTTCTACAACTTTTTCATCTGTTTCACATTTCTCGGCTCTTTTACACGGTACTTTCAACAGAAATCTGACCACCATAACTATAGCACTCATACCACGCAACTAGCTCGGAGGGTATTTACGTCTCATCAGTGAGCACACTTAAGGAACACAAGACTTAGCAGCTTGATAAAATCTTTGTCATGGCAGATTTCACTTTGCACAGCAAAAGCCTGTGCACAGGCATGCTGTATAAGGGGGCTGCAGCCCTTGCCAGCAGAGAAGAGCACACAAGCACCCCTGGCTCAGCTGGCTGCAGGTCTTGTCTGCCATCCCAAGAGTCAGCACGGGTGGGCTCTGGATCAGCAGACACATCTTGAACCCAGCGCTCCAAGGTAGTTAACCACAATGCTAAAAGTCTGGAGGAGTTGTTCCCCTGGTTTCATTTCCAAGCCCTGCAGCGGTGGATTGCTTAGCCAGTAAAGAAACTCAACCAAATTCTTCTGCATGCAGATAACCTTTCAGCAACATTCTTACTTCCTAATTTGAAGTTTACTTGCTGTTCCAATTGCTATTATAACAACTACATATTATTTTAGATCTTTAACACTGAAACTCCAGATTCTCCTTCAATTACCTTTAATGAGGTAACTAATATCATTAGTCACATCTGGCTTATTCCATCACCTTGTCCAGACATATAGGTGAAAGCTTATACTTGTCAGCCACTTTCTGCCATGCCTGCTACCCAGTCACTTTACAGTATGGCTATGTGAAATATTTTGTGCATGATTATTATTGGCACACACATCCTGAGATGTAAGAACATGGTATTGGGCATGAAGAAAATAACAAAGGTACACTGGGAAAGGAAAGGCAGCAGTCATAACCTTCCAAAGTAAAGTTACTATAATCATCATGGAATTTAAATGTAAAGGCTGTTGGCTCTGCCTGAGCCCTCTCATGGCCCCGCAATGGCACACTGCATAGCAGAAGGCACAGGAGAGTGAAGAGGCACTGCGCAACTGCATTACAACTTGTATCACAGGTTTGAAGGTGATGATCTCAGTAATAGATGTATCTGGTTCTTCTGACTGTACTGTGTTTCTCTTCCATGAAAAGAAGAGAAAATAAGTCTCTAAGAAACATCAGAGCAATAGATCATTATTAAGGCAAAGTTTAAATTACCAAGTAGAATTCTATACTCTTGAAGCATTGCTGAGCTGAACAGTCTCAAACCTCAGATCATCCTCTGCTTACCTGCTTTTTCAGAGCGTGTTCATGTTGCCATAGAATAACCCAGAATACAAGCACTACTCGCAGGACTTTACTGCAACAGATACAAAGGGTGAAACTGAAAATGATGTAAAGGCCACAGAGTTGAACATCACAGTCCGTAACTTGTGGGTGCCTGGCTACCAGGGAGGGATCCAAAATCTAACTCAGATGTTAGGGCTCCTTTTACAGCACACTGAAAAAGTTACTGATCTGACAGTGGAATCCAAACTCAGCCTCTAAGTCAGAAGCTGCTTAAAGTCAGACTTTGAGTTGAAGTCCTTTAAAACTACCTGATAAAAGGAGTACTCATGAAAGCAGTGAATGAAGAGGGGGAGTGGGAGGAAGAGGTCAAGTTGTTTGCTCTCTGCTGCTCAGATGGCTTGACATTAGAAGCAGATGGCTGAGCCTCTCCTTGGGAACCAGACTGCAGGTCTCTCCTGAATGAAATGCCTAAGCAGGAGCAGAACAGCAGAGATGGAATGCTAGGAAAAGTACAGAGTGGTTCCAGGAACATGAAGTTGAACACAACTCCATTCACTCAAGTGAATGTCCACCTTATTCACAGGCAGCCATGCCTACCTCTTGCCCTGTAGCTCAGATTATCTGGTGTGTTATGATATTGTAATATATATTACATATATATGTATAAGTTTAACTCTGCAGCACACCTGACTAATAAAGCAATTGGCAAATTACTCGAGAAATGCACGTGTCAGATCAAGGCAAGAGTTGAATCTGAGGTTTCCACTCCTCGAGAGGAGAAATGTTGTAGTCGCTATCTTGCTCCCCTTTCCTGCTTAGCACATACAGAACAGCAGCCACTGTTGCATTAGTAGACCCTCACAAGGTAGGTCTGTTCTGAGAATATGTGCAAAGTTAAGTTGCTCATAGCAGGCATACAAAGACTAGAAATTCACAGTCTGTGTAATTCACTGTGAACATATACAATGGAGTAGCTGCTTGAGATGACCCCCTCAAACATCCCATTATAGGAAAAGCTTACCTCAAATCCAACAGAGGTTTCCAAATGCATTTAAATTTTCTTTAATCGAGGGGAAAATCATTTCATACTCTTCGGTGGTTATTTACAATTAATCAACTGAAGGTATGTAAAATAAGCTAGTTGATAATTACCTAAGAACACAATTGAGCACTCCTGTGAAAGTATTCTCAGCTATGGGAACAGTAATGTTAGATATTTACGCAATGTTAAATATGTAAGTTAATTGTAGATATTTGAACAGCTTCCAATCCAACAGACTTGGAGAGAGAAAATAAAGGCCAGGAACCAGACTCAAGCAGGCACTGGTGGCCTGCTGGCAATACACAGAACACACTGTTTTAATGAATTCCATGGCTGAAACAAAAGCTTGGTACAACCCAACAACCATGTTTGTTTAATACAATTGTGAGCTCTTTCATAGTCTATTAGGTGATGCAGGAAAGAGATTAAAGCATACTGTGTACAGAAATGTCATTTTCATTAGACAGATTCATTTAAAGAATTTTTGCCTGATTAATCTAGTCTTGAATCTGTGAAGCCATTAACTGAGTTTATTTTCTATGGGTTTCTTTACATTTTGATTGGCCTTGGAACAGTCTTTTCATAGAATCAAAGAATCACAGAATGACTTGAGTTGGAAGGCACCTCAAAGCCCACCCAGCCCCAACCCCTCTGCTGTGGGCAGGACTGCCACCCACTGGGTCAGGCTGCCTAGAACCCCATCCAACCTGGCCTTGAGCACCTCCAGGGATGGGGCTTCACATCATTTTGGGCAGCTGTGCCAGCACCTCACCATACTCTCAGTGAAAAATTTACCCCAGTATCTAATCTAAATCTTCCTTCTTTTAATTTAAAACTGTTCCCCCTTGTCTTGTCTACCCATGTAAGAAATTGATTTCCAACCTGTTTGTAAGCTCTCTTTAAGTACTGGAAGGCTGCAATGAGGACTCCCTGGAGCCTTCGCTTCTCCAGACTGAACAAGCCCAGCTCCCTCAGCCTGTGTTTTTAGGAGATGTGCTCCAGCCCTCTGACCATCTTCATGGCCCTCCTCTGGACCCCCTCCAACAGCTCCACATCCTTCGTGTTCTGGATACAATTTTAAATATGCTGTCATAATTTCCCTTGCATAAAAATCCTTAAATCTCAGAAAAAAATTTCAGCAGCCTTGTTTAACCCACCAGCTGTGCAAGAGTTATGCAGAGACTTAACACATCATTGTTTAAGAACGGGCAGTCTCGTGCAGCACAACACAGCGTGAGGTTCTGGACATACCATAAACCCATCCCAGTGATATTCAGCCATTATTGTCTACTGGGTCATGCACATTATATCTGTGATGTACACAATGGGTAGAGCATGTCTCACGGTGCAATGATAAAATCCAGACACCCAAGGCATCTGGTATGCTTATGTTCAGTGGCATAATGAGCAGTAATTTCCCACTGTTGCTACCACTACTAGAATTTAAACATGAAAATGATGGAAATGGCTTCATACTTACAGTCATGACCAAACTAGTCAGACTGTAGAGCCAAAGACATAAAAGAACTTGAATTGTCACAGTGTTTGATAGTAAGACAGCCAGCATCAGCTTGACAGATAAAGAAACCTGTTTTCTGCCAGTTGTATATCTGACTTTGTCATTAAAAAAGCTGATGTTTTCGGTAAACAGTGAAGAACATGTGCTGGTTTCCTAATCGTGTTGAATATTGGGAGCGTATTTCCAAAATCAGGCTTCTCTCAGTTTTAATGTTCAGAACAGCCAAGTGAAGTTAAGGCCATGATGTTCATAATCATGTGATAATTTTCAATAGTTCCAAATTTTCTTTTAGTTTTTCAAAAGACCCTGTTTCAGGCAACCTCCGTTCTTGAAATAGAGACAGCTGCAATGAACTGGAGGTGTTAAAGCTTGTTCATGTGAGACATATGTTAGCAGGTAATTTTGGTTCATTCGGCAGTTAGAAATCAGTTTTCCATAAGAGAGGAATCTAAAACAGCGTGACACAGATGATACGTACTCCACAATGTACCAGAGCAGCACTGCAGTCCAGAAACAATCAGGAACTTCCAGCTTTGCTTCCTATGTTAATCATAATTAGCTACTAATAATACAGTGTCAGTGGGTCTAGCAAAATTGCTAGAAGCAACTACAGAGCCAATTTGCTGGAAATAAGGAGAACGTCAGAGATTTGTTAACCTACAATAGCATTAGCACACATGGACAGCTGCCAGCACAAATTCAAGACTGTGTGTGTATCTGCTGGCTGGATCTGATAGGGCTGTCTTTATGACTGCACCCAACAACACTGGCTCACTTCCCTACCTCAGAGTTTTCTCACCTAGTATGTTTTCCAGTTATCTTACTTCCTATTAGCAGATCTAAAGATAACTATTAGCATAACTAAAATAAAGTTATCATATTTAGTCACTATTGTTCAGCTGCTTCTTAAATAATAGTCTTATTGCATTTATTATTTATTATTATTTAGATAATCTGGTTGCATCTTATTGCATTAGAGATGGGATGAGAGGGAATGGATTTAAACTGGAAGAGGGTGGATTTAGACTAGATATCAGGAAAAAATTCTTTACTGTGAGGGTGGTGAGACACTGGAACAGGTTGTCCAGTGAGGTGGCGGATGCCCCCTCCCTGGAAGCACTCAAGGCCAGGCTGGATGGGGCTGTGAGCAATCTGGTCTAGAGGGAGGTGTCCCTGCCTATAGCAGGGGACTATGAACTATACGATCTTAAGGGTCCCTTCCAACCCAAACCATTCTATGATTCTATGACATATTGAAGTAACTCATGCTGGTGAAGAGTTTAGGCATATTAAAAGATGCAAGAAGCAATAGGTCTGTATAACCACATGGGAGTTTTTACCTTGGGTGCTGACCCAAGACCAGTCTAGATGAAAGAAATAAAAAAAGAGGAGAGTACAAAAAGGAGGCAGAAAGACAAAGGAGGAAGCAAGTCTAGCAGAGGGCTACAAAGATTATGAGGGACCTGGAGCATCTCCCTTATGAGGAAAGGTTGAGAGACCTGGGCTGTTCAGCCTGGAGAAGAGAAGACCGAGGGGGAATCTTATCAATATCCATAAAATATCTACAAATTGGTGAGGCCAGGCTCCTTTTGGTGGTACCCAATAGCAGGACAAGAGGCAATGGGCATAAACTGGAACACAGGAAGTTTCATCTGAACACGAGAAAGAACTTCTTTACTGCAAGGATGACAGAGAACTGGAACAGGCTGCATAGAGAGGTTGAGGAGTCTCCTTCTCCGGAGATACTGAAAACCCACCTGGACGCTTTCCTGTGCAACCAAATTTAGGGAACCTGCTTTAGCAGGGGTTTGGGCTAGATGGTCTCCAGATGTCCCTTCCAACCCTTATGATTCTGTGACTGGGAGAGAATAAAAGTTAGGAACCAGATGAGAAAGCATAGAAGAAAGATAGAAACCAACTAGAAGATCTTGTTTTGTCTCTCATACTAAGTTTCCCCGAAAGCTGCAGAAAACATGAATGCTATCATCTGTAAAGCTGAAATTCTAGCTTCAGGCAGCTTCTCCATAGCTATGTGCCCTGGGCAGAATCTACCCCACAGACAAAATGCATTAAACATGGCACAGCGGTGGAGGAGCTTCACCTTAAATATTAACTTTTGGTCAGCCTTGAAGGTCAGGCAGTTAGGCAAGATGGTCTTTGAAGGTCTCTCCCAACTGAACTGTTCTATTCTGTTCTGTCCATCAAGAAAGTTGAAGATTTTGGTGAGCATGAGGAGATGTTCCCTCTGTGGCAGCCAGTTACATTTAACAAGTTGTAAGCATAAACAGTTACTGCCAACATGCCATGCTCTGTGATAGTCCTCACATACGATTCAACGACAACAGTATGAACATGCTTAGGAAAAGCCAGATGAGAAAAAAAGCTAATGGGCTGGAGACTTCAGTGCCTGTGATCAGAATGGGGACTGGCAGAAGAGTGATCCAATGGACTTAATGCCAGATGTAAGCACAAGAGAATTGGGATCCACTGTGGCAAACTGGTTTCTCTGGAGCAACCTTTCCCTTAGGACTGACATCAGAGACGTCTGTAAATAGAAAGACCAATCCTATGACAAAACACACAGAGTCAAGATCATTATTGCACTTTTTAGATTGTGAATTAACACACGTGAGTTAACAAAAGCCTGGTTTTTAAATGGCAAAGAGAATAAATATATTTTTCTACCCTTTTATAACTGTGAGGACAACCAGAAAATGCTTCCAAAATTGATACCATACGTGCAGATTAAGAACAGGCTGCAAGCCAAATCCTCCTCTTCAGTTTCACTGGTGGAGCCCAGCAGACTGCCACAGAGCTACGCTCGAGCAGCAGGGGAAAGAATTTGACCCTTTGACTGCTGCATCGAAAGCAGCTAACTTCCCACTGCATTCGGTGGCCTCAAAATTAAGAGTTACAAATGGCTTTGTGCTCAGTGCTGTCTCATTTTTCTGCTCGGGCAGATGGATGTTGTTGTCCTTGTGCTCTGCTCTCTCTGAAATTGCATTCTCTTTCCCACGAAGCAGCATGACTGGTATCCCTAACATCTTCACTCTCTGCCATGTACATATTAGACTATCACTAATGAAGGAAGGTTTTTCCATCTCATAAATATGTGAATATGTACAGCACTGCTATGCCAGGGTGGAAAAGCTAAGAACAGTAGGATAAGGTACATGTCTTTGCCACCTTCCTTTCCTTTCACAGAATCACAGAATTGTTGGGGTTGGAAGGGACCTCCAGAGATCATTGGGTCCAACTGCCCTGCAAAGCAGGCCCCCTACAGCAGGCTGCACAGGTAGGTGTCCAGGCGGGTCTTGAATATCTCCAGAGAAGGAGACTGCACAGCCACCCTGGGCAGCCTGTTCCAGTGCTCCGTCACCCTCACCATAAAGAAAGAAGTTCTTTCACATACTGGTGCAGAACATACGATGCTCCACATTATGGCCATTTCCCCTTGTTCTGTCCCCACGGACCCCTGAAAAGAGGTTGGCCTTGTCCCTCTGACTCCCATGGTTATGATATTTATAAACATTAATAAGATCCCCTCTCAGTCTTCTTTTCTCAAGGCTGAACAGATCACTCAGCCATTCCTTATAGAAGAGATGCTCCAGGCCTTTATCATCTTTGTGTCCCTCCGCTGAACACTTTGCAGAAGACCGCAGAACTGGACACAAATCATCCACTTCATCTACTAGTCATTTTCTTAATACACAAAACGTGGCAGAGTAACTGATGACAATTTTTCAGTGGGCCTATCATTTAACTTATTCAATATTCCAAATGGTTCAATTACAAACCAGTGTACTCAAGTACAACAATTGCAACAATTCCCAATAAAACAAAAGTATGAAAAGTAGCCAGAAAGCATACTCAGGGAAGCTGAGGTAGGCAAGGGATAAATAGAACAATATAGTAGTCATGTTTCCCACAAGCAGGTGACAATCATCCTCCCTTCCAGCTTTCATTTCCTAGAACATGAAAAGTGCTTGTAAATCACAGGGGCGTACCTAATGCGAGTGTTATTTTCTCTATCAGATCTAAGTTGCAAGTATTGCAGCTTGGTATTCATCGCTATGTCAGTGGCTGCTCAGAACTTTTAAAAAGGAAGCTTTCCATATCCTGCAGGAGGAAAGTCAGCTCCTGAGTTACAGATTAGTACCTGAAAGCTTGAGGTTGGGCAGTGCAGCTGCCCATAAACCCATTCATTTTGCTACTGGTTTGGCATTTATTGCAGCTTAACTGGACTCCAGTAACAGTAACTTGAAGAGTCATCTCAAATCCTAGAGCCATGGGATGACAGATGCCCTGTCAAAGCATAATCTCGCTTTCAGGCACATGACAGATACAGCACTTGATAGAAGTGAGAGAAGTTACAAAAGCGCTCACCGCACTATTTGCAGGAATGGCCCTTCGAATAGTTCAGCCAGCAGAGCGATACAATGAGCAAAACACTGCTGTTTAGCAACATCTGGCTTCCACAATGGGTAGTGACTTTTTAAATGGAACCAGCTTGCTGATCACGTGCCAGCTGGACACATTAAGACAGGGACAGCATTATGCTAAGTGAAGAAAGAGTGAGGAAGATAGATGTTCAAAAAAATCCATTTGAAGACGCTAGGATGAAAGTAGCTGCGTACAGGAACATCTCTCAAATTGAATCTCTGAAGAACTGAAAGTCAAAATGTTCTGGATGCTTATGCAGCCAAATACCAATCTTAACGTGTGGCAGAGAATTTGATCATAGACAATGCATTCAAAATTAAGTTGGCTACCTAGTGAGCAAGATGCTTTTACTTAGGTGTCAAACAACATCAGATCCATTTGGGAGTTCGGACGCCCAACCATTTTGAGATGTACTCAGAAGGAAGAACAGTATTTTAAAGTAGTCAAGACTTCCCACTATCCTTTCTTTTTTTTTTTTCTTCTGGAAACCAAACTCTTACATGCTATACAAAGCAAAAACCTCTGATTTACAAATAGTGTTACTCAGAACATAATTTCTTCAAGAGATCTCTTGTTAGGCACTATGTGCAATAGACCAAAATGTAAATCATTGCAGTAAGTCATGGATTGTCGTAACCACAGTTTCTGTTGGCTTGCTGGAATCTTTCTTAGACTGCACATGATTAGTGTAAGTTAATGATATATGCAGTCACTTTTTTAGTATATACAAATACCACTGTTGAGAGAACATATTTTAACAGATGGAACTGCCAATAAGCACTTTCTGATTTTTTTTTTCGTAGAGAAAAACCTTCTCTTTGAGACTGAGAACAGTACATAAGTGAAAATCATTATTTCGTGTCTCAGAATTTTGCATCCATCTCTGATAATAACTATATTCCCTTGCTCTGCACTCAGTTTGACCACTAGAAGCTGACACAAACATACGTATGAGAGACTTTTTCATATACAGAAGCTTTTTTAAAAAAAGGAGACCCTTAAGTTCAAACCTAAAAATCACACAAGACTTGCATAAAGCAGCAGGTGACCGTGAGATATACCTGAAATTCAAGTGGGGAAACAAAAGCAGACCACAGAGGAATATTTGAATCATAGGATCATAGAATCATAGAATGGAAAGCTTTCTCAAAGATATCGCACCCTCTGGCACATCTACCAGACATCTGACCACAGCATGTGTACAGAGCTCGAAGCTGTATTTAAATTATACGTGTTAGAGGTAGAACAAAAGAACAGATAGAAAGGACAGATCAGAACAAACTGCATTCCGTTCTCCCAATAAGAGTCACACATCGGACAACATAAATACGTTGAAGTTCAAGTCCCGTAGAAACAAACCAAACGTCCTCCCCCACCCCACAACATCACAGTTTGTTACTCTCCAAAAATCCTGCTATAAGCACTTTCTTTTTTTTATCCAGCAAGCAAGCAACAAGCCAACCAAACACTGGGAGAGTTCTGAACCATGACAGGGTAGTGATGTCAGCCAGAAAACAGAATTCATCATGAATTAATAAAAAAAAAAAAAATAGTGGGGAGAGGAGATACTGTCAGTAGGTTTTAATCATCTACGATGAAATAACGGCAGGGAAAAAAAACAACATGAGAATAGCAACTCTAGACGTTTTCATTTGATACTGCAAGTAATGCAGAGAAACTGTGTACTCTATGATGTTTAGAAACCTTTAGCATCCAAAACTTAAGTGTACCAGGAACTCATTGGTTAACTTATCACTTTCTAAATGAGGCTGTTTCTCTCCTTTCGCTTTTCAAACACCCTGGCCTGTTATAACATTCTATAAATGGATAGCTGAGAGCAACATATCCTGTGTTTTGGCTGTTCCATATATTTTATTCTTTTGTGAAAGAACAAACAAAAAAAAAGAAAGAACACAGTTGAGTGACAGAAAGTTAGATTTGGGTCCAGATTAAATTTAATCAATCTTAGTGTTAATCTCAAATTTAACACAATAAATTTCCAGGAAAGAATACTTTTATCTACAATAGCAATTCTTAATTAAAATAGCCTCTCTCTTGCTTGAACGCCAACATTAGAGACGAGAGACCAAACTAATGTGCTTTGCTTGGCTGGTTATCTAAGTCTTTCCACTGGCACCTTCTCAAACTGACGGCAGTGGAGAAAGGCAGAGGCGGCAACAATATTCGGAGGTTTGCCGTCATGGTGGGAGAGAGAATAGAGTAGTAAGCAGTGCCATGGGAAGAGCTGAATATTATTCGGAATCGCTGGTGTAGAACTGGTTCTAATTGAAACGATTCATAAACATACTTAACTCAAGAAAGATTTTGCACTTTCCTCAAGCACTCTCCCTTGCCCCTGCACACACACCCTCTCTCATTACAGACTTAACATACATTGCAAGCTTCTCCCTTTCATAGTACAGTGAGGGAGATTTGAAGTTAAACTCTCAGACACTACTGCAAATTTATGTGTGCATGTCCCTTCTATCAGAACACAACCAACAGCAAAAAGGATATTATTTACATGTAAAGGAGATTTTTAAAGAATACCATCTTTTCCACTGGGAAAGCTGAGAAATACCTGACAGTTTACTTTTTTTCCTTCTACTGATGAACAGAACTGCTAAAGCCAACTGGTTGCCATCCTCTCCTGTCAGTAGACTTTTGTCAGCATCCTGCTAGCTGCTGTGAACTTTCCTCCCTCTGCCACTCATGCAGCAGTGCACTCCTCTTTCTAACAGCAGTGATAATCTCCATGCTGTTCTACATGGGAGTCTGTTATTTCAGCTCTTTAGAAAGTGCAGATAACATGGAGAACTAAACACAGTCCATCAGGAATCATCCAAAAGGTGATTCTTCAGCAGATGTTTTTGTTTCTCAGCTCCCAGGTAACATGTAAGAAGCTTTCTTTCTGCCAGAGCTTGCTGAACGGCTCTAAATAAATAAATAGATAGATAGATGGATAAATAGATAGATAGATAATATCCCCCCTTTACTTCTCTTTCCACTTTAACTTTTGTGCTTCAACACTGGAAGCAACTCCCACATTGCCAGGGGACATGCTCACCTCAGGCAACGACAGGGTGACTTGGCCTGGAGTTCTGCATACTTCTACAACTAGTCTCTGCTCTCTGTTGAACAGAAACTCCTTTCAAACTCAATAAGGCATGCAAATCCAATATATTTTAAGCTTGCCCATTGGTCCCACTTGTGTCCTCAGCACTCTCTGGGATGGAGACAGAATGCTTCTTCTTTAGGTTTCTCTGCCCTCTGGTTTGTAGGCAAAGTAAGGAAGCACAATACCAGGGGTTCATTTCACTGTAGTCCTCAGCCAACAATCTTGTTTATATATACGTTGTATGTACGTTTTATATATGTTGTGTATATATAACATAACATACTATATATACATAGGGTTGTTGTAAAAGATATACATATATAAATATATATGTAAATATATATATATATATACACATATGTCCTGTAGGTCACTCTGAAAGTAATGCTCCCCTGTTTATTTCCATGGAAACTACCACAGATAGAAGAACACAGTAACGGTATTTGGTAGAGCAAATTCTCAGCTGCAAAACATTGCTTTTTCAACATAGTCACCACCATGAGCTCTGCATTTTCACCAGCCATGAACATGAGCCTGCATGACGTACTTGTAACAATCTGCATCAGCAGAGGTGACTCACTGCCGCTGTCGCCACTGCTGAAAACACCACCCACCATCTCACTGTGCTCACATCCGCTGTTTGGTCTCCATCAACATTCGTCGAGTGTCGAGTGTCAATGAATGTCGGTGGGTACCATTTGTTCTGCATGGAGGAATTCAATGACACAGCTTTTCTTCATATGCACTGCCATGTCAGGCACCATTCTGTCGTTCTGCCCCTCTGCTGCCATCTGTCACATGGCAACAAAATGTAACGAAACACTGGCAGAAGGTTTAACCTCTTTGCCCTACCACCAACATCTACCTCTGACATTGTGAGACAATACAATGCAATAGGACGCATTACCTTCAGAGTATCCAGTGTATATCCATCATATATATATTACAACTTGCAGATTACCTCATTAAGAATAAGCTGATGCAAATGACATTTTCTGCAGCCATGTAGGTCATCTGAGCAGTGTTCTTGGCTGCATAGCACAAGAGCCCGAGAAAAGATGGAAAATGTCCTCATAGCAGAGAAGAGAGAGAGATGCAAACAGCTACGAGAGAGAAACAGAGAGAAGGAGTGGTGCGCGATGCCCATGATTTCAGGCAGCAGCAGACTGGGAAGTAGAAACAGAGAGGAGAACATTATGTGGTGCTCTGAAGGGTAAGCAGTGACCAGTCAAAGTGAGAAAGGCTTATAGAGGAGATGATACTGAACAGATCCGTGGCTTTTCATGTGGACAGAAAAGCACTGCAAACAAAACTGTCAGGGAAGTAGCTGGACTGGCGGGGAATGATGTCAGGTCTGTTGTCTCAGATCCATTTGCAAAGTCCCTGGTTTCCTGAGAAGGCAGTAACTGTCAGCTGCATAGAAGCGAAAAGATGGAATTACAGGGGTGCATGAAGACAAAAGCTCTCACTCTTTGTTCACTGAATAAGGAAAAAGAGAGAAGCTACTGAGATTCTTATTTTTTTCTGGCATACTATAAACCCCAGGGCAAGCAAAGATAAGTGTTAGGTGCTTTTGGCTTATAAACAGGAAGAAACAGAACAACATCGCAACGAGTAACACACCTAGATTAATTGCTGCTGAGAGGGAGAGACGTGGGGAGAGGGAGGAAGGGAAAACGAAGAAGATAAGGTGAGAGAGTGTATAACAACTGCAAGCTCTCTCTTTGTGGGTAAATTTATGGCAAAACAATACTTTCTGCACCTCCATAGCTTCCGAGGCTGTCAACCAGAAGAACTGTTTTCTTCTTACCATGCCTATCCACAGTATGTAAGAGGTTATACTTCACTGCATTATTAGAGGAGATACAGCCTTTTCTTATTACAGCATTCAAGAGTTGGCCTCCCTGTCCACAGACAGCAACCTATGCATCTCTATGACTCGAAGTGAACTGCCACACTACACTGCCTTCACCTTAAATCAATCTGCAGAGGGAATCAACGAGTTGTGTTACAGGAAGGGTTGGAAATCTGGACTATTAATTGGGACTATTTCTGCTCCCCCAGCGTTTTCTGCAGTGCTTCATTCAGTTTTTTTAAACTACTGGAGGGACAGTATTTCTCAGGAGAAGCTATTCCTCACCTGGTAATTGTAGGTACCAAGATAATTCTCTGCTACCATCTTTCCCTATACCACATTCATCCGTTAAAAAAAGATCTCCAGTTCTGCCTAATTTCTGAGAAGATCTTACTTATCCTTACCATGCAGCTAGAAGCTGCTGCCCTGAAATCAAGAGTAAAGACCTGGCAGAAGCATTGTGTATTGTCAGATAAGTGAATTGAAGCAGTCACCTCAGAAAGTCTACACAGTTTACGGCATGTCTAACTCACTACAGTATCTGAATCCAAACAAGAAACCCAAATCCAGCTCACTCACAAGCTGTGAATGAGAAAAAAAAAAAAAAAAAAACATTTAGAGGTTGATACGTATCTGGATTATTTCTTCCAGGCTCGATTAAAGAAATATAAAACAAACCCAGTCTGCTTTCAGAACCAGCTGACACCCAAGTGAAGATGTTGGCAGCAGAGCCTGTCATGAGATCCTGGTAACCTTGGTTCCAACTCCCTGTGCTCCCTGAGCTAGATTTCTGGGATTCATTTTGTTTCTAAAAAAGCTATCTTGTTCTTGCATCTAAGCTCCCACTTCAGAGGCTGGTGTGATTCCTCCCCATGAGCCATTTCTAGGAGTGGAAGGAGAGGAGTGGAAGCAATGAGCTACCACAACTGTGCCTATGTCGGAAATTCATGCAGTTACCATCTGAACTTCACAGAAAAGGTAAGTGCTGCTGCTGTCTCAGTCTTGCTCAGGAGGAAAAAGACAGCTCTGAGAAGGAAGATTCTGATGTACAGAGGGCCTAAGAAGAGTGAGTCAGAGGGCAGGAGAGAGGACAGAAGTGATTTGGGAACGGCATCTGCATGCTGAGCACATGGCAGCGGTAGGGGCAACACTGCTCAGACTCCAGGATGGCAATTCTTCCTCCATGCCTCTGCAAAATAAATAGAATTTCCATTTGCTTCTTCTTCTGCCTGGCTGATTTATACACATGCAACCTTGGAGCTGTCAGACTCCATTGCGAATAATGAGATCATGACAGATGACAAGGTGCCCCCATGTCCTTTCCTGAAAGCGTAGCTGCCAATCAGCAGAACTCCAAACCTCTCGGCATCGTCATTAGTAATACTGGAGGTGCTACCAAAATCTTAGGCAATATGTTTTGGATAAATTTCAATCATCTCTGCTGCTGACTCAGTGCTTATTTCTCCACTGCCACCAGATTCCCTCACCCACCCGCTTCCGCACGCACAGCCCTGACATATGGCCTGAATTATACCTTCATTTCAATGCAGGATTTAAATCATCTCACCTGCACAGTGGCCTGTCATGGATCAGCCACCAAAATGGATCACCTGCTGGGGCCTGAGAAGATCACACCTGCGAATGCCAGGTGATGCCATAGGGACAGTATGGGCAAGCAGACTCAACATCTGCCTCCCCGTGGTAAGCACAAAAGGAACAGAAGCTAAATGATGATTTTATCCTCTGCCCCAACACATTCAGCTTGCTTGAGAGAGACACCCAGCTGTGTTACTCACACCTTTTATGGTGTTTTTTTTTACATGTTCAAAAAAGTCCTTCCTTCCCCTGCCAAAATAAACTAATCAAATGGATAGCACAGCAGACCTGCTTTGAAAAATGAACAAGACAAAAACAAGGTGCCCTGATACGAGCAGGCATTTCATTTTAAAAGCATCAGTGATTTTTGAGGGTACTGTATGAATTATGCCTCAGATTCTAATTGAAAATAGGAGATTTTCAGCCTGGCAATTATAGTCACCACTTGGGTACACCTGTATTTTGTCTTCTCTTATCCCTTTACTTACTTACGTCTTCTCTGAGAAAAGAGAAAGAAACAAAAAAGCAGTACCAAATTGTCCTAAAAGTAATTCCAATAAATGAAAGAGTATTTTGGTATTTTGAGGACAGAAAAGGGAAGATCAAAGTCTGTGTCCTCTCATAGGATAAGCAGGCAAAGAAAGACATACTCCGTACATCTTTGTACAAATACATCCTAGCAGCACAAGTAAGGATTGCCTTCCATCATTTACAGAATTTCATTCATTATGGTGAGATGCCAAACACAAAAATGCATGCTCTGTGACAGCACCACACAACAAAAAGAGGGCACAGTGCCAACCTCAGCGAAATGTATTGGGATTAAGGTTAAAATACCTCAGTGCCGTTGGTTGCCTCACATGAGAGCTCCTGGGGCTTTAAAATACTCACACGTGCCTAAATCCTGCTAGGCAAGTAAAAGCAGGTCCAGTTCTCAGTTCCAGTACTGCCTGCAGTGACCATGGGGGACATGCATGAGAGCAATGACCACCATCTCACCACAACCAACACATGCTGAACGTAATGAACAAACAAACACGACATGGGCTTCCTAGGCTAATAATTCAGCGGAAATTCATAAGGTATTCCAGCCTTGTTTATCTTCTTATGCAGAAAACAAGAACTTTCATAGAATGGTGGGGGCTCCTATCTCAGAAAAAGTTCCTCTAAACCTGATTAAAAAACCAAAAGCTTTCTGTGGGATGTCCTAGAGAAGGGCTCAGACCATCACTTGCTGATAGCTCCCAGTGGAGCAAACAACACAGTGGAAACCCACTCTTTCTGTGCAACTGGCAGCCTCTGATGGCAGCATATCCTCTCCTAAGCAGACATTTGCTTCCTCCTGGTTGCCTCTTCAAGGACACAGCCTCCAGGCCAAGTAACTGCTGTGGGTGGGATTGCTTTCATCTGACATTTGATAGGGCTAGTCATTAATACAATGTTCCAGCATGGAACGCAACAAGTGTACGCCAAAAAAGCCCAGGGCTCAGCATTACTACCTTGCAATTCCATAGATTTAAATGGAGGAAAAAACAAGTCCATGCTATATTTGGTATACAGAAATGAAAATGACTTTAGTTGGAGGGGTTTCTTCTGTCCTTATAATTTCCTCTGTCTATAGTTGAAGGGGGCAATTACAAGCTGTAGGGACAAGTCAAAACAGAATGAGAGGGAGGACCCATGAAGAAAATGCTCCCTCTGGAAAGCCCCTGTTGAGAACAGGAAAAAATTCATTTTCAGGTAGAGGAGTGGCTCCCTATTATCAGTTTTATATGTTTGGCAGATGCATAGAGTCTTGCAGAAAACAATCAGAACAAAATGAGGCTTGCCAGCTTTACCAGTGGCTCCAATAATCTGCAAACTTGGTTTGCTTGCAAATTGTACTTTATGTCACTGGGCTCCCTATAAGAATTGTGGACATAATACAGCCTGAAGTCTACTTTCAGGCTTTGAGATTCGCTACATCCAGATTCAGGTATGATCATCTAACTACAGATTTTGCAATGTTTGTGGCTAGTCTCATTTCAGCAGCCACTTAATTGAAGATATTTAGTGTTTTAGAGAGCTTAGAGGCTGGAATTCAGGCACATAAGACCACTTCTGAGCAGGCTGGAATGGTCTTGTGCATATACAGATAATGAGATGGCAGTTTAAGAAAGCGACTTAAGTATTATGTAAACAGATGACTGTTTGGACTCCTTTTCAAGAGCCTCTGTCCCTTATCATCAGCAATACTGAAGTCAAGTCAAAACACTTACCACGCTCTTGCATTCCTCTCAGACTAAATTGCAGTCACTGCTCTACCGGGAACGAACATTAAACAAGTTAATCATCATAGCAGGCTGTAAAGCAGCTTTTCTGTGTGAAAATGTAAGCTACTTAAGAAATAAAGCATTCAGGTTAATATCATCACTCTATGATATCCACATACTTCTTCTACCACAACCTCTATATTTGTTTATGGTTTTATAAGAATAAATGATATGCTAAATATGCAATAAGAGCAAAACTTCATGACATCACTTCTCGAGTGCAACTTCTTATTTGTCACAACAGGGAATGATACCTGCATATTGAGGCTACCAGCTAAGCCCAAGGTTTTATGTGAAATCTTCTCTGTGAAACACAACCACCACCTTTGGCCTTAAAAGAAAATAATTAAGAGATTAATTATGTTTCCTAGCACATAGCAAAAAGAGGCTTTAGTGGCTGCGAGTGGTAACAAGACAGAAGCAATATAAAACAATTACGTGTTCTTGACAAATAAACCAGGTATATCAGACAGCTCGTCTCAGCTATGTTTCCCCACAGCAGAAAGCCCATGTCCAGGAAATCCTGGCCTGAAGACTGTACTGCCATCTGGGAGCATGTTGCAGGGCAGCATTCTGGTGCTTGAATTAAGTCTGTTTTGTTATTTTTTTGTTTGATTGCTTGTTTTTTTTAAAGATGGTGCTGTGCTTTAAAGAGAGCAAATCCCTTCATTTTATCCATCCTGTAGGCTACTTATATGGTTAAGACCAGCCCAGACCTGTGCTGTTGCTTAATGCTGCTCTAGTTTACCAGAGTCTTAGAGCTGCCACACCTCCCACTCTATGGAGAGCACCAATATTTCTTACTGTCCTCAGTCTCTCACGGATGTAAACAGGCTGTAAGAGCCTAGCTGGCTCAGCACCAGCGGGATCCAGGAATTGCTATCTACTGTGCAAAAGCTGAAAATGGCTTTGGGAAACATAACTGGAGTGACCAGAATGAATCTCAGGCTATACCACCAGTTTGTTGCGCTGCCGAAATTCAGAGATCCAAGTGAGGAAATGCTTCTAAGAAAAGCTAAGGAAAAATAAAAAAAACCCCTCTCATCTTCCAGACGTGCTTTCAGGTCTTTTTTTTTTTTCACATCTAAAAGAAAATCTGCTGCTTTGACTCCTGCATGTCAGGCACTGAAGTGAAAATGGAATAATCCAGTCTAGCACAGTGCTCTTTTCATGCACTTAATAACAGAAACCTTATGTGCAATTTCCTTTTTCTTTTAACCTACAGCTGTCACTGAAATAGATAATTTCAATATCCATTTCACTCAATATGCAGTAAGGCACAGTCACATCCTTGTACAGGTAATTAAAAGCCATAAGAACTGATTACTCAGTAGACACCTGAATTTTTAATTTCTGACTCACTAGAGTGGTTGATACATCCCACACGTTGTCATTTTCATCCTAAACCTCTTGACCTACTCCACAGCCTCCTTCCTTTTGGTACGTGTCCTACAGCCATGTAACACCTCACCAAATCATTTTTGCCCATTCTTAATTAAACAATACGTTTGGAAGATTGTGTGTAATCCCAGAGGAAGAACCTTTGCTGCAAGGCCAATACTTGCATATCATCTCAGTTTGAGACACAACAGCACCATCTACTGAGACTAATCTCTTTAAATCCTAGTAAGCTTTTCAAAGTATGTCAGATGTGAAGTACATTTAGCTGATACAAGCACTGCTTTGTTCTGGAATATCGGTGACAACGTGCTGAGTAGGAAAATTATTTCACCTCAACATGAAATTTGTTAAAATTTACCTATAATTTTTGCTTTGTTGGGGAAAACAGTGCAACTGCCTCAAGTGCTTAAGATTAAGAAGTCATTTATTCATCCTGTAAATGAAAAGTATTTTGTGTCAACTTATTAATATGTGTCAGTGCATACATATATTTAACAAAGGGAATCAACGTAGTGACTCCATCCTAGTAATATTTAAAAAAAAATGGCTATCTGCTAAAAACATTTAAGCAAGTTTTCGATGCAAATAATTAACTGAGAAACAAGACTTTTTATGGGAAGGAGGTGGATTGAATCAGCATGTCTGCAGACTAAATCCAGGTGATGCATGATTCTGAATTGCCTTAGAACTACTGATCAAATGGCACTTAGTTCTGGATGCTCAATTAACTTAGTAGTTTGAAACATTTTTCATTGCCCTTTCATGGCTTACAATTCATTTTCTCTTCTTGTATCATATCATCAGCCACAGTTGCCACAAGATGATCTTTTGCTATTCTTTTCTATTTATTTATTTATTTTTGTAGGCACTCAGCTTAATATGTCTTGACACTGTCTTTGAGTCAGTGCCTAAACATGCATGCTCTGCCTGGCTCCCTGCCTGGAGGGTTTGCTTAAATCTGCCTATAAGAAAGACTGAAGACACCGAGATTCTGTCTCACTTAAACAAATAAATACAGTCTGCTTTGTAAAATGCAGATACTGTGTATTTCCTCTTCCTCTTCTTGTTCCTGTTCAATAAGATATGGAGACTGATTAACAACCAAAAAGGTCTTAGAAGTGGTTTTGAAAGAGATAAAGCTAGATTCACATCTATGGACTGTTCTACGGAGTTTCAGTGTCTCTCCTCATTGCTTTCCGAGGGCTTGATACACCTGAGGATACCATGAAAAACAACCAATGATTACTGATACGCTGTGCTCAAGATAAACACTCTCTTTAATCAAACAGCTGAAAACACATCAGCAAAAATGAGCCGTGGGCCAAGAATATAATTCCAACTCCTTTGGCATATCCACATTAATTGCTTGCATTTGTCTGGACCTTATGAACCATCAGTTGCAAATCTGGATTTGCTTTTCCGCATTCAGCTTCACCTCAGTGTCTCGCTTGCATTCCACCTACAATTTTTAAGTTTTTAGATCTGTATTTTGAAAGTTAACCCACATTAATTAAATAAAGCAACATAGCTAAAATGACACTGTAAAATCTCTGTAGATTCACATAGAGCGTTTTAATACACATACAGTCATGATCAGCAAATGCTATAGGAATTATACAGCAATTGCATGCAAATTGCAGTAGGAGACTATTGATTTCTTCATAATAAAGCAAGGACAATTGCCAAGTGCTGCCCCTGGGCAGTAAGCAAGGACTCAGGCTGGTGCCCGCCTGGCTGGGAGCAGCTCTGCAGGAAGAGAGCTGGGGGTGTTGGCAGAGACAAGCTGAGCACAAGCCAGCAACGTGCCCTTGCTGCAGGGACAGTCAGCAGTGCCTTGGGCAGTGATCACAGGGGCATGGCCAGGACACCAAGGGGAGGGATTATTCCCCTCTGCCCATCAATTGTGAGATTTCATTTAGAAAGTTGCTTCCAATTTTGGGCCCCTGAACAGAGACAATAATGTGCAGTGAATGATTGCAAGCTACAGGCTGAGGGACTGGGCTTTTTCACCCTGGAGGGCAGAAGGTGCTGGAGAGACCTAGTAGCAGTTTTCAATACCTACAAGAAGGTCCCTGAGAAGACAGAGCCAGGCTCTTTCTTTATTGTGATGCAGTGTGAGGATGAGAGGCAACGGGCAGACACCTGAAACAAGAGAGCCTCAAGGTATTTGTGACAAACTTGAAGGAGTGGAGCAAATTGCTCTAAAGACTGTGAAGCCTCCATCCTCACTGCTTTCTAGCAATAGGTTACCTTCCCTGAACATGCTTTTCCTCCACTCAAGTACTCCAAAGACTGCCTCTTCACTCTTCATCATTTTTGCACAGTAGAAACAGGCACTAAGACCTTTTATCTATCCATATGCTCACCCATGATAATGTTGGAAGACTGATGAACACATCAAGCTTAATATTTAAAAATTTTATCACAAATGGAAAAAAAAACCCACCTTTCTCTGTGTTTCATTCAACACAATATCTCACATACTGACAGACAGGAAAATCTACACTACAAACATTTTACATACATAGCCTTTTCCTGCAAGTTCTCTTTGTGATTGAGATTAAAATATTACAAAAGGCTTTTACTACTAAGACTAAGGTTTGGATTCACAATATTCACAATATCTCTTAGACTCTTAGACTTAGCCAAAGTAAAGCCCTGCTCCAGTGCAGCCTCCTGCCCAGTGTTCCTGGAAGATCTCTGTTCCAGCTGTGCCTGGAGCACCTCCTGTCCCCCTCCTCCCCCCCCTCCCCCCAGTTGAATTCAAAGGAGTATTATAGAAAGAACTGGAATAGAATTAAAACAGATTCTGGTGACTAATTGGATCTAATATCTGGTTATCAGCAGCAGCCCACAGCAATGGGTTCAGTAGGAACCCATATCGGTTCTTGAGGTCTGTTTTGCCTGCCTCTGGAAATCACCTGTCAATCAGGTTCTGAGTAGAGGTATTGAAAAACTCTTTAAAAAATGAAAACATGAGATTCACCTGTAGTATCTCAGTTCCATACATTAGGTTTTATAGGGAAGATCAGAGAAGTTAAAACACTTTATACACGATACAATTTTGTATTTACTGTATAGTGTTGCCTTTGTGTCATTGTTGACAAAGATAATAACAGAACCAGGAGTGGTCCTATGGACTTCTCCAGTGACAGAAGCAGCACTCAGCCCCTCAACAGCTTGGGCTTTGTTCTTTGCTGACAGTCAGAGGAAATTAAAGTAATCTTTCCCATTCCACTCACCTACCGTCATCCCCTTCAGCTTGCTCATGTGAATTTTATGATATTTTTGAGCAAGCATTGCTGTTTATAATGTTATCTTAAAAAGTCACTCTGCCAAATATTCTTTAGCTTCCACCCAGAACACATTAACATTTTCAAGCTAAAATTTTAGCTCTGGCCATCATCTCACCAATTCTATGCTGCAGAGGGCTAGCAATAAAAGCATAGAAAAGCTCTAAATGTGAAATAAATGTTTCATGTGGAGGTCAAGGTGCACACACTGAGGGGTTCCATATCAACCCATGCCTTCAAATTACCCAACCCAAATTGTTGTTGTGGAAACAACTGGAGACCATGCTGTATCATTACTTTTCAGACTACTTTTGAGATTTATCTTAATCCTCAAATGCCTAGAAGAAATAATTAAATCCATATTCTGTTAAGTCTTTACACAAATAAATATATTTTGTCCCTCACATGAACTTTTAGAACTGTGAATAAAGACAAAAGTCCCCAAATTAAATGGAGAAAGTTCCTTACACTTTTAATTGGCTGTCCTCAAGAGAAAAAGACACTTAATGGTGCCTCTTGGGAAGTTTTCTTGCGTCTTGAAGAAAAGATGTAAAACTTCACCTCAGTTTTTACTCTACGGCTTGCACAGATGACAGTATTTGTTGAGTACTTACACACAAATATACACTATAGATGCAAGCTAAATTAGCTCGCCCAGCTTACCTCAAAATCAGTCCTGGCATATGTTCTAAACCAGAATCAGCCTGTCTCTCATCAGACTCTCTTCTCAGCGAGAAACAAATCAGTTGATGGGAGCAGGAGAGATCATCTTGCCTCTAGCTCTGCAGAGACTAATGCATCGGATTTATCACCCATGGGCTCTCAAGCACCGTAGCAACATTACTTCCAACAAGTAGGCATAGTAGACTTGTGTGCATTAGGAATAATGAAATGTGTTCCTTGGCAATAAAAGCTGTGTCAGATAACCATCAGGCCATGTATGTATATAATTATGCACACACAACTGATCCAAGTTGAATAGCTGCTTTAAAAATATCCTTCAAGGCCACATTTTTGAAGTTCTTCAGTTTCATATGAGCAAAGGCATATAAGAAAGAATAATCTTTGCAACCACATGGTTATCCAAGTCTTTTATACATACCATTGGTTTTTGGATGTTTGGGTTGTTGGTTTTTTTTTACTTTTTTTCTTTTTTTCTTTTTTTTTTTTTTTTCCCTTGCAGCATCCTGTCTGCATTGTTGGCTTATTAAAAATACTTAAAGATAGACATTGGGAAGGTAGACATAGACACTGTATGCATGCACGAGTTTAAAGACATTTAACAGTTTGGCTCAAAGACTACTAAGAGCAAAAACGTTTGAGAAACCACTTCATGTATGCTGGTTAATGTTAAGGTATGTTTTCCATTCCTGAAAGATCCTGCCAAATCTAAAATGGAGAAGTGGGGGGAAGATATAAAGTACTCATTGTTTCTGCTAAACTTCCTTCTTGGGTTCTTTCATTTTATAATTTAAAAGGAGTATTGTTTTACTTTAAAAAGTGTTATGCAGTGTGGAAGAGAACTTGGACCCCAAATTCAGCGAGCAAACTTTATCCAAACTTCATACATAAGGACATTTCCTGTAACTTCAGTGCAACTTATTTCAGGTTTAAGCTGAGACATGATAAGACACTTTGTGAATGCAGATCTGTGTGTACATAACTCTCTGAACTTTTTTTGGATCACTTCTCTAAAGGAGTTGTCCCACTCAGACAAACATTCTGGAAAGGAGGTGACAGCATTACAGAGAAATTTATTAGTATTATTACTTCTCTTCCCTCTCCTTCCTTCCTGTGTGTGTGGCATCCTGCACAGGAAAAGGGGGGAAAGAAAAAAGTAATAGGAGCAGTATCTTTGTGGTGGGTGAGCAATGAATGGAAACTGCAACAGAGAAAAGTAGTCTGGTCTGAGAACAGGAAGTTATTCTGCTTTTTCTTTTTTTCTTTCTTTTTTTTTTTTTTTGGTTACATTAATAGAGAAAGAAACATGCCTTTATTTTTTCTACAAAGGATGAGATAATCTACATATGTGAGGCTCGTGGTCAAGAGCTGACAGGAAACTGGAAGGAGTTCTGACATTGGAGTTAGACCTATGGAGAATACATGAGTCTGAACAATGGGACAAGAGAACCAAAATCGATGAGCAGAAGGAAGGAGGCAAAGAAGGTAGAAGGCATGGGAGAAAGCATCAATCCTATAATGACTGAAAGAAAGAGCAAAACAAGTTCAACTTTACCGATACAAAGAATTCAGCAGAGCCACAAAGTCAGGTTTTGCAGTTGTAAGATACATCAGAACAAAGGAATCACTGTCCTGACCCCACAGCATTGGTAGTGAGGCATCTCTGAATACAAAGCAGAACTTCTTATGCACATTTGTCCCTAGATTTCACAAGATTAAGAGCAGGTATTGGAAAGACACTGTCTTATTTGCAATCACACACTATTATGTTTGAATAAACACATTTGCCCACAAAAATTAGCGACAATGGGACAAGCACCATAAGAATGCAGCTGCCACGCGATCCAGTCCACAAAACAGAAGATGAGGAAAAAAGAAAAATCCTTCACTGTGACACAAACCAACTGGAGATCTGCACAGTCTTAACAACAAATAATGCAGGACACATATTTTAGGTCACACATTGGATGCAATTTTTTCAGATTTCCAGTCAAAGCATAACTGCATGTGGAATGGTATCAGTCTCTACTATATTTCACCTAACTAACAGCATGAGTCATCGCCAATAAAAACACCAACCCTGTGCAAAGGGTTTCACACATCCACTCTACCCCAACCAAAGAAGGTTGGGAATACATCTTGTTTCCAAAGTTTGTAAAGGATTCTACATAGATTTATATTTTTTGAAACTAATCATTTCCTATCAACTGTACACCAAAGTTCATTAGGTTGGTGTGGGCAGGGAAAATGTTGTGGCAATTGCAGTAGAAGTCCTGTTATGTTTCAGACAGGCTTCTCACCATGAATCTCACACTGATGCATGGAGAGCTGGCTGGATCTGCAGGAACTGTATTAAACTGACCTCAGAATACAAAGGTTTTCTTTGTTTGTTTAGATAACTTATAGCTCCAGGACTGAGATGACTGGAACTGTGGTATGAATGCAAAAACCACATGGTATTCTTTGTGTTGTAGGCAAATACCAAATCCAGAAGAAACACAAATACATGAGAACACGCTTGAAAATTCACAAAAATATTTTGCAATCACAATAACTGACAGTGTAAGGGGAAAAAAAAAAAAAGAAAAAGATTAATTACCCGATACATCACGTCGCAAACAATGATGCATGCATTCCCTACAACTCATCAAAGATACAGGCTGGATGCAGCTGACCAGCCCACCACCCAACTACACCAGCGAGACTGCAAGCAGGAGAACAAGACAGCACATTGCTCAGGAGCCAACCAGTGCACAGTCCTCCTGGCTGCAGCTCCATACCACATGCAGCTGGATAAAGGGAGTTGCTCCCACATGAAAGAACACAATCACATCTGTACAGCCTCATCTTGGTTTGCACAGGGCTTCAGTTGCCCGAAGGTCAGAAGCTGGAGTGCTGAGGAAAGGATAGCTGTCACAAGGACAGCACAAAATGCCAATGTAAGCCATGGCAGTGCAGACTAGTGAAAGGGGCAGTTTTCCACACAGGACCTTAGGAAGGAATCATAGAATGGAAGTTGAAAGGGGCCTTTAAAGAAAACTGGTCCAGTTCCAACCCCCCTGACACAGGCAGGGCTGCCACGCCTCAGATTAAGATGCCTGGGGCCTCATCCAACCTGGTCTGTAACATCTCCAGGGTTGGGGCATCCACAGCTTTTTGGACAGCCTGTGCCAGCACTTCACCACCACGTGAGCAAAGAATTTCTTCCTAACATCTTACCTAAATTTTACCTCTTTTAGTTTAAAGCCATTCCTACTTGTCCTACCACTATCAGACTGTGTAAAAAGTCAGTCTCCCTTCTAACTATAAGCTCCTTTCAAGTACTGGAAAACCACAGTGGAGACTTCCCAGAGCCTTCCCTTCTCCAAGATAAAGAAGTCCAACCCTCTCAACCTTCTTCCTAAGGAGAGGTGCTCCAGCCCTCTCATCATCTTCATCATCCTCCTCTAGACCCACTCCAATCACCTAATCACTTATATTTTCCTTATTTAACCTCCAGCAGTTACAGGTGACATGGGAATGCAACAGATACAGAATATATTTGTAAAACAAAGTCATGTTTATGTCTCTTCTCTCCTACACAATCTATGAACACAATGTGTTGTTGATTTTTTATTTATTTATTTACTTTTTTTTACAACAGTGCCTGCTCCAGATGTCTCACAAAATATTTTCTAAAATTAACACAGTTATTCCTAAAAATGAAATATTTGAAGTACTTCCATGTTTATCAGGCTTCTTCCAGGTATTGTCTGACAGCATGAAGGACTGGAGTAAGTTGTTTAGGTATTCCTACTAAAGAAAAACAACCATTTGAGCTATCATTTGAGTTAAGAAAAGTATTTGAAAAAGTCGCTTAGGTTCAAAAATAGCATTTATGGTCTGTTTTTTAAACAGGAATAATACCCTTTATCCTCTCTGGGTTACCTACTATTGTTTTCTTCAACTTTTAATGCATTTCTCCAAAGAGGCAAAAATTAGACAATGATATAAACGCTGTCTCCAGGTACGGGCCTCCCAGTACAAGAGAAATATGGACATACAGTGGAGAGTCCAGAAAAAGGCCCCAAAGGTGATTAGGGGCCAGAATCATTTTTTCCTGTGAGGAAAGGCCAATAGAGCCTTTCCAGTAGGAATTCTCCAATTCTAATAGGAGAAGAGGAGGCTCAAGGGCGATTTCAGTGACGTGTATAAATACCCGTTGGAGTAGGTTGCAGAGTAAAGATGACGGAGCTCAGTTCTTCTCAGTAGTATCCAGTATGCCAAAAGGCAAGGGGAACACACTGAAAAATACGATAAATATATGTGAAAAATTACTGTGAGAGTGATTTAACACAGTTATGGATTGCCCAGAGAGCTGGAATTACTCAAAACTCAATTTAACATGGTCCTGAGTAACCTTATTGGTGCTGCTCTGAGAAGGGGGTGAATTATAGAATCATTTGAGTTGGAAGAGACCCTTAAAGGTCATCTAGTCCATTGCCCCTGCACTGAACAGGGGATCTACAGCAAGATCAGGTTACTCAGAGCCCCATCTAGCCTGACCTTGAATGTCTCCAAAGTCATCCCTTCCAACCTCAACATTCCTGTGATTGTATATTTTTTATTTACTATTAGTACTCCTATTATTTACCTTATGTAACTCCATCACTACTGTCAAAACATTGCAAGTAACAAGGTAAAATAGGTCTTCTGAACCTTGGCTGGAATGCCGAACTGGAAGCTTTGTTTCTAACAGCTGAGCAGCAGTTTTGCACTGTCTTAAATCTGAGTTATTAGCTTAATCTCGATGTCTGCACATACACAGGTGTCTTTCTTCTCGGAAGAATACTCTAGAATATTTTGGGCAGCAGAGAGAACTGACTGTGGGGAGGGAAAAATGAGAACAAAGGGGCATTATGTGAACACATTATGAGACAGGTTTTAAATGACCAAATATCTAGATACTTAGTGAAAAATAATATATTAACCTTACAAAGTTGTCTACACATTCAAGTCAAAGATAATTAAGCAACAAATGCCTCAATTCCTCAACTGAAAAAACAAGCAACAGAAAAGATTTTCGTATTCATCTTTTAGTGGTGACATTGATTTAATTTGACTTTCAGGTTAAAATATACCATTACTTTGTATTGGTAGCTCAAATTTCGTTGACAGCTTTCCCCCCCAGAAGGGTACCAATAGGAGTTCAAACTTCTCAGAATAATTTTGAAGGATGCTGAAAACCTGACATCAGCAATACAGCCCATATTCAGCATTTAGGATAATCCGGAAAAGACAATCCTTTCCTACTCTATCTTTAGAGCTATTGCTCTGACTGCTCTTACTTCATTCACTTGTATCTTCCCTTTCTCTCAATTACATTGTAGAATTATTTGTACAAGAAAACATCCTAAATATGAAGCGATTCTCCAGTCAGAAGAAGGAAAAATTAAGAAATTTAACATCTCAAGCTTTAGAATATATATATTTTTGGTCAGTATAAATACTCCAAGTTGTTGAGAAACAGATTTTCATATTTTGACATGAAATCACTCTCCAATCAAAGAGCAGAGAGCTTAGACTTCAAACCAGGTCAGCACCCAAGGATGCACGGGAGAATTGGGCTGTCTCTGAAAACCTCTGTTCCTGTGCCTGGAACAGACCTGTTCCCTCTCTATTACTTGCCAGGAGCACCAGAGAGGCTTAGCCTTCACCTTAAGACCCGAACATTTCTGCCAACAGTCTAAGGAACTTATCTTAATTGGTTCTGAATGCAAACAGGATGAACAGAAGGAGTTAAATAGTTTTAGAGAGAAAGGGTCTCTTAGGATCTCCAGTTTGACAGTCTAAATTACAGCAGATTATGTGAAGTATGGAAAGCTTCAAAGATAAGGCATCAGGGTTTTCACACTGAACAGCACTGCGTGATTTTTAAATGTGAAAAAATTCACTTTAATTGGGGCAAACATCAGAAAATAATCATTTCTAGAAAGCCCCAGAAGGGGGAAATGTGCAGGTTAGTTTTCCTTGAGTCTGAAATTCAATAGTGAAGGAGACTGGGGAGCACTGCGTTCATTCTGAGCCTAAGGAATTTCTGTGTAAAGGAAAACTTAATAGTTACAGCTGAAGAAAAAAAATCCCTCTGCAGATACATACTCATTTCTCCCTTAGTTTTCAGCCTATTCTGTTAGGTTGGTGTCCCAAAAATTTCATAATTTAACTTTGTAAATTTATATATTCTGCCATGTCTAAGCCTCCGTCAGTCTGAGGGGATATTTTTTAGTGTCCAAATGTGAACACATATGCCACTGGAAAACGGAACTAAAAATGTGATTATGGTCCATTTACTCCTAAAACACTCATTTAGAGAAGTACCTAAGCCATTGATGTAATTGTGAAAATTACATATAATTTAAAATAGACATCACCTGGAAAAATGACTTACAGACTGCAGGACAATGGTGAAAATATCTGACGCCAGATGGAGACTATTTATAGACTATATTAACAGTAATGGCAATGTATGAAAGAACTGCAGTGAATTATTCCCCCTTTCATAGGTATAGATAATACAATAATGGCGCACAATTTCCTTTGCAGAATGACAACTTCTAACCATTATGAGATCCCGTTCTTTCCACTGTTGAATGAAACTGAAAGTTCAAATTGAAATGAAATGTCATTTGTAAAATAAAATGACAAAAGTAAATCAATTCCAGTACCTCAGCTATAAGATGCAGATTGGCTGTCCTAGCTGATGGAGAAAAAAAATTATAAAAAAAAAAAAAAGACAAATTATGCTGTGTTGATATGACAAAGTGTCGTTCAGCTTTACAAAGTAATTGGTAAGGTCTAACAAGAATCTCACTGATAGAATGAGTTCCATGGGGAGTTTTTTCTCCTCATACACCAGCAGCGCAAATTTATTTCGGGATCAGAATACCGTATCTGGTTCCTTTCAAACTTCATAACTACATTTCTAAAAGTAGATTTTTTTTTTTCCAAAAAATGGACTATTGGAGAAAAAAAAAAAAAATAGTATGTGCTTAGGTCCATTTCATGAGTTTATTCATGCACCAAAAGTTTGAATACGTTCAATGAAACTTTTTAATAGAAATACCCTTAAAGCAGTCCTTATATCCTATAATTCTATTCAATATCAAATTCCCAGAGATTTTGGAAACTGGAGAGAAGATACAAAATGATGTATGGTAATCATGTATGACGAAGCTTTTTTCCCAAGATTTATTCACATGAAAAATTTCCTGTACCAGTTCTTGACAGGTTGTACATTTATACTGCAGTAACACTAAACAGCTTCTGAGAATAAACCCCTTTCCTAAACAATGTCAAGAGACTCACTACATCTAAACTAGACATTTCCCCAGTTGAATGTGCAGAGCTGGAGCCCAATGACAGGACCAACATCAGAGTGAAACACAAGACTAAAGAGGCTAAAGTAACGACAAGCATTGAGATTAAACAACAGCCTTTGGAGAAGGATGGAGACAATGTGGAAGGATACAAAAAGTGGTGAATGGTAAAAGTCTTCAAGAGAAGACCCAACCCTTTTACCTAGGATGCACTGTTGATTGCAACAGACACAGAGGGCAAACACCACCAATTTACAGCAAAACAGATGTTGCATGGAACATAATGAGAAAATATTTCAGAAGTAGAAGACCTTTTCTAAAACAGGTTCAAATCTTTCAAATGGTTAGCAGTGAAATTGCAGTTATTTTACAGACTGATAGGAGTCAAGAGCTTACTTAGATTATATACTCAGCAGCAGATGTAACTGGACAGGCTGTGAAGACTTGCAGGAGATGGCTGTGAATTACCACTGTGAAGCATAGGCTTTAGGTAATGACTTCCACCTGCTGATGGGGGTTGACAAGGCATAGGATGCCAGAAAGGTCTGTGAAGAGAAATGTGAACATTCAGGACGTGGCTATGAAGCTGCACTTCCAGAATAAGAGAGATGTTAGGGTACATTCTGCATAGTATCAACTATACAAGAATAGTTGAGGACAGGATGAAAGCATTCTTTCCCCTCCATGAAATCTTATGGCCTGCCTAAGCAACATAGGGCAGAATTCCTGGATGTAAATGAAGAATCTCTAGTTATCTTTGGAAATAAAAGTGGTAGGTGCTCAGCAGTGAAATGTTCACCCTTCCTCCCTATTGCCAAAACAAACAAAAGCCCAGAATAAACACAAGCTATCTTCAGGTTCTCCTTTATAGGCAGTGTTTCAGTATTGACTGTTTATACAAAAAAAATATAGCAACAGCACAAAACATAAAGGGTTATTAATTCTAGCTTGCTGCAGTAGATTTATCAAATATGGTTTGTAGCTTCTGTTAAACCAAACTGCTCACATTGAAAATACCACAAGAATCCGAAGGATGGAAACAAAGGCATGTTTCAACCATTTCAGCCTTCCTACTGCATTGCCATACATGTCTCTCACTATTTACATTATCTCAAGCTAAATATTCTAGTCATACAATTCAATTAGCAAGTCACAGCTAAAGATAGCTATCTACTTCATATTAATTTAAATATTTAAAACAGCCAACCCCCACACATATAAACATCAAAAGTGATGTAAATATCTGGGAAATATAAAGCATGTGAAAAGTTGCAGACAAAGCAATAGGCTCATTTTCCAAAGCCAAGAAACTCTCAAGCATCTCCAAGCTCTAACCCTAACAAAACCATCTTGGAAACCACACTTATAATTCCACCCCATCCCCCTGCCTCATGCCTCCTCCAAAACAGCAGGGAAGATGGGAGAAATGACATCATTGATTTTGCTTTTTGAAGAGTCCCATAAGCAGCTAAAACACCGCATGGTAGTTCCAGTTAACTGTTACTAAAGTCACAAAATACATCCCAAAATAGTGCCAAACACTTTTCCAAGCAGAACAGATTTTCCTCACTTTGGGCTCATTCAAAAAAAAAAAAAAAAAAAAAAGCTTGTACCTTGTGCTAAAGGAAGATAAAATTGAGCCAGTGCAAGAGCCCAAACAGCAGGTTTTCATCTATCAATACTGGGGCATGAGAGAAAATGAGCATTTACCGCTAATACCACATAATAAGGCTGTTACATAAAATTCAGTAAGCTCAGTGGGGAGCTTCTCATGCACAGCTCTTTCAAACCACTAATTAGCAGAAGAATGGTACAGAACAAGCATGTTCCTTACATTCTTCCTTTTATTGGAGGGAAGTAACAGGGTTGATTTTTTCTAAGATCAGCATCATTTAAGACAAGTACCAAAAACTCATATGGTGACAACCTTTTAAGTCCTTGAAGTGCTTTTCGTGCCTGTTTGACCATTGTAGGGAACAGCAGAACACAGAATAAAGAAAATTGTTATCATCTTGCCAGTACTTGAGCACTTCTGAATAAATCTCTCCTTTTTACGTATTCTTGGAGGACATACAAGTGAGTAATATACTTTAAATCCCCTTCCACCAGGTGGTCAGTCCAGACAGAAGAGCAGCATGGAACACAACCGAAGCCAGCGTGCTCTGCCAGGAATCCACATCTGCCCTTTCATGCAGCGGTACTGGGGCCATGGTTCTTCGTTTTACAGCCATGTCATGAAATGCAAGATGCCACTGAATAGTGCTGTAGAAATGTAGTAAATTCCCCATCTTGGATACGTTAAGCATTTGCTTCCTCAGTAGTTATTGCTGAAATGCTGCTAATCCTTCCATAAACATCTGCACCTTTACAGGCTCTTCAGAGGTGACCAGCAACTTTCTCTTGGCTTCAGCCAGTCTGATAGATCTGTCCAATGTCCAGGTTTACTGCTTCTCAGAACAGCATGAATGGCTAATAAAAATATATATTTTTATTTCTTTTTCAGTGTGAAGATTCAGACATCATAAGGCATCAAATCCCATAGTACGGACTAAAATATTTCAATGGTTCACTCTCCAAAGGAGAACAACTGAATTTTATTTTTGCTTTCACCAGGGTGCCATGTCTTCAACCCCAGCAGTTTCTCTCCTTGTATAAAAACCTGTTATTATGCTGGCAAAACTGAAAGAAAAGAATTTAGAAACCAAGTACTAAATATTTCATTACTCTGAAGCTCTCAAATTGCTATAGAATGATCCCTTCTTCCCCAAATTTTCATTTAAAACATATCACTATGAAGATTTATGATTTGAGGATTTTTTTTTTTTAAATTTTGGTAACACCTTTTTAGTTGAGTTTATCAGCCAAAATTGACTATCAGGCTGCATCAAAACTTTGCAAATGCTGCTCAAAGAACTATAAAGTGAATGCTAAGCAAAGACAGACCCTCACACTCTCATTACCTATGCTGAAGACAAAAAGCAAACACGTTAAACAACAGAAGTCTCATTAAGTTGGTGGATATCTCCCATAAAGAAATGTGCACTAGATTCTTAACACATACCTGCTGGTTTCAGCAATACATCCTCTCTTCTGTCCCTTAAGACACTGGGATGCACACCCTATGCTGACTTTGCGTTTTGCTAAATACAAGCAATTAACATGTGATCTAGATATAGTAAACTTAGCTAAGGCACAATTGATCTCATTTCAAAAGAGTCAACTCTGCTGAATGCATGCTACATTCAGTCTAGCAGCTAGCTTTTTTCTTCCCCATGTAGACACCAACAGCATTCCCCAAAGAAATCAAGCAGTACTCATCACATTTTAAAAGGTTTGTAGGAAGTTTTGAAAGAGATTTGCCGAAGTATTACATTTACAATTACAATTATGAATTAAAATTACAACATTTCAGAAAAAAACAACAACTACGCATGATTTTACAACCTACTGAACTTTAAAATCTTAACACGACATTTTCCCTGGTCTCTTAGACTCAAAGAATCAGAAGCAAAAGATGAGGATGGGGTTGGGCAGAACTGCAAGTCTGCAAAGAAAACTCATATCTGTGATGCACAATTTTACATCCCAACCCAGACTCTGATGAACTTTCAGCACAGTGAAGGTGTCCTGAGAGAGAGACTACTCCTTTGCAGAATTTCATGACAAGGTTTACAGCACAGCATGGTAATCTCAGTTCCTCTGTAATAAAATGAAAGAAGAAAACATGCTTTTGCTAGCTAAGAAATAGAGAGAGGCCAATACCAGTAAACAACTGTGGAGAACAAAACATCCTCTTTGTGATTATGAGATGCATAGCTACACAGTTACAGCCTGTTAGCTGAAAAAAATGGAAAAGTAGGAAATAGCATGGATAAGGAGTATCTTAAACTGCAGGAGATCAAAAAGGGATATCAGTCCAATAGAAGAAAAATCTATAGGCGTAATATCACGGACATAGCAATGAGGGCATTAGCCGCCATCAGTAACAGCGGTGACTGATCACCCGCTTTGTTCAAAGACCTCATCTGACATGCTGAAAAGGACTACTGAGACCAGAATCTAGAAGAATGGTTTTGAGGGAGGTTTCAGTGAAGTCCAGACAAGTTAAAACAAACAAACAAAACAGGCTTGTACTATTCTACCTTCTACAGCTTGTTTTGAAAAAAACGTTTTTATTCTGAGCACATCCTACTGTCATCTCTGAGTACCCAAAGGAAAATTTCCAGGCTCAGTAAATCAGCTAGAAAATGCAGCATTCAGCATTCACTCAGTGCCTACATAATGAAATACGCCCTCTTCATCAATGATTTGAATTTTAATTGGTCATCACTGTGAGCTAGGATTCCACACAGTTCCAGTAACCAAATCCATATGGCTCTTGCCAGAAGGCTGGAGATACACTTCCCCAAATGTCCCTCTTGCAGCCAAATGCAGTAATTACCAACAAGCATTAACCTAATGTAAAATTTCCTGTTCTTCTTGCCCAGCTAATTGGCATTGTTTTGTTACACTCACAATAACCCACACTGCCCACTGACCTGTAACATTCATCACATGAGGGATCTGCACTACTGATATGGATGGTAGTTCGTCATTACTTGCAGACAACGTATTCTGGTACCTTTAAAGATAAATCCATTTAATTGCAAGAACTGCCTAAAACAGGGTTTAGGAACCAGGAAATTCAACAGAATTCCAGCAACTTCAAACAGGGGCTGAAGTACAGACAAAGGTGGCATTTGCTTTATATTCATAATGATGGAATTTGACAAGCTATTTTTGCTCTCTTTACAATAAAGCATTGGCTATTAAAACAATAAACGTGGAAATACAATTAGCATGCTTTCATTTTATAATACAAATAAGAAATTGAACACTGAGTAATCCTAACCTTGACAGCATTTTGCTAGGCCTTAAAGTAGTAAGGTTTTCCACTACAGCAAAGGCTGATACACTGAAACATACAGCCTCTCCCTGTCTTAGAACTAGAGCCCCAAAGATATGTGCCACGTTTTTATCAGGTTTTTCAATGACTCCTGGGTTGCCTTTCATAATAACGATTTTCAGGTCTGTAAAAAGAAATAAAAATACAAATAACAGTTTTCAATAGTTAGCCTACACCCTTGGGCAGGTAAACAAAACCTGCATAATAGAGCTTTTATCAATCCTTTTCCAGTTGTGTCTGAAGTTACACTGAAATGCAGAATGTTGGGCAATGTTATGTGGCACCCCAAGTATAAAGGAAATAAGCATTATTAAAAGAACTTACATTTTGACATCCAAGATGGTGATAATATTTTACAATTCCTTTGACTTGCTAAAAATAATCACCTCAAAAAGATCAAAGCAACATTAATCAAAGTTTATCATTTTAGCCTAGAACTACAAGATAAAGGTACAATTTCTCTATGAGATACTAGCGGTACAAATCAAAGTACTTCTTGACCTAAAAACATTTCTCTCTCAAAAATTGAAAAGACTCAGGTGTTCCCAAAGCAAACCATGCCAATTCATTAACTCTGTTTTAGCCACAAAAGAAAAACAAAGATCAGTAGTACATAAGCCACAGTTAACAGAAGCTTGCTTCCAGCAAAAACACTGTCTAAACTCCCGCTCTGAAATCAGACTTCGTTAATATTATGAGCTTGGTTATTACACTAAAATTAATTTTCACAAAAAAAGAAATGTTAAATTTATGCTTCAAATAAATGTTAAGCAGCAGAGAAATTCTAGGAATAGCAACTCAGATCTCATATACCCAAAGCAGAACTCTGTCTCTAATAAAGCTTGCTTCTAAACGTTAATGATCAGTGTGCGTGCATGACAATGTGAAGCAGTGGGAATACTGTGAATACCATCTATCTGCATAGGGCAGGAGAGTGAGTTTTAATTAATGGAGCGCTCATTTTGCCATCATTAGATGGCATCTGTGCTAGGATCATTTGGTAACTGATTTAAATCCTCTACCAGCAATTAATACATTTCTTCCACTTTTATTTTCAAAATAAATTAAACCTGCAGTTGAATTTTGTTCTAAGTTTAACACAGTAATTTCAGAGGCAAATGTATACAGCATTTATATATATATTTTAAATTTCTCTGTCTAGTTTGAATATTCTGCTCTGATACAATATGCACTTACATTTCTGCAATAAACATGTTTATAAATACTTAATAAAAACATCTGAATTTGACAGTGGATGCAGATTGACATTAATTTGCTTGTTTGTCCATTTTCCCACATATTAATATATGTATATATGGTACTGTACTGCATTGCTCTGCATTACACCCACAGATTTTTTTTCCCCACAGGATGCTCACCAAGTCAGATGTAGGTGAGCATTATTCCTTTCCAGAACAGTTATTCAACTTTTTGACTTTTTCTCTCTGTTCTGAAATGTATTTACTGCATGGTATGATTTTTTATATTTTTATTTTTTAATCTAACACAAGATCTATTCTACAATTTCCTGGCTCGAACACAAGTTGTTCACAAAAATAAATCTGTATTCATACCCTAAAATAGATTTATTCCCACCTTTCAATAGAGAAGATATAATCCTATCAACATACTAAACTTCTGTTAATCCAGCGCTCAGATTCTCAGCATATTTCATACAGTGTAATAATTTGAAATCAAATGAACTACGTTGTGGATGTATGAAATAATCACTGAATCACAGGGGTTGGAAGGGACCTCAAGAGATCAAAGTCCAGTCCCCTGATTGGGGATTGCAATTGTGATTGCAAAATTGTAAGCAGGTACCTTACAATAGGTCACACAGGTAGGTGTCCAGATGGGGCTTAAATATCTCCAAACCTCTCCAGGCAGCCTGTTCTAATGCTCTGTCACCCTTATCATAAAGAAGTTCTGCATGTTTGAATAGAACATCCTATATTCAAGTTTCAGGCCATTGCTCTTTTCCTACTGCTACGCACCACTGAGAAGAGCCTGGCCTCATTCATTTGCCTCCCACCTCCCTTTAGATATTTAGAAACATTAATCAGATCTCCCCTCAGTCATCTTTTCCCCAGGCTGAACAGAGACAAGTTACTCAGTCCTTCCTCATACAGGAGATGCTCCAGGCCCTTTATAATCTGTGTAGTCTTCTGCTGGACTCCTTCTAGGAGATCCCTGTCTTTTTTGAACTGGGGAGCCCAGAACTGAACACATTATTCAAAATATGGCCTCACCAGGGCAGAATAGGAGAGGAGGATCACTTTCCTCAATCTGCCAGCTACACTCTTTTCCTTGCACCCCAGTATACCCTCGGCCTTCTTGGCCACAAGGGCACACTGCTGGCTCATGGCCAACCTGCTGTCCACCAGGGCCCCCAGGTCATTCTCTGCAGAGCTCCTCTCCAGCAGGTCATCCCTTAACCTGTACTGATGCATGTAATTATTTCTCCCCAGGTGCAAGACGCTACACTTGCTTTTTTTAAACCTCATCAGGTTTCTCCCTGGCCAACTCTCAAATCTATCCAGGTCTTGTTGAATGGTAGCACAGCCTTCCAGTGTGTCAGCCACTCCTCCCAACCCTGTGTCATCAACAAATTTGCTGAGAGTGATCTCTAACCATTCACCCAGGTTGTTGATGAAGATGTTGAATAGAAGTGGACATGGCACTGACCCCTGTGGAACACTGTTAGTCACAGGTCTCCAACCAAACTGTGTCACTGATGATAACCCTCTGAGCTCTGTCAGTCAGCCAGTTCTCAACCCACCTCACTGTCCACTCATCTATCCCACATTTTCTAAGTTTCATAACAAGGATGTTGTGGGAGATGGTGTCAAATGCCTTGCTGAAGTCAAGGTACAAAACATTCACTGCTCCACACTCTCCCCCCACCCCTATTAGATATTCAGAATAGATATATAGAATAGATATTCAGCTACTGATGGAAGGCTTGGTCAAGCATAATTTCCCCTCGGTGAACCCATGCTGACTACTCCTGATAACCTCCTCTTCAATTTCTTGGGGAGGGTACCCAGAACAAGCTGTTCCATCACGTTTCCAAGGACAGAGGTGAGGCTAACCGGCCTGAAATATCCCATATCCTCCTCCTTGCCCTTTCCGAAGACTGGACTGACACTGGTTATCTGCCAGTCTTCATGCACCTCTCCTGTTCACCAAGACCTTTCAAAGATGAAAGAGAGGTTCAGCAATCACCTGTGACAGCTCCCTCAACACACGTATGTACATCCCATTGGAGCTCATGGATTTGCACAAGTAGATTTTGGCTAAATGCTTTCTGACCAGATCCTACTCAACCAATGGGAAATCTTCCTTTCCCCTGACCCTCTTACTTTCAGGGTCTGGGACTCCTGAGGACTAGCCTTAAAAACTGAAGCGAAGAAGGCATTCAGAATCTTCACCTTCTCGGAATCCTCTATTACCAGGGCACCCACCTCAACTAACATCACTAATCTTTTGCAAGTATCTGCTCTTGATTCAGATGCAATTTAACAGGATTTTAAAGGGCTTACATCTTAACCCATTTTGGATTTTTTTTTTCTTACCCTCTCTATATTAACAGGAGGACATTTAATATGAAAGTAGCTTCCTGTTAAACATCAAGCCATTTCTTCAAAGCACAAGGCTGCTAAAGTACAAGAAAGAAGCTAGTATCTTTCTCTTTGTTCTTTGATGTTGTTTAGTCTTCAAAGAAGTTTCAGCCCCTTTTCTTATCCACTTCCGTCCACTTTAGATAGATATCCAAAACAGAAAAATTCAGTTTGAACTGTTCAAGGCTAGCAAAAGGTTACAGAAAATACAGTGCAAAATTTTACAATGGGAAATGCTGGGCATTGTCGACTGTGTTATCACTTAAGCTAATAGCGTGTCCAAATATTAGCTTTCAAATATCCAAAGTAACACGTGTGAATAATTCAACAAGCCTGCCAGTGAATTACAAGTCTTTTTCATGGATTTGGATGAAGAGAGCACACAGCTGTCAGAAGGCTGGAAAGTTACCTGGAAGCAGCAGTTTGCTGCCAAATTGTTTCAGCAAGCACTGATGAGATCCAGTTCTGGGGATGGGTCAGGAATTCTCATTGTCTTCATTTTTGGCCATTTGAATTCCTTTTTATCACATATTTGTAGTAGATTTTTCATTGGCATATAACAGTATTTGTTAAAATAGATTCAGTAACCATAAATTCCAAACTTACCTGCGTATGGAAGTGTCTGAAAATTTTTCTCATACAAATAGGGATGGAACATACTCATACAAAATAGAAAGCTACAAAATTTAAACTACATTAACTGTTAAACATTTTTCACCAAGGTATTCTTTGTTCTGTGCGTGCACATGTATGTATGTGTATATAAAACAAAGCAGACTTTAGCCCAGGTCCTGCAGCTGAACTCCCAAATGCATATCTGAACATGAGGGTGGGCAAGCAGAGGTAGAGAAAGCTTGCAAAGAGTGGCAGAAGAGCCAATTGCAGGGTTAGAGGCATTTTCTAACTATTATGTGCATTACCTGGTGTTTATCTATTGCTAAGCTCTGGTGCTGCACATTACATGAAAGAAAGCAAGCTTAAATATTCTGTAGCAGCAGTAAGTTAATGGGTACTAATATTATTCTTATGAGATATATATAAGATAGCAGGTGCTTACCCAAAAAACAACAACAAAAAGTTGCCCAAGTTCAGTAAGTTTCCTAATGAGCAAGATGTGCTTTAGTCTATCATGGCATGACTGGGGACATGCACAGCAGATGCATATTTCTGTGAAATGGAAAAACACATTTTCTGGACATGAGGCTTTCTGCAGTAGCAATGTCTGCAAATATTATCAGGTCTAAAGCAGAAAATGAAAAAGGTGAGGGATTTAGCATTACCTTTATTGTGTAACATCATGCCTCTGAAGCAACTAAATTCCAGAGCACGAAAACAATCATGTCTCAGGAAAAAAAAAAAAAACACACAGCAAACAGCACACAGAAGGGAAGTCAGGGGATTGCTCAGTTTGCTTTGCACCTTATTTGGATGCTTTACATTCAAAAATACAGGAATCTCCGGTCATATATTCACACATCCAAACCCCTTCCCGTGCCAAGAATCTGCAGCATCAGGTTAATTTCCTCCCTTCCCTTGGAACATGGCCCCAAAAGGATCCAGCTCTTACCAAAACAATGTGGGGCACCGGATACACCAGGGGACAGGGGAACTGAACCCCATTCTGTCAAAAGAGGGAGATATAACACACTTGTTTGCAAAAACAGAGCTCAAGCCACAAGGCCCCATCTTTGCACATCCTCTTGCCTCTGCATATCAGAAAATCAAAGGCACTTGGAACCAGGTTGGCAGCAAGGAAGAGAGGGCAAGCACAGAGGAGGCATTATTTAGGCCTCTCCGTCTAGTATTGAATGCCCCCACTGTTGTCTGCTTACCCAGAAGAGTTTACACTCCATCCATACCCCATCCTCTTTGCCAAATGTTAATCAAGGCTGCTATGAGAGCTGCCGCTGCTGTTTGATGGATGGAAGCTTGGCTCCTGCTGCAGGTTAATGCTGGTAGGCAGCTCAGCACCCCACAGCAGGACAGGAGAAGAGTAGAAAGGACATAGATATCACCACAGGACTCCTGTGTCAGGTTGTAGGTACCTTCACCTGCTGGCACGCATTAACCTATCACCAAACTTCAAAAAAATGTTGTTAACATGTTCTACCAGCAGTCATTAGATCACACCTGGGGCATTCCTCATGAGCTTATAGCTCCAAAGTGAGGAGGTCACACAGGATACCTGACTCAAAAGAGCAGGATTATTGACCTGAAATATTCACAACAGCTCAAGCTGAGCTTTTTTGAGGAATAGGGGATTTAAGCACATGTGAAAAGAAGACCACATGCTTAAACTAGAATCCCTTCCATTATTTTAACTATCATGTTGTATTTAGATTTAGATCAGGCCTTATTTAGATTTATGAGTAGTCAATTCTATATTTGTAACCATTGTAAAAACCAAGCAAGCTTATTGTTTTTGTAAACCTAATCTCAAACCTAAGCCAAGACAAATACGACTAAAAGCTTCCTAAAAGAGGAGCATTGCTCTAACACCAACAGGACATCTAGAAAAATGCCTAAAATGAAACTGTCAAGGGAAAGCAGTGTCATTCAAAGAGAAAACATGGTTCCTAGTCAAGTTTGCCACCTGATCTTTTGTTCAACTTCCTAAGCTAAAGTTCTTTAGACAGTCACAATAGCTTAACAGAAGAAAGGTTCCCTGAAAAAGCAGTACAGCAGTTTTCTTGGTAACACAGCTACCAGAACTGAATATACAGTATGCAAACTGTAACTAAAATGTTAAGTCTCTAAATTTCAGGGAAGGAATCTATGAACTTTTAGAAAACCTTGCAATTCTAACTTATCTTGAAACATTTCTGAGAACTCTTTCTGTTTAGACTCGCTCTCCACGAAAACAATATATCATATAACCTAAAAACCTCCACTACATAGCAGTGAAGCTGCTACATGTTATAGCGATTGGGAAAAAGGCAGCCATATCTCCATCATTCTGCTCTTCCATGAGAGGTTGGGTTCACTCACCTGTCTTGTGGTAACACCACTTCCTAGCCCCAGTGCTAACAAGATCTGGGCCCTTTTTCTGCCAGTATCCAGAAAGCTGATAGCAAGAGCTGCTGGGACACAAGGGGCTGCTGAAATTAGGAGAGGATGGTATACAAAATAGGAAGTTAAATATTCAGGGAGGGTAACAAGCTGAGGAATAAGGAGATGCTTGGGAAAGAAGAAGCGTCAGGAAGAAAATCAATCAAGCAGCAGAATAGGCAGAAGAGAACAGAATGGCAAGGAAGAAATGAGTGCTGGAGTATTCGAACTGCTGGTGAGCATTTCAATGGAGGAGGGCAGTAATTCTTCAACCCTTTCTTTTTAAACTCAGATGCTACTTTTAGGTTGGCTGAAGGACACACTCAAGAAAACATGAAGAAGGTTGCACTGTACATGGCACTCCTGGTAAGCTACAAAAAAAGCCAACCCACAAACCCAACTAAAAATGAAAGCGTAGGTCATTTGTCTAGACCCTTCCAAGTTAGGAGTCATTCAGCTTCTTGCTTAAAACTATCCTCGTTTCCTTACAGCAACAGAGAAGCATTTACAGCATGAAGAAACAGCTAATGCCTCATTACTACGCTAGCCAGACAGCTCAACATGATGTTTCCATCTCCCACTAGAATTCATGTTAGAGCCCTGCTATATCCCCAGCTGTAAGCTGTAATAGTGATAGATGAGCTATGCTGCTGATGCTGAAAATCAGAGCACAGCTTGCCTTACTTCATCATTCCTCACATATTTAGCATAGCTTTCCCCTCCTTACCCTTATAATCCACAGAAAGGCAGATAGCTACATTTCTCCACGCTTTGATGGAAAAAAAACAACAAAATAATTGCCAGATATTTGCCTTTACTTAATTGCTGTTTCAAGACTCAAGAGCTTTTCAGAAGAGAAAAAGATGGAAAAAGAAAAAGGACTCCTCCAAAAGCAAACCACTGCAATACTTCCAAGCCAGAAGGCACAGTCTGATTAGGCCACTTAAATGATGGAATGGATTTTACTTTTACCAATGGACCCTTTGACGTGCAAAGTACTCACCCTTTAAGTAGTGAGATTAATGTTAATAACGTTTATGCATGAAAGCTTGGACACTAACCTCTCAACACCAGTAGGTTTTCTTGTACTTTTACATAAGGAAGGTCACTTCATTGCTTCTTGGGTTGAAAAAAGCAACATGGTCTTTTCCTTTTAATCTAAAACATATTGCAATAACTGCATCACTGCACTAGTATTTTTTATGCAGCTACTTAGCGACAAAGCAGTCACCCAGCAGTTGCCCATCTGCCTTGGAACTCGGGAGTAAAAGTTGCCTGTCACTACAGACTGCTATATGCAGCAGGAAGGCCTGAGGATTCACATCTCTAATAAGCAAAGTCTCCAATGGATTAAGACATATTCTTGTCCTTAAAGGATGAATGCATAGATAAATGCCAGTGCTTCAATAAACTGTTATATAGTTTTAGAACAGCAGAGTAAAATGAGCCAATTGCAGAGATTTTTTTGTGTTTCCTTCTACAGAAAGATGAAATCTCAATCATTCTTCTTTCACAAGAGCTTTCACAACCTGCACATGTGCCTTGCTGAATTAACAATGGTACTGTCTGGAAAACATTTGCAATTAATATAGTGTAAGAAAAAACACATCCTATTGTTTACTGTTCCTAAAAAAACTATGAATGCTTCCGAGAAGCAGCTGCTTCTCAGCAGAATGCTGCTGAGAATGGATGCAGCTCTTATCGAACAGAAGACAGAAAAAATAAATAGCAGCCTAGGTTTGCACCAAACTTTCTACCTTCCAAGGAGGAATTGCTGAGGGGTGGGCTGCAAAGGCTTAGAACAGTTTTAAGGTTACCTATCAAAGAAATGTGGAAATGTACCAGCTTATTCTGTTCAACTAGTATTTTACAATCATTTTGCTAATAAATGTATTAGAATGGACAACATATCTGAATCAAGTCTGAACCATCTAACTAAGCACACTAAAAGAATAATTCTCTTAGACTTAAACCAGCTAAGAAACAAGATGCATAAGGAGGGAGAGTGTCCTTCCCCAAAGCTTTGCACATAAACCAGTTTTCTAATCCATGACGTTTCCAGTGGAAAGGCAGACACCTAAATTGAAACAGCCATCTTCCACTCATGCCTCCGAGGAAGACTGAGTTCCATATAACATACATTTTCCTTAACTGACACTTTGTGACATGTTTTTATAGTAAGATTATTTAGCAGCTTCTAAAACTGAACACAAACATCTCTTTCATGACTAGCATGTTTTGGAGGACTGATGTGAGAATTCTAACTATACACTACCACCAATATGGTAATAGTTTTTAATCATCTATCATTCAAAATATGGTAGATGATTGGATTGGATAAGCAGATGCATATCCAAATGAGCAAAACCATGCTATTCCTTTACCTCTCAGCATAACAAATTTATTTCCAAAGCATATTTGCCTCCACACAAAGACTATGCTTTTAATGTAGCTTTTCAGAGAGTTCCCAAAGGAAACAAAATCCTGAAGAAGAGTGTGCTAAAGGTGATCTTAGGACAAGAGTGCACAAGAAAAGACTTAGCATGCCTTAAAACTGGCTGAAGGACAAAGACCAATTTCTTCTTGCAAGAAACAGGATTGCCAGCCATGAGATGTGCACTTGGATTCACACTCAAAATCCCAGATCCTAACAAGGCGTTTGTGCTTGCTGAAGTAAATCCAGTTGCAGCAGTCACTTGTGACTGCTCACCAAGATGCTTGTATTTGTAACATTATCAAATTAAAAACACAGAGCTGAAAAATGAGTCTATACCTATTAATGATTCAATTTCACACTAGAATAAGAAAACTCTCCTACAACAAAACAGCTCTCATAGAACAATATCTCACTGTATATAATTTAATTTGTATTTTAATAGAATCATTCAGAAAAATTTACGGTTCAAAGCTCGCATCACTAGATTTGACATGAAGAGGGGGAAGCATACTTCAGCCATTTCATCTATTTCTGGACGTTTAATTTTACATTTTAAATTCCCCCAACTCTGTATCTTCAGTAGATATCTGAATAGAACAACAAAATGCTGAGGCTATGAAGTCCACAAAGGAAGAGTGCAGTTTAAGGTTGACAAACAGATTTTTCCCTCAGCAGGACTGTTCCCACAGTATACCTCTTTCCACCTGTTACCTGAAGGAATCAGCACATCATGGACTGAAACAATATTTCTGAGGATGATTCATTCAGTAAAAACCAAGTTCCCTACTATACCTTTAAAAGATTCACATTACCTGATAACTGATACATTTTTTTCTGGTTAATGTACCCCATTCAGCTGGTTTCTGTTACACAGTTCACTCTATTTTCTTGAGCTAGAAGAACAAAATATTTAGAAATTAAGTGTAAATAAAGCAATCCCAGTTAGCTGTGACTTCTGAAAGAGAGAGCTTTAAGCCAAAATAAGGGGGAGCTATTTGACCTTCTAAAGGAAAAATCAACCATTTCACCTGACTGCAGTGAAAATCTGAACCAACTCCACACAAAGTTTTTATTTTGCAGGATAGGTGAAATGAAACCGGGATTATCTGTGCTAGGGCAAAGTGAACAACAGGATTGAAAGCTATGCTGGTTGAATTTTAATCGCTACAGATAGTTAATAAAACAATAGTTACATACAGTTGTTTTACAGAAACATGGGAAAGGAAAAGTTAATAAAGAAACTGTTTTCTTCATTATATTTCTTTTTCTTCACTGATTGACCTTCTCTGAGCATATGGGACTTGTATTTCTAATTGTAAAGTCAGAACTGGTGTTGTTTTTACATGTTGTCAGTCAGCATTCAAGTTATATTGGGCTGTTCCTATGCACAGATTCTGGCTCCCCCGCCCCCTTTTCTTTTTTCCCCTTCTGTATATCAACTCTTCTACCTTGTTCACTGCAGTTTTTATTACATCTAGCCTCCAGCACCTGGTCCAGAACCCTGCACCTGCAGGCACGGGGCACCCACTCATCAACAGCTCCTGTACAGTTCCCATGGGAGCTGAAAGGAAAAGAAAAATAGCAGTATTTTGCTCTCCTTGTCTCCTCAGTGGAGCAGAAGCTGTTTGCCCAACTCTCCTCATCCTTTTTCACTGAGACAAATCCAGTACCAAGTCTGTGTATTCCTTTAGGGCAAACATTATGATCTTGCTGCCCAATCACATTCTTTTTTCTGATTTCCCTTGTGTGAAGGATAAATAATACATCAGGATCTAAAAGTCTCGCTCAAAGTCACGTTTCCTTGTTTATTACAGTCATTTTAGGCATAGGCAGAATAAAAATAAAAAAAAAAAAAACAAGAATGCTTGTATTCTCCAGTGCATTCTATGCACTTCATAGATTATGGATTTGGACTCAGTGATCCAAGTGGGATCCTTTCAACTCACGATATTCTGTGATCTTCAGGTGTGACACTGCCAGAGCTCCACAAAGCTCAGGCGAAGAAGAGCTTTGGAGACACAGCTTAACAGCAGCTCCCCCAAGACCAAAAAAAAAAAAAAAAAAAAAAAAAAGAAGAAGAAAAGGCGTAAGCCCTTGTAAGTCCTACCCACAGTGCTGTCTGGCAGCACTCTCTCTAAAAATCATCAGAGAGAAAGGAGTCTGCCTTCAGTCTCTCCATCTAAGCTGGCCCTGAACTTTGGCACTTCTACCTCCTGCAGGGTAAATGCTCAGGACCCCTACAGCACTTTACCATGAGTTAGTTGTAATGAGCACAACACATAAAGACTAACAGCATCAGGAATCCAAGTACCCAGCTAATGAACAGGACGGTGTTTTTGGTCACTGAATACGAGCCATCCAGTTAGTTGAACCTCTGAATCCCTGCCAGCATTCTGTGGTCCGAAATACAATAAACCTAATTAAAGCTAGGCTAGTGCCTCACAATTTTTTATTTTTTAAATAACTCTTCCTCTGAAATACAACAAATGGACCCTGCTGTTAAACAACCTCTCACGTCCCCTACAATAGAAGGATCTTACGGAAAATTCTTTTGTTTGTTTCTCCAAATCAGCTAATAAAACCTCTGAAGAGATTGGCCCACAGCCCTCAACCAGCTACTTCTAGTCTAAAGCTATTTCTAAGGAATACTTAAAAGGACAAGCCAAAACTTTTTCTAGGAACAAAGTAAAAGTGTGACAAGGCTAAGGATGAATAATGAAGTCACTGTCATTTCCATTTCATCCACTGATTACTTGCCCAGAGGCTGCTTCTTTGAGAAATAATGACTTTTCATGCTAGCTATAGCATACAGGGTGGCATGCTGGAGTGACATGAAACAAGAAAGCATACTTCCCCACTCAAGTGTTTCAATATGGCAGTTAGGTTTGCCAGGTTCAGTATCTTATTGTTGAATGAATGTTCAGGATGAGGTGCACAGTGGTATACCCCTTTAAGTATTCTGTGAAGTAATCTTTGTGGCAATAGCAACCAGCTTGACATCAAACTAAGTTAAATTTCATTTAAAACTGATAAACATTAGAAGATTAGAAATACAAATACCTTAACACAATTAAGGCAGCAAATAAACTTATCTCCCCACTGTGTCTTCAAGTATGGTATCTCCTAGACAGAAGACAACTCTGTCTTCAAATTAATAAGTCCTTCACATCCTGGACTCCTATCTGTTTTTACATGATCATTTAAATTGCCACAGATTTGTTCAATCCGTGCCAGGATTATAAATTCTGAGTTAGCAAAGAATGTTTCCTTCTCCAAGCTACTCCAAGGTAGTAAAGACCAACAGCAAAATAGATTAAAGACAGCTTGAAAGAGGCCAAACACAAAGATGATGTTATTTTCATTACATTAGATATCAATGTCTGCCTTAGCAGCTTATTTTGTATGGTAACATGAATAGAATATAAATCAACAACTCCTCTGCGTCCAGTTCCTCGAGAAAGTAACTGGAAGTGTACAGTTTATGTAGCACTTTTCTTACTCCCTGTTCTGGTTTAGAAAACAAGCGGTAAAATTCTTCTGATATTAGAATAGTAATTGCAATATTAGTCACAAAAACAAGCTTTCCTCTACCACTTTTTGCAGAGCAACACTGGCATCCAGTGGCCAATGAGTAAATGTAGCCTCAGTCGCTATATTCTGTAGAGAAGGCTTGTTTTCACACATAAGCTGAATCTACAACCTTAAACTAAAAACAATAGAAACATTCAGTTTCTCATTGCCACTGAGAGACAACTCCATTGCTTGATTGTCAAAACTAGCTTTCAACAGACTTTAAGAAAATCATTACATTGAATTACACATTTTATGTACGTTGTACATTCACAAGAGGAATATATTCAGTCTTTTAAACATCAAGGAGGGTAGCTTGTGTCTTTGGACTTCATTTGGTTTTACTTCTTCACCTTTATCAATCCATGCAGCACTGATACTTTCAACAGTCCAATGCTTTCCCCCTATCCATCCCTATCCTACTCCCAGCTGAAACAACATTAAGATGCGTTCAAACAGTGTTGCATTGTATGGCTCCCACACCACTTCCATTTGTATTAGCAATCTCGAGACTTTGAAAGCAGCATAAGAATGTTCTTGTTACATGATTTAAGTACTCAGAAAATTGCAAACCACAAGTTATCCAAGCACCATCTGTTTCCTGAAGGAACAAAGAGGAAAGAGAAGTCTATCAGCCAGATATGCCATGCCCATCCCTTCCTTTGTAAACTGCCAGCTGAAGCTGGTGATCTGCAAACCAAGCTGAGTGCCAACAGGCTCATCAGCTCGATAGCAGGAATATTTGTGAGCAACTACCTGTCTCCAAAGGCAGCTTATAATTAATTTCAGCAGCAGAAGCAACACAAGTGATTTCGGTAGTCAAAATCCCACTAGACCTGAGGTGCATTTCTTATATAAAAACTTTAGCCTCTCTCTAGCACTTCCCTGCCATGAGAGGAAAAAAAGGAGTGCAGTGAGTGAAAGCGGAAGGCAATGACAGCGCCTTTGAACAAACAGTAGCAGCTCAAGAGGAGAGAAATATCTACTCCAGATTGATGCTCTTCCCTTAAATGAAGGTGAGGAGGGGTGGATCCTGGCTCCACCCTTTCTGATCACTTAGGTACATGGCTAACCCAGGGAGCTCAGGTGCAAGCAATGTCTTCTCACCTGGTGCTCAATCATTGGTTCAGCCTGTGACCTGGCAATTCCACTGCACCAATGATGAAGAAGCCATCACCTTCACCTTGTTTTGGAGAGTTCAGAACAAACACAGCAAAGTCTATCAGCTCCATGGACACTTTTGTACCAGGTGCCATAGCATCTATTACCTGGAGCATCCCTTTACCAGAAAATTTTTAAGCCCCACATGACCTTCAGCAATGAGTCAACCATAAGAAAAAGGCTTTTCAATGTGTGAAAGCAATGCCAATTCAAGAAAACAGAAATGGGCTAACAGTTACATCGCTGTAATGGGAGTCAAATGCTGGGAAGAATCTCTGCCAACTCTAGGTTCAGTAAACACAAACTTCGGGATTTAATGAAGGTAACAGAAATTCCCAATGACCGTGGAGGTGGCGAGACATCTCCAACACAGGGTCCTCTCCACCACTGACAGCTCCCACATGTCAGCTCACCAGAATGTTATGCAACAGTTTTGAAACAAAGGCTTAAAAAAGCTGAACAAATAAGTAGTTATACGTTTCTCTGTTTTCTAACACGTAGAGAATTTCGTTTTCACACTTCTCCTCCACGTTCCACCAGTATTAAAAGACAGAAACTCAACACAAAAGAAGTTTCAAAATTTACTAAGATTAGGAGCTAGGTGATCTTTAAGGTCCCTTCTAATCAAAGCCATTCTAAGATATTTTAAATTTATTTTTTCCCCCCACACTTAGTGCTTTCTCATACGCAACTGCTCTGTACAGCACAGTATATTTAAGGATTTATCTACTTCTGTGACCCAGAAATCAGAGTTATGCTGTTTTACAGAGGGCAGAGATATACATAGATATGAACAAAAATATTGGTGACAGAAAAAAACAAATACCACTGGTGAATGCAGTATTGACTCTCTCAAGTCTCTCCAGTTCAACCACACCCTGGATTCTCAGTCTCCTTAATGTCCATCTTATTTGATGATACCAATGCAAGTCAGCAGCACTCATGATAAATCATACTTTCTCAAACACGAGTCTCAGCCATCAAAGTTAAACAGTTTCACAAAGAGTACAGCATGTTTATGTTGCAGGAACAAAACAACACAATAACTATAGTACTCCTGATCTATCTAAATGGGGAAAAAAATACAATACCTTCAATGTTAGTTTCACTCATGGAAGAACCGGGTCCTTAGGAAGACAAATAAAAACATCAGAAATCTATGCTATGTTGAATAGTTGGACAAATGGCTTCTTACTACTAGTGGCCTTGGACATCTCCTCTTGTCTTGAGTTGACAGTTTAATACAGCTCTGTCTGTTACTCTTATAGAATGCCTGACCCACAATGTCTGCTGTTAATTAAGCGTAGGAAATACAACACCAGAAGAACAACAAACAGAAGCAGATGATCGTATGTGTGAAAGAGTAACAGAGGCACAGACTCAGGGAGACTTTCTACTGACAGTGACAAGTACTATACCAGATCATACCACAAGCATGCAGCCGAGTGGCTCCATCTGAGATAACTACATCCCCTGCCTTTTTGTTCTGGACTTGAAGAAAGTGTAAGAACATCATCACATACTCAATACTTTCAGAGAGCTTTCCCAGAATGTACACTGGTAGCAGTTTTGCCCACTCAAAGCTTTGCTTCTTTATAAAATTTACTTCTGATGCATAACCCCTATATGCCATGCTGCAATCTGCTAAGTACCTTGGCTAAGTTATGTCATTATTTGTCATTGAACCACACACAGCTCCTGCTGGTTTGAGTTTTCAAACAGACTGACCTCACGTTTTCAGTTCAATATAACATCATGGTATATTGATTCAGACTCCTCCATGGCACATACCTTATTTACAGAAGTTAGAAACCGAAGAGATGAACTGGATCACTTGGTGCAGATCAGGGCAGAATTATTCCCCACACTCACAAAATTGTTTTTTAATTAAAAACACAAAACAAACCAACAAAAAACCTTTTACTCTTATCAGCAAAGTACCTATAAGCTTGTCATTTTTCCTAAATCAATGCATCTTCATGACATAGTCATAAGCCTGACATATACCAACAGAATATCTGCTAGTGGTTGTTTAGCCACTTCATTTCTAAGGAAGGACTTCAGTAAGCTGTAATGACAGCCAACAATAACAAGATGTAGGTGTTCTTCCATGAAGCGTTGAATTCCCTGCATTTTTCTGATACCTCTGTGAAGCAAATCCATTTGGAAGCCTTCCCGATTCTCAAGTTTTAATGAACAGACAATATATACTGCTTCTAGAAAAGTCAATTAGAATAACATGCAATTAGCCATCAACTAAAACAACAGTTCATAGATGACTGTGACCTCTCTCTAGCATGCTTCAAGCATCATTTCCAAAATAACAGTTTTATACCTTGACATTACAACAACTGCAGAGCCTATCTCTTTGAACCTTTTATGGATTCACAGGAAGAGATACGTACAACTAATATATGCTATTGAAATTTTACAGAATATTAAGCTGCATCAGTAACCCGTCTAAACCAAACCATGTCAAGTCAGTGAATCTTGAGAACTTTGGGACTGTGCTGTTCTTACTCCAATGGAAATTCTCTCCACATATTTTTATTCCAGATGATTGGATGGTGAATGATTTCCCCAATGATCGTTCTTCAAAGATCATCAAGAACATCTCATCTTTGAGCCTTACTGCAAAAATACTGTGCTGACTTACTTAAACCAGTGGTATTGTCGAAGTTGCGCAGTTGCAGAACATGCAAACAAACAAAATGGTTGGACTCAAACAAGATGCTTCCTTTCCCAAAGGTCAGTAAGACTGTAGCTGGCTTCTTGCATCTACATTGCAATTCAGCTCCCAGGGTAGGGGACCTTGGGAAGAAAAGAGAGGCAAAGATTATTAGCCTACAGACAAGATCAGATTCAATCACTACTTGCTGTCATTGTTAGAGGAGGAATTTGCCAGCATTGCACAAAACAAAAGCAGCTCAAAACAGTCTACAAGTTGTATCACTCTAGCAAATGACATTTTGCTTTTTCTGTTTTGGTGCAGTAATGGGAAAGGAGCTAATATCCAACACCCATATAACTGACCTGAAAGATTTCCAATATGCCACCAAGATGAACAGCAGCAAAAGAAATCAGACTGCTGGCTTTCAAGGAGGAGTGCCACCAGCTCCCATAACATAACTTTAATTTTACCTCTAGAGTATGGTTTTCTTTTAAGAATAAAATAATGTTTAGCACAAAAGTAAATATCACATTACAAGTCCAGCTATGTAAAACATACCCAGTCATATAAATTATGAAGCACCACAGCACTGTTTCCCTTTAAATAAATGACCTCAGCTTGTGACTGGGACTGTAATTAATTTTTTTTTCTTCCAACAGTTTGAAAAATATATCCAGTGCTGGGCTCCCTCTGTGTAGTCTCAAATACAATTAGTAGAACTCTTACTTTAATTAAAGTCTTTCCTTCGTTTCTTTTATTAGTATTTATCATACCCTGCCAGTAATTTGACTGTTGTGAAAGCTGGTTTTATGTAGACTGGCAGGGTCTCCTCCTTCAGACCATCAGAATAGATTGCAGATGCATGCCTTCCAGAACTCACAAGATCTCATACCCAAGAAGGGAAAAAGGTTTTTCAACATAAGACTTGCAATTTTTTCCATATGCTGACTTCAGAAAACAGCTTGCAAATAGTTCAGCAGACTCAGCAGGGGCATATTTTTGGTCCAAGAAGGCTGAAGCACAAGATCCACTAGCTAGGTGCTACCTGTACCCAAATGCTGTCACCTCAGCAAGCAGATTATATTTCTATGTAAAGATAGTATCTAATTTCCCAGTTTTACTTTTCATAGTGTAGCACATCCCATCAGTTCTTCCACACAAATAGAGAGAGGCATTTCTCTACACAGAATATTCTGGTTGCCAGCTCTCCTCTTTACAGATGCACGGTCCTGCTGGATGCATGTTTGTAGGTAAACCACACAAATAGGAAAGTATTATAGCAAGAATTCATGAGAACAGAGAAAGCTTGTAGTTCAAAGTGGTTTCAGTGTTTTTTGATATAAGTTAATATATTGGCTTTTTCACTACTTTTTCTTTTTTCAAAGAGGGGGAGGCAAAAAAATAACATTTTTCTTAGTGGTTAAGAAGCTAAGAACGTAGCTTCCTGTTCATTGGTTCCTGCCACAGGCTACAGAAAGCTCAGTTCTGCTAATCAGCACTCATGAAGAACCTTCCATAGCCACCTTAGGGACTAAGAATCATAGAATCATTAAGGTTGGAAAAGATCTCTAAGATCATCTAGTCTCACCATCAACCCATCTCCACCATGCCCACTAAACTATGTCAATAAGTGCCACATCTACATGTTTCTAGAACACCTCCAAGCATGATGACTCCATCACTTCCCTGGGCAGACTGTAATGTATAAATCTCCTTTTCCGTCCATCCATGCTACTGATAGTTGTAATTCTCTTACAGGCAAATTATACTCACCTCTTTGGAGACAGTGATGTTAAAGACCCCTGCTCTCTAGCAAGCCAGTGAAGTAGACTAAAGAAAATAATTGGAGACTCCAAGGTAGAACATGGAATCACCTTGTACTGGCATAACAAAAGGAGATGGCACAAAGGGAGGGTCAGTGTGATTTCTTACTGGATAGACTGTAGATAGAGTCATTAATGAGTATTTCTACTGGTAAGCATTCGTATTTGTCAGAATGCATTAGCAGTGGTTAAGCAGAGGGAATTCTTATTCAATCTTCTTTACCTGAAGAAAAAGTTGACAATAAATAAAACCTGAAGTTAGCAACAGAATTTGTTATATGCCCTGAAAATGAGCAAATTGAAGTTATTTTGGAAAAACATAGTAATCACAGAAAACCTGGCCTCTGTCTTTCCAAATTTGAATTTGAGCAGTCAAGTGAGTATTCCGAACTGCTACCATGAATCAGAATAAAAATCCTCTAGAACACAGTTCTCTTCTTTTGTTGCAAAGACATGCTTGTTAACTTAATTCTAAGAATGACAATTAAGGAAAATCTTCAGGAACTCTCCCCCCAACTCCAAAGAACAAGAGTAGTTCGGGAGTGGGGCACAAAAGAACCACCTAGTTCAAAAAGTTTAGAGCTGAAGGATGACAACTCAAAACCACTAAGAATCATTCTGTTCCAAGGAAAATTAAAGACCAGTAACTTCCTTACCTGTCTCAACTGTTATCTCACCATGGGTGTCAGCATGTTGAAGCTTAACATGTGAATTCTAAGCTCTAGTTATAGTAGCTGATGAACAATTGCTAAATCCTCCTAAGCTGTGTATATCTTGCTTGCAGAGCGTTTTCTCACTTGTGTTTTGTTTGTTTGTTCTTGTGTGTGGTAAAAGTTCCTTGAACAAAATAACCAAAGAGAGTTTCAGCTGTAACTCCAGCACTTCTTTCTAAATTGAAGCTACTTCTCAGAAAAACAGGAAATGAAAGCCTCATCCAGGGAGACTGCCCTCCCAGACATCTCATCAGCAGAAGCTCCTCCTGGGGCAGCTCAAAACCTCTAGAGTTACGCTCCATTAAAGAATAATTAAAAGTAGGAATGCACCCATTACCATGTGTAAAATTTCTTTTGTGGTTAGAATTTAAGCCTAACTTAATCTTGGGTGATAACAAGTGGGTTACCACTTCCTTTTGTCCTCCCACCACTTAGACTTACACTGCAGTACTAAGACAACATCATTCACAGTAATGCTGGCTAATTGCTATTTTAATACAGTTTTGCTATTACTACCTTCAAGAATATTTTATGTACACAAAGCTCTGTTTGCCACTCCAGTTCCCATACTTGGAAATACATGGAGCCTACAGAGATTTGCTTTCTACCTGGAAACTCAGGGGCTGATACTGAGGAGACAGAAAAACAGGTTTCACTGGGAGCTGTCTCTATTGTCTCTACCAGTTTTACTGTTACGAATAGTCATGCTGGCTCAGGTGCAAAGACTTGATGTCTATGATGTTAAGCATATCATAGACAGAGCTTCAGTCTGTCAGTCCCACTTGTCTTCAAATTGCTACCGCTGGAAGCTGGGTGGAGTGAACAACCATGGAGAAAGTTAAAGTTGTAAGCAACCAATATCATCAAGCCTTACAAATCATAATATCTAAGATTAGTAATCTTTTCCATATTATGGCCTTAAAGCTAGCCAACTGTTCCACAGATCACTTTTTATTTGCTCAAAACAGGTGCCATTACTTGGTGCTGGAACAGTTACAGCAAGTTGGGTGGCCTACTTGGTACTGTAAATCAGCAAATCAGAATCATTTTTTTTTAAATTTTATTAATGCACACCTCATTCGGTTAGTGACCAAGAGACAACCTTTTCTCCATTCCTCCAATTCAACTTTATGTCAGTGACATAAAGAACAAGCCACGGACCCTCAAGCTATCTTCCCAAGCACTCAATGTGCTAGAAGTTACTTCTGAAATCCAAATAAGAGGTGAACATTTGTCCTGACAGCAGAAGTCCAGTTCAGAGCATCTAAAACTCTACTGCAGGCAGCTTGTTTGTGTGAAGAATTTCTCTCTTCAAACACAAGATCTACAGAGATGCTTAAGGTGACAGCTCTAAGACTAAATACAGCACAGTTTGTAAAAATTGGGAATGCCACCCACTTAAGAGCTGGAAGTGTGGTAGAATACAATTGACAGACCAAAGAAAACTGAGTTCTGACTCACATCAGCCTTCCCAACAGGAGAATTTGAAATGCTAACACCTTATACAGGAGCACAGTAAGTATCAAATGCATACAAGGAACACCTGGATAATATGAAAGTAGCATATTACCAGGTAAACAAAGAAGCACATGAGGGAGAAAATTCTATTTAAGAAGAGGAAAGCCAGAAACTGGAGCATAGGAAGTTCTGCACGAATGTGCGCAAGAACTTCTTTACGGTGAGGGTGACAGAGCACTGGAACAGGCTGCCCAGGAGGGTTGTGGAGTCTCCTTTTCTGGAGATATTCAAGACCCGCCTGGACGCCTACCTGTGCGACCTGCTGTAGGGAACCTGCTTTGGCAGGGGGGTTGGACTCGATCTCTGGAGGTCCCTTCCAACCCCTACGATTCTGTGATTCTGTGATTTCAGAGAAATGTAGGCAGTGCCCTTTGGGACTTCTGAAAAACTCAGAGTATGCTTCAATAAGGCATATAATTAGTTCCCTTCAAATTACTGTAGTTTTGTAAAGTGGAGGAACGACTACTGGAGGAGACAACGAATTATAAATGATTCTTTTTTTCTTTATAGGTCTGAGGTTTCTATTTTAAGTTTCATTCAGCTCAGTCACTAAGCACAAATCTTTACAATAGACAAAGATAACAGCCTGAATTGATTCATGTCTACCCAAGACACTTATTATGGTATTAATCCCAAGCATGTGCTCATTAATCAGATGCCCTAAGTAAACAGCATTTGATCAGATACAGTATTTGAACCACCTACACTGAGGCTTCCACAGGAGACACAGTCACAAAAAAAAAAAGATGTGAGCAGAAGAAAATCTGGATGAAAAGCAAAGAGCTGAACATGACAGTAAAGCCTTGTCAAACTGATATATGGATTATGCTGTTACATCAAAACTATCATGAATTCAAAGCAGGGGGAAAAAAAAAAAAAACTTACATTTTTACACAGTAGGAGAACAGTTGCCTATCATTAAGTTGAGCAAAAGAAAGTTCATCAGTCAGTTTCAGTTGTTAGTATTATTAAAAAAAAAAAAGAAAAAAAAAGCCAACAAGCTACGTGGTCTAACTCCACAAAAACAGAATAAATAAATCCCTTTAGAAGACTAGACCTATTTGTTTGGCAAGAAAAGAAAAATCACCACTTCTGAAAAGACTTTGTTCTAGAGCTGTTCTTCTTCAGCTGTCTCCACTGCTAGAAATCAGATCACAAGTATTGAAATAAAGCATATATTTGAATAATTTTAAAATATCATATCGCTGAGGAAGTTCTTTTATCAGTTTTCAAGGGATTAAATTATTAGGGCAATTTATTATGTGATGCTCCTGAGAGCAAAGGGATAAGACCTCAATCAGCTAACCCATATACTTACTGTGCAGAGTCATTACTGAGCAGTCTGACACACCCCTCCTGAAATATAATTCTACGGTCTAAATTATTATAGAACAATTAATTGCACGATATAGGAGATGGTTCTTTAACCATAACAAGAATCTTAATTTCTTCAAGGAGTTTGTCTCAAAAAATATTTTCTTACGAAAATATTATTATTATTTTAAAGGAGGGCTAGATCCTTGGACACTAGTAGTCTTTAATAGGGGAAAAAAAAAAATTGCTAACGAGGTTCAGAGGTATGCATCTGCAGAATAAAACAAACTAAGAATTGTGGCCAGGAACTCTTGGCAACAGAACTGCTGAGACTATTAATTATAACTTTTGTTTTTATTGGCAGAAGCTACTAAAATGTTAAAATATATGGTGCACTTTGATATCACAGGGAGCAAAGGGAATGATGCCAACTTCAACTCTGTCCAATCTAAAATCATGTTTCAGAAGAAAGAAAAGCACCTATCCACAGATAATGCAGGGACTGCATTCAGTTTAAGACTGATCACTGAAAAAATTCACTAGTATTGTGAATTCAGCTGTTCTAACTGGAAGGTTAGTATTGGTTTCCGTCACCTCTCCTTTCAAGTTCTAATATTTTTCAATGTTAAACAAATTCTAGATTTTCAGCCAAAAGTATCAAAACCCAGTGGTTTCAAGAGGACTTCTTCTACCTTTCCACTGCATATTTTTTGAGAAATGGTGGAGAGTATATAAGATAGTCATCATTATTTGTACATAATAAACATCCTTTTTTCTTTCTTTCTTTTTTTAATAAAACATCTCAATCATTCCCACCCTTTGTTGTCATGACAGGGATGCCTATTGGAATAGAGCAAGGCTGAAAATACAATCTTTGGTAATGCACGTGACATTGCCCCTACCTTCAGTTACCTTCTTCAAGAGATGCTCATGTGCAGCATAGCATAAACTAGCTATTGGATAAATGCCAGTGAAACTAAGAGGCATATGTGAGTTGGAAGACTGGGATAGAAATGGAAAAGAAGGTGAGATCTCAAACGGAGAGACAAAGAAACCATCTCGTCAGCTGTGAGAACCCATTGCTAACTCCTTACAGATTTTTTCCAGAGACAGCTTGTTTTGAATCACTGGCATCATTAGAACATTTCTTTCACCATTCAAGTTTCTTTTCTTTCACACCATTTTTACCAGCAATCTTAATTGAGATTTTTATTTTTTTTTTTTTTAAAAGATGATATCCTGACCCAACCCCTAAGACTGAGGTCTTTTTCCTCAACAAAAACACGACAAGGAAGCACGGGTTTCTATAATTTGCCTCCAGTTATGTTTGAAGCCAACAAATATAGAATCTGTTATAGAAAAAAAATACATACCTTTCCAAATTTTACTTCTGGAATGTCAAACATCACTTCAAAATTCAACCAGTGTCATAAATTTTGGAAGCAGCAGGCCAATTTTCTCCATCAGCACTGAACTTGGGAGCCATAAGCAATATTAGCAGAATCAAAAGCAGAACTGAAGCTCATGTACTGAGCAGACACTTTTCCTGATGCTCTAGCATTCAGGCATTAAGAACAGAAAAGACTGGTCCATTAAACAAAGTATGGGACATGGACTTTCTCTAGAAAATCAGAAAAGCCCTGTCTTTCAGGCAGACATCCACACTTGAATGGACAACTCTTTCAGTACAGAAGCCACTACGACCCTTTCACAATCTCTTCCAACAGTTCATTTCTTCTAGGACTAAATAAAACTTCTTCCATCTGCAGCAGCATGGCTTCTGTTTTCAGTTACTGCATCCTAACATATCTTTTTATATTATGAAACATCAATTATCAAATACCTTTTCAAAATGTATTTGCTTCTTAACTAGAATGTCACCTTTAACTCTTATCAGGAGCCTACGACACTGAAGATCCCCAAGACTTCCACTGCACTCTGATGCATGTTTTGCTTGCTTTCAGCACAGCAGGTCACTGCATCCCACCAGTCACTGTGCAGGAGCCAGCCAGAACAGCATGCAACCTCCTGCTCTCTGTGGGCTTTTATTAGATATGCAGCACTCACCAGCTGATACTTATCAGGATCTAATCCGTCAAAAACAAGCAACACAAACTTCTCTCCTTTCCCTCTTATAAACACAAACCAATCTATTAACTGTAGGAAGTGATGGTTGCCTATCCCTTCATGAAGGGCTGGCTGTGACTGCAGACATTCTGCACTAAGAGGTGTATGATCATTAGAACTGTAGCAGAAACTCTGTAGTCTCGGTACTATCACAGGTCAGAAAACAGTCCTTAAGCTGCATTTACACCGAGACAAGTCAGAAATAAACCTCTGAATGGATTAGAATGCAATTGATTTTCTGACATTTAATTCCTTTAGGAAAGAAAATACTACATCGAACCAATAAATGTGAAAAATGCACTACTTTAAAATGAATACATTTTCTCAGCTTACCAGGATTTACCTTCATATTCCTACCAGCTTCCATTCCATTGATATTTTTACCTCTCATTAAATACTGCTGTTCTAGTAAGGCCCTGTTAAATTTTGCTGCCAGTCACTCCACTGCTCCAAACACAGCTGTCTATGGGCTCATAATTACCTCAGGTGTTCTGCTCAGGAAGATTCAAAAGGTTGAAAGGCTATTTTCTAAATCCAGGAGCTTCAAATGAAAATTTGTATGATGCAACTGGGCAAGCTTGGATGAGGAAAGTTTCTAGTCTGCTACAGAATGAGGTAACAAGAAGGGAAGGAGAAGGTGGGAATTCATAGACAAAGCACCTCAAAGAGACTTCCACAAACATGGAGAGGATTCCATGAAGCTTGATGTAGCTCAGAAAACCACATCACTTCAGTCCCAAAGCAAAAATAAGATGCCTAAGCGAGGAGTTAGGCTCGCAGCACTGTCTCATCATTCTAAAGCATTTTTTAAAACAACACCAAAAAAGACATTAGGGCAAAATACTCAGTGTTCAGATTGCACCAGCAAGCTGTCTGCACCAGCCAAGTAAGTGTACTACTTTTTCAGTTTCAAGAGAAAAGGAGGAACTTTCCCATTAGCATGGAATATCCCTCCCTCTGTTCCCTTCCCAAATACAAAGTCAAAAGTCACAGTTTAATGCTCCTGCTGGTTCTGCTGTGTTGGCTGTCCTACTGCTTTTACCACTGGTGGTTTCTTCAATTTAGACCAGTCAGAGTATTGCTTTTGCATGGAGCCAATAGCTGTGCACTTCTATGCTTTCTTTCTTCACCTTTTCTACAGTTTCTGTCTTGGGAGAAACCAGACTCTCTTTAATAAAACATAATTTTGAGGCAAGAAAAATTCTTTGTTCAGATACCTATTAAGAATCTCAGCGTAGTGCCTATTATTGCCTTCCTCCCATTGCTATAAAGTCATTCACACAGTGCTTTGGAGAAAGCATAGCTGAAAAGCAATAAAACAGCAGGCTTTATAAATGGTGTCACTCAAACCTAACTGCAAAACACAACTTTTACTACTGTTGTCTGTCAATGGTTTACGGGCCATTTCGGGCCATTATGTGTTAAGTTAATTTACTATATATGATATCAGAATGCAAGATAATACACTGTAATACAATATAATTGGAATTGAAGCTAATAAATCAAATAAAATGAGAATGGCCAAAAACTGAAGGTCTTACTCTAATGCTGAAGGCAAGATGGCTAGGGCACACTCTACTGCAGGGATGAGCAGAAAAAGAAGAAAAAAAATCTTGTGACTTGCAAACAGTTTTTATCTTTCCTTCCAAACAGAAAATAGAAGCAGAAAGTCTTCTGGGATATGTAGCTCTTCTCTTCTGAGAACCAGGTACCCGGAAATTTGGCCAATCCACGGAACTGGAGCATTAACTCTAACTCCCAGTGCTCTGCTTGATGTTATGATGTGGAATACCAATAACAAAAATCATAAAACCATGACAATGTCATAATATCTTTCCTCTTGTTTCCAAGGAGAAACTGGAAGTACTGAAAGGAAGATGGAGCAAGCAAATTGTACAAGTTTTGCAAACCAAGTGAGCATTGTTTCCTCCCATACTTTCATCCCAACTTTCAATATTAACACTGTCCTAAACAGAAAGATCAACAACACTTAGTTCTACACACAATATAGACACAACATCTAGGAGTGAGTATACTGAGAATATTACACTTGTAAAGGGTAGAGTATACTAAATAGCAAGCTTGGATGAGGAATACTCATCCAATACTGGAAACAATAAAAGTAATAATAATAAATAAAAATCTTATTCCCTGTAACAAGATATGCTGTAAAATAGCCTGGGAAGGTACAAGGTCTACAAGCATGCTTGGCCTTCATTTAAGTTCTTGCCTTCTCTTCTGGTCTGGTGGCTGAAAGCGGCACAAGGGAACAGGTCACACAGGCAGCACATTAAGATAACAGACAAAGCTACCTAAAGTCACTCTGAGATGCTTATTTTCAGTGTGACTACCAAGGAAAGGAGAACATAAGGATTTATTTTCATTACCAAAAACAAAGTAAAACAAAGAAAAGCCATGCATTTGACAGTCTCCAACATGTTCTCTACAGATTATGCCATGTCATTGCCCTGATGTGATGCTGATTACTCATTTCTATATCATCTAAAATACTAGAAAGGTAACAAAACAACTTAGGTACTCGCATCATGACAGTAGTGTACTGTAGACCTAACAAAGGACATCAGAAATGGAAACTATTCCAATGAGGTGGACATGCGGAACTGGAGATGTTAATCAGCTAAGCTGCAGGTCACTTGAAAGGGACCATGATGCAGGCATACAATAAAACTGAATAAGCTTATAGACATTTCTTTTGCTTTCTACATACGCACACCTCTGTGGAAGAAGCTTTTATGAATCATACAGCACTGCCAGGCCTAAGAAGTGTCCTGTCTTACCAAAACTTAATTTTGCAAACATTCAGGTAAGATGGATTCACAATGGGGAACTATTATTTCATTTCTATTTGCCACTTTAGAAACTCCACGCTCCATAGGACACTAAGCATCCTTTTTTTCTTCTGTGATTGCTAAGAAAAGCAAAACAAAACAAAGACCTAACCCTAACCTAAAGACCAGAGCAAGACACTGTCATTATTAGCAAGACAGCATAAATATAGAATATTTGCTCCCCTTCTCCTCATACACAACTTCAGAGAGACCATTATTTGTTATATCTCAGTGAAAATAAGCTCTCATCTAGTTGAGAAACTTACAGATAGCAGTGATATAAAAGAAGACAGGAAAGTTGTCAGAAAACAGTAAGACTGGGGCTGCCCCATGAGGGAGGACAAGCAGGACATGACCACAGCAGAGACAGAATGGCGGTTTCGTCTCTCTGTCTGTTTGGACACAATCCTTCAGTATCTGAGCTGGGAGAGCTGGGGTTGATAGCAAGGTCTGCTTAAAATCCCAGGTATGCTGACTTGATGGCCAGGTTTAAAGTCTATGCAGGTAGCTAATCAGGAGTAGAATCACAGAATATCCCCAGTTGGAAGGGATTCAAGTATCCGTGAATCTAACTCCTGGCTACACACAAGATCACTCAAAAATCAAACCTCATCTCTTAAAGCACAGTCCAAATGCTTCCTGAAGTCCGGCAAACTTAATGCCATGACCACTTCCCACTTACTTAGTATGGATTCAAGTCCTGCATTCAAGTAATCAAACATCAGACATTTTGAACATTATAGAGAACTGTCCCTAAAATGGAGCACTGCAGAACTCTATTAATGGCCAACAGTCTGATGTAACCTCATTTACCATAACCCTTTAAGCCTAATCCACCAGACAGTTGTTCTCCCATCACATTATGTTTTTGTCTAGCTGTATGTTGAACATTATGCCCAGGAGAATATTATGAGAAACAGAATTGAAAGTTTTGCTGAAATCCAAAACGATTTCATCAACTCCTTTATGTTGGTCAACTAGATGACTAACCTTGTCATAAAAGAGCATTGAGTACATCAAACAGGACTTTCCCCTTGAGAAACTGTGCTGGCTGTGATCAGCAACTGCACTGACTTTCAGGAGTTTTTCTTGAAATTCCCAGAATATTAGCTCTAATCAGGCACTGAAGTGAGACTGACAGGCCTGTCATAACTAGGATCTTCTTTCTTGCCCTTCCTGAAAACTGCAACGTTTGCCAGCTTCCAATCAACTGGGACCAAAGACCTTTGAAAATTAGTTGAAAGAGGTCTCACAAGGACATCACCCACCTCTCTGATGGGATGAAGCCCATCAGGCCCCATAGAATTCTGTACATCCAGCTGGAGTAAAAAGTCCTGCACCAGATTGGGGTTGGCCGTGAGTTTGTTATTAGTGCGATCACAGTCCTCTAGCTTGGGTCACTTGTACCACAGCCTGTGTTGAAGATTGAAGTGAACAAGTCATTAAATATCTGCTTTGTCTATGTTCCTATTAGTGAAGTGATCATCCTCATCAAGTAATGGATAGATGTTATCTCTGGTCCCGCTTTTGCTGTTAATATATTTTAATTTAAAAGTCCTTTCTGTTGTTCCTCACAGTAATAGCCAGCCTAAATTCTAACGGAGCTTTGTCTGCATGAATCTTCTCCCTACAATGGCAAACAGCATCTCTGTAGTCCTCCTGTGTTGCTCAATCTCCTTTCCAATGGCCATATACTTTCTTTTTCTGCCGAAGCTCTACAGTAAGATTCCTGGTCAGCCGTGCCTACCTTCTGACCTGCATGCATGACTCCCAACATTTTGGAGTTGCTTATTGCTGTACTCTTAGGAGATCTCCTTAAAAAGTGACCAGTACTAATGGCCCCAACATCTTCAGAAGCAGTTTTTACAGGGATCTTACTAAGTAGTTCCCTGAGAATTGTGCAGTCTTCTCTCCCCATATCCATTGTTGCAGTTTTGGTAGCAGCTTTCCTCCCATTACCAAATATTTTAAACCCAGGTACTTCAAAGTCACTATGGCCAAGACAGCCACCAACTGCCGCTTCCAATTAGGAAGAGGTAGGGTCTGATGCAAGGCTACAATGTAGGTCCAGAGATGGGCTTAAGGCTATGCTATGAACTACGCTATGAACTTAGCGAATAGTGCAGAAAATGAATGCTTGGGCCTAACCTTAAAAATGGATCTCCTGGACACACAGGCAGTGGGTGCACCGCTTGGTGCTCAGGGCTATGACAGTAATGACCTGCTTGTCACTGCAAAACATTCACTGTCCTCTTCTCTAAGAGTTATCTCCTGAGTAGGAATGCTGCATTTATGTTGCAGAGACAGCAAACATTCAGAAGTTCTCCTTATCTTTGTAACATACACAAAACAAAGAGGTTCACTGATAGTTTGGTCTTCATTCTACCTCACTGACATTATCCATGCCAGTATCTACTGATGAACGATGTGCATGCTGATATAAGACACTGAACAACCTGGCACGGTTTCATTCCTTAAAAGAGAAAATAATTGAGTTAATTACAAAATGTTCATCAATTTGAGCAAGAATGTACTACACACTTGTAGTAAGAGTTGAAAATGTATTTGCCCAAGGCAATCTTTCACACATTTTTGTTCTGACTTAAAATTTTGAGACCGGAGTTTTAAAAAGAAGCCCTGACAAAGAAACCATGCAGCAAAACTGGCCTAAGCAGGGATTTATATGGTGATGAGACCACACTTGCTGGGTTTTCTAGAGTATTTGACAATAATTCTCCTCCCTTTCTGGGTCTGGCACTCATGGGGACCCTGTGGTGGGTCCAAAGAAATGGTCTCACACTGAGACCTCTGGTAGTTTACAATGAAAAAATGTCTTCAGACTGGAGAGTGTCCAAAGATAACTGCATAGCCAGTAATATTTTATTTCCTTTATGCGCTCTTGGAACTTCTGCATTAGACTTTGGCAAGGTAACATCACACTTAATTTTGCAACATGCAGTCAAAAACTGCGCTATTAAAAAAAATTATGAACAGTTTACAGGTTATGACTATTGTGCCCTACAGTCATCAAAATTTTGAGAAGTTTTACCCCAGCACTAAAAGCCAAGCCAGGTTACCATACAAACACTTAGACTGAGGAAAGAAGAAAGGGTTATTTAATTCAAAACTGAAGTCTAGTCACATTTGTGAAATATATACTGAACTGGACAAATAGAGTGGTTTGGTTTTTCATTTATTGGGCACATGCTTCATATTATGCTCTTATAATGTACAGTTATTTCTGTAGAAGGAGTATTAAGTGAACCTAAAGTCATCGTGGTACTACCTGACACGGTGTACTTGATCAAAATCAGTAAAACATCATTTCTAGTTATTTAAAATTTAATTGATATAATAAGAGATGTGAGCCTAACACATCCTGTCTTTGCCAAGGACAAAGGGCATCTCCATCAGCCTTTCGCTTCGCACAAGGCTGACAGCTGAAGTCAGCTCCTGTCTCATTAAGTGCAGAAATCGTATTGCCATCATGTGGTAGTCTAGAGACAGTACAAAACCAGGCAGCTCTCCACTGCTCAATTTCAAAATACGCATTTCAGTGACAATAAACTATTTATTTCAAGGAGACACTGAGGCAGCCCTACAATAGATATACCTTAAGTATTCCCAAGTGTCAGAAATTTTGATTTTACTGAATGCAGGAGGAGTCAGCTGAAAAGCATCTTAAGTCTATTTGCATGAAGTTTGCTTCCATCTCTCTCTAGTTAAATGAGGTGCAAAACCAGGAGAGCCATTAAACCTGAGTCCACCTTAGTTGTTTCTGTTATTCATTCACCCTTATTGTTACTCATTATTTAAGTCTGTGTCCTTGTAAGTAGCAGCCTGAATTTCCTCTCTCCGTCCCTTCCTGGCACATCTGTACACCTGGGCCATCCTTCTCAGGGGAGAAGCTTTATGGTTGGATTAGATGATCTTGTAGGTCCTTTCCAACCTTGTGATTCTATGATTCTAAGCTGCAGCATGCTTCATTTCCCAATCTGCATGACAAAAAATAATCATCCCTGCCATGAATGTTCACAACTCCCAGGAAGGATCTATTGGTCTTATCAGATTATCATAATTACAAAGACAAAAAAAATTAACTATTTGGATTCCTAAGTCCCTCAGTGTCTGAGTAAGCAGTTTTGTAACAAGTCTGCCTCTAAACAAGCGTTCATGAAAACAGGTCTAAAGACAGGATCGCATTATGGCGAGGTCTGCACTACAAACTATGTTCACATTTAGTGATACATATGCTTGCAATTACAATCATACATACAAAATCAGCTATGCATTTCATTACCAATATTTATGTCCTGTAAAATAGAAGGTAAGCTCCAGTTGTGATATAATGGAAGCTATATAAATATGTAATATATAATGTAAATTACGGAGTTGCCAAGTATGAATACAATCAATGGCGAAGACTTGTTTATAACTCACAAAGTTCTGTTTAAGATAAATTATGGATGGCAGTTATATGGCAACAATTTCAGCCTTCAATTTTTAAATCACTTTATCATTACCCTAAGGAAACAGTCGTCATTTTTACAATGCTATTACCTCTTCACTGTAGGGTATTAAAACTTCAGCAATATTTTTAGCAGACTTTTCTCGCATCTTTTGTGAAAGAACTTTCTTAAAATATATTCGGAAGAATATTTGTGCCTCGTAAGAAATAGTTAGAAGAGGCCTGTGACTTACAGACAAACAAAATAATGTTTTTGCTCTTATATTAAAACACTTCAGAAAAGCAGTTCTTCCATTGTTAAAAATATTTCTACGAAGGCCACAAGACAAAACTGAGTTATTTTGTTTGCTATTTAAATTAGCTTTTTCCTAAAGTCTTTCCTAAATTTCTTTGGCAATTTCTTTCCTTGACCAATAGCTTTTTCACCATTGTAACACAAGTATTAAGACAACCATTTCGGTCCCAGTGCGTGCAAAGTTGCAAATAAAATCATCCTTACAACTCTCAGATTTCAGTAGCCAACTGCTGTTCTCACTACATTAGGAATAATATAAGAGAAAGAAGAAAAATTACTGTTTTGGATATGTAATGTATGTATATATATATATATTTAATTAGCACAGTAAGCTCCTATTAATGTTCTAGACTTCCAAGCCTTCCTTCACTAACACAATTTAGGCTAATTCCTTTCATTTAGGAAAGAGATTCAGAATCTCTTTTACTCTTATGAGGTACTTAGCAGGATAAAAAAGTCTGAGCACAGCTCTGAAGTTAAGTAAGCATAAAATGATTGAAAGTATATAACAGCATGTCAACAAACATCCTCAAAATCTTACCCATAGTATCTGTAGACAGCAACTTAATGTAAAATAATAACATAGCTTTTTTTGCTGGAGACAATTTTCTTTGAATAGAAAATTCTGCAAAAGTAAAAACAACATACAAAGCGGGCTATAAAAGCAGAAAATCTTACAGCTAAATAGCACAGTGAAAGCTGATGTTTTTCTCACATATTTACTGTTTATAAAGCATACTGATTTTCCAACTAGGTAAAAGTGCAAGTAAATAAACATATTCAGGGGTATATTAAACTCAGTGTTTTTGACTAGAGTTTGTTTTTTAAAATTTCCTTGGAAATTCTTCAGCATCCTATGTCAGAACACTCTCCTAGATTTTTCCCAGAAGAATGTATTAAACTGCTTTGTTTTTTCTACCTATATTAGTAAGCTGAGGCCCTTTAAAAGCAAGTGAGGTTGAAGCAGAACTAAATACTAGGTCCAGTTTCTACAGCAAACCTCAGCCTTGAGACAGACATGAAAATTACACCTTGTCTTAATAAGGCACTCTCATTCCAGTTGTCAGAGATTTGAGCAAGTGTTAAGCAAACTGAAATATATATTTATTAGTATTAGATCTTTTCTTAACATTTTTACTTTTTGATTTAATGTCTGCACCTGCTAGACACTCTTGTTGTAATACTCCAGAAAGGAAGGTGTAGCACACTACAGAACATTCTGCAAATATCCCCTTTGCTTGGAAATGTCCTCTATTTTCTAGAAGGGGAAGAAGAAAACAAATGTGAAGCAAGTTGGCTGGTTGGCATTATGAATTCTATTCATTAGGAACTAGATGTACTCACCAACACCAACTCACAGACCAGGTTCACCTACACTAGTTCTGCAGGAATACAAGGAGAGGAAGCAACTGAGAGACTTTTTATCCCATTTCACCTCCTTCACTGCATTGGCAAGATGACTTTGCTGGGCTCTCTCTTATTGAACAGGACATGTCTTAATATAGACCACAGAGGAACTCTACTTGTAATCTATGATTTCACTTGTTGCCTTTGCCAGTGGTGTTGCAGCATACATGCCAACATACCTCCATCACCACTACATCAGTAAGTCCTGCACCACGAGTACAACTAAAAATGCTTCTGTATAAGAAAACATAGAGTTTCTTTGTAACAGTGTCTGAGAACACGACTTTTCTGTGCATCACAAAACAATTTCTTGCTCCTTAAAGGAAGAAGAAAACAAAAACAATATAGAAAACTTAGGAAAAAAAAATAGCAATAAAATCTGGATTTAAGACCTCATCTATACTGTTCCAAAACTCCAAACTGGATGTTTCAAGTTCATATGATGAACATAGTTGTAGGCTTGATCCCATTTCATGTTTCAGAACCCACAAATAGTGTAATGATACACTTACTAAGGTAAGGTAAGGTCATTAAAGCATCACCATTTTGGTACAGAGGTCAGATAACTGGATACATCTCCTCTTCCTCCATAGATGGGTCACTGACTGAAAAGATGTCATTCTAACAAACAAAAATTAGATCCTTCTGCTGCATGAATACTGGCATAGCATTAATCCAATTTCAACCACTTTACCAACATAAGAATCAGTAGTCTGTACTCAGCACCATAATAATGAAAAAAAAAAAAAAGTGTCACAGATATGAAAAGAACTGCCTGCATGCTTATACAAAAAAAAACCACAAAAAACAAAAACCCAAAACCCACCAAAACAACAACAACAAAAAAAATCAACCCCTACAAAAAAGTATGTGTATATGTATACATATGAATACATATGAAGACAATTCATATAGTGTGGGTTGTTTTGTTTTGACCCTTTTCCTTGGTAGATGATAGACATCAGGATTATTTTGTTCCTATAAGGCAGTCAGTACCTGGTTTAAAACATTCCAGAAAGACATTAAGAACTTAATCAGCAAAACCACTTTTGCCAAGATGATGGCTTGTACACGGACTTATTTAGAGTTTTGAATCTCACCATTTGCTCACAAGAGGCTCCTTCCCTATTCTGTCCACTTCTTTAGCATCTGCTAATACTTAACAGGGTATTTAATTTCACTTCTAGTCTCAAAAATAGCAGCAGCCAACATTTCCATGTTTAAGACACAAACCAAAAAATATTCAGCATTGTTAACTTCCCATTTAGTCAGGGGTACCTCCCAAAAAATCTCTGTAATTACTCTTGATAGGTAGAATTTTGAGTACTCAACTGGAGTTGGGGTTGCTTGCACTTGATACTACACCAGCAGAGCCAGGACTCCTGTAGCACTCCTGCTTCCCAGAACCCAACATTTAAATCTGCATGCTAGGCCAACAGTGCAGAAATAAACAAGCAGACGATGTGAATAGTAACTTAATTGCTAAACTGTCCCAGGGATGTAAGCAGCTTACAGAGGATAATCAGTTCTGAACACCATAACATTTGAAAGGGTGCTTCTATCAGATATTATGGCTTATGCCCTAAAAAAATTGAAGAGCTAGAACTAAAACAATGGCGGATGCTGCCAAGGCAAAAACAGTGAGATAATTAGGGACAGCAACAGGCAATCATATGCATTTCTCTCATTTCTTGCCAAGCCACGTTGCTATATGGACCTTGTTTCCTTTCAGGAATACGATCACCCCTGGAAGTGGTAACAAAGTCATTCTCCAATTGCTCTTCTCTTTCTAGTATCTAATTTCAAAACCAGATACATTCTCCTGTCCTTCTTACGGTTCCTAGTAAGCTCTCCTCCAAACCACATTTTCAATGAGAAGACTCTTGAGCCAAATACTTCTGTCTAGAACCACAGAAAATCTCCCCATTTAATTGAATTCCAACTTAGGAGATTCCAGTAGGATGTCTAGACAACTACGAGCAATTTAACTAAACAGCTTTCTCATAATTACATTAGAAAAAATGCATGGCTTTCTGAGATGGCTTAATTACGTGTTAAAAGAGCTGTAAAATAAACTTTCCTAAAGAAAATACTTGGCATGGTTTGGTTTCAGCTACTGGTCTGGTGGCACATCATCCTTTTGCCAGAAGTACCACAACAGAATGCACAGCTTCCCACACTAACTTCATTCAGGGCGCAGATCTTTGTCTAGATGATTTATACATAGGGCATAGTAGCTTGAAACAATAACAAGAAATAGGATGTTCAGGGGAAAACAAACAAACAAAAACAAAAACCACAAACAACAACAACAAAAAAAACCCAGCTTTGATTCACAAATAAATGGAACATTCCAGAGAAGTTTCAAGTGTCAGGCAGCAGCAAGTACTAAAAGATTTTTCAGACATGTTTTCTTCTCTTCTTCAACCTACACAGTTTGGAGAGATGAATCTTAAGGTAGGTCAGGAAATAAATGTTTCTCAGTTTTTATTTTGGAAGAAATTTGGATTAAAAATGAAGTTTTTCAGCCAGTTTCTCTCCTTATTCACAATATATTTTTTGTGGCAAGAGTGCAATAAACTTCTTTTATCAATTAAAATGTAGTGTTTTCCAGTTAAATAATAAATATTAAAAAAAAAACTTACAAAACCTCCATCACAAACAGACACTCCAGTTGACAATAACGAAGGAGAGAAACCAACATATGGCTTAAGATCTTGGTTCTGCTGGAAGATTTTGTGCATGTTAGATGGGTCTGTTTCCATCTTCATCATAAAACCTCACCTGTAATCAAGCTGCCTTGGAATGTACACTAAGAACTTGATTTCACACGTGAAGGAAGTGTACGCAATATGCATACACCATCTATGGAGGTTTACTCTGATCTAGGATGTTTCAGAAAGACTGCCAAGGCTTGTGTAGCCCTCAGAGCTATTACCCCCTGCTGTTCTACCAACTAGGCACCAAGGGTACTGCCAGGGGTAACCACAGAAGGAGCAGACAAGACTAGATGGCTCTGGCAGTGATGCACAGCCACTCAGTGTTCAGCTGATGTTTTTGATTCTTCCAGTGAGAGTCCCAAAGGGCATTTAAGAAGTAACAGACAGACTCTGCAGTTCAAGAACTGGTTGCACAGCTGGTGCTGGTAACAGGGTTTTCTTATGACCGTAGGGTCCTTTCTGAAGCTTGAGTATTTCTTGGAACAGGCAGTATCCACCTAAGTGGGGCAAAAGAATCTCTGCCAACTAGTTGGTAAAATTGGAGGGGGTCGTGGAGACTTATGAGACAGCTTCCATTACTAGGGTGCTGCAATGGATAGACAAGCCCTGTAGGAGGAAGACGGCAACGAGGGAGAATTGCCCTTTACATTAAAAGCAACTGGAATCAATGAAACCCTGGCTTGGGGCAGATGATGATACAGCAGAATTTGAGTTGGGATTAGAGTCAGAACAACATGGGTGATATCATAACGCCTGCTGTAGAACACCTAATCAGGAAGAAGAAACTCCTGAGGCCTCCTTTAGAGAACTAAAAGAACCATTTGTAGGCCTTGATCCTCATGGGGGACTTTAATCACCCTGAAACATAGTAGAAGGACCATGCATCAGTCCCCAGGAAGGTCATGTAGCAAATAGACACGAAAGCCATTTTAAGGATGTGAAGGAGGGGATGGGTAAATAGAAAAACAGGAACTTCACAGTAAGAACTACAAAGTCTTCCATCAAGGTTGGAATGACCCTAAACACCAGTACAGGATGGGGGTCAACCAGAAAGAAAGTAGCTTTGCAAAGAAGGCCCTGGGGGTCCTGGTGGACACTAAACTGACCACGACCAAGCAATACATACCCTTGACAAAGCAGGCCAGCAGCACCCTGGACTACATTAGGAAAAATGTTCCTAGTAGGTTTGGGAGACAGATGTGGGAGCAGAAGGGAACTTCTGCTCAGCACTGGTTTAAGGATGAATCTGGAGTGTTGGACTCAGGTCTGGGCTCCTTGATGCAAGAAGTGAAGCTGCATGTCTAGTGAAGGATTACAGAGATGATTAAGGGACTGGAGCATCTGACATGAAAACGAAGGAGCTGGAGCTGTTTATCCTGAATAAGAAAATGCTCAAAGGAATCTTATCAATGTATGTAAATCCCAGAGTGGGGAAAAGTAAAAATGAAGCTGGACTTTTACCAGTGGTATGTAGTGACTGGACAAGAGATAGTGAGCACAAAATAAAATACCAGAAATTCCATTTAAACATAAGAAAAACAAACAATTTTATGGTGATGGCAGTCAAGCAGCAGAACAGTGTTCACCCTTGGTGATTTTAAAGCTGCAATTAGACAATGTCCTGAGCAACCTGATCTTATTGGCCTGCTTTGAGCAGAAGAGTTGAACTAGATGGTTTCCAGAGATCAATCCAACCTCAACTATTCTTTGATTAAATTATGGGAGGTGTTAATGTCTAAGCCAGTAATTAACTTATAGCAACTTTGTTTTAAAGATATTTTCACCTTACCTAGGTAAATGAAATAAGGCTGAGTGTAATACAAATGCCAACAGTATCACGGAATCATAGAATGGCCTGGGTTGAAAAGGACCACAATGATCATCCAGTTTCAACCCCCCTTCCATGTGCATGGCTGCCAACCACCAGACCAGGCTTCCCAGAGCCACATCCAGCCTGGCCTTGAATGCCTCCAGGGATGGGGCATCCACAACCTCCTTGGGCAACCTGTCCCAGTGTGTCAACACCCTCTGTGTGAAAAACTTCCTCCTAGTATCTAACCTAAACCTCCCCATCTCAGTTTAAAACCATTCCCCCTTGTCCTATCACTGTCCACCCTTGTAAACAGCCGTTCCCCTTCCTGTTTATATGCTTCCTTCAAGTACAGGAAAGCCACAATGAGGTCTCCCCAGAGCCTTCTCTTCTCCAAGGTAAACAAGCCCAGTTACCTCAATCTTTCTCCACAGGAGAGGTGCTCCAGCCCTCTGATCATCTTACTGGCCCTCCTCTGGACCCATTCCAAGAGCTCCACGTCTTTCTTGTGCTGTGGGCCCCAGGCCTGGACACAGTTCTCCAGATGGAGTATCTACAAATATCTACAAGACTTCTTCAAGAACCATTCTTTTCATTTAACAGCTGATAAGTAAAATTGAGATTCAAGCCTGTACCTGCTGTAGTGCACAATACCATCTATACTATAAGCAATTTTTTCCTCAAAAAATGTTATATTTACATATATCTTAATGCCATGAGCTTTTCTTATTCCAAAATATCCCCAGGATAACCTTGTTTTCTTCATGCACAAAAGCTCTCTTTCGCTAACACAAGCATGCATATTTATGAATATACGGAATATATTTTCATCACCTCTTTAAATTCTTAATCCTACAGAGAATATGCATACTCAAGATTCATTAGTTCATCATATAAACAAGAAGGATGTCAATTCATCTGCAATTAGCTTTTTAACTTTACCTCCTTAGGACTGTCCTTTCAGAAGGACAACTAGCTGCAATCAACTTAACTAATCATATACAGAAACAGCCTGTGTGTGTCTCTTTTCCAAACATCTGCTTTGAGCCTGGCAGATAAAATATCTGCACATACGGAAAATTTCAGACATGGGGTTACCATGTAGGCCAAGAGCATGAACTTCTGTCTCTTGTTTCATAGATATAAATTACTGTATGATTCTATTTGCCACATTCTGGCAAACCTTAGCCAAGAGATATTTCTAAGCACTGTACTTCACAGTCCCATTGTTTCCAATATGCATGTCAATGATTACGTTAAAAAAATGTATATGTACTTTCTAATCACTCTCATCATTTATTCTACTGCTTAATCAGTGGATTAAGAACTTTACTGTCAGGAGTGTATCTAATACTACAAGCTTTCTTAGGTTTCTTTTCTTATCACCTGCAATGTTCATAAGGTTTCCAAACTTGGGATCTTTCTAAAAGGGTTTTCCTTGTGATCTCTTTTGCCTTTATTGCAAGTGAAAATAGTTTATTGCCTCCTCAACAGTATACCAAAACAGCAGTGATGGTTAGCGTGAGAAAGGTGGTACAAAGGACCAAGGACATACCCATTTCTTTGCAGCTTTCATTAGGAGCACCAACACGCTGGTTATATACTTGTTGTAAGCAATGAGTGTGGTTGAGGATTTTTTCTTTTTTTCTTCATCATCTGTTTCCACGCTCATCAGAAAAAGCAGTAGTTTCACTTCAGCTTTGTGATGCCGAGGGCTGAGTTGGATACTGCCTGCCATCATAGAAGATACTTCACTGTCACAAAGTAATCGCTCACAGCAGCTGTCTCTGCAAAGTAACTACTACATTGCCGTTGTCAGTGGGTTAAATCTGTGATTACTTTCAAAGTTAGAGATTCATACCTTGCTTCAGCCTCCTTCAAGTCTACTCCAGTCATGAAATAGATACAGGATTTGTCATCAGCAGCAGGCTGCTCTCTCAAACCAGCCAGGTTTCCCAGCACCACTGTCATGTTCCCAAGCTTGCATTCATATTTTTTCATTCTTAGCCTGTATAGTAGTTTCTCCCACAGGCCAGAACAGGCTCAGCTGTTTCAATCACCTTGCAGTATTTAAGCTCTTAGAAAAGGGGCTGGAAGAATATGAGAATATTAAAAAACACTAATACTTTGCAACCTGATCTAGCTGTAGATGACCCTATTCACTGCAGGGGAGTTGGACTAGACGACCTTTAAAAGTCCCTTCCAATTCAAACAATTCTATAATCCTATTTAAAAAAATAGCCTGACTGGCTGGTCAGTTTTGTCCAGGTTTTCTTCACCCATCACCACCAGCTGCAGCATTACCTTACCTGCACCTCCCTTCCGAACATTACTGTAATTCAGCACAGCTTAAACAATTCTCAAGCAAGCTATAGAAAATGACTCCCCGAAGTCAGCTTCCCCTTCTTTTCAGGTGCTGAGGGAAGGCTTCCTCCTCTTCATGCTCAGAAGAAATCCTGTGGGGCTGCTCTACTTGTATGAAGACATCGCCTACACTAAGTACTTTAGGCTTTCCAATGGAAATCAGTGTCACCCTCTATTTTGCCAAAATCATCAGAATTTCCCAGGACTGTAAACAATCAGCTTTCCCAGAGCTGCTCCTGCAGTTTCTGTACTTGAGACACCACATGCAATCCTTACTGATGAAGCACAAACAATATGCAGAGGACAGTTCCACTTAGTGCTGAGCATGAGCAATGTTCTCTCGAGAAGAGGTGTTTTTTTTTTTTTTTCTGTCCTCTCAAAACATATTTCAGACACAGTTAAAGTTCTTGACTATTTCTTTCGAAAGGAAATGCAGGATAAGGAGCTTATTTAGCATGTCAAGAGCACCTTAACTGAGGAGAATATTACCAATAACGTTGCTATTTCTGCATTTACTCATTTCTTTAAATCTGTCTCCAGAAGAGTTGGAACACTATGCAAAAAGCCCCAGTCCAAAAGCTGACTAATTAACCCCACAAAAGAGAAAGAAATCCTTACATTAAGAAGACCATCTGTGAAGTGACCCACTGGACATATCCTTCTCTCAGAGACTGAATGAACTATTTCTCCCTTGCTCTCAGGGAGTTCCTGCATCCACACATCCACTGAGGAGCCAGGAGGCAGAACACAGCTGCCTGCTGCAGGAAACACCAAACATGAGGAATGCAGACAGCAGTTTTATTAACATCCAAGTGACAACAAGTACATGAAAAGAAAAACCCTCTGCATTTCTGAAGTAGGTTATATTCCAAGTAATAACCTACAGCATGGCCCTTCCTGAATCTGTAACCTGTTGAAAACAGGATGTGTTCTGGTGAAGTCTGTGTTCACATGAGCCACAGTCCTTGCAGATCTCATTAATGTCACTTAAGCCTCAGTTAAATAACTGCTGCAGCACTGCTATGTGCATGGCAGGGCAGCCTTCTCACATGTCAGCACAAGATGTTCAGTTTTGTAACTCAGGCAGTAAAACGAACACTCCAGATAAGCTCTTCCACTGTGCTACTTGCCCTTTGTCAACTTAGCAACTCAGCCACTTGCCAGGAGCCAGATCTTGTGAACTTCAGTGTTTTCAAGATGGTTACAAAGGAAATACATTCGTAATTCTTACTATCAGAACACCGATGGCTTCCACGGGAGACAACATCAGATAGAAGGGAGGGAAGTTACTGCTGAGTTCCTGAGAAACAACAAGCCACTGGTGCTTTCATAAGCATCTGTACTTCACTGTCTTCTTTCTCACTTTCATCTAAAAGTCCTATAGCCACCTCCCACCATCTCCGTTGTTATTGTTACACCGACCGTAATATCACAGACATAAACTTTAAAGCAGTCAGCTGCATGACATCAGCACAGCTGCACAGCCAGTCTGATTGCTCAGGGTGATGTCATCTGTCAGTTCACAACCTGTCCTCCCAGACACCATTTTCCCCTATAAGGTATCCCAGCCAGTAGTGAATTTATATCCAGGCTATAATGTGTTCCAGAGAAACCATAAAATCATTTGACTGCAAACATGCTTCAGGCTCTTGTTAAAGACTGAAAAAGAAATAGGGCTTTTTTGCTTATTCACACTGATAATAGCTCTTTTTTTTGTGCGACCCACACGATGAATCTTGACAAGATCCAGGCACCGTGCCTACTGCACACAGACCATTGTGACTACTTCCTACCTGTATAGCTCCTCTGTCCAATGCTTTCCTTCTACTCCTTCTGAAGTGCTTTCATCCAGCTTCTGCCTGCTTCTACAGCTGGCTAGTGAGAAAACACACTTCTGCATAAGCAGTGCTTAAACTCCTGATAGCTCACTACTCAGTGTACTTACTGGGCTGCATTGCAGACAGTTTTTCAAAATAAATGAATAAAGAAATAAATAAACAGCCCAAACAAAATCCCAACAAAGAAATTTTCATAGCTGTAGAGAAGGAAGGGGTTGTGATTTTTTATAGGAAGGAAAACACTATAGCTATAATGTCTCATTTATTTAGCACAATCTACAATTTATTCACAAAACTTCAAGTTTTTTCATCTACCTGAATTTCTATAAAGACTTTGACATGGTCCCTCACCACATCCTTTTCTCTAAATTGGAGAGGTGTGGATTTGAAGGATGCACCGTTCGACGGATTAGGAATTGGTTGGCTGGATGCAACCAAAGGGTTGTGATTAATGGTTCTGTGTCAGGGTGGAGGCCAGTCACAAGTGGTGTCCCTCAGGGGTCAGTCTTGGGACCGGTGCTCTTTAACATCTTCATCAGTGACACAGACGATGGCATCAAGTGCACCTTCAGCAAGTTTGCAAATGTTATACAGACTGGGGAAAGAGCTCCTTGAGAGCAGTCCTGAGGAGAAGGACTTGGGGGTCCTGGTGGATGAGAAGCTGGACATGAGCCAGCAGTGTGTGTTTGCAGCCCGGAAGGCCAACTGTGTTCTGTGCTGCATTAAAAAAGGGGTGGCCAGCAGGGAGAGGGAGGTGGTTGTCCCCCTCTGCTCAGCTCTTGTGAGGCCCCATGTGGAGTACTGTGTCCAGGCCTGGGGCCCACAGCACAAGAAAGATGCAAAGCTCTTTGAACAGGTCCAGAGGAGGGCCAAAAAGATGATCAGAGGGATGGAGCACCTCTCCTATGGAGAAAGATTGAGGGAACTGGAATTGTCTAGCTTGAAGAGGAGACCTTATTGTGGCCTTCCAGTACTTGAAGGGAGCATATAAGTGGGTAGTGATAGGACAAGGGGGAATGGTTTTAAACTGAGACAGGGGAGGTTTAGGTTAGATATTAGGAGGAAGTTTTTCACACAGAGGGTGGAGACACACTGGAACAGGTTGCCCAAGGAGGTTGTGGATACCCCATCCCTGGAGGCATTCAAGGCCAGGCTGGATGTGGCTCTGGGCAGCCTGGTCTGGTGGTTGGCGACCCTGCACGTAGCAGGGGGGTTGAAACTAGGTGATCATTGAGGTCTTTTTCAACCCAGGCCATTTTATGATTCCATGATTCTATGAAGTTTTCGTTTAACATATTTATGTCAGATTCAGTATAATCTAAAATTTAAAGCCTCATTATTTCAACACAATGCATTACTGAATAGGACTACATTAAGTAGTGTTGCAATTATTGATACTCTGTAACTAAATGTGCTTTACAGAGTTTAGAAGTGGCACCAGTGCAACTACCCGAAATGTTACATAAAATTAAGGTCAGTGTCATCTGGCACAATTATCTTGTCATTTTTATGTTTAAATCAACAACCTTGTTGGTATATCTTAAGACACTACGCCACTGTAAAACAAAACACAACCACAGAAGATTCGGGAAACTGAGTTTATTAATAAAGACCACCATTATTTTTTTAGGTAGTCTATGCTTCCACTTGTGCTGTACAGACTCTGCAGCGCAACCATTTCTCAGACAAAGATCTCCAACAGTAACAACAAAATGGAAAAAAAACAAAAACAAAAAAAAGACAACCAAAATAGCTTAGATTTTTTTGGTGGTGGTGGTGGTTTTGATAGTTTTTTTTTTTCAGCTTGTATCTGACAGTCTTTTTCTGCAGAAGATATTCAGACAAATACTCTTGGCTGTCAACATATGAATGTTGGGCTATAAACTGCTACCATTCATTATCGCTTCTCCCATCAAAGTAAAGCATTTTATAGTCACATAGGAAGCAACACACTGAATGGACAGCTATAGGTCCTCAGAGAATTGTCAAGTAGCCAGGATGTCTCCAAAGAGTCTAGAACAACTTTTCAAACATGTTAGAATAGACACGTACTTTCAGAAAAGGAACAAGAATTCAAATTCAATTCATGCAAGACTTCATAGTTATACAAGCCCCCGCACTGTCAAATGCAAGCAGCACGCAAGATAGAGAAGCACAGCTAACAGTAATGATTAAAAAAAAACCCCAAAGTCTACATGGTTAATTTCCCCCCCTACACAGTATTTTCATTCATCAATACGCCTATCCCTAGGATAGAATGCCACCTCGAAGGGGAAGGATAGCACACAGACAGGAGGAATGATAACATTCCTCCCAAGAAAATGAACTGCCTGGAAAAATACCCTTTCCCACAAAAAGGCATCTGGATCTAATAGGCAGTAGTCAGACAATTTTTATTAACACCAAACTTACACAAGTGTCCACACACAAAGTTTACAATCCTTACACTTGCAATGAACTGAGATACTTTTATGTTTGACTGTAAACCAAGAGAACTTTGGCACCCATATTTGTCCTCAGGAAGATGATTTCAGAAGCACTGGGACTGGAACTAAACCATATGTCATACTTGAACCAGTAAAACCAAAAATAACCCATGAGTAACCGTTATCAGTGAAAGCAGCCCTACTGGACTATGAGCCAGTCATTGCAACACAGCATTGCACAGATCAAGTATTCAGTATTTTTACCTGTTAATCAAAAGTCTATTTCATTTTCCTGGCCCAAAGATTTCTGGTGTACTTTAAAGAGCTTTCTTGTTGCTTGATTCACTAGCTCTACAGATGGTGAGCAGAACAAACAAACAAAAAAAAAAACCATTCAGGACTTAGAAAAAGCCAGGGTTGGCTTTAACTTTTAGTCTTTCTTCACCCAAAAGACAATTTCATCCCCATAGGATCTAAACAGAATTTGTATTTGTTTTCATTTATTTAATATTTTAGCTGTCTTAATTAGTTTCAGAATAGTATACAAAACGTGTCTTAAAACACTGTCATTTGAAGACTGAGAAAATCTAGTTTGACTTGAAACTCTAGCTGCAGATCAAATGTAACATTTCATTTAACACTACTGCATACAAAACACTGCTGCAGTGTTTTTGTACGTACATTAGGTATGAACAGACATTTCCAAAAGAATCATGTATGAATTACTTATCCCTTCGTTTACCCAGAATAAGAAACTATCTGTGACAAAAACTTATCTACAGCACTGGAACAAATAAATTTTCCAAGATATGCAAAATCCCAAGCAGAAAAGTTTAAATAAGATTAAGTTGAAGTTAAGAACACTGAAATCAATGGGACAGTCTCTCATCTTGATTATATTCTCCCTTTGCAGATTGCAGCCTAAGGAATAACTGGAAGTGTATCTGTTATTGCCTGGAATTTCTGCTTGTTTCTTGATTGTGTTTACTGCTATCCTTTCACTATTGTAAGAGGATCAGTTGTGAGTTTCACTGATATCCAGACAGGTAGACTGCTAACAATCACCTTTTTAAATGAGTACTTTGGTAGTGCTGCAATATGTAAACACACTCTTGTGCCATTTAGAGTTTGTTGATCCTACTCTTTGGCTTTCCTATTGTACTGGTGGATGGGAAGCTAGACATGAGCCAGCAATGTGCCCTCACAGCCCAGAAAGCCAACTGTATCCTGGGCTGCATCAAAAGAAGCATGGCCAGCAGGGCAAGGGAGATGATCCTGCCTCTCTACTCTGCACTGGTGAGACCTCACCTGGACTACTGCGTCCAGATGCGGAGTCCTTAGTACAAGAGAGAAACAGACCTGCTGGAGAGCGTCCAGAGAAGGGCCACAAAAATTATCCAAGGGATGGAACTCCTCTCCTAAGAGGACAGGCTGAGAGAGCTGGGGCTGTTCAGCCTGGAGAAGAGAAGGCTGCAAGTCCTGATAGCAGCCTTTCAGTATCTAAAGGGGAGCTACAGGAAAAAAGGGGACAGACTCTTTAGCAGAGTCTGTTGTGATAGAACAAGGGGAAATGGTTTCAGTCTTAAAGAGGGTAGATTTAGGTTAGACATAATGAAAAGGTCTTTTACATCAAGGGTGGTGAGGCACTGGCACAGGTTGCCCGGAGATGTGGTTGATGCCCCATCCATGGAGACTTTCAAGGAGAGGCTGGACAAGTCCCTGGGCAAACTGATCTAGCTGCGGATGTCCCTTTTCATTGCAGGGGAGTTGGACTAGATGGTCCCTTCCAACTCTAAGGATTCTATGATTCTATGATTCATGCAAAGTAGTACCTATTTTACTTGGTCAAAGAAAAGATGTTTTAACAATTAAATGCTTAAAAAAAAAATTAAAAATCAAGATTTTACTAAGTTTATCTCCACTGATGGATATGATTACTCCTATAAACAGCTCCAGAAATTTGAGTTCCCCCAACAACTGTGATGGAAGGCTATGCTGATACATTTTTTCTATCTCTGAAGCTTTCTTTAAGAGAGAGAAGACTCTTTGATTGTACCAGTCTAAGAGAAAATAAAGCTATGATGGCCTACTTAATTTTAATTATTTTCATCATAAGACACAGCCAGGTACTGAAGCAAGTGCTCAGCATTTACTTATGATTGTGTTAGAATCATTAACTTCTATAAACCAAATACACATGAACATGTGCTGTAAACACTACAAGCCGTACTGTTAAAGTAGAACAGATTGTGTCTTTCATGTCATTGTGTGTTTTTTTAAAAAGGAAATTTCAAAGAAAGTCTTTCAGGCCTGGCACTACTTTCGGACAGAAAATAACCTTTACTATTCCCACACAAACAGTTCTCTCCACTGTTTCTAAACAGCAGAGAGAAATCTGCTCAGCTGCCAAAGACCCAGGCTGCCCTCAGGAGCTACTGCTGAGTGTCCCTGAGGTCACACAGAGCCCTGCTGCTTCCTCACCAGCAGTCACTGAAGCAGCAATAGCTCAAGGACTGTCTAGACTGACTGTCACAGATTCCCATCACCACTCTCTGAAGAACACATTTGCTCTAAGGCACTAGGGTCTTTCTCATCCTAACGTCTTTCAAGCCAGTTTAACATCTACTTAAAGAAATCAAGTCCTACTTTAATCATCATGAATAGCACTACTAGCCCACAGATGGGACTCAGCATCACTGTTTAATACAGATCCCTCACTCCCTCCCCCTCCCATCCCCAACAGAAAGAGGAGCTCAGGAGAACGACATATATCAATATTGCAATATAAAGTCAGGTGAGAGAAGTGACACAAAATGACTAATTTTGCTTTCTTTTTCTAAGTGAAGTTTGCTTAAAGCCTATTGGGTGTCTGAATTTGATGCACTTGTCAGCTTCTACAGCTCCAGCTTGTGTAAAACTGTCACTTGGGACACATCTTGAATGAATCCCCACACATTGATCTCAATTACAAATGAAAAAAAAATCTTCTAATTACATAGCCATTCAATCTACACCCAGGTAACAGAGAACTTAAGGTCAAAATACCCATCAACGAATAATTACAGCTTGGCATTAAAGCAATGCACACTAAAAGTCCCCTTGATACCATCCTGGCTATCATTGCAGGAATGGGGTGAAGGAAAAACAATATAGCCCTGAATGAGATGATGAGACATCCTGCAAGTTCAGCATCTCTTAAACACTGGTTCATTAAAAAAATAAAAATAAAAGCAAGCAAACCTGCTACACACACTTTTATGCTAAGGTGCAATTATGAGCTTATGTAAGTAAGCATGATTTCTTAAAGGAATACTTGACTGCAAGTGGAAAAAGCACGCCTGATACACACTTCATTGAGGTTTCTGCTAATACACCACAGAACTTCACCCCTTTTCTGTTCTCAACAGTGAGCTGGGCCTATTCTCAACACCCACTGCACTAATTCGTATCTTCTGATTTCTCTGCATGAAGGGCATTTCAGTATTTCATCTGTAAGAAGTCAGAAACACATTTATGCATCTCTTCCTCCATTTCAATGCAAAATGCAAAGGAAATCTCTCAGCCACATGCTGAACAGCTCTTGTTAAGGTGTCTCAGACTGAACCTGTCCTGCAGAATGAAAGGGTTCATAATGCTCCTGGCTTCCCAGACACAGGAAAAGTTTCAGTCAGCTTTGAAGTCAAAACAGCTGCCTAGTTTACCTTCGCTTCCCCTGCCACCAAGAAGCAGAAATTAACTCTGCCATGCAGGAATCTTCTCACATGATTTTGCCGTGCATCTCAGAACACACTCAGCTGTTGTCATTAGAAGGAGTGCACTCAGGATCTTGCACTCACCTGTAAGCAACTGCAGGCACAGACCACAGACTACAGAAGCTCAGAACAGCGCCTGGGCAACTTCTTACAGCAAGTACAGCATGCCTTTTGTTGTCCTCATGCTCATTTCTGATTACACAACTGCGTCCAGGATATTATATGAAGAAAAGCAACGCAAACCAGTTACTTCCTCGGTCCCTTGTACACCTGGTGCCCTTGGATGTCCCTGCTGCAGCCACCTCAGCAGCCAGGCCTCGGCCCTGCAGCGCTTCTCCACAGGCGCTCTCCTTAGAGTAAACACCAGAGGGCAACAGATGCCCTCTCAATAGGCAAAGGGAGCCTTAAAGGCTTAGTCCCTCCACACCGCTAAGGAAAGCAAGTCCCTCCTTGGTTTCAGGCTCTAGTATGACTCCTGTGCGAAGCTGATGCCTCCACCAAACCAAGCAGCAGGAGCAAGTGTCTGCTTCCTGCATGCCAGCTGCTTCCCACGTCCTTTATTCCTCCTGCCACTCTTCTGTCTCATTGAAGGGTCATACTTGTCTTTTGATGACATAAATGTAATCATAGAATCACAAAAACAAATACACCACACCAATTTTATCATCTTTTACCTACTAAATTGCCAATCTATAACTGGAAATAATTGTTCTAGTAGAAGAGAGGATTAGGTATTAATGAGGTGCATTCTAATATTTTATTAACTGAGAGAGGAGAGAGGGGGACTTGGGCTAGTTACCATGCAGGTATCTTCTAACACTAGTGAATAACCTCATATATTCACAATTTCTGTTAGACGAATTCATCCTGAGCCCTGATATGATCTCTAGGAGAACCATTTTCACTCCTGCCCTGCAGTAGTCCCACAAGGAAGAAATGTAACTGTCTTCTGCTTATAAATGAACATCCTGTTTTCCAAAAAGGTGGAAAAGAGTGTCTACTTGAGCTTTGTACATAATATTAGATAAAGAAGTTTTTCACACAGAGGGTGGTGACACACTGGAACAGGTTGTTCAAGGAGGTTGTGGATGCCCCATCCCTGGAGGCATTCAAGGCCAGGCTGGATGTGGCTCTGGGCAGCCTGGTCTGGTGGTTGGCGACCCTGCACATAGGCGGGGGGTTGAAACTGGATGATCATTGTGGTCCTTTTCAACCCAGGCCATTCTATGATTCTATGCTAAGTTATATACAGCCCTTCCCTCTCAATGGTTAGCAAATTTATACCATGTTAATAAGGGGAATAGTTTTGCCATTTGAAAATTTTCATGTAAGTTGGAGAGGATGAATGTCATTCTGCTTGGGTTTTTGATTATTAAAGTTTAGCAGTATCACATTTCATACATATTTTTTAGGCATCATTACTGATTGCATGGAATAATAATGAAGGAAGAGAGTTTGAAGCAGAATGAACTAAGGCCGTGTTTGGAATGAATGGTCCATGTGAAGCAACTGCCAGAGTTCAGGGAGCAAAGGGGTGAGCACAGCCCCACAGTGGATGGCTTTGAATCAGATCAGAAGTAGAGCCTGTGCTCCTCAAGGCAAGTATAGGCATAATGACTTGCCATGAAGCAGCTTTAAATGACTTGCCATGAAGCAGATTTAAAACACAGCACAACTGCTTGTATCAAACAAGGCTCTGACCAAGTCCCTCCTAGCACTTTACTACAGGAAGCCCACGTACCTCCTACTTGCTACCGAGTACTTGCTGATAAAGTGACCCATTGAGTCTTGCCCTGATCACAGATCATATGTTACCATATCAGCCACTTCATCAATGCAAGCAGCAATTATTTGCTTTTTGTAGGCACAGTAGTTTATGAAGTGAGCTCAGATATCAGCATTACTATACAACAGAGTTTGCTTCTCCCTTAAGAAAATTCCTCAGTAAGTTCTACAAAAATAATTTCAAAATACAGATTCCAAAGATCTGTTTTCAAAACAAAAACAAACAAACAAACAAAAAAAGCAGGAAGTACAATAAGAAAAGGGGGAAGATGGAATAAAACCATCATCTTTAATTACCCTATAGCATCCTTTGTGTGTCTTTTCCCTTCTCATCCAGAATATTCCTGTCTCAAAGCACAGAGAGACTTGCCTTTGGTATGAATGAGAACAGCATAACTGAAGTAGGCTGCTTTATACAGGTTCCTTTATTTTTCTGATGAAGCAAGATGCTACAGGAGAAAGGCAATTAAAATAAAAGTCTGCCAGTTAGAGCAATTCATCTCTGTGACACAAAACCAAACCCTCTGCTTCTGCTACTCGAGCTGCTGGTTAAATATGGCTGAGTAACAAGGCACACTTTTCAAAGCCAATAGCTAATTCAATACACCAGATTTTCTCAAGTGCCTGGTATTGCCTGGATTAGAATCATTAAAAAGCTGAAAGCCCACAGTTGTGATGAGAGATGAATACTCAGTTTCTAATCATGGATATTTATAACACTTCTTATGTTCTTCAAAAAAATGAGGTCCTATTTGAAATTAATTTTTCCTATCCTAAAATAATTTAAGCTGTAGGCACCTGTTCTGCCCACTTTCTTAGTCTCAATGCACAACTACATTTCCCACACACCTTAACTAACTCAGAAGTACCACAAAAACAAATTATTTAAGGAACGGGAGAGACGTGGACCTGTTGGAGTGCATCCAGAGGAGGGCTGCAGAAATTATCCAAGAAGCGGAACACATCCTTATAAATGACAGGCTGAGAGAGCTGAGGCTATTCAATCTGGAGAAGGCTCCAAGGTGAACTGATAGCGGCCTTTCAGTATCTAAAGGGAGTCTGTAAGAGAGAAGGGAACAGGCTCTTCAGCAGGGTCTGTGGTCATAGGACAAGGGGAAATGGTTTCAAAATAAGACAGGGGAGACCTAGACTGGATATAAGGTAGAAGGTTTCACAGTAAGAGTATGAGGCACTGGAACAGATTGCCCAGAGAGGTGGTAGAAGCCCCAGCCCTGGAGGCACTCAAGGTCAGGCTGGGAGATGATGAGTCATTCCGCTAAGGTTCAAAATATTAGTGGCTGTTCATTAAATGAACATTTCCCAGTGAAGGGCTGAGGCAAGCATCCAAGGTGGTAGGGGAACCACACTGTGAAATTTATCAGCAAAGACTGCACATGACAGCAAACAAGGTTTTAAACTCAGTTTGTCTCAAACATCTTGTTGCTTCACTTCACAGATTTATTAAGTGTTTATAATAGAACATTTTTGTAATATACTTGTTACTATACATTATAGATACAGGTGAAACTGACAACGATCTTAGTGTTTCCACCAGCGTGCTCCATTACACAGCCAAACTTGATACCAGGCCAGAAAACACTGAAGAGAAGCTCAGTTTCTACATTTTGGTGTCACATGCTTACATAACAGAAATGACAGTCACAGTTGTGTTGGAATTCTGTCTCCACACAGGGAATTCACAGGCATAGGTTGCCAGCAGAATGCAAGAGCAAAGGGGTTCTGCGATCAGCTCAGGTTGTGGTGCTTTATATCCCTTGCATACAGGCAATGGTATTAAAAGATAAGAGTACATAATTAAAACAGTGGCACATCTGTCTGTACTGCCCTCTCCCAAACCCTGGAGTTTTGTTTATAATTTTTCTGCTTCTTCTCCTCATAAGTATGTTCTGGATGGAAACCTAAAATGGTCTTTTTGTAGTTCTGTCTCCTTCCTCTGGCTTCTCTAACCCCCATCATACTTGATGATCTTGAAAGCAAAAGTTACTCCTAACCTAATAGTGGTAGAAATCTTGTAATAGAAGCAATAAGAACATAGATTCTTGCGCAAATCCTTTGTTTTCCTGACCCAAAAGACCAAGTTCCTGCCTGTTCTATATACTATAAAGTCTTTCATTTTTTGACAAAGCCCACCTGCACGTACAGGAGCACAGATAGAGGTAAACCAGTGGATCAGGCCCAGTCAGCATGGGTTTATGAATGGTAGATCCTGTTTGACAAACCTGATTTCATTCTATGACAAGGTGATCCTCTTAGTGGATGAAGGTAAGGCTGTCGATGTGGTCTACCTGGACTTCAGTAAAGCCTTTGACACTGTCCCCCACAACATCCTCATGGAGAAGCTGGCTGCCCATGGTTTGGATGGGCGTTTCCTCCGCTGAGTGAAACGTTGGCTGGATGGCAGGGCCCAAAGGGTTGTGATCAATGGAGTTAAATCCAGTTGGAGGCCAGTCATGAATGTCCCCCAGGGACATTCATGTCCCCCAGGGCTCTGTACTGGAGCCACTCCTGTTCAATACCTTTAATAGTGACCTTGATGAGGGGATTGAGTGCACCTCAGTAAGTTTGCAGACAACATCAATTTGGGAGGGAGTGTTGATCTGCCAGAGGGGAGAAAAGCCCTACAGAGGGACCTGGATAGACTGGATCAATGGGCCAAGGTTAACGGCATGAGTTTCAATAGGGCCAAGTGTCAGGTCCTGCATTTTGGTCACAACAACCCCAGGCAACCCTACAGGCTTGGGGAGGAGTGGCTGGAAAGCTGCCTGATGGAAAGGGACCTTGGTGTGCTGATGAACAGTCAGCTGAATATGAGCCAGCAGTGTGCCCAGGTGGCCAAGAAGGCCAATGGTATCCTGGTTTGTGTCAGGAATAGTGTGGTGAGCAGGACTAGGGAAGGAATCCTGCCCCTGTACTCTGCACTGGTGAGGCATCACCTCAAGTACTGTGTTCAGTTTTGGGCACCTCAGTACAGAAAGGACATTGAGGTGCTGGAGTGGGTCCAAAGAAGGGCAACGAGGCTCGTGAAGGGCTTGGAGAATATGCCCTATGAGGAGAGACTGAAGGAACTGGGGCTGTTTAGTCTGGGGAAAAGGAGGCTGAGGGGAGACCTTATTGCTCTCTTCCAGTACCTGAGAGGTGCTTACAGCGAGAGCGGGGTTGGTTTCTTCTCACTGGTGACAGGTGACAGGTTGAGGGGAAGTGGCCTCAGGCTTAGCCAGGGGAAGTTTAAATTGGATATCAGGAAAAGCTTCTTTACAGAAAGGGTTGTTAAGCACTGGAATAGGCTCCCCAGGGAGGTGGTTGACTCACCATGCCTGAATGTGTCTAAAAACCGTTTGGATGTGATGCTCGGGGACATGATTTAACAGAGAGTTGTTAGAGTTAGGGTAGTATGGTTAGGTTGGGTTAGACTTAATGATCTTTAAGGTCTTTTCCAACCTGAGCAATTCTGTGATTCTATGATCCCATCAAAAAGATGTCTCCAAAAGTCCAGAGGAGTGCAGAGCGACAACAGCAGGGGGGGACCCAAATTAGGGACTCAAAGGAAAGGATACCACGTCCCAGCCTTTCCCAGGGCTGTCCTAGGAAAGCTAGAACTTCTGCGAGGATGAGACCACAGGAAGACAGGGATATAGAGGGACAAGGAGAGTCCCAGTTGTTAGCGAGGCCATAGGATTTGGAGGTTGACTGCAGGAGACTCTTGCATGTCTGTATCTCTTACGGCAAGACTATGGGGGCTCAGCTTCTAGAAGGATCCATCTTATGCATATTGTATGCACTCCAAATTACTGATTATAATTAGCAACTAACCATTTTCCCAGTTTATTTTTAAGACTTTGGTTTCAAGTACAAAGTGTTGAAAATGAATATAACCCTACCTTTTTCTTGCATAGGAGAGGAAGAAGCAGAAACAATGCTATACTTAAATATAATTATAATTAATAATTACAGTAGTTAGTAATATGTACTAGTGATAACTAGAAGTGATAAGTACTGATTAATAGATATTTATCTATTATTCATGTAACTAATATAACATAATTAATGGTGTCTATATATGTACCTATCTCTATATAAACAGAGAGAGATACATATGATTATATATTATTAATGTCTCACACTAAGAACTTCAACCTGATCAACCAGAGAGAACAGGATGAGGCCATTCGTACCACCTGCATTTTGCCTGTGTTGATCCATGTGGCCAGGTGTGTCTCACATATTCTGACTGGAAATAAACACTCAGTCTCCCTTCTGGGTGGCACATGGGGCACAGAGCTGCAGCAGTCTCCTTGTTGTTGGGTTACTGGACGCTGCCCCAACACACATGATTTAATTGGAATTCACTATGTATTCTACATGTTCTTATAGGTGTCAATTCTGTAAATTACTGGTCATGATGACATTGGGAGGGCAGCCTAACTAACTTGGATAGCCACAATCAATGTACTGATCAAGAAGGCTGACTTCAGTTGCCTTCAGTTTCAGCCAAATGACTGACTACTCCCTGCTAAACCAAAGGCAGTTTCTGATACACACATCCCACAAGGAGTTAAGACTCCCTAAAGGACTGTATTTCTTCCCTTTCCAAGAGTGTGAAGACAGACCTCTAAACTGTTAGACCAAAAGCAGAACAAAGTCTCATTAATTTTTTCGACACACTTTCACACACTATGTTCATTCATTTTTTCTTCAGCACCAGAGCAGAAATAGAATTTCCAATCTGCACGCCAGGGAAGTAATAAAACTCAGTTCTCTACCAGTAGTCACAGAAGAGTAAAAAACCACCAGTTATCCTAAGGATAGAGGGGAAATCTGACTAAGAAACATTTCAGTATATGAGAGAGGGAAGAAAATATTCCCTGCTGATATTTTTCTTCCCAGGTAGCACATCGTGATCATGACAAAAATCACCAGTAAGATTTTAGGGAATCAAATCCAGTTATTTTCCCTTCCCCTGATTTTGAAGAGATTAAGAAATGTGAGCTCTGCTTATGCTTTCCTACTGCCACCTCTTCCCCAGGTGATGCAGCTGGTATGGCACTTACCAAGTCAGACACTACCATTCATGTATCAGGGCCCTGACGAGTTAAAATACTTCACAGATGCCTGAAAATCCAACAGCAGAATTAAGAAATCTGGTTGACCATTTTTCACTTGTCCTCTGAAGATGGTGTAGAGAGAACACACAAACTACATCCACCTAATGGGTGCCAGAGAGTCACCTGCATTTAGTGGCTTCTCTTTCATGAATGCAGACTCCCCAAGACAAACTCTGTACTAACAAACTACAAACGGGACAAACTCACCAGTTGCCTTTTGAGGTAATAAATATTTATTCTCCTGCTGGCCAGATTTCTTCCTTCCTACCTTTCATCAGGAGCAAGAAACAGAGATTAGAGTAAACTTTCAGTAACTATTAAAAGGCTTTAAGGAGAATAACAGAATGGAAAACTCTGTCATAGGGGAAAAAAATCACCTTTAAACAGAAAAGATAAAGTGGAGTATTGTTTTTGTAGCAAAGAGATCTGATTCCAGTGCAGACACCACCAACAACAGCTAGAGCTAGATTTCTTAGATACAAGTCTAAGAAAGAGGGTGCTGTCCCAGCCCAAGTGATTCTCCAGATCTGCAGAAAAAAGCATCAAGTGGCTGTTCTTGGTCTGTGTGTCATTTTACACGTTAAATAGCTGAGCTCTTAGTTTCTCTCTTCCTAGGAGTCAGGAAAAGCAGCTGGAGGTTTATGCTGTAAGAAATGCTGCACAGGATGACAAACTGGAACACCACAATCTAAACTTGTAGGAAGCTTTCAGATGGAGTGTGAACAATTTGCATGAAGGAATACACATCTCTTTAAGGAGATTCGAAAGATGGAAGCCATAGTATAGACAAGAGTGAGTAGCAGTCATATGCCGAGTCAAGACAGTGCTTTGACATGAAGGGAAAAACAGAAAAAGCAGAAGACTGATGTACCACGGAAGACACCAGTCAGCAGCATTTTGAGCCAAGAAAGCCAAGGGTGTTGGAGGAAAATAACGAGAGACAAGAAATCTCACTGGGCTGATGAAATGTCATCTCTTGACTCTGACTCAAGCTTCTCAGAGCTGAGCTCACATAGACAAGTAAGAGGCTCCTCTCCTCTTTGCTGTTTCAAAAAAAAACCCAGCACGATCCAAAATGAAAACTATTAAGACAGAAGTAAGGAGCTGAATTTGCTTCAAAACTCAAGCAGACTTATTCCATTATAATGTAACTACCAGTACATTCTGGATACTGATTGTATTGTTCTTCTAGAAAAATACCCCTAGTACCATATTTTTCTGGTTGGTACTGTCACTTGGATAACTTGAATGAAATGAAAACTATTAAGACAGAAGTAAGGAGCTGAATTTGCTTCAAAACTCAAGCCTTCAAATGTACAAAAAGAAAAGATACACACCCCCTGAAAGATTTTTATACATATATATGTATGTGTACACTAATATATTCAAGTCACGTGCACACACCTGCAATTACAAGCAGACTCAAAATTACTCTTTTGTTATTTTCACGTGTTACAGTGAATTTAAGAAGACAGGCAAAGATTTGGGTTCACTTTAAAATGGAAACTGTTTCAAAAGTGCTCAATTTAAGGCTGGGGACTTCGTGAAAGGCCACTAACACTCAGTCCAGACTGCTGACTATAAAGTTTTGAGCCATTGGAAGAACAGGTTTTCATTACTAGAAATAAGCCAGGAAAATATATGGCATCAAACATTGCAAGAAGCACAAAGCATGACTGAAAAGCTGAATTTTCCAGAAGTCTCAGAATCTATTCTTATAAAAATCCACAAGATCTAAGCAAATAATATTCAAATCTTCCACATTTGAAAAAAAATACTAAAGGAGTTTAACTACAGATGTGTGTAGAACAGGCCTAAAATCTGTCCCTTGGGTTTCATTCCTGAATGACTGCTTCAGTGAAGATACTGCCTGCTTCAACTTCTTACCTCCTTTCTCTCTCCTAGCTGAAAAGCATAACTACCCAACCACAAGGTCATTCCTGAGCCCAGAAGGATCACTCTCTTACAAGTTCAAATGCCATGCATTGGCATAGAGCAACACAGCCACACCTGCACAGAATCATTCGGGCACCACACAGTTGAGGTAGTTCAAGTATTTTAGGTAGCTTTTCTCCCCCTGATGCATCAAAATGTTACTCCTGTGCCTCAGCAACACCAGAGAAAATGGTAAAGGCAGCTTTTGGCTAAATGAGAAATCAATTCATGCTGGTAGTATGACTTCAAGGCCTAAAGAAACCCGATTAGTTTAATTTAACCACTGGACTGCTACAAAAGTGAGGACATCTTCACAGAAGTGGAAGAAAAACAGTGTGAAGAGGAGTCAAGAAGGACTAGCAGACACTTCATGCAGTCATCGTCATCCAGTTTTGGGAGGTTCTCAAAGCTATAGGGCACCTTGGCAGGAAGCACAGGTTGCATGTGCTTCTCTGGAGAAGGATCCTTGTTCTGGTTGACTGTAGGGGCACAGCACTAAGCCGAATGCATCCTAGAATTACCATAGAAAAACAGGCAGGTGTTGGGCCCAAATTCTTGTATCGTTCTTGAACTGCCTAATAGTCATTCCATTAAAAACTCCCACAGCATCCTCTTGCATCCCATTACTTCCAATGGGAAACAAAACATCTGTAAGACTTGAGATTTCCCCAGTGAGTTTAATTCTCAAGGAGAACGGCCTAAGCCCTTATGCTGCAGAGTCCTAGGGAGAGATTAGTCTGAAAAGGGACCCAACCTATGGCAAGAGCCCTCAAGGACACATACCAAAGCCAGCAAATGAGCAGCAGTGGACAACAGACATACCTGCTCTAGGGACAGTTCCATTATTTGCACACCATCCTAGCACTCCACATCATTTGTGTGTTTACCAATATTAATAATAATAAAAAATATAAATTTGTTAGTGTCCAACTATTGGCCTACCAAAACCTCTTCATAAGTTTGGAAATCCCTTCAGTTAGCCACTTCAGAACTACAGTTTTGTATGTTCTCATACATTGTAGTTTTTCAAAGATTTCATTGCCCACAGAAGAGAATCAAAATGTTAGCTTACAGTTTCATCAGGTTATTTCCAAAACTGACTGTGAAAGATGTATGTGTTCTAGAATAAACTGCTCTAACTTTGGCTTCAGATATGGAAGACAGCGCTTGCCCAAGTTGCTCACTAGGTTCCATGAATAGCACATCTGAATTCAGCTCTACAATAAAAAGCAAGAGAAGGTTAACACACAGTTAACAGTGGCTGCATTTCTGACAAGAACAACCCTTCTATAGGGCTCAAAGATACTGACTCCCAAGCTAATTTCAAAGGCTGGCACTCAGAGATATAAGATGTTAACTTCAACCTTCCTTGCCATTCAAGTGAAGTAAATATACTCAAGAGACAAACAAATAGAAAAAACCCAAAACCCACAGATGTTATTCCAGTGAACAGCCATATCACTCATTTTCATGGCAAAAAGGTTTTAACTTGCTTTTCACATGCTTCAAAAACACGTTATACAAAGTGCAAACAGTGCTTATTTTAAAATTTTGTATTTTAAAATTGTTGTTATGACGGTGAAACTTTTCACCACTAACTCTATCATTCATTATGTGTAGTTACCACAGTGGTAATTTCAGGGAGTTGTTTTTAAGGACAAGCAAGCAGGCATATTTATTGGCATATCAGAAATAGCATATTTTTCATAGTTGCAACCAAAAGGGGCCTGAATGGAAGGTGATCATCATCAGGTGGGAGGTTGGGGATACAGAATAGAAACATGAAAACTAGCATTAAGTTTATCTTTCTTAACTACTAATGTAAACTGTTTACAAGAAAACCTCATCGTCTTGCTGCATCTTACTGCCACTAAATGTTGACCTGTATGTGCCCTCTTTATCTCCCTCTTATTCCAAGTTTTATTTCAAGTTATCCAAGTGACAGTACCAACCAGAAAAATATGGTACTAGGGGTATTTTTCTAGAAGAACAATACAATCAGTATCCAGAATGTACTGGTAGTTACACTATAATGGAATAAGTCTGCTGATAGCCAGGCTCTACTTGGACCTGAGGGTGACCAGCCCCCATGAGACAGCAATGTATTCATGCTTAATTTATGCTAGTATACCTCAAAACATACTTACTTAACATCACAATTATTAACAGGATTTACTAGACAGACATAAATCAGACTGAATTTCTGAGTCACCATAGTGACTTACACCACAGTGTAAGTTCTTCCAGAGCACAAGGTTCAAAACAGACTAAAAATGATGATGCCTCCAGTGTACGTATCTCCCTTATGGCAGACAAACCTTACATTTGCTCCCACACATGTATATAGACAGGAAACTAAATATGCAATTATCTAGTTTGCAAGTGTGACACATGTGCACACATCTGAGGACACACCCTATCAAGTTCCATCTTGTATTTCCCCAAATTTAATTCAGTTTCTTTCCTCCCACAGACACTCATTCTGCTTGCCAAATAAAATTCTGGAAAAAAAACAAGGAATGACTAGCATTGGTCACACTGGTTGTTTGCAAAGCAAAATGTTTTTTTACTCAATTAGTGCTTTATGCAGACTCATTAAAAAAAAAAAAAATGGCAACAGGAAGAACAAAGTAAAAGTCAACCTTTTTTCTGGAAGTCAGTTACTCAGAGAAGGAAAAAATGGAAAACAGTATTTAAGAACAGGAAAAGTAATCCATGGAATTAGCCTGTTCAACAGTGATATTTTGCTATTGCTGCTTATTTTAGATCATGACGGTACTGCTGGAAAATAAAAAATAGAGGTGACTACATTGTTTGCTAAGTCATATTGGTGATACATGATAAAATATGAGGATGAAAAGTACAAAAAGAAAATTGAAGGGGGAGGGATGCTACCTGCAGAGTAACATTAGAACAATACTGAATACATGTACCATACCAGCCTATCAGACATTTTAGCTTTAAGCTACTCTAAGAACTGACAGAGACAGTAACTGACATTCACGCAGATTAATTTCAATGCTGAACTAATGCTAATTTGAAAAAAAGTTGTTTTCAACAAATTGGCAAAGGGCTAGGGCCAAAGGGAATTAAAGGAATGGAAGTAAGGTAAATGCCAGTTAAGCTTCATGGAAGGATTAGCTCGACACAACAATAAAAACATCATAAGAACTTAAGCTTTTCTCCCCAAACCGTGATCATTACGAAGAGTAAATATTTTCCTTTCCACTGCCTTGGCTAATCTTGAGAGTTCAGAGGCTTCCAAGACACTTCTGCGTAGCCATCACCTCTGAAAGCATGAACAAGGCCAAGATATGAACATCCCAAAGCAAGGTTATACTCAAACCCCTTAACCAAGGGGTTAACATGGTTCTCTAACAGGAGACTCCCCTCTGAAGTAGCTGTAAAATAGTCCTTACACTCATGTCAGTCATTTAGTAACTTGGATTAAAAAAAAAAACAAAACGTCAAGTGAGTATCATTACACAAACTGGAAGGGGAAAAAAAATGTATCCTTTTCTTTTCACTCAGAAGTTGTAGCTCTGACTCTTTAAAGGAGCAGTGGCCTTAAACATTCGCACTTCAGTTCCAGACAGTGCCTGTTTTCAGTATCTGCTTCCTGGAACAGGATAACTGTCATATTTTTTCCCCCGGATTTAAGTTCTTACAGAGTACTACCCAGCCTGACCTTGAATGTCTCCAGGGATGGGACATTCACCACCTCTCTGGGCAACCTGTTCCAGTGCTTCATTACCCTTATTGTAAAAAAATAAATAAATTGTTTCTTATATCTGATCTAAATCTCCTCTCCTTTAGTTTGAAATCATTTCCCCTTGTACTATCACAACAGAACCTACTAAAGAGTCTGTTCCCTTCTTCCTTACAGCCCCCTTTTAGATACAGAAAGGCTGCTCTCAGGCCTCCTGGAGTCTTCTCTTCATCAGACTGAACAGCCCCAGCTCTCTCAGCCTGTCCTTACAGGAAAGGTGTTCTATCCCTTGGATAATTTTTGTGGCCCTTCTCCAGATGCTCTCCAACAGGCCTGTGATTCTCCTCCACTGAGGGCTCCACATTTGGACGCAGCACTCTAGGTGAGGCCCTCACCAGCACAGAGCAGAGAGATCATCTTCCCTTGTCCTGCTGGCCATGCTTCTTTTGATGCAGGCCAGATTATGGTTGGCTTTCTGAGCTGTGATGGCACATTTCTGATTCTGTGGTTAGCATGGAAAGAGTGGTTAGGCACTGGGAGAGGTTGCTCAGGGAAGTGGCGGAGTCATCATCTGTGGAGGTAAGTAAAGAGTAGATGTAGTACTTAGGGACAAGGTTTAGTAGGCAATATTGATGGTAGATAGACAGTTGGACTTGATGATCATAGAGGTCTTTTCCAACCTTAATTATTGTATGATTCATGTCATCTTGCTTGCCATCCACCAGTACCCCCAAGTCATTTTTTGGCAGTGCTGTGCTCTATCCTAACATCCCCCAGCTTGTACTGATAGTAGCAGTTGCCACAACCCAGGTGCAAGAGAAGATGGAGAGAAGGATATTTTGGGGGACCATGTCAAAGGCCTTACTGAAATCCAGATAGATGATATCAGTGGCTTTTGCCTTGTCCACTGGTGCAACTACACCATCATAAAAGGCCACAAGGTTGATCAGGCAGGACCTGCCCCTGGTGAAGCCATGCTGATTATCCCACGTCACCTCCCTCTCTACCACATACCTTAGCACAGCTTCCAGGAGGATCTGTTTTATGATCTTCTCCGCTGTATAGAAGAGGCTGAATCCACTATAAAACATGATGTCCAGTCACTTTTACTCAGAAACAAGAGAGAATGGATTGCTAGGTATTAGTCTAGCAATTACAGACACTGCCCATGATACTATGCGCTCATTCCCTGCCCACCAGGAGACTGTTCACATCATCAAGGCCCTCTATGTCCAGGTGACAATACAGGCAGCATTCAGTTGAGCAGAGCAAGCCTGAGCCTGGACCCCAATGATGAGGTGAGTCAGCACGTGGCAAAACCAGGATTCCTGGTCCCCTCAGATTACTACTGTTATTCAGTCTATGAGACAGTATTCAAAGCAGAAACTAAACTTGAATACTGCCTTTCAGATGGAGACTAGACTGCAGTGCAACAGTAGGCTCTCCTTAGGGTCTCATGAACTGGTATACCTCCATCAAAGGACAGTAATGCAACACCAGATTCTAGATTGCAGGGATTATTCCTGAAATATGAGAAGAATAAACCTCAGGCTTCTTAAATCCCTAAATTCCAGGTTGTCTGCCTTCTGAACAGAACTTTTGGACAGCACTTCATAAGACCTGTGAGGATAAAGGTGATTTAACTCACAGACAGACCTCCCACGCTGGAGCTCCAGAGAAAGGCAGGCATAACTCACATCAGTTTCCTGCCACCTGTATCCAGTATATTTTGTGATCTTCACAGCTCAACTGTCCAGCAGCTCTTACCAACAATCTAAAGAAGCTTAGAGCCTCAAATATCTATGAACGCTCGTTGAAGTTAGCCATCTCTAAATTTTGCTTCTATGAACTTTTCTATCTTAGTATACACACAACAAACACAGCGAATCTAAACTGTTATTAACTTGCATTCTATGCTTCCCCCATTTTTTTTTTTTAATTTTAATTTTTATTTTACAGCTCATTATTTACCACACACATATCAACATGAGCAAAGGAATAATGTTAGCTGTGCAGGATGTGAATTTTGACTCACCACCACCAAACACGTTTGCTATTGGAATGCTGGTAGGCTTCAACAAACATTTTCTTTGCTCACTTTTGAAGAAGTATTTTGAGGCTGGCTTACAAGGCTGGCTGCTGCCTCAGGCCAGAACACTGTGGGCTCTCAAGAGCCATCCAATTATCTCAGTCAGGAAGCAGGGCAGGCTGGAGGCAGCCCTAGCTCCCGGCACCAGGCACCTTCATAGGAACAGGTCAAAACTAGGCAAGGACGGCAGTTCACAGGTCAGGATGAGTGGTATCCACAACCAGGAACAGGCACAACAGACTGGCGCTGCTACAGAGTTTCTCAGGCAAGAAACAAGGTCATCGGGCCAAGTTGCAATGGGTCTCCTTGGCCATTGGCTGGAGGTGGCCCCAGGTGAGGCTGGCCTAGGCCATTAGTGCCTTCAGGGCTTCAGCAAGAACTGTTTACATTAACTGAATTCTTTTGGATAAGGGAATCATAGTCCTGCAGTGTGGAGCCTCTTTCACACTCACGTCAAAGGCATTTTAAAGTAGCTGATATAAATGCCATTTTCAAAGTTCCTTTTGAGTTTCTGGGAAGTTAGTAATGCCCTTTCCTTCTCCCTCTTCCTATGTTTTTATTTCAAGTTGGAGACTAAGCAAATAATGCTAAATTATACAGCAATTTCTATAGGAGAAGGATTAATTTTCAGTTAAACTTGGCTCTGCCTGGATACCTTTCTGACACCATAGTATTAGATGTATAAAGATTGTATGAATATCTGTTCTGCTTGCAATGCTCACTAGTAACTCATTTGTTCCTGAGAATTAATGCCATTATGCCAAGACTCAGGACTTTCCCATTAAGGTCACAGAAGCCTCACACCAGTTTTGGCAGTTCAATATATTTCGTAGTTCCTTTTCATTACAATACTAAACCAAATCACTGGTTTTCCTTTTTGTCTATCAAATACGTATTTAGCAATAGGTTTTTTCATGAGGTTTGACTGGCCTATACTTATCTTTCCAAATAAAAGCCTCCTTCAGACAGTTCAAAATCTGGAAGTTTAGGATACGCCAGAGGAAGGCAGAAATCATAGCTTCTAAGTATTATGCCACAAAAGCAGTAAGAATCATTACAGATATTTCATACAGTCCAGCTGGAAAGGCAGCAGCCACAGTACTTTCTACCACATTGCTATTTCAAGACTGCAGATGCTTGGCTGTACCAGCCCCAAAAACCAGATGCAAAAAAGAGCACCTAGGAAAGCTTTTTCTTCTTCCCTCC